>OU452283.1:7846086-9125361 GCA_911728535.1 Pammene fasciana
CAACGTTACAATCCTATGGGCTATACCACCCATAGACCTGACACAATATAATAACAATACCAAGATTGAACGGGATGGTCTTATTACACTTTCTATAGATATGACAGAGAAGGCGCTATTATCGTTGATCCTTATCATAGACTCACCCTTGTGATTATTGCTTACTTCCAAAATGACCTAAGTACAATAGAAACATTTATTACCCTCCACCGCTCTTTGAAGGGTAACAATGAAACCGACTAAATTATGTAGGTTAGTTACTGTATGCTATCAGCCATCTTGAAACGTGTTTTAAAATCAGTCGCGTTGCGTATGTTCCGTCCATTAGGGTGTATCGCGTATGCAGTCTCTAGTTATATCCTTGCTTTGAGTGTTATCCTTACCTACCATCCATACTAAAAACATAAAAAAAGTTCAGTCATCATGGAGACAAACCTCGACCCGATAGTTGATGTTGGTGCCTATGGTTCCTCGCCCGACTTGCAGACCTTCATCTTGCCAGAGCACCGCTAAAGTAGAATGAAGAACGCGGGGTACACAGAGATCCCTGAAATAGTGTAAATAATTACTGTTTATTTATCAATATCTTTTACGTTTATACAATGAAGTACAATGTTCTATCGGGTTAGAAGTGCATGGTCAATTTATCAATGACTTCATTTATAAATTGGATATTCAATTATTTTCAAACAATGTCCATAGAGTTAGTATACATTCCCTTAAAACCTATTTTAGTGAATCTAAGCCTTTATAGAAGACATATACGTACCTACAGAATCCCAATGTTTCCAGAAGGCGCAAGAAGGCGACTCAGACACTAGGCGCAGAAGGCTGTTGGAACTGTCACGTACGCGACGAATCAAGGGGGCAGTTTTTTTTTCGTAATATCGCACTGAGACAGTCAGTGCGTGCCTCCGCGAACATACCTGACGCGTACATACATCCTTAAACTAGGCCCAAAAGAAAGGTATGGGTACTGCGAATGTCATCTCGCTATGTGTGGTAGGGCACAGCACAGCGAATGTCATCTCGCTCAAATCTGGAGCAGAGCCCGACGAGAAGCCCTCTGGAGTTGCAGGCGTACATAGGCTACGGTAGCTGCTTACCATCAGGTGGGCCGTATGCTTGTTTGCCAAATTGCCACCGACGTTGTATAAAAATAAACAGCTCCAGTTGTCCGAGAAAATATCCTGCGAAACCTGAGTCGAAACGTTGGAATTCAAGTTACACCTGTCTGATATATGTCAGTTAATAAAGGAAGCTTTAAAATCTGCAGAATCTGCTCGCCGTCCAATATTTCATATGTAGTCTGAGAGCCAGTCTCACCTGACAGGGTCGAGGAGCGAGTTGATGTAGTCCATGAGCGCGCGCGCAGTTTTGTGGTACATCGGGTCGTCGGCGGACACGTTCTGCCACGTGAGGCAGGAGCACCAATACGGCTCGATGCCAGCCTCGCCGCACGACCGGCTGCGCGGTATCTGCGAATCATACATGACATGACGCACCCAGCGCGTTAAAATTGGCCTCTTGAACATATAGCCTCCTGCGGCCCAGCCATACAAATGAAAAATCGAAAACTTGCCACTGACATTTAAACCAAGAACACAAAGAAACAGAGTCGATTTTATTTTGTTTCAAAATCGAACGCTACAAAACAAATGCAACTCTATGGAAATAGAATGGATGATTCAAATTTCATCGAAGACAATAAGTACTACAAGTAGGACCTTGGGCCTTACGAGGATAGTCCATGGGCCAGCTAAAAATACGAAAATGGTATAATTTGGGGGTACCAATTTTCCCTTATACAGCAGTTATAGACGTTTATCAGGATGTTGAAAAATCATGATTGCCATCGCAAAGTAGCTATTGGAAATGGTGGCTAATCTAAGATGGCGGTTGTATGTAACATATCGGTAAATTATGAGGGTACTAATTTTCCACTTCACAGCAGTTAGATAGGCTTATAAGAATGTTAAACTCACACTGGAAACAGTTTTCGCCACCAGGACAGAACACCTACTTTACTGAGCATGTAGCAGTGTTATGTGGCCGGTCTTCTCCAAGTGTAGTGGCAGCGTGTGGTCCACGGACTCAATGACCGCGCCCGGTGCAAGTACTGCGAGAGGATGACTCGAGCGTTTTATTAAAATTACCAGCTCTAGCATAGTCAGCGCTCGAGGATAGCTCGCTCCTCTAACCGTGTACGGGTTCCAGTGCTGCCTCATGTCCAGCACGTCCAGTAAGGTGGCGTGCAGGTCGTGCGGCGTGGTGAGCGCGCGCGCGTTGGCCTCGAGCGCGCGCTGCGCGTGCGGCCGCGCGCGCCTCAGCCGGTCCGGGAGCCGGATCGCCAGGAGCGGGAGGCGGTGCTCCAGCCTGCCTTGCGCCGTGTTGCTTGCGTTTGAGAATCTGGAAAGCGACTGCCATCTGACCTTCCAACCCAGAGGGGAAACTAGGCCTTGTTGGGGTTAAGATCCGGTTTCTTCACTAAGGAATACCTTCACCGAAAAGCGACTAGTATAAATATCAAATGATATTTCGTACGTAAGTTCCGAAAAACTCAGTGGTACGAGCCGGGGTTTGAACTCGAGACCTTCGGATCGAAATTCTGGCTTCTACCGCCAGGCTACCAGCGCTCTAAAAAAGGGTATAAAACATTGACTTATTATGTATTCTATTACTAGATGTAACATCTAGAACAGAACGAACATGCTTAATTAGTAGAAAAATAATAAGAAAGAAACGCAAGCCAAACCTTTGCTCTGGAACAGAATAAAGTGGCTTGATTCATACCTCGGCCCGTGGTCCCCCATGACTATTATGAGCGTGTCTTCTGTTCTAGAGAGCAGTGTTTCGAGGAACGCAGCCGTGTCGTCGTCGGCGTTGCTGATCATATCGAAGTCGTCGTGAGTGATGTCGTTGATGAACGTGAATATGAAACGCTTTCCACCCAACTCCAAAAACTGTACAAGGGAGACACATTGCGGTTGTGAGTTTAGTTAAGTTTCAGTTGGTCTTACATCACCGATCTAATTAATACATACTAGTTGTGACCAGTGCGCCAAGCGACCTAGACGCATTGATGAGTAATTAAACAAATATTAATTGCGAAATTAAAATTAGCGCGGCCCGGCCGCTGCTAGCGAATTGAGGCAATGAGTGCCTCTGATCAGAGTCAACCCGTCGTGAATAATTTCCTCGCCTTTCTTCAACAGAAGAAGATGCTGCGGGAAGGAAAGACGAATGCGGCCACCGGTGTCCAGTTCAGTTCGTGGGCATCGAGTTTCACCCTAGTGACATGAGACGCGACCCCCCCCCCCCCCCCCCAAATCGTACATTTCTAAACATTTCTGCATTAGTGTCCCCCCCAGGAATTTCAAGCTACGAACGCGCCTGGTCACAGACCAAACGGTGTAAGAAGATGGTGTAAGAGGTGTGAGAAGATGTGATGAATGACCTGTTGAGTCACGTTTATCATAACTTTGAACTGAGGTGTGTCTCCCAAACAGTAGGTCGAATTCATCAAGTTTCTTGCCCAACGTTTGAATGGTTCGGTTTCAAACCAGTGGGACAGTAGCAGCCCCTGCAGTGAGTAGTCGGTGGGTAGGCGCGAGAACCCATTAAATCCGTAATGGAAGGTGCTGATTTCGGGTCTGTCTTCCAAGAACGCCGTGCGGTATCTGCAAGACAATACAACCATCATCATCATCTCAGCCTGGCAGGCGGGTTGGCGCGCGCAGTTTTTTGTTTATTGTTTGTAGGCTTTCAATACAATACATGAGTCTTATTTTGTAACAGTTCTCAGGGGAATCAGAGCCTGTAGACTTCCCATAGACAGAGATAGACATTATTATTTTATTATTATTTATTTATTAAAAACACAAGTTTACAAATTTAATCGTTTACAGTGCTCCACATAACTACATTAAGTTTGACTGTGGAGTCAAGTATCAGTCTCAAGTTTTCCTATATATATTACCTAAATATTCAGGATAATATCACATTAATTAAAAGCACATAATATTAAATTAAAATTAATTTACATGAAATAAAATGTGTGGTAGGTATGTCCTGTATGCTCCATAGGTGAACTATTCCCCTATAGAGCACCCAGGAGATACCTTTTAAGGCGGTTTTTAAATCTGGTTTTATTGGCCTCTTGCACATATACAGAGCTGCAGGCTTATGATGGCAGTAGTTGTCCGCCGATAACTTGATAAAAAGCTGACAACTTGACACATTCACACAGCAAAAGATGACAATGTGTCAAGTTGTCAGCTTTTTATCAAGTTATCGGCGGACAACTACTGCCATCATAAGCCTGCTGTAGCCAGAATTGCAGTTAAGATACTTAGGACATAGCGAATTTTAAGGTAGGGCATTAAGAGTCACCAGGACGCTCGCGTTCTCATTACAATTATTAGCAACGAAAACGAATGTCCAACCTAGATCTGTACTACTAGAATGCCCATGCCAAATTTCATGGTTCTAAAGCATGTCGTTTTAAAACGAGAGCTGAACTACGTTTGTATGGGAGCACGAGTTCACGCGAGCGTCCTTATTTTAATACATCTTTGACCCGATTGTAGTTTTTAAGGTGGGGCATTAGTATTTTAAGGGAGGGCATTGCCCCCTAACGCCCCCCCTAGCTACGGCCCTAGAGATATATAGAGATAGAATCATGAAGTTTGAAACTTGGCAAGACATGATTTGCTAGAAAGAGAGGCAAGCAGTGAAGTTGTAAATTGTAACTTTATAAAACACGACCCAGGAAGTCTATTAAGTCCCGTTTTTATCAAACTACTGCACAAGTAAAGGAAAACATCGTTAATTTGTCATTCCATCAAGAAAAAAATTATGATCATACACTCATTTGCAGTTGGTAAATTCATCGCGACATGTATGGTGACAACAGTTTTTTTAAACGGGAAAGTCAAAGTAAAAAAAGAAGAATAAAAACATAAAAGATATTTCAATTTAGTCACATTACAATGAACGTCAAAGAAACGAAGGTCGCAGGTTTGAGCCTCGGCACGTACAGTCCGTGAGCTTTAAGAAGAACCTTCGGGAATCGGCGATGACACACTGTTCCGCTTTTTCATGTGTCACTGTTCACTGTTGATTGATACCCGGCGACTCTTTCTATAACCCGAAGGTTCTTTTTAGAGCACACGGGCTGTACCACTGATTTTCTAAGAACACGTGAATTAAATATTATTTGAAGTTCCCTTATAACTTTTCTGTGATAACGTAGTGCGAAATCAGGAGCCTTAAAAAACCTAGTTTCCTATCTATCCTGCCTTTTCGCCGAAAATTGTACTAAGGAATTTCACTTGCCGTCAACTTTAATTTTGCCGAATAACTTTTACCAAATAATTATTTCGCAACAATTTTATTTCTCAACCCCATAGTTGGAAAATGAAAATGATCTACTAAATAGGTTGGGTTAGGTTAGGTTGGATTATGTAAAGTTGGGAAATGAAATTCAGCCAAATGAAACTTCTGGTTGGCAAGTGAAACTCGGCAATACAATTTCCGGTGAAAAGGCTGAGAACCCGCCTTACTTACTTAAGTAAAAAGCTAGGAAATTAATGACGTAATAAATAAATAATTTTAAACAAAACAAGAACCAACTTCACTTAGGATCCGCTTTTCCAAGTGGAAATTCCCGAGTTGGTGTAAAAAATACTGAAATCACTATAGGTGTGCCTATAATAGTTGAAGAGTTCCCTCGATTTCTCCAGGATCCCATCATCAGATCCCGACTTGGTGACAATGGGACCATCTGGGGGTTATTCTCAAGGTCTGTTCGATTAAAAAAATAATTTTGAAAATCGGTTCACGATTCACGGTGATATCGAGTAACATACATACAAAAAAATTCAGTCGAATTGAGAACCTCCTCCTTTTTTGAAGTCGGTTAAAAACAAACAAAGATCCCAACGAATTGAGAACCTCCTCCTTCGAAGTCTTGAAGTCGATTGAAAAAGCTCTCACCCGTCCTGCTTCAGCTTGGAGAAGATGAAGATGTCAGGGTCAAGCTTGAGGGGGTAGCGTGCGCCATACTTCAGCCTCCCGCTGAAGGGCAGCTCCAGTTCGGTCCGCCCAGTGAGGATGGGCGTCAGGGCTTTCCGAGTGTTTTCGCCCACCACGTTGTACCTGCACGAGTAAACGATCACCCTGTATCTTGCCGACCACCGCCACCACAAGAACAAGTCGTTACTGAGAGAAATGGGACAAAAACATAAACAAACCGACTCTCACCTTACATGCATTATACAAGGTGTAACAAAAATACTGGTGATCCTTTAAAGCATAATTGGTATCGTATTCTAATTACGCGAAAAAGTAAGAAAAATTTTTTTTCGCGCGAAATTAAATTTTGGTTTAGTATGGAGGGCCGGCCGGCTGGGACCACCTGTCCCATAGAAAAAAAATGGTTTTTGTCGCGTCCAAAAATTTTTTCTCCTACTTTTTCTTAGTCGTAATACGATACCAATTATGCCCTTAAACGGATCACCAGTATTTTTGTTACACCCTGTAGTTACAGTGAGAAAAGTTATGGTAAGTGTAAAAAAGATAAAAGATTAATAGTATATTACAGCAGAGGTTGGGAAAACAGGGATTACCGGCCAAGTAGGATAGGGATACGAGGCCGGGAATCCGTTTTCACGCCGAGGCATGTATAGTGCTTTTCTCAAAAAAATGCGTGGAAATAAGACCTAAAACCTAATATTTAAAGCCTAAAAGTCTATCGCACTTGGTATAATGTGGGTACCGTGTCGCGGCCGGCGCCCGCCCGACAGGGATCGGCCGCGGCCGGCGCCCGCCCGACAGGGATCGGCCGCGCCCGGCCCAGCGCGTGGCGGGCGCCGGCTACTTTGCAGGCCTACACCTTTTGACGGACACGTTTGTAATTTAGAGATTGTCATTCTTACCTTCTACCATCCATATATTGGATTCGAGTTGTTAAGTGTTCGAGGAATAACGAATAACGTACTATTAGTACACTAGTCGTTACTAGGTGGCGCTGATTTTATCTCATACATATTGGCTCTGTTTAGGTGGCTCTGAACTAGATGGCGGTTTCCCGTCTTTTGCACATCTTCGCAGCGGAATCGACACCACAGTACCACGTTGCACGTTTCGTCGCGAAACCTGAGCAGATCGAGAGCGAAACAAGAGCGAAAATGACATCGTGTAACCGCGCCGCTCGAATTTACTCTCGCTCAGATTTCGCGGCGAAACGTCAATAGCGGTACCATGTGCAAAAGGCCACACGCTCCGGAGGGGTTCTGACCACACCCAAACAGGCATTGGACTGAAATCCTCAAGGAAAGCGAAAACGAGGTCGTCCCAAATAATCCTGGCGGCGCACAGTCGTTGACGAAGCGAGGAGCATCGGAAACACTTGGAGCGAAGTCAAGCGAGGCGAGAAGCGCAAGACCGTTCGGCTTGGAAAGTTGCTGTGTGTGGCCTCTGCCATCTAGGGACATAGGATCTTAAGTCAAGTAAGTCATGTGCAAAAGGCATCAACTCGATAGATACTCACCTCTCCATAACCGTGGCGCCGATATGCTTCAGCATCTGCCAGCTCTTGGGCATGCGGCGAATGAATGCGTGCCGCGCCGCGGAGTCGAACGCGAACATGAGGATGTTGGGCGTGTGCTCGCGCCCGGGCGGAGCCGGCGGCGGCTGGACGGCGCGGAGCCCGATAGCCTTGCCCCTCCAGCTCATGACCTGGGCGTAGTGGTTCCTATACAAGATCAAAAGATAAAAAGATAAAAGATAAAAGATATTTATTCTTCAATTTAGGCACATTACAATGCACTTATGAACGTCAGAGAGAAAAGAAACTACCACCGGTTCTAACCCTACACCTCTGACCCGAGAAGTATTACTTATTACCGGCAAGAAACTCGGCGGGACTTATTCTTTCAAAACAGTACAACAAATACATTAAAGATACTATATACAATAATGCGTAGTTCTTCAAGAAGGCATATCAAGACAGCTTGAGAGGCAGACATGTACCTGCCTATTGTGTAATTAAAATGAAAAATAAAAATAAAATCCAAATCTGACTGCTTCGCAATATGTTTGATATTCTTTCTTACTTGAACTGTGTCCTCTAAATGTTAGATGATTTTATAGATTCTGGTTTGGGCCAGAATTAATCCAGCCATGGGCCATTAATCGAGTTAATATAATACTAAGGACACCTATAGACACGTGCCTTTTATACAACATTACTTAAACTGCGTCCGGACACGGGTATGTCCTGAAACTACGTCCAAAAGAGAGGTATGGGTATTGCGAATGCCATTTCGCTGTGTGTGGTAGGGCACAGCACAGCGATATCGAATGTCATCTCGCTCAAATCTGGAGCAGAGCCCGACTGGGGAAGTACTTCCACCTTACAGAAAACCACAGCCAAATAGCACTAGACCCTACTCATAGTGTTGTGTTCCTGCTGGTGAGTAAGTTTGCCAAAGAGCTCAAAGAGGACCCAGTGTGTTGACGACGAGGGACCCTCTTGTTCCTTTAGGCGTCAACGCAGTGAATCCGCCTTTTTGTAAAGGGTCGGCAACGCGCATGTGCCACCTCTGGTGTTGCAGGCGGCCATAGGCTACGGTAGCTGCTTACCATCAGGTGGGCCGTATGCTTGTTTGCCACCGTCGTGGTATAAGAAAAAAGTTATATTCTTATAATCTTGAGCGTAGCGAGAGACTCAAAAACACGAAATGTAAAATAACTTTCTCTCGTGTGACACATACAACTTTTCTCCTCGGTAGTGACAACATATTAAAGGTTACAAAAAATCAACACAAGTAAAGTTAACCAAATTTATTTTTTCGTCAGCAGCTCGAACAAGCCTCCTTCCCTGCGGAAACACTTTTCACTCAAGGGAGTGACGAAAGTGCGCACTTTCGTCACTCCAAGGGAGTGATAAAATTCAGTTTCGTCACTGTTTTTTCACAGGGAAGTAGGCTTGTTCGAGCTGCTGAGGTGAAAATATGATTTGTAAGGTGCAACAATGTAAATGTGGTGCTGTGTTTTCTTAATTTCCCCTTCATTGCAAGGGTGTATTCCCGAGCTTAAATTAAGTATATTTCTCAAAGACACCAATGTCTTAATTAGCTCCAGTTCTGAGATAATCAATAGTTAATGTTTGCCTTTCGGATTGCGTAAACCTACATAAATTGTTTTTGTACTCTGAGACACCGCAATAAATGATTCACTTGTGTGTTACGTCAATAAAATAAGCTTCCTTTGTATCTCGGAGTATTGTAATGTTCGAAATTACATTGACATATCATAATTTTCAATTATTTGGTTGAGTTAATCATAACACCGTAATAACCTAAGTAGTTAAATTAGTGACCGATATAAGAATTATTCATAGACAAAATATGTTTTTAAACTAATCATGCCATTTCATTTTCCTAATCGTACCTGGGACGTTCTTCTTTTTTACCGACAATACAACGGCATTTTCTATTTTTTTCGGATTTTAGAACATCTATTATTGTGAACATTGAGATGTAAAACTATACATAAGCCCGTAGAGGACTATATAATGTTTGTTGGTATGTTAGTAATGCATTGTTTTGTGCATTAGTTTACCAGAAAATATTGTGACAGAGTGGCTCTTTTCAGCGGAGACTGCTTTTCGCTTTACGACTCTGTCACGGTGTTTTGTTAAATATAATCTAGACGTGTTTATATTCACCAACCGGGGAAATGATAAGTATATTGTGTTGATTATGTAAACTAAATCCTGGGCATGTACCGCCTATAAGCAACGAAAAAATAAAATATGAACTAGACGCTTGTTTGAAAGAAGGACAAGTTATTGTCGCTAAAAAAGAACGTCCCACCTAACGATATGCTGAAATTAATGGAAATAAAAAAACACGTATACTTACCCTCCTAGCCGTGTCCCAAAACACTCAACCTTTGCATGGTCGCTCTTATTCAACTCATAGTAAATATCACCTCTCACATGCGTCGGAGTGCCCATGGAATACATGTAGTCGTATTGGTGTATTATATCTACAAAAGTACATTCTATATCTCCGATTTGGTCCTTTACAGCGTCCACTATTCGACATTTTGAATGCTGAAACCAAAACAGGTTGTTAGTATGAAGTAATATTTAAGAGCGCTTAAAAATACACGGGCGGTAATAAAGAAGGGCTGAGATCATTGGCATTTGTGGCCCGAACCGAAGGTAATGGCCATAAACAAGCGATCTGATCCGTTCTTTATTTTACCGCCCCACGGTAAGTAATGTACTATTATGAAGCCAGTGTTATTTAAAATTTAATTTGGTTATCAGTTTTTAATTTTTACTATTATTGTTATATGAGTTGTTTTTTCTGTATTTCAATAAAAATTAATTAGAACTAGTACATTACGTACCTAGGGCGGTAAAATAAAGAAGGGCTGAGATCACTGGCATTTGTGGCCCGAACCGAAGGTAAGGGCCATAAATAATCGATCTGAGGCCTTCTTTACTTTATTACCGCCCGTGGTGCGTACACAATTTTACGTCTTTTCCTGGGTGTGAAGTGAAATTTGCCGCTGCGCCCTAGGGCGGTAAATCTCACTTAGCGCCCAGAGTGACATAAAAATCCAATTGTGTATGTTTTTATTGGATTGACACAATATTATTCGATGAATTATGAATTGAACTTACATAGCATTTAACCCAGTCCTGTCCCGGGCACCGGATCTCCGATATATTTATGTCGAATTGTGTGATTTCCTTAGAGAAAGGATCCAAATCAGGAACCTCGCACCGAATCCCCATTGAATGTTGTAAACCGTTCTCGTAATATCTGTGAAAAAATTAAATCAACCTTAATTATTTTCAGTAGCCAAAGCGGTATCTCATATTTTTAGGGTTCCGTATCTCGAAAGGAAAAAATGGAACCCTTATAGGATCACTTTGTTGTCCTTCTGTCTGTCAAGACCATTTTTCTCAGGAACGCGTGGAGGTGTCAAGCTGATACCATCTGGTCGTATCGGTAGTAAATAATGTAATTTTGTGCTTTGATATAGATATTTTTCACCTCAGCAGTTCTAACAAGCCTACTTTCCTCACTCCCAGGAGTGATGAAAGTGCGACTTTCATCACTCCAGGGAGTGAAATTTTGTTTCTAGAAGCTTTCATTCAGGAATGTAAATAAATGTGTTTTTTTAACTTTAATATGTTCTCACTACTGAGGTGAAAAGTTGTATGTGTCACACGAGAGGAAAGTTTTTTCATCTCGTGTTCTTGAGATCCCTCGCTAGGTTCAAGATTCAAACTTAGAATCACTCGCTTCGCTCGTGATTCAATTATAGAATCTTTCGCTTACTCGGGACTCAAAATCAACACTCGCAAGAAAAACCAACTTTCCTCTCTTGTTTCACAAATAATTATTGTAATATTTCTCAAATAAAGTATTCTAATTGAAAAAAAAAATCAAGCTGAAAATTTCATGTCTGTTTTTATGTTACTTACAAGCGAAAACAACTGAGGCCAGTTTGTTAGACCCTATGTGTTAGAAAGAGACATCCGCTTGTACACTGTAACTTGTAGCTTTATAAAACTGTCCTCTGAAATTCACATCGACTTGAATTTGTTTTTTTAATGTGATAATTTTTTAAATAATTATCTTTAATAATTTGTCTATGGCATCTATACAAATAATCAGCTACCATAGACAATATTTAGCATCTTTTCTATGAATTTTCTTAATTCAGCTCAGGTGTGTGGTGTTCTTTATTTTACAAAATGAACATTTTGAAGAATGACAGGTTTTATTCATGTTTTGCTCAAAGCAAGCATTAACTAGAGCCCGCACACGTGTACCCCCGTATGGGATAGATATATAGATGCCCATAATCACTTCTACAGCATAAAACAGAACAATTTACCAATCTTTTCCTTAGCCGACACAACTTTCTAGGAAAACTAACAGCTTTTCTCGTAGCAATCACAGAAATTCTTGAAGAAATCGCGCATTATATCTGTTTGTTACCCTCCACTGCTAGAAGTAACGCGTGGAGGGTAATAGAAACTATGACAAGGACCAACGATAATAGCACCTCTCTGCCGTATCTATTGAAAGTGTAATAAGACCATCCCGTTCTATCTTGGTATTATTAGTTCCGTGTCAGATCTATGGGTGGTATATCTATGATGTTTTGTTGTTTCTATGGAGCGACATGTTCACTTCGGTGACAAGCTCTTCAATAAAGAAAAAAAAGAAAAAAAAAGAATGACAGGTTTGAGAAAATAATAGTGTATGAAGTTTGTTTGTTGATAATTTGCGTAATATTGTTTACCAAAGATCATGAACCTTTGAATTTATATCAAACGATAGGTATCAAATGAAATCAGATCTAACAATATTTAATATTTTGACAAACACTGGACTTATTCGCGTACACTTACTTTTTTTAGTCCCGTTGTTTGTCAAAATAATGAGTGAAAATCGTGTGAGTTTAAAACGGCTATTAGACATTGCAACCTGCAGGGCCCAATCTGTTGTGTACCCTGCCTCTCCCTTCCTCTCCTTCAGCTCCCTACGGGCCCTACCTTTAATTACCTACACCTTCCAACCTGACAGATTGGGCCCTGCAGGTTGCAATGTCTAATACCGCTTTTATACGTTTTTCAAGTTACTTATAGGCAATCCTGTCTTTCCTTTGGTCGGGGTCCCAAATATAGTCTTCCATGATACGAGTAAAAATGTAGGCAACCGGGAGCAGCAGCGCCGCCACATCACCAAAGGACAGGAGGACCATATGGAACTGGAACCAATCATTTTAATATGTACACCGTGTTTTATTATTTCCTTTTTATACTCGGCGACTGTAATACTCGAATTGAGATTGTGGTGGCGGAACTACTAGCGCATACTTTTTGATAGAGCTTCTATGGTCGCATATTGTAGCATCCATAACAATGACAGAAAGGATTTCCATACAATATTGTGAAACTGTTGTCGGGCCCCGCATTGCGTGTCGCCGCCGGCACAATCCACCGGGAGATCGAACGTTACGAGATTACATAGAAGCAGTAGGTTGTGCACGGCTTTCGTCGAACTCAATTCTTACCGGCTTGCTTAAGCACTCGTATAAAAACTATTGTGTGCAACGGTACATAATAAGGGTTCTTAAAATTCTCGGGTCTGTTTTTACAAAATTCGGCTTCGCCTCATTTTGTAACTTCGACCCTCGAATCTTAAGAACCCTCATTATGTAACTGTTGCACAAAATACTATTAATTTCACCATAAGGTTAAGTACGATTAAGAAAACAAATTGGCATAATTATAGTCTGGCAAACTAAAAAGCGCAGTAACAGTCAGAGTGACATGCTATACCCATCCCTTTTTTAGTAGTAAGAGTACTAGCATTAGAAAAAGACAGTATGATTCTACCTGTCTATGCTTGAAGTGAAACAAACTCTGGCCAAACTATAGCTTAATTTTTTTTGTTTTTTTTTCTTTGAATGATGGGTCAATAATTACTTTGAAAACTTTTTGCAGAAGGCGCTGTTCCAGATTCCATTTTGGATTCCATACAATAACAGAAAGAGACACATACAATGAGAGAAAGACAGAGAAGATGAATTGTCCTTAATTAGTATGCAGTCAAAAAGCTTTTCTTAGGTAAAAACCTTCCCTATGGCGTTAATCTTCAGAATTTTAATTTTAGTTTATTTCAGAAACCGACGGATTTCAATTTCGGAGCAATTCGAGACAAAACATTGAGTTATTTTCGCGAAAACAAATAAAAACTACTTCGCGCTACTTGGGAATGTCACTTTGACAGTTGCCTTCTCCATTGTTAAAGCGGTATTACACATTGCAACCTGCAGGGCCCAATCTGTCAGGTTGGAAGGTGTAATTGAAGGTAGGGCCCGTAGGGAGCTGAAGGAGGGTTAGGAAGAGGCAGGGTACACAACAGATTGGGCCCTGCAGGTTGCAATGTGTAATACCGCTTTTATATTGGTCGCTAGTGTAACTCAGGGTATTATGATTAAATCAACCAAATAATTTTTACGTCACTCTGGGCGGTAAGTGAGATTTGCCGACCACGGGCGCAGCGGCAAATCTCACTTCACACCCAGGAGAAGACGTAAAATTATGTACGCTCCACGGGCGGTAATAAAAGAAGGCTTCAGATCGCTTGTTTATGGCCCTTACCTTCGGTTCGAGCCACAAATGCCCGCGATCTGAGCCGTTCTTTATTTGACCGCCCTAGGTACGTAATGTACTAAAATTATGATATGGCAATGTAATTTCGAACATTACAATACTCCGAGATACAAAGGAAGCTTATTTTATCGACGTAACACACAAGTGAATCATTTATTGCGGTATCTCAGAGTACAATAGTACATTACAGCAAAGGCTGGGAAAACAGGTATTTCCGGTCAAGTAGGCCGGGAATCCGTTTTCACGCCGAGGCATGTATAGTGCTTTTCTCAAAATAATGCGTGGAAATAAGACCTAAAACCTAATACTTAAAGCCTAAAGTCTATCGCACTCCGTATCTCTCGGTATAATGCGGGGACCGTGTCGCGGCCGGCGCCGCCCGGCAGGGACCGGCCGCGCCCGGCCCGCCCGCGCGGTCGAGCGCGTGGCGGGCGCAGGCCTGCAAAGTGGTATGAAAATCCTTTTCATAGCAAGTGTCACTACGGCGCCCGAAACGTGATACTTTCGAGTCTCTTTTCACTACAACATTTCCGCGCATGTTTGAGAAAAAATAATTTATGTAGGTTTACGTAATCCGAAAGGCAAACATTGACTATCGATTATCTCAGAACTGGAGCTAATTAGGGCACTGGTGTCTTTGAGACATACTTAATTTAAGCTCAGGAATACACCCTTTTGCAATGAAATAAAAAAATAAAAATAAAGTTGTCCCGGCTTTTGCCACGGCTCGATGTATTAATTGGCTTGACGGATTTACAGTAATACGTCCGACTCTCAATCCGGAGGTTTCGAGTTCAAAGTTCTTCGTTCGGGATTCAACACGCTACCCTCGACCGAAATATCTACTATTATTAGTGTACGGGTATGTGTACACATGAAGTGGGTGATTTTTTTTCGCTCCAACCTTATCGTGTGGGGTATCGTGGATAGGTATTTAAAAAAATTGAGGTCTTCTATAATCTTTTCTGGATCAATCTAATAGTTTCGTAAATAATAGCTCTAAAAAGTTCAAAAAAGGGCGACCCCCCCATTCAACTTATGAGCCGTGTATCCAAAAAACTTTTTTTAAATCATGGAAGTGAGGCCCGATAAGTACTTACAATGAAAACGATATTTAATAAATCGGTTGAGCCGTTTTTGAGTTATCACTTAAAAACTTATAGTGAAAGCACGCAAGTGCCGCATTGTAAATGACGTAAGCGCCAAGTATCCCTCAATAAACGACAATTTGAACGGATGAATTGTAACAGGCCGGCAACTACGAAACCCTACACTGAGCATGGCTCGACATGCTCTTGGCCGGTTTTTCATATATTTTTCACAGTATTTAAGATATAGCGTACCTCACGCGCGACTCGGCTGGCGCGGCAATATGTGCTAGATGGCAGGAGCAGTCCAGAACCCAGATGTGCGACTTCACCGTGTGTTTTGCGTACAATGAGTTTCCCCGAACTTATGCATTGAATGCCTATAAAGGTGTGTCCAGATCTGGCGAATGCGCCGAAACTGCACTGGTACACGTAGTCAGTTATACTTTGTGCAACCTAAGAAGCAATTTTTGACAGAGGCCAGTTTTATAAAGCTACAAGTTACAATTTACAAGCGGAACTCTCTTTCTAACCCTATGTGGTGCGAGGATATGGAATGTTCTGAGTGTTTCCACCAGAGATGTGCGAGGTAGCTGAGCGATGCGAGAATGCTTAGCGAGGATGTGGAAAGTTGTGAGTGTTTCCACCAAAGATGTGCGAGGTAGCTAAGCATTGCCTGGATGCGTAGTTAGAGTGTATAGCGGGCTCTTTTCAAGTAAGCAAACGGGGTGCGGTTAAGTGGGACGAGCGGAGTGCTAGTACTGATAGTCCTGGCGCTGGCGGTACGACTTTCCCTGCACGTGATATGACGGCTTTGGCGGTCAAAGGGTTAAAAAAGCTACAAGTGACAATTTACAATACGCTTTATCCATATAGCTGGCTTGTTCAAAATTTTGTCAATGAAAGCCTCCAAGGCCATTTTAAAAATAAACAACTTTGTTTCTAGGTCGCCGCTCATCCGTTCGCGTCAATTCGCTGACACATTACTCGCCCACATTCCTCGCAACACACTGCTCGCACACATCATCCTTTGTTTTGTATGTACAATTACCTCGCTTCTCTGAGCTGTTTGCACTAGAGCTGTGCTCAGCGAGGATAGGTAAATAAAGCGTTTCTATTGGTTCATGACCAACACATTACTGCGGCAACGCATCCTCACACAGCTTTGGTGGAAACTCAGCCTAAGGCTCAAAACACACCTAGCGGAATTTTGGCAGTAATGTATGGAGCTTTGTCGATGGTAGCTTAAATTTGTCTATGGCCTCCATACATTACTGCCTCCATTCCGCTAGGTGTGTTTTGAGCCTAAAAGTGAGAATTGCATCAAGGCCGCTTATTGTTTCAATGATGGATTGGCACAAACCAATTGGGTACCAATTTCTAAGCGCCATCCATGCTAACATAGTAAAGTTTCACTTGCATCGTGGTTTCATAAAACCACACAATGTTATTTATCATTATTATTTTTTTAATTATTTTTTTGTATGTGTGTTACTCGATATCTCCGTGAATCGTGAACCGATTTTCAATTTTTTTTTAATCGAGCAGGTATAACCCCTATATGGTCCCATTGTCACCAAGTCGGGGTCTGATGATGGGATCCTGGAGAAATCGAAGGAACTCTTCAACTAATATAAGCACACCTATAGTGATTTCACTATTTTTTACAGCAACTCGGCCACTTCCTCTTGGAATAGCGGATCCTAAGTGAAGTCGGTTCTTTTTTGTTTAAAATTATTCTATAAAATCAATAATTTAGCTAACATTGGCCGCGAAGACAGTTATGAATATCTAGTTTAGAATACATTATTATTCGCATTAGAGTTGCGACGCCTTCGTCAGATGTGGACGAACCTCGATAGTCTACGAAACAGTGTCGTGTCGTATATGACAAACAAAAATATTTGGCATATTGGTACAGTCAGGTACGTAATATCTTACATAACATAACTACCTACTTAAGGCTCAAAACACACCTAGCGGAATTTTGGCAGTAATGTATGGAGCTTTGTCGATGGTAGCTTAAATTTGTCTATGGCCTCCATACATTACTGCCTCCATTCCGCTAGGTGTGTTTTGAGCCTAAGCGGGCAATTTTCCACGGTATAAAAGCGGTAATAGACATTGCAACCTGCAGGGCCCAATCTGTCAGGTTGGAAGGTGTAATTAAAGGTAGGGCCCGTAGGGAGCTGAAGGAGGGTTAGGGAGAGGCAGGGTACACAACAGATTGGGCCCTGCAGGTTGCAATGTCTAATAGCCGTTTAAGGGGTTAGAACCATTATAAGGGTCACCACACACCTAGCGGAATTCCTCGCGGAATTAGCGGAAGTAGCGGAAATTTGTCTATGGTAGCGGAAATTTGTCTATGGTAGCGGAAATTTGTCTATGGCTTCCATACAAAAAATCTGCTACCATAGACAAATTTAAGCATTTTGTCTATGAATTTGCTTGATTCAGCTCGTTTCTGTGGTGTCCCTAAGGCCGTTGCGACAATAAAAAAGAAGGTTCATCGTTTGACCCGTATGTATGTTTGTCCGCGATTATCTCGCGATGGGCTGAACCGATTTTGATGCGGTTTTCATTATTTTACATCTTATTCATCATCTTACATATCGTGTTCTAAATATAGGTACCGCAGTGGATCTGATGTTTTGAGGTATTTTTTATACCACAATGGCTCGCCTGATGATAAGCAGCCTGCGTAGCCTGTAGACGCCTGCTCTTGCTTGCTGCTTGCTTCTTCTAGCAACGCCAATAGCACGAAACCGTCCGTGCCGATTTCTTCATACTTACCTACTTGATAGGTATATTATCGAACGAGCGGAGCGTAAGCGAAGCGAAGTTCTTACTAACAACTACAAACCCTGGCTACTGGGACGTCTCGGAATTTTAATGGCTTTTTGATTATCTCTCAAATTTTATGTATCTCTGCTACAACCCCAACAAATTTTATAAAGATCAGAAAAACGTTACTAAAGTTATCATTGAACGAACTCTCAAAAACTTAAAGTCATCGAAATGACGAGACATCCCGGTAGCAAGATGCCGGTTGTGTCCGAAGATGTTTGTAAGAACTTCGGTTTCCTTACGCTCCGCTCGTTCTACAAGATATATATATGTCATTATACGCATCAAATCTTGTAAGTTAAATTTCAACCACTTCCCGGTGTCGGATTGAGCTGTTTGGTATACTTCCGTAGTTTACATGACAATATTGACAATGCTACTGAGTACGGTCAGCAATAAAACTGTGTATCAAAAAAATGAGAGTTATTTATATTAATCTTCTATGGCCGACTGTACTTTTTCCCAGAGTAAACAACTGCTCAATGATACGGATGTTACGGAGTTTATTTCCGGTTTCGATAAAACTAAACCTTCGATAGGTTTTACACCTCCTCCAAATTATTAATTTAATGAATTAAATTTCCTTTTTTATTTACTGGAAAATACCACAAATTGGAAACATATGTGTTCAGGCATAATAACAAAACACAGTCATCGACTACATAATTCAAATGGCGCGAGAGAATGCCGCGCCCAGAGACTTGATATATAAACAAGACCGAGTACTCGCCTTGAAAAAGCGAGCCGAGCGAGATGGGTGGCAGGCGGACCTTTGTCTCTTTCTATTAGGGTGACCACGCAAATTTTAAAAGACAGGAAGTCCACTTTTATATTATGTTATAGAAAGCGTGTTTTATATTAAGTATAGAGACTAAATCGACAGGACGAGCTGCCCCAATCTCACTTAATCTGCCAGTCCAACTGTTTTTTAATACAAAACTAGAAGAATATTTAATTGAGTTTCGTAATATTATAATATTAAAGAAAAAAACACCATGTCATAATACTCATAATATTTTACAAATTTTAACATATATTTTAAATGTGCTTTATGAAAATCTCCAAAATTGTCCTCTTCTGTATACAAGCATGGTTACCCTATTTGAACGTTTTAAGTTTTATCAATATTTCTTATCATTTCCGCTATATTTTGCCTCTCTCGGTATTAGATTCACTTCTGCAGTTTCTAACACATCAGTTTTCATGACAAGTCACAAAAAAAAAACAAGTATATTCTTCTTTCTCGAGTATATTAATTTTCGTGACGACAAGAACGATTTTCTTTGTCCGCCATCTTAGACGTCTGGGCTGCCACAGCTAAATATTTAAGGCTTATAATTTTACGGGCATCTAAAATATGAATCGGCAACTTTTCTAAGGCATATAATAATATAAATTGGCTGTGTATTAATATTTTAGCGACATTAAATTAAAATAAGCATCAAACATGTGGCATCATATCGTTGAAAAACGGCAGCAAAATATAGCACACCAAAAATTATCAAGGAACTTAAAATAATAGGTTGGCATCTAAAATATTAACTTCGCATCTATTATTCAAAGCAGGCTTGTTTTAAATATTTATTGCCAGCTATTTGTTTTTACCTAATTAACCATAATGAGTGTACCAGTTGCAGGTATCATTTTAATTACGGGAGCAGTAAAATTTCAGGAAACTGGAATATTTTTAGGGTTCTGAACCAAAATGTTAAAAAGGAACGATTGACAGTGAAATATTGCGTGCATGATTGCAATATGTACAATCCATTTTAGTATAACTGGCCAGTTATTGAAGGGTGGCCAATTTAAAACATACTAAAAACCGACCAAGAGCATATCGGGCCATGCCCGGCCATGCCGGTTCCGTAGTTGAAGGAATGTTACAATTCATCCGTTCAAAAAGGTCGTTTGTTAAGGGATACTTGGCGGCGCTTATGTACGTCATTATACTACGCCGCACTAAAGATAAAGATAAAAGATATTTATTCTTCAATTTAGGCACATTACAATGCACTTATGAACGTCAGAGAGAAAAGAAACTACCACCGGTTCTAACCCTACACCTCTGACCCGAGAAGTATTACTTATTACCGGCAAGAAACTCGGCGGGACTTATTTTTTCAAAACAGTACTACAAATACATTAAAGATACTATATACAATAATGCGTAGTTCTTCAAGAAGGCATATCAAAACAGCTTGAGAGACAGACATGTACCTGCCTATTGTGTAATTAAAATGAAAAATTAAAATAAAATCCAAATCTGACTGCTTCGCAATACGTTTGATATTCTTTCTTACTTGAACTGTGTCCTCTAAATGTTAGATGATTTTATAGATTCTGGTTTGGGCCATGCATATATGTCTGTCATATAGTCCTCGACCCTGTAATAACCCTTTGACATTAAAGTTTTTTTCAAGTATTTCTTAAGAGCGGGAAATGATAGATTCAAAACATCGACGGGTAACTTGTTATAAATATGAATACCCTGGCCAAAAAATGACTTATATGCTTTGCGGACACGACATCGTCTGGTAGCAAGCTTGTTTTTATTTCTAGTGTTATAGCTGTGGATGTCAGAATTCTTCTTGAATGTGTGTATATTCTTTACAACAAAAATAATATTATCATAGATATATTGGGACGCAAGAGTTAAAATATTAATTTTTTTAAATAATTCTCTAATTGATGTACCTGCCTTTAAGTTATACATAAAGCGAATGGCTCTTTTCTGTAAAACAAAAATAGTCTGTATGTCAGCTGCTTTGCCCCAAACCAGAATTCCATATGACATTACACTATGAAAATAACTATAATAAACTAAGCGAGCTGTCTCAATATTAGTCAGTTGTCTAATTTTTCTAACGGCATGAGCGGCTGAACTTAGTCTAAGAGCGAGTTTTTTTATATGAGGACTCCATTGTAAATTTTTGTCCAACGTTGAACCAAGGAACACAGTTTTATCTACTATATCTAAACATTCACCATTTATAACTATATTAGTGTCCATTGGTGCCACGTTTGGCAAAACAAATCGAATACATTTAGTTTTCTTAGCATTAAGTAACAGATTGTTAGTAGTAAACCAGTTTAGTACGCCAGCTAGTGTATTGTTAATTACAGATAAATCATTGGATTGCCGTTCAACTTTGAAAATTAAAGATGTATCATCGGCAAACAAAATCATACCACAAAGGTTTTGTACTACACAAGGTAAATCATTTATATAAACCAAAAACAGGAATGGGCCCAGAATGGAACCCTGTGGCACTCCTAATTTTACTAAAGTCCCTTTAGACTGGGTTTTATTTACAACAACTGTTTGTGTTCTATTGCTAAGGTAAGAAGACATGAGACTCAGGGCATTTTCTGAAAGACCATAGTGTTCTAATTTAAGAATGAGCGTTCTATGATCTACACAATCAAAAGCTTTTGAAAGGTCACAGAATATACCAATTGCATCATAACGTTTGTCTCGCCAAGCATTGAAAATATGTTTAATGAGTTCTGCAGCAGCGTCGGTTGTGGAACGTCCCTTTGTGAAACCAAACTGATTGCTTGTAAGCAGTCCATGTCTGTTGAAGTGCCCCAGTAGATCATTTAACATTATCTTTTCAAAGACTTTACTTAGTACAGGAAGTATCGATATCGGTCGGAAATTATTTAGATCACTAGAATCACCCGATTTAAATAGAGGTATGACTTTACTACATTTCATTAGATCTGGAAAAACACCTTGTGAAACTGAATTGTTATAAATGATGGCTAAGTAAGGCGCTATGTCGTCTATGATATTGCTGATGACTACAACTGATATTCCCCATAAGTCCTCAGTTTTCTTTAAATTGAGTGATTTGAATGACTTTACAATTTTTTCGGAATCCACTAGGTCAAATTCAAAGATCGTATTACATTTCTTAATATTAGCGCAAAGTAAGGAATGAGCTTGAGACGAAGATGATTGTAGGCATTTTGTGGTATAAATACTCACTCACGTCCTTTTGCTTTGCGTTTTTGAGTGATAACTCAAAAACGGCTCAACCGATTTTATTCAATATAGTTTTCGTTGAAAGTACTTGTTAAGCCTCACTTTCATGATTTTTTTTAATTTTTTTGGACCCACGGTGCAAAAGTTAGATTGGGGGGACGCCCGACTTTGAACTTTCAGACCTATTATTTACAAAACAATTCGTTTTATCCAAAAAGTGTTCTTTTTCAAACACCTCGACTATTTTTAAAAGGCCTATCCAACGGATCCAATTTGGATAGGGGGCCACACGACAGGGTTGGAGCGAAAAAAAAATTCACCCTTGTGAGTTGGGTCACATGTGTAGGAAGGTGTCACACTCTTTCATAGACAGAAATTTCATAGAATTTCGTTTCCCAGAAATTATTTCATAGATTATTTGGTTCATGTACTTTCTGTTCCAATATTATTGTTTCATAGACTATTCAATTGGTAAAAACATATTTCACAGACTTTCATTTCCATTTATATTGCTATCAAACATTTTTAATTTACAGAGTGATCAAACACTAGAATCATATTTCATGTATTTTTGTTTCGTAGACACAGATTTCATAGATTGTTTTTTCATAGTTATTGTTTTATATAATATTTAGTTCCACTCTTTTCTTTTCCGATATTATTATTTTAGGGGTCGTATCTGGTGGAATACAAACTATTGTCATATTTTCCATTTACATAACACTTTTCGCATACCCTTTTTGATGACCCTAAAAACGTAACTGCTCCCAGGGATAGGTAGGTTAGGGTTATTTTTTTTGATGACCCTAAAAACGAAACTTCTCCCAGAGATAGGTAGGTTAGGGTTATTTTTTTGATGACCCTAAAAACGAAACTTCTCCCAGAGATAGGTAGGTTAGGGTTATTTTTTTTTTGATGACCCTAACAACGAAACTTCTCCCAGAGATAGGTAGGTTAGGGTTATTTTTTTTGATGACCCTAAAAACGTTACTGCTCCCAGGGATAGGTAGGTTAGGGTTATTTTTTTGATGACCCTAAAAACGAGACTTCTCCCAGAGATAGGTAGGTTAGGGTTATTTTTTTTTGATGACCCTAAAAACGAAACTTCTCCCAGAGATAGGTAGGTTAGGGTTAGTTTTTTTAGATGACCCTAAAAACGAAACTTCTCCCAGAGATAGGTAGGTTAGGGTTATTTTTTTTGATGACCCTAAAAACGTAACTGCTCCCAGGGATAGGTAGGTTAGGGTTATTTTTTTGATGACCCTAAAAACGTAACTGCTCCCAGAGATAGGTAGGTTAGGGTTATTTTTTTTGATGACCCTAAAAACGTTACTGCTCCCAGGGATAGGTAGGTTAGGGTTATTTTTTTTATGACCCTAAAAACGAAACTTCTCCCAGAGATAGGTAGGTTAGGGTTTTTTTTTATGACCCTAAAAACGAAACTTCTCCCAGAGATAGGTAGGTTAGGGTTATTTTTTTTGATGACCCTAAAAACGAAACTTCTCCCAGAGATAGGTAGGTTGGGGTTATTTTTTAAAAACGAAACTGCTCCCAGAAAAAGGAAGAATAGGGTTATTATGGATATTTATCATTAGGCTCTAAAATGATCTGCATGAAAATTATGATAGGTGCTAGTTCAATTATCTTTGAACAAAAACATATAGGATTTAATGTATATTACAATACGTATTGAGTTACTGAGTCTTCTATGAAACGAAAATATTAAGTTTGATAAAATGAGAAACAACATACTATGAACATGCAGGCTTTGAAACAAGTGTTATACAAACTAAATACTAGACGGATTAATAAAATTTGATTTAAAACGTTATGAACTGAAATTCGAAAAAGTAATTGTCTGAACAATAAAAAATATACAAAACCAGATTCTACAATGTAAGAGATCTGAAAAATGATCAATCTATGAAATGAAAATATGAGGAACATTTTCTATGAACCAATATTCTGCGAAAATGTAGTCTATGAAACAACGTACAACCGTGTAGGAGAGGTATCCTAATAAAAATATTTTCCAGTTTTTATTCTATTACTTTGTTGGCGTGATTAACGCACATACTCATACCAAATTTCAGCTTTCTAGTGCTATCAGTCACTGAGCTAGACCTTGGACGGACGGACGGACGGACAGACGGACATGGCGAAACTATAAGGGTTCCTAGTTGACTAAGGAACCCTAAAAATGACTCATTCACATTTTCTATTAACTAGGCAGGTATTTAGGTAATACCCATAAAAAGTCTATATAATCAATGAAATTTGGTACTAGATATCTGACAGTAGATACCTACTTATAGGTACCTACCTACCAATATTCATAGACCCCAGTAACTTTTTAAGAATCCTTTTTATCTTATAATTACTGCTCGTGTAAAATTGCCCGTTGTACTTATATTGAATATTTAACGCATTTTAATTGCTTCCTAAATATTTTAAAAGATGCTGATTTTTAAATTAATAGGTGATCGTTTTCTATTTAAAAAAGGCTTCTTAAATTGCTTCCCAGTTACTAATTCAGTTGTCAATATAATTATTTGATACCTGGCTATAGTTAAACAATACCTGTAAAAGCAATAAAATGCAGCCCATATTGAAATAATTAGTCGCCTCGAATTAGTCGCCAACCTAATAATTTTGGTACCCATTTTGATTTTTTATAGCTGCCCAAATACAATTATTTAGCAGCCCGGTTAAATACATGCCAATATTTAATGCTACCAAGTTAAACTTTGTAAAATATTTTTGACGAATGTGTTTATTATTTTACTTTTATTGTTTAGTAATTATAATTGTGATAATTAGAAACACTAAATCATATTACTTATTTAATTTCTTTGTACTTCCTACACGAAATAATAAGTTGCCAAAGGTAATGAATTTTTCGGAATGGCAACTTTTAGAAAGGGACAGAGGTCCGTGTGCTTGCTATCTCTCTCGGCTCGTTTTTCTCTTTCATTTTGGTCAAGTGAAATTAAACCTTAAAATAATGACTATAAAGTGCATTTGACTTATTGGTATTTTTGAAACAACTTGCTCCTGTTGGAATAGTACCTTCATGAGCGCCACAGCCCGTGTATTTCCTACGTGGCAGAAAACAGCAGTTAAAACAAATGAACGGCGGGCGACGCGTGCCCTTGTTTTCGAGCTTAGTAAAAATACTATTATAATGTGTTAATGGTGATCTTGAGACCTTCTTGTTTGGTGTGATTGTGTGAAGACTCGTCAGTGAAGTTATTAAACATAAAAGCAGCCGGGGCTGCCGTCCCTGGCCATCGATGGAGCCGGCTTCCACGCTCTGCGCCAAAAACTCCAGAAAGCGGTTAGCATTAGTAACAAAGGTATCGTGTCATTTGTTTGTGTAGTTAATGCTGTGTGTGACTGTGCCTGATCATAAGGGTTAGATTAGGTTTTTTTTCAAAATAAAATATTAGTTAGATTTGTACAATATGTTTATTACAATGAAAAAAATGAACTGTGAAGAACTCGGAACATCATGGGATTCGAACCCGCGTCCTTCGGATTGCCGGTCCGACGTAACGATGCGGTACTATTTCTTAAATATATATTTGTATTTGTAACATTTCAGACTTCAGCTTTATTCACAACAAAGTTAGACGGGGATCGAAAAAGACTATAATTACGTAACACAACTTTTACAATGTATTTCCAGCATATAATCAATTCCTCGGATCTATACAACAATCGTGGGGTGCGCCGTCGCCGCCGCCGATGTCGCGTAGCGCGTCGACGCCGCCGCCGATATCGCGTAGCGCGTGATGGATTTAGGATTATTACATTTAATAAGTATTTGTAAAAGTTTAAGGTATTTAATTGACTCAAACACTAATTATTTTATGAATGTGGGTAAACGAATGAAACGGCTCGATCAGGCCACCTGCTCAGCCAGGTATAAAAGGGACCGCTCACTGACGAGCATTGACTTGTTGTGCTACCAGAGCTAAGTACCTTAATCTGAGCATGACTATACACTGTATTGTGTACACTTTAAAATTATTTTGTTGCATTTTAAGAATAAACTGTGTATCTAAATAAATACAATATCATGTTTGTTCACAGTCAATTGCAATAGTTTAATTGTCATTAAAAGTAAATTGAAATGAAAAGAGAATATTTACTTTATAACAATAAATACCCCTCAGATAAATGATACCATAATTATTACCCTAAAATAAACATATTTATTTATATAATCAGTATGTACTTTTAAATACTAAACGTAATGGCAGTTATCTATTCCATTGGCAATTTTATTGTGTCAACCTATCGTTACATTTTTAAAGTGATAATTGATTATTTTAAACAATTATAACATTACCTATGTTTCAAAATCAATTCAGTTTTATAATTTGATATTACGTTAATAAATAACAACCGAAATAATTTATTAATAATTCTTCCCATATGAAAAGGGGATATCTTATGCACTATAGTAAAAGTAACCGAAATAACTATATACAGCATAAGTAAATTAATTCGCGTCGATGCCGCCGTCGATGTCGCGTAGCGCGCTGAACGTGAGCGCGCGAACGGCCGACACGTCGAGCACCGCGTCGTAGCTGCGCTCTAACAACTGCCTGATCTCAGCGATCATCAGCGAGTCCAGACCTAACTCCACCAAGGTCGCAGTTGAGACCACACTTTTTACGTCCCGAATACCTGCCAAATTCCATATAATTTTACAATGGAGACAATCGTAATTTAATAAATAATAATTTAATTTTATACAATTATGTAATTACCAAATAGGGGAAGACAGGGTAGATTCGTACACTGGGAGCCTTCGTACAGTGGTCATATCTCGGCTATCCAACAAAGTCATTGAAACTGGCGAAATAGCTGGTAAAATCATGAATCCCGGGGAGAAACGAATAGTGTACGGAGCTACCCCGCGTGGTGGGGTGAATTCGTACAGTTCCCATTTTTTGGAAAAATCGTTATAGCTTGGCTAAGTTGCTTTATATCAAGCCAGAAATGCGCTATTATTATAGGCAGATAAATGGACAATAACATAGCATTCGTTTCATTGTAAAATATCTGTTACATTTTGTTTTACAAGGCTCTGAAAAAAAAGTGTACGAAGCCTCCCCATCTTCCCCTAATATGTAAAAATATTGTGTGTATTGTAATAAAAAAGAGCATGCAGGATCGATCAAGGGAACAAAAGCAATCTCTATACATATTATAACGTTAATGGACAACTCGTTTGCACGTAATTCGCTACTTCTCAGTTCGAGGCGGCTATTTAGTAAGTAATAGGATTCGCAAAATTTATTTACCCAGGATATTGGCTACGGCGCTTATGAGGTCCGGGCCTGCTGCCGGGTCCCGAGCGCCCTTGTCTGGGAGCACCGACGACGACACCACAGCGTACGGCGTCAGCAGCAGCTTCTCCAGCGTTTCAAAGCAGGACACTACGCTCTGATGTATAGTGCCACCCACCTACACTTACAAATATTAATTTCAAATTGTATTTTATGCGGCATAGTAAGGCTATATTGTGTGTTTGAATTTTAAAATAATTTATTTCTTGTAACTTTATGACTTGTGACACTATTGCATTAGTGAAATTGCACTCAAAAACCGGCCAAGAGCATGTCGGGCCATGCTATGGTAAATTAAACTTCTGCGAAAAGTTGGTTGGCAAGTGAAATTCGGCAATACAATCTTCTGTGAAAATTCGTAACGTGGCGCACCTCCTTGTCCTCCGGGATCATGGCGGCAAGCCCCACGTCGCCGATGGCGCCCCACTGCAACGCCAGTGCCGGCAGCCCCTCCGCGCGCCGCCGTTCGCACAGCCGCTCCATGGCACTGTTGGCGAGCCCGTAGTTGCTCTGGCCGTGGTTGCCGCGTCCGCTCACAACCGACGAGAACACCACAAAGTGCTCCAGATCCGGCGCCAACTCACGTGACGCCGCGTCTATCTCACGTGTCACTGCGGAGGTAAAAACTTAACAGTCCACAGTTCGTCTAGAAATGGCGAATCATCCGCTGGTGTATGCGTGACGCAAAATTTATTTTTTATTGTTAGATATGTCGTGTCACGTAGGCAATTTGGGAGTGGCCTTAAAGACTATCTATTAGTTACAAAGAAAGATTCTTATAAAGAATGGTAAGTAAGTATTTTGGTGATTACCTATCTAAATGTGGAATAAATCAAACGCATAGCAATCTGTCTTGCTTTCGCTACATAGGTATGGAAAATTTTCTGTGCACCAAATGTTTCTTTGAATATTTTAGTACACTTTATTCATGTGTTGAAGGAAGCAAATAAGAAGTTAATCTTTATAATAACCGTTTATCTTAGGGTTGGTAACGGCGCGGTAGTCCTCTGGTGTCTGGTTCTTTATGAGGGCGTCGCGCAGCACGGCGGCGAGGTTGAAGATGCCGCCGATCGGCGCCGCCGCCGCCGCCTCACGCAACAGCGCGCGCGCGCCCGCCGCCGTCGACGCGTCCGCCGCCGACACGACCACGTGCACGCCCGCCGAACGCCATCTACAACCGTTAGGTTATCATGTACTTTACGTGTAGTATTCATGGTTTTGTATTTGTGGGATTGTAGAATCTAGAGTCGTCGCGCCGTAGTGGTTACATCCAAAAAGCTGACTATTAACGCCGGCGCTGACACGCTCGGTTCAAAACAGACAAACCGATTTGGGTGAGATATTTTAAGAGATGTCAGTCCAGCAACTCTTATGTCTCTTATTTAGACAGGTTTTAATTTACTATGTCATTCCTCCTTTTTTAAGGATTAGAAAAATAAAGGTTGATTTCGCTCGTGTATCCTTATTTTTCCAGCAATATCAGGGAAAAATTTAAACGAAGCTCCTTGTTTTCATTATTAATGATACGCTTAAGACAATGAGAGGAAAAATGGTGTGTTTTAAAATGTGTTTTCCCAGAAATTGCACGACGATAACGGCACGACTTTTCTAATCTTAAAACAAACGAAGTATAGGTGGCACCGTATTGTTTTCTGGATTATTGACATATATAATAAATTAGAGAGTTAAAATAGTCCGGGGCATCGTCCCCTGTACACTAGCCACATTCTCCTGCTGGATGGCTAAGCTCAGCCTTTGGGCGAAGTAGGAACCTGCCCTACTGTAGGTCGCCAGACACACTGGCCATTTTTTTTGATAAATCTTTCACAATGTTTTTTGTGTCCGATGACCACGGGCCGAAAGTCTCCACTGCAAGTGTAGTTGTTTTTCAAAAAAGCATATTTGCGGGACTTGAGCAATTGCGTCGTCTGTATTTGAGAGTTGTGAAGTTACCGGCGGATGCACAAGGCCTGGTAGCCGGCGCGCACGCCGCTGCGCGAGACGAGCACGAGCGTGCGCGCGCCGCGCCTCACCAGCCACTCGCTCAGCTCCAGCCCCATCCCGCCCAGCCCACCTGCAGGGAAAACGTTACTAATTCAGCAGTAATAAACGTGTGACAGACAAGTCGCGCTTGAAGTAGGTATGGACGACTGTCGCGACTGCAGATGTGTGAGCCGTGCAGATCCCATTGTGCTCAAGCTTCATCTTGATCGTGTTGATCAGCCTGCTTTTGTTGAGCATGTTCCACAGAAAATCTTCTTGTTTAACGTTTAGCTCGGTGATAATAATATAGGATGAACAGGTACAGAAATAAACGTGTAAGTATGTACGCCGACGCTAACACTACAGTTTCAACCTAGAAAGAATTAAAAAAACAGTTTTGATCCAGTCGCCTGCATATCAGGCCCTTCAATATACGCTCCGGTTGACCCGCGCAGATAAACAGGTCGATTTCTCCGGCAGACCATAACGTGTATGGCCGGCGATACAGCCAAGAGCCAACCCTGGTTGTTTAACTAGTACGGACCAATGATCACGTAGCTCTTCCCGGCACGCAAGTAGACGCGCGGCACGGCGCGTAGCCCCTCCGCCCCTTCCCCCGACCCCTCTGTCGCCACGCGCGGCTCCCCGCGCACGCGCAGCATGACCTTGCCGATGTGCGCACCCGTAGCCATATACCTGCCACATGAACAGGATATTTTTTTATTCAGAAACAAACAGTCACAATAGTTTCATAGGAGAAGTTAAACATAAATAGGTACGCGACTATTACAAATAAAGACTTAATATAAATGTTATAAGAACAAAATTCTAGTTTACAATTCTGGTTAATCGGATAAAGGTAATTTAATACTTGTAATTGTTTTGTTTATAAATATAATTAATAAATACGTATCGAGAATTGTAAAACATTGTTTCTATAAGTCGTAGTCAACATTTTCCTCCCCATAAACTCACCGGAAGGCCTGCTCCAGCTCGTTATATGCATAAACGGTGGCTGGCAGCGGGCGCACGACACCGCCGGCGATACCCTCAGCAACGCACTCAGCCACCTTCGCCTTCTCTATGTGTTCGCCACTCAACAACGCGTCTAGTAGGATGCCGTGCACTGTCGTGTTCTTCAACAGCACGGACATGCCCAGCGCCGAGTTGGCGCTCAGGTCCAGTTTTCCAATCTCGAGAAAGCGCCCGCCTTCAGAGAGGCACCGGAGCGAAGCCTGCAGCTTGTCGCCCGACAGCGAGTTAAGCACGACATCGACGCCGCGACCGTTTGTTCCTAGCAGTACGAGCTGCTCGAACGAACAGTCTCGCGAGTTGCCGATATTAGCGTCCGGTAGGAGTGGGAAGCGCGCGCGGAGGAAGTCGCGCTTGTCGGCAGCGCCCACGGTGGCGTAGACGGTGCAGCCGGCGTGCAGCGCGACGGCGATGGCGGCCTGCCCCACGCCGCCCGCGCCCGCGTGCACCAGCACGGCCTCGCCGCGCCGCACGCGCCCGCGCACCACCAGCGCGTAGTACGCCGTCGCGTACGCCACGGGCACGGTCGCCGCTTCCTCGAGTGACCACTGCGGCGGCACCTCCCACATGAATGTCTCGTCGGCCAGCACCGTGGTCGCTAGACCCTTGGCTGCTACGACACCCATTACACGTTTGCCGGTAGACGAGAGCCCGCTGAACTCTAAGCCGAGGATACATTCCTGCGAAACCAATAAAAGCTACTAAGAAAAGAATACTTAAGTAGTTAAAGAAAAGAACCGCCTCGGGCTAGAAAGGGAGGCAAAAATATGCCGCGTGCCGGCAGGTTTTACGAACAACTGAAGTTCCTTTATGATCATGAGTATGATGATGAGTATGAGTTTTTTATTTTATTTCATTGCATGTTTGAGGAAAGCTCTATACGCCCTTCGGTGTGAAAACGGATTCCCGGCCTCGTATCTATCCAGCCTCTATACTCTATACCTAATTGGCCGGAAATCCTTATTTTCCCTTTTGATATAATGTACTCTTCCTCACGTTTTTGTGTTCTTTATTGATGTATCTAGTCACTCATATATGTTGTGTGTCACATTTATAGCACTCCGGGGTCCCAAGATACAGGCCCAGCTTGTATATGTTTTTTTACATATGTTTACTGACTAACCATAAATAATTTCGATTTTTTTTTTAAAACAAAGTCAGATTTAAATTGGAGGATACCTGGCCGGCGAGATAACTCGGGAGCGCGGCGGGCGGCAGCTTGCCGCTGGCGAGCATGACGTCGCGAAAGTTGAGCGGCGCGAAGTGGACGCGGCACAGGTCAGTTCGCGGCGCGGCGACGGCGTGGCCGACGTCGCTCTCGATCCAGCGCAGCGACGACAGGTCGCCGCGCGTCAGCGTGTTTACAAATGCGTGCTCCACCTGCCACCAAAAACTAACTTAGGATCACAAGGACATGTTGTTCGTAAACTCCGGCACACTGGCTTGGTTTTACATTAGATCTCAATACTTTTTGCAGCAGGAGAACTGCGTGGCGAGACTGGCATTGTTGTACATGTAACGTTTTACATGGGATACAATTTTTAATTTACACTTTATTTGGAGTCAAGTACTGAACCTAAAAGATATAGTCATTCATTGCTACCGTTCCTTGTTGTTTCCGGAGCAAAAGTTCTCATAACGCTCGCATAAATAATCTTTATTTGGATATATTGAGCATTTTGCATCCTATCAACTTTTCTAAGATTCGAATTCAATAGTATTCTACACCAATTTGTAGTATAACGGTTCACCCCTGTAACTTGATTTTTGTGGATATTTTTAATTCACGTGAGTAATGATCAAAAACGTTAACTCAATTGAAATACGCGGTCGCGCTCTCATACAAAATTAGTACGGGAGCACAGATGCGTGACCCCGAGTTGTACTTATGATCTATCTAGTGGTTGAGGTTATCTGTGCTTGTAGTCCGCCTCGAACTGCTGAAAGAGCTCAATGAGGACCCAGTGTGTTGACGACGAGGGACCCTCTTGTTCCTTTAGCCGTCAACACAGTGAATCCTCCTTTTTGTAAAGGTGGACGCGCATGTGACACCTCTGGAGTTACAGGTCTCCATAGGCTACGGCAGCTTACCATCAGATGGGCCGTATGCTTGTTTGCCACCGTCATGGTATTAAAAAAACTGACATCTCGCGATTTACTTGCAAACGGTGACAATATAAGTAACAAGACCCCTTGATCAAACCTGCTCAATAAATAACTCTCTAATTACATTTATCTCTGACTAGCGACTCACTCCGGCTTCGCACGGGTGCAATTATACATATATTTACTCAAATCAACTCCTTTCCCCCTTTCAGTCAGGTTTCCGCCCAGGCCATAGTACATGCACTGCTCTACTCAAAGTTGTGGAAGATGTAAGACAGGGCATGGAATTATCCCAGATTACGTTGCTAGTTCTGGTTGATTTCTCGAACGCGTTTAATGTCGTCAACCATGACCTTCTACTTGCATGCCTTAGGCACTTAAGTATATCATCATCAGCGGCTCAGTGGTTTACTTCCTATCTTCAAGATCGCCGCCAATCTGTTCGCACTGATAAATCCTTTTCTGACTTGTGTGATCTCCCTTCTGGAGTTCCACAGGGTGGCATTCTTTCTCCTCTTCTGTTCTCAATTTTTATAAACACGGTCACTCCTAGCATTGGCTGCTCTTACCATCTTTATGCTGATGATCTGCAGCTCTACACACAGGCGAGCGTTAGGGACATTGATCACGCAGTCTCCATCATAATTACTAACCTTGACAGTCTCTCTGCGTGGTCACGTTCTTTTGGAATCGCGGTAAACCCATCCAAATGTCAAGCTATTGTACTCGGTAGCCCCCGCACGCTTGCTTTGATGAATTTGTCGAGTGTAGCACCTATCCGGTTCGAGGATGTTGTGATACCCCTATCACCTAAAGTGAAAAATCTGGGTTTGATTATAGATAGTGGCCTCACATGGGAGCCCCAGGTGTCTGATGTATGTCGCAGAGTGACGTACACACTTAGATCGCTGTACAGGTTCAAAAATGTTTTGCCTATAAGCACGAAGATCCTTCTCGTACAAGCTGTTGTCCTCCCCATAATTGATTATGCTGATGCGTGCTACTCGAATGCCATTCAAACTTCCCTGAATAAACTGGACAGACTACTCAACAACTGTATTAGGTTCATATTTTGCCTTCGGAAGTACGACCACATATCAGCTTACCGTAAGCAGCTCAATTGGCTTCCCATACGCGAGCGTAGGTCTCTTAGACTCCTGTGTACCCTGTATTCTTTTCTTTTTGATCCTACCACACCTCAATATCTTCGATCTAAATTTCAATTTATTACTGCACGCCCTGGATGTAATCTCCGCACTTCTCGCAGCCTTAAGCTCGCCATTCCCCTTCATCACACCGGTTTCATGACCAATTCCTTCATTCTCCAGGCAATACGCCTTTGGAATGACCTTCCGAGTGACATTAGGAAAGCTCAGAGCAAGTTCACTTTCAAGCGCATGTTGCGCAAGCATTTATGTGATAAATTGCGTGATTGATTATCGTCATGATGTTTCACTGTAGGTACACATAAAATATAAAAATATGTATGTAAGTTTATTATATGAAGTATATGTGTAAGTTTATTTTATTCTTTATATTTGATTAAGTATATAGTATTTATTTTATATTTAGTAACTGTGATATCGTTTCAATACACTATTTAACGCCTGCACCAAACATATCTCTTTTTGGCCCAGTGGTTGACTGGTAGAGAATGCCTTAAGGCATTAATTCCGCCATTTGTATATTTTATGTGCAATAAAGTTTAAATAAATAATAAATAAATAAATAAACCTTCCTCTTGAATCACTGTATCTATTTAAAAAAACCGCATCAAAATCCGTTGCGTAGTTGTAAAGATCTAAGCATACATAGGGACAGACAGAAGGACTTTTGTTTTATACTATGTAGTGATGATACAACCTCAGCAAATTAACTGAAAATCACAACAACGTTAAAGCCTAACCAGAAATCAGGGATGTTGCGAATATTCGCATCCGCACCCACAACCGCGGATCTTCCGCATCATTTTCAAAATCCGCTTCCGCATCACCTTATGCGGATGCAGATGTGGAACAAGTCGGCATAGGAACGTCTCGGCGACGGCGCACATGCTAGGTAATAGGTAATTTCACCATTACCCAATCAGGCGCGGTCGCAGACGAAAATTTTGGGGGGGGGGGACACTAATGTAGAATTTTTTTTTCAAATTTTTGAGGGGGTCTGTAAAATTTTTTTTCTATTAGAAATGTAGGATTTTGGGGGGGGGTCATGTCCCATGTGACCCCCCCCCCCCCGCCCCCCCTGGGACCGCGCCTGTACCCAATATACGACTTCGTCTGTGTGGTATTAGTACTTCCCTTTGAGGAATGAATTCTGGATATTAAGTACTTATTCTATAAATCCTTCCCCAGAGCCAAACTATTTTCACCCCGTTTTCACCCCCTCTAGGGTTGATTTTCGGGATGAAAACTATCCTATGTCATTTTCCGGGACTCAAATGATCTCCATACTAATTTTCATCTAAATCGGTTCAGCGGTTAAAAATTCTCCATACAAACTTTCAACCCCCTTTTCAACCCCTCCAGGGTTGATTTTCAGGATGAAAACTATGCTATGTCCTTTCCCGGAACTTAAACTATCTTTATGCAAAATTTCATCAAAATCCGCTCAGCAGTTTTCACGTGATGCGCGGTCAAATAAACAGACAAACAGATAAACAGGCAAACACAAAAAATCTAAAAACTGTTGGAACGTGTTCCGTTATCGATTCTTAGTATCCCCAGCCAACTTTTTTTCGAATATCTTCCATGTACCTACAGACTTTCGACCCTCTTCAGCTTTATTATATGTATATATATTGTTGTTTGTTGTAACAAAAGCCCACAGACTTCGCTGGTTCGGTCACCTACAGAGAATGGGTGAGGATCGGGCTGTCAAGAAAGCGTTCTTGGGACGACCGACTGGTCGCCGTCCGGTGGGTCGGCCCAGATATCTTTGGGGAGACAGTGTGGCGGCGGATCTGCTGCAGCTTCGAGTCAACAACTGGCAAGAAGTTGCGCAGGATCGGGATAGGTGGCGTGCTCTCATTTCGGAGGCCAAGATTCTCTTTGGATCGTCGAGCCAAAATAGTTAGTTAGTTATATATTGTTACATTCGTGATTCGTCGATCGAGCTCTAAATATGTCCTTGACGGATAGCGACGAGAAATGAAGAGTTTGTTTTGTTCTTAATACAAAACTTTAGGTTTTTTTGTGTACCTACCTGATCTTACGTCAGCATCCGCATCCGTATCCGCGGATGTGAGCCTTTTAATATCCGCATCCGCGGATGTCAAAAAATCTGCAGCCGTAACATCCCTGCCAGAAATATATGATCATGGTCGAGGGCGCCATTATTCTCATTTATATGACAACAGTTCGATACAGTCAAAATGTATATTAATGTGGAAAGATTCGTAGCGAAATAGGTTAATTTCCTGAGCATTTTATTTACAATATTTACAATGTTTCGCTTTAGACCCGCCATTCTCAAAGTGTGCTCCGGGGAGCCCTAGGGCTCCGCAAAGCCTCTGTGCCTCCGCGAGAATACTTTTAATATTGAGAAAAAAGAAAATTTCGCAATTATAATATTAGTATGATTTAATTTATAAGAATATTCAGTTTAGAAAATCTCAATCTCTTGTTATACTGTTAAAATATAGACCCTGTTCTCTATAAATGACACGACTTCAGCAGTTTTTACCTATTTTTTACCAATTTTGGTAGTACTATTTTCCAATTGAAAAATCTTGCTAGTCTGTAACTCTGACCTCCACCCATTAAAAGCTGCCAGACCGGATCTAGCAATAAGAATAGCAAGGCAATATAACTAGACAGGTTTAATTGCTCTCATTAATGTGTCATATCTGACGTGGCTAGCTCTTAGTCCATATCTCTTATAGGGGAACGGTCGAAAGTGTCCAGCTGTAAACATTAAATAATGGTTCCAAATCTCTCCTAGTGGCGCTAGTATGGCTATAGCAAGTTAGCTAAATTGTAAAAAAAATCAGCTAAATTTGTTGAAAACATTTTTATTGGTTTCAGAATCAAACCACACAGCGATTATAGAACTAGAGCCGATGAGAGTTCCCGAGTTCACCCTAGTCCAAGACCCCAGCAACAAGCAAGCAACACCAACGCGAGCAACACACGAGCGATACGTAAGCGACATCACTCCATACGAGTGCGGCATGTGCGGGGAAAAGTACAAAGAATTAGCTGATCTGACCCTGCACGTGTCGACCATCCACAGGAAAAAGCCAGCGCCAAAGAAATCTGTACAAAACATCGTTGTACCAAAGTTGAAATCACCAAAACCAGAGAGAAAAAAACAGTTAAAAACTCAAAAGAAAAAACAGAAAATGTATACTTGCAATTCTTGTGATAAGACCTTCGCAAGCAAAGGCGGCCTATCGCTACATAAGCGGACGCACGGAAAGAAACTGTTCTCCTGCGAAATATGCAAAAAGGAATTCAACTTCCTATGCAACTTGCAGTCGCATGAACGACTGCACACGGGCGAGAAACCATATAACTGCGAAATATGCTGTCGAGATTTCAGGCATTTGAGCCATTTGATCATACATAAGCGGACTCATAGCGGTGAGAAACCTTACTCGTGTAAAGTCTGTAATACGATGTTTAGGAGTTCGACGGATCTGAGAGCACATAGCCGCGTCCATACCGGGGAGAGGCCGCATAAGTGTCAGAGTTGTGAGAAGAGATTTGCTACTTTAAGAGCTCTGAAATGGCATAAACGTATTCATACAAGTGAATAAATAAAATAAAAAAACGTTTTAATATGAATTCTTTACTAAACGACGTGTGTGTGGTTCAATGTAATTTTAATATTATTTATTATAATTTTTAATACTTAAATTAGTAAGGTAAATAAATACAATGACAGCTGACATTCCTAGATCTATTGTTTATGGCCAATAATTAGGCCATCCATACACCTGAGCTGAATTAGGAAAATTCATAAACAAAATGCTTAAATTTGTCGCTGGTTGCTTAAATTTTTCTATGGTAGCTGATCATTTGTATGGAGGCCATAACCAAATTTAAGCATATATAGACAAATTACTGAATTTTGTCTATGATCTTTCTTAATTCAGGCCAAGTATGTGGTGTCCCTTAGTCGATAGTATTGACAGATGGTGACAGCATGCTAGTATCTGTCAGTCCTACCAATAGTTTCATTTTTTTTCCTTTTTGTTTACTTGGATGCCCTTTAAGCCAAAGCCCATAGAAAACTAGCGACAGTGCTGTGCTGGCGCCATCTGGCCAAACTGTTGACAGTTGCCTTCCCTTGGCAATTAAAGTTTCCTAAATCGTTTTTTTTTCACCAATCATGTTTAATCGCATTTTTTTGATTGGTGGATTTTGACAGCTGCTGTCAATAATACCTCTCGTCACAGTGCTGCCACCTGGATTTCAGGAAACCCTCATATTTTATAAATGTAAATCGATCCAGTTTTTTGTGAGGATCAAATTACATAAAAGTAAAGGTACGGACAGACGTGCTAAAAAAAAGCATGCTCATAAGCTTGCTTACAATTAGCATGCTCTGCAAGTGTTCACATTTGCCAGCAATAAGCATGCTTGTTTTAAGCATGCTCATAAATAAGCATAAAGAAGCATGCTTTAAACCTGTTCAGACGCGCTCGGAGCACGCTCCCTTCCACCCGCGCCTCAGGTAGCATGCTCGAAATTCAAACGTCGGTTGATTTTTAAGCATGCTGTAAATACGCATGCTCATTACTAGCAATGTGGTGACACACTTGCTACTAATCAGCACTTTCTTAATAAAAGCATGCTTTCGTGTTAGTAATGCACGTCTGTCCGCACCTTTACTGAAGCTCCTTATAATTCTCATAAAATCCTCAGCAAGTTTCCGAGGATCTTGAAACTACGATAAAAAAACGTTAGCGCGATGTAATGTACACGCAGAGCCATCTATCGGCGCGCAGCGTAACTAACGTCAGTAGCGTAGTGGTGACGGCGGCAGTTAGGATGTCACATAGAGTGATGATGTTGTTAGGCAGTGTTCCGGCAGTAGCAGTACGGGTTGAGGTCTCGCCGCGTGTTGCTGATGCAGTCCGGTTGGCTCCCGTAACTGTTAGTGTTACAAAAGGACGGCATTAGTGACACGAGCACCCATGTATCGTGGACACGGTAAGTGTACGGTCAAGGACTTTAGTTTTTGAATCCATTTTTTACATTACTAAAAAATGGTTGCCTGTGAAGTCGGTTTACGGCCGATAATTTTGCGTGATAACGTCATAAGAACACATTGATGAAAAACTGCATACTTTTATCAGAGACTATAGAGATATAGACGACCACAGCCTAAGAACTTTTTGAAGCTCTTGTTAATTGCGCCATCTATGTCAAAGCCACCTAATGATATCGAAAATGTAAGAGAAATGTCACCTGCACTGCTATCCACCTAGTAGCTACTAGTGTACTACTAGTACGCTTTTTGTTACTAGGTGGAGTATCCACCTAGTAGCTACTAGTGTACTACTAGTACGTTATTCGTTACTAGGTGGCGCTGGTTTTTATCTCATACATATTGGCTCTGTTTAGGTGGCTCTGAACTAGATGGCGCTAAATACTCGGGGCCTCAAAAAGTTCTAAGGCTATGGCCGTCTACTATATATTTAAGTCTATGATACTATGCTTATTTCTAGATACGGACATCTGGCAGCTGTAAAGTAGTGGAGGTCAAAGAATTCAAATAACTTGAAAAGTACAAACCATAGAGTTCTGGGCTTGATGCAGTATTATGGGAAATTGTGTAATTAATTAGATTATATCAAAGCCAGAAGTTCTCTTGGGGAAAGAAGTGTCAAATAAAGTAAAATGTAAATTTATAGTTAATCGCCTGCTGTTATTATTTCCGCAATAATACATAATGTTTTTTGTTCTAATGTTAAAATATAGGCCCTGTTAAAATAGTATAGTGTAACAGGGCTTTTACGCACCTATTTAATCTGAAGATGAGCGCCATGTCGAACTGGAACCTGTCCTCCAGCACCAAGTACAGTATCGTCGCCTCGAATAGCGCGCCTCCGGGCTCCGACTTTATCTGCAAAAAAAAGGTACGGACAGACATGCTAAAAAAAAGCATGCTCATAAGCTTGCTTAAAATTAGCTTGCTCTGCAAGCACAGACTACACAGACACCTCATATTTACGCTTTTACAGGGAGCACGAGGTCACCGCACATAAGCGCAATTTTATTCGTAAATTTCTACGATTCGAACAGCGCATCTCAATAGTATTGTACACTAATTTGTAGTATAACAATCCAGGATCACCGCTGAAACTAGATTTTTGTGGTTATTTTTAATTCATATGAGTAATGATCAAAAACATTAACTCAACTGAAATAAGCGGTCGCGCTCTCATACAAAATTAGTACGGGAGCACCTATGTGTGGTGACCTCGAGTTGTACTTATGATCTATCTAGTGGTGAGGTTATCTGTGTCTGCAAGTGTTCACATTTACCACCAATAAGGGTCAAAACACACTTAGCGGAATCACAGCGGAATTAAACCAATTCATAGACAAAATGTCTATGGTAGCGGAAATTTTTCTATTGTAGCTGATTTTTTGTATGGAAGCCATAGACAAATTTCCGCTACCATAGTCAAATTTCCGCTACAAAATTAAGCATTTTGTCTATGAATTGGCTTAATTCCGCGAGTAATTCTGCTAGGTCTGTTTTGACCCTAAGCATGCTTTTTTCATGATGTTTGTGTGTGACGTTTGAAGTGTAAACACTGTGTCGCGAAGCTAAGCGAATAAAATTATTGAAATATGAGAAATTCACCAAGAAAACATACTTGAACTGCAGCAGAACGCCAACACTCTCACTATACACGCAAGGAATAACTCGCAACCACATTGGTGAGCTATTTGTTACTAATTTTACAAGAAATTGATTACGGCCTAAACAAAAAACTAACGGGATACACACTAACACATAGATCTTTTGAAATAACGAAGGCATTTCGATGAGAATTATCAAAAACAAAGAGGTACATTAACCGGCTGACTCACTGACACTGACACTAAGCCAAGCCAACTGACGTTTGACGTCTGTCATCTGTCACACGCGAAAGTTGCGTTCAGAAACTTTGCTGACATTCCAATTTACGCTATAGCAGATAAGATAATTGCGCAAACAAAAATGTCAGAGGAGGTATTAAAAAAACTATTCGAACAACAAAAAAAGGACATGGCGGGCCAGTTAAAAGAAATGGAAGATAATATAACTCAAGGAATAAATCACAATATTGATCAAAAATTTAACCAACTGCAAGCGCAAATGGATGATATCAAAAATACAAGCGCACAGCAAGAGCAGCGACTTGATGTAATAGAAAAACAATTAAGAATACGCAATTTAATGCTATTTGGAGTAGCTGAGGAAGAAAGATCATACTCTGAACTTGAAAATATAGTACTGACAATAATAACTGTAACACTGGAAATAAATTGCGAAAATTCGGAAATAGAATTTGTTAGGAGGCTGGGAAAAAAGAGCTCTAGACCAAGACCTATTTCCATAGGTCTGACGACCCTGGGTAAAAAAATTCAAATTCTACGCAACAAAAGGAAATTAACAGGGTCAGGCTCCTACATAACTGAGGACTATCCTCATAAAGTTCTTGAGATTCGCAAGTCGCTGAAGCCACAACTTAAAGAAGAACTTGATAAGGGCAATAATGCGGTGATAAAATATGACAAATTGATTATTCTCAGAAACAAAACCAATCACAACATTCACAACCAAACAGAACAAAGCCCTCCGGTACAAAATTCCGATTTAAACACTAAGAAGAGAGCGCTAGAGTACACACCACCCAAATCAAGTGAAGAGAGCGAAATACCAACTACTTCAATGAACTCAAATCCCCCCACCCAACCTGCAAAAAAGAACAAAGCATCGGTAAATAGTCCCCCCAAACAAAAAACTATATCCCAATACATGAAAGTAAAACACACTCCCATCAATAAAACAAATAGAAGTAAAGCACCAGGAAATATAGATGAAGCATCAATAGCGTCAAACAAAGAAAAATAGCAACCACAGTACGATAGACCAACAATTCATATAGGGACCCTAAACGTGAGAACACTCCGAAAAGAAGCAAAATTAGCTGAACTTGAACTTGCACTTAATAAAATAAATTGGCATATTCTCGGTTTAAGTGAAGTACGAAGAGATACCGAGCAACTGATCCAGTTAAAAAGTGGGAACGTGTTTTATCACTATGGAAAAACCAAGGGGCTAAATGGCGTTGGATTTATCGTAAATAGCAGCATAAAAAAATATATCGAAGGTTTAAGCAGTTTTTCGGAAAGAGTAGCAATATTGGATATAAAAATAGACAAGAAATCGCTGAGAATTATACAAGTATACGCTCCTACTAAGGTAAAATCCACAATTCCACGGACTGATTTGACAGCTCCTGGCATACAAAGCGATTGTCAAATGTATGAAAAGAGCTGTCAAATCAGTCCGCGGATTTATGAATTCTACCTTAGTTCAGCATCGGAAAATCAGTTAAAGCTATTTTATGATGATTTAAACAAAACACTGCAAAAGAAGAACAAACATCAAGATGTGATAGTAATGGGAGATTTCAACAGCCAAATAGGAAATGGAACAACCTATGAAACTCCCTGGTTAGGAAAATATTGCTATGGAAATAGAAATGAACGAGGGGAAAGACTGATAGAATTTTGCCAAAAAGAACAACTAGTTGTACTCAATACGCAATTTAAGAATAGAAATGGCTTGCGATGGACTTGGCTCTCTCCCAATCAGAAATTCAAATCACAAATTGACTATATACTTACGAGAAATAAAGCAAATTTTAAAAACTGCACTGTAGTGAACAACTTCAGCTTCATAACAGACCACCGGCTACTCATGTCAGAAATGTACGTTAAAACAAAGAGAAAAACGTATAACACGAACACTAAGATGGAAACAAACTACCAATATGATGAGAAACAAGCCGACATTCTCGAAACAAAGCTTACAAATATAACAGTGGAACAATGTCCTCAAAAAATATACAGCAAAATAGAGCACGAAACAAAAACCGCTATATGTAATTTAAAAACTAAAACAGTCAAGAATCCTGAAAAAATTAGCACTTCTACATTAAAATTAATTAAAGAACGCGACGATCTCAAATCTTTGGAAACGAAGTTAACAACAGACGACCAAAAAAATTATTTACGGAAGATAAATCATACAATTAAAATGCAAATTAGTAACGACATAGAAAACTACTACAACAGAAAAATTGAAGAAATTTTGGCACTGACAGGATCAACAAAAGCGGTAGATAACTTACGTCTGATAGGGAAAGCTCTTATACCATCACTCGACGATAAAGAGAAAAACAAATCCCAAGATCGAAATAAGATTCTCGAAATAGCTACGAGCTTCTATGAAGACATTTATAAAGATGACGATAGGAAAACACACATGCAACAAGACCCATGCAGCAATATAGATAAGGCTCCTTGTTTTATCGATGTTGAAGTTGAGTACGTCATAAAACAATTAAAAAACAATAAAACACCCGGAAATGATAAAATCACTAACGAAATGATAAAAACATATGCAAACAAACTTAAAGGACCCCTTCTTCATCTCTTTAATAGAGTACTAACTACCAAAGACATACCAGAACAGTGGTTCCATTCATCAATTGTACTGCTGCACAAAAAGGGATCTCAGGCAGATGTAAACAACTACCGGCCAATAAGTTTGTCACCTGTTATCTATAAAATGTTCATGACACTTCTCAAAAATAGGCTATACAATGTACTAAACGAGCAACAATCAAGGGACCAGGCTGGATTTAGGAAAGGATTTTCTACTATTGACCACTTACATACGTTGAATATGATCATTGAAAAGTATACCGAGTACAATAAACCACTTTTCTTGTGCTTTGTTGACTTCACAAAGGCCTTCGACAGCATAAAACACGAATATATGCTTAATGCTCTTCAAACCCAAGGCGTAAACGCTGACTACATCCAACTGATTAAACTTATATATGATAAAAGTACAGCTAGCGTGAGGATGGAGGAGGAGGGCAAAACATTTAATATTCAGCGAGGAGTCAAACAAGGGGACCCTTTGTCGCCATTGTTATTCTTGTGCGTTCTGGAACAAATCTTTAGATCTGCAGATTTATCTAAATATGGCGTACATATCGATGGCGAAAAGTTGAGTGCACTGAGATTTGCGGATGACTTAATTTTTCTAGCGGAAACGAGCTCGGAGTTACAATCGATGCTACAAATCTTCCAGGACCACCTGAAAGAAACCGGACTGACTATTAACAACAACAAAACAAAAGTAATGGCAAACAAACCCGTCGCATCAGTGACAATAAATGGCATAGAACTGGAAAAAGTGGACGAATACATTTACCTCGGACAACTCTTCTCATTTAACGATAAAATGACAAAAGAGGTTGAAAGAAGAGTAGCACTCGGTTGGAGAAGATATTGGAGTCTGAAACACATATTTAAAGGAAACTTCAGTATATCTTTAAAGAGCAAGATCTTTAATATGGTCATAATACCGACACTTACATACGGTTCGCAGACGTGGGCACTTACAGAGGCACTTAAAACAAAACTTCGCACCTGCGAACGAAGTATGGAGAGGAGCATGTTGGACCTGAAATTGAGAGATAAGATCAGATGCACTGAGATACGCAAAAAAACAAGCGTTCTCGACATTATTCAAGCTGTCAATAAAAACAAATGGCAATGGGCTGGACACATAATGCGTCTCAACGACAACAGATGGACGCTTCGGACGACCGTGTGGAGACCGCGAGACGGGAACCGCAGCGCCGGCCATCCGCGCACGCGCTGGGAGGACGAGCTGTGCGCGCGCGCGCCACTCTGGGGCCGCGTGGCTCGGGACCGAGGCGCCTGGAACGACTTTGTTTCAAATATGTTTAAATAAATATAAGTAAACTATATTATATATAATACTTAAATAGCATTAGTTGTAAACCAGATGAGTCATGTAAGAAAAATATTTTAAGTACGTATTTTGTGAATTGTTAATATGTATATTATATTATTCTCCTAGCAGGGCTGGTAACCCATGGAGTCTTATTACCATCCCTCCTTCTTCCTGAAGGAGAGGCCATTTAAAAGAAATGTATAATTAAAAGTATAGGTAAAATTTAATTCAAATATGAATATCTAAAAATATAAACAATATTGTATAATGTTAAAATGTAAAAACGAATAAATGGCTATTCTGATTCTGATTCTGATTCTGATGCTTTTTTTAACCATACTCATAAATAAGCATGCTCATAAACCTGTTCAGACGCGCTCGGAGCACGCCCCCTTCCACCCGCACCTCAGGTAGCATGCTCGAAAATCAAATGTCGGTTGATTTTTAAGCATGCTGTAAATAAGCATGCTCATTACTAGCAATGTGGTGACACACTTGCTACTAATCAGCACTTGCTCAATAAAAGCATGCTTTCGTACATACTAGTAATGAGCACGTCTTCTGTCCGTACCTTTTTAAACAAAAAACCGGCCAAAGGCATGTCGGGCCATGCTCAATGTAGGGTTCCGTAGTTGCCGGCCTGTTACAATTCATTAATTCAAAAGGTCGTTTCTTACGGGAAATTGAAAGATTTCGAAGGAGGAGGTTATCAATTCGTCGGCATCTTTGTTTATTTTGCTTTTGTATTTTTATGTATGTTTACCGAATATTCGAAGATTTGGAAAATTCTTTTTTTGTTTGAAAGAGTACGCTTCACAGTTGATCCCATTGTCACCAGGTCCAAATCTGATGATGGGATCCTGGAGAAATCGAGGAAGCTCTTCAACTATTATAGGCACATCTATAGTGATATCACTATTTTTTACAAGAACTCGGCCACTTCCTGTTGGAATAGCGAATCCTAAGTGAAGTAGGTTCTTTTTTTGTTTAAAATTAATACGTAGCAAATAGTTTTCCATTTTTCTTCAAAAAAACATCAAAATATAATGTTCCATATATAAATATATTCAGGAGCCGAGTACTATCAGCTGTAAAAATTACTCACACCAAATTTCAGGTTTCTACCACTAATGATCACTGAGTTAAGCTGCGGACCAACAAATGACAGACAGACGGACATTTTTTTATTTATTTATTCAAATTATTCGTTACACAGTATTACAGTAAAAACCAAGGCACTGCGAACTACAAAACAAAACATATAAAGTAACTTAAGACTAGTTTGATCTAGGCGATGTAACTTCGTGGCTCCGTTGACACGTCTGATCTGGTGCAGGATTCGGCAGAGTGCCCCGGAACCGCCGGAACAACACCCTTCGGCCAGAAGTCTGAACTCGCGATGGCATCCTGCAGCGGCCGCGGCACGCGCACCACAAACGAGCTGAAGTGCACGTAGTACCGGGACTGTAGCTGGTGCACCCTCAACGAGAAGCCAGTCTTTCGGCGAACGTACTCCACCACATCGTCGGCCACGGCGGAGTAATGCAAGCGCGACACGTAGAGCGCCCTACTCGGTATTGCAATCCGGAGACCAGAATTACCCGGTTTCGCAGTGCCACACAGAGTCTTGCGGGGCGCCCTGCGCTTCTTGCTCATGGTGAAACTATAAGGGTGACTACGGAACCCTAAAAACTATACCAATAAGGAGGATAAGTATCTCTTATAGGAGAACGGTCTAAAAAGTCTCCAGCCGATAATAGTTCCAAATCTGTCCAAGTGGCGGTAGTAAGCTATAGCACCTTAGCAGTTATTGACGGAGTGAAGTGCGCTGCATGTGCGCTACCATATATTCTATAGCTATTGTGGCGCCACCAATTCAACGCCTTTTAACGGACACTTTTGTAACATAGAGATTGTTATCCTGTAACAAGGCGTTTCCACGGCCGGCTATGACAAACGAGGAAATGCCTGTCGCAGTACTTAATGATATCTTAATTATTACGAAAAAACCAAATGCTGAAGTAAGGTACTAACTAGAGAGCATTCCATCAAATTCGGGTCGTCTAAATTTGGAGATTAATAAAAGGTTAGTATTTCTTGTGACTCATTTTATTTATATAAGGAAGGTATACAAAACAAGCTTACTGTGTAAAACCAATCTTACTTGCTACTAATTACCTTACATTAAATCTAAAGGCTCAGACGGTAGAGCTTGGTCATTAACGTTCAAATGGATTGTTTTACACAGCACCTATCAATTCCTAGATGTTAATCCCTACCTTTCAATGCCATCATACTACAGAATATTAAATTAACTACGGCCCTATGTTTCAGGAAAGGAAATATTCCACCAACCTCAGATCACACGCATACCGCTGGGACCAGGGAGCTTCCAAGGCTACATTGACTGAGCTACCAACACGTGGCTCTGGCTGCAGACAACAGCGGCAGCCTCCCTCCACCGCGACACCGCCATAGAACCCTGGCTGCAGCCGGTGGACTCCTTCCCTGCCTCACACGGCAGCCGGAAACTTTATGTGGCTTAAGGCCATTAAGATCTTGGATACAAAAACATATTTCAAAAACAAAATATGGATTCAAATGAAATACACCCCGCCAGCTGAAAGAAGAAATTGTTTTCATTAGCCATGTGGCAGGATTAAACTCATTAAACTTGATCCAGCAAATATCTGGCTTCTTACCAGCAGGAGATACGAAACGTGTATCTAATTCATTGCTGCAGGCTTCCCTCCCTGCCTCAGGAATCCCACCAGCAGACTGAAAAGGAACCATGTGGTCAGAACAATACAATGGGCACCAATGGTGAAAGAACTTTGAAGCAACACTATCTCTACTCTACTTACGGCATCAACTGAGAAATATTCAATCCATCAGTTATTCCGCCCCCTGCGGTTAGGATTCCTGGTATCCTTTTCTCAAAAACAATCACTTCATGTGACGATGAAATGGGCTAAATACTGGAATACAAAACAAACAGCCTGTATCGGCTGAAGACAAAAGAGAAATGACCTCCATACGACCTGATGCTGGGGATGTCAGCATCCAACCAAATTTAATTATGACACTAATCAACCATTTAATTATTTATCTTTATATTAGACATAAAAATGAAAAGTCTCTTTCTATTGATATTTTAACTATTGTTGCTATTTATAACAATGTTTTATTCCAATATTCTAAATACATGTAAGTTTATAAACATTTACTTTATTTTTAATTAGCAACCCCACTAATTACTTTTTGTTTTGATTGGTTAATTAATTGTCATTCATATTGTTGCCAGTACAAGACATACTTGCTAGTTATGAAAACGAAACTATTTGAGAGACCTTTCAAAACGCATTAAAGATTGAGTGATCAAAATCACAACGTTACAATCCTATGGGCTATACCACCCATAGACCTGACACAATATAATAACAATACCAAGATTGAACGGGATGGTCTTATTACACTTTCTATAGATATGACAGAGAAGGCGCTATTATCGTTGATCCTTATCATAGACTCACCCTTGTGATTATTGCTTACTTCCAAAATGACCTAAGTACAATAGAAACATTTATTACCCTCCACCGCTCTTTGAAGGGTAACAATGAAACCGACTAAATTATGTAGGTTAGTTACTGTATGCTATCAGCCATCTTGAAACGTGTTTTAAAATCAGTCGCGTTGCGTATGTTCCGTCCATTAGGGTGTATCGCGTATGCAGTCTCTAGTTATATCCTTGCTTTGAGTGTTATCCTTACCTACCATCCATACTAAAAACATAAAAAAAGTTCAGTCATCATGGAGACAAACCTCGACCCGATAGTTGATGTTGGTGCCTATGGTTCCTCGCCCGACTTGCAGACCTTCATCTTGCCAGAGCACCGCTAAAGTAGAATGAAGAACGCGGGGTACACAGAGATCCCTGAAATAGTGTAAATAATTACTGTTTATTTATCAATATCTTTTACGTTTATACAATGAAGTACAATGTTCTATCGGGTTAGAAGTGCATGGTCAATTTATCAATGACTTCATTTATAAATTGGATATTCAATTATTTTCAAACAATGTCCATAGAGTTAGTATACATTCCCTTAAAACCTATTTTAGTGAATCTAAGCCTTTATAGAAGACATATACGTACCTACAGAATCCCAATGTTTCCAGAAGGCGCAAGAAGGCGACTCAGACACTAGGCGCAGAAGGCTGTTGGAACTGTCACGTACGCGACGAATCAAGGGGGCAGTTTTTTTTTCGTAATATCGCACTGAGACAGTCAGTGCGTGCCTCCGCGAACATACCTGACGCGTACATACATCCTTAAACTAGGCCCAAAAGAAAGGTATGGGTACTGCGAATGTCATCTCGCTATGTGTGGTAGGGCACAGCACAGCGAATGTCATCTCGCTCAAATCTGGAGCAGAGCCCGACGAGAAGCCCTCTGGAGTTGCAGGCGTACATAGGCTACGGTAGCTGCTTACCATCAGGTGGGCCGTATGCTTGTTTGCCAAATTGCCACCGACGTTGTATAAAAATAAACAGCTCCAGTTGTCCGAGAAAATATCCTGCGAAACCTGAGTCGAAACGTTGGAATTCAAGTTACACCTGTCTGATATATGTCAGTTAATAAAGGAAGCTTTAAAATCTGCAGAATCTGCTCGCCGTCCAATATTTCATATGTAGTCTGAGAGCCAGTCTCACCTGACAGGGTCGAGGAGCGAGTTGATGTAGTCCATGAGCGCGCGCGCAGTTTTGTGGTACATCGGGTCGTCGGCGGACACGTTCTGCCACGTGAGGCAGGAGCACCAATACGGCTCGATGCCAGCCTCGCCGCACGACCGGCTGCGCGGTATCTGCGAATCATACATGACATGACGCACCCAGCGCGTTAAAATTGGCCTCTTGAACATATAGCCTCCTGCGGCCCAGCCATACAAATGAAAAATCGAAAACTTGCCACTGACATTTAAACCAAGAACACAAAGAAACAGAGTCGATTTTATTTTGTTTCAAAATCGAACGCTACAAAACAAATGCAACTCTATGGAAATAGAATGGATGATTCAAATTTCATCGAAGACAATAAGTACTACAAGTAGGACCTTGGGCCTTACGAGGATAGTCCATGGGCCAGCTAAAAATACGAAAATGGTATAATTTGGGGGTACCAATTTTCCCTTATACAGCAGTTATAGACGTTTATCAGGATGTTGAAAAATCATGATTGCCATCGCAAAGTAGCTATTGGAAATGGTGGCTAATCTAAGATGGCGGTTGTATGTAACATATCGGTAAATTATGAGGGTACTAATTTTCCACTTCACAGCAGTTAGATAGGCTTATAAGAATGTTAAACTCACACTGGAAACAGTTTTCGCCACCAGGACAGAACACCTACTTTACTGAGCATGTAGCAGTGTTATGTGGCCGGTCTTCTCCAAGTGTAGTGGCAGCGTGTGGTCCACGGACTCAATGACCGCGCCCGGTGCAAGTACTGCGAGAGGATGACTCGAGCGTTTTATTAAAATTACCAGCTCTAGCATAGTCAGCGCTCGAGGATAGCTCGCTCCTCTAACCGTGTACGGGTTCCAGTGCTGCCTCATGTCCAGCACGTCCAGTAAGGTGGCGTGCAGGTCGTGCGGCGTGGTGAGCGCGCGCGCGTTGGCCTCGAGCGCGCGCTGCGCGTGCGGCCGCGCGCGCCTCAGCCGGTCCGGGAGCCGGATCGCCAGGAGCGGGAGGCGGTGCTCCAGCCTGCCTTGCGCCGTGTTGCTTGCGTTTGAGAATCTGGAAAGCGACTGCCATCTGACCTTCCAACCCAGAGGGGAAACTAGGCCTTGTTGGGGTTAAGATCCGGTTTCTTCACTAAGGAATACCTTCACCGAAAAGCGACTAGTATAAATATCAAATGATATTTCGTACGTAAGTTCCGAAAAACTCAGTGGTACGAGCCGGGGTTTGAACTCGAGACCTTCGGATCGAAATTCTGGCTTCTACCGCCAGGCTACCAGCGCTCTAAAAAAGGGTATAAAACATTGACTTATTATGTATTCTATTACTAGATGTAACATCTAGAACAGAACGAACATGCTTAATTAGTAGAAAAATAATAAGAAAGAAACGCAAGCCAAACCTTTGCTCTGGAACAGAATAAAGTGGCTTGATTCATACCTCGGCCCGTGGTCCCCCATGACTATTATGAGCGTGTCTTCTGTTCTAGAGAGCAGTGTTTCGAGGAACGCAGCCGTGTCGTCGTCGGCGTTGCTGATCATATCGAAGTCGTCGTGAGTGATGTCGTTGATGAACGTGAATATGAAACGCTTTCCACCCAACTCCAAAAACTGTACAAGGGAGACACATTGCGGTTGTGAGTTTAGTTAAGTTTCAGTTGGTCTTACATCACCGATCTAATTAATACATACTAGTTGTGACCAGTGCGCCAAGCGACCTAGACGCATTGATGAGTAATTAAACAAATATTAATTGCGAAATTAAAATTAGCGCGGCCCGGCCGCTGCTAGCGAATTGAGGCAATGAGTGCCTCTGATCAGAGTCAACCCGTCGTGAATAATTTCCTCGCCTTTCTTCAACAGAAGAAGATGCTGCGGGAAGGAAAGACGAATGCGGCCACCGGTGTCCAGTTCAGTTCGTGGGCATCGAGTTTCACCCTAGTGACATGAGACGCGACCCCCCCCCCCCCCCCCCAAATCGTACATTTCTAAACATTTCTGCATTAGTGTCCCCCCCAGGAATTTCAAGCTACGAACGCGCCTGGTCACAGACCAAACGGTGTAAGAAGATGGTGTAAGAGGTGTGAGAAGATGTGATGAATGACCTGTTGAGTCACGTTTATCATAACTTTGAACTGAGGTGTGTCTCCCAAACAGTAGGTCGAATTCATCAAGTTTCTTGCCCAACGTTTGAATGGTTCGGTTTCAAACCAGTGGGACAGTAGCAGCCCCTGCAGTGAGTAGTCGGTGGGTAGGCGCGAGAACCCATTAAATCCGTAATGGAAGGTGCTGATTTCGGGTCTGTCTTCCAAGAACGCCGTGCGGTATCTGCAAGACAATACAACCATCATCATCATCTCAGCCTGGCAGGCGGGTTGGCGCGCGCAGTTTTTTGTTTATTGTTTGTAGGCTTTCAATACAATACATGAGTCTTATTTTGTAACAGTTCTCAGGGGAATCAGAGCCTGTAGACTTCCCATAGACAGAGATAGACATTATTATTTTATTATTATTTATTTATTAAAAACACAAGTTTACAAATTTAATCGTTTACAGTGCTCCACATAACTACATTAAGTTTGACTGTGGAGTCAAGTATCAGTCTCAAGTTTTCCTATATATATTACCTAAATATTCAGGATAATATCACATTAATTAAAAGCACATAATATTAAATTAAAATTAATTTACATGAAATAAAATGTGTGGTAGGTATGTCCTGTATGCTCCATAGGTGAACTATTCCCCTATAGAGCACCCAGGAGATACCTTTTAAGGCGGTTTTTAAATCTGGTTTTATTGGCCTCTTGCACATATACAGAGCTGCAGGCTTATGATGGCAGTAGTTGTCCGCCGATAACTTGATAAAAAGCTGACAACTTGACACATTCACACAGCAAAAGATGACAATGTGTCAAGTTGTCAGCTTTTTATCAAGTTATCGGCGGACAACTACTGCCATCATAAGCCTGCTGTAGCCAGAATTGCAGTTAAGATACTTAGGACATAGCGAATTTTAAGGTAGGGCATTAAGAGTCACCAGGACGCTCGCGTTCTCATTACAATTATTAGCAACGAAAACGAATGTCCAACCTAGATCTGTACTACTAGAATGCCCATGCCAAATTTCATGGTTCTAAAGCATGTCGTTTTAAAACGAGAGCTGAACTACGTTTGTATGGGAGCACGAGTTCACGCGAGCGTCCTTATTTTAATACATCTTTGACCCGATTGTAGTTTTTAAGGTGGGGCATTAGTATTTTAAGGGAGGGCATTGCCCCCTAACGCCCCCCCTAGCTACGGCCCTAGAGATATATAGAGATAGAATCATGAAGTTTGAAACTTGGCAAGACATGATTTGCTAGAAAGAGAGGCAAGCAGTGAAGTTGTAAATTGTAACTTTATAAAACACGACCCAGGAAGTCTATTAAGTCCCGTTTTTATCAAACTACTGCACAAGTAAAGGAAAACATCGTTAATTTGTCATTCCATCAAGAAAAAAATTATGATCATACACTCATTTGCAGTTGGTAAATTCATCGCGACATGTATGGTGACAACAGTTTTTTTAAACGGGAAAGTCAAAGTAAAAAAAGAAGAATAAAAACATAAAAGATATTTCAATTTAGTCACATTACAATGAACGTCAAAGAAACGAAGGTCGCAGGTTTGAGCCTCGGCACGTACAGTCCGTGAGCTTTAAGAAGAACCTTCGGGAATCGGCGATGACACACTGTTCCGCTTTTTCATGTGTCACTGTTCACTGTTGATTGATACCCGGCGACTCTTTCTATAACCCGAAGGTTCTTTTTAGAGCACACGGGCTGTACCACTGATTTTCTAAGAACACGTGAATTAAATATTATTTGAAGTTCCCTTATAACTTTTCTGTGATAACGTAGTGCGAAATCAGGAGCCTTAAAAAACCTAGTTTCCTATCTATCCTGCCTTTTCGCCGAAAATTGTACTAAGGAATTTCACTTGCCGTCAACTTTAATTTTGCCGAATAACTTTTACCAAATAATTATTTCGCAACAATTTTATTTCTCAACCCCATAGTTGGAAAATGAAAATGATCTACTAAATAGGTTGGGTTAGGTTAGGTTGGATTATGTAAAGTTGGGAAATGAAATTCAGCCAAATGAAACTTCTGGTTGGCAAGTGAAACTCGGCAATACAATTTCCGGTGAAAAGGCTGAGAACCCGCCTTACTTACTTAAGTAAAAAGCTAGGAAATTAATGACGTAATAAATAAATAATTTTAAACAAAACAAGAACCAACTTCACTTAGGATCCGCTTTTCCAAGTGGAAATTCCCGAGTTGGTGTAAAAAATACTGAAATCACTATAGGTGTGCCTATAATAGTTGAAGAGTTCCCTCGATTTCTCCAGGATCCCATCATCAGATCCCGACTTGGTGACAATGGGACCATCTGGGGGTTATTCTCAAGGTCTGTTCGATTAAAAAAATAATTTTGAAAATCGGTTCACGATTCACGGTGATATCGAGTAACATACATACAAAAAAATTCAGTCGAATTGAGAACCTCCTCCTTTTTTGAAGTCGGTTAAAAACAAACAAAGATCCCAACGAATTGAGAACCTCCTCCTTCGAAGTCTTGAAGTCGATTGAAAAAGCTCTCACCCGTCCTGCTTCAGCTTGGAGAAGATGAAGATGTCAGGGTCAAGCTTGAGGGGGTAGCGTGCGCCATACTTCAGCCTCCCGCTGAAGGGCAGCTCCAGTTCGGTCCGCCCAGTGAGGATGGGCGTCAGGGCTTTCCGAGTGTTTTCGCCCACCACGTTGTACCTGCACGAGTAAACGATCACCCTGTATCTTGCCGACCACCGCCACCACAAGAACAAGTCGTTACTGAGAGAAATGGGACAAAAACATAAACAAACCGACTCTCACCTTACATGCATTATACAAGGTGTAACAAAAATACTGGTGATCCTTTAAAGCATAATTGGTATCGTATTCTAATTACGCGAAAAAGTAAGAAAAATTTTTTTTCGCGCGAAATTAAATTTTGGTTTAGTATGGAGGGCCGGCCGGCTGGGACCACCTGTCCCATAGAAAAAAAATGGTTTTTGTCGCGTCCAAAAATTTTTTCTCCTACTTTTTCTTAGTCGTAATACGATACCAATTATGCCCTTAAACGGATCACCAGTATTTTTGTTACACCCTGTAGTTACAGTGAGAAAAGTTATGGTAAGTGTAAAAAAGATAAAAGATTAATAGTATATTACAGCAGAGGTTGGGAAAACAGGGATTACCGGCCAAGTAGGATAGGGATACGAGGCCGGGAATCCGTTTTCACGCCGAGGCATGTATAGTGCTTTTCTCAAAAAAATGCGTGGAAATAAGACCTAAAACCTAATATTTAAAGCCTAAAAGTCTATCGCACTTGGTATAATGTGGGTACCGTGTCGCGGCCGGCGCCCGCCCGACAGGGATCGGCCGCGGCCGGCGCCCGCCCGACAGGGATCGGCCGCGCCCGGCCCAGCGCGTGGCGGGCGCCGGCTACTTTGCAGGCCTACACCTTTTGACGGACACGTTTGTAATTTAGAGATTGTCATTCTTACCTTCTACCATCCATATATTGGATTCGAGTTGTTAAGTGTTCGAGGAATAACGAATAACGTACTATTAGTACACTAGTCGTTACTAGGTGGCGCTGATTTTATCTCATACATATTGGCTCTGTTTAGGTGGCTCTGAACTAGATGGCGGTTTCCCGTCTTTTGCACATCTTCGCAGCGGAATCGACACCACAGTACCACGTTGCACGTTTCGTCGCGAAACCTGAGCAGATCGAGAGCGAAACAAGAGCGAAAATGACATCGTGGAACCGCGCCGCTCGAATTTACTCTCGCTCAGATTTCGCGGCGAAACGTCAATAGCGGTACCATGTGCAAAAGGCCACACGCTCCGGAGGGGTTCTGACCACACCCAAACAGGCATTGGACTGAAATCCTCAAGGAAAGCGAAAACGAGGTCGTCCCAAATAATCCTGGCGGCGCACAGTCGTTGACGAAGCGAGGAGCATCGGAAACACTTGGAGCGAAGTCAAGCGAGGCGAGAAGCGCAAGACCGTTCGGCTTGGAAAGTTGCTGTGTGTGGCCTCTGCCATCTAGGGACATAGGATCTTAAGTCAAGTAAGTCATGTGCAAAAGGCATCAACTCGATAGATACTCACCTCTCCATAACCGTGGCGCCGATATGCTTCAGCATCTGCCAGCTCTTGGGCATGCGGCGAATGAATGCGTGCCGCGCCGCGGAGTCGAACGCGAACATGAGGATGTTGGGCGTGTGCTCGCGCCCGGGCGGAGCCGGCGGCGGCTGGACGGCGCGGAGCCCGATAGCCTTGCCCCTCCAGCTCATGACCTGGGCGTAGTGGTTCCTATACAAGATCAAAAGATAAAAAGATAAAAGATAAAAGATATTTATTCTTCAATTTAGGCACATTACAATGCACTTATGAACGTCAGAGAGAAAAGAAACTACCACCGGTTCTAACCCTACACCTCTGACCCGAGAAGTATTACTTATTACCGGCAAGAAACTCGGCGGGACTTATTCTTTCAAAACAGTACAACAAATACATTAAAGATACTATATACAATAATGCGTAGTTCTTCAAGAAGGCATATCAAGACAGCTTGAGAGGCAGACATGTACCTGCCTATTGTGTAATTAAAATGAAAAATAAAAATAAAATCCAAATCTGACTGCTTCGCAATATGTTTGATATTCTTTCTTACTTGAACTGTGTCCTCTAAATGTTAGATGATTTTATAGATTCTGGTTTGGGCCAGAATTAATCCAGCCATGGGCCATTAATCGAGTTAATATAATACTAAGGACACCTATAGACACGTGCCTTTTATACAACATTACTTAAACTGCGTCCGGACACGGGTATGTCCTGAAACTACGTCCAAAAGAGAGGTATGGGTATTGCGAATGCCATTTCGCTGTGTGTGGTAGGGCACAGCACAGCGATATCGAATGTCATCTCGCTCAAATCTGGAGCAGAGCCCGACTGGGGAAGTACTTCCACCTTACAGAAAACCACAGCCAAATAGCACTAGACCCTACTCATAGTGTTGTGTTCCTGCTGGTGAGTAAGTTTGCCAAAGAGCTCAAAGAGGACCCAGTGTGTTGACGACGAGGGACCCTCTTGTTCCTTTAGGCGTCAACGCAGTGAATCCGCCTTTTTGTAAAGGGTCGGCAACGCGCATGTGCCACCTCTGGTGTTGCAGGCGGCCATAGGCTACGGTAGCTGCTTACCATCAGGTGGGCCGTATGCTTGTTTGCCACCGTCGTGGTATAAGAAAAAAGTTATATTCTTATAATCTTGAGCGTAGCGAGAGACTCAAAAACACGAAATGTAAAATAACTTTCTCTCGTGTGACACATACAACTTTTCTCCTCGGTAGTGACAACATATTAAAGGTTACAAAAAATCAACACAAGTAAAGTTAACCAAATTTATTTTTTCGTCAGCAGCTCGAACAAGCCTCCTTCCCTGCGGAAACACTTTTCACTCAAGGGAGTGACGAAAGTGCGCACTTTCGTCACTCCAAGGGAGTGATAAAATTCAGTTTCGTCACTGTTTTTTCACAGGGAAGTAGGCTTGTTCGAGCTGCTGAGGTGAAAATATGATTTGTAAGGTGCAACAATGTAAATGTGGTGCTGTGTTTTCTTAATTTCCCCTTCATTGCAAGGGTGTATTCCCGAGCTTAAATTAAGTATATTTCTCAAAGACACCAATGTCTTAATTAGCTCCAGTTCTGAGATAATCAATAGTTAATGTTTGCCTTTCGGATTGCGTAAACCTACATAAATTGTTTTTGTACTCTGAGACACCGCAATAAATGATTCACTTGTGTGTTACGTCAATAAAATAAGCTTCCTTTGTATCTCGGAGTATTGTAATGTTCGAAATTACATTGACATATCATAATTTTCAATTATTTGGTTGAGTTAATCATAACACCGTAATAACCTAAGTAGTTAAATTAGTGACCGATATAAGAATTATTCATAGACAAAATATGTTTTTAAACTAATCATGCCATTTCATTTTCCTAATCGTACCTGGGACGTTCTTCTTTTTTACCGACAATACAACGGCATTTTCTATTTTTTTCGGATTTTAGAACATCTATTATTGTGAACATTGAGATGTAAAACTATACATAAGCCCGTAGAGGACTATATAATGTTTGTTGGTATGTTAGTAATGCATTGTTTTGTGCATTAGTTTACCAGAAAATATTGTGACAGAGTGGCTCTTTTCAGCGGAGACTGCTTTTCGCTTTACGACTCTGTCACGGTGTTTTGTTAAATATAATCTAGACGTGTTTATATTCACCAACCGGGGAAATGATAAGTATATTGTGTTGATTATGTAAACTAAATCCTGGGCATGTACCGCCTATAAGCAACGAAAAAATAAAATATGAACTAGACGCTTGTTTGAAAGAAGGACAAGTTATTGTCGCTAAAAAAGAACGTCCCACCTAACGATATGCTGAAATTAATGGAAATAAAAAAACACGTATACTTACCCTCCTAGCCGTGTCCCAAAACACTCAACCTTTGCATGGTCGCTCTTATTCAACTCATAGTAAATATCACCTCTCACATGCGTCGGAGTGCCCATGGAATACATGTAGTCGTATTGGTGTATTATATCTACAAAAGTACATTCTATATCTCCGATTTGGTCCTTTACAGCGTCCACTATTCGACATTTTGAATGCTGAAACCAAAACAGGTTGTTAGTATGAAGTAATATTTAAGAGCGCTTAAAAATACACGGGCGGTAATAAAGAAGGGCTGAGATCATTGGCATTTGTGGCCCGAACCGAAGGTAATGGCCATAAACAAGCGATCTGATCCGTTCTTTATTTTACCGCCCCACGGTAAGTAATGTACTATTATGAAGCCAGTGTTATTTAAAATTTAATTTGGTTATCAGTTTTTAATTTTTACTATTATTGTTATATGAGTTGTTTTTTCTGTATTTCAATAAAAATTAATTAGAACTAGTACATTACGTACCTAGGGCGGTAAAATAAAGAAGGGCTGAGATCACTGGCATTTGTGGCCCGAACCGAAGGTAAGGGCCATAAATAATCGATCTGAGGCCTTCTTTACTTTATTACCGCCCGTGGTGCGTACACAATTTTACGTCTTTTCCTGGGTGTGAAGTGAAATTTGCCGCTGCGCCCTAGGGCGGTAAATCTCACTTAGCGCCCAGAGTGACATAAAAATCCAATTGTGTATGTTTTTATTGGATTGACACAATATTATTCGATGAATTATGAATTGAACTTACATAGCATTTAACCCAGTCCTGTCCCGGGCACCGGATCTCCGATATATTTATGTCGAATTGTGTGATTTCCTTAGAGAAAGGATCCAAATCAGGAACCTCGCACCGAATCCCCATTGAATGTTGTAAACCGTTCTCGTAATATCTGTGAAAAAATTAAATCAACCTTAATTATTTTCAGTAGCCAAAGCGGTATCTCATATTTTTAGGGTTCCGTATCTCGAAACGGAGTTTGGTTTGGGACCCCGACCCGAGCGGACGCATCCCAGAGCCCGTAAAACAATAGACGTCTGACACCAGATGTTACTACAAATCCACCGTCCGCAGAGCCTTAAGTGCGCATACGCAAGCTAAGTCAGCGAGGCCGAACCCTACTTAGTGGCAATTTTGTGAACACTGTGCGTAGTAACACCAGTATCGTACGGTCATTAATGTTATTCAAATAGTTATTTAATTTAGTGAGTGTTGTATTTTTAAGTGCTCGTGGTTAGTGATCACGCCACCAGGACTGAGAACGCTTCGGCTTCCCGGCAATCAAGTGCAAAGACATGGTGACGGCCACTTCTGCGTTCTCCACAAGCAAACTCGGTGAGCCCGTTCCTTTTCCTTAGCCCATACCACAGATATCCCGTATGAGGACCGAGACCACCTTAGTACTACAGGTGGCCTATTTACTCTACCTTACCTAGTTACTAATCTCTCGCGGCTCTCGTCTCAACACTACATAGTGACCTGACAAACCTAACTCGACAACCTACCAAATATCTACTGATCTCTTTACATAGTCGAATTTACCTAACTTATGCAAATTCTCTACACCTACAACCATATGCATGCATCTTGTCCCTGTTTGATTGTCTAAACAGTAAATATATTACGACGTACCTGTCTATAATGTTTATACGTTTTCCCGACTTAATATAGTTTAGTGAAGTGCACCCATATATCATTGTGTGATTTGTGCATGTACCAGCCAGTGAAGTGCGTGTACGGATGATCCCGCCTCACGCTTCCAGGCAATGCCTAAACGTGGGCTAAAATCGGTAGCCTCGCTAACTAGACGAGTAGCCCTCTAAACATGTTCCATGATAATATGCGCTATTTGTGGTAAACGGAATATAGCTTGGCCCTTAGGTACCTACACAATAATGATAGCAGTATTATGCTTAGGGCACAAAGTCTGTCGAAAGCAAAACTCTTTAACGTGAATAACATGCGTGCGCGCACTGACATGCTTACCAAAACTTACTTATTAAGTAAAGTAACCAAATACTGTAATCGGATTTCACTTGCATATGTTTCTGCTTGTGTTACAAAATTAGTAATAGGCGTGGTTATTTATTTGATTTTACGAATATAAACGACTAAATAACTACCTACAAATTTATACAAAAAAGCACCGCGTAATTTATTTAAGTATTAAGAGTTAATAATTATGTGTGTTAATAATCACAATAACCAACGTTCGGGTTGGGTTGAAGGACAGGTAGTCACATTATTTCGTCCCTTACCAATTATAGGGACATTCGAGAAGGTTCATGTAAAGATCTGTAATGCAATTACGTTACAATAGCAGACACCAAGTAAGCGGGCTGCGATCGTAAACGCTGCGAGCGAAGGACGCCGCAATCACCACACGTGCACAAGTTCAAAAACAAGCCGGAAAACCAGGAACATCTACAGAGCAGATTGCAGTCACAGTTACAATAGAATATCACAAACAAAACAAAATGACAAACACAAACAAGTTCTAAGCTTAAAGATAAAGATTAAAGGGAACATTGTGCAATTAACTCAGCCATTGAAATTTCTACTGGAAGTACAACAAAAAAAAAGGTTGTTTGTGCTTTATGACGTGCTCACTCGATTCCGAAACATGTGCGGAAGCCTACTGCGAAGACAATATACAGCAAAATGCCATAAACTCGACCGTTTAACGGCTCAGAGTTAGGGCTCCAATGGCGGAAACAAAAAAAGCTTCGCCACTTATACGATGTTGAATATTTAGAAAACCATAGATATTAAAACTTGATTAGATATTCCACAACAAAGTAAAGAAATGAAACATGAACAATATCGTATATAGCCAATTCAAATACATCACGTTTGAAAGAAGCTGGAAAAAAACTACTTGCTTTAATAGCAAAGTTCCTTATTTTGTGCTTATTTACTATGTCTTCAACAAGTAAAGAGTAACTAAGTGATCGTCAACCACACACCATTCCACATAGGAATCGAATGATGAATTGTGCGTGTAACTTATAGTGTAGCCAATTTTAATAAGCAATATAATACTTATGATACTTGTTTCTGTGAAGTGATCCAATATTTAGTGCCAAGTGTTAAAGTGTGTTATACTCATTAATTTTTTACGGTAGATTATAGGTGTGAACTTTGGTTTGTGATGTTGTAGTTATAACTATAATGAAGTTACATATCTCAGTGCTTCAAGTATCTCTGTGCACGCCGTCTTCAATGCTGATATATACGGTGGGCTAGTGTGTATGTTATAACAACCAAGGAACCTAGGCGGTAAATTAATCAAGTTCAAGTCACGAGAAATAGGTACCTACCACCTAGGCACACACACTACAGCAGCGGACAACAGATGAGCGGCAATAAGACCAGACGTAACAAAGCCATCCGTAATGCTGAATTACTTAATTCAAAAATATTGTATAAAATCGAGTGCCGTACAGCAAGATTAATGTATATAGGTAATGCGGCTTGAAGTCTATTTCTCTCATCTTCTCTCATCTTCAACAGATCGCAGCTAAGGAAAAACGAACGTACATACGAGTAATATACTAAAGGACATGTTATTAGGCGTATCCAAACAACCTCTCAATCAAAAATAGACACACGAGATCCTGGAAGACAAGACGATAACAAAAAAAAACTACCATGGACAATACTAACCAAGCAGAAATGCGACCATGGACACATTTTCGGACGACTTAACTGCACCTGCTATATACAGCCAAAAAGTGGTAGCTCAAATTAGACATAGATCCCTGAAGCAGGATATCACACGTTACACAGACAAAAGACCGCCGTACGGGAAATCCATTGCTCAAAACAGGGAAAAGTGAACCAAGTGTATAAGCAATCGGAACAGACACGGGATATAAACCAAGGGAAATATACGAAAACGAGACCGCAAATGATCAGAACGTCGAGTCGTCATTGAAAAAAACGTTACAAGCACATTCATAAAATATCGCAGTCTCTATCCTATCGTACATATTTACACACTTATCTATTTATTTTTTCCCTACTCTGGGTACGATGCTGGTATTCGGCCTGGTTCTTTCTTACTTTCCTATCTATCCTCTCCTGACTGCACAAGCCCTACACACCCATCCTGTATTTTTGACTCGCCGGTGCCTCGGGCAGGAGGGTCTGCTGAGCATGCCGGGGTGGCTGACGACGGAAAGATCACAAGAAAAGGCGCGGATACACGTCCTATTTCGGAGTGGGCTAATCTGGACGGAGGTTGTTAACCTGCCGTACTATACACCTCCGACCGATGGGCCTGAACCGTACCAGTACGTGCATCTGAGCTTTGTCGCTGAGTCTCTCCGTCCCTCCCTCCCTGGTATGACCACGCCTCTGAGTCCTTGCAGCAGAACTGCTGGCTGGCCGAGTCAGTTAACGGTAACGGTAACGGTAACGGTAGCCAAAGCGGTATCTCATATTTTTAGGGTTCCGTATCTCGAAAGGAAAAAATGGAACCCTTATAGGATCACTTTGTTGTCCTTCTGTCTGTCAAGACCATTTTTCTCAGGAACGCGTGGAGGTGTCAAGCTGATACCATCTGGTCGTATCGGTAGTAAATAATGTAATTTTGTGCTTTGATATAGATATTTTTCACCTCAGCAGTTCTAACAAGCCTACTTTCCTCACTCCCAGGAGTGATGAAAGTGCGACTTTCATCACTCCAGGGAGTGAAATTTTGTTTCTAGAAGCTTTCATTCAGGAATGTAAATAAATGTGTTTTTTTAACTTTAATATGTTCTCACTACTGAGGTGAAAAGTTGTATGTGTCACACGAGAGGAAAGTTTTTTCATCTCGTGTTCTTGAGATCCCTCGCTAGGTTCAAGATTCAAACTTAGAATCACTCGCTTCGCTCGTGATTCAATTATAGAATCTTTCGCTTACTCGGGACTCAAAATCAACACTCGCAAGAAAAACCAACTTTCCTCTCTTGTTTCACAAATAATTATTGTAATATTTCTCAAATAAAGTATTCTAATTGAAAAAAAAAATCAAGCTGAAAATTTCATGTCTGTTTTTATGTTACTTACAAGCGAAAACAACTGAGGCCAGTTTGTTAGACCCTATGTGTTAGAAAGAGACATCCGCTTGTACACTGTAACTTGTAGCTTTATAAAACTGTCCTCTGAAATTCACATCGACTTGAATTTGTTTTTTTAATGTGATAATTTTTTAAATAATTATCTTTAATAATTTGTCTATGGCATCTATACAAATAATCAGCTACCATAGACAATATTTAGCATCTTTTCTATGAATTTTCTTAATTCAGCTCAGGTGTGTGGTGTTCTTTATTTTACAAAATGAACATTTTGAAGAATGACAGGTTTTATTCATGTTTTGCTCAAAGCAAGCATTAACTAGAGCCCGCACACGTGTACCCCCGTATGGGATAGATATATAGATGCCCATAATCACTTCTACAGCATAAAACAGAACAATTTACCAATCTTTTCCTTAGCCGACACAACTTTCTAGGAAAACTAACAGCTTTTCTCGTAGCAATCACAGAAATTCTTGAAGAAATCGCGCATTATATCTGTTTGTTACCCTCCACTGCTAGAAGTAACGCGTGGAGGGTAATAGAAACTATGACAAGGACCAACGATAATAGCACCTCTCTGCCGTATCTATTGAAAGTGTAATAAGACCATCCCGTTCTATCTTGGTATTATTAGTTCCGTGTCAGATCTATGGGTGGTATATCTATGATGTTTTGTTGTTTCTATGGAGCGACATGTTCACTTCGGTGACAAGCTCTTCAATAAAGAAAAAAAAGAAAAAAAAAGAATGACAGGTTTGAGAAAATAATAGTGTATGAAGTTTGTTTGTTGATAATTTGCGTAATATTGTTTACCAAAGATCATGAACCTTTGAATTTATATCAAACGATAGGTATCAAATGAAATCAGATCTAACAATATTTAATATTTTGACAAACACTGGACTTATTCGCGTACACTTACTTTTTTTAGTCCCGTTGTTTGTCAAAATAATGAGTGAAAATCGTGTGAGTTTAAAACGGCTATTAGACATTGCAACCTGCAGGGCCCAATCTGTTGTGTACCCTGCCTCTCCCTTCCTCTCCTTCAGCTCCCTACGGGCCCTACCTTTAATTACCTACACCTTCCAACCTGACAGATTGGGCCCTGCAGGTTGCAATGTCTAATACCGCTTTTATACGTTTTTCAAGTTACTTATAGGCAATCCTGTCTTTCCTTTGGTCGGGGTCCCAAATATAGTCTTCCATGATACGAGTAAAAATGTAGGCAACCGGGAGCAGCAGCGCCGCCACATCACCAAAGGACAGGAGGACCATATGGAACTGGAACCAATCATTTTAATATGTACACCGTGTTTTATTATTTCCTTTTTATACTCGGCGACTGTAATACTCGAATTGAGATTGTGGTGGCGGAACTACTAGCGCATACTTTTTGATAGAGCTTCTATGGTCGCATATTGTAGCATCCATAACAATGACAGAAAGGATTTCCATACAATATTGTGAAACTGTTGTCGGGCCCCGCATTGCGTGTCGCCGCCGGCACAATCCACCGGGAGATCGAACGTTACGAGATTACATAGAAGCAGTAGGTTGTGCACGGCTTTCGTCGAACTCAATTCTTACCGGCTTGCTTAAGCACTCGTATAAAAACTATTGTGTGCAACGGTACATAATAAGGGTTCTTAAAATTCTCGGGTCTGTTTTTACAAAATTCGGCTTCGCCTCATTTTGTAACTTCGACCCTCGAATCTTAAGAACCCTCATTATGTAACTGTTGCACAAAATACTATTAATTTCACCATAAGGTTAAGTACGATTAAGAAAACAAATTGGCATAATTATAGTCTGGCAAACTAAAAAGCGCAGTAACAGTCAGAGTGACATGCTATACCCATCCCTTTTTTAGTAGTAAGAGTACTAGCATTAGAAAAAGACAGTATGATTCTACCTGTCTATGCTTGAAGTGAAACAAACTCTGGCCAAACTATAGCTTAATTTTTTTTGTTTTTTTTTCTTTGAATGATGGGTCAATAATTACTTTGAAAACTTTTTGCAGAAGGCGCTGTTCCAGATTCCATTTTGGATTCCATACAATAACAGAAAGAGACACATACAATGAGAGAAAGACAGAGAAGATGAATTGTCCTTAATTAGTATGCAGTCAAAAAGCTTTTCTTAGGTAAAAACCTTCCCTATGGCGTTAATCTTCAGAATTTTAATTTTAGTTTATTTCAGAAACCGACGGATTTCAATTTCGGAGCAATTCGAGACAAAACATTGAGTTATTTTCGCGAAAACAAATAAAAACTACTTCGCGCTACTTGGGAATGTCACTTTGACAGTTGCCTTCTCCATTGTTAAAGCGGTATTACACATTGCAACCTGCAGGGCCCAATCTGTCAGGTTGGAAGGTGTAATTGAAGGTAGGGCCCGTAGGGAGCTGAAGGAGGGTTAGGAAGAGGCAGGGTACACAACAGATTGGGCCCTGCAGGTTGCAATGTGTAATACCGCTTTTATATTGGTCGCTAGTGTAACTCAGGGTATTATGATTAAATCAACCAAATAATTTTTACGTCACTCTGGGCGGTAAGTGAGATTTGCCGACCACGGGCGCAGCGGCAAATCTCACTTCACACCCAGGAGAAGACGTAAAATTATGTACGCTCCACGGGCGGTAATAAAAGAAGGCTTCAGATCGCTTGTTTATGGCCCTTACCTTCGGTTCGAGCCACAAATGCCCGCGATCTGAGCCGTTCTTTATTTGACCGCCCTAGGTACGTAATGTACTAAAATTATGATATGGCAATGTAATTTCGAACATTACAATACTCCGAGATACAAAGGAAGCTTATTTTATCGACGTAACACACAAGTGAATCATTTATTGCGGTATCTCAGAGTACAATAGTACATTACAGCAAAGGCTGGGAAAACAGGTATTTCCGGTCAAGTAGGCCGGGAATCCGTTTTCACGCCGAGGCATGTATAGTGCTTTTCTCAAAATAATGCGTGGAAATAAGACCTAAAACCTAATACTTAAAGCCTAAAGTCTATCGCACTCCGTATCTCTCGGTATAATGCGGGGACCGTGTCGCGGCCGGCGCCGCCCGGCAGGGACCGGCCGCGCCCGGCCCGCCCGCGCGGTCGAGCGCGTGGCGGGCGCAGGCCTGCAAAGTGGTATGAAAATCCTTTTCATAGCAAGTGTCACTACGGCGCCCGAAACGTGATACTTTCGAGTCTCTTTTCACTACAACATTTCCGCGCATGTTTGAGAAAAAATAATTTATGTAGGTTTACGTAATCCGAAAGGCAAACATTGACTATCGATTATCTCAGAACTGGAGCTAATTAGGGCACTGGTGTCTTTGAGACATACTTAATTTAAGCTCAGGAATACACCCTTTTGCAATGAAATAAAAAAATAAAAATAAAGTTGTCCCGGCTTTTGCCACGGCTCGATGTATTAATTGGCTTGACGGATTTACAGTAATACGTCCGACTCTCAATCCGGAGGTTTCGAGTTCAAAGTTCTTCGTTCGGGATTCAACACGCTACCCTCGACCGAAATATCTACTATTATTAGTGTACGGGTATGTGTACACATGAAGTGGGTGATTTTTTTTCGCTCCAACCTTATCGTGTGGGGTATCGTGGATAGGTATTTAAAAAAATTGAGGTCTTCTATAATCTTTTCTGGATCAATCTAATAGTTTCGTAAATAATAGCTCTAAAAAGTTCAAAAAAGGGCGACCCCCCCATTCAACTTATGAGCCGTGTATCCAAAAAACTTTTTTTAAATCATGGAAGTGAGGCCCGATAAGTACTTACAATGAAAACGATATTTAATAAATCGGTTGAGCCGTTTTTGAGTTATCACTTAAAAACTTATAGTGAAAGCACGCAAGTGCCGCATTGTAAATGACGTAAGCGCCAAGTATCCCTCAATAAACGACAATTTGAACGGATGAATTGTAACAGGCCGGCAACTACGAAACCCTACACTGAGCATGGCTCGACATGCTCTTGGCCGGTTTTTCATATATTTTTCACAGTATTTAAGATATAGCGTACCTCACGCGCGACTCGGCTGGCGCGGCAATATGTGCTAGATGGCAGGAGCAGTCCAGAACCCAGATGTGCGACTTCACCGTGTGTTTTGCGTACAATGAGTTTCCCCGAACTTATGCATTGAATGCCTATAAAGGTGTGTCCAGATCTGGCGAATGCGCCGAAACTGCACTGGTACACGTAGTCAGTTATACTTTGTGCAACCTAAGAAGCAATTTTTGACAGAGGCCAGTTTTATAAAGCTACAAGTTACAATTTACAAGCGGAACTCTCTTTCTAACCCTATGTGGTGCGAGGATATGGAATGTTCTGAGTGTTTCCACCAGAGATGTGCGAGGTAGCTGAGCGATGCGAGAATGCTTAGCGAGGATGTGGAAAGTTGTGAGTGTTTCCACCAAAGATGTGCGAGGTAGCTAAGCATTGCCTGGATGCGTAGTTAGAGTGTATAGCGGGCTCTTTTCAAGTAAGCAAACGGGGTGCGGTTAAGTGGGACGAGCGGAGTGCTAGTACTGATAGTCCTGGCGCTGGCGGTACGACTTTCCCTGCACGTGATATGACGGCTTTGGCGGTCAAAGGGTTAAAAAAGCTACAAGTGACAATTTACAATACGCTTTATCCATATAGCTGGCTTGTTCAAAATTTTGTCAATGAAAGCCTCCAAGGCCATTTTAAAAATAAACAACTTTGTTTCTAGGTCGCCGCTCATCCGTTCGCGTCAATTCGCTGACACATTACTCGCCCACATTCCTCGCAACACACTGCTCGCACACATCATCCTTTGTTTTGTATGTACAATTACCTCGCTTCTCTGAGCTGTTTGCACTAGAGCTGTGCTCAGCGAGGATAGGTAAATAAAGCGTTTCTATTGGTTCATGACCAACACATTACTGCGGCAACGCATCCTCACACAGCTTTGGTGGAAACTCAGCCTAAGGCTCAAAACACACCTAGCGGAATTTTGGCAGTAATGTATGGAGCTTTGTCGATGGTAGCTTAAATTTGTCTATGGCCTCCATACATTACTGCCTCCATTCCGCTAGGTGTGTTTTGAGCCTAAAAGTGAGAATTGCATCAAGGCCGCTTATTGTTTCAATGATGGATTGGCACAAACCAATTGGGTACCAATTTCTAAGCGCCATCCATGCTAACATAGTAAAGTTTCACTTGCATCGTGGTTTCATAAAACCACACAATGTTATTTATCATTATTATTTTTTTAATTATTTTTTTGTATGTGTGTTACTCGATATCTCCGTGAATCGTGAACCGATTTTCAATTTTTTTTTAATCGAGCAGGTATAACCCCTATATGGTCCCATTGTCACCAAGTCGGGGTCTGATGATGGGATCCTGGAGAAATCGAAGGAACTCTTCAACTAATATAAGCACACCTATAGTGATTTCACTATTTTTTACAGCAACTCGGCCACTTCCTCTTGGAATAGCGGATCCTAAGTGAAGTCGGTTCTTTTTTGTTTAAAATTATTCTATAAAATCAATAATTTAGCTAACATTGGCCGCGAAGACAGTTATGAATATCTAGTTTAGAATACATTATTATTCGCATTAGAGTTGCGACGCCTTCGTCAGATGTGGACGAACCTCGATAGTCTACGAAACAGTGTCGTGTCGTATATGACAAACAAAAATATTTGGCATATTGGTACAGTCAGGTACGTAATATCTTACATAACATAACTACCTACTTAAGGCTCAAAACACACCTAGCGGAATTTTGGCAGTAATGTATGGAGCTTTGTCGATGGTAGCTTAAATTTGTCTATGGCCTCCATACATTACTGCCTCCATTCCGCTAGGTGTGTTTTGAGCCTAAGCGGGCAATTTTCCACGGTATAAAAGCGGTAATAGACATTGCAACCTGCAGGGCCCAATCTGTCAGGTTGGAAGGTGTAATTAAAGGTAGGGCCCGTAGGGAGCTGAAGGAGGGTTAGGGAGAGGCAGGGTACACAACAGATTGGGCCCTGCAGGTTGCAATGTCTAATAGCCGTTTAAGGGGTTAGAACCATTATAAGGGTCACCACACACCTAGCGGAATTCCTCGCGGAATTAGCGGAAGTAGCGGAAATTTGTCTATGGTAGCGGAAATTTGTCTATGGTAGCGGAAATTTGTCTATGGCTTCCATACAAAAAATCTGCTACCATAGACAAATTTAAGCATTTTGTCTATGAATTTGCTTGATTCAGCTCGTTTCTGTGGTGTCCCTAAGGCCGTTGCGACAATAAAAAAGAAGGTTCATCGTTTGACCCGTATGTATGTTTGTCCGCGATTATCTCGCGATGGGCTGAACCGATTTTGATGCGGTTTTCATTATTTTACATCTTATTCATCATCTTACATATCGTGTTCTAAATATAGGTACCGCAGTGGATCTGATGTTTTGAGGTATTTTTTATACCACAATGGCTCGCCTGATGATAAGCAGCCTGCGTAGCCTGTAGACGCCTGCTCTTGCTTGCTGCTTGCTTCTTCTAGCAACGCCAATAGCACGAAACCGTCCGTGCCGATTTCTTCATACTTACCTACTTGATAGGTATATTATCGAACGAGCGGAGCGTAAGCGAAGCGAAGTTCTTACTAACAACTACAAACCCTGGCTACTGGGACGTCTCGGAATTTTAATGGCTTTTTGATTATCTCTCAAATTTTATGTATCTCTGCTACAACCCCAACAAATTTTATAAAGATCAGAAAAACGTTACTAAAGTTATCATTGAACGAACTCTCAAAAACTTAAAGTCATCGAAATGACGAGACATCCCGGTAGCAAGATGCCGGTTGTGTCCGAAGATGTTTGTAAGAACTTCGGTTTCCTTACGCTCCGCTCGTTCTACAAGATATATATATGTCATTATACGCATCAAATCTTGTAAGTTAAATTTCAACCACTTCCCGGTGTCGGATTGAGCTGTTTGGTATACTTCCGTAGTTTACATGACAATATTGACAATGCTACTGAGTACGGTCAGCAATAAAACTGTGTATCAAAAAAATGAGAGTTATTTATATTAATCTTCTATGGCCGACTGTACTTTTTCCCAGAGTAAACAACTGCTCAATGATACGGATGTTACGGAGTTTATTTCCGGTTTCGATAAAACTAAACCTTCGATAGGTTTTACACCTCCTCCAAATTATTAATTTAATGAATTAAATTTCCTTTTTTATTTACTGGAAAATACCACAAATTGGAAACATATGTGTTCAGGCATAATAACAAAACACAGTCATCGACTACATAATTCAAATGGCGCGAGAGAATGCCGCGCCCAGAGACTTGATATATAAACAAGACCGAGTACTCGCCTTGAAAAAGCGAGCCGAGCGAGATGGGTGGCAGGCGGACCTTTGTCTCTTTCTATTAGGGTGACCACGCAAATTTTAAAAGACAGGAAGTCCACTTTTATATTATGTTATAGAAAGCGTGTTTTATATTAAGTATAGAGACTAAATCGACAGGACGAGCTGCCCCAATCTCACTTAATCTGCCAGTCCAACTGTTTTTTAATACAAAACTAGAAGAATATTTAATTGAGTTTCGTAATATTATAATATTAAAGAAAAAAACACCATGTCATAATACTCATAATATTTTACAAATTTTAACATATATTTTAAATGTGCTTTATGAAAATCTCCAAAATTGTCCTCTTCTGTATACAAGCATGGTTACCCTATTTGAACGTTTTAAGTTTTATCAATATTTCTTATCATTTCCGCTATATTTTGCCTCTCTCGGTATTAGATTCACTTCTGCAGTTTCTAACACATCAGTTTTCATGACAAGTCACAAAAAAAAAACAAGTATATTCTTCTTTCTCGAGTATATTAATTTTCGTGACGACAAGAACGATTTTCTTTGTCCGCCATCTTAGACGTCTGGGCTGCCACAGCTAAATATTTAAGGCTTATAATTTTACGGGCATCTAAAATATGAATCGGCAACTTTTCTAAGGCATATAATAATATAAATTGGCTGTGTATTAATATTTTAGCGACATTAAATTAAAATAAGCATCAAACATGTGGCATCATATCGTTGAAAAACGGCAGCAAAATATAGCACACCAAAAATTATCAAGGAACTTAAAATAATAGGTTGGCATCTAAAATATTAACTTCGCATCTATTATTCAAAGCAGGCTTGTTTTAAATATTTATTGCCAGCTATTTGTTTTTACCTAATTAACCATAATGAGTGTACCAGTTGCAGGTATCATTTTAATTACGGGAGCAGTAAAATTTCAGGAAACTGGAATATTTTTAGGGTTCTGAACCAAAATGTTAAAAAGGAACGATTGACAGTGAAATATTGCGTGCATGATTGCAATATGTACAATCCATTTTAGTATAACTGGCCAGTTATTGAAGGGTGGCCAATTTAAAACATACTAAAAACCGACCAAGAGCATATCGGGCCATGCCCGGCCATGCCGGTTCCGTAGTTGAAGGAATGTTACAATTCATCCGTTCAAAAAGGTCGTTTGTTAAGGGATACTTGGCGGCGCTTATGTACGTCATTATACTACGCCGCACTAAAGATAAAGATAAAAGATATTTATTCTTCAATTTAGGCACATTACAATGCACTTATGAACGTCAGAGAGAAAAGAAACTACCACCGGTTCTAACCCTACACCTCTGACCCGAGAAGTATTACTTATTACCGGCAAGAAACTCGGCGGGACTTATTTTTTCAAAACAGTACTACAAATACATTAAAGATACTATATACAATAATGCGTAGTTCTTCAAGAAGGCATATCAAAACAGCTTGAGAGACAGACATGTACCTGCCTATTGTGTAATTAAAATGAAAAATTAAAATAAAATCCAAATCTGACTGCTTCGCAATACGTTTGATATTCTTTCTTACTTGAACTGTGTCCTCTAAATGTTAGATGATTTTATAGATTCTGGTTTGGGCCATGCATATATGTCTGTCATATAGTCCTCGACCCTGTAATAACCCTTTGACATTAAAGTTTTTTTCAAGTATTTCTTAAGAGCGGGAAATGATAGATTCAAAACATCGACGGGTAACTTGTTATAAATATGAATACCCTGGCCAAAAAATGACTTATATGCTTTGCGGACACGACATCGTCTGGTAGCAAGCTTGTTTTTATTTCTAGTGTTATAGCTGTGGATGTCAGAATTCTTCTTGAATGTGTGTATATTCTTTACAACAAAAATAATATTATCATAGATATATTGGGACGCAAGAGTTAAAATATTAATTTTTTTAAATAATTCTCTAATTGATGTACCTGCCTTTAAGTTATACATAAAGCGAATGGCTCTTTTCTGTAAAACAAAAATAGTCTGTATGTCAGCTGCTTTGCCCCAAACCAGAATTCCATATGACATTACACTATGAAAATAACTATAATAAACTAAGCGAGCTGTCTCAATATTAGTCAGTTGTCTAATTTTTCTAACGGCATGAGCGGCTGAACTTAGTCTAAGAGCGAGTTTTTTTATATGAGGACTCCATTGTAAATTTTTGTCCAACGTTGAACCAAGGAACACAGTTTTATCTACTATATCTAAACATTCACCATTTATAACTATATTAGTGTCCATTGGTGCCACGTTTGGCAAAACAAATCGAATACATTTAGTTTTCTTAGCATTAAGTAACAGATTGTTAGTAGTAAACCAGTTTAGTACGCCAGCTAGTGTATTGTTAATTACAGATAAATCATTGGATTGCCGTTCAACTTTGAAAATTAAAGATGTATCATCGGCAAACAAAATCATACCACAAAGGTTTTGTACTACACAAGGTAAATCATTTATATAAACCAAAAACAGGAATGGGCCCAGAATGGAACCCTGTGGCACTCCTAATTTTACTAAAGTCCCTTTAGACTGGGTTTTATTTACAACAACTGTTTGTGTTCTATTGCTAAGGTAAGAAGACATGAGACTCAGGGCATTTTCTGAAAGACCATAGTGTTCTAATTTAAGAATGAGCGTTCTATGATCTACACAATCAAAAGCTTTTGAAAGGTCACAGAATATACCAATTGCATCATAACGTTTGTCTCGCCAAGCATTGAAAATATGTTTAATGAGTTCTGCAGCAGCGTCGGTTGTGGAACGTCCCTTTGTGAAACCAAACTGATTGCTTGTAAGCAGTCCATGTCTGTTGAAGTGCCCCAGTAGATCATTTAACATTATCTTTTCAAAGACTTTACTTAGTACAGGAAGTATCGATATCGGTCGGAAATTATTTAGATCACTAGAATCACCCGATTTAAATAGAGGTATGACTTTACTACATTTCATTAGATCTGGAAAAACACCTTGTGAAACTGAATTGTTATAAATGATGGCTAAGTAAGGCGCTATGTCGTCTATGATATTGCTGATGACTACAACTGATATTCCCCATAAGTCCTCAGTTTTCTTTAAATTGAGTGATTTGAATGACTTTACAATTTTTTCGGAATCCACTAGGTCAAATTCAAAGATCGTATTACATTTCTTAATATTAGCGCAAAGTAAGGAATGAGCTTGAGACGAAGATGATTGTAGGCATTTTGTGGTATAAATACTCACTCACGTCCTTTTGCTTTGCGTTTTTGAGTGATAACTCAAAAACGGCTCAACCGATTTTATTCAATATAGTTTTCGTTGAAAGTACTTGTTAAGCCTCACTTTCATGATTTTTTTTAATTTTTTTGGACCCACGGTGCAAAAGTTAGATTGGGGGGACGCCCGACTTTGAACTTTCAGACCTATTATTTACAAAACAATTCGTTTTATCCAAAAAGTGTTCTTTTTCAAACACCTCGACTATTTTTAAAAGGCCTATCCAACGGATCCAATTTGGATAGGGGGCCACACGACAGGGTTGGAGCGAAAAAAAAATTCACCCTTGTGAGTTGGGTCACATGTGTAGGAAGGTGTCACACTCTTTCATAGACAGAAATTTCATAGAATTTCGTTTCCCAGAAATTATTTCATAGATTATTTGGTTCATGTACTTTCTGTTCCAATATTATTGTTTCATAGACTATTCAATTGGTAAAAACATATTTCACAGACTTTCATTTCCATTTATATTGCTATCAAACATTTTTAATTTACAGAGTGATCAAACACTAGAATCATATTTCATGTATTTTTGTTTCGTAGACACAGATTTCATAGATTGTTTTTTCATAGTTATTGTTTTATATAATATTTAGTTCCACTCTTTTCTTTTCCGATATTATTATTTTAGGGGTCGTATCTGGTGGAATACAAACTATTGTCATATTTTCCATTTACATAACACTTTTCGCATACCCTTTTTGATGACCCTAAAAACGTAACTGCTCCCAGGGATAGGTAGGTTAGGGTTATTTTTTTTGATGACCCTAAAAACGAAACTTCTCCCAGAGATAGGTAGGTTAGGGTTATTTTTTTGATGACCCTAAAAACGAAACTTCTCCCAGAGATAGGTAGGTTAGGGTTATTTTTTTTTTGATGACCCTAACAACGAAACTTCTCCCAGAGATAGGTAGGTTAGGGTTATTTTTTTTGATGACCCTAAAAACGTTACTGCTCCCAGGGATAGGTAGGTTAGGGTTATTTTTTTGATGACCCTAAAAACGAGACTTCTCCCAGAGATAGGTAGGTTAGGGTTATTTTTTTTTGATGACCCTAAAAACGAAACTTCTCCCAGAGATAGGTAGGTTAGGGTTAGTTTTTTTAGATGACCCTAAAAACGAAACTTCTCCCAGAGATAGGTAGGTTAGGGTTATTTTTTTTGATGACCCTAAAAACGTAACTGCTCCCAGGGATAGGTAGGTTAGGGTTATTTTTTTGATGACCCTAAAAACGTAACTGCTCCCAGAGATAGGTAGGTTAGGGTTATTTTTTTTGATGACCCTAAAAACGTTACTGCTCCCAGGGATAGGTAGGTTAGGGTTATTTTTTTTATGACCCTAAAAACGAAACTTCTCCCAGAGATAGGTAGGTTAGGGTTTTTTTTTATGACCCTAAAAACGAAACTTCTCCCAGAGATAGGTAGGTTAGGGTTATTTTTTTTGATGACCCTAAAAACGAAACTTCTCCCAGAGATAGGTAGGTTGGGGTTATTTTTTAAAAACGAAACTGCTCCCAGAAAAAGGAAGAATAGGGTTATTATGGATATTTATCATTAGGCTCTAAAATGATCTGCATGAAAATTATGATAGGTGCTAGTTCAATTATCTTTGAACAAAAACATATAGGATTTAATGTATATTACAATACGTATTGAGTTACTGAGTCTTCTATGAAACGAAAATATTAAGTTTGATAAAATGAGAAACAACATACTATGAACATGCAGGCTTTGAAACAAGTGTTATACAAACTAAATACTAGACGGATTAATAAAATTTGATTTAAAACGTTATGAACTGAAATTCGAAAAAGTAATTGTCTGAACAATAAAAAATATACAAAACCAGATTCTACAATGTAAGAGATCTGAAAAATGATCAATCTATGAAATGAAAATATGAGGAACATTTTCTATGAACCAATATTCTGCGAAAATGTAGTCTATGAAACAACGTACAACCGTGTAGGAGAGGTATCCTAATAAAAATATTTTCCAGTTTTTATTCTATTACTTTGTTGGCGTGATTAACGCACATACTCATACCAAATTTCAGCTTTCTAGTGCTATCAGTCACTGAGCTAGACCTTGGACGGACGGACGGACGGACAGACGGACATGGCGAAACTATAAGGGTTCCTAGTTGACTAAGGAACCCTAAAAATGACTCATTCACATTTTCTATTAACTAGGCAGGTATTTAGGTAATACCCATAAAAAGTCTATATAATCAATGAAATTTGGTACTAGATATCTGACAGTAGATACCTACTTATAGGTACCTACCTACCAATATTCATAGACCCCAGTAACTTTTTAAGAATCCTTTTTATCTTATAATTACTGCTCGTGTAAAATTGCCCGTTGTACTTATATTGAATATTTAACGCATTTTAATTGCTTCCTAAATATTTTAAAAGATGCTGATTTTTAAATTAATAGGTGATCGTTTTCTATTTAAAAAAGGCTTCTTAAATTGCTTCCCAGTTACTAATTCAGTTGTCAATATAATTATTTGATACCTGGCTATAGTTAAACAATACCTGTAAAAGCAATAAAATGCAGCCCATATTGAAATAATTAGTCGCCTCGAATTAGTCGCCAACCTAATAATTTTGGTACCCATTTTGATTTTTTATAGCTGCCCAAATACAATTATTTAGCAGCCCGGTTAAATACATGCCAATATTTAATGCTACCAAGTTAAACTTTGTAAAATATTTTTGACGAATGTGTTTATTATTTTACTTTTATTGTTTAGTAATTATAATTGTGATAATTAGAAACACTAAATCATATTACTTATTTAATTTCTTTGTACTTCCTACACGAAATAATAAGTTGCCAAAGGTAATGAATTTTTCGGAATGGCAACTTTTAGAAAGGGACAGAGGTCCGTGTGCTTGCTATCTCTCTCGGCTCGTTTTTCTCTTTCATTTTGGTCAAGTGAAATTAAACCTTAAAATAATGACTATAAAGTGCATTTGACTTATTGGTATTTTTGAAACAACTTGCTCCTGTTGGAATAGTACCTTCATGAGCGCCACAGCCCGTGTATTTCCTACGTGGCAGAAAACAGCAGTTAAAACAAATGAACGGCGGGCGACGCGTGCCCTTGTTTTCGAGCTTAGTAAAAATACTATTATAATGTGTTAATGGTGATCTTGAGACCTTCTTGTTTGGTGTGATTGTGTGAAGACTCGTCAGTGAAGTTATTAAACATAAAAGCAGCCGGGGCTGCCGTCCCTGGCCATCGATGGAGCCGGCTTCCACGCTCTGCGCCAAAAACTCCAGAAAGCGGTTAGCATTAGTAACAAAGGTATCGTGTCATTTGTTTGTGTAGTTAATGCTGTGTGTGACTGTGCCTGATCATAAGGGTTAGATTAGGTTTTTTTTCAAAATAAAATATTAGTTAGATTTGTACAATATGTTTATTACAATGAAAAAAATGAACTGTGAAGAACTCGGAACATCATGGGATTCGAACCCGCGTCCTTCGGATTGCCGGTCCGACGTAACGATGCGGTACTATTTCTTAAATATATATTTGTATTTGTAACATTTCAGACTTCAGCTTTATTCACAACAAAGTTAGACGGGGATCGAAAAAGACTATAATTACGTAACACAACTTTTACAATGTATTTCCAGCATATAATCAATTCCTCGGATCTATACAACAATCGTGGGGTGCGCCGTCGCCGCCGCCGATGTCGCGTAGCGCGTCGACGCCGCCGCCGATATCGCGTAGCGCGTGATGGATTTAGGATTATTACATTTAATAAGTATTTGTAAAAGTTTAAGGTATTTAATTGACTCAAACACTAATTATTTTATGAATGTGGGTAAACGAATGAAACGGCTCGATCAGGCCACCTGCTCAGCCAGGTATAAAAGGGACCGCTCACTGACGAGCATTGACTTGTTGTGCTACCAGAGCTAAGTACCTTAATCTGAGCATGACTATACACTGTATTGTGTACACTTTAAAATTATTTTGTTGCATTTTAAGAATAAACTGTGTATCTAAATAAATACAATATCATGTTTGTTCACAGTCAATTGCAATAGTTTAATTGTCATTAAAAGTAAATTGAAATGAAAAGAGAATATTTACTTTATAACAATAAATACCCCTCAGATAAATGATACCATAATTATTACCCTAAAATAAACATATTTATTTATATAATCAGTATGTACTTTTAAATACTAAACGTAATGGCAGTTATCTATTCCATTGGCAATTTTATTGTGTCAACCTATCGTTACATTTTTAAAGTGATAATTGATTATTTTAAACAATTATAACATTACCTATGTTTCAAAATCAATTCAGTTTTATAATTTGATATTACGTTAATAAATAACAACCGAAATAATTTATTAATAATTCTTCCCATATGAAAAGGGGATATCTTATGCACTATAGTAAAAGTAACCGAAATAACTATATACAGCATAAGTAAATTAATTCGCGTCGATGCCGCCGTCGATGTCGCGTAGCGCGCTGAACGTGAGCGCGCGAACGGCCGACACGTCGAGCACCGCGTCGTAGCTGCGCTCTAACAACTGCCTGATCTCAGCGATCATCAGCGAGTCCAGACCTAACTCCACCAAGGTCGCAGTTGAGACCACACTTTTTACGTCCCGAATACCTGCCAAATTCCATATAATTTTACAATGGAGACAATCGTAATTTAATAAATAATAATTTAATTTTATACAATTATGTAATTACCAAATAGGGGAAGACAGGGTAGATTCGTACACTGGGAGCCTTCGTACAGTGGTCATATCTCGGCTATCCAACAAAGTCATTGAAACTGGCGAAATAGCTGGTAAAATCATGAATCCCGGGGAGAAACGAATAGTGTACGGAGCTACCCCGCGTGGTGGGGTGAATTCGTACAGTTCCCATTTTTTGGAAAAATCGTTATAGCTTGGCTAAGTTGCTTTATATCAAGCCAGAAATGCGCTATTATTATAGGCAGATAAATGGACAATAACATAGCATTCGTTTCATTGTAAAATATCTGTTACATTTTGTTTTACAAGGCTCTGAAAAAAAAGTGTACGAAGCCTCCCCATCTTCCCCTAATATGTAAAAATATTGTGTGTATTGTAATAAAAAAGAGCATGCAGGATCGATCAAGGGAACAAAAGCAATCTCTATACATATTATAACGTTAATGGACAACTCGTTTGCACGTAATTCGCTACTTCTCAGTTCGAGGCGGCTATTTAGTAAGTAATAGGATTCGCAAAATTTATTTACCCAGGATATTGGCTACGGCGCTTATGAGGTCCGGGCCTGCTGCCGGGTCCCGAGCGCCCTTGTCTGGGAGCACCGACGACGACACCACAGCGTACGGCGTCAGCAGCAGCTTCTCCAGCGTTTCAAAGCAGGACACTACGCTCTGATGTATAGTGCCACCCACCTACACTTACAAATATTAATTTCAAATTGTATTTTATGCGGCATAGTAAGGCTATATTGTGTGTTTGAATTTTAAAATAATTTATTTCTTGTAACTTTATGACTTGTGACACTATTGCATTAGTGAAATTGCACTCAAAAACCGGCCAAGAGCATGTCGGGCCATGCTATGGTAAATTAAACTTCTGCGAAAAGTTGGTTGGCAAGTGAAATTCGGCAATACAATCTTCTGTGAAAATTCGTAACGTGGCGCACCTCCTTGTCCTCCGGGATCATGGCGGCAAGCCCCACGTCGCCGATGGCGCCCCACTGCAACGCCAGTGCCGGCAGCCCCTCCGCGCGCCGCCGTTCGCACAGCCGCTCCATGGCACTGTTGGCGAGCCCGTAGTTGCTCTGGCCGTGGTTGCCGCGTCCGCTCACAACCGACGAGAACACCACAAAGTGCTCCAGATCCGGCGCCAACTCACGTGACGCCGCGTCTATCTCACGTGTCACTGCGGAGGTAAAAACTTAACAGTCCACAGTTCGTCTAGAAATGGCGAATCATCCGCTGGTGTATGCGTGACGCAAAATTTATTTTTTATTGTTAGATATGTCGTGTCACGTAGGCAATTTGGGAGTGGCCTTAAAGACTATCTATTAGTTACAAAGAAAGATTCTTATAAAGAATGGTAAGTAAGTATTTTGGTGATTACCTATCTAAATGTGGAATAAATCAAACGCATAGCAATCTGTCTTGCTTTCGCTACATAGGTATGGAAAATTTTCTGTGCACCAAATGTTTCTTTGAATATTTTAGTACACTTTATTCATGTGTTGAAGGAAGCAAATAAGAAGTTAATCTTTATAATAACCGTTTATCTTAGGGTTGGTAACGGCGCGGTAGTCCTCTGGTGTCTGGTTCTTTATGAGGGCGTCGCGCAGCACGGCGGCGAGGTTGAAGATGCCGCCGATCGGCGCCGCCGCCGCCGCCTCACGCAACAGCGCGCGCGCGCCCGCCGCCGTCGACGCGTCCGCCGCCGACACGACCACGTGCACGCCCGCCGAACGCCATCTACAACCGTTAGGTTATCATGTACTTTACGTGTAGTATTCATGGTTTTGTATTTGTGGGATTGTAGAATCTAGAGTCGTCGCGCCGTAGTGGTTACATCCAAAAAGCTGACTATTAACGCCGGCGCTGACACGCTCGGTTCAAAACAGACAAACCGATTTGGGTGAGATATTTTAAGAGATGTCAGTCCAGCAACTCTTATGTCTCTTATTTAGACAGGTTTTAATTTACTATGTCATTCCTCCTTTTTTAAGGATTAGAAAAATAAAGGTTGATTTCGCTCGTGTATCCTTATTTTTCCAGCAATATCAGGGAAAAATTTAAACGAAGCTCCTTGTTTTCATTATTAATGATACGCTTAAGACAATGAGAGGAAAAATGGTGTGTTTTAAAATGTGTTTTCCCAGAAATTGCACGACGATAACGGCACGACTTTTCTAATCTTAAAACAAACGAAGTATAGGTGGCACCGTATTGTTTTCTGGATTATTGACATATATAATAAATTAGAGAGTTAAAATAGTCCGGGGCATCGTCCCCTGTACACTAGCCACATTCTCCTGCTGGATGGCTAAGCTCAGCCTTTGGGCGAAGTAGGAACCTGCCCTACTGTAGGTCGCCAGACACACTGGCCATTTTTTTTGATAAATCTTTCACAATGTTTTTTGTGTCCGATGACCACGGGCCGAAAGTCTCCACTGCAAGTGTAGTTGTTTTTCAAAAAAGCATATTTGCGGGACTTGAGCAATTGCGTCGTCTGTATTTGAGAGTTGTGAAGTTACCGGCGGATGCACAAGGCCTGGTAGCCGGCGCGCACGCCGCTGCGCGAGACGAGCACGAGCGTGCGCGCGCCGCGCCTCACCAGCCACTCGCTCAGCTCCAGCCCCATCCCGCCCAGCCCACCTGCAGGGAAAACGTTACTAATTCAGCAGTAATAAACGTGTGACAGACAAGTCGCGCTTGAAGTAGGTATGGACGACTGTCGCGACTGCAGATGTGTGAGCCGTGCAGATCCCATTGTGCTCAAGCTTCATCTTGATCGTGTTGATCAGCCTGCTTTTGTTGAGCATGTTCCACAGAAAATCTTCTTGTTTAACGTTTAGCTCGGTGATAATAATATAGGATGAACAGGTACAGAAATAAACGTGTAAGTATGTACGCCGACGCTAACACTACAGTTTCAACCTAGAAAGAATTAAAAAAACAGTTTTGATCCAGTCGCCTGCATATCAGGCCCTTCAATATACGCTCCGGTTGACCCGCGCAGATAAACAGGTCGATTTCTCCGGCAGACCATAACGTGTATGGCCGGCGATACAGCCAAGAGCCAACCCTGGTTGTTTAACTAGTACGGACCAATGATCACGTAGCTCTTCCCGGCACGCAAGTAGACGCGCGGCACGGCGCGTAGCCCCTCCGCCCCTTCCCCCGACCCCTCTGTCGCCACGCGCGGCTCCCCGCGCACGCGCAGCATGACCTTGCCGATGTGCGCACCCGTAGCCATATACCTGCCACATGAACAGGATATTTTTTTATTCAGAAACAAACAGTCACAATAGTTTCATAGGAGAAGTTAAACATAAATAGGTACGCGACTATTACAAATAAAGACTTAATATAAATGTTATAAGAACAAAATTCTAGTTTACAATTCTGGTTAATCGGATAAAGGTAATTTAATACTTGTAATTGTTTTGTTTATAAATATAATTAATAAATACGTATCGAGAATTGTAAAACATTGTTTCTATAAGTCGTAGTCAACATTTTCCTCCCCATAAACTCACCGGAAGGCCTGCTCCAGCTCGTTATATGCATAAACGGTGGCTGGCAGCGGGCGCACGACACCGCCGGCGATACCCTCAGCAACGCACTCAGCCACCTTCGCCTTCTCTATGTGTTCGCCACTCAACAACGCGTCTAGTAGGATGCCGTGCACTGTCGTGTTCTTCAACAGCACGGACATGCCCAGCGCCGAGTTGGCGCTCAGGTCCAGTTTTCCAATCTCGAGAAAGCGCCCGCCTTCAGAGAGGCACCGGAGCGAAGCCTGCAGCTTGTCGCCCGACAGCGAGTTAAGCACGACATCGACGCCGCGACCGTTTGTTCCTAGCAGTACGAGCTGCTCGAACGAACAGTCTCGCGAGTTGCCGATATTAGCGTCCGGTAGGAGTGGGAAGCGCGCGCGGAGGAAGTCGCGCTTGTCGGCAGCGCCCACGGTGGCGTAGACGGTGCAGCCGGCGTGCAGCGCGACGGCGATGGCGGCCTGCCCCACGCCGCCCGCGCCCGCGTGCACCAGCACGGCCTCGCCGCGCCGCACGCGCCCGCGCACCACCAGCGCGTAGTACGCCGTCGCGTACGCCACGGGCACGGTCGCCGCTTCCTCGAGTGACCACTGCGGCGGCACCTCCCACATGAATGTCTCGTCGGCCAGCACCGTGGTCGCTAGACCCTTGGCTGCTACGACACCCATTACACGTTTGCCGGTAGACGAGAGCCCGCTGAACTCTAAGCCGAGGATACATTCCTGCGAAACCAATAAAAGCTACTAAGAAAAGAATACTTAAGTAGTTAAAGAAAAGAACCGCCTCGGGCTAGAAAGGGAGGCAAAAATATGCCGCGTGCCGGCAGGTTTTACGAACAACTGAAGTTCCTTTATGATCATGAGTATGATGATGAGTATGAGTTTTTTATTTTATTTCATTGCATGTTTGAGGAAAGCTCTATACGCCCTTCGGTGTGAAAACGGATTCCCGGCCTCGTATCTATCCAGCCTCTATACTCTATACCTAATTGGCCGGAAATCCTTATTTTCCCTTTTGATATAATGTACTCTTCCTCACGTTTTTGTGTTCTTTATTGATGTATCTAGTCACTCATATATGTTGTGTGTCACATTTATAGCACTCCGGGGTCCCAAGATACAGGCCCAGCTTGTATATGTTTTTTTACATATGTTTACTGACTAACCATAAATAATTTCGATTTTTTTTTTAAAACAAAGTCAGATTTAAATTGGAGGATACCTGGCCGGCGAGATAACTCGGGAGCGCGGCGGGCGGCAGCTTGCCGCTGGCGAGCATGACGTCGCGAAAGTTGAGCGGCGCGAAGTGGACGCGGCACAGGTCAGTTCGCGGCGCGGCGACGGCGTGGCCGACGTCGCTCTCGATCCAGCGCAGCGACGACAGGTCGCCGCGCGTCAGCGTGTTTACAAATGCGTGCTCCACCTGCCACCAAAAACTAACTTAGGATCACAAGGACATGTTGTTCGTAAACTCCGGCACACTGGCTTGGTTTTACATTAGATCTCAATACTTTTTGCAGCAGGAGAACTGCGTGGCGAGACTGGCATTGTTGTACATGTAACGTTTTACATGGGATACAATTTTTAATTTACACTTTATTTGGAGTCAAGTACTGAACCTAAAAGATATAGTCATTCATTGCTACCGTTCCTTGTTGTTTCCGGAGCAAAAGTTCTCATAACGCTCGCATAAATAATCTTTATTTGGATATATTGAGCATTTTGCATCCTATCAACTTTTGTTCTTATACATACCGTAACCCAGAAATATCATGACCAATCGCGTCACGTGTGAAGTGCGGTGACAATGAAGCCTCGTGCATATGAACTAAGAACCTACCACTCTTTAGTAGGTTCAGAAACGGTAGCCATTGAATCACCTAAATAAAACCGGCTAAGTGCGAGTCAGACTCGCGCATGAAGGGTTCCGTACCATTATTTATAAAAACCAGCCGTAGTAGCTACTATCGAATAAATTATTATCGCAAGGTCGTATCTGCCTAAGGGCGTTGTTTTTTGGAGATAACTCAAAAACACCTTAACCGATAATGTTCAAAATAATTTTCTTTGAAAGAATATTTAAAGGTGTATCTTCTTGATTTTTTTCATAATTTTTGGACTTACGGTTCAAAAGTAACAGGGGGGGGGACACAATTTTTATGACTTTCGGAGCGATTATTTCTGAAAATATCCACTTAATCAAAAAAACATTGTGTGGTTTTATGATGCAATGCAAGTGAAACTTTACTATGTTAGCATGGCGCTTAGAAATTGGTTTGTCATGCTAGACGTACAGAGCTGGAATGACTTGCTAAATGAAATTCATTAAATATGTTTTAGAAAATAATAATTCGTCCCACGGGGTTTGGACCCTCGCCCATTCGTTCGTAAGTCTCATGCCATATGCAACCCAAGAACTCCAGATTGAAAGTCAGCTAGACGTCTTACCGCCAGGCTACCAGCGCTTTTTAGGGTTCCGTAGTCTGTCCGTCGGTCCGTCTGGCCGCGGTCTAGCTCAGTGACCATTAGCACTATAAAGCTGAAATTTCGTATGAGTGTGTGCATTAATCACGCCGACAAAGTGGGATAATAAAAACTGGAAAAATTATTTTTATTAGGGTACCTCCCTTACACATGAAGTGGGGTGTGATTTTTTTCTCGTTCTAACCCTATCGTGTAGGGTATCTTTAGATAGATCTTTTAAAATAAATATAGGTTTTAATACAAAACAGCAGGAAAGAATGAAATAGAGGTTACCTACATGAAAAAACGATTGTATACATTGGATAACAGTTAAAAAGGAAAGAAAGGAAAGAAAAACAGGTAATTGTTATTATTATTGACTTGCCTATTCATAAACAATTACAATTAAAAAGTATATACCCTATAGCAAAAGCAACTCGTGTCATGCCTTAATGTCGCCTGTTGCCCCTGGTGTTGAAGAATACATATTTTAAGGTTGGCTTTAAAGCTTATTAGATTTTCTAGCTTTCTGAGCGGGGGTACGAGTACCGAAAGCTCCCACGAAGAGCTGCTGAGGCATGCCGAGGTGTCTTCAACTGTACACTGCAACTACGTGCCCCGAGTGATCTCCGAGTGGACATCCACGACAACTTCTCGAAGGGATATGATGGGGATTTGTGCTTAACCACGCCAAATAAGAGACATGCCAGATGAAGCTTGCGACGATGCTGCATTTTAAGAATGCAGTGTTTATTCAACAATGGTGTAACATGGGCTCTTGGTGGAATGTTAAAACAGAAACGGGCACAAGCATTTTGCACCCGCTGAATAAGCCGCCTTGTTTTTGCCACAAGACGTGGTGGGCCATATACTTAATCCATATAGTTCAATTTGGACAGATTAAGTGCTTCAACTAATTGAGTGCGGAAAGTTTCATTTATAAATGGACGTATCTTATAGAGTAGCTTTAGCCTGTAGAAACAGTTCTTGACAAATTCAGCAACATGCTTCTCAAACCTGAATTCGGTGTCCATAATTAAGCCTAGACTACGAGCCTCATATACTCTTTCAATAGGCTCACCCGATAACACTACATCCCTAGCCGGTCCAATGTGGTTCAATTGATGTTTTGTGCCAAAGAATAGATATTTTGTTTTAGATGGATTGAGCATTAAGCTATTCTCTGATACCCAAGATGCTATATTCGCAAGGTCCATATTAAGTTTTTGAATAGCACTGTCAATTTCTGAAGGATCACATGAAATATATATCTGTACATCATCTGCATATTTATTAAATATGATATTTGCAGTGTGCAATGTGAGTTCTGATGTCTGCTGTATATAAAATAAACAGGATCGGTCCGAGTATTGATCCCTGCGGCACACCTCTGGAGTGAGCCATTTTTTCTGAGACCTTAACCAACCCGTCACCTGAGCAAAGTTTTACATACTAGCGCGGCTCATAGAGATAACTATAGAACCAACGATGTGTACTGTTATCAAAACCATAATAACTTAGCTTTGCCAGTAACAAGTCTATATTTATGCAGTCGAATGCCCTTGAAAAATCAAGCAGCACAAGTAGTGTGCACATGTACAGTATGTTATCGGTAACATCAAGCAGAGCTGTCACAGTACTGCGCCCCTTCCTAAAACCCGACTGTACATCTGGTAAGATGCCATTGCTCTCTAGGTAGTCGTTTAATTGTGTGCAAACCATCTTTTCGAGTATCTTGGACATGCACGGCAATATGCTGATGGGTCTTAGGTCCTTTAATTCGGATGGGTTAGTGATTTTTGGCAGTGGGCGCACAATAGCCATTTTCCTTGCGTCAGGGAAAGTGAAGGTTAAAAATAGACGAGTTTATCACATCAGTACTGTTGTACTCTTTCAAAAGCAGAATGTCTTCAAGCACAGAACCTCCCAAAAAACGTCTGGAAAGTTTTCTCTTTACCTATCGCATTACGCCCCATAGCACCAATGGCAAGGCTCCGGGACAGTTAATGTTTGGCCGGCGGTTAAATTGTGTTCTTGACAATGCCCGACCAAGCACCAAGAGGTCATTACAATATAAGTAAATACAAGCCAATGTTAACTCAGACAGCCAAACACCAAATTACAAACCAGGCGATGCTGTATACGTAAGAGCCAGGGATCAGTCACAGTGGGAACCTGCAACTATATCTCGACGCACTCATCGATACTCATACGTCATCAATACTCCACTCAGTGGGGAAGGGAGGTACCACGCTGATCGTGTACGACCCCGTCACTCTAGTCTGGATGAATGTGTCCCTGGAAGAACTCCGGATATCTCAATACCTCCAGCAGCATCCTCGAAGCCAATATTGGAGCCCGATAGATCTCCTACTAGTCTTCCTGTATCAGGAACAGTAGCACAACCAGAAACTATTCCATAACCCGGTCCTAGCACCTCACCACAGAACGTGGTCAACATACCGCCTACACCCATAGCACCGCGTCGAAGTAAGCGACCACTAAACCACCTAGACACCTGATTGATGAAATGAAGATGTGAAGTTGTTAAGGGTGGACGAATGCTACAAACTCATTTTATATCTTACCTTTTTACCTGGTTCCATTGAGTTATAATATAATAGAGGCGCAGACACAAACAAGATTTTCCGAAAATATAGCACAAAAAATGTGTAACCGGCCAGTGCGATTTTTTTAACATCGTTAAGGTTGTATTACAAATTAAAAGAAATATATGATTAAATTTCACCTGTCATTCATCTGGCGTTCAAAAATCACATGGCACATAAAAGCAATGGAGTCGCTCTTGTATTGATTAATTTATTATTTATAATAAAAAAAAATATGAAACTTTTGTAATAAATATCGATAACTTCATAATTATACCTATTTCGCGTATTAGTTCGTTTTTATAGATTTGTATAGTGTGTATGTTATTATATTGCCTGTCATATTGTTGTTAAAAATATTATGAAATAATGAACTATTAAATTTCAATCGCTCCGATTTTCGTGCTTTTAACAACATTTGTAGATTTTTTGCGTACCGCTAGGACTATGTGTAGGCAAAGTGACAGCCCTCTAGAAGAACCCGTTAAAAATATGTTTACACTTTTGCACCTTACTCCTTTGTAATAAGACTAATAAGGTCCAAAAAACATATTTTTGATGTCGACTGTACAACCCCTGGCCTGTGAGCCTGCGACCATGAACAAGTAAGTGTAAGCAATAGAATCCCGCTTTCTACATACTGGCTAAAATCTAAGAATAAAGTTATCATAAATAAAAAAACTGGTGCCATTTAGGGCAGGCTACCAGGGTCGTGTTTTATAATGTTACAATTTACAACTTCGCTGCTTTTCCTATCTTTCTAACAAATCATACGTATGATTTGCTAGAAATTGTAACTTTATAAAACACGACCAAGGTCTAACCCTTGCGGAGGGGTTACTTAAATTTCATTTTGAAACGAAGATAAAAGTCACTCACTCACTGTCACAAACATCACTCTCCTTAATTTTATCACCATATTTTTAATAACTTGTGGAACATATGTTAATAAAAATTACTAAATAAGTTTTAATTATTTTCATTCTTTCGTAATTAAAAAAAACAACAACTACTCCACTGGCCTTATTCCTCTATGCTGTCAGTTCGGTTTAAATTTACGAAACCTTTACTTCCTATAGCCATTTGTGCCTATAGTACGTTGACCTTCATGCTGTAGCATTTCAGCTTAATCCCTAGTCTTGCTTACACTGGTAATATTTTAACGAAACGTTTGTTAGTCCTTTGTAAATAGACTTTTCGGAACGATCGGGCTTCGCTCGGCTCGGGCTCGGCTCTCTTCGGGAAAATCCGTCGCGTTGCACCGGCTTTTACTGTGCCACATTTGGAGTGCTGATTTCTTATCTAGTATATATAAAATCATTGCCTGGTTCATAGAAAACATTGATAATGTCACCTGTCAACAATTTTCCTTGTCTTGTCAACAACGCTAAATATGGCTTGATTTCCATAAAAAATAACAGTTATGTTAATTGTATCACGGACAATGATCATCATAACAAACTTTCCACATGGCAGTTATCTCGTAAGACAAGTTTAGGTACTTTACTTATTTGTCGCATTTGTAATTACTTCTCTCCGTCTTTCATATACTTAAAGCTAAGTAAAGAAAGCATCACTACATCAAACTGCTCAACGCTCTTCCAGTCAACCTATGTACAAATATTGTGCATTCTTCTTGTTGTACGTACAATTAAGTATTATACTACTACAATTTCTTGTATGGCCTTGCGCCATTTTAGGACCCCTTCGACAGGGCCTGAAAAGACCCGCCGCGGGCCCTTCCTGTGTAATGCCTAGAAACAAATCATATAATTTTTTTGTAAAACAAAAAAACAAAATAGAGCCGCATCTTGCTGACATCATAGTCACCCTATTAATATCAGTGATTGAGTGAGGGGTTACCAGACCGTATTTGAAAATATTACAAAACTTACTATTGAATTACTACTAAATTGCAATTCTTTAATTTAATGAATGAATAATATTTACATCGTAATACGTTTCAAACCAGCTAAAAGGAAACAAAGTACTTGTCCAAATATTGCAATAAATTATTATATGTAGGAAGTTATTTCTAGTGTGTTACTCAAATAAATGTGAATAAATACGTCATCTACATTGGTAAGTTTCATAAGTTGGCAGCATTGTGCGAGTGAGACACCGCCCCCTACTTTACGGTCTAAATGGAACGCTTTTCTAGCGTACCTACGTATGAACGACTATGTAGCTCGGTAATAAGGTTCAACTGTGGTTAGGGAAATACACTCACAGTTCTATCCGTGTTGTGTATTGGTCCGTGCTATGTACTCGTTGTTTGTGTCAATTATGTCATTGTCTAATGAATGATTTTGACATTTACATTTCTAAATCAATGTTCTAAATATATCAATACAAATACATATTTTAATAGTATTTATAACTTGTTCAAACATAAAATGTAGCCATTACGTTGTAAAAATGAGTGCATTAAAAAACCAAAATGCTCTCTCTTTACTGAACAGAGCATTAACCGCTAATTACAAGAAGACCTAAAAAAAAGTTAATATTACTCCTAATTTTACAATAAATATTTTATATGTATGAAGTACTCGTCGATAGTTATATTTATAATTATGAAGATGATTCACCTACATGTGTCTAAATATATGCCTAGAGTTCCAAAAAATAATAAGACATTACCAAGATACATGACACAATAAAAACAGCTAATAGCCCGCCAAAGAAAGGAAAACAGGGGAAATAATTCGTATATAGCTGAATTTTGGTATAGTTGTAGATAAAGGCGTCTAACACAACATACTAAAAGTACCGGTGGATAGGGGCTCCGCTGACGGGGAGAGAGGGGTGTAAAGGTCCCTTTTTTGGCTTTTTGTAAATAACTCAATAGCGGTTGGCTCATATGAAAAAATGTTCTTCTACTTAATTAATCCACAAATAATTTTCTACGAAAAAGTTTCTTTACACTTTTTTGCTGGGATCAATGTATAATGAGATTTCGAGTATCGCTGTCCGTTTGTCCTCGTCTGTCCGTTCACGGCTTTGCGCAGTTATGGTTAGTACTAGAATAATAAAACTTTCTGTGAGTATGTGTTTTAAACACGCCAACAAAGTTTTAAAACAAAATCTGAAAAAATATTATTTTTAGGGTACCTCCCGAACACATGAAGTGGGGGGGTAATTTATTTTTTTTTACTCCATTCCTAATGTGTGGGGTGTCGTTAGATAGGTCTTTTAATAAAAATATGGGTTTTCTGAAACAATTTTTAGACAAAACTAACAGTTTCGTAAATAATAGCTCCGAAAATTTCAAAAAGTTATAATCGTATTATCCTCGAAATCTCATACATACATTGATCCCAGCAAAAAAGTAAAAAGAACCTTTTTTTGTAGAAAATTATTCGTGGATTAATTAAGTAGTAGAACATTGTTTCGTATGAGCCACCGCTACTGAGTTATGTACAAAAAGGGACCTTTACACCCCCTTCTCCCCGTTAGCGGCGCCCCAATCCACCGGTACTTTTAGTATGTTATGTAAGACACCTTTATCTACAACTATACCAAAATTCAGCAATACACGAATTATTTCCCCTATCGAGCAGTTAGTGGTCTTCCTTCGGCGAGCTATAAAGAAACTTTCACTCAGTATAAAGATATAAAAGAAGACGAGTATAAGGCAAACTATAAACAAAAGAAGGGTGAGATATCCAGCTGATAGTTAAACATATTCAGCTGAATTTAAAAAAGTAAGAAAATGGAAAGCGTAACTTTAATTTTAACGACTCGTCTTTTTGACAAACCAGTTATTAAAACAGGTTCAGGTAAGATTTATAATATGAGGACAACAGATACTAAACTCAAAGAAGTAGATAAATACTTGAGTAAGTACGCAAATGATAGCAAAAGTGAAATACCCTTTGTCAATTGCGAGTACGAGTTTTCACAGTGGAATGAGAAACTAATGGAAAAACAGCAAGCAATATGCAAGAAAGAGTATGACGAGCAAGTCAAGACAAGTTTTCTATTGTTACACTACATTTTAAACTGGTGGAAATGTTTTATTTCTAATTTCCGCAATCCATATTCGAAGCTAGTGGACGATACTACAATGCCTTATCCTGATTATGAAGAATATCATCTCCACAGTTTAAATATCAAACCAGAGTGTACACTTAAAACAAAAGCAGTAAAATCCCAGTGTCCAAAACCAAAAGCAAACTGTCTCGCAAATTTTCGACGTAAAGGAAAAAAAGCTGAAAATGTTCCGATAACACGTTTGCCAAGAAATCGTAAAAACACAAATGGAAAAACTTTTGATGCAAACTCCCTCTAAACAAAAGTAGAATCTTCTGGTACGAAAAATCCATTGTCAACAAAAAGTAACACAAGGCAGAAATTATCAAAGAAAACAAAACTGGTAAAACTTAAAAACCAGCCAGAAAAGAAGGACCAGAAACGAAAACCTTGTAAATTTATTAAAGGCCAGAAAAAGATGTTTAAAAGGTATAAAAAGAAAATATTTTTCACAATGAAATTCCTAAGACCTCTAATATGGAAGACTTTGAAGTTACGTGCTTACAAAAGATTATAAAATATTATTATTTTAATAAAACTATTAAATAAAGTTATTCGAAAGTTCTTGTTGCTATGCCTACTTGAATAAAGACAATGTTGACTTTGACTCATCAAATCAGTTTAAATACAATTAGCCCTCCAAACGAAGGAAAACTTAGGGGAAATAATTCGTGTATAGCTGAATTTTGGTATAGTTGTAGACAAAGGTGTCTTACACAACATACCAAAAGTACCTATGGATAGGGGTGCCGCTAACGGGGAGAGGGGGGTGTAAAGGTCCCCTTTTTTGGCTTTTCGTAAATAACTCAGTAGCGGTGGCTCATACGAAAAAATGTTCTTCTACTTAATTAATCCACAAATAATTTTCTACAAAAAAGGTTCTTTACACTTTTTTGCTGGGATCAATGTATAATGAGATTTCGAGGAAATACGATAATCACTTTTTGAAACTTTCGGAGCTATTCTTTACGAAACTATTAGTTTTGTCTAAAAGTTGTTTTAGAAAACCCATATTTATATTAAAAGACCTATCCAACGACTCCCCAAACACTAGGGGTGGAGTAAAAAAAAGAATTTACCTCCCACTTCATGTGTTCGGGAGGTACCCCAAAAAATAATATTTTTCAGATTTTGTTTTAAAACTTTGTCTGCGTGTTCAAAACACATACTCATACGAAGTTTAACTATTCAAGTACTGACCATCACTGAGCAGGTTGAAGAGGGTATTTTTTTACTTTTTATTTTTTATGCCACGACGGTGGCAAACAAACATACGACCCGTCTGATGGTAAGCAGTTCCCATAGCCTATGGACGCCTGCAATCAACTTCCTAACCTTATAGTTTCGCTGGTCGTTTGTCCCAGTCTGTCCGTTCACGGCTTTGCGCAGTGATGGTTAGTACTAGAATAGTTAAACTTCGTATTACAGCCCGTTCACACAGAGTCTCCGTATTTACGGTACCCGTTTTAACGGATACAACACAAAATTATACTTTGTTCACACATAGGCACCGTATAACGTTCAACGTATCCGTCAATACGTGCGTGTACAAACTACAAACTCGTTTGTCTAGCTGCACCGCTCCTCGCCCTCGCGCCCGGGTGCGCCCCACACACAGTTTATATCCAGTAAAAACGTACGGATACATGACGGATACGTATTCCGTTCATCCAGTATTTGATGACAAAACAGAATGTCATAATTGTTCAACGTAGCCAGCAGTGCGCGGACCACGCGCTGGAGCGGCTGTGGACGGCGGCGGCCGGGCTGCACGGGGCCGGCGCCGGAGCCCTGGCCACTCGGCACACGGCCGCGCAGCACCTCACCGGCCTGCTGGCGCGCTGTGTGCGCGTGCCCAAAGGTCAGTACACCGTGGAGCCCTACTGTAGCCAGCAGTGTGCTGGAGCGGCTGTGGACGGCGCCGGAGCCCTGGCCACACGGCACACGGCCGCGCAGCACCTCGCCGGCCTGCTGGCGCGCTGTGTGCGCGTGCCCAACACCAGGTCAGTACACCGTGGAGCCCTACTTTAGCCAGCAGTGTGCTGGAGCGGCTGTGGACGGCGGCGGCCCTGGCCGTTTGACGGATATGTATTCTATTCATCCAGTATTCGATGACTAAACGGAATGTCATAATTTAACGGACCGACATTTTTTACTGTATACTGAATACTGTGTCATATGTGAAGTCGCTCATACAACTCCATACGCCATCAATGAAAAAAAATATATACGATAAAACGGAACAGTAAAACGGAGACCCTGTGTGAACGGGCTGTTAACGGACCGACATTTTTTACTGTATACTGAATACTGTTTCGTATGTGAAGTCGCTCATACAACTCCATACGCCATTAATGAAAAAAAATATATACGATAAAACGGAACAGTAAAACGGAGACCCTGTGTGAACGGGCTGTTAGTATGTGTTTTGAACACGCAGACAAAGTTTTAAAACAAAATCTGAAAAAATATTATTTTTTAGGGTAACTCCCGAACACATGAAGTGGGGAGTAAATTATACAATACAATACAATACAAATACTCTTTATTGAACACCTCAAAAAAGGAAACAGTACAGAAAATACAGCAAATTTAGAGTTAAACAACAGGCGGTCTTAATTATGTTTTTTAATTCACCCCTAATCTGTGGGGTGTCGTTGGATAGGTCTTTTAATATTAATATGGGTTTTCTAAAATAATTTTTAGACAAAACTAATAGTTTCGTAAAAAAAAGCTCCGAAAGTTTCTAAAAGTGATTATCGTATTTCCTCGAAATCTCATTATACATTGATCTTAGCAAAAAAGAGTAAAGAACCTTTTTTGTACAAAATCATTTGTGGATTAATTAAGTACCAGAACATTTTTTCGTATGAGCCACCGCTACTGAGTTATTTACGAAAAGCCAAAAAAGGGGACCTTTACACCCCCTCTCCCCGTTAGCGGCACCCCTATCCATGGGTACTTTTAGTATGTTGTGTAAGACACCTTTATCTACAACTTCACCAAAATTCAGCTATACACGAATTATTTCTCCTATCGAGCAGTTAGTGGGCTTCCTTCGGTGAGCTAAATATATACTTGATCTAAACGTGTTTATTTTGCACAAAGACTTATAAATAACATTTTCACACCACCTGCTCGACAATGCCAAATTATGTATCATGAAAACCCCACCGAAAGCAAATCATTGTAGCCCTTGGCTTTAGCGGGGAATAATATTTCATTATTCCCTCCGGGTAATAAAGTGATTTTACTTCTCATTGTTATGACTTTAAAGTCTAATTTCGCAAATTCCGGACGGCGCCTCAGCTAATCCCCGCGAGCCGCGGCGTCACACCGAACTGATTTGAAAATGGAACACAGGATTTAAACCTAAAACAATTACCGCGAGTGTCATAAGACGCTGCAGTATACGGAGAAATACTTTACATTCTATTAAAGTAGAAGATAAAATTCTAATAATACGTAAAACATCCATTTTCTCTTTTGATTTACTTTCATAAAATTCCGTTTCTAGTAGCCTTGGTTTTGTTATTGTCTTGCAAGAGGTGAGAAAAGTAGAGTATAGTCCTTGGGGATAAAGCTGTTTTAGTCACGGGCGCGCTTAAATCCCTCACTGCACTCAGGACTCAGTCTTAATTCATAACCCCCTCGCTGCGCTCGGGAGTTAAATCTAGAGTCCTTCGTTACGTTCAGGATTCAATAACGCGGCCGTGACATAAAACAGTGCTTTATCCCCTTGGTGTACAATCCACTATTACATACATACTGATGATAAACCCAAAAGTGTACAGTCGCCATCAGATATATCGGAGCGGACAAGGTGAATATCTGAACAACGCCTTTATTGTCATGTCAAGGCAATAAGGTGCTTGTTCAGATATTTCTGATTACCGTGACCGCTCCGATTTGATGGCGACTGTACAAAGACGAAGTCAGAATTATTTTTATTCAAGTTGGCAAGCACTTTTGAATCGTCAGTTGCAATTATTATTTTAAGCTATTTTTTTTTTTTTAATTTTTAGGGTTACGTATCTCGAAAAGAAAAAACGGAACCCTTATATGATCACTTTGTTGTCCGCCTGTCTGTCTGTCAAGACCATTTTTCTCAGGAACACGTGAAGGTATCAAGCTGAAATTTATATCAAATACTCAAGTCTATTGTCTCTTGGAGCTGTGAAAAAATCATACTTAAAAGCCAACGCAATCAAAAGATAAAGTCGTAAACGACGCTGTAAATTTTAGAGTTTTTCGGCACTCGCAAAACCTACGGCGTACTTTCCGTGATCTTATATCTTATAGCACAAATAAAGGAAAAATTTGGAAAACCGGAACCCTCGGTGCGCGATTCCAACTCGCACTTGGCCGGTTTTTTATTTATTAATGACAATCTATTACAACATATACATAAAAATAAACCTACTTAAAATCTACTTATACAACGAAATAATTCTAAAAACCGCAAACTATTAGGGTAAGGTCACCGAGGTACGACCCTTGCGGAAGGGTTCCCATAATGCTGGCTGCGTTCCCTCTTTGGATGGCTAAACCTATCCGTTGTGCATGGAACGAGCCAGCACCACTAGTTTTTTTGATAGTTCTGTTATAAGTGTGCGGGCACTTGAGCAGCACGGCCTTAGAACTATTTATAATTTACAGCAACATTATCTTTAACTAGTCGTTAATGTCGTTATATAATGTTTCAAGATTCAGAAAAGGATTTGCATGAATGGTGAATAAGTATATGGTAAATATGTGAATGTTCAGTCCAGATCAAAGGGTACCAGTTGGCGGCTGGCTTAATTAGTGGTTGAATCCCAAGCACTTGATCAAAAATTTAAATCATAATAAATTTTATTCAAACTCAGAAGCATCCATGCTTAGCTGATGCTATAAATATTGTTAAGCTTATAAGTAGCAAGAAAAACTGAATACCGTACAGTAGACGTCAAAGATATGTAAACATAGTTTCACTTATTACAATGTTATAAGGTACATTCTTGCACGTTTTTAAACGGATTATTATATTTCTAAAAAAACAAAGTCACACGAGCGAAGCCAGCGAGCAAAAACTAGTAAATAAATAAACAAGCCGAGTCATAATGCTATTGAACAACTTAAACATGATATCGTGTGTAAAAAAGTTTCAACAACAAAATTGTGGCATTTTAATTTTGACTCTTAAAGCAAGCAAAATAGAGTTGAAATTCCATTTACTATTGTTTGCAATGTGGTCATTTTTACGGTCAGGAATGATGACCGAGACCTCGAACACGGTCGAATTAGTTCTTGCAATCTCTTTTGTCACCTCACGGTCGAATGTTATATAATTATAACAATACCCGAACAAAAAGACATTCAGTATGAAGGCCTATCATATGATGCCTATGATGGTATTTTGATAATCGAGTGGTTGAAGCGTAACTTCAAACAGGAGCACCTTGTCCTGGGTTTGAAACCTGAGGGCTTACCACGAACCACTTTTTTCACGTTTCGTCTATTGCCTATTGGCGTCTTTATCATTCGTATAAGCAAGAGCGATAGGGATGCTGATAGTCGATTATCGAATATCTATGTTCGCGGTAGGTGCTTTGACTCTTGGATCTTTTTCATCACTAACCTGTGTTATGTCTTAATTCCGGGCACGACCTTCTTTTCATTGTATAGAATGTCCCTAAAACGTCAAGACTTAAATAAAATTACAGAGCCTAAGTGGATGATCGCCGCCGAGTCGTTTGTCTATCGGTGTTCTATCAGAGGGGAGTCCGCACAAGAACTTCATGACCTGATTCCACCTTCCCTTTTCCATAATCAGACTACCAGGTGCGGGGAGCGAATACACCCGTTCGTAGTTAGCATTCCCTTTGTCCGCACGAAACGATTTGCCTCGTCTTTCTTGGCGTGGACTGCCAAGGAATTAAATGGAATATGCTGCCGTCATCTGTATTCCCTGACAAATACGATATCGGTCTCTTTGAAGCTAGAATGAACCAGTGAGCTCCATCTTAGGCTCTGTCTTCATTCTGAATCAGGTGAGACTAGAGTCAATCGCTGGTCGGTCTCATAAAAATTTTTTTTTTTGCTGTGTTGCATTTATTTCCCTTTTTCTTCTTCCTCCTAGCGTTTGTTCGACTTGGGGTTCGCTTGACAACCTAATCCTATGAATTGGCGTAGACATCAGTTTTTACGAAAGCGACTGCCATCTTACCTTCCAACTCAGAGGGGGCCTTTTTTGGGATTAGGTCCGGTTTCCTTACGATGTTTTTCGAAAAGCGACTGGTAAATATCAAATGATATTTCGTACATAAGTTCCGAAAAACTCAATGGACTAGCTGGGGTTTGAACTCGAGACCTCCTGATTCAAAGGCGGAAGTCATACCGCTTTTTGCATTACAAAACAAAATGCTAGAAGTGCCCATATGTCGCAAATTTTTCCATTTGTATTAGGGCCAAATTTGCCCTATCTGATAGCTCATCAGATGTTCTGTCAGCCCTTAAGTTCCGATGTTGGTATTGAGGACAATCTATATAATATATAGGGCACTTTGAATGTTATCTGGAGCAGAGCCAGACTGGGGAAGTCTTCACAGTCCATCTCCATCAAACTAAATAGTATGTTCAATGTAGTACATAGGTACTTCACAATCCATCTAATTGACTTTTCTTGTAAGTTTAATCACCCTACAGACAATCAATTTTGCAATAAATTTCGTCTTGGAAAAGACTTAGTGTACCTACTAAAAATTAAAACACAAGTTATTTTACAAAGTAGCTGAACAAACATTGTCTAATTTGAGGAGTAGACTGAATGAATGAATAAATGCTTTATTGCACACCTCAAAAATTACAGCACAGTAGAAAAACACAATGATCAAAAAAAGAGGTACGTAAACAACAGGCGGTGTTATCTCTAATTAGCGATCTCTTCAGACAACCGTAGTGGAGAAGATAAAGGGTAGCGGAGAAGATAAAGAAGAAAAAGTTAAAATTGAAAAAGCTATGGCTTCAAACCCCCTAGCAATTGGAAGGTGGGCGTGTGCGGTTACATATTTCAAAACATATATTATATTACTTATATACATATCAATATATATCAATATATATCATTAGAATCTCTCGTGTTACAGGAAAGATTCGGTATGCAGAGCGCTATCTCGCTCACACACTGTCGCCACATGCGGAAATCACGTCATAGTGATAACTGTGATAAGCCACCGCCTACCAGAGGTTGCCAGAGAGCTGGAAAAAGTGACATTGTTTACGACGCCGACGGGAGACCCTCTTCTCTCTTTAGTCATCAAACACAATGAATTCTCCTTTATATTAATGGTTCGGCAACGCGCATGTGACACCCTGACACCCTTGGTTTTTCAGGTGTCCATAGGCTATTAACAAATATTCCAGACCTTTTCATACTAAAAACTTAGATTTCTTTTATCAAATACGGACAAAAATAATATATATTTTTTAATTTGCTGCTATTGGGGTCAAGCTAACTTTTGACGGATTAAGATGCCAATTTTGTTATGTCCAGTTGTGCTAAATCTTCCACAGTAGATTATTTAGCATCACTAAAATGTCACCCGAATTTGAACGATGACTTTTGGGTTATCATATCATTATCACTTAGCAAAAATATTTTGGCACAAGATAATTAAAGCTAAGCTCTCCCGGGTTATCTGGGCCGGATATTAACATTAAAAAAATTTACATTAACTGACTTATTTTAGACCGATAGAAGTTTTAAAATTTAAGGTAAAATAAAACTTGAAGGTATGTTGAAACTGTTGAAAACTGCAAAAACTAAAATTGTTTTTCTTATTATTTATTTTGGAATAAGAAAATATAGCAAAAATAAGTTTTGTATGTAAATCTGTATCTGGCTGTATTTTCTTTGTATTACAATTTTTTGCAACTAAAACGAATTACCGACATAGATCTGTACTACTAGAATGCCCATGCCAAATTTGGTGGTTCTAAAGCATGTTGTTTTAAAATGAGAGCTAAACTACGTTTGTATGGGAACGCGAGCGTCCTGGCGCCTCTTAACTCTTTATTTCATTAGCATTACTTTGCCTGATGTTTGTCAATACTAACACGTAAAAAAAGAATTATTAAAAGTGTAGACTCAGCCATAGTGGATGTGGGGATCTAAGTAACTTATAGATGTCGATCATATGTCGATGCAATTAACTAAATAATATATTCTCGATTTATAATTATAGTTGTTGCGGTCACGAATTACAATTTCATTTCATTTATTTATTCAATATAACAATATGCATTGTGTTGTGCAATTTAGCACAACTGCAGTTTTTTTCAACTAGCGTAACAAATAGAGGAAGTTATCAATGAGCTACTTTAGTCAACACCAATGTTTAAGTTTTGGGACTTCATGAATATTTATTAAAGATATATGTTAGCCTATAGGTAAGGTTGAGTCGCCTCTGGGGCAAGTGCGTGAGGGAGTCGTGTCGAGTGGTGGCGTCACACGTTTTACAGCTAAAGATATTCACATGCTGATAAAAAGCATGAAGCGTGGTAAGTCACCGGGACATGATGACCTCAGCATTGAGCACCTCCAATATGCAGGGGTTCACTTGCCTAGGGTGCTCGCTCTGTTTTTTAACTTGTGTGTGTGCCATGGATATCTCCCTCGAGACCTCTTGAAGACTGTCGTAGTTCCTATCATAAAAAATAAGACGGCGGATGCCTCTGACAGCAACAATTACAGGCCGATCTCGTTAGCTACAGTAATCTCGAAGGTGTTGGACGGGTTGCTTGATTGTTGTATAAATAAGCATATTAAGCTGAATGATGCCCAGTTTGGATTTAGACCGGGCCTCTCCACTGAAACAGCAATACTACGACTCAAGCATACCGTTCAATATTATGTAAAGGGAAAAACTCCAGTTTACGCCTGTTTCTTGGACCTGTCGAAGGCATTCGACCTGGTATCGTATGATGTTCTTTGGAACAAGTTGCGTAATGAGACCAGCACACCTAAAGAAATCATAAACTTGTTTCAATATTGGTATAACAATCAAACTAACACGGTTAGGTGGGCTGGTCATAGTTCAAGGGAGTATGGATTGGAATGCGGAGTGAGGCAGGGGGGGTTGTCGTCGCCTCGTCTCTTCAATCTATACATGAATGGTCTACTCGACGGGCTCAGCAGTGCCGGTGTCGGGTGCTCTATAGATGGAAAGTTCGTTAATAATATTAGATACGCCGACGACATGGTGCTGCTGTGCCCGTCGGTTAGGGCTCTCGAGGTGTTATTGAGCATCTGTGAGGCATACGCGACGGCTCATGGGCTAAGGTACAATACTCGGAAAAGTGAACTCCTTGTTTTCAATGCTGGGTGTAAAAAACCTAAAACAGTACCACCAGTAAAGCTGTTGGGAGTTCCCTTGAAAAGAGTCACCAAATTTAAGTACCTTGGTCACTGGGTTGTCGAGGATCTCACTGATGACCTTGATATGGAGCGTGAGCGGAGGGCTTTGGCGGTGAGAGCAAATATGCTGGTCCGTAGGTTTGCTGGGTGCTCTCGTGATGTCAAAATCACGCTCTTTAAAGCATATTGTCAGACATTTTATACATGCAGCCTATGGATCAGCTATGCTCAAAAAACGTACAACAGTCTGCGAGTTCAGTACAATAATGCTTTTAGAATGCTGTTGGGGCTGCCTCGCTGGTGCAGTGCTTCGGGCATGTTTCTTGAGGCAAACACGGATGGCTTTAAAACAATTTTGCGAAAACGTGTTGCTTCTGTCTGGTTTAGAGTGAGTGACAGCACCAACAGCCTCCTGAATGCCGTGCTGAACAAGTACGACTGCCCAATAGTAAGGCACTGGAACAAGGTGCACATGAGTGACAGGCCTGTTATTTTTAATATTAAGTAACTAGTCAAATTTTTGTTTTATTTTCATATGATGTTTTGTGTTCACTATAATTTTTTTTTTTTTTTTATTTGTATTGTAATTTATTAATTTGACATTTTAACTTAATTTATTTTATCTGTGTATTTTTTTTTACGGTAAATTGGATAATTATATTTATACTAACAACTAGAAATAAGGTATAATTGTAGTACTAACATGCTTATGGGCCTAGAGCCTGAGATAAATAAAGAATAATAATAATAATAATAAGGATTCGGGGCTAGGTTGCCGGCTTCGGAGAGAGGGTGAAGTCATATCTCACCTTCTGTACATGGACGATCTCAAATTATTTGCACCAAATAACCGGGACCTGCTGGAGCTACTAAAAACCACTGAAGTCTTTAGTAATTCCATCAAGATGGAATTTGGTGTTGATAAATGTGCAGTTATGCATGTACAGCGGGGGAAAGTAGTAAATTCAACAAATTTACAACTTTCTGAGACGATGACGTTCAGATCTATCTCTGAATCAGAAACCTACAAATACCACGGTATGTCACAGTCGTTGGGTATTGAGGATGCGGGTATTAAACAGGCGTTGAGGGAGCGCTTCTTCGGTCGGCTGACAAAAGTACTCAATAGTCTTTTGTCAGGTGGCAACAAGGTGCGCGCCTTCAACGCCTGGGTAATGCCCCTACTCACATACTCCTTTGGCATACTAAGGTGGACACAGACCGAGCTGGATGCCCTGGATCGGAGGGTCCGTCTATTGCTCACCGCACACCGTATGCTTCACCCACGCTCGTCCATTATGAGATTGTACATCCCACGGAAGTGTGGAGGTCGCGGCTTTTTAAATGCCAAAAATCTCCACAACCGTGAGGTGTACAATCTCAGGAATTATTTCCTTAACAACGAGTGTGAGATGCATCGTGATGTGGTGGCAATAGATAAGGGCCTCACGCCGCTCTCCTTGGCGAACGAGAACTGGCGCAAACCTGTGGTGCTAAGCACCGAGGATCGCAAGGCGGTATGGAAGAGCAAGGAGCTACACGGGCGGTTCTACGGGGCCCTCACGGGACCCGACGTAGACCTGCTCGCGTCGGTGAACTGGTTACGATTCGGGGACCTCTTCGGAGAAACCGAAGGTTTTGCCTGTGCAATTGCGGACGAAGTTATCATGACGAATAACTACCGGAGATATATCCTGAAGGACGGTACGGTCGACATTTGTCGGGCATGCCGCCGTCCCGGAGAGTCACTCAGGCATATCATCTCCGGTTGTTCCCATCTTGCTAACGGCGAGTACTTGCACAGACATAACCTCGTAGCCAGGATCATACACCAGCAGCTTGCTCTCCTATACGGTCTTGTGGACCACGAAGTGCCGTACTACAAGTACACACCTGCGCCAGTTCTCGAAAATGGTCGTGCCACGCTCTATTGGGATCGATCTATTATCACGGACAGGACTATTGTAGCCAATAAGCCTGATATCGTGGTAATAGATCGACCGCAACGCCGGGCCATGCTCGTCGACATCACCGTCCCATGTGACGTGAACCTCGTGAAGGACAAGTCCAGCAAGTACCTAGACTTAGCTCACGAGGTAACCGCCATGTGGGAGGTTGATTCGGCGATCATTGTGCCGATAGTTGTTTCTGCGAACGGTCTCATAGCGAAGAGTCTCGACCAACATCTCGAGAGACTTTCGCTACGGGGTTGTGGTTGGATCAAGGGTCAGATTCAGAAGGCGGTAATCTTGGACACGGCGCGCATAGTCCGAAGGTTCCTCTCTCTGCGGCCCTAACCACCGGCAGCCTGGGCCCTGCCCTGTTGCTGGCGGCACCCTAGGTTAGGTTTTTTATAATGTTTTTATTGTTTTTGTATGTTTTAGATGTATTTTGTATTTTACTTTTATAAAAATGTTATAAATTACCTAGCCTAAGACGAAAGAAAAATAAAGAGCATAATAGGTATATACACTATATTATGTTGAAAATATTTCCTCGTGACAAGCATATATTCTTACAGATTTTCTAGTTTTCTTTTACCTAAGATAATACTTGTTTGATTAAAGTACAATCTTTCTTATTTACTCAATATACTCTTGAAACAATACATTTTTGTATTTCTATTTTAAGAAAACGTGGTTTTATTAAGCGAAGAATCATATTTTTGGTAAAGGAAATAAATACTTGTCACGAAGAAATATTTTCAAGAAAATAATAATGTCTTGGATTGACAATATCCCGGAAGATTTTTTTCCGTGTACCTCCTACGTTAGCCACAGGCTTCCTTTGCACGAGAGGGATTATATAGGCCCAAGGGCCGATGCTGGCCCAAAATTTTGTAATATTGTTGAACCAGGGATGAAATTAAGGCACCCATTACCGATCAGGATAATACCGAGTGTATTATTGGCACTCGAACCAATTGACCAATAACTTTAAGGGCGGCAACGCGCATATGACATCTCTGAGGAGAAACCTCACTCTTCTTAACTTCATCTTAAAAATCTTGAGAAACAAGACTGACAGTATCAGCCTTGTCGAAAACATGGTTAAAATTAATGTTCCCAATGACTACCGCAACAGGCGGATAAAAGTTCCCCTATTAGCAACCGTGGTCGGCTCGTACCAACCTCTACCTGTACTCCCCCAGTCCTCGCGCTGCTGCTCTCCTCAACTCCGTGCTCGCAGCTTCACCGCAGTTAGATGTGTTTGCGGACAGTATGGCGCGACTGATGACTGAATGGAAGAGAGTGCTAGAGAGAATGGATGTATGAACCAAAATAATTTTTATTTTAATATTATGTCTTAAGTTAGTATAATTAGTCAAATTGTAATGCTTTGGTTTAAACTGTAATATTAAATTTTTTGCTTCAATAAACAATTCAATTCAATTCAAGCTCTGGAGCTACAAGCGTCTATGCTAATTGCTAACTGACCCGAAACTACGGTAACTGCTTACCTTCAGACGGGCCGTATGCTTGTAGCCACCGTCGTGTTATAAAAAAACCTCGATATAAATGCTTTCAACCTAGTTTATCTCTCTTCTTTTATTTATTTTGAATACAAGGAAATATTTTCACAAAAATTGGATAAACTTGTAGTTACTACTTTTAGATTAGTAGGTCTTAAGATAATTTATGTATATTACGCAGAAGGATAGTCATTTTTTGATCATCGTTCACTCAACGTTTACTACAAAAGTAAAACCCCCTTGGGCGGAAACGAATCTCTTCCCACCCGCTTCAAAGGTAATAAACCATTACTCACTTTCAAAGCACGAGTGATGTAAAATATTTCTTACACAGGGTTCTCTGCGTCACTATATTCCCAGTAGCCATTTTCTCGGGGATTTAAAATGAAGAATAAGTGGCTTATATTACTGAGAAATATAGTTTTAATTTATTTATTTATGACGTTAACTGCGATTTACGTCATTTTACCGACTTCAAATAAAAAGTAAGTTTTATGTGCGACTAGGGTAACGTGTTTACCTATAATGGACAGGGACAGGGACAGGTAATGATAAATCATAAATCCTATAATACTCGTAGGTAATTATTTATTTTTTGACACCATTTTAACATAAGACTCACGACATTGAGGGTAAAATTTGAAGTTTAAGTATTTTCTGTCTTGAATCTTGAAACAAATATTTTTTTTTGTTCAATATTTTTACATTTGCAGTTTTTAAATAGTAGGTAATATAATATATATAAATTGTAAGTGAAAATAGATGTTATTATACTTAAAAAACAGTGCGTGTCGGACCACGCGTAATGAAGGGTTCCGGAGCTACTATAAAAACGGCTCAGATCGCGGGTATTTGTGGCAATTGTGGCCCGAACCGAAGTTAAGGGCCATAAACAAGCTATGTGAGGCCTTCTTTATTACCGCCCGAGGTGCGTACACAATTTTACGTCTTCTCCTGGGTGTGAAGTGAGATTTGCCACTGCGCCCGTGGGCGGAAAATCTCACTTACCGCCTAAAATGACGTAAAAGCTTATACTACTGCTAATAGCGAAAATATTACTATCGCAAGGTCGTATCTGAGTTTTTTTAGAGATAACTCAAAAACGCCTAAACCGATAATGTTCAAAACAATTTTCATGGAAAGAATAATTAAAGATGCATCTTTTTGAATTTTTTCATAATTTTTGGACTTACGGTTCAAAAGTTACAGGGTACACAAGTTACAAAAATTTTTTTGACTATTACTTAGGTACAGTCAGCGTCAGAGATACGTGACCCCCCTAGGTGTAAAACTGGAACTCTCGTTCGACACGAGAATCGGCATTTACCACACTGTCATTTAATTCTTTCAAAAATGAAATATCTCAAATCTGCTTGTCAGCTAAGCTGGGATCGATCCCGGGGCCTCGGCTCACACTCATTCGCTTCACTGATACATTAGTCCGGCTTTTTTCCGCTGGGCTATCGTAACACATGGACTACACAACAAAAATATGAACCAGTTCCGACCGGCAATAGAGAACTATGACAAAATCTATAAAAATGGACTTTATTGTCAATGGCGCTTACGCCGCATCGGGTTGCGCATCGTTGCATTTTTATTGGAGCATCGCTGATAATGGCGTAAGCGCCATCGACATCGAGGTCCCTTAAAATAGATATTCTGTTCCAACTATTACTTATATCTATACTCGTCCCTGTTTTGCAAGCTTGTCTTGGATCATATTAGTAATGTCTTTGGTTTATCAATATTTTCCTACCCTCATTTTTATTCATTTTATTTCCACAGACGACTAACAACGACTTTTACCAATTACATTTTAAGGTTTAATTTACTGGAGTAAATGCGTCTAGTTATTTCGTGGAGAAAATTTGTCTGAGGGTAAGTCATAATTTGCGTGTGCGAATCATACCTGTGTCACAACGCAATTACGATCTCTCGACAATCCTTTTGCATTTCAAGCAATTGAATAACTGCCCCCGTCCGTTTTTTTGTGTTTCAATGACAATATGGTTCGATAAAATTGTGGTTCTTTGGGAAGAGAACAAAAGTATTAAACAAATAGCACACGAGTACTGAATATAACGGTAAGTTTGTAACCTGTGATTCCATTGGGACATTTATTTTTTAGTAAAAAAAGTAAAATGTTATCAATAAGTTAAGCCACCAGATTTTGTTTGTGAGGATTTACTGTCGTGTGTTTACCTATATATGGGATAAGATAGAAAAATATATTTAACGGAAAAGTCTTTTAATCGGCAGCTTTTTTATGTGAAGTAATAGGTATAGTCTTAGAGCCATGTTTATTTTTAAAGCTATCAGAGTTTTTTAAGTTTTATCATCATAAACGAGCAAATTTAATACGTATTTTTACTTGCAGAGAAATACGATTCGCAGATGGGTGAGATTCGTTATATCGTATTTACTGACGAGAAATATTTTAAGTCAGACAAAGATGGAAGAAAAATATTGTGGCGCAGAAGTGGAGAGCGATTTGACCCCAAAAATATGCTAGACCTTAGAACAAGCGGAAGGATATCATTAGGTGGGTATATTATATTAAGTATACAATTTTCATTACCTGCATTTTAAAAAAAACTGTGATTTCAGTTTTACGTTTTTCAAGTTATGGTATGCTCATGATAATTTTTTTTTAGCGTATTGGGGCTGGATGTCATCTATGGGGCCCGAGCAGCTCGTTGAAGTTGGAGGCCGAATGAACAGCGAGCGATACCTCGAAGTGTTACGTGACGTCATGTTGCCTTCCGTTCGCGTCGCCTATCCCGAGGGACAAATTTATTTAGTGCAAGACATAAATCATTGGTGCATGACAATAGTGCAGTGCATCGTTCCCGTATAGTGAAAGAGTGGTTAGCCTTACAAACAGACATCACTGTATTAGATTGGCCTTCTAAAAGCCCTGACCTTAATCCTATTGAGAATTTATGGTGCTTAACTGAGACCCTACACAAGTCAAATCAAGACAAAACTTAGACGAAGAAGTTTATAGAAAGTGGGAATTGATGAGGAACACCAATGTATGTTCAAACATGGTTTCAAGCATGAAAAGCCGGCTAAAACAGGTAGAAGATAAAAAAGGTTTTCCTCTATGTTATTAGTAAAAATTGTAAAAAAAAAATGTGTTGTTGGTATTTCTCCATTATTGGGCAAATATTTACTCCATGCAAGTTTTAAAATAATGAGTAGGTATAATGCTATTGTATAAGTAGTGTCTAACAAATTATATTGCTTTTTTGCAAATAATAAGATAGTGCTTATCGAGTAGGCTTTTCCAAGAGGTAACTCGTTAATTTCTACCTTAAAAACCATACATATTGTTTGCCATTTAATGTAGTTTTTTTAACATGGATTCTTCTTCATTAGTATTATTTCAAGTCAATTTGATGTGACATGACTGAATAAAGTGTTTCTGTTAATAGGAAATTTCAATGTAACTTTAATGGGAGCTGTTTGAATTCGACCTAATTAGTGGAGAAATACCCTATGCTTACTAAGATTGTGGTAAGGTTGCATTGCATTGGTAACGGGCTAAGAGATGAATTATTGTTATCTTTGATAACATGTCGTTTCTCTTTGCAACGTTAAATAGCTGGTTTAGATTACATATTACATATTGATAATGGCATACAGACTAATAGGGCGAGGGGCGGTCAAACCTATACTCATTTTTGAAATTGTTTTTTGAATAGCCCATTTTATACTTAAAAGCCTCTTCCCGCAATTTCCACAACTCCCACCGCTGTGTCCCGCCATCTCTGTCTAAAGTATAACTGAAAAATTGTGTTAAATGCAATAAGAATATTAATTTATAATCAAAGAAAAGGGAAACTATACATTTCACTTTTAACCGAGTAGTTTGGTATTACTTATAAAAAAAGTTATGACCCGACTTGTTTTTACGGTTCTACTCAATGAAGTAAAATGTAGGTATAATCTAAAGTAAACAACCAAAGTGTAATGCCTTATAAAGTTTAACAGCATGCAGACCACCAATACCACAATTTTAAACAGTAAGAGTTAAGCTAAAGGTATTTTACTTGTTAACTTTAAGTTTCACTGATGTATAATTGACTACACATTATCATTATAATTTAACTAGTAAATATTTAGCTGTAAAATATATAGTAATCAGTTTACAGAACACGCATAATATATCTACTGTCATATATATATATATTACCCCCATTATTCAGTTAGTAAACAATATTTAATATAATAGTATTTAAATACCTACTTTTTAGTTAATAAAAAGTTACCAGTGACTATGGAATTTTCATTATTAGTCCTTAAAAAAAAGATTTTAACTTCTATTTTAATTAAACTTACTATATTAAATAGGATGTTAATAAATTATTAATAAAAAAGAACAAGTATAAAAATACAAAAAGTATCCTCTACGTAGATTCGAACCGCGAACCTAGTGTTTACTAGTCTGTTACACTATCAATCACGCTGCACGGACTCTTGTGAAGTTAACGAAATTATTGTTCTAGTTAAAAATTGATTAAAAGGGTAATTTTAATGTTCCGAGTTAATAACTGAGTAGGTAATAAGGAATAACAAAACGTATAAAATAAATATTTGTGGTAATGTAAAAAAATATTAAAACCAGGATTATAAAACAAAAGTAAAAAAAAAGCAAAAAGTGTGATTCTTATGCTGGGGTTCGAACTAGCGACCACATTTGTCTATTGCTGGAGGGGGGTCACATATCTCTGACGCTTACTGTACATGTCCATCGAGTGCCCCCCCCCCCCCCCCCCCCCCCCCCTAAAAAAACATGTTTTAGCAATTTCAGTACAAAACTAAGTAGCGTCTGTTTCCTGTATTAGAAACAATAAGTTAAAACATATAATTCTACTCCTCAAACAATACAATATTTTGTTCAAGAACTTTAAAAAAATATGTATTTAATGGATTGTCTCTTTTTCATACCAACAAAATAGTATTAACGTCACTCTGGGTGGTAAGTGAGATTTGTCGCCCACGGGCGTAGCAGCAAATCTCACTTCACACCCATGATAAGACGTATAATTGTGTACGCACCACGGGCGGTAATAAAGAAGTCCTCAGATCGCTTATGACCCTTACCTTCGGTTCGGGCCACAAATACCCGCGATCTGAGACTTTCTTTATTTTACTGGCCTAGGTGCGTAATATACTATTTCAATGTACGTTAAAATCCGTCTTATTGACATTGCTTGTCATAGTGCACGGTGTACGAGTCTAATTTTACAGTAATACCGCAAATCGATGTACAGTTTAGCCATTTGGCACACGCATACTAGAGGTCAAAACATAAATTTTCATCCGCAGTTCTTAAAAAAATTTCCCTTAGGAGGGGGGTGCTGATTCATCATTTTTTTTTGTATGGGAAAAAAATATTTTTTTTTCAAAAACCTATCATGTGTGGTATCATATGAAAGGGCTAATAGAGGCGGTTCTAATAATATACCACATCATTATATTTCAGCCATTTTTTTTAAATTAAAACAAAAATAATTTTCAAAACATACCAAGTTTGGGCTCCCCCAGATACGATATGGCTGGTTTTTTTTTGGTACTTTATATCAAAAATGATAATAGATATCTTCATATCTGACCTCAAGAAAGCAATTTTGAAAATAATTTCATTAAGTATTTATTTTTTATTTTTCAATATAACAAAATAACGCAGTACAAAATGTACTGAAGTAGAGTTCTACTATAGTCCTACTCCAGTACATTTTGTACTGCGTTACTTGATAATATTGAAAAATTAAAAAACAAATACTAAATGAAATTATTTTCAAAATTGCTTTATTGGGGTTAGATATGAGGACATCTATTATCATTTTTGATATAAAGTACCAAAAAAAAACCAGCCATATCGTATCTGGGGGAGCCCAAACTTGGTATGTTTTGAAAATTATTTTTGTTTTAATTTAAAAAAAATGGCTGAAATATAATGATGTGGTATATTATTAGAACCGCCTCTACTAGCCCTTTTATATGATACCACACACGATAGGCTTTGAAAAAAAAAAATTTTTTTTCCCATACAAAAAAAATTATGAATCAGCACCCCCCTCCTAAGGGAATTTTTTTTAAGAACTGCGGATGAAAAATTTTGTTTTGACCTCTAGTATGCGTGAGCCAAACGGCTAAACTGTACATCGATTTGCGGTTTCTTTTTGTATACAAGGGGCACTATCAGTCTTGTCAACCTACAGGCAAAATCAGTTTCGGAATATATTGCGTGTTCAAATAAACTTTAACGTGTACTAAAAATCAAACCATCAGTTATGTTTAAAAGTCGCTGAACAAACGTTGTCTAATTTAAGGAGTAAAATCTACATTTTAATTTATTGCTCCTGTTACAGAAAATACCCGCCATCGTCGATACAAAATGGCAGGTCGCTCGGCAAACAAAAGAAGATTCTTTATTTAAGTTTAAATATGTGTAGTTATTATTATTATTATTATTTGTATGTCCTTTCCATATCTCGGGACCATGGGGTCCCGGACCTTTGGTAGGCCTGCGTGGGGCCGAAGCCAACAGCGCAGTCGCCCTATAACCTCGTCCTGCCCATTGTCCTTTAGAAATCACAAAATATATATATAATTTAAAGCCTGGGTAGGACGAGGATAAGACAATTTAATCTAAAAGCAAGGGATACACGTGGCGGATACCAACCCCGAGCGCACAATATGATACATCCGGAGATGGTCCCCGCCAGGTGCAAAGACTATTGCAGTGCAGCACTTTTGTGCTGCGATGGAAACTAAGGTCATAAGGCTATTGGTTTGAATGTTGGATGGACTGGATAGTGGGTTATGGGAGGAGACTAGCGGACACCTGCCGTGACAATCAGTCTCAAAATTGTAAAAGGCATATTCTGCCATGCTAAGCTGAAAAACCCTAAGTGAAAATTAAATCCATTTGAAAACGAAATTCTAAGTTGTAAAGTTTAGGGTTTACATTTGCATTTAACTTTTTTTGAGATAGGTTTTTTCAGACTAGCAGGGCAGTATTATATTGTGTGCCTATAGTGTCCCACTGCTGGGCAAAGGCCTCCCCCCACTTTTTCCATTCCTCCCTATCTTGAGCAGTATCTGGCCATACTCTCAGAAAAGAGTCAAGCTCGTGTCGCCACCGTCGGCGGGGTCTGCCGGATCCTCGATTTCAGTTATCAGGTTGCCACTCAGTGGTAATCTTGGCCCACAACTCATTTGGCATGCGACAGACATGACCAGCCCAGTCCCACTTCAACTTAATGTAGTGTAGTGATTAATTATTATAAAATCATAAATTAATGTAAAAAAAGTTTTTTTTTCTATATGGTGAAATAAAATAGGAATAGGACATTAATTACTTTAAGCGGTATAAAGATTACTTGTTTTATTATTTGTCGAGGGGAATTTTAATAACGCTCAAAATTTGCTTATAAATTGACCATGATTGCTACATTTACTATACATGTATAGCAAATGTTACTTCAAATGTGCCTATTTGTTTATCAAATAATAAAAATAATATTATAAAGTTAGCGACCTGCTTTTGAACAAACATTTATGATATTTTATTTGATGTAATCCTGTTAAGACTATTCCCTATAATCTTAGTTATTTATTAAATACATATTTAATTATCAACCTCAACTTTTTTAGATGTGTATCGCCACTTGCTAGGTTCTGATTTAAGAAAATAAATGATAGTAATAGTTCATATAAGTACGAAAATCTTAATTAATAATTTCAATGTAGGTAGCTAAATTATTTGACAAAATTAAATAATCTGTTGCAACATTATAATGTATTTCATCGTCCACATTCCAACGACAATTAATTACTGCTTAGAAGATAAAAGAGCCCGGAAACTTACATATTAGTGTAAACAAAGCATTTTATGCCTTACCCCAGTGCGCATAAAGACTGTCGTAATAGCTGCCATTTCTCTTGATTTAAGTCATTCAATATGTCGGTAATTAGATGACTTAGCTATATACGTCAAAGACATTTGAACACTATTAACAAGTATTAAGTATAAATATAAGCATTGGAACTAACTCAGGGCATTTGTGAGCTAGCCGCGGCCACTGGCACTCGTTTTTTAAGGCATAAAAAAACGTTAACTTTTTTCTTTACCGCGATTGCCTTGGCCGTACGCGACTAGCTCTATAACCGTATAACATCACTTTAATTCTCGCTGTTCTGTCAAAGTGACGTTTAAAAGAGCGCGAAACGGAGCGTGTATTTTTTTATTTATTTTGGAACTGTACTGTGAGTGACCATGAAGGAGTTAGCTGCTGTCTCCGTATCCAGCCAGTGCGAGAGCAATGGTGCCAATGGCAATGGCGTTATTGTCGCCAAGAACGGGAAAAAATCTGAAAACGGTAAGTGTTTTTATTTTTTTATAAAATAGCAGCTTTTTTTCACCAATCGTTATCAAGGTAACTTTATAAAAATCTTTGCCACCTATTTTTTGTTTTACTTATTGTTGTACAAAAGAAACTTTGTTTACAGTTTTAAAAAGTATCTGCTGTTTAACGCTTTATTTCACTACAAGATAACGCCTATAATAAATGTAAAAAAAAACACGCAATTAAGACAATTAGGTTGTTAATGGGAATCTGTAAGTCAATTTCAAATTTAATTATTTCTAGGCGCTATCATTATAGGTTATTATTCGTATACCTTGACATAACACCATACTTCCCACGAGAAATCAATGTTCAATTAAAATACTTTGTATTACTTTAAGATAAATTCATTCTATCAGACAACTATAATAAATATATATCATTTACGATTTAATGTTATGTAATATATAAGTTAATATTCTATACCAATATGTTAACCTATATACGTCCCATTGGCTTCGCACACTGCTCTTCTCATGCACGAGCGGATTAAATGATAATACAGTCCCCAAAACCCTTACTAATAAAAAATATCTACAGAACTTTAAGGTTGTTTCGTTCAATTACCCCACCCCGGCGCTCTGCCTATTTCATTATGTAGAGATTTTGAACATAACAATATGATGCTAACTTTTTTAAATTTAATAACTTAATATAAATAATACTTCAAATACGAGAACAAATCACTTATCGCGCTATGCGTCACTTTCACACTTACATACTTGTTAGAACGTGACAGCTATGGTGACAGGCGATAAAAACCCGAACATAGTAGGCTAGCAGCAAGTAAATTGACTTATACTAGGTGTTTCTTGTAACACGAGAAAAACATTAAAACGTAGATTTTAATCCTCAAACAATAAAACTCTTGTTCATCAACTTAAGAAAAAATCTGTATTCTTTAAATTGTTTCTTTTTCATACAAACTAAGTAGTATTTCAATGTACGTTAAAATTCATCTAATTACAATTACTTGTCAGTCTTGAAACCCAACAAACTTGGTCAGTTTTGCAATACATTGCGTAGTATTCGAATAAACTTTAAAGTGTACTAAAAAACAAACCACAAGTTAGTTTGGTGCTGAACAAACATTGTTTAATTTGAAGAGTACAATCTACATTTTATTTTTTGCTCGCATTACAGGAAACACCTGTATATTAATCAAGGTTTTTTTGCATAATCATTAAAAATATTAGAATCTCATTGCACAATACTAAAAAGAAAGCATAAAATGTAGGAATGCCTTTAAGTATATTATTCTCTTCCAGTCAACTAGTATGTTAAACAAATTATGATGGATACCACATGATGTAGTTTATGGGCACTTCCGGAAAAAAGGGTACCATTTGCTTTTTTGGAAAAACCTAGCGCAGTTTTGGATTATTTTACTTCAAAATTATGAGCATTGTGTGATTTAAATAATATTTTTGTCAGTTTCGTGACGCATTTTTAGATACCTACTTACATTCTGTATGAGGGTCACAAAGCGAATGAATAATTATAGTTTGTAAAATTGAGAAACCCTTTTTTTTCTCTTTCCAAATTTCAGTTCTGATGCTGTGACATATTTCTTTTACGTTTTATATAATGACACTTGTCACAACTCTTTATATTCTATAGTTTGGCCAGAGTTTGTTCCACTTCAAGCATAGACAGGGAGAATCATACTGTCTTTTTCTAATGCTAGTACTCTCACTACTAAAAAAGGGATGGGTATAGCATGTTACTCTGACTGTTACTGCGCTTTTGGTTTGCCAGACTATATAATTTATAATATACAGCATGTTTCTATATCGCATCCGTTCCGGCGTCAACCGGAAGTCTGTCCGACTTGGTTTTATTCAATTCAATGTCAAGGCATTGTGACAACCTTCTAAGGCCTTTTAACCTTTCAGTATTAGCCGTCAGATTAAAATGCGAATACATATTAGGATTTCAATTAAAATAGGAATAAAGTTTAGGAATCCGTCGTCCACCTCTTCACAGGACGAAAATCTTTGAACGACGGAAAAATCCCTTTGAAATAATTGAGATCCCTGGAAAGGGATACCGGACCGGCACTGAGTTTAGTTTAACTAAGTTTTAGTAGCTATTATAATCGCGCCGGTAGCCAATCATTTGGCAAACAACATTTCATAAATGTTCCTTTCACAAACAACGTTAGGCAAACTAACGATTCCCAAATTAGGCATTGTATAAAATTTTGTTTTACAAATAGTTCAAGAGACAAATTATTTGCTTGAAAAAACACTATATTACAAAACATTATTTGGCAAATTATTCATTTGTTATTCAGGGCAATTAACAAAATAACGCATACTAAAAAACGTTAGTAAAATGCATTACTTGGTAAATACTTCGTTTAATAAATCATCATGGTGTGTATTTCATTCATACGTGTAATTATCTACGAGGACTACGAGTAGGTATTACATTTTAAAACTGACAGATATTTTGTAGTTTAAAAGTTAAGTTTGTTTTTGTATAATATATCACGGAAGACTATTATTTGAGAGAGCCCAGATAGGTGCGACGACGAGCGAAGCGAGGAGGAACGTGTTAGGTTAACTGCGACCGTAAAATTATCCATTAATAGTAATATTTCATTGAAAACGAAATTCTTTTATAATATTTTGTCTTGTGTCAAATGCTCTTTTGTCTAGAAATGCAGTTGTCAGTCAGCCATTCTTGTTTACCTTATTTTACTATTGTCCCCAAAAACCAGAACGACTGATTAACCGACTTCAATTAAAGGAGGGTGTTCTCAATTCGTTCGTATTTATTTGTTTTACTTATTAAATTGAGTAAAAACAATAGTTTATCTATTGACATTTTGCAAAATAACTGATTTTAAAAACGATTTATTCGCGAAATGAACATTTGTTAAATAATATTGTCTTCCAATATTGTTTATAAAGCGTCCAAGTTACTAAATGTATATTTGTCAAGTAATTATTTATAAAATGAACATATTTAGCAATGACAGGTTTGTGAAATGAATAGTTTGTGAATTGTTGTTTGTTAAGTGATTATTTGCGAAATGGTGTTTATCAAATGATGATAAACCAATCGCGCCATGTTTTGAATGCATCGGACTCACCTCGATGCTACTTATCTATCTCCTGAGTATTTCACAATTTTAATTTCTGTATAACTTGTCTGTAAACCCAATACGAGCAACAAATAAACCAGACATAGGATTTTAGTGTAATTATTAATAAAGAGATTTTTTTAAAGTTACACTTATTTACGACCCTGAAATAAATCTTCAAAAATTTACCGAACAGCAATATCCATTCAACTTCAAGACTTCTCAATTCGTCGGGATCTTTGTTTTTGCTTGTTTTTTTTTATGTATATTCACCGATTATTCGAAGACGGTTTGACCGATTTGGAAAAATATTCTTTTGTTTGAAAGGGTACTTCACAGTTGGTCCCATTATCATCAGGTCAGGATCTAATGATGGGATCTTGGAGAAATTGAGGGAACTCTTCAACTATTATAGGCACACCTATAGTGATTTCAATATTTTTACAGCAACTCGGGCATTTCCTCTTGGAAAAGCGGAGCCTGAGTGAAGTCGGCTCTTTTTTCAATTCAATTCATTCAAAATCTTTATTTAAAACCTATCTGTCTATCTTTATCTATTTCTCTTTATTTATCTTTGGTTAAAATTATTTTATTTCAAATTATTATACTTACCTACTTGTAAATATTTGTTCCCTTTTGATAATAAATATATTCCTCTTTAATTTAAGTAAATAACTGTCTGTCATAAGTCAACGGGTGTTTAGTATCAGTGTATCGCATTATATTGCGAGGCGAATTATTTAATATTATTAAAATGTTCATATCAGCAACAGCCCAATAAGCTAAATTGTCTAAAAGCACTTTTATTAAGAACTAGGACACTCTTCCTACAGTTAAAAAACAAGATTGTGCATATTTCACAATTACCTACGCAAAATATAACTCGTGTTCAACACGTGACTAGTTTGTACGTAAGTATGTGTTCAATGTCAATAACCTTTTTACACATATAATGATGATGCATTATATTTTATGTTAATATTGTTGCTTTGTTGCAAGTATGCTAAAATAGATAACGTACACCGAACACCGCTATAGCAACTTGCATATATGGCAAATATATTAATTAAAATTAGTAGGTAGGTATGTTATTTCATAATAAATTAATCTTAAACAAATTGACTGAAAACTGAAAAATAATTCTTGTTTAATCGTGAATTCTTATTTATTTTATTTATATCCTGACTTATTTATTGCTTTATTGCTTATAAATTGCACTCTACAATATAAACTTTGTTTTACGTAGGCTAAGATAAACATACCCAAAATCCTTTACTAGCGGTCCAAGGGGTTGGCTTGCGCTACTTTTTTCTACCTTTTTTTGGACACTGTAATAATACGGTTTCATTACCTGAAAACATTATTTAGTCTTACGGAAAATGCATACACTTATTCCAAATATTGGATTATTTGGAAAACCGGTTACGATCCGTGACGTCTCAGAGCTATTGTTTTTCACGCACGTGGTTTTAATAAATATTATCTAAGTTAAAAATTATATCTACATAAAATAACGGCCTTATGCGAGTCGGACTCGTACCTTGAGGGTTCCGTACATTACACAATTTTAACTATCGATATTTTTTAATGGAACGAAAATAAAATAAACGTTCTTTTTACTTTATTTATGCTGTAAAACCTTCCTTCTTGTTAATTTTGGTGATTCTAAGTCTATAAGAAGTACCTTATAGATTTTGTTTCCCTTGCAGCATAATAGAAAATAAGCCAAAGTTCAAATGGTCCTATTTTTGAATTGCGTCGGCTAGAAACTTGTTTTTTTTTACAGCTTCAAGAGATCGCAGCCATAAGTATTTAATTGGTAAATTTCAACTTGATACATCCACGCGTTCCTGAGAAATAGGGTTTTGACAAACACAGATATACAGACGGATGAACAAGAAACTTATCCTATAAGTTAGTAGTAGTAGGGTAGTTAGTTTCCCAGAGTCGCGAGTTCGAGTCTCGCCTGAAGCAGTGGATTTTTCTACTTATTCCTTTATTTCTAAACATTGTGATCCTATAAGGGTTGCGAAGCCAAAAAGTCATTTGCATAGCTTATAATTTACTTTGAAATCAGTAATTAGGTCAGACGTTACTGATGAACGGTAGCGTTACCTTGCAGTTTCTGCTCCGTGGTCTGGTTAGCACAAGGATACTAACAATTAGTAGTCCATGAGAATGCTGAGAACAGTATGGAGCGTGGTTTTACGCGCTTTGGTTAAGAGCCCCATGACGTTTTTTTTTTCAATTTCGTCTAACTTTTCAATACAATTTTGCAGTGACTAAGGACTGACTATTTATATACAGGGTGTAAAAAATCTGGTGATCCGTTTAAGGACATAATTGATATCGTATTGAGACTAAGAAAAACAGAATACATTTTTTTTGGACGTGAAAAGAAGTGAGAATTATTTTTCTTGGTTTTAGTAAGTAGAATTCGATACCAATTATGCTCTTAAAATGATCATCAGTATTTTTGTTACATCTTGTATATTTGGTACATCGTTTCTTTTAAACTGCGTAAATTGAGCACTTTCTTGATAATTAAAATAATAGTTATGCGTGTTTAAATAAATTATATTAAATTTTATAATACCATAATTAAATTAAAGTAAATATAAATAATTCACCTTAAACAGATGTTTTGCAATTTTTGTTGGGAGGTAAGTAAGATTTTTATGAATTAAAAGTATGTTAAACTAGTAAGTTACTTATACTTATGTGCCAAAAGTATTTTTTGTAATAACAAGACTTCAAACTATCTTATGAAATACAATTCATTATTGGTAGGCACGCATTCAGGAGTACTTAACTGATTTGATAATTTTACAATTTCTATCATAGACAATAACTTTTGTCTTTGTCGTGTAAATTAGTCTAACTGTTGCTATGTTTGTTGGATATTACACAACTTATTGTATCAGCAAAACCTCAGAAGTGAGAACGTGGGTAAGCTGCCTAGTCATATCTGGTTTCTATATTATATGCGAAATATGACTCTGTCGGTTGACCAAAACCGCTATTCAGGTCAAACACTCGAGGCTTTAGTATAAAACATTGATACTAGATGTAACAAGTAAAGCGTGACCAGAAATACATTATGACTATGCGCCATGTTGCGGAATTTCGAAACTAAATTTTTTATAAATATCCTTATTACAACGAGGCTGATTTAGCATATTTATGTAGCGGGATCTTGGATTACTTGAACAATATATTTCAGAACGTTTAACATAGTAATTCGGAAACTTTTTAACAAAACTACATATTTTTAAAATATACATACATGCTAAGGGTAATATTTTAAGTTTTTTGAACATTGGTTTGCAGTGGCTGCCTATCGGTGCGTTACATATTGCACGAATACAATCCTTTTGTATTTTAAATACTCGTTTAGCATCAACGGAATTACCCCATAGGATCAGTACATAGTTGAGGACGGATGAGACATGACCATGGTAGGCTGTAATAGCTGTTTCACGGGATACAGACTGTCGTAGTTTTCTAAGGGCATATATGAAACGATCTAGTCTTTTACATAAGGCATCAACGTGTTCTTTCCATTTAAGGCAAGAATCAATATTTAGGCCTAAAAATGTCGATGGTTCCTATATGATGGATGTCCAGAAGGCAGCGGTGTTAACCAAAATATCTATAGAACGTCACAATGTATTATGAATATTATGATGAATACAATGCTTTAGTTATGTTTTTGTGGATATTTAAACCGTTGAAAGCGCAAAAATACAAGGTGAAACATAAGTCGTGAACAGAAATATGTTTTAGAACTCCATAAACTACAAGCAATTTAAACGCACTAACTCTTAATAAAAACAGACAAGATTTTTTTGATTTTTTTTTCACTTTTTGTCATTTATTTTTCTTTTAATGGTGGATTTAGGATATTACAACGGCTTATTAAGACATTTAAATTAGTAAATTAAAGGTAAAACAAATGATTTTTTTTTTAAATGTGGTCTGTTTTTAGTATAGTTATTTCTGCTCACGACTATGTTTCACCCTGTATGTTTGACCGTTTTATCGTGAATTTTCGGAAGCTAGTTTTTTTAATGCTATGGTTGAATTAATTTATCCATGTGTAGACAACGTATAATAATTAATTTGCGCGACTTGACTTACGTATACAAGAATCCTTACTCTAACAAGGGCGCAATTTGAATGACCTTTCTAAACCAATTAATTAATTAATTGTTAATTAATTATTTGTGTTGTAAATGCCGTGGGGTGCCCGGCTTTAGAATTGTCCCCCACCATATCGTCCCGTGGTTGCAGTAGGAGTCTGCTAAGGGCATATACCGGGAGAAGGGCAGCAGCATCTTCCGAAAGCCTAAACAACAATAAACAAAAAAAAACTGCGCGCGCCAACCCGCCTGCCAAGCGTGGCGCGTATGGCAAACCCCCCCTTTAATGATAAGTTCCATTAATACTTATGGAGGTCCAAAGGGGAGGCCTATGTTCAGCAGTGGGCGTCTTATGGCTGAGATGATGATGATGATGATGAATTAATTGTTATTTAACTGGTATTTCTGTAACACAAATAATTATACAGAATTCGATAAGTCTTAGCATAGACTTAAATATATATATAATAGACGGACATAGTCTAAGAACTTTTTGAGGCTCCAAGTATTTAGCGCCATTTAGTTCAGAGAGACCTAAACAGAGCCAAAATGTAAGAGGTAGTATCAATGCCACCTAGTAACGACTAGTGTACTACTAGCACGTGATTCGTTACTAGGTGGCGCTGATATTACCCCTTACATTTTGACTCTGTTTAGGTCGCTCTGAACTAGATGGCGCTAAATACTTGGAGCCTCAAAAAGTTCTTAGACTATGGCCGTGTATTATATATTTAAGTCTATGGTCTGAGTGAGTTGAGTGGTTGTACGAATCATTATTTGTAAGTTCTGTATTTATTTAAACAAAACGATAATATAAGCTAAAACAAAATAAAGATACCATGATATTGTAAGCATATCATTTTCACGACAACAGAAAATTTTCTTAATAAAAATCATGATTTTAAAGTCACTAATAAATAATAATGTTTATTCAATACAGTAGAGGCTCCTAAAAATTTTTTTTATTTATTTTTACTCTGTTCTTGATACTAAAAGATCGACGAGTCTACGTTCTATATTTTAAGCACCATGGTTGTACCCCATATATTTGACGATTCAAAAAATTCAAAATCGTTATTTCGAAATATAAAAAAACAGTAAAATAAATGTGACATTATTTTTGCAAAGGTATCATTTAGGGGCGGGACATACACTTTTATTGCTCAAATACAATACGGCGAAAGCGGCGGCCGCCAACGGGACCTTTACCCAAATAATGCCACAAATTAGATTATGTATCTACGATTACATATTATATATCTTATATAGGTACTGTTTAAAATATTTTAAATCAAACCTTATAATTTTGTCAGTAAGTACTTATCCAGAGCTCGCCTGAATGGCTTTCTAGGGTTTAAGCTTTAAGCGCAAAGCTAGGGCTTTCTAGAGTTTTTCAGTGTGAAATTACAGACGGAGTATTAAGTACTCCTTCCTACTTAGCTTAGACCCTGACATCAAGACTATTATATTACCGTTTCTAGTGTTGCTAGATTCAAGATTAATTTATTTAATGTCATAATAAAGTACAATACAAGTCTAGAATAACTGAACACAATAAAACAAAACACAGTACTACAATACGTACAAATTACTTATAAATAAAAGAGATAATAGATTATGAACAAAAAAAACGAAATAAAATGTCAGGTCGCTTATACAATACATACGAGTACTTAAAGGTCACAATTTTAAATCAGATAATTATATAGTTAGATTAACATATAATGTAGGTATTTTGGAATTTTTGTGACTATAGGTTTAGTACCTATACACTTGTATACGTGACCACTACTATTATAATTCATTACTAAACAGATTATTCTTGTTACTTATTGAATAGTGATGAAATCTGATTATATAATAACATAACATATTATACGGGGCATGAAGGGTCATGCACTGACATTAATTAGTCTCATTTTATAATAATCTTAAATGATTGTATTTTGCTTATGTAAGTTAACTACAATGTAGCAATAAATAGCATTACTTTAGATAGCGTTTGATACTCTGTACCCCCTAGTTAGCAGTTTATTCTAATTAAATAATACAAATTACCCTTATCTATAATATCACTTTTGGAGCACGTGAAATAATATAAGCGATTTCAAATGCAATATTATAGTACATTACGCACCTAGGGCGGTAAAATAAACAATGGCTCAGATCGCGGATATTTGTGGCCCGAACCGAAGGTAAGGGCCATAGACAAGCGATCTGAGGCCTTCTTTATTACCGCCCGTGGTGCGTACACAATTTTACGTCTTCTCCTGGGTGTGAAGTGAAATTTGCCGCTGCGCCCGTGGGCGTAAAATCTCACTTACCCCCAGAGTGACGTAAACATTTAAACTGTCGTAAGATTTTATTTTAATTGAAATGTTTATAAATGTTCATAAACAAGTCGAAAATAAAAAGTGACTGACCCGAATCAAATTTGTGTACTTCTTCATTTGGTCAGCACTGACAGCAAAATTAAACATGCTAAATCGGAATCAAGAATATTTATTGCATGGTTATGGGTATTTTATTATGGTCTTAAACAAATTTCAAGCCCTTCATGCCAGGCCTTACAAAAATGAAAAATGATATGTAATGAACTAATGAGACAGGACATTACCTTTTTTATTTTTAGATTATTTTAGTGATTATATAATTGAATAATTATACATACATACATACAATCACGCCTATATCCCAAAAGGGGTAGGCAGAGATCACGGATTTCCATTTGCTACGATCAATGCAGCAAAACGGCTCTCCGTGAGCCACTTCTCGTCCCCGTGAATTGATAATTGAATATATACCTACGTAAATATATACGTACCTTTATAATTATTATTTTCGAATTTTATTTAATGAACAATTGTAACTGTGCAATTTTATAATGTAAATTAATGTAATTATCTAAGTGTGATATGAGCGAAAGCTTGAAATAAATATTTTTTTACTATTATTATTTAAAGGCCTATCGTATAATAATATTGGTTCGTTATCTTAGATTTGTTATCAGGTTAATTGTACTTAAAAATAGTGAGAAAATTACAACAAAATAATCACTAAGTAGAGAATAAATGCATTTTCAAAATTATAATATAATCTCAAGATAAATTGGTAACTACATCATCAAGTAAATTGTTCTTTAAATAGTTAGTGAGCATAAAATATTTTATTCCTAAACGTCTTAATAGTAATAATAAGAAACACAGTTAACTTAATGCATGTGCTTTCTATATCAAATTGAAAAGATAATAGCATAATTTCATTTTTCATAACAACGAATTGCATAATTTCAATTACTATAATGGATTATATTGCATAAAAACAAAATGAATAACAACTTTTTTCACATTTTCATTACTTATAATAATAATTTTGCATAATTTTAAATTTCATAATAAACCAATGGTATTCGGTTCAGAGGCCAGTTTTATAGAGCTATCCAGTTATCCCTATGTGTTAGAAAGAGAGTTCCGCTTGTAAATTGTAACTTGTAGCTTTATAAAACTGGCCTCAGATTTCATAAACACGAACTGCATAAATTATAAACTGTATAAAGAACGGTATAAAAGTAACAATGAAACACCAACTGATACACCTATTGATTATTTAGTTTTGTCCTGGCTGGCAGAAGTTTTAACCTACTTTTCGGCAGAAGTTCATTTCTATGGGGGTCGCAGTTCTAACCTAACCTAACCTACGTTTCGGCAGAAGTTCGTTCCGTGGGGGTCGCAGTTCAAAGGTTTGAACTGCGACCTAGCCTATTTTTCTGGCATAAATTCGTTCCCGTACGTTAAAATTATAGGGGTTGCAAGAGACACTCGTTAATACATTATGTCATATTTTATTAGTCAAAATAAACGTTATAGTTTATGTTGTTATAAATAATGAGTAGTATACTAATTAAACATTATGATATATGAAGTTATACTAAATGCCATTAGTGAAAATAAACATTATATCAAATGTTGGTATGACAAATTGGTATTATGCTAATTAATCGTTATAAATCGTCTGGTGACAAACAAAACTCACTAAGTTCTTCCACAAGTTAGGGTCTTCCCCCATCTATCGACGCGAAATCGGCTTTCGCCGATAGAAAAAATCTTTATGTCGACGCAATAAGAGCGAAAAAGACGTCGACGCGTCGGCAGCCGTCGGCCGAGCCGAGCCGAGCCGAATCGTGCCTTGTTAGCTCTTAATGCGTCGACATAAAGATTTTTTCTATCGGCGAAAGCCGATTCCGCGTCGATAGATGGGGGGAGACCCTTAATAGCCATAAGGAACCGTACCAGTCACAAAACAAGGTTGATTGTCGTTTATTTATTTTTTTGCAATTAGTGAGTTTTGGTTGTCACCTGACGAAATGACATATAAAATTATGAATTTTGTTGTTATAAAAAAAACGTTCATTATGCTTTTCAAGCGTATGCTAAGCTAACTGAAAATATGAATTTTGTTTGTATGAAAAGTGAACCGCACCCGATCCATGACTACATTGTCGCCCGCAACTGCATACTACAAGTGTAGTAGTGTAGTATTATGTGGAGTCGCGCGCGACAATGTCAATCATACTAGGACTGATCTAATTGCAGTTTAACTTAATGAAACAGGTTTTTAAGTAATATTTCCGTTATGCTATTAAAATTCTATTAAGCTATAGGCTTGAAAATTAAAGGCCATTGTCCCTTTCCTATTCAAGGTGGAAAAAAAACATTTAGATAAGTTTTACATACGTTTTTCCCGCTTATATCAAGGAAAAAACAACTAATTATTCGACCAGTTTATTACCTCTTACAAATATCAATGAGTATTTATATAATTATTGCTTATTTACTCTAAACAAGGAAAATTTATTTCCTTAAATCGTGGGAAATACCTACCTACGTATGACAAGTTTGAATCAGTTTGAAAAACCTACATAATTGTGCTAAAATCTAAGTAACGTAAAATTAAATATTTACTAATTTATTTTTAGGTTTAATTTTAGTTTTTATTTTATGTAAATGGTTGTGATATTGAATAAAATTTTACTCAAGACAGTCCATATATTATGTTGTCAATTAATTACTTACAAATTAGGTATTTACATACTTACTAGTTACTCGTACATGTTACTTTTTGGGTTCTATGTTGGTACTTATTATTGAATAATTTTCATTTATATTTTTCTTTCTTTAGGGTTCCGTAGCCAAAATGGCATAAACGGAACCCTTATAGTTTCGCCATGTCCGTCCGTCCGTCCGTCCGTCCGTCCGCGGTCTAGCTCAGTGACCGTTAGCACTAGAAAGCTGAAATTTGGTTTGAATATGTGCATTAATCAAGCCGACAAAACGGTAGAACAAAAATGCGATAAATATATTTTGTTACTTTTGTTAGGGTACCTCCCGTACACGTGAAGTGAGGGGTGAAATTTTTTTTCGTTCCAACAAAGTTGTGCGGGGTATCGTTGGATAGGCCTTTTAAAAAGAATTAGGGTCTTTTGAAACAGTTTTTGGATAAAACTAATACTTTCAGAAATAATAGCTCCGAAAGTTTAAAACAGGGCGTCCCCCCCATCTAACTTTTGAATCGTGGGTACTAACATTTTTAAAAAAATCATGAAACTGAGGCCTAATGAGTACCTTCAATGAAAACTATATTGAAATAAATCGGTTGAGCCGTTTTTGAGTTATCATTCAAAAACCCATAGTGAAAGGACGTAAGTAAAAATGACGTAAGTGCCGCCAAATTTCCCGTAAGAAACGACCTTTTGAATTAATGGTCTCAGTTTACGGAACCCTACACTGAGCATGGCCCGACATGCTCTTGGCCGTTTTTTTTTAATACAGTGCCAATTGTAACTGCAAAATGTCATATTTTATTACTAAAAATTATTTTCTGAAAACATTTAGCATTTTCAATTTTAATATGATAAGTTAAGTCAATAATTAAACAATAACGAATTTGTTTTGTTTAACGAATAAACAAATTAAAAAAATACTGATCGCAATAGTTCACGATTCTGAATAAGGAATGCAACGTGCGTTTTCGGGTTTTACCCGGGTTTTATCATACAAAAAAACCGCATTGCATTCCTAAATCTTAGTAAGCCTAATATAATAGTCCCAAGTATACATGCATATTTAGAGTTTTTGTCCCAAAAATGGAATTAACTTGTTGCGAACTACTAAATTATACGACACTTTTTATTCCGAGAACACTAAGCAATTTAACATAACTCTACTTAAAGCATAAGCGCATGGAATAAACTTAAATGTTTTTTTATGTAATCTTAATTTTTTTAATGTGACGTCACATACATCAACAGCCCAGATACATAAGTAATGGAAACCTCGATTTAAGCGGGCCTACAACCTGTGGTTTTACCTGCCAGGGCTCCCCCTTGACGTCAATACTATGACTCAGTGGCCACTGAGGCCAGTGCTAATCAAATACGTTTAAGATCAATTTGTCTTTAGACTTCCCAATAATATTTTCTCGTATGGTAAATGGGTTATAGATAAACATATTATTGTATTTCAATTGCTTACGCGTAATCGTGTAGATAACTAGACAAAGGAACGTTAAAGCGAAGTTCAGACTAGCAATTTTACTTGCGGCAAGCAGGGACGCAGCTATAGTTCAGAATGAGACACGAATATCAACTATTTCATTCTAGCATATAGCTGCGTCCCTACTTGCCGCAAGTAAACTTGCTAGTCTAAACCTCGTAAAGAGAATTAAGAGCAATTTGACATTTGACGCACCCGTTTTAAAATCTGTTTAACCCATGTTTAACCCAATAGGGAAGGCAACTGTCAAAGTGACATCTCCAACATTGGTCCTTAGAAAAGCTAAATTTGTATGTAGCAAAGTAGTTTTTATTTATTTTCGCCAATATGGTGCAATGTTTTGTCTCGAATTGCTCCGAAATTTTAATACACCGGTTTCTGAAATAGGTACACTAAAATGAAAATGCTGTTGATTAACACCATAGTGAAGGTTTTTGCCTAAGAAAAACTTTTTGATTTCATATTCTAGGTACTAGTTAAGGACCATTCATCTTCTGTCTCTTTCTCTCATTGTATGCGTCTCTTTCTTTTATTGTATGGAATCTGGAACAGCGCCCGCTACATAAAGTTTTCACCGGCCTTACCATTAAAAACGGCTTAATTTTTTAAGTTAATATTTACCTACTCGGTACAACTTGTAGTAGGTATAAATAAACACCGTGGAATGCTAGAGATTACACCGCCAGACGCCAAGTTCTGCATACTATGCTGTGCATGGTGCCACTTGTGTTTATACTATCATTATAATCATCACAAAGGTCTTGCGCCTAACATAATAAAGGTCTTGCGCCTCTCTGGGGATCCCTTTGTTTCCCATAAACTTGTTGTTTCGAATTTCGATAGTCAGAAATTGATATACATATAATTTATGGGCATAAACATCAATAGTCATAATTTTTGTAAAGCATAACGTTTCATAGTTCTAATAATAAAGATCTATAATATTAAACACTATAATCGCAAAAGGCATAAAATTTATGAGTATAACATTCGAAGGTCTATCAATAATTATTCAGAAATATTTTAAGGCATATATTTTATCGGACTAATAGTCGTTAATCATATCGTTTTAATGTCATCCCTTTGTTTTCAATAAACTTATTGCTGTCCCAGAGATAGGTAGGTTAGGGTTTTTATTATGGCCCTAAAAACGAAACTGCTCCCAGAGATAGGTAGGTTAGGGTTATTTTTTTATGACCCTAAAAACGAAACTGCTCCCAGAGATAGGTAGGTTAGGGTTATTTTTTTTATGACCCTAAAAACGAAACTGCTCCCAGAGATGGGTAGGTTAGGGTTATTTTTTTTTGATGACCCTAAAAACAAAACTGCTGCCAGAGATAGGTAGGTTAGGGTTATTTTTTTTTGATGACCCTAAAAACGAAACTGCTCCCAGATATAGGTAGATTAGGGTTATTTTTTTTATGACCCTAAAAACGAAACTGCTCCCAGAGATGGGTAGGTTAGGGTTATTTTTTTTTGATGACCCTAAAAACAAAACTGCTGCCAGAGATAGGTAGGTTAGGGTTATTTTTTTTTGATGACCCTAAAAACGAAACTGCTCCCAGAGATAGGTAGGTTAGGGTTATTTTTTTATGACCCTAAAAATGAAACTGCTCCCAGAGATAGGTAGGGTATGGACTATAAAAAATCGGAACTTAAAATTTGTGGAAACTGATATACACCCCTAGTTATCATTATAATCTACGATTAAAGAACTTAAAACAATTATTATAAGCAAGTTTATTGCCTTCAACATTATGTAATAGACACCATTTGGACTTTGAATATTATGAATAACAGATTTTATGACTAACAATAATTATGACCTGCAAAAATCGTACCAGCAATTTAGATTGTAAAATTTTATGACTATTGACAATATGACTAATAAAAATTATGATCGAAAACGTTATGGACTGACAAAAACGGAAGTTAAAAATTATGGGAACCAATAGAGACCCGCCTCTCTGTCTATCTCGCGGTCTATCTCGAAGAACTAAAACAAAAATCCAAGCCCTTTACCTTTTAATTTGGATTATTTTTGGATTTAGTCCCTATGTATCTAATAAACACATAAAAATCCGTAAGGTAAGTATAATAAAATATACATATCTTAGAGGTATTTTTAAATCAAACATTCCAGGAAATAAACTCTAACAAATACCTACACCATGATCTGATTCCAATTTTTCCACCAATATGAAAATCCAAAATTTTGTGATAAATTATTATAACGTACATGCTAACATCAGCCTTTTAGTTAATATCCATAGAATTCTAAATCTAATGAGGAATCTCGTTAGTAAACGAGCACATTACATTCAAATTTCAACCTAATATCAATTTGATATAAGTAAATTTTCCGATAAATACATTAAATTAAATGGCAACTGTATTACAAGCAACTGATTTTGGTCTGCGGCGCCTCAGTTATAGAGTTTCATATTGATTGTCACGACTCCGTTACTAGACAGTCGATCGATTTCACACACGCGCAATGAAAACTTGCCATTCATGTACAAAAATCATCTGTTGCATTGCCACAGCTCAGTCAGCCACAGGACGGGACCGCGAACACGCGACCGCCATTTTCTTTTTCAAATTTTAATTTTCGAACGCACTTACAATTTACAGGGGTAAGTATTTGAACGTGTCCTTTGCGGATTGCTAAAAAAGTTAAATGTGTACGTTTCTACAATTCATTTTGGATCGGGTGTAAGTACTAATTGGCAATATTTAAAGTATATTTTGATAAAATAGTCTGGTTTACCATTGAACGTAATTTCTATGTATTTCACGAAAATGATGCCCATTAGGCACAGTTCTAAAATTTGTCCCATTTCAAATGAACAATCATAGATGTAAGAGGTTAAGCCTTTCGCGCGTATCAATGAGATAACTACGCGTTTTCCTATTTTACGGGTTTAACATAGGTAAATTAAATATGAGATTATATAAATAATGTTTCTATCATACAAAAATCAGTATCTCCTATGCACACTTGTAGTTTTATATTGACAGTTAATTCCAAAAACCAATATTTTTTATGCAAAAGATTACCTAAATATTTGCACGGTAGAAAAAAATGTGATTTCGTTTACATAATATAAACAATTTGATTTTAACTATAAAAAACAGAATTCTGACTTAGGCATAGACGTGAGGCTATTACAAATTAAATTGCTACTATTAATAAATATTGCATGCAACTACAACCATGAACATCGTAACAAATTGTTTTGTTATTAACAATCATAATAAAACACGAGTTAAGATAATAATTGCATCATTATCCTCATCGGAACTGCTACATTAATAATAAAATAAAATAATGAAAAAATTTATAACACAAATATGCAATTATATCTATAAATTTATATAAACGTGATTCTATTCATGACAACGTTTACATTAAGTACCTATTGTACCCGAAAATTCACTTTTAATAATTATAAATGGTATATACTAGGTACTCAAGTTAAGTTTCATTAACTATCAAATACCAATAAGAGGACTACTAAATGCGAGCACCACTTGATCTTTATAAGCATAATAATAATTTTATTCGGGACGTTTGGTAATACATATAAGAATTAAATTGTTATAAGATATAAAAAATTGGGTCACTGCAAAGGTTTAGATAGGTTAAGGTACCCTGCGGATACTTTAACGCTGGTCTTCCGTAGAAGCCTTTCCAAAAGAGCACAATAGAAAATTATATAAAAAGAAAATCTTACATCAAATTTAAATTAAATATATTAAATATCAAAAAAATTAGAAAAAAAACATGAAAATAGACTGGCATATTTAGTAGGACCTCGCTAATCCGGACGGATCCGACCGGCCGTCGACGGATTGGACAGTTTTCTGATTTTTTATGCAACATCTATAAATAGTAAATAAATAATTATTAAAAAAATCCTTAACCCATTACTTAGTGTTAAGAAAATAAGTAGAAACATAAATTCTTGGATTATCAAATTCGCGGGTGTGTTGAAATGAAACCCCGCACACGCTGCGGTCGCCCGTGTTGCGTTCCTCCGGATTATAAAGTCCACAGGACTAGAGAAGGTCCGGATTAGAGAGGTCCTACTGAAAATCGTAATTTCGCTTGACTTAAAGCGATCTTTTTAAATCCCAGGGTCGGCTTTCTGTTAATTCTTCTATCATCATCTCAGCCATAAGACGTCCTCTGCTGAACATAGGTCTCCCCTTTATCAAAGGGGGGGTTTGCCATACTCGCCACGCTTGGCCAATTCTTCTATACTTCGCATAATAATAAAGAAAACTAAAACATTTACTATTGATATCACTACCTATATTGTTAAAGTACAAAGTGTCGTTTTTAAGAAAAAAGGTACATCATTGTCGGTTTTAATAGAGTTTATAGTAATATAGTAACGCTTTACTGGCAACCAACAATGATGTTCCTTTTACTTGAAAACGACACATACAGCCTTGGCCAGAAGTGTTGAGCATAGGTGTTTTTTGTTTACAATTTTGATGTTAAGCATTATTTCCCTATCCTAACAATGTACGGTAACGGTAAATGTTATATTTTATTTATAAATATAGAAAACTTCACTTAATAACACTTTCAAGGTACTTAAAAAATATGAAAACAGAAGGTACCAAAAATGTAAATTTAAGTCGGTGCGACATATTGCAAATATTCTATGCAGTTACTACCTACTAACTTCAACAAAACATGCCTATTAGTTTAAATTAATTGACAAAATAACTTAAATAAAGATGGAAACGATAGACTAAACTTTCCAGTTTTGTATGAAAATCGCATTGGTGCTCAACACTTCTGGCCAAGGCTGTATATCTTAGTTGTTATATGAAAAATCGGACCTTACACATACTTACAAACATAATCATTCAAGCACTAAATACTATATATCTACTGGTGAATAAATTCGCTAAAATTGCTGGTTCAATCACATAAACCTTAGAAATTCAGTTTTTAGTTATTAAATAATAATACTTATTTTTTCGATATAAACAACAGCAATATTAATCGTCTTATCTTATTGTAACTAAGGTACAACCTAACACGCCTTGTTGCTTGCGTGTTTAGTAATAATTACTAAATTGGCTACTTAACATTATTGTAATGATGTCAATCGATCCAGCGTTTGTAAAGTTCAATTGCTTCTAGAGGAAGAATTTTAGAGCAATATACGAGTAAAAATCTGAAATTATAGTCAAAGTTGCATTCAACAATCAAAACGCCTTTAGCTAAAGTAGGTTATTACAAGTTAACAACGTGGTGTCCCGATTAACGAAAAAAAGAAAAATTGCCGTAAAATGCTTCGTTTATGTATATATATGTAGTTACATAGTTGTCTTAAATATCGTAATATTAATAGCATTTTTTATCAATTTGGAGGTAAAAAAATGTAACTACAGTCTACAACTTTGAAACATAAATATGTTATTGTATGAATGGCTTGATTTTGAATTCAATACACTTCGACAACCCAATTATGAACTGCAAAAGCCGAGTTAAATTTAGCTAAGTACATATATCCTTACTACCTCCTTGCCGCTTACTAATATAATAATATAGCCTGCCTTAACTTTGATTAAGGCTCCAATTCTGATAAATTTTTGACTGGAATCATATTTAGTTGGAGAACTTAGCTTCCACTTCCACTAATGTCCAGGGCTATAACCGCGAAGCACTTAGTTCATCGAATCGTCTATTTGCATCACTCTCTTTCGTATATGCAAGAGCGAAAGAGACGGGGCCATCGTTGTGTCGATTTTCGAATTTCGCGGTAGGCCCTCAGACAAAAGGCGTGACCGCAATGAAAATTCATAAAAATGCCATGTATCCAACTCCTATACACCGTGGGCAGATTAAACCCGACAGGTTTTAACCACGTATTCTTGAGGCCAAAAGAAGCAAAAAACGTCATACGACTTTTGGTCAATTTTGCCAAAAAAAAAAATTTTTTTTTTCCTTTTTTTTAGATTTTTTATAATGTTTTAAACATAAAAAGTAAATTTTGTTACTAAAAATATCACTTACAATTATTTTTTTACATTTTTTTCCTAATAACTAGTTAATGAAAAAAGTTTTTTGTTACATTGACATCTGTCAATAAAGATCTCATCAGACTAGTCATAGTGGTGACATCGTCATCAAAAAGGCATTTTTCGCTCAGATACAATAGTGTTTGATTTTTTTTTAATTGGCATTTACTCTGGAACTAAGGCGAAATCGACCTAGAGTCATACAATGTTTTTGCCTTCTTTTGGCCTCGGGAATACATGGTTAGAATCCGTCGGGTTTAATCTGCCCACGGTGTATTTAACTCATATGTCATGTGGAATATCTATATAAGATTTATGTAACTAGTTATAGGTATATTATACGGAAATTGCTTTTCAAATCTGAGAAATATTACCTAATTATAATTACCATAAAATCTTCAAGTTCATGTAAAACAAATACGAATATTCTAATAGATATCGGATTGGGATTATATTTTTTGCGCTGAATGCAACCTCAAGATCCTGATATTGTTTACATTCATTAAACTGTGACTTTACTAGCTTGCTTGAAACAACAGGTCCTAAATTCATTGTAAAAACATGGCGTTTAGGACCCTTTGTTCGAACAGTACTAAGGACAAGCGTTCTCTTTTGAGGCAAGGACACCTCGCTCGTTAGAACTTCGACTTTTAATTATACCCTGCGGGATAAACTGTGAACTTTAAATCCGAGAGATAAAAGCCATTTTTGAATAACGTGTTTTATAGAACAAAGTTATATATGACCCCCTAGCTTGATAGTTAAGTCATATGTACTGTATATGACCTATTAGTGATTAAGCTTTGAAAAGCATTTGTTTTTTTCAGTCTTTACCTATATATATATATTTATAACAATATTTAATCTAAACTACATTTCTCTCTAAACTTGATTTTCATTTGAGCCCCTTATTAAGTACCTCCACTAGTTTTCAATATTTCGTAAAATCACTTCTAGATAAGTAAATTTTACTGTAACAACTTTATCTAAGTGTAAGGCCCTCGTGGACGCTCGTGGCGGGGCGTGCAGCGGGGCGGGGCGGGCGGCGTGCATGTCAAACAAAGGACACTCGTACTGGTGTCCTGAGTCGACGCTGCACAAAGTGTATGGACGCCCGCCCGCCCCGCTGCAGGCCCCGCTGCACGCCCCGCCACGAGCGTCCACTCAGGCCTTACACTTACTCACAGTAAAGATACACACAACCTTATTGGATTATATTCCGCTTGTATTCGAAATTCAATATACTCTATGTATTCGAATTTAATTACAATAAAATGAAAAAAAAAATCCAAACGTTAAATATCTAGGTTTACTTGTGAATCATAAAAAACCAAAAAATAATAACTTGACTCTCTCCCGCCTTCCCTAACAACTGGTGTAACCTTCCTGCTCTATAAGTCCGGTAGTACCACGGAAGCGAAGAACTACAGACCCATCACGTGCTTGCCTACACTTTACTCTCCTTACATCCATTTTGAGAGCAAAAATAAACGCGCACATGGTCGCAAACAACATTTTGGCCTCTGCCCAAAATGGATGTAGGGTTGGGTCCCGTGGTACTAAAGAGCTCCTCCTCATAGACATGACCATTTGCCAACGAGTCCGGCGGAAAAAGGGGGCCCTCTCGGCCGCTTGGATTGACTACAAGAAGGCTTATGATTCGGTGCCTCACTCATGGCTGGAGAGGATCTTAGAGCTGTATAAAATTGATGCAGCTCTAAGATCCTTCCTTGGCACGTGTATGAGGCAGTGGACCATAGTCCTTCGTCAACCAGGAGGCGGGGGTGACCCCCCTGGCCCGCAGGACTTTATAAGCAGGGTGCTGAGCGGATTTAGAGCTAGGCAGAACCACAGGGGGCTCAGACTGTCTCCCTGAAATATTCCTCGCTCGATCCTTATATATAAAGTCCTGCGGGCCAGGGGGGTCACCCCCGTCTCCTGCTGAAGGATTCGGGGCTAGGTTGCCGACTTCGGAGAGTGGGTGAAGTCATATCTCTCCTTCTGTACATGGACGATCTCAAATTATTTGCACCAAATAACGGAGACTTGTTGGAGCTACTGAAAACCACTGAAGTTCTATCAAGATGGAGTTTGGTGTTGATAAATGTACAGTTATGCATATTTATCAACGCCAAACGGGGGAAAGTAGTAAATTCAACAAATTTACAACTTTCTGAGACAATGACGTTCAGATCTATCTCCGAATCAGAAACCTACAAATACCGTGGTATGTCACAGTCGTTGGGTATTGAGGATGCAGGTATTAAACAGGCGTCGAAGGAGCGCTTCTTCGGTCGGCTGACAAAATAGTCTAGACTCAATAGTCCTTGTCAGGTGGCAACAAGGTGCGGGCCTTCAACGCCTGGGTAATACCCCTACTCACATACTCCTTTGGCATACTAAGGTGGACACAGACCGAGCTGGATGCCCTGGATCGGAGGGTCCGTCTATTGCTCACCAAACACCGTATGCTTCACCCACGCTCGTATGTTATGAGATCGTACATCCCACGGAAGTGTGGAGGTCGCGGCTTTTTAAACGCCAAAAACTCCACAACCGTGAGGTGTACAATCTCTGGAATGATTTCCTTAACAACGTGTGTGGGATGCATCGTGATGTCGTGGCAGTAGATAAGAATCTCACGCCGCTCTCCTTGGCGAACGAGAACTGGCGCAAACCTGTGGTGCTAAGCACCGAGCATCGCAAGGCGGTATGGAAGAGCTAGGAGCTACACGGGCGGTTCTACGGGGCCCTCACGGGACCCGACGTAGACCTGCTCGCGTCGGTGAACTGGTTACGATTCGGGGACCTCTTCGAAGAAACCGAAGGTTTCGCCTGTGCAATTGCGAGCGAAGTTATCATGACGAATAACTACCGGCGATATATCCTGAAGGACGGTACGGTCGACAATTGTCGGGCATGCCGCCGTTCCGGACAGTCACTCGGGCATATCGTTTCCGCTTGTTCTCACCTTGCTAACGGCGAGTACTTGCACAGACATAAACTCGTAGCCAGGATTATACACCAGCAGCTTGCTCTCCTATACGGTCTTGTGGCCCACGAAGTGCCGTACTACAAGTCCACACCTGCGCCAGTTCTCGAAAATGATCGTGCCACGCTCTATTGGGATCGATCTATAATCAGTATAATCACGAACACAGGACTATTGTAGCCAATAAGCCTAATATCGTGGTAATAGATCGACCGCAACGCCGGGCCATGCTCGTCGACATCACCGTCCTATTTGACGTGAACCTCGTGAAGGCTGAGAAGGACAAGTCCAGCAAGTACCTAGACTTAACTCACGAGGTAACCGCCATGTGGGAGGTTGATTCGGCGATCATTGTGCCGATAGTTGTTTCTGCGAACGGTCTCATGGCGAAGAGTCTCGACCAACATCTTGAGAGACTTTCGCTACGGGGTTGTGGTTGGATCAAGGGTCAGATACAAAAGGCGGTAATTCTGGACACGGCGCGCATAGTTCGAAGGTTCCTCACTCTGCAGCCCTAACCACCGGCAGCCTGGGCCTTGCTCCGTTGCCGGCGGTACCTTAGGATAGGTTTTTTATAAGGTTTTTATTGTTTTCGTGTGTTTTTGATGTATTTTTGTATTTTACTTTTATAAAAATATTGTAAAAAACCTACCACTAAGACGAAAAATAAATAATAATAATGCTGTGTTATTGTACCTATTTTTGCGTGAATTTTGAGCATTAAGGTCATTACAAAGGCAAAATTATAAAAACCAACAGCGATACCTTTTTGCCGCAATTATATTTTTTTTCCATTCATCATTTTTGTACAAAGTTATAAATGCGGTCAATAGTAATCACGTCTCTGTACATTTTGTACGAGTAACAACTGGATTCACAGTTTATCAACTGCACACTCAGTTTGTGGTTTATTCATCGTTGAATGAATGATATGATGGATTTTAACAGGGAGAACACATTTGTCTATGGATGATACTTTTTTGTGATTATGGGCTTTGTTTGAAGTCATTATTAAAAAAGCAATAGTTATAAGTATAGCCAGGCTGGCCAATAATTGCAGTAATAATGGAAGTAATAAGCTATAGTCATCCCTTTTTCAGTAGCAAGCGTACTAGCGTAACAAAGAGAACAGTATGATTCTCTTGTCTATGCTTGAACAAAACAAACCCTGGCCAAACTATAGTTGTGATTAAAATCTATGAACTATATTTCAAACGATAGTAAGTAATCAATTATTATAATGCAAATAGTTCTACAAGAAAGATGATGATTAACTGTCACAACTTCCGTTAAATTAAATTAATCATATCGTGCATTTTATCAAATTCTTAAAAAAAACCGGTGGCCTAGGATTTTTTTTCCTTTGTAGGTATATGACACCTATATAAGTTTATAATTTATATGGTAGTGTGACTACTTAAAATAAACAAATCAAAGTATTTATTAATACTCGTAATAATTTGATTTGTTCTTTAGGTTAAAAAAATAAAATAAAAAGACTTAAAAATATTCGCATTTACCTATCTTATTTAAGTAAGAAAGTCTCTAGCCAAATACTTTTTCTATTGGGTAGTTTTGGTCTCCATACATTCCTTAATTATCATGTTGTCTATGGCGTGTTATATGTTTTTAAATGGATTAATTAACTCAGAAGTCGCGACATTAAAATTAAAAGTAAAAGTCGACCAGTCCACTTTCGATGCTTTCTTTTTACCTCGTTGTGTTAACATAAACAATTTAATGAAATCCAATTACTGAATGCAATCCTAAAAAAAGCTTTTTTGTCTCCTTTTTTCTAAATAACCGGCCAAGAGCACGTTAGATTATGCCCGTCGGTCAATCATATTGTCGATTTAATAGATATAGTTTGGCTAACCGAAAACTACAGAAACAATAGAAGTAAATAATAAGCTATAAATATCGCTATTGTAGTGGTGACAATACTACAGTAGCTAAGAAAAAGACAGTATGATTCTCTCTGTCTATGCTTGAAGTGAGAGAGTCCCTAGCCAAACTACAAGCTTTAATTAGTATTAAACACATTGATCTCCTAGGAGTCGAACATTGAAGTCTACTTACCTACTCTTGACAGTTTCTCTTATACTACTTATTTAAATTGCACAAATGTCTCATACATATTAGATTTTCAAAATTAATAATCTACCCAACAACAACCACTTGCCTGGGAGTAAATCAAGAAAGCATTTTTAAGACAATGAGGTCATGCTGGGGTCTTAAAAACAATTTCTTCTTATAAAGGTATTCATAGGAATAGAGTACCCTATTTCATGGTACCTACCGGTTAACGATCCCGGTTTGAAGCGTGGTGTCCCCATCTCATCAGAACGATAACAGTAGGTACACAGTCCCGGTTTAAAACAATACAATCGTGTACCTTTGGATCTACATTTCTTCCTACTAAAATGACCCGGTTGAAATACTCGATTATCCCAGTCGGCATCTCCATATTTAAGACAACCCAAAGAAAAAAATATAAATATTAACTTTACGGTGTATGTAAAGTAGATAGTAATAAAATTATTTATATGTATAATGCCTTAGAGATAAAGTCTTCCAAGCTACAATATTCTACGTTTTGTACATTTTGTTTACCGTTTCTTTTCTTTATACTATTTATGACAAAAATAATTGATTTTCTCTTGCTAAGCAGAGACGCAGAGAGTAAAGATGTTGAATTTGAATTTCTCTTCTCGTTAATCTGATGTCTGATCTTCATTATGACTTATGATGATGATTTTTAAAGATGCATTTTTGAAATGATGCATTTTTAAAGTCAGTATATCGTTGGAAACTTGAGTTTGTGGCAATATTATGCGATAAAAATCTTTGGAATCTCTATCGTGTTAGGGCAAAGTCTGTGCAAAAACTAAACAAAATATGATGCAATTTTCGTCTGTTTAAACCAATACCGGTCCGGTAAGGTCGGACCAACCTTGTAGGTACATTGACCTAGATGTGAAAGTGTACGTGCAAGGTCGAGTTACTTCCGGACACGTTATGCAATTACATGCCATTGTAGAATTACGTGTACATACGTAATAGTATGTCGCGCCAAGGAAACGCCGAAAGATTTAGTGATTGATTTAATGTCTCCTTAGGATTTCGCGTGAAATTATACTTAATTGAAGTTGAAGTAGTAATAATTAGAATAAGTTACGGTAGCTAAGAACTACATAGAAATACAAGGTGACTCCAATTTGTATTCTTTACATTTTACGAGTACATAATATATGTACAAATTCCTGTTTTGGACAAAGTTTTCATACGATTTTGTTTTATTTATAAAAAAATCTATAGTTATTTTAACACTGTGTACAGTGAGTTTCAAAATGGCATGGACACATTATAAATAAACTCATTAATAAATTAATTGTCCATGCTATTTTAAATTTGGGTGTACAATATTTGCCCTTTACTTACTTATACATCTGTTTTTAACGTTTAAGACAACAAAATAGTCTGGGTCCTACACTCTATTAAAACAATATCATCTCATATACATATCAGGACGTACATTTATTACCTAAGGTCATTAGGTAAATATGTACCGGTCAAAGCATGGAATTCTTAACCATGAACTAGTTAGCAAAGGCGATCGAGATACATTAATACGAGTATGTTACGTACAAACACATAGAGGTCAATCTACTTTGTAGTAGGTATATAGTGATTAATTAGTCTTATTACTTGTCAAGCACTCTTTGGAATCACACTCTTCACTTTATTAAGTGCAACAATCAAAAAAATTAAAATGTATAAAAGATAACCCTTCAATTTAAACAAATGCTGTCCTTGAAGTAAACCTAAACCAAAAAAAACCGGCCAAGAGCATGTCGGACCATGCTCAGTGTAGGGTTCTGTAAACTGAGACCATTAATTCAAAAGGTCGTTTCTTACGGGAAATTTGGCGGCGCTTACGTCTTTTTTACTTTATTTCAATATAGTTTTCATTGAAGGTACTCATTAGGCCTCAGTTTCATGATTTTTTTCAAAATTTTAGGACCCACGATTCAAAAGTTAGATGGGGGGGACGCCCTATTTTAAACTTTCGGAGCTATTATTTCCGAAAGTATTAGTTTTATCCAAAAACTGTTTTAGAAGACCCAAATTCTTTTTAAAAGACCTATCCAACGATACCCCACACAACTGGGTTGAAACGAAAAAAAAATTCGCCCCCCACTTCACGTGTACGAGAGGTACCCTAATAAAATATATTTTTCGCGTTTTTATTCTACCGTTTTGTCGGCTTGGTTAATGCACATATTCAAACCAAATTTCAGCTTTCTAGTGCTAACGGTCACTGAGCTAGACCGCGGACGGACGGACGGACGGACGGACGGACATGGCGAAACTATAAGGGTTCCGTTTTTGCCATTTTGGCTACGGAACCCTAAAAACGAATTAAAAACCAAATTAAAAACTATTGAAAACTTCCTTGTTTTGGAAATAGTTATTTGTTATACAAGGGGTGAAAGTTGTATTTTACGTGCGAGTGTTATTTGAAACACGAGCTAGCGAAAGGATTCTATTATTGACCACGAGCGAAGCGAGTGGTTCAAAAATAGAATCCTGAGCGTAGCGAGTGCTTTAATACACGAGACGTAAAATAACTTTCACCCGCGTATAACACAAAACTTTTCACCTCACTACAGCGAGGAAAATAAGAAAAAGGGTGCATTTTGCTCGGTTTCCCGTAATTCCTCAGGTGTTTAATACTTCTTCATCACTCGAATCACTAATTTTTAACAAAACATCCTAGTAAAACATGCGAATATTTAACGTTGATATGATGGATGAATTGATTGAAATGAAAATTTTTGACGTAAAAGGTTTTATTAAATGTCAGATGCGTTTTGTTCGTACGTAGACTTATTCGGCTGTCAGAACAATTTATCCGTTTTTACAAAAAGAATGAAGATTAATGTTGAATGCTGATATTTATGAATTAAAATAAAGTTGTAAGACTGTATTAAGTGTTTTTACTCGATGCAATTCATTAATTGCGATGTTAAAAATTCTGCACTTTTAACGTTTTACGTTTTGTTAGCTGTCAAATGTCACTTAAGCCACTTGTCACTTATGTCAAAACTCTTTCACCACATGTGGATAAAAAGCGATTTTCACAATAGATATTAAACAAACAAAAAGGGCTTTCCGAGCTAGTGAGGTGAAAAGGTTTTTTTGTGCGAGGTGATCAGGTGTAATAGGTATTCCATTAAAGAACTTTTTATGGGGTTTCCATCAACCAGATTCAGATCGCCAAAAATAATTATGAACAAAAGCCGCAATGTTTTTAGTTATGTTCGTATGTTATGTTCCACGAAACAGGCCAAGCCTAGTGTGGGAGTCACTGATAAACTGTAAGTTTTATTTAAATAGTACTTTGGGTTAATAAAATATTTTTACTTTTACTTTTAAAATGATTTTGATAGTAACGTCGGAAATTAAGACCCAGCGAAAATTGATAATTCTACCTTTTTCTGTTTAGACTGTGCATTTTCTATCATTCTCTAGGCAATGTGATTGTTTTATATACCTATTTAGATAATTATGTATGTAGGTACTGACTAAGTAAATGTAAAGAAAACAGCATTATCGGACGTTGTAACGGAAGATAACCCTCGGGTCAAATCGGAACAAATTGCCTTTAATTAGTTGCCAGTTTCTGTTTATAGTTATTGGTTAATACACGTGCAGTGAAAAAGAAAAATTAAGAAAAAATATCGAATATATTGCCAGTTGGTTTATGTTTACAAACAAAAACAAAATTATTAATTTAAAAAAAAACTTAAATTATCAGGAGTCGAACATATTATTTTGTTTACTTAAAACTCGGCCTACAATTCGAAAACCCAAAAAAAGAAAAAAAATCATCCGGTAAAATATTGTATCTAATTTTTTTACCAATCCGCAAGTAAACTTTCATTTATGACATCCAACAAAAAAATTTATGGAAACTTTGTAGGTTAATGCAGTATCAAAAATGAACGGCAAGGAATCAGAACAACCTATAGTCCCACCGTCCTCCCTAATCAGACGCGTCTCCTCTCGTTCGATAAGGAACTCCATCTCCGAGGATAAGGAGAATGGGGACACGAAAAGTTTCGTTTCTAAATACAAGAAGACCCCGGAAGTGCTAAAGAATTTTCACGTGACGGAAGCGGATAGCGAGCTCGAGGTTCCTGGGACTCCAATGACACCAAGAACTTCCACGACACCTGGTTTGTATTTTTAATAGATTATATAGATGTTTTGCGATATCATCGTCTTGTTTTTTTCTAGCTGGAGATTACATGATTTTTATTAGGCACTTTTAAACTTGTTCCACTCGCAAAGTTTATCAGTTTGTTTTGTTGTTTAGGTAAATTCTTGAAAGCCAGATTTAAACCAGTTTCTGATCTCCGGTTGAGCTGAAGCATACCTGCGTAACTGGGAAGACAGTATGTACTCGGAAAAAAGGTTCCGGGATATTCTCAATCAAAGACATTATTATTTTCTTGAAAATATTTCCTCGTTACAAGTATTTATTTCCTTTGCCAAAAATATGATTCTTCGAATAATAAAAACACGTTTTCTTAAAATAGAAATACAAAAATGTAAATAAGAGAGATTGTACTTTAATCAAACAAGTATTATCTTAGGTAAAAGAAAACTAGAAAATCTGTAAGAATATATTCGCTTCGTTATATTTAAAACTTTTATTTATTTTCTTTAAAGGAAAGAAATGCTAGTCACGAGGAAATATTTTCAACATAATATAATAATGTTTTAGTTTGAAAATATCCCGGAAGCTTTTTTTCCGCGTACCTGTACTATTTTGGTATTATCGAGCTGGTCTAACGATGGACCGAATTTTGTGATAAAATCATGGAAGCTGATTGTGTTTGGGTTAAATATAATCATATCTTGTTGAGCTGACTTTTGCAAGAAAATCACAGTTGGAGTTTATAGCATGAATTAAAAAAAACATTTAATGTATATTTACCTAGTACCTAATAATTTGTTTAATATCAATATAGCATCAACTGTGTCAATATACGATTGAACGATCTTTCATTCGCATTTGCATTGATGGATCTACTCCATGAAATGAAATAAACGAGTTAAAAATCCAAGTATTTACAAATGTTAGTACCCGTACCCGTACATTCAACTCAACGGAATATCCAATTTACGTAAGTTATGAAGTCGATCAACTTTGAGCTTGGAAAGAAAGTGGAAAACGGTACTTAATTAAAAAGTCAACATTGTTATTTAAAATTGTAATAATTATCCAACTAACTAAATACCTGTATCAATTAAAAATAAACGTTAACCTTGCCCGACGACCACATGTAACTCAACGCCTTTATTGCATAATACTTTAGGTATTCCATACCGTTAGTTTCTGGTTATATTTAGGTCACTTATGTTTTTTGACTTACTTGCGCACTTCAAAGGATTTAAGTTATGTCTGCAGGTAAAGCTTTTTGTTTATTTACAACATAATCATGCAGTGAAATAAGTTTTTTTTGTGTAACATTAACATAAACTTTAAGCTCGTATATTAAGCTTTCTATGCTTCATTTCGATAGAAGTATTACATATCATTAAGTTATATCAAAATGTAAGCAAAATACTTTTTTCAGATCATATATGTACGTACACAATTTAATTTGTATGTACGTTATAGTACAGTCGACGTCAAAGATATGTTTACACTTTTGCACTTAACTCCATTGTAATAGTACTCTTTTGTACTGTACATTATAGAAACCTAGAAATACTATTCATGCCACAAAATTACATTACTAAGCTAAATAGCATAATAAAAATAATCCATAATGCTAGAAAACCTCATAATGTAGGAAAAGCTATTTCAGTAATGAAATTTGAATATTGCGGTACGAATAATAAGCTATATATCGTATTACACGAAGACTACATTGTAGCTCACCGAAGGAAGCCCACTAACTGCTCGATAGGGGAAATAATTCGTGTATAGCTGAATTTTGGTGAAGTTGTAGATAAAGGTGTCTTACACAACATACTAAAAGTACGGGTCCATATTGGGTCGTAGAAAGTTTTGAAACATATTTTTGGTATGCATAACTGCTTGTGTCATACTCATCATTGCTATATATCGAAAAGTCATATTTTTTTGTGTCATACTTTTTTAGTCCGAATATTTGAAATCATACTTAGCAGTTGTCATATAATTTGTACGCAGATCGTTATATATCCTAATAATACATACGCATAATAGTTTTAGGTATAATATGTTAGCCTCTATACGTCCCACTGCTGGGCACAGGCCTCCTCTCATGCACGAGAGGGATCAGGCTATAGTCCCCACGCTGGCCCAAAGCGGGTTGGGAACTTCACATACACCTTTGAATTTCTCCGCGGATGTATGCAGGTTTCCTCACGATGTTTTCCTTCACCGTATAGCGATTGGTAAATATCAAATTATATTTCGTACATAAGTTCCGAAAAACTCATTGGTACGAGCCGGGGTTTGAACCCGGGACCTTCGGATTGAAAGTCAGACGTCATTACCGTCAGGCTACCAACGCTTACACGCGTTTTAGGTATATTTATCGATAATTATAGTAGTTATAGCTATAACGATTTATATCATATTGATCTGATATCATAACGGTTTTAAGTATACTCATTGTTAGTTATACGTCTTTATTTTAAACAGAATGTACGTACCATGAGTGTACCTAACCTAACCTAACCTACCTATCTCTGGGAGCAGTTTCGTTTTAGGGTCATAAAAAAAATAATCCTAACCTACCTATCTCTGGGAGCAGTTTCGTTTTAGGGCCATAAAAAAATAACCCTAACCTACCTATCTCTGGGAGCAGTTTCGTTTTAGGGTCATAAAAAAAACCCTAACCTACCTATCTCTGGGAGCAGTTTCGTTTTAGGGTCATAAAAAAAATAACCCTAACCTACCTATCTCTGGGAGCAGTTTCGTTTTAGGGTCATAAAAAAAAACCCTGACCTACCTATCTCTGGGAGCAGTTTTGTTTTTAGGGTCATAAAAAAATAACCCTAACCTACCTATCTCGGGGAGCAGTTTCGTTTTAGGGTCATAAAAAATAATCCTAACCTACCTATCTCTGGGAGCAGTTTCGTTTTAGGGTCATAAAAAATAACCCTAACCTACCTTTCTCTGGGAGCAGTTTCGTTTTAGGGTCATAAAAAAATAATCCTAACCTACCTATCTCTGGGAGCAGTTTCGTTTTAGGGTCATAAAAAAATAACCCTAACCTACCTATCTCTGGGAGCAGTTTTGTTTTAGGGTCATAAAAAAATAACCCTAACCTACCTATCTCTGGGAGCAGTTTCATTTTAGGGTCATAAAAAAAATAACCCTAACCTACCTATCTCTGGGAGCAGTTTCGTTTTAGGGTCATAAAAAAATAACCCTAACCTACCTATCTCGGGGAGCAGTTTCGTTTTAGAAAAAAATAATCCTAACCTACCTATCTCTGGGAGCAGTTTCGTTTTAGGGTCATAAAAAAATAACCCTAACCTACCTTTCTCTGGGAGCAGTTTCGTTTTAGGGTCATAAAAAAAATAACTCTAACCTACCTATCTCTGGGAGCAGTTTCGTTTTAGGGTCATAAAAAAAAATAACCCTAACCTACCTATCTCTGGGAGCAGTTTTGTTTTTAGGGTCATAAAAAAAATAACCCTAACCCGAAATTAAACTTCGGCTAAAAGTTGGTTGCTAAATGAAATTTGACGAAACATAATTCGGCAAAAAGGCAGTACACCTTGCATTTTATCAATAGTACTTTTTTCTCCCCCCGTCGCCCCTTTTATTGGTATCGGCATAGTTGTGATCAATAAAAAGCCTTATACCTTGAAATATTTATAAGTAAATCACATTATGAGCGCCGAATATATGATATTCAATTTGTATGCGATGTTCCTATTATGCGTTATAAATACATCGAACTTAAACCCTTTATAATAATCAATAATATGACCAAAATTTTTATGCGATATAAATCTATGAGTATAAAAGTTATGGCGTATCTACATTCTAACAGTGAAAATGTCGTGCGTAAATAATTCGGACAAATGATTATTCGGAATAAAAATTGTATGCGAAAAGTGTTCTGAGAATCGAAAATATGACAATAGTTTGTATTCGACCAGATACGACCCCTAAAAGTACTCATGGATAGGGGTGCCGCTAACGGGGAGAGGGGGGTGTAAAGGTCCCCTTTTTTGGCTTTTCGTAAATTACCAGTAGCGGTGGCTCATACGAAAAAATGTTCTTCTACTCCACAAATGATTTTCTACAAAAAAGGTTCTTTACACTTTTTTGCTGAGATCAATGTATAATGAGATTTCGAGGAAATACGATAATCACTTTTTAACTTTCGGAGCTATTATTTACGAAACTATGAGTTTTGTCTAAAAATTGTTTTAGAAAACCCTTATTTATATTAAAAGACCTATCCAACGACACCCCACACATTAGGGGTAGATTAATAAACAGAATTTACTCCCCACTTCATGTGTTCGGGAGGTACCCTAAAAAATAATCTTTTTTCAGATTTTGTTTTAAAACTTTGTTTGCGTGTTCAAAACACATACTCATACGAAGTTTAACATTCTAGTACTAACCATCACTGCGCAAAGCCGTGAACGGACAGACTGGGACAAACGGACAGCGAAACTATAAGGGTAGGAAGTTGATTGCAGGCGTCCATAGGCTATGGGAACTGCTAACCATCAGACAGGTCGTATGCTTGTTTGCCACCGTCGTGGCATAAAAAATAAAAAGTAAAAAATACCCTCTTCAACCTGCTCAGTGATGGTTAGTACTTGAATATTTAAACTTCGTATGAGTATGTGTTTTGAACACGCAGACAAAGTTTTAAAACAAAATCTGAAAAAATATTATTTTTTAGGGTACCTCCCGAACACATGAAGTGGGGGGTAAATTCTGTATTTTAATCCACGCCTAATGTGTGGGGTGTCGTTGGATAGGTCTTTTAATATAAATATGGGTTTTCTAAAACAATTTTTAGACAAAACTAATAGTTTCGTAAATAATATTAGCTCTGAAAGTTTCTAAAAGTGATTATCGTATTTCCTCGAAATCTCATTATACATTGATCTCAGCAAAAAAGTGTAAAGAACCTTTTTTGTAGAAAATCATTTGTGGATTAATTAAGTAGAAGAACATTTTTTCGTATGAGCCACCGCTACTGAGTTATTTACGAAAAGCCAAAAAAGGGGACCTTTACACCCCCCTCTCCCCGTTAGCGGCACCCCTATCCATGGGTACTTTTAGTATGTTGTGTAAGATACCTTTATCTACAACTTCACCAAAATTCAGCTATACACGAATTATTTCCCCTAAGTTTTCCTTCGTTTGGCGAGCTATTGGTGTTTATGCTAATAAAGTGTTAAGTTAGCAGACTGGGTACCTACTACCTACTCTACGTACCTATACATATGTTTAAAACCAGAGACTATAGAGATATAGACGACCACAGCCTAAGAACTTTTTGAAGATACCGAATATGTAAGAGAAATGTCACCTGCACTGCTACTCCACCTAGTAGCTATTAGTGTACTACTAATGAAATGAAATGAAAAAATTATTTATAACATAAGGTTACACGTCATAGTTTGGACATATCAATAAAGAATAATCGTATTACAATTGTAGGTATTACTATAATAATATAGGTACTTTTTATTTAAGCCAAAAGTTCTTAGACTATGGCCGTCTACTATATCTGTAGTCAATGGTAAAACTAAGCGAAGCTAGCTAAAATTTCAGCAGTATGGATATCGGATTGGTCATTCTTAAGATGTATGCCTGCGTTTATACTTACATCGTTTTTAAAGGATAAAAAAAATTACGATTAATTGCGCCGATGTATCTTGTTTTATAGCGATATTAGAGAAACTTTAAATATAAATGGCGAATGTTGAATTCGTTTTCCCAGAAATCGCACGATTTTTTAACCTTAAAGAAACAAAGCTTAAACTCTGACTAATCGCATTAGATGTACAATCCGAGCCTAACCACAGACGTTTTACGGTTTTTTTTAGCGTATTTGAATATTTTCATGAGTAGAATTAGTCGCAACTTCAAGAAAACAATTTATTACAAACTACACACATATACAACTAAATTCTATTCATGTACGATTATCTCTACTGTACACCAAAGTAACGTATGCATCATTATTTCCAGGGCATGAGAACTGCACATTCCATCACGACCTGGAGCTGGACCACAGGCCTCCGACCAGAGAGGCCCTCCTGCCAGACATGGCCAGCTCTTACAGACTTCTGCTCACAGGTACCCTCTATTATTAAACTAGTAGTCCGCCTCGAACTGAGAACGCGCGATTTACTTGCATACGAGTTGCTAAATTTTACGAGTAACTTATGAAGATCACTTTTGCGACTCCATAATTTCACTCATCTCACAACTCTCAAATTATACAGTGTATTTTTTCAATAACTAGTCATATTGTGGGAGGTGATTACGTAAGGCATACTGAACAATTTTTTCTATGGAACCAACCTCGAAATCCCAAAAAAACATTATAGTTAAATCGAAAGCTCAATTTCAATGAGTAAAAAGTGTAAAAATTCCTCAAGCGTATCTTGATAAGGGTCAAAAACCTTTTTTTCGTTAATGCTGCAAATGCCAAGCAACACATCACATCACCAAACATTCTTTGACGCTTTCAATTAAATATGACCCTTATTGTTCAAGTTTCTTCTTCTACTCGTAACTAGTGCAAATTTATTTTACGTCACTCTGGGCGGTAAGCGAGATTTGCTGCCTACGGGCGCAGTGGAAAATCTCACTTCACACCCAGGAGAAGACGTAAAATTATGTACACACCACGGGCGGGAATAAAGAAGGCATCAGAAAGCTTGTTTATGGCCCTTACCTTCGGTTCGGGCCACAATACCCGCGATCTGAGCCGTTCTTTATTTTACCGCCCCAGGTGCGTAATGTACTATTTTATAGTCAAAACTCTTTTTTATGAGTATTGTGTTATGTCCCACTTCTGGGTAACAGCCTCCCTCTCTTTTTCCCATTGTCGCGGTCTTGCGCTACCTCTGGCCAGTCTCGCTAAAAGGATCCCGCCATCGCCGTCGAGGTCTGCTAGATCCTCGGTTTATGACTCTTGAGGCAGTGGTTATCTTAGCTCTTAGCTTATAATATTTTATTTTCTCAGGTTTAGGCGAAGACCCAGACAGGCAGGGCCTGCTGAAGACACCTGAGAGAGCTGCCAAAGCCATGCTTTTCTTCACTAAGGGCTACGATCAGAGCCTTGAAGGTAAGAACTAGTTTTCAATAAAGTGAAAAAAATTACCTCTTTATATCCTCCTTGTAGAAAACGGTCCGCCTGTTCTTTCCATTTGACGTAATTACTCTTGCTCATTTACTTTTGCAAGGCATGAAAAATGTAAAACAGCATAGTTTCATTGTAAATGAAACTTAGACAGATAACACAGTTACAATATTTAGATTAGGCTGAGTTTCCACCAGTGCGTGAGGATGCGTTGCGAGTTGCGAGGGATGTGTTTATTAAGAACCACCCCCTAGAGCTGCGCTATGCGAGGCTACGTAAATGAAGTGATTCTATTGTTTCTTTAAAACACATTTCTCGCAACGATTATCGCTCATCGCTCAACAAACATAGCCTTAAAGATGATGCCGTGACGTAGTTTAAAGGTTTTCCAATAATTACCAATACACTGAAAAACTCGGCTTGAAAAGGCCCCCAACAAGTTAAAGGCAAAATTTTGGAGGACCACACGAAAATTCGCTCTACGTGTCCTGTCTTAGCCTGCTTTACTTTCAAACATTTTGCACATAATTACCAAGTTGGCAAATAAGGAGTACTCTTATTCCGTTAAAAAGGTAACATTAAATGAACTTCTTTTACAGAGGTCCTAAACGAAGCCATTTTCGACGAGGACACAGATGAGATGGTGGTAGTCAAGGACATCGAGATGTTCTCCATGTGCGAGCACCACCTGGTGCCGTTCTACGGGAAGGTCTCCATCGGATATCTGCCGCAGGGCAAGATCCTTGGACTCAGCAAGCTTGCCAGGTAAGAGTCATCATCTTAACTCTTTCCTGGTTTTATTTTATAGGAGCACACGACTCCCGATAGGTAGGCGATTACTTTATTCATATTTTTATTACATAATTCCACTAAAAACGATTATAAATAAGTCATTTGCCATGGCAGAGAAAAAACACTGGTTCTGCATTGTAAATTAATGATGTAGCATAATATAAAGGTATTTGATTCTTCTTCCACATAGAATAAAACAGCAGATGGAATAATATTGCCGCGCGAATCTCTCGAAATTCTTGATCTCATTCCTGGCCTTGACCTTTCAAAAATTATTAAACATTCGCAAAAGTCTCGATTATGTATAGTCGACGTCAAAAATATGTTTACACTTATTACAAGGGAGTAAGGTGCAAAAGTGTTGACATATCTTTGACGTCTACCGTACGTAAGCTCGTTAATCAGACGTTGCACTTTAGTCGATAAACTCATGCTGATAAAAGGTCGAGGAGACGCCGAATAAAAAAAATATTTCAGGAAGCAGAAAAATAATAAGATATCTATCTCCTTTGATTAAAATAAAATGAGGTAGATATGGTTCAGTCACCGGCAATAGTATCTTCAGAGACTATGTATCTTCCTACACGAAGGCCGCAAAAATATGTGACATGCTCTTATGGCCCTACAAATAAGAGCGTGTCACATATTTTTGCGGCCTTCGTGTAGGAAGATACTATTGCCGGTGACTGTACCAGGCACACGATCGTGTGCCATCAAATATAGGTTCCGGAACCTATATTGAATCAGTCGTATGATGGCCGATGGCCGCTTTTATTTTAATCAAAGGATATCTCAAATCTACTTGTTTTGCACATTTACTTAATATGTATTTCATTTTACGAAAATACGTTAAAAATTCGGATTACTTAGATACTGAGAGCCAACGCACAACTTATTTCAGCTGTTGAAAGTTTATGTTTAATTCAGATTGTAAAGAAGTGAAGTCATGGTATAATGTTTTAACATTTTTCACACGGACGGACGCTGGTCGGAAGCCAATTATGGTCAACACCATACTTGGGATATTATCCAGATTTGTAGCTGCATCTAATCACCGTCAAGCCTTTACTAAAATACATGAACAGTTCGATGGAGTTGGTTCAACCATAGACAAACAAATTAAGAATAACTCTAGACCAGGCTTAGGCTTAGCATAACATGCGTAGTCGCGCGCGACTGCAAACTTCCAGTCGCTCCTGTTATAGAGAGTCGCGCAACAACGTAATATGTGCTAGCCGTGCAGATCCAATCCCACATAATTATATATAAAGCTAGCGTTCCAAAAACCCCAACAAAAATTCCACGGTCACGGACATAATAATTAAACCAATACTTTATATTGGACATGTCATAGAGTAGTAAGTACTAAACAAAATAAAACATTGAACCGTAAATGGCTCAACAATAAGTCCGTAACTGTACTCAATCTTCTGAATTAAAAAATATAAAAATATGTTTTTTCCGATTTCCAGAATAGTAGAGATCTACTCTCGCCGCCTGCAGGTGCAGGAGAGACTCACCAAACAGATTGCTATTGCGGTTACACAGGCGGTCCGACCGGCGGGCGTTGCCGTCGTCATTGAGGGAGTGTAAGTATTCTGTAATAGTGTACCATAAAACTACCCTTAATCCAAAACATTCCAACTATGGTCCATACACTACAGGCCAGTTGCACCAACCATTTTTAACGGGCTCATCAGCGGATACTCTTAAAACTGCCATACACAACACATTTATGAATTTACTCACTTTCTTTTTACCCACTTGTTGGGGTATAGGGCTCGAATTTAATTCTTCCACTGACTTCGGTTCTGTGCGGTCTCTTATCCCATCCCCAACAAGTACATCAATCTCTTGCTCAACGATACGGCGCCGGTTTGCCGGGCATCTTCTAGGTCCAGGGCAGGTCGGGGGTCTTCTTCTTCCTCCTAGCGTTTGACCTGGCTTGGGGTCCGCTTGACAACCTAATCCCATGAATTCGCATAGGTACACAGATAGAAAAAATCTCTTCAACCAAAGAAACCTATTTGAATCAAGAGATATCCAGTTTCCCATATAAGGAAAAAATAAAATTCTTTATTTTAAGATATAAAATGTTTCAAAGTTTATTACTTAACCTAATAAATTAAATACTTTATCCGAGATATAAAAATCTTCTTTTTAAAATAGCTTAATTTTCTCACGAAAAGCGTTTGAATTTTGTTTTTGTATTGTATTTTTTTTAAATTGAACTTTATGTGTCTTAGTGCAATACATAAAGAAATTAAGCCAAGAAACTTTGTTTCTTGGATGAAGACTCATAGTTTAAATTGAGAATTGAATTTCTCCACGGAAACAAGAAAACGCATTAGTTCAAGAGCATGTGTTACTTGATGTAAAATTTGATATTTTCACACCAAGATCTAAAATTTCTTGGCGTATGAATTCGATTACTTGAAACAAACAATAACATTTTCTAAGGCGGTTATCACACTGGCGCGGATCCGCATACGGCACCGGTGCGCGAGCGAGATAGCGCTCTGCATGTGTATAGCGCTATCTCGCTCGCACACCGGCGCCGCATGCGGATCCGTCGTCAGTGTGATAATCGCCTTAGTGTCTCACTCAGTCCACTACTTAAAAAGCTAGTAGCAGAAACTGTGTTTCTCGGGAGTAATCCCAAGAAAGGAAGTTTAACTAAAAGTAGATAATACAAATATAAATTATGATTATTTATATACTCACAATTTATAATCGTATTAACTATAGTAGCCCTCAACCAATGTGACGACCGGGGCCATAAAACCCTTGAGCTCGCGTAATCAGTTATCCATTGTGTTGCATTGTGGACTTTTATGGCCCCGGTCGTCACATTGGTTGAGGGCTACTATAGAGCTGAGATTGCTATTGTGAATCTCAAATAAGCCCGGGTAAAGCGCCGAGGGTCATGAAATTACGTCGAACAGACGTTCGCGTGTTCTAACCTACACGCAGAGACATCTATTGATGCGCAGGGTAACTAACGTCCAAAACTTGAATGTTTCAAAGCAAAAATTATGAGCTTCTTCTTTGGAATAGCTGTGGCTCTTGATTGTAGGTTGAAAACATCAAAGCAAAAATTAATCTCTCTTGCCTAAAAACTTAAAAATCTCAAATCAAACTTTTGGCGCTACTTCTTTGAATTAGCTTTGGCTCTTAGCTGTAGATTGAAAACATCAAACCAAGAACTAATCGCTTTTGACGTAAACACATAAAACTCTTAAAGGAAAATTTTGGTGCTTTTTTGCCGTAAATAATTATTATCTTAACTCAAATCATTACTATTCGCTATAAAAATGGGTAAAGCTAAAGCTGAATAATTTTAATTCTTCGTTTAAAAATCATGATATTTTTAACTCAAGTCATGTTTATTGGTCTAAGGTATTTATTACTCTCTTTAAGAAACCGCGTGCAAGAGAGTTTTGCGTTTTGAATTAAGATATTATTTCTATCTGTGTACTAGTTTTTACGGAAGCGACTGCATCTGCCCTGCCAACCCAGAAGGGAAACTAGGCCTTTTTGGGATTAGGTCCGGCTACATCTTCCAGGTTTTTTTTTCTGTACTGGTTTTGTTTATGAGGTCTTCAATAAAGAGTATTTGTATTGTATTGTATTGTTAAGAATTTATGAATGTAAGGTTCTAAAATTAAAAGCAAAATTATCTGCAGCTCCTTAAATATCGGATTTTTTTACGATAATTAACATAAACATTTCTTCCACAGACATATGTGCATGGTGATGCGTGGAGTCCAGAAAATCAACAGCAAGACAGTGACCTCAACCATGTTGGGGGTCTTCCGTGATGACCCGAAAACCCGAGAGGAGTTCCTCAACCTCGTGCACTCCAAGTGAGAACTGCAGCTGCCGTCGCGAGCTGCTCGACCGAGCCTTGGAGTCTCAGGTCAAGCTTTGAAGTCTCCATTTATATAAGGCTTGAGAATGTAAGGCTCGATCAAGCACTTGCAGTATTGATATAGTTACTCTAAGCGACTTTATGATGGTTATGTTTATTGCAACTTAAATTAGCGAAATAATGACTGAGGCTGGGTTTTATAAAGATTTATTAAGCGAACCTTTAAACCTTAAATATTTGATTCATTAATCAAATATATTCTTCTAGATTCTTCTTTTTCATCTTCCTCTTATATCAAATCTAATAGTTTAATGGATTTTTTTTTATAAAACCTAGCGTTAAGGCACAAAATACAATGCACAAAATGACCTATACTTTCCAATTCTTCAATGTGACGTTTCAAATTAATCTTACCATTATTTAAAAATCCGTCTCCCAAGTCATTTATCCCAAAATGAAGTATCCTTGGAAAAAATCGTACATTTCAGTTGTTAGTAAATACGATATCTGATCAAAATTCAAGCAAGTTATAATTTTTTTGTGTAAAAGATAACGAAACATGGGTCTATATCCGAATTGACACGTATTATATTCACCAAAAAATATTGAACGATACCTATGATGAGCTTAGCCATTTTGTGCATATTTCTTGTTTATTTTATTGGCTGCTTTTTTATTAAAAGGCGTTGTTACTTTTGAATAAATTAATTTTTAACCGGTACGAAATTGTTTTGTATTCATTTTAATTTTTATTATTATTTTTAAATTGTTGTTTTGATTCTGTTCTCTTTTTCTTACCTTCTTGTGTACTTTTTCTGCGAAAAATACAATACTTTCCAGTATTTACATAATTTTGTAAACAAGATTCTATAACTGCCTTAGTTTAAGGTATATTATATTGCTTTATTTGCTTTGCTTCTAAGGATTTTTTTAATTATTTGTTATAATATATTTTTGTAATTAGATACTTAATACAAAAGAGCAAAAGTTTTCATGACAATAATAAACATTTTTATGAGAGATATGGTAAAATATATTGCCCAATTACCACGTTTCTCATAAGCATTTTTACTTTAATTCAGTAATATTTTTACTATTGTATAATTGAGAAATAAGTGGACCAATCCATTTGTAACGTTTTTAATTTAAACAAAAATCTCAAGTAAATCATGGCTGATGCTTGACATTTTTGAGGAATGAACATATTTTTGATGTTTTATTTATAAATTTTATATTTATGCCAATGACGTTGCCTTAAAATTAAATTATGAATGTAATATTTTTTGATATTTTGGATTATACAAATAATTAATGTAATTTGAAAGTATTCTCATTTAAAACAATAAAGGTTTTATTTTAAGTTGATAAAAATGTTTCTTTTTTAGTTAGTGACCCTTCCTTAAATGGATATACAAACTTACTAGAAGGTCTGTTAGGTGCTCTTTATCGTTTTACGTTTATTAGGTTGACAAGACAAGATACTATTATATTCCAAAATTGGTGAAACTTCCAAAAACATCACCGTTACATACATTTACTAATAAATAAAAAAAGCCTGAAATATACATAAGAACATGTAAAATAAGTGTTGTCGTGTAAAAGTAAATTCATTTGTGGTGGTAAAGTTTAAATCGTATATAAAATATATCGAAACAATAACAGTACGATTATAAAATTAGTCACTTTGGAAACAAATAAATGGGTAAGTCCACTTAAACTATTAACTTTTTTTCTATTTTTATTTTGCAGTAAACTCGATATCAGTTAAAATATTTTAAACTGTTTTAATATTTAAGATTATAATTAACAAATAATATTCTTTTTAAATATGAATTAATGTAATTTGTATAATTTTCTTTGTAGTCTCAAATGTATCTTTATATCATTACTCTCCTTTTTATAAAGGGTCGGCAACGCGCATGTGGCACCTCTGGAGTTGCAGGCGTCCATACACTACATGATATTAAAAAAACTTCTTCGTTTCAGATCAATGGACGGTGTTCTAGTCAGCCTACCTGGTTTCAAACCACGGGGATTTAAAAGTCGATCGCACCTCTAGCAAAGAGGACATGACGGAACAAAACAATATTTAAATAGTTCATAAGTACCTACTAACATCTTAGTTCATAGGTAAACTAACAAATGAATGGATCTATTGTTATCTGAAAAATTAATAATTTAATTTAATATATATATGAAAATACAAATATAAAATAAACAATTAAGTTATACCCGGATATACAGGGTGTAACTAAAATACTGGTGATCCCTTTAACTCCTTTAAGGGCATAATTGGTAAGGGCATAAAAGTAGGAAAAAATATTTAAAGCACGCGAAAAAAAAAATTTTTTTTGGTTGGGACAGGTGGTCCCAGGTGGACAGGTGTGAGAAAATTTTTTTCTTTGTTATTCATAATTATAATACGATACCAAGTATGCCCTTAAAAGGATCACCAGCATTTTTGTTACACCTTGTAGATGACCAGTACCTTCTATCCATTTCACTTACATACAGGATGTAACAAAAATACTGGTGATCCGTTTAAGGGCATAATTGGTATCGTATTTAGAGTAAGAAAAAGTAGGATATTTTTTTACGCGAGCAAGAAGGTATTTTTGTATGGGACACGTACCTAGTCCCGATGCTGGGCAACCCTCTATACAAAACCGTTCTTTTTCGCGAGATTTTTTTTTCTGTACCTACGATACCAATTATGCCCTTAAAAGTTACACCTTGTACGATGACCACAAAGAAAGCTATAAATAATCTGAGAATTGATTATTTTTATACAATGTAGGCAAATAAACATTTTCGAACTCGCGGAGCGTAAGCGAAGTGAGTTCTTATCTTACAAACAACTCCAGACCGAACTGTCACCTGGCTACTGGGACGTCTCGGCATTTGGATGGCTTTTTGATTTCAATAGTTTGTCTGACGATCACTTTAGTAACGTTTTTCTTCTTTATGAAATTTCTCGGGGCTGTAGCAGAGATACATAAAATTTGTAAGTTCGTATATGAGCAGGATCGATCAAGTGGTTATGGAGCTAGAAGGAGAAAAAAAATCCTCCTTGGGGTCTTGTTATATTGGTCAACTCGTTTGCAAGTAAATCGCGTGTTTTCAGTTCGAGGCGGACTACTAGTATACCTACAATCACTTGAAAAGTACTTTTAGGTAATCGAACTCGCGGAGCGTAAGCGAAGTGAGGTCTTACAAACAACTCCAGACCGAACTGTCACCTGGCTACTGGGAAGTCTCGGCATTTGGGTGGCTTTTTGATTTCGATAGTTTGTCCGACGATAACTTTAGTAATTTTTTTCTGATCTTTATGAAATTTCTTGGGGCTGTAGCAGACATACATAAAATTTGTAAGTTCGTATATGAGCAGGATCGATCAAGTGGTTATGGAGTTAGAAGGAGAAAAAAAATCCTCCTTAGGGTCTTGTTATATTGGTTAACTCGTTTGCAAGTAAATCGCGAGTTCTCAGTTCGAGGCGGACTACTAGTTTAATTACCTCAGATTATTTATTATAAACTTAAGTAAATGTTAAATAAACGAACTTGGACAAACTGATATGTATTTGCTGTTACCTACTAGTATTCTAATAATTAAATGGGAAGTAATTATTTGATCAGCCGTTTTTAAAACTGATTCGCAAAAAAAATAGCCATTAAATCACTCGGTCAGCTTATACAAAATTGGCTGGCAATAAATAAATATGGAGCTGCAACTCTTTTTCAGCAAAAAATTCACAAACGGACAACGTTTTAACCAATATTGATCTGCCTATATTATACTTTATCTGCTCAATAAATTGTTGAGCTGCGAAATAATTATTTGGTCAGCAAGATTTAAAAATTGCCGGGTAGAAAAAACATGACTGTAACCAGTTTTATTGAGAGGTATGCATATTAAAGCAATAGTAATCTGATATAATAAAGCTGGTGGCGTTTGGTTTGAAAAATCGGCAGAGTTGCAACCGGAATGAAATTGGTCCACGTGACATGAGCAGCCAATGTGTGCGTTTGGGAATATAATCACAGAAAACTGTCGTGTCACAGAGCCAAGGTAGGTGCGACGACGAGCGAAGCGAGTATTAGGTGTTAGTATTAGGTGTGAGAGTATTAGGTGAACCGTGACCTAACAGCGCCAGAACCGACTGAATCTAATGTCTTATATTAGTTAAATTATATATGAATTTTCGAAAAAAGTTCATGAATCGTTGAAGATTCGTTAAAATATCTAAAACTGTGTTTTTTGTTTAAAAAAATCACCTGATCAGCAAAAGTTAGGTTAGGTTGGTAAGGCATTTGCTGATCAATAGATTTTTTTGCGAATCCTTTTTTGCGGATCAGTCCAATTGTAATCCAAAATGAAATAATTCGCTTACCCACTTATTGCTTTAAGAAATCTGATTTAAGGCAGATAACTTACCTACTGCCGCTCAAATAATTAAATTGCCAACCAAATTATTTTAGAGCAGCTCAATTTGACATTAATTGCGAACTGGTTTACAAATACTTGCTGACCTTAAGTTGCTTACCAAGTGACCAATTTTGCTGACCAAATATATATTTTTGCTTACCATAATAGAAATATTCTGCAGATCGATTAAATGACACCCTAATTAAATGGCGGCATTCGATTCGTGTAAGTATTGTTACGTTTGAAATCCCACATATTCGTGAGCATCTCCTTCCTCATAGCAAACGAAATTGATCAAACACGATACACGAAATAATAATTTTAAACAAAAAAAGAACCGAGTTGCTGTAAAAATTAGTGAAATCACTATAGGTGTGCCTATAATAGTTGAAGAGTTCCCTCGATTTCTCCAGGATCCCATCATCAGACCCCGACTTGGTGATAATGGGACCATCTAGGGGTTATACCCGTTCGATTAAAAAAAAAATATGAAAATCGGTTCACGATTCACTGAGGTATCGAGTACTTAACATACATACGAAATAAAAAAAATTAAAATCAGTCGAATTGAGAACCTCCTCCTTTTTTGAAGTCGGTTAATGAATTAGCGCCGTAACCCTAAATGAGCTTCGTTTATTGGTATTTATGTTGAATGTTTTATTAGCTCATTACTACTCATTAGCTAAGTATGTACAGTCAACGCCTAAAATATGTATACACTTTTGAACCTTATTACAATGGAGTAAGGTGCAAAGGTTTATATATATTTATGTTGTTGACTGTACAAAGGAATTATATTCTTAGTAAGTATTCTAAGTGTCAGATTATGTTATTAAGGAAACAAAAAGAGTGAATTTATTTTGGAATTGGGCTCGGACGACTAACATCGTTTCGTATAAAAGTACTCATAGTTTGTAGTTCCGAAGCAATCTAATCCGAGGAAGTTATCGAATTGAAGTGAAATTGAATAGATGTGATGTGGATTACTTAGTAAAACCACAAACCAACAAATAGTGTTTTGAACCCGTGAGAAGCATCAGAGAAACAAAAGCAAGCAAGTTATCAACGCCAGAGAATAAGAGGGAGCAAAAATCAGTCAATTTATTAGTCTAAGTTACCTGAGGGACTCATAGTAATGAACTGTTAAAAACTAAAAAAAGTTTCTATATCAACAGACAAACGTTTACTTACAAAGTGTAAAGTAAAACCTAGTGTAAAGTAAAATGAAAATGCTAACAAACTATTTTGGATTAGGGGAGTTACGACAGTTGACACTGGAAGTCAAGATACGGATCTCGCTGATAGAGATTACGATGGAGATTACTTATAGAGCAAGACAGGCCCCGCAAACAAAGGTGAGTTTTACCTATAAGAGATAGCAAAGTAGTATTACATATTTTCTGGCGATTAGATTTCTAAAACAGACTCAATCGCACAGTACAGCTGAATTCACAAAAGCTAGCGCCGAATATCTATGAAAATGTTCACATTTCGACACCAATCTAAGCTCGATAAGATTTGTGTTTTAGGTACAGTCAGCAGCAAAAGTAGCTAAGCGAGTAGGGTGTTCAAAATGAGCTGGACACGACTTTATTGTTAAGAGAATAAGAGCGTGTGTAGGTCATTTTGAACACCCTACCAGCTTACTTCTGCTGATTACTGCCATGTTCGAAACATACATAAAAAAATAAAATAAGTTTACAATGGTGTCCTATTTACTTAAAATAAAATAATGTAGACGTTGTTTAACTAACCTCGATAGTACTACGTCTACTCGTAGTTAGGTACCTAGGGTAGGTAGGTAGGTTTCAGTAGAAAGCAACAAGGTATAGTTACCTCCACATTTTGAGAACTACTTGCTATCACTATGAGATTGGAAAGCGGGTTAAGATGAAAAAATATATATTGCCGTGTTACCCCATGAAAAGTACCCGGGTCAAGATAAAAACTCAAAAAATAATAATAGTACATTGTTGTAGAGGCTGGAAAGTAAGCTATAGGTGGATCGAGTTAGTTCGAGGGCCGACCCGCCAGGGGAGGCCCTCGAAGATACGAGTCCACCTATAGCGCTTTCGGCCGAGACATTACATAGTGCTTTTCACGACTACTGTGAGGAAATAAAATAAAAAATTAATTGGCATATACAAACACTTTAATAGATACTATTTATAGGTATATTGACGGTTTATATGCTTTTCACAGGCACGATAAAGTAAACGAGCATGTAACTTTCTGCAAATAAATGCTTCTTTTCGCCATCCTTCCATAATATGAATTGTTCGTCGGATATTATATTGTATACAAAATATCACTGTTGTGGGCATATGGGCCTTCTTATTTAGGACGCGATTTCACTGGTAATAAATTTCTACGCCTATGCAGTTTCTTGAATTTCGGTGGGCGCCAGCGTATTAATAACATTTTCTACACTTATTGAACTCATTTTTACTGCATAAATACAACTTTCTTGTTTTTCAGTCAAACATTATCCAATTCAATATGTATTTGTCTCGCTCCACTTTTATTACTTTTTTTTCACTTTTAAGAAGCGTTTTACGATGTTTGCTTCAATCCGACTCAAACGGCTATTAGACATTGCAACCTGCAGGGCCCAATCTGTCAGGTTGGTAGGTATAATTAAAGGTAGGGCCCGTAGGGAGCTGAAGGAGGGAGAGGGAGAGGCAGGGTACACAACAGATTAGGCCCTGCAAGTTGCCACGTCTAATAGCCGGTTCACTCCTTACCCACTTTTTGATAGAAAACCACAAACGGTTAAAAAGGTAAAAACTCCTTAAGGGTGATCTGAATGATTTTGACGTTTCTTTTTTTTAAACAAGTAAATTGGTTCGATAAACAACCTTATTTTATTTTAGAATGAAAAAGTGGTGCCAAAAAAAGACCTTTTTAATGTTTTAAATGATTCTCATTGGCGGGTCCAATGCAATGACATCTGGATTTTACTTTTCTACTATGACATTTCATTGCTGCAAAATAGCAATTCTTGTAGTGGTTGTTCAGATGCTACAGCAATTGCTTACTTTCCAGCTTGGATTTTGATCTTCTTTTGCCACATTTCCGAGCAGGTGGCGTGAAAAGATAATTTAAATCCTCATGGACAGGTAATTAAAATAACAATAATGAGCAAATGTATCAACTCAGAATATTTATAGCACACCTTGTCGAAAATTGCCTATTCCACGCTCACTTAGCGGACGGAACCGACTGAGGGGCGGGGAACAACAAAATGGAGTTCCCAAGAAAGTCGCCAGGAACAAAAAATGTTCCAGAGGTATGGTACTTCATGGATATGGTAGTTGTTAAGGGGTTCATACATCAAATCAGACTGATTTTTTATATGTTAATATTAATAGTGATAAGACACTTATGTTCGGCAAGCATTTCCGACCTCAAAATCACAAAATTTTCGTGTTATTTTTGGTTTCTAACATTTTTTCTAACTAAGAATGTATGTTACGGCAACATATTCCAAAGACACCTTATATTAGACTATCTTTGTAATAATATAGAAACCAAAAATAACTCGTTTAGTGTTTGTAAATAATAGTGTTGTGATTCTGAGGTCGGAAACTCTGGTCTAACATAAGTGTTTCATCACTATTAACATATTAAAAAATCAGCCATACCTGATTTGATGTAAGGTAGAATGTAGCATTATCAATGGACCAGGATCTACAAACTGTTTTATTATCTTAGTTAGTATATTTCCATGTTTATTTCATTTTTAAGAGGCTGAGGTTGACCGATAAACAATAATCTCGTGACCGTGAAATGTTTTAGTAACAAAACAATGCCTAATGCTACTCATTTGATAATATACCTAGTTAATTAGTTACTGTTGAATTTGTATACAATTCATGATAAAAAAGGTTCAAATGTCACACCCACGAGTATATGTTACAGTGCTCAAGGAAAAGTTCTTGTTTCAATCGTGATCCGCTGAACGGGTGAGTTGCTCTTAATCTTTTGTTTAATAAATATTACAAAGTTATGTAACACTTTTGGACTTAAGTACTAGGTAATATAAAACATCTAATGGTGGTCCCACAGTTCCCACACTGATGACTAACCTAACCTAACGTTTTAAATATAGTGTAACAAGGATTCTTCTTATCCTATCTTTGTTACACTGTCTTTTAAATATAATGTTATAGACATCAGTATAAGTATAGACCATCGTAAGTCCGGAACGTGGCGAGTTTGAACAAATCACAAAAGTTTTTTCGGTTTTTTTTTTCGCAAATGCACCTAACTAGGTGCGTGACCAATCGAATTATTTTTCAAAAATTTTATACCTACACATGTTTAAAATTTATTAAAAAAATATGGTTGTCTATAAAGTCGGTTTACGGACGATAATTTTGCATGATAACACTGATTGATAACGTCATAAGAAAACATTGATGAAAAATTGCATACATTTATTTATAAATTGAATTGAATTGTTATCACTGAATTGTCATTATTTTGTATACTGAATACAAACAAGGAGTTAATTGAAAAATACAAATTTTACGATAAATTAACATTACGTATGTCACGTGTCTTTTAGTTTTAATTAATTGGTATGACCAATTAATTAACGTTACCATGGAGATCTGTCCACGACGTGACACTTTTTCGTGCATGCTACCGGTGTTCAACGATTCATAAGACGTTATGACGTCAAAGAAATAATGCCAAGGTTTTTAAAGTAAACATTTTGTACACAACATTTTCGACGACTCAGACATATTAAATAAATAGGGTAGTGGTTCCGTCCGTGGGCTCTAAAAAGAACCTTCGGGTTTTAGAAAGAGACGTCGGGTATCAATCCCGAAAGTTCTTCTTAAAGCTCACGGATTGTAACTGACGTTTTATAAAATTTAAGTTTTATTTTGTTTTGTATTTTGACATTTAGCTAGGTATCTTTTTTAGTGTATATGGTTTTCGTACATAGTTAGTTGACTTTTTCATTGTATCGAATCTGTAACAGCGCCCTCTACAATAAGTTTTCACCGGCCTTCGCCAGAATACATATAGGTTTATTAATAATTAATAAAGCTATAGGTATGATGTAATAAGGTATACTTACGTAATGTTTTAATGAAAGAAACTTTGATTACAAATAAAACAAAAGTTTATTACTCATTTTTGGGAACGATACGTTACTGGGAATTTTCTCGGCTTGGAAATTTTACTGAGAATGGCACTAGTCATGTCTGACGACGTAACCAGCTCTTGCTATGCTTTCTTACGTAAAATTAATATGTAAGTTCAAGATTCAATTTGTTTAATGCCATAAACACATGTCCAGAACAAAATACAACACAAGTCTAGAATACAAATGTGTATTAATGTACAAATTGTAAATAAAAGAGCTAAAGATATAATAATAATACAATTTTAAACTAAAAGAATAAACAAATGTCAGGTTGATTATAATGATTATACATAGGTACTAAATGTCATAATTTTAAATCAGATAATGATAGGTACTAATTACAAACACAAATTAATTAAGTAAATGTCATATTAACAATTAGTATTTATATTATATCATACCTTCAATAATTGTCTAACACTATTGTACTACATCTTATCAAGTAAAAACAAATTTTAACTTGACAAAAAAAAGCTCAAACGAAGGTTCCTCTGTAACTTCAGAGCTCAGCTTATTGTAGATTTTACCTCCCACTACTCACAGATAATTTTATGTTTTAGCCAATCTGGCAGAAACTGATATGTGTTTTTTTTTTAAATTTGCAGTCACCAAAATGAAGTCCCTTCCGCTCATCTGTCTCCTGGTAGGTTGCTGCCTCGCCGCGCCCAGCGACCCTACTGCCGCTTCTTCCGAAGAAGCGCCAACGACCATCGTCATCGATGACATAGTTAAAGACTCTACCGTCATCTACACAGCCAAGCACGACATCGTCAGAATCTTCGCTCCCCTAAACCAGTTCAATTATAAACTCAACCCTTGGGCTGACGAATGGACTATCGACGGCAGCAGCAGTGAAGAAGTACAAGCCCCACGCAAAGTCTTCTTCGTTGAAGCTGACATTAACAACGGTGAAAAAACAGAGCAAGGGCTATACGTATACAACAACGGTAAGGTCACTAAACTACTCGACAATGGCAGAGACGCCGTTGCTAACAACGAAAATGTGATTTATTTCGGAGCCAGTGATGGTATTTATAAGTACAATGAAGCTGCTAATACTGCTGAAAGATATGGATCTGTCACTGACAACATTGTACAATTCGCATTTTATAATGTAACAGACACTATTTACTACGTGACTGCGAACAATGAAGTATTCAAGCTTAACACTGAAGCTACTGCAAGTGAAAAGGTGTCGCAAATCAAAGATGTCCAAGCTTTGGTGTTTGGTTTCGATAGAAAAATATATTACCAAGATTCCCAAAAGAATGTGTATGTATATGATGATGTAAATAACGTCGCACCTAAGAAAATTGAAGGTTTGCCAGCTAAGATTGATAGGCTCGTGCTAATTTCTCCTTTCTTAGGTATGGAAGAAGGCTCGGTGGCGCTTGTAGATAAAGACGTGTATTTCATCAAACCAGATGCCACCGCTAGCAAAAGTAAAGCCAGAGTGGAAGGGACACCAACTGCTTACGAACCGAAACCAACTTATTTCCAATTTTATGCTGAAAATAAGAAACTTCATGAAATAGACGTCCTTTCCGTTATTCCGAAGTTATCGACCCTTGTCTCGTAAATGTAAATATACGATCCCGACCCCATTATAATTTTCAACTTGGTTACAAAAATAAGTTCGTTTAATTTTCTGTCAATGTTGTAAAGAGTCAAAAACTTATGTTGGATGCATAAGTAAATGGTACCTACACAAAATAAAAAGCTTGACTGAAATTTAATTTTTTGTTTAATTTTATTTTGTTTTCGATTATTTATATACCTACATATGAAGATGGTAATATTATTCGGTCATGAGTAAAATATGGAAAATTAAAAATACTATACTTTTCTATAAGTAGGTCAGAGTACCTACCCTACCTAGTATTATATTTATTTAAAATATTTTTAACCGACTTCAATATCTCAAAAGAGAGGAGGTTATCAATTCGGTTGTATGTTTTTTTTTATGTTTGTTACTCCATAACTCCGTCATGTCTGAACCGATTTTGAATATTTTTTTTTTGATTGTAAGTATATATATACAGAATGGTCCCGTTTTTATCAAAACGCAGTTCTGATGATGGGATCCATGAGGAATCGAGGGAACTCCTCAAATCTTAAAGGCATACATATAGTTCTTTTTGTGTTTTTATCAACAAATCCAGCATTTTCAACCAAAAATGTGATAATTGATAAGGTGGAACTGCTGATGATGACCAGAACGGAACTCTTCAACGACGCATAGTTCACGTTTGGCGATTTGTCCTATGCGCTGGTGTTTGTTAAGCAAGTTCGATTTGCAAGACAATTTTTTTCATTTCAGGGTAATTCCACGATTTCCACGAGACTGTACCGTCAGTTACCAATTCTTTCGTGTGTTCTGTGATTAAATAATTCAGCAAATATAAGTGTTCATATAATATCTTCCCTATGCCTACAGGTAGATATATTGATACTTAACTTTGCTTACTTAATCAAAGAACACACGAAAGAATTGGTAACTGACATTAGAGTCTCGTGGAATTACCTTCAATTGTATGGAATTTATAGTGCACTATCTACAATAATCCACTCCTCTCTTTCGCCGGCCTTCCCCAATTGAAGTCGGTTTTTTTTCTTAAAAATTATTTTGCATTGCGTTGGATAAATATCATTCAATTTGAGAGTTCCATATTAAACTAGTTACAGTCGGCGATGACACACGAAGGTAATGCTGTTCTGCTTTTTCATGTGTCACTGTTGATTGATACCCGACGTCTCTTTCTAAAACCCGAAGGTTTTTTTTAGAGCTCACGGACTGTACAAAACTTTAGTTTTGCCAAGTCCGTCTATCCACCCATTCGTCTGTCCGCCGCTTAGCTCAGTCATCAATGTCATTAGCCTAAAGTTGATACTTAATTACGCAATAAACTTGTGAACCATAGTTTTAGTTTGAAGTAGAACTAGTTATAGGCGTGTCTTTGGTAGAGTTTGTTCGGAACTACAACTATAGTGGTTTATATGGGAGTTCATACATTCTACGACACTTGTCTTTCCGGAATGACATTGACTTTATTATTCAGAGCAATGAAGCGTATAATTTCAGTGTCCGCGTGGCAACCGGATGGCTCACGATATTTAAGCTCCCTATGTGCTGTGAAACCACCCTGTGCAACCCGAACTGACCCACGTTGGACTTTGTATTTCATCCTCCCCCCTCAATATCTAATAGTATCTGTATGTGAACAAGAACAAGTGTGCAAATGGCCATTCACATTCAATGGTTATCGACCTGTCAGAAAAATGAAGGAGGGGGAGATGAAAAACAAAATCCAACCAGTCGATTTGGGTTGCACAGGGTGGTTCCATAACACGTAGGGAGCTTAAGTATCTTTTGACATAAATGGCGCAATCGACATGAGCTTCATGCGCCTCTATTGTCAAGGCGATAAAGTACATGTTCAGTTATTTGTGAGTACCTTGGTGGCGCCGATATATTTGATGGCGACTGTACCTTGAAAATATGTAACATTGTTAGGAATTGATTGCTAGAAATGCTAGACTTTGTAGTGTTGTAGCTACATGTTGTAGCTAGTAACGTACCTAAAGGTACGTTACTATCACATTTATATTATTCAATTAAAATAATTAGCTATGGTATTAAAAAACAACAAAAAATTGAACCGTAAAAAATCTAAAATTAAATGTATTTCTCACTTTACATTTCAATATGAGAAATGTCATGTGCGTACATACAACGTCATATCGCTTTATTGGTAAAAACTTTCAATTTTTAATTTCAAAATACAAAATGAAGACAATATTACATTACCATTTATATTCTACCTTTTTATAGCTTGCTTCGCAGCACCTAATGGCGACAATCCATACATCATACAGCTTTTTTAAAATGTTATCTACACCGGCGTACACGATATTGTTAAAATATTTGAACCCTTCAACAAGTTGAAATTCCGAAGTGATTTTCCTCATACTGATATTACCTAATAGCGGAGAACCAAATGATAAAGGATTATAATGTTCTCAAAGATGGAAAAGTAAAGAATGTAATCCATAATGCCAGAGATGCCACAGCTACAAAAGAAAATACAGTTTATTTATTATATTTAAAATGTACAAGTTAACAAAAAACATTGTCTCATAATATTTATTTATTTAAGTGTAAAGCTATAAGCAATCAGATTTTTCATCATACAGTCCAAAAATCAATACAGTGTGTAAATCTAATACGGGCGAACCTTTTAACACGTTCACTACGGCATCGGGTCGAATGTAACCGTTGTAGAACTTTCCTTCGGTGCGAGAGATAATTTGCTGTTCCGTACGCTGGTGCGGGATAGATATCTCTGGATGTAGCAAGAGTAAAAAAAGGATAGTTAGTGTTTTGACAATTTCTACTGGAATATAAGCAATATAAGTAATAAAATACGTATCGGTTACTTTCGACTCCATGCCGACCAGGGCGAAATTTTTTTTCATGTGGTACGGCCATCGGGTCGTCAAGATCCGATGCCCGATGACCCGATAGCCGTACTAGATGAAAGTCTAGTTGAGCTAGTGCAGTCCAAGTGTGTGGGTGTGACAATTAGTGAATTATAGATCATGAAGCGATCGAGAAAAACATTGTTTTTTTTTTTAGTGAAAAACAAGAAAACGAACATGAAACGGTTAAAAAGAAAAAAGAGGATGTAACTGCCAGGAGGATAATTATTGGTAAGCGTAACATATCTGCCAATAATATTTACACAAGCCCACCAACCGGGCAGACGTTGCAAGTACTGCAAAATGCACTTGTTCACTAGTTGCAATATTGTCTTTAGTAGGTATCACATAAGTCTATCACCATATTAAAATTAATATTTTTCGATATCGATGTTTTATTTCTACCCCCAAACACTACAAAAATATCGACAATCTGAACAGCCAGTGCGGATATCGGGTGTAAGAGATCCGACAAATTGTTTTTTGTCCAGCAATTTTATTTTAAAATGAATCTACCTATGAATTGAATAGTGACTAGGTTGACTATCAAAGAATATGTTATTTAAAAAATATATGCATAATTCATCGTAAATACGTAGATAATAACAATTAATTAAGAGAATACCCAACGGTTATTATCGACCCGTTAACGCCATATAATAAAGTCATGCATCGGATGAATCGGATCTAACAGACCCTGTGCCGTGCCCAGGGAAAGTCATAAAAATTATTTGCCGTTGCGAACGTGTTAACGGTGGTTTACATAAGGTGCGTTGGGGTAAGATAGAAAGATATTTTTTTAGGGGTAAGATAAAAAGTAGTCTGTAATGCTCCGGAATATAGACGATTTTTTGTCTTATCCCTAAAAAAATACTTTTCTATCTTACCCCAACGCACCTTATGTCATACTGAACAAGTTTCACTATGGAGGTAATCTCAAAAAAAAATTGGCTTCGTCATACAAAATGTCGACCCATGCGACAAAATGTATGAGACTGGCAGAAAAAAAATCTGCGATTTCGGGGTAGGCTCCATAGTGAAAGTCGTTCATTATGACCTATAAACTACCGTTAAAAAGTTCGCCCGTATTAAATTTACACATTGTATAACTTTCCTAATTAGGTATTCAACCTCCTACCAATATTTTATTATTTATAATACAAACAAAAGGACAAACAACAGTGTATAGAAAACTTAGACTAATTAATACTACCTAGCCTACGTGGTTTAAACTATATGTACAAATGTCCCCTATGTCACCGCTATTAGGTAAGGTAAGGCTGGCTGCGTTACCTCGCTGAATGGCAATGCCAATGCGCTGAGCGAGGAACGAGCCAGCCCTCTGGTCACCGGTGGAGCGAATGAGCATATAGGACAGTTTTTTGAATAGATGAAGAGCCTCTGGCCCCCATGGCCCTAATGTCTCCACGGCAAACGCCGCAAATACGTATCTCTCGCCTAGAGCTGCGTATTTGCGGCGCTTTGCGGTTTCAGCGGTGGCGGCAGCACTGCCAGCTTTTAATGATGTCGTGTTGAGGTGGGAAGGTGCTAAGGTATCCACGCATGTTGCGTCCCAGACTAAAGGCCTTCCCCGAAGCCACGGCACAAGGGTTAACCCGTCGGGCCTTTTGCCATCGTCACGCGCCAGGCCATTAGGTTCTAGTGTGGCTGGCACGTTGACGCTGACTAGAGCTCGACGGATAATGTCATTAAGGCAGGCGTGTCGGGATAGGCGACCGGCGCTTCTTGGGCATGCGAGACCGTGGTGACCCAAGCGGTCTACTGTTGCACCACAGGAGCAAATGTGTGGCTCTACAAGGTTAGCACCAAGTCGCAAACCTACCGCAAGCCGGAAACTATTAGGGTCCAGGAGGTTTCCGAAATTAGACGAAGGATATGCGTGCAGCCAGTAACCTGATTCTTTCGCTGATGTGGCTAGCAAGCGGGCTCTGTCTAGCACCGAAGGGCTAGTTTCCAGGAGGTGGTCATGCAATTGCCGGCACATAGGTTCGTCCCAAAGTTTTTGAGAATTTGGATTATGAGGCAAGTCTTTTCCGGGGCAGGCCAACTTCCAAGCGTCCCTGGCCTGGGACAAGCACGCTACCTCACAATCACGAAGTGAGGGTTTTAAGATATTGCCTGTGAGAGGCAGCGTGCTGTGTACCGAGGACAGGAACGCCGGGAGGGCTACGCTGGAGATTTGCCTCAGTCCAAGACCACCAAACCTCACTGGTAGAGATGCTACTGAAAACATTCTATTGTCAATTTTGATGTTAATTATTTTTTCAATTTGTGTCCAAAGAATATTATCAATTTTTTCACAGAGATTTGGAAGCTTCCAGAAAGGGCTGCAGCGCATAGCGTACGTAAATTTTGGGACAAAGTGACAATGACGCAGGATAAATATGGCCATATGGGAGTTGATGTGTAGTAAACGGTCTGAAAAAGTATGAAAATGGTCGATGTTTTTGTTGATAAATTGTGAAATAGCATCATCAAAAATAGGTGCACCTAGGAGGTGGAGGGAAACCTTATCTAGAATTTTAATTCCAGGGCAGATATTTTGGAAATTTCTTACTATATCGTCTTTATTGGCGTCTAGCGGGTCTATATATAATTCACATTTGGTTGGGTTGAGTTGTAAGCCTATGGAGTCAAATTTACGGCTTATGGTGATGAAGTCGTTCAGGACGGAATTTGGCTCACCTCCTAGAGTTCCGTCGTCTAAATACCAAATATTGAGAGGTGAGGTAAGATCTGAGATATTCGGATGAATGGCAAGACTGAAGATAGCCGGTCCTAGGGGGTCGCCTTGTTGGCAGCCAGTGGAGGACAGAATGGTGTGGCTCCTGTACTTGAGGTGAGTGGAAGAACTGTAACATTGCCAGATGTAGGGGTAAATATTGGGGGTATTTTTTTGTACTTCTGTTGATAGAGTCTGTCTGTGTACAGAATTGAAGGCGTTTTTCACATCTAATTTTAACAACACTGAATTTGGGGATTTATTTAGGAAGGTTCGGCAAGCGTGGACTGCTGCTTCGCAGCCGCCTTTACTGCCGAAACCTAATTGGAAAGGTTTAAATTTGGTTTCAAGAACTGGTCGGATATATCGACAGCATACTTTGGAAGCCAGTCGTCTAAACGTAGAGCCTATTGCAATTGGACGCACGCTGCCATCCTTTTTGGTAAGGGCACAGAGGTTGGCACCGTAAAGGGTTTTACAAACACTGTCGTGTACCTTTCCACTTAGCATTAGGTTCACCAAACGAGTGAGGCCGGCGAGGAGTTGACCGTTATTGTTGCTGGCGAGCAGGTCCTTAATATGTTGAGGAGTGATCCCATCTAAGCCGCCAGCCGAACCGTTATTGAACGCCATAATCGCTGCCAAAACGGAATCTTCAGATGCGAGAAAGCCGCGTAGTGTTGTGTCTGGGGGTTCTGGGAGAACAGAGATTGAGGGGGACCACCTCCTACCTCTACGTGTTGGCTCCGGCTCTACGCAGGCCTCTCGTAATCTTTCAATCGTTTACCGTATTCTTGTGCAACAAATTAAGTCCAAATTCTTATTCGTATAAAATATGAAATAAGTCCCGTTTAGTTGAAGTAAAATTATCCTAATTGGGTTGAAATTAGGTACTTACACAAATGATTGTAATAAAACTAATAAATAAAATATTAGGTATTTTATAATATTCTTGTTTATTGTTTAATTTTGATATGGGTACACTTAAGTCCTACGAAAATACTGTACTGTTATGAACGCAACCTTTTTTCCATACAACTTTATGCAGTAGCAAAACGCCGGGGCCCGACTATTCGAGGGTTTCGTTCACAAACACCAATGCCAGCACACCACATAAGCTCAGGCGCAGCCAATTAGAATTAAGTTGAATATAACTTGTACTGATTTGCTAAATTCTTGCAAATGACTCATCATGGGCTTCCATACAATCACCATTTCTGCGCTCCCCCGATTTGGCACAATATGCTGTAAACCAGCACCAGATTCTGACCTGCACGGCGGTTACAAATACCTTATTTATAAATATATAATCGACAGTTATCAGTCACAACAGCCTAGCCGAGGGAGACACACTGACTTGGTAAGTTTCGATGTTTTATACACGGTGGGCTCGAGGAACCAGAAAGATCTTAACCTAGCATTTCTGAAACCAAAAGAAAAGAAGTATGTTATATTATGTCTTTAGGTAAATTTCGCCAAAAAAATATATTCTTTTTTGAATATGAAAAGTAAATGTTATTAATAAAATTATCGCCTAAAACAAATTGGTAATTTTTTTCCCTAAAAATTTAGTTTCTTAAAAGTGTTCCTTGTCACTTCGATATCTGTCAATAAGGATGTGTAAACTATGCCTAATAGTGTCATCAACGCCATCAAAAAGAGAGAGTTATAATAAAAAATGATAATTTTTTTATTGGTATTAACTCTGAAAGTAGGTGTATTCCAGAAAACTTTATCAAACTTTTTAGTATCTAAATATGATCAGGATAAACTGTTAAATTTGTTTTAGTTATAGGGCCCACGTGTATATACTTATTAAAAAAATACGCTTTAGTTGGAAAGACGATTCACAATAAAAACAATGTTTATACATAGGTATAATGCTTTAGTTATAACAGGTTGGCATAAAGTAGCAAAACTGGATATTATTGAAATAAACTTAATTGCTGCAGGTTTAACGGAATTTATTATACGGTTAAAAAAATATATACGACATTAAAAGCAAGAGCCTGGAGCGATAGACGCGTTTTAGAAAAAAATCGTGGCACAAGTTTGATAACATAAATATATCGAGCTTAAACACTGAATCGAAATAAATATATATATTTATATAAAACGAACACTTTGTTTAATGAGTGTCTAATTTCAATTTTAATCTTTGATATGTAACTCAAAGCTATAAAATAAAACATCAAATGACTCGAGTAAACGGTCAGAAGAAAGTTAGGAACAAACGAATATTGGTGACATTTTGTTGATATATTATGATAATAATATAATAGTAATGTTGAATATGCTTTAATCGACATAAAAAAATATCGCAAAATCTTTTCAGTTTATTTGTATTACTAGGTAGGTACTATTATTTATAAGCACCCGTTATGAACCTTTACAATTTGTTGTTTTTTACTCAAAGGCTCAAATCAAAGTAAAACATAAACTTACAGAGAGAACCATATTGTATTTTTATTATAATAGGTAGTTTTTTTTTTCAATTTTTAGGTAGTTTAGGTACATAGGTACAAATTAGTTTTTCCTGACTATACGTATACCTAGGTTCCTATTCCTGGTATATATTTTTTTACTAATATCTCCAATGTACAGATTTTCGACCCTCTTCAGCTTTATTATATGTATAGATATAGATAGTTTTCATTAAAAGTACTTATTAGGCCTCACTTTTGTGAATTTTTCGAAATTTTTTGGACCCATGACTCAAAAGTTAGATAGGGGGGGACGCCCTGTTTTAAACTTCTGGACCTATTATTTACGAAAGTATTAGTTTTATCCAAAAACTGTTTTTGAAGACCCTTATTCTTTTTGAAGGACCTATCCAAGATACCCCACACTATACAGGTGGAGCGAAAAAAAATTTACCCCCCACATCATGTGTACGGGAGGTACCGTAATAAAAAACATTTTTCCAGATTTTATTTTATCATTTTGTCGGCGTGATTAATGCACATACTCATAAGAAATTTCCGCTTTCTAGTACTAACGGTTACTGAGCTAGACGGCGGATGGACGGACGGACATGGCGAAACTATAAGGGTTCCTAGTTGACTACGGAACCCTAAAAAGGGGTGATAGTTTCTCGATCTCGAGTATTAACATTCGAAGTAGAATCAGCATCGGGAAAAAGCTAGTAGTATATAAAACAGGTACCTACAATCAAATCATATTTCTCAAACCACAAGTTGTGTTTACAGACATGCTTAAATGTTACTTAAGTATATGTACTGATATCCCACTATCTCTATGCCCCCACCTCACAAGATGACCCTGTCTTGTTTGTTATATCACTGTGGGTTGGTTTAGTTTGGCAAATGTTTTGTTACGTACTTGTATATTAGATGTAACAATATGGTTTTAAACCCTTCCATAAATACAAAGACAAACTACTCAATTTTACGTAATATACTGGTTAAAAACAAAACACTCCTTTTTTTGGGCAGTCGTGTAAAAAAGAGAGACATGCGAATGGGAAGGCTGTAAAAGGAAAGGTTAACCAACGAAAAGGTAGGACTGGACTGGACTGGAGATGGTATGAAAAGCAAAGGAACGAAGGGGTTACCCCCTTGAGAGCGACAAAAGAGTGGAAGACAATTTGCCGATACCAAATGGGTCTTCGCGCTCCTAAACGCCGTACTCGGCATACTACGCTATTTCACGTTCCTTATCATCGAATTAATTATGCTCAAAAATCAGTTCTGACTAGAGTAGCTCGAACTTATAGTAAATCGTTTCAGCCCATTGACCCGTTTTCTTCTTCGAGAAAATTATTTTAAGACACTTATTATAAAAGGTCTTTCCTGGTAGTTACACACGCACACACACACACACACACACACACACACACACACACACACACACACACACACACACACACACACACACACACACACACACACACACACACACACACGTTATTATCATAAGATTCATAAGAGATTCGCTCCTTTGAAACTTGAATGAAATAACCAAATATACATATACGTCCAATTTAACGTTGCTTACCATTACAATGTACCTATACTACTACTAATTCTTAGTTATGTAAATTTCATATATAGTGTAACGACGTCTGACTTTCAATCCGAAGGTCCCGGGTTCAAACCCCGGCTCGTACCAATGAGGTTTCGGAGCTTATGTACGAAATATAATTTGATATTTACCAATCGCTATACGGTGAAGGAAAACATCGTGAGGAAACCTGCATACATCCGCGGAGAAATTCAAAGGTGTATGTGAAGTTCCCAACCCGCTTTGGGCCAGCGTGGGGACTATAGCCTGATCCCTCTTGTGCATGAGAGGAGGCCTGTGCCCAGCAGTGGGACCTATAGAGGCTTACATATTATTATTATTATGTTTGTATCTCCTTTGAGAATCACGGGCCTTTACATCCCGGTCTTTTGGTAGGCTTACTTCTTATTATTATCTTTATATTTATTTTCTTTCTAAGTTAGGCTTTTTATAATATGAATATAAAATTAAAATAAAATATACAATAAAAATAAAAACAATATAAAACATAAACACATTATAAAAAACCTAACCTAGAGTGCCGCCGGCAGCAGGGCAAGGCCCAGGCTGCCGGTGGTCAGGGCCGCAGAGAGAGGAACCTTCGGACTATACGCGCCGTGTCCAGGATTACCGCCTTCTGGATCTGACCCTTGATCCAACCACAACCCCGTAGTGAAAGTCTCTCAAGATGTTGGTCGAGACTCTTCGCTATGAGACCGTTCGCAGAAACAACTATTAAAATATATATTAGACCATCTCGAACAATTTAATGGCACGTAGAAAGAAGGATATCCAACATACATAAATATTGTTGAAGCACGCACACACATTCATCACACTTCACACACACAAACACACAAAACACACCCGGGAAACAACGTGTATACCGATAGCGCCGTGTTTCCCGATACAACACACACCTTTAAAAAAAAAAAAAGCTATCGGCACAATGATCGCTATTATTATTATTATTAGTGTTCTGTTAATTCTCCGGACTTTTGTTAATCAAGCACTAGTTTCATACCTAACTCGACCGTCCTAATGAGTAATGACACAAGTATAATTTAAGGGAGTTCTGTTATTGGCTATATGTATTGTACCTATTAATGAAAATGCTGTTATTTTATGTAAACGCTGTTGAACTTCTTGAATAAAAAAATAAAAAAACAAATAGATAGGTCAAGTGCAAGCGAATAATGACACTTCCTGAAAACATTTCAATTGTAATGATTGCGGGGATAAAATCTATTCTATATCGTTCCCCAGAGCTTTAACTATCTCCATACTAAATGTGAAATAGCGGTTAAAGATTCCCCATAAAAACTTTCACCCCTTAGGGATGATTTCTGGGATAAAAACTGTTCTATTTTCTTAACCGTGACTCAAAATATCTTCGTACTTTCCAAATTTCAGCTTAATCGGTTCTATGGTTTAAACGTGAAGCAGTAACAGGCAGACAGATACACAGACATTCGCATTTATAATATAAAGTATGAATTAATTTCTGTCTTATATATTTGATCCTTTTCTTTATATTAAATTTCAGTAACATGAAGCTTTTCATGTTCCTGCCGCTGTTACTACTGGCTGCCACAACAACAGCCGCGCCGACTACGAGTACATCCGATGAAGACACGGATGAAGAGACTACCACAGACTCTATAAATAACAACCGACTAGTAGTTACGAGTAACATCTTCGAAGAATCCACTGTCAAATATACTGGCCAGCATGATATTGTCAACATTCTCGTTCCTCTAAACAAAATTAACTTCGAAGACGATGACGAAGACAGTGATGAAAATCCTAAAGTAACTCTTTTCTTTGTGGAAGCCGATGTTAATGACAAAGGAGAAAGACGAGACCAGGGTTTATACGTTCTGAAAAATGGTAAAGCTACTAAAATACTAGACAATGGAAGAGGCGCTACAGCTTTTAATGATGATGGTACAAAGGTATATTTTGGTGCATCTGACGGTATTTACGTGTATGACGATTCAGATGGAAAAACTAATAAATATGGAACTCTCACTGATAATATTGTACAAATAGAAGCTGATAATACAACAGGAATAATTTATTTTTTGACAAACGATCATCAAGTATTCTCTGTCGCTGACAACGGTACAAAGAAAATTAAAATTAACCTTGAAAATGTTAGAGAAATCGCCATTGATTATAATAGTAGCTTGTACTATTACGATAATAAGAATGATTTATACGTATTTAATCTTAACCATGGTGGTATCCAGAAAATTGAAGGAATACCTAGTCATAATAAAGTTAAACTAGTAAGACCTATGTCCGCTCAGGAGGAGGGGGTATTTGCTGTCATAGATGATGTACTTTATTTACTAAAAGCCGATAGGGATGCAAGAAACATGAGAGTGTTTTTTGAAATAAAACCGACAGCCTATGCACCAGAAGCCAACATATTACAATATCACGCATTTGACAAAAAAATATACGAATTCCAATCATTGATATGCTACATTGCCACGTGCTAGCTTCTATTAGTTCTGAACTTGATGAAATTTTAAATACTTTTTAAATGGCAAGGCAAGAGAAATTAAATACAAAATATTGCTACGAAATCTAAAAGTTCTTTTGGAGCATGAATAATTCATAAGTACGAGTACTAACATCTTACTTCATAGGTAAACTAACCAATTAAATGTATTGTTATCTGAAAAATAATTTAATAAATATATATTAATCTTTTTTTTATTTTTATTACTTACTGATTTCATCAAGTATATAATTTTTCTGTAAAAAAAATTCGCAGACATCAAATCGTTCCTTTTCGACCATTTTGTTACGTAACAATTCTAAATAGCGGGAAGGAGTCAACCAATTCTAATTTTTAGGGTTCCGTACCTGGAAAGGAAAAAACGGAACCCTTATAGGATCACTTTGTTGTCCGTCTGTCTGTCTGTCAAGACCATTTTTCTCAGGAACGCGTGGAGGTATCAAGCTGAAATTTATATCAAATACTCAGATCTATTGTCCCTTGAAGCTGTGAAAAAATCAAACTTAAAAGCCGACGCAATCAAAAGATACAGTCGTTTATGCTGCAAATTTTAGAGTTTTCGGCACTCGCAAAACCTACGGGGTACTTCCCGTGAACTCAGAAACTTGAAATTTGGCACGAAGCAACATCATATAGCATAGACAAAGGAAAAATTATAAAAAGTAGACATTTGTAGTAAAATCATACAAAAATATATATTTAAAATTTTAAACTTATTACCTTTTTCCTTGTAAACGCGTGAAGTTATTAAATTGAAATTCATGTCAAATACTCAAGGCTATAGGACCTTTCAGATGTAGCAAAATAAAACTTTTATGTCAAAGCAATCAAAAGAAATAGCAATTTAAGTTGCATATTTTGAAACTGAGTACTCGCAAGAAACTCAAAACCTAAAGGGTACTTCCCGTAAACTCAGAAACTTGAAACTTGGCACGAAGAAATTTCATATGGCACAGACAAAGGAAAAATTACGAAAAGTAGTTTTTTTTGTAAAATCATACTAGAAAAATATATTTTAAATTTTAAACTTACTACCATTTTACTTGGAAACGCGTGAAGTTATTAAATTGAAATTCATGTCAAATACTCAGGGCTATAGGACCTTTCAGATGTAGCAAAACCAAATCTTTATGTCAACGCAATCAAAAGAAATAGCAATTTAAGTTGCATATATTGGAACTGAGTACTCGCAAGAAACTCAAAACCTAAAGGGTACTTCCCGTGAACTCAGAAACTTGAAATTTGGCACGAAGCAACGTCCTATAGCATAGATAATGGAAAAATAACAAAAAGAGGATTTTTTTGTAAAATCATACAAAAAAAATATTTTAAATTTTAAACTTACTACCTTTTTCCTCGTAAACGCGTAGAGGTATTAAATTGAAATTCATATCAAATACTCAGGTCTATAATACCTTTCTGCTGTAGCAAAACGAAACTTTCATGTCCACGCAATCATAAGAAATAGCAATTGTTATACTGCCCCCGTTAGGCAATTGGCCGTATCTCATTTTTAGAGATTTCGAGTAAATCAATAAAACGTAAAATTCGATTTCGCGTTAACTTACGAAGTCTTAATTTTAAATTTTATAGCATATTCCCATAACTTTGTGTCTATATTTACTATTAATACGGTTAAAATACGACAAATCCAAAAATCTCTCGGTCAGTCCTGAAATTTGGTATGTATATTAATTAGAGGTCCCATTTTCATGTCCAGACCATTTAATGTTCCGGGACCTCGAGGAATCGCCAGCACCTTGGAAAATGACGTCCATGCCGAAGAATTTCGCCTTTACTCTTAAACCTCGTATTCTTCGGAAATATGTCCTAGGGCAACATTAAAGCCTATTAAATTCTGTACAATACAGTCATATATGTGTTTGCGAATAAATTGCATTTTCTCAGAGAAAATCCTCGTACAAGTGATAAGTTTGGTCAATACCTTCCCCTGGCATATTTCATTGATATGGAGCTTTCAAAATTACGAATTTGACCTTAGTTTATAGAATTATTATGTTATTTATTTAAAGCAAAAAAAAAAAAAAAACACAATTCAAATCCACAACAGGTTTCGTCCATTAAAAATTATTTATAATAATAAAAGAAACCAAAAAACTGCTTCCACCACAGGTTTCGTCAAAAACAAGATAAAAATAAAGCACAGAATGTTCAAAGGAGAAACAAAGCGAAGCCAGAAAAACACAGAAGTTAAAACACAGAAACATTATCTTCCTGTCTGGTAAGTACCCGGCGCAAACGTCCCAAAAACACTGGCCGCATTTCCGCGTTGAATAGCCAGTGATATACGCTGCACAAGATACGAACCAGATCTAGGATCACAACCCCGATCTCGCAAACGCTTGCCCAGCTCCCTCACGAATTGTTTCGCCTCAGAACACCAAGGCCCAGCCGTCTCGACCGCAAGAGGAACAAAGTCGTACACTGGCTTCAGATTGGAGTACTTGGCGTGCTTGTGCTTAGCAGCATTCTCCGCACCACCCCCAGCAGACCGCGTAGTCTGCGAAAGATGCGACGCGGCAAATGTGCTCACACACGTCGCATCCCACAACAAGCTTCGCCCCTTAGCCCAAGGAACCAGTGTTAGACCGTCCGGCCTCTTTCCATCTGTCCGGCTGAGGCCCTGGGGCTCCAGAATGCAAGGTAGGTTCGCCGACACCATAGCCCTGCGAATAATATCATTGATAGCATGGTGTCGAGAAAACCTACCAGCACATCGCACGCACCCAAGCCCGTGGAAGCCATTCTCCTCCACCATTACCCCACAGACGCATGGGTGAGGCTCGCAGACCCTAGCCCCAAGCCTCAGCGCGACTCCAATCCTCAATGTGTCATTGTCTAACAGAGTCCCCAAATGCGACGATGGCAAAGCATGCAACCATGCGCCTGACTCCGGTACAACTACAGCCTTCAACCGAGCCAACTCGACCCCTGACGCACCCTCAAGCAACCTGCCATACGCCTGCCGGCACAAAATGTCGTCCCAAGACCTCTGCACTGCGAGGTCGTCCGGCCGCGCACCATCAGAACTGCGCAAGGACCACTCCGCCAGAGCACCACTCAAAAAAGGCATGTGAACCTCGTCCTTATTAACGGACAACACACGCGCAACCAAATCCAAAGACGCGTGCGAGGAGGCCAGAAAAGCTACAAGTCCTAAACTTTGCAAACGCCGAACCCCTAAACCCCCATGGCGCACGGGAAGAGTAGCTTGGCTCCACTGAGATTCCCCAAAACCAACATTCAATATAGTCTCAAGTCCTTTCTTGAGCACGCAGTCAAACTCCAACACAACCTGCGGAAGCAACCAAGTCGGCGGTCGGTGGTTTATAGAATTGTACTTGAGCTATACAAACATCAACATTTTACCCGACTGCGCCGCAAACAAAAAGTAGGGTACTGGTTTATAAATTAAAAATTAAACACAACCTGTAGCCTAGGATACTAAGCGGATTTTCACAATTGAGATATCATTAGATTTTATTTTCGTGATGTGGTGTCATACACTTTTTTGTGAGAAATTTAATGAGCTATTATTTTGCCATACTAGATATTTACTTTAAATAAACTGTTACAGAAAAAAAATAAAAAATCTAATAATAGATACACTTTTCAAGATGGCGGCCGATCCCCGGGGTCCCGAAAACTCAAATTTACAGACACAGTAACAGAGATCTGGGAAATGCTAGGTATCAAATTTCGTTACCGTCACTCCTGGTTAACAAGCACTTAAGACCTATAATCTGGTTTTTCCGTCACTTTAGTTAGTCTTAGCGGTTATTGGCTCATCAATTATAGTAAATGTGTATTTTGTGACTCTGGAGTGTTAATTACCAATTCCCTGACGTATCTTTCATCGAAATCCGCTTAATAGTTTAGGCACCAGACAAAAAAAAGATCTCATCTTGGGTGCCCTCTCACGGCCGCCATTTTATTTTATTTTGTAAAGAAAGGATAGGCTGATTGTGCAAATTAAAAGGAATCTAATGATATCTCAATTGTGAAAATCCGCTTAGTATCCTAGGCTACAGGATGTGTTTAATTTTTATTTTTTTAACCATTACCCTACTTTTTGTCTGCGGCGCAGTCGGGTAAAATGTTGATGTTTGTATAGCTCAAGTACAATTCTATAAACTAAAGTCAAATTCGTAATTTTGAAAGTTCCATATCAATGAAATATGCCATGGGAAGGTATTGACCAAACATATCACTTGTACGAGGATTTTCTCTGAGAAAATGCAATTTATTCGCAAACACATATATGACTGTATTGTGCAGAATTTAATAGGCTTTAATGTTGCCCTAGGACACATTTCCGAAGAATACGAGGTTTAAGAGTTAAAGGCGAAATTCTTCGGGATGGACGACATTTTCCAAGGTGCTGGCGATTCCTCGAGGTCCCGGAACATTAAATGGTCTGGACATGAAAATGGGACCTCTAATTAATATACATGCCAAATTTCAGGACTGTCCGAGAGATTTTTGGATTTGTCGTATTTTAACCGCATTATATTGTTTGGCTGAAATTATAAAAAAAATTTTTTGGATATTTATTGGAGATACCGCCATTACGCTTACGATTGTTAGCTTAAATAGATTCTTTAGTTACCGCTATTCCTCCTAATGCGCTCATATAAGGACCCGTACTAAAATTTATATTTACTATTCATTAAAAAAAGGATATAAAGGAAAGTAAGAAGTGAAATTTAAAGTATGATTTATTATATCTGGTAATTACAGATACTAAAATAAATGAATTTACAATCAAAATATGTGTGTTTCTGGTTTTGTCGTCCGTAAACAAACTGATACAAATACAGTCAGTAACGGGTAGAAATCGTTACATGTAATATGTTAAATACAATTTTTGTACTTAATATTTGAACAACAATAACAATTCTTGTTACATTATTACTCATGCGTTATACATAAAAATAAAGTAACCATTTGGCATTCATAATTCAGAAGGTATTTCTAAAATAGCCTTGCACGTCGAATAATTCACTGATAATGAGTAAAATTTGCAAAATTACTAAATGAATTGGCGCGCGGTACATCTCGTCATATGAAGCACTTGGGAATTATACAAATATGCCGCGATGTATATTGTATATATCTGATCTGAGCGGCCAAGGTGGTCACAAATATCTGAACAACGCCCCTATTGTCAAGGCGATAAAGAGCCTGTTCAGATATTTTTGAGTACCTTGGCCGCTCCAATATATTTGATGGCGACTGTACCTGCACCTTTTTCTATATGACACAATAATGAGAGCAACAAAACCCGTCAAGTTAGATTGCTATACTATATCCTTATTGCTAGATCCGGATATCTGGCAGCTTTTAATGGGTGGAGGTCAGAGTAACAGGCTAGAAAAATATTCTATTTTTATTTTTTTAACCATTACCCTACTTTTTGTCTGCGGCGCAGTCGGGTAAAATGTTGATGTTTGTATAGCTCAAGTACAATTCTATAAACTAAAGTCAAATTCGTAATTTTGAAAGTTCCATATCAATGAAATATGCCATGGGAAGGTATTGACCAAACATATCACTTGTACGAGGATTTTCTCTGAGAAAATGCAATTTATTCGCAAACACATATATGACTGTATTGTGCAGAATTTAATAGGCTTTAATGTTGCCCTAGGACACATTTCCGAAGAATACGAGGTTTAAGAGTTAAAGGCGAAATTCTTCGGGATGGACGATATTTTCCAAGGTGCTGGCGATTCCTCGAGGTCCCGGAACATTAAATGGTCTGGACATGAAAATGGGACCTCTAATTAATATACATGCCAAATTTCAGGACTGTCCGAGAGATTTTTGGATTTGTCGTATTTTAACCGCATTATATTGTTTGGCTGAAATTATAAAAAAAATTTTTTGGATATTTATTGGAGATACCGCCATTACGCTTACGATTGTTAGCTTAAATAGATTCTTTAGTTACCGCTATTCCTCCTAATGCGCTCATATAAGGACCCGTACTATATATATTGCCGCGATGTATATTGTATATATCTGATCTGAGCGGCCAAGGTGGTCACAAATATCTGAACAACGCCCCTATTGTCAAGGCGATAAAGAGCCTGTTCAGATATTTTTGAGTACCTTGGCCGCTCCAATATATTTGATGGCGACTGTACCTGCACCTTTTTCTATATGACACAATAATGAGAGCAACAAAACCCGTCAAGTTAGATTGCTATACTATATCCTTATTGCTAGATCCGGATATCTGGCAGCTTTTAATGGGTGGAGGTCAGAGTAACAGGCTAGAAAAATATTCTATTAAATTTTTAGGTACCTACGTAGTTCTTTAGGTCCTAAATACATACTTAAGTAAATAAAAAATTGGAAACTACCTGTCCCTATTGTTTTAAGATTTTCCTAACCGATATCTGGTAGGCAGAGACTTTATGCATACACCTACGAGTATAAGTGACTACTTTTGAATCTTATCTCTGCACAATAGGTTCAAATCAACGCCACATACCGATATTACGAAAGGCAGATGCTTATCTGGCCTCTGCCCCCCATTAGGTTTGGGTCAAGTTGACTGTATGCAGATGCGACATTAGCTAATCTGTCAGTTACCACAACCTAGCTAAGGGAGGCACACCGACTTGGTAAGTTTGATGTTTTATATTCATTAAATATTTACGCCTATACTTCGTTTTTTTTCAGATTAGAAAAATCGTGCGAACGTCGTGCGATTTTTGAGGAAACGATTTTACAATTTGCCATTATCACTAGTAGGAAAAAGTAGTCTTATTTAAATTTTGCCCAGATATGGCTGCAAAAAATTAAGATAAACTGTCGAAATCGACCTTTATTTTTTAATCTAATCTGAAGAAAAACGAGGTATAAGAGCGTTTAAGTATTACCGAAAACCGAGCGTTAAGTACAGCTGAAGGTAGAACAAATCAAATTATATTAAATAAATATTTTGATTTATTTTATTTTAAGTAGTAACACTACTATAATATAAATTATAGACTTATATAGAAGCCATATATACAAATGAAAAAGTGACCTAGGCCTCCAGTCCCAGCCTTGGGCACCGCCTGAGGCCTAGATCACTTGTTCCTTTGTATACGACTGTACGACATCTATATCAGTTTATAACACTAGTGTACTCAACAATATTCCTCAAATTCAGTAATGTTTACGCATTCCTAAATGCTTATTATTTATACTGATATGATATCTTTCTATCGTTATGTTATGACCTCACCTCACGAGATGACCTATCTAGTTTGTTTATATCACTGTTTGTTCGATTCAAATTTAAATTTATTGCAAATGTTACGTTAGTTATGTTATTAGATGTACAGTCGACCAAGAGCCCGCCGGCACGCGCCCCGCCGACACAATCGAGTTGGCCATGGCGATGCAATCTGTGAAATGGCAGCCATTTTAACAGTTTTAGAACGCGTCATTTCGGGTTTATAATATGTATGTAGATAAAGCAGTGTATGCATATGTACGTAATTAGGCCTTACGTAGTAAGGACCCCTATTACGTAACAGTTACATAAACTACTATAAAAAAAACATAAATTGAAGGGATGTTTACAAAAAGAACATAACAACATTAGGTATGATTTTACAGGATAAAACTAAATTACTCTTTAAATAATTATGATTAAAGGTAGATTTTCCGGGACAATAAAGATATATGGCCACAAAGTTAGGAATACTTATACCTTTATTTGTTTTTCTCCAATGTGCTCGGAAATTTTCAGCTTACTGTAGCAAAATGAGTACGTGAAGTTCTTCATTTTTTAACAAAACGAATTAAAAAAAATAAAAATCATTAACTACCTGTTTTAGCGGCCGTGAAGTAATTTGTCAACGCCATAAATATGTATACACTATTGCACCTTACTCCATTGTAATAAGGTTCAAAGTGTATACATATTTTAGGCGTTGACTAGTAAAATCCATTCCTGTATTGTTTTTTACCTTTTAAACTTTTCATCCGACTAAGAAATATCATTTCAAACAGCCAATACTTAAGCGACATCTATACACCGTCTGAACGGCAATCCCTTCAAACTGTAGGATAGAGCGAGATAGTTAGATCAAAAACCTTGGTTGTCTCGTTCTTTGTCATAGCACCGCGTCTGATCGTGCGAATGAGGCTTAATACAATCATAGACAAAACAACTATTTTTAAGGTTTAATCTTGTATCTGTTGCATAAAAGGAGCATATTTAATACTGTCTTAAATAGCTTTTGACGAAAATTTCTTTTTAAATATTATTTGAATGAAAATTGGCAGTATACATAGTTCTTAATACTATAAAAAAAAATTATAGAGGGAAGCTAATTCATGACATTGAACGCTAATAACGTAACCAAAATCTGTAATTTATTTCATTTACTTTACTTTATTTCCGCGCACATTTAGAGAAAAGCACTATATATGCCTCGGCGGGAATAGAAATTCGTGGACTCGTCTTATTTTTTCGGACTCAGCTGCGCTTCGTCCGAAAAAATCGCTCATCCACGAATTTCCCTTTCCCGTCCTCTGCAATAATTAGTGTCCGACCGAAGTTTCGGTTTCGGCCAGTTTCGGCCAAAAAACCGTGTTTCGGCCCAAGTTTCGGTTTCGGCCAAAAAACGGCCGAACCTTTCGGCCGCGCCGAAACTTACAACATTGTACTTAATCGGTCCACAAGTTCTGTCTCAGTATCGTTTTTAAGTGATAAAATTATAATAAATAAATATCAAAAAAGTGTACATGTGATTTGGAAGATTATTTCATTAATTGTAATACGATAATATCATTTAAGTATTAATTTTATCTAACATTAAACTCTCGAGTTCATGCAAGGGACTGCCCAAGGAACTGCGTTGGTCTACGCTGAAAATGATACACGAAGAAATCAAGTAAAGACACTAGACGATTTATTTTAAATACTTATTGTAAAACTAAAATAGTCCATGCAATCTTGGCGAATTATTTTATAGAGACTTGTTAACAGCATTGATGAATCAGTCGATGAAACTTTGCTGTATAACTAATGAATAACACACAAATTTAAATAATCGTATTCATAATTTAAAAGAAAACATACCAATTTTAATAAAGCACAAATGTTTGTTTTTCCCGACTCATATATTCCTCAGTACTTTTTTTAACAAAACGTATTACTTTGACCATAGAGATAGATGCTATAAACCTTTAACTCCAAGTATCGAACAAAACTGTCATATTTTTATTTTGTTTACTGATCGTAATTTTACTCTGAAAGTCCTGAAGTCAAATACATCTGTCAAGTTTAAAATCGTGTGGGTTATTTTATTGCTAATTTTAACGTAGCAGATTTTCCTAAATAAATACCAAAGTAAAAAAAAACTTATGTCAGACATCTGTCTGTTTTCCATTTCCCATGTTTTCGTACATATGTACGAATGTACGAAAACTTGTGACAATTATACTTTCAATGAGGGGGGTAAAATTTTACGTTACAGTTGTTAAAAAATTACATAATTATATTTATTCATATGAAACCTTTATTAGAAAATATTACGTGTTCTGCATTTATTTCGCGAATGAAAAAGCTGAAAGATCTAACCGCACAATGCGTAACTCGGCTACATAACAAACAAGAGCGATGTAAAATTCTACAAACCAAAACGAATTTAGGGATCAAAATACGCCTTACACCGATACAACATGGAGTTGTGTACGAACTAGAAAAAAAAACACGGGATTAGGTTGCCAAGTGGACCCCAGGCTCAGTTGAGTCCGTGGGAAAACGCTGGCACATACGCTAGGAGGATGATCAATCAAAACTTACTAACCTTGTTCTTCTTTATACCATCTATCCTATACAAGTTAAAACGGCTTATTGACATTTACTTAACGATTTTAACATGTCTATAAAAGTTTCGGTTTCGGTTTCGGCCGAAACTGCACCTATAGCCGAACCTTCGTTTTCGGTTTCGGTTTCGGCAAAAAATCATGTTTCGGTCGGACACTAGCAATAATGTACTATTAAAGCTCGTTATTTTTCGGAAAAGACATGAAATAAACATTGTCACATATGCTTAAAATTTTGGTTAGTTACGTTGTTCTTGTGCAAAAAAAGTTAGTTTTCTGAAAATATTTTATTTTATGCTAAGTTTTCATTACATCTAATAAATTTCCCTATTTTAATGTTCATTTTAAATTTATTTTATTATAAATCTTAATTTCGCTGTTTTTATCGTAACTTTTTAAGAATGTATAACTAAGCGAGAAATTTTAATGGCAATTTTTTGATACGGTTAATAGTTTTTGGACTAACATCTTTTCACCTTTCGTAGCCCCTTTGGTAACGAACATGATGACATCAAAAACACAAATCCGCCAAAAATGTTAGTTATGTTGTTTTTATAAACTTCCTTCAATTTATTCGAAAATTGTGTGTTAAACTATTAACTTGTCAATAATTTAATAGTATTTTATACAATAGTGACATAATCAAGAGCTTTTCAGTCGAGTACCGCGTTTAGGCCACGAAGCTTGCTGAGTGGCCTAATTAAGGTAGTTACGAGATTGAAAAGCTTAATTATGTCACTATTGTATACAATACTTTTTCTACGAGTATTAGGAAGAATTGATTTTCTTTCATTCTTTCTAATTTTTTCCCAATCAAACGTCAAACACTATTTTTCAAACCATCTATTTAATGATCCCGGAAGTGCCATAGACTATCCAACATTTAAATGTGTAAGGTTTAAAAGCGGTATTACACATTGCAACCTGCAGGGCCCAATCTGTTGTGTACCCTGCCTCTCCCTACCCCTCCTTCAGCTCCCTACAGGCCCTACCTTTAATTACACCTTCCAACCTGACAGATTGGGCCCTGCAGGTTGCAATGTGTAATAGCAGTTTAAGTCTGGTCTATAAAATCCTAATACACAGATTACAGTCGACGAGTAGAAAAACATATGTTAGGAATTACGAGCAACTTTTATGTCATAGGTAGGTACACCATAATAAAAACCGGCCAAGTTCGAGTCGAACTCGCGCACGAAGGGTTCCGTACCATTAACTATAAAAACGGCAAAAAGTCATGTATATTGTGAGCCCCCTTAAATATTTTTTTTATTCTTTTTAGGGTTCCGTACCTCAAAAGGAAAAAACGGAACCCTTATAGGATCACTTTGTTGTCCGTCTGTCTGTCTGTCAAGACCATTTTTCTCAGGAACGCCTGGAGGTATCAAGCTGAAATTTATATCAAATACTCAGGTCTATTGTCCCTTGAAGCTGTGAAAAACTCAAACTTAAAAGCCAACGAAATCAAAAGATACAGGGGGTTTATGCTCCAAATTTTAGAGTTTTCGGCACTCGTACAACCTACGGGGTACTTTCCGTGAACTCAGAAACTTGAAATTTGGCACAAAGCAACGTCATAAAGCATAGACAAAGGAAAAATTATAAAAAATAGACATATCTAGTAAAATCATACAAAAATATATATTTTAAATTTTAAACTTAGTACCTTTTTCCTCGTAAACGCGTGAAGTTATTAAGTTGAAATTCATGTCAAATATTCAGGGCTATAGGACTTTTCAGATGTAGCAAAACCAAACTTTTATGTCAACGCAATCAAAAGAAATAGCAATTTAAGTTGCATATTTTGAAACTGAGTACTCGCAAGAAACTCAAAACCTAAAGGGTACTTCCCGTAAACTCAGAAACTTGAAACTTGGCACGAAGAAATTTCATATAGCACAGACAAAGGAAAAATTACGAAAAGTAGATTTTTTTTGTAAAATCATACTAGAAAAATATATTTTAAATTTTAAACTTACTACCATTTTACTTGGAAACGCGTGAAGTTATTAAATTGAAATTCATGTCAAATCTTCAGGGCTATATAGTACATTTCAGATGTAGCAAAACCAAATCTTCATGTCAACGCAATCAAAAGGAATAGCAATTTAAGTTGCATATTTTGAAACTGAGTACCTACTCGCGAGAAACTCAAAACCTAAAGGGTACTTCCCGTAAGCTCAGAATCTTGAAACTTGGCACGAAGCAACGTCATATAGCACAGACAAAGGAAAAAATATAAAAAGGAGACATTTTTAGTAGGATCATACAAAAAAATATTTTTTAAAACTTTAAACTTACTACCTTCTTCCTCGTAAACGCATAAAGGTATTAAATTGAAATTCATATCAAATACTCAGGTCTGTAATACCTTTCAGCTGTTGCAAAAACAAACTTTTATGTTAACGCAATCTAAGTTGCATATTTTGGAGCTGAGTACTCGCAAGAAACTCTAAACCTAAAGGGTACTTCCCGTAAACTCGGAAACTTGAAACTTGGCACGAAGAAAGTTTTAAAAAGCGACTAAAGGTACATCTCTTACAAATTCAAAACGCCTTACCTCTTGGCGGCCGAGCAAAACCTTCTTATCTCTAATTCTAGACCAGTAAAGCATAATATATAGTACCTATTTGACTACTTATATGTAAGTATAAATTTAATTATTCACTAATACCCCAGATTCTACTATTATTAAACACAATGTTATACACAATACCAACACGTGCACATCTACTCCTTCATAAATTATTGTTTTGTTACATGTTGAATATACTCGTACCATATATTCTACTCAATAACATATAATATATCAGGGTCCGACTGAAAACCAGCGCTGCAGTACATGTACTGCAGCTTTATGCTGAGTCGAGCCCCTTTTTAGCATCACATTAATGATACTGTATGTTTTGTTAGTAAGTAAGTTCAATTTGTTTTTTTAATTTAACATTTATTGTATTGTACTGTACTGTCTGTGATGTTAAATAAAGTTTTTTCTATTCTATTCTATTCTATTCTGAGAAACTTCATATAGCACAGACAAAGGAAAAGTTACGAAAAGTAGACATTTTTAGTAAACTCGTATAATGAAATATTTTTTTAAATTTTAAATTACTACCTACCTGTTTCCTCGTAAACGCGTAGAGGTATTAAATTGAAATTCATATCATATACTCAGCTCTATAATATCTTTCTGCTGTAGCAAAACAAAACTTTAATGTCCACGCAATCATAAGAAATAGCAATTGTTGTAGGTTTTTACGGAACCCTCGGTGCGCGAGTCCGACTCCCACTTGGCCGGTTTTTTTTTATTATTTGTTGTTATAGCGGCAACAGAAATACATCATTTGTGAAAATTTCAACTGTCTAACTATCACGGTTCATGAGATGGTGACAGACGGTCGGATGGACGGACAGCGGAGTCTTAGTAATAGGGTCCCGTTTTTGGGTATGGAACCCTAAAAACGCTTGGTAAATTCACCCGTGAAGGGGAAATAATGAACGTGGAAGGCTGTAAAAAGAAAGATGAACCAACGTAAAGGTAGGACTGATAGAGAGATAGTATGAAAGGTAAAGGAACGAATTAAGTGAGGGGCGACAAAAATGCGGTAGAGGAAAACCTTCTGCGCCGATATGAATGTACTAAATGGGTTAAAGGCAAGCCAATGGTCACACATCCTGACTATATTGTAATTTAATTATATTCCATTACGTACTTATGTTTGACCTCTTTTATATATAAAATTTCAGTATCATGAAGCTTTTCAAGTTCCTGCCGTTGTTACTACTGGCTGCCACAACAACAGCCTCACCTACAACATCTGGTGAAGACACACAAGCTGCTAACAACTCTGAAGACCAGCTAATAATAACAAGGACCATCTTTGAGGAATCCACTGTCAAATATACTGGCCAGCATGATATTGTCAACATTATCGTACCCCTAAACAAAATTAACTTTGAAGACGATGACGAAGACAGTAATGATCCTGAAGTTACTATTTTCTTTGTGGAAGCCGATGTTAATGACAAAGGAGAAAGAAAAGACCAGGGTTTATATGTTCTTAAAAATGGTAAAGCTACGAAAATACTAGACAATGGAAGAGACGCTACAGCTTTGAATGATGATAGTAAAAAGGTTTATTTTGGTGCATCTGACGGAATTTTTATTTATGATGATACAGACGGAAAAACTATTAAATATGGATCTCTTACTGATAATATTGTACAAATAGAAGCTGATAATACAACAGGAATAATTTATTATTTAACAGGCGATCATCAAGTATTCTCTGTCGTTGACAATGGTGCAAGCAAAAAGAAAATTAACCTTGAAAATGTTAGGGAAATCGCCATTGATTATAAAAGTAACTTGTACTATTATGATGATAAGAAAGATTTGTACATTTATAATCTTAACCATGGTGGTATCCAGAAAATTGAAGGTATACCTAGTCATAATAAAGTTAAACTAGTAAGACCTATGTTCGCCCAGGAGGAGGGGGTATTCGCTGTCATAGACGATGTACTTTATCTACTAAATGCTGATAGGACAGCAGAAAAGAGTAAAGTGACTTTTGAAGTAAAACCGTCAGCATATGCACCAGAAGCCACATTAATACAATATTACGCATTTGACAAAAAAATATACGAATTCAATGTACTAGCTATTATAAGTTCTGAACTTGACGAATTGAAAGACTTTTTAAACGACAAGAGAAATGAAATAGAAAATATTGCTACGAAATCTAGAAGTTCTTTTGGTGCGTAAATTTTTTTGATAATGTTCAGTAAGTAATGAATACACCCTGATTTAGTATTATGTACTAGGTATAATTTTTTCTATTGTAAAATGCACGAGTCTTATTTTTTACCCAGCTACGGCGAAGGCGGTAATCACACTGCTGCGGATCCGCATCCGGTTGCGGCGCCAGTGTAATAATCGCCGAAGCCAAAAGGAAGGGTTATGATTTAATAATGTACCTTTCCACAGTAATCACAAAATTCGGGAGGGGGTTTCTAATTCGTCGGGATCTTTGTTTTTGATTGTTTTTTTATATGTACCTATGTTCACCGATTATTCGAAGACGGCTGAACCGATATGGAAAATTCTTTTGTTTTAAGGGTATACAGACATTTTTGGATGGACAGTTAAGCCCATAGTCATCAGGTCAGGATCCTGAGAAGATCCTGGATGAGATCCTGGAGAAATGAAGGGAACTCTTCAACTGTAGGCACACCTGTAGTAGATTCGAGTATTTTTTACAAGAACTGGTGGAACTATTGGTGGGGTGGTGCCTCACCTAATTGACGTTAGTTCTTTTTTTTTAATTTAAATAATACACGTACATCATTTTCGACATGGTTTATTTACTGAAAAATTGTACTATTGCCAATATTTTCTTCTGACAACACTGTGAAAAACATTAATGTTGAGTGAGCGCTATCGACAATGCTTCATCACCGTGACAATCTGAGACCTGTCAATGATAACGAACGGTAACCTCCACAGAAATTAGCTACATTGGAGTAGTCTCTGTTTTACACATTTCTTTGTTAAAATCTTTATTATTGTGTTTACATAATGCTTTTGTAATCTAAGATCAAAGAAATATCTACAATATTTTTGTGGTAACTATTTTGTAAGGAAATTATCAATCTTTATCATTTACGCGTCTCTAATTAGAATATACATGTAACAGATTATCATAGGTATTTTGTTACAACGTACTCACAATTTAAGTAATAGTTGCCATATTATTATTAATAAAAATAGATTTTTAGTTCGCACCCAAACCTACATCAACATGAAATCGAAAAACTTCAATATACTACATATTTTTTTAACTAGTAAAACATTGTACAAATACGTTTCAAGTATACACTAAAGAGAAAATGCAATTGTGGCCATTTTCGCCACCACACGTACATAATTAATATAATATTATGTATAAATGCAAAACCCAGAAGTGGACTACTTAAAAATTTGAAATAATGTTAGCACTTATGGATGTACACACATTCAAATTTACACACTTCACACCCCAATAATATGTAAGCACACTCCCAAATGCATTATTTTTTGCGAAAAATGGGATGACTTTGCGAGACCAGGGATTCATAACATAAAGACATTGAGTTATAATATAAAATCATTGCATAAAGAGGATATTTAGTTATTATCTATGTCATATTATTTTTACCTTAACTTTTGTATTTTTTTATTTGGTTCTAGCTGTTTAGTTTTTTGATGTGTCTCCTCAAATCATCCCATTTAATCAGTTTATATGTATTTCCATTTATTTATCTTTAATGTTAGTATAGTTTCTGCAATGGAAGATTGTATAGTTAACTAATAAATAAATACCCTAAATAAAGTAAGATATGCAAAACAAATTATGAAACAAAATTACAAATAATCAAATAATTAGAAATATACGAGGGACGTTCAATAAGTCCTCGGTATCGGTATTAACCATCCTCTCAATAATATTCCTTTAATGTGGACTATACTATGGCTCTAATCAACATTCAATTAGAGAGAAAAAATATCTGCGTTATTCATTTGTTTTTCTACGGTAGCTGAACAAAAAACATTGGTATGAACATTTTTACAGGCGGTAATAATAAGAGACAGTTTTGTAATTATTTGGAGCGGTGTGGAGAAGCTCCTGATGCACTTAACAAAAATATTGTTATTGAAAATGAAACCTTGGTTTATCACCATGATTGAAAGACTAAACAAGTTACCTGTGCAGTTTTTTTTTTCAATCTCCAGGTCTATGACCATAATTAGGGTGCTTTTACGGCCTTTTCCAGTATTATCGAGGCGTACAAATAAATACTGGGACATTAGCTTTTAGCAATTAAGCTTAAATATTTTTGAACAGTTGTATATCATTATTCATTCATAGTTATGGAAAGATATTTAAAAAATCAGAAGAATAAAAATAACGAAATTGCAACAGGAATTATGCTTCAGAAACTTCTAATTGGCAAGGGTGCTACTCTTCGACCAAAGTTAGAAACTGATAACCGCTTCCCCTGTTATTCAGCCCTAACTTTTGAGTACTAATTCTCATTCTCTAATGTTAAAAAACAACTACATAAAAATCACGACCTAATGACGACTTAGTGAAGGGTTACAATTTGACCAGCAAAGGTTAAATTATTATTAGAGTTGTAAAATAAAACAATTGAATGACGTTAATAAGTATTTGCAAGTAACAAAAGTATGCATATTTTAATTAAAATATAACTTTTTAGATATCGCCCATTTTTAATACAGATACCGAGAACTATTTGAACGCCCCTCGTAACTACTTGGGTACTTCGACAGTTCACGTTATTTTAGAATATAATAGTAGGTAGAAGCAAATATTTAAAATTACGCAATGAAAAAAATATCTTCACTATTTGTTAGTGGTCGATTTCAAATAAAGTAAAAATAATTAACTACAAGGTGCAGATAATGCTAAAATTGTTATTATTGTCATGGTTTAAGAGAATGTACAGTAAATAATTAAAAAGAGACATTAAAATTAGAAAGCGTTAATATTTAAAATAAATAAAATAGACCATTAACAGTATAGTCCGCATTCATAAAACTTTGCATTCATTTCAAATCTGCCAAGTCTTATAAAAAAAGGTATCAGCTAAGTATATTACACAATTCGTATAATTTATAAAGTCAATCCAACCACAAGCCAACGCTTATTCAGAGTTCCATCTTTGGTGCTTTTTAAACTTTAAAACCCTTTTTATTCCACACATTAGTCCATCGACAAATCCAATTTCTGCACAACTTACAAGGTTGGTTTTTTAGTTTACACACAGATAAGAAACCGGATATTATTGATGTGCTAATAGGTCTGAATAGAAAAATAAATAAAAGATAAAGTCGGAGAAATAAGGTTTAGGTATAGGTATGATCAGCACATCGGTTTTTGATGAAAGCAATAAGTCACGTGCAAACACTACCGCGCTTAAGTCAATCATAATTGCTTACGAACAAGTAGCAGTTCAGTTCAGTTCAGTTTTTTTATAGTAAATGGCATCTGCCCATTGGGACAATTTTGCCAGTGTCAAAATAGCGTGACAAGTGTACGGTTAATCAAAAGTTTGCTTCTAGAGCTCGACGCTGTACGGTAAGGTCTGGCTTTTTATAAGGAGACTACTCCCTACAAACAGCACGTGGACTAACGGATATCTAACTCAAACAGGGATTACACTTGTTTTGAAACTAATTCTTCATTAGCGGCACACTTGTTCGTTATATCACTGCACACGCTATGTATTACACACTGAATCACGAAAATGAACAAAAAATAAAAAAAACTATTCCCAAAACAAAACCGCCATCTTCGTTAAGATAGCCTGAACAAGTAGCAAATAGCCCGGGCTCCGTTGATTATGACATTTACAAGATGGCGACAGGCGTTGTTCAAAGGCATGAGTTATATTATATCCATTTAACATAATAATACAGAAAACGCGTGTAGTTCTTGCGTTGACAAACCCTGTGTTTACCCAGAAATTATTTAATTAGGTAATGTATGTAAGAGACCTTTCTGTTGTTATTTTTTTACTACGGTTTACGCTTTAAAACATTATTTAAAGAGAAAGCAAAAAGGAGTTAAATCTAATAATTTTGTCGCTTTTTAAGTTTTAGTCGCCATCAAATATATCGGAGCGGCCAAGGTGGTTACAAATATCTGAACAACGCCTCTATCGTCAAGGCGATAAAGTGCATGCTCAGATATTTTTGAGTACCTTGGCCGCTTTGATATATTTGATGGCGACTGTAAAAGACGTTCACTAAAATACCGCAGTTGCGTTGTGTTTAATTTTAAATTTGAATGCTTCCCTATTGAATTCATATTCAGCGTGTAATTCATAGACAGGAGTGGAAATTTGAGGCCATAGCTCCATACAAAAAATCAGTTATGGACAAATGTGGACGAGTTTACTGCAATGGACCACTTTGTCGATTTACAAGGACACTTTTTTCTTTCACTAATAGATAGTGCATGTTGCGTATTTTTAGAAAGTACTAGTAACTCCATATCGACAAAGTGGTCCCTTTGTCCGTGGACTGCCACAAATGTCTATGAATAGCTGAATTCCACTCTAATGTGTGATACGCCTAAAGTCAAAATTCCCAAAAAAGATTTTTAATCAATACATACTTTTATACAATATCGTATCACTTAGAATTCATTACAAACTACAAGCCACCTAATCACTTAGAAATTAAATTAATTATCAGAACTAAATAGAATGAAAGGTGTAGGTTTTCGAACTATATTTTTAACACCTGAGAATGATATAAAAACACGTAGGGCCCCGGATTTGCCCCGGTTTTGGCCACTTAAAGGATAGTTTGCCTATTCAGACGTCCGTCATTTTGGGACAATAAGGAATTATGAGTCACACTCTTTATTTACTGAGTCGTTGAAAATATGACTATATATTTATATTAATCTCGACTGTTAAGATTCTGTATCTTAATTTTTTTTTCATACTATGTCAGAAAGGGGCCAGGAGCCAGTTTTGGCCCCTTTTTTCCATGGCTCCTGATAACTGATAAATGACAGATGACAGTGACATCTGTGCTGCCATAATTTATTCTTATATCAACTATAAACTATAGACTTGTAAATGTATGTATACCTTAATAAAGTTGAAAGTGGCTAAAACCGGCACACTGACCACAACCGGGGCATCTGCCCTATCACATCTTAATATGTAGAAAAAACAAAGGAGGATACAATATATCCGCGCATTAAATATTAACTTTAATTATTTTATAAATATTAACTAGAATTTCCACGATTATATCCGATGGCACTTCAATGAAATTAGATTAGAAATATAAATAATTAATACATGTTATTATTCAATGTAGTAGACATTACTGCACTCTAGATAACCTTAACAATACTTATAAAGTCATGTTCAAATAATCGTGAACTACATTTTCATTTCGATATATTGAACACGTTTATATGATGTTAGAGTTATATGCATATAAACTGAAAACAGCATTTATTTTGTTACTATACATTGTATAGATATAAAATATACTGAATTTTAGCACTTGTGTCCGAAAACAGTTCGCTTTTCTAAAGGCTTAGTGAACTAATTAGTATTTCATAGTATTATTTCAAATTAGGGTAATTTTTATGTGAAAACCTATATTTTTCCCGCTATCGTCTTTAATTCGCTATTTTTATAATTAGGGCTCCATAATGAAGACTCAATATTTTTCCTTGACCACTTTTTTTAGATAGAACATTATGGCCATAAGTATACTTTTTTAATATAATAACGGATTTTCAAGTACTCACGATGCAGCCGAAATATTTCTAATAAGAATGTTCAACGGACGGATGACTAAAACTACGTATATTATTAACTATATTTAACTTTTATTTTAGTTTTTTTTTTGGATAATAAATGTTGTTTTGATAATTGGATTGGTGAAAAATGTTTTTTTTTTAAATAAATATATAATCAGGTAAACACTCGTAAGTAAGTATACATTTTCACAGGTTTTAAGTCTAGCAATATTATAAATACACACCAATAAGAGGGACAAACAAATCCGTGTATTATCTGAACCGAAGGCGAGTGTCATAAAAACGTGTCATTTTCTGCCCGACTCAGTAAATCTATATTATTATGGGATAAAATAAATCTTGATAAATATATTTGTCTCTCTCTATTGTATGAACTGCACTTTAGTGTTTAATAACATACATTTTGTGAATTTATCATGTTATGGCATCGTTGAGTTACTTTTGAACAATATTTTTAATATGTACAATATTCAATCTGTACAGTACATTGAAAATATTTTTGCTTCTTTAGCAAGTATCTTAATGTCTCGACATACTCTTATTATTTAAGTCAAAACATTCGTATGTATAGATATAATCAGAATCACAAACCGTACACATACAAGTCTTACATGGACTGTTTCCATACAACAGGTGTTCAATAATATCTACACACGCCTTGGCAATAGAGTCATGTTTGGCACCAACGCCGTCAGTTGGTCGCTTTCATGGGTTTGATTACTAACCCTTTGACCACCAAAGCCGTCATGTCACGCGCACGGAAGGCCGTGCCCTCAGCGCCAGGACGTGATATCACGTCCAAAATATAACCGGTTTGCTTTGCGCGCTCGATTTTTCCGTCCGATGCTTGGCGTTCAAAAGGTTAAGGACAATAATTAAATATCTAGACTGCAATGTTTATACAAAATCGAGTACAGAACGGATAGCATGGTTGCCGTTGTATCGTCTATCGCAACATGCGTCACTTTCGCACTTGTAATTGTTAGAACGGGACCGCTATGGTGACAGACTATAAAAACCCGACCATATTAAGATATAAATAAATAAACACGGGTTACTCACGTCTTTTAAGTCGAATATTGCTCGACATGTTTCGCTCCATAAAGAGGAGCTTATTCGTGAGCCATTCGCGATGGCTAACCGACACAGACTGCGACACAACAACATGTCGAGCAATATTCGACTTAAAATACGTGAGTAACCCGTGTTTATTTATTTAATATGTCTGATTCTCACGGAAGTTTTGCATATTAAGATAGTTGTATTATTTCCATTTGTGAATGTTATACGACTTTATTACACAATATCACCATCTAATACATAATATGTGCCTATAGAAAATTTCTAAAATTCAACACACAAAATCATTGTGGAAATATGTGGACGAGTTTAGTGCAAGGGACCACTTTGTCGATTCATAAGGACACTTTTTTCTTTCACTAATAAATAGTGCATGTTGCGTATTTTTAGAAAGTACTAGTAACTCCATGTCGACAAAGTGGTCCCTTTGTCCGTACACAGCCATTCTCACATTTTAGTAGGTATTTCAAATTTTCAAATTGCAAATAAATTATTGTTTGTTTTGTTTTGTTTGTTTTCCAATTTAGAAATTTTTGTATACTTTCTGCAACACATACGTATTTTCCAACCTTTCCGGTGGCGAATGCACTAGTCCCAAAACGCACTATTAGTCAATACACTCTAATTTCTAAAGCCTCTCTTCTCATAAGAAACTAGGCCTAAAATACCATATTTCCAAAAAGGCTTATTCTCGATTTACACGAGAACCATTGAAAACTAGTCCCAAAATACACCTTTCCCAAAATACCCCAAATTGTGTTCACCTGTAAGTGGCGTAATACTTTATTCTCATAATGCATAGTTCTCAAAACACTCTAGTGCCAAAATACCCTATTTTTTTCTTTTTTTTTGAGCGTCATATCTCTTTGTGATTGCTTTCAGCCGTAACACCCGTTTGACGCCAACTGCCAAGAGTATTTTTTGAAAAACCAGTTTTTATATAATATTATTTTGAACTATACAGGATGTAATCGTTAAGTGCAGCCAGGCGATAGTTCCGTAAATATACCAGATATCAGAAAATTTAAAATTGATAATAAAAGTGCGTCACCCATTGAGTAAAATTACATTAATAACTTTTTTAAATCAAAGTATCAATATTAAAAATATTAAGTTTAAACGCTTCCATACATTAAGTACGACTTAACTCCTCAAAGCACGTCGGTGTCGGTGTCGTAAGAGATAAAACTGCTTGAGATTCATTATTTGCATGAATAAACTGTAATAAAATACTAAAACTACCGTGTATGAAATAATAAATCTAACATTTATATTTGTTTTATTTACAGTTGCACAAAGTACGTTTTTCTGTTTCTGCAATTCCGAAACGTGGTGGGAATGAAAATTACTTTCTTTTTTAAAACTTAAACTTTATAAAACAATTGAATGAAAATATCTAACTTTTGTATTCATTTAAAACCGTCAGATAATAATAGATCGTGTAACTACTTTTAAAGTGATAATTGATTGTTATAGATAAGTGGATAAAATAAAACAATTCATCAATGAATTTGATAACGGTCAAATGACTAGACCGTACAAACTAGTCTTTCAACGTACGTTAACTAAATGTATGGGAGGGTTTGAAGTTAATTTTTGATCAGTTTAAACATTTTCTACTTACGGAATAATCGTCTGGCTACACTTAAAGATTACACCCTGTATGTCGCTGTTTAAAACCTTCTTGGCCGGTCTCCTATCAAAATTAATTCATGCCATTTACACAAAAAAAAATAGGGTATTTTGGCACTAGAGTGTTTTGAGAACTATGCATTATGAGAATAAAGTATTACGCCACTTACAGGTGAACACAATTTGGGGTATTTTGGGAAAGGTGTATTTTGGGACTAGTTTTCAATGGTTCTCGTGTAAATCGAGAATGAGCCTTTTTGGAAATATGGTATTTTAGGCCTAGTTTCTTATGAGAAGAGAGGCTTTAGAAATTAGAGTGTATTGACTAATAATGCGTTTTGGGACTAGTGCATTCGCCACCGGAAAGTTTCCAACAATGTATAAATACCGTAATTTTCGACACATCACGTTCGACGTCCAAATCTAGGACTTAAAACCTATCGGGCATATGATGGTCGCGCTAAAAATACACAATAGCCGTCACGTTCTAAAAAGAAAAGTGCGGGAGTAGACGACAAGCATCATATCTGTATATGATGGTCACACTTGAATACATCCCTCTGTTAACCGTTTACATGCCGTCGTCTGATAATATGAGACAAAGTGACAGGCGCGGTCCCAGGTGGGGGGGGGGGGGGGGGGTCACATGAGACATGACCCCCCCCCCCCCCCCAAAATCGTACATTTCAAATACAAAAATAAATTTGACTGACCCCCTCAAAAATTGGAAATATCATTTCTGCAATAGTGCCCCCCCCCCCCCAAATTTCAGGCTGCGACCGCGCCTGCAAAGTGACAACACAAATAACACCGTCAATTACGACAGAGCTCAAATTTTATGACGTAAGGCTCTGTATTGACGTTTGCTAGTCCTGTGGATAAATGCGTCCATCACATGCCCGCTGTATTGCGCGGAGATGGAGTACTGTATATAAACCTACTCTGTAACAACATAGATAACAGTATAGACTTAAAGATATAATAGACGGCTATAGTCTAAGAACTTTTTGAAGCTCAAGTCAATTGCGCCCTCTGTCCGAATGCCCCCTAAAGGTACCGAAAATGTAAGAGGAAATGTCACCTGCACTGCTACTCCACCTAGTAGCTACTAGTGTACTACTAGTACGCTATTTGTTACTAGGTGGAGTAGCCCCCTAAAGGTACCGAAAATGTAAGAGGAAATGCCACCTGCACTGCTACTCCACCTAGTAGCAACTAGTGTACTACTAGTACGCTTTTTGTTACTAGGTGGAGTAGCAGTGCAGTGCAGGTGACATTTCCTCGTACATTTTCGGTACTTTTAGGGGCCATTCGGACAGAGGGCGCAATTGACTTGAGCTTCAAAAAGTTCTTAGGCTGTGCTGCTCTACTATATAAGTTACCAGTGGCGGCGGGTCCATAGAACCCGATTCCCACCGGCTTCCCTTTTTATTAGGCGCTTGGATAACTTCCCAATAGATCACAGAGAAAAGGAAAGCCAAGGTAGCTTCGGCTTGCCTACAAATATTTTTAACGCGCCGCCACTGTAAGTTACTCTATGATAACAGTAACGTACGATGCCTTTGACAACGGGACTGCGCTAGCCGCGATCGACGTTTGCCGCGCACCAAGGCATCTGAAAAAAAATGTTTTTTTTTAACATGACGTAATTTGTTTAGTTTATTTATACCATAAAGAATAAACACAAAAAAAAACTTAAACTAAGATGCGCCACAAAAACCTGTTGAGACATAGTACATACTGACAACGGCTAGGTAAACGGCTATCACACATCGTCATCCTTCTTGTAAACAAAAAACTTTCTTAAATGTGTTTTTACATGTATTTTTGTTTTTAAGGGTATTTGTATATATATCTTCTGGTAAATCATTAAGTCCACATATAAGTGTATAATGGTTTTGCCACAGGAAACATTAGAAAATTTTCCCTCCGGCCGACTTTGGTCACTTCCTAAATTGTATCTTTCCAAACTTGTCACAATTCGTCCACTCCAACCTCGTCGTTTTCCTAAGTTGTCACTTTACAGATTCCGAAATTGACTACTTTCTAAACAGTCATTTCCCTATTCGTATGTTGAATTCCCAAAATGCTGAATCTCAAAATATTAACTCAAAATGTTGAACACTCAACTTGACTACGCGGGGCTCCTATTTCTGGGCGGTTTGCACTTCGGGCATCTGAAGCTACCTAACAAACTTAACCTACCTACCTATTGATTTAGTGTGATATCCATTACACTTTAGGGAAAAAAGCGTAGATAGGTAGGTAGGTAGGTTAGGTTCGTTAGGTAGCTTCAGATGCCCGAAGTGCAAACCACGGTGTTTTCAGTTCGAACAAAGTAGCGAATATATGAACTCGGATAGGCTTCGGTGAATTAACTACAGATGGCTGTGTAAACAAATATGATGAGTTTGGGTTATCTGTGGTCCACCGCTACCGTTTTCATTACACGCATTTTACAATTTACGAGAGAAAAAATTAACAACACTATTGTATTATTTTTATTAATAAATAGCATTTCAATTTTTATTTTATTTATTTATCTAAGAAAACAATATGAATTTTAATATTTTTCTATAAGTGTGTCTATTTTAATAACGTCAACTGTATAAATCTAAGTTTTTTAAGTATGGATGGAATGGAACGTTTTTTTGGTAGACCCGCCATAATGTTTTTATTTCAAGACGTTTATTTTCTTGTCCTCGATGCTTGAAACTTTTCTTTTACGTTTTTATTGTGATTTTAAACTACGACTGTGCTTGCCCTGGACTCCGATAACTCTGATTTTACATGAATATACCTGATTTACTCAATGGACTTTGATTTTCTGCTTGTATTGGTTCAAAGTGACAATGGTTCGAAACAGTGAGATGTGTTGTGTATCTAATTGCGGTAAAACGCGTAAGTATTCATATTGTTATATTAGATACCCTTATTTAATTTTAACTGTGATACCAATAATATTATACGTCAAGATCCTCAAGTATAAATATGGAACTCTGAATCCATTATGGAAGTCTTTGTTCATTTGAAGGTACTTCGTATTTAAACTTTGGCCTTTTCCTATATCAGAAATATGGCGAAATAGTCATCAACCGTTATGATCCCATACTTTTTAATTAATATTTATTCAAACCTGGCCCGATGTTGTCATTTTTCGTCACCGCGGCGGGGTATTTATTATATAATGATTACTTCAGGTTTTTTATGAATTCCCTTAGTTTCTTAGGGTTTATAATATGGTGTTTTAGTTTATTTCACTAGTAACTTTATATTGGTGTTTATTTGCTGTAGCTAAAAACCGCCCTGATAATAAATTGATCTTATATCAACACTATAGTGTATGTTTTTTTTTCAGGTTCAGATAATGTGATACTGCACAAATTTCCTAGCCCACTTAACGAGCCTGACAGGTTCCGTACTTGGATTTACTCTGTTGGGGGAGATGTGTTATCCTTGGATAATCAATTTATACATCAATACCGAAAAGTGTGTCATGTTCACTTTGAACAAAAATATATTACTCGAGGTGGCCGGCTCAGTAATACTGCGGTTCCTACACTTTATTTAAAAGGTATGAAGGCACAAATAAATTATTATTGCACACTGTGTACAGTAAATTGTTGAGCCATTTAAAGGTCATGTTATGTTGGACTTATCATAGTGTTAGTATTAATCAACCAAAATATCTTGAAATCTACATGACATTAAATTTACAACATTCACAATAAGCAGACACACACAAATTACTAATTCTTGTTTGATTCTTGTGTATGTAAAATAATGTATTATAGTCTTCTGCTCTTGGACAGGGAGTGCCCGGGGAAACATAACTGTCAGTGCTGCAAAATATGTACTTTCAAATGATCTTTAACACATATATGTGACCTGAAATATATAACAAAATGCAGTTCAAGTTTTATAATACATATTTTTTAAAATAACATTTTAAGGATGTTTCATGTATTACAATTTTACATTTGAAAAAATCTGTACTTGAAATTTTACTTATCATTATTACTAAATTTATTAAGGTTTTTAAGGTTAAATATTCCTTTATAAAATTTCCATTTGTATATTTCCAGGCAGTGCACCGCTGCAAACAGCAAGTAATATCCAAGAAGTTTTGCAAGATGTACCCCGTACTCCGCTGGTTGAAAATCGAAATCTGTATAATGTTGCTCCTGATGCATCTTGGCCTACAACCTCAGGTTAGTTTAAATTACTATTTATCTCTATTTATGAAAATTGGTTATAAATAAATACTATGAGACAATCTTATATAAATCATTGTCTTGTCCCACTGTATTGAGTTCTCCTCTTGGACAGAGGATGCCCGGGAAAGATAACTTTCAGGTCCACAAAATATTTACTTTCAAATAATTTTTAACACAATGGGACCTGAAATATGTTTTAAAAAACCGGCCAAGTGCGTGTCGGACTACGCATAATGGAGGGTTCCGTACCTTCAACGGAACACGAAAATATAATTATCAAAAGGTCGTATGTGCGTAAGGGAGACGTTTTTTAGAGATAACTCGAAAACGCTCTAGCCGTTAATGCTCAAAACAACTTTCTTTGAAACAATATTAATGCAAAGGTGTATCTACTCGAATCATTTCTGACTCTATTAACAAAATTTAAAAAAAATCAAGGTTTATTTTAGTTACCTTCATGGAGTGAAAGTTACATGTACAGTCAACATCAAATATATTGTAACAGCTAGTGTAGCCAAATAGTTCGTCACACCATACAAAATATATGGTGTGAAGAACTATTTGATCACTTTGGCTGTTACAATATATTTGATGCTGACTGTACAATCAGCATCAATAATATGTATACGAATTTGAGTCTTATCCCACAGACATAAGTGCCGAAATGTTAACATATTTTTGATGCTGACTGTACAAACACACCTTATGTTAAAATTTTATTAAGAGACGTCTCACAGTGTCAGAAATAATTGTGAAATAGCTGTGACATACGGACGCACGGAACATGGACGGAACATAACGCAGCTATAAGGGTTCAGGTTAGCCATTTTGGCTACCGAACCCTAAAAATATGCAATTCAAGTTTTATTAAACATATTTTTTATATGGAACAAAACATATATATATGGACAAGCTTTGTCTTTGTCATTTATTACATGTTTCATTTATTACAATTTTATATTTGAAAATGATGATGAATGACAGATGTCCTTGACCCTTTTATTATTATTATTACCAAATTTATTAAAGACATATATTTATTTATGAAGTTTCCACATGTAAATTTTCAGGAATTGCTCTGAAAAGTACACCGCTGCAAATTGCAAGTAATGCCCAACAAGATTTGCAAGATGTACCCCGTGCCCCGCTGATTGAAAACAGAAATCTGTATAATGTGGCTCCTGACGCTTCTCGGCCTACAACGTCAGGTTAGTTTAAATACCTGTATTACTTACAGTAAGCATGAAGGATGCTCTGTTAGAATGAAGTCAAAAAGGAAGGTGATCTGTGATGTATGTATGTCATTCAAGTCAAAGGTACCTGCATCATTGTAGGTTGTTGATAAGGTGTTAACCAATTAAAAATAAAGCAGAGTTATTATTTTTTAGCTATTCTTTCGATTGGCATCATAAAAGTAGGGTGATTTTTTTTTCACATTTAAGTCGGTTCGATTCCCAGCCGAAGCAAGTAATTTTTAGAAAATCTATGAATGCAGAATTACTAACTTTTAAAAATAACATAAAGTCTTCTTTGAGCAAAATTCACTATCTACGATATTTAAGGTACTTCCCCTTCATGTCCCATAACTTTGGGACGCCCTGTATATAGTACATACCTACAGGCGGGGACCGTAGGATCTTCTACGTTACGTGATACGATTTAACTACGGCATTTGATACTAAGATGATTCTTGTTGTGGCAACAAATAGTAATTTGTATTTAGGCACAGAAAACCCCAGTCTGCCAGTTTTAGCACGGCCGCACTGGTTCAAAAGTGACATAAATTTGGAGTCAAATCGTTACTTTTAAACTAGTCTGCCGGGCGCTTCTGGCCATGCAGGAACTGGCAGACTGAGTTATCTGTACTTAAAAATCAATTAATATTTGTTGTCACAAACAGTGTCATCTTTATATCCAATGACGTAGGTAAATACCATCATTTTTCACACCGGAAGTGGTACTCTTTGTGCTTTCGGTCAATTCACTTTTTTTTTAAATTTTTTGGATATCAGCGTCACTTTTTTGAACATGTGCCATTGGGCTTATCTTTGTCTCAAGTAACGTAGCAAATAACTAAATATAGAGGTTGAAGTGCTGGTAGCCTTGCGGTAAGACGGCCGACTTTCAATCCGGAGGTCTCGTCGGCCACTAAGTTTTTCGGAACTTATGTACGGAATATCATTTGATATTTACCAGTCGCTTTTCGGTGAAGGAAAACATCGTAAGGAAACCGGACCTAATCCCAAAAAGGCCTAGTTTCTCCTCTGGGTTGGAAGGTCAGATGGCAGTCGCTTTCGTAAAAACTAGTGCCTACGCCAATTCATGGGATTAGGTTGTCAAGCGGACCCCAAGCCGGGATAAACGCTAGTAGGAAGATGAAGATCAAGTTAACGTATTCCTTACATCATTTCAATTTTTATTTTCAGGTTTACTTAAACAACGACAGATTAAATGCTCTCAAACATCCACAAAAGATGGCCAATCTCCGCAAACTGTTTTGAATGGTAAGTTCTAATCCTAATTTGTTACTCAATATTTTTTGATTAGATAGTCTTATTTATTTTTAACAGCCTTGTAGCCGTGTCGGTAGTGACCCTGCCTATGCAGCAGGATGTCCCGGGTTCGAATCCTGGTCAGGGCATTTATTTGTGTGTCACTATGTATATAAGTATTTATAACATAACATAACATAAATATTCTTTATTGCACACCTCAAATTAAAGAAACAGAGTATACACAAGTTACAAACAGAAAAGTAGAGGTAAAACAATTGGCGGTCTTATCGCTAAAAAGCGATCTCTTCCAGACAACCTTTGGGAAGCGGAAACCTTATTATTTATTTATCTATATCTATCTATTATATATCGTCGCCTAGTACCCACAACACAAGTCTTATTGAGCTTCCTGTGGGACTAGGCTGATTTATGTAAGATAGTCCCATAATATTTATAAATTTATTATTAATAGGCATTTTTAGATTTCTGTACCTACCAGTGGCGGCGCGTCCATAGAACACGATTCCTATCGGCTTGCCTAATTTTCAGGCATTCCAGTTTTCCTACAGCTCATGAAGAATATTTAAGCCAAATTAAGCTTCGGCTTGCCTAAGTAAAATTTTGACCCACCGCCACTGGTAGCTACCTAAAAAATTACCATGAACAATTAATACTAGTGTTTTAGTTCGCCTGTCTGTCTGTCTGTCATCAGGCCTCTGGAACTAGTTTTTTTTATACCATGACGGTGGCAAACAAGCATATGACCCGCCTGATAGTGAGCAGGTACCATATACCTACCCAATGAACGCCTGTAATTCCAGAGCATTCACATGCGCTTTACCGACCCTTTAACCCTTTGAACGCCAAAGCCGTCATATCACGCGCACGGAAAGTCGTGCCGTCAGCGCCAGGACGTGATATCACGTCCACAATATAACTGGTTTGCCTTGCGTGCGCGCTGGCGCGAGGGCACGTTTTTTCCCGTCCGATGCTTGTACATCTCATCATCGTCCTTCTAGCGGTAGTTCCGGTCGCTCTATTGAGCCTGGGGTCCGCCCAGCAACTTATTGTTTGACTTATTTTGTACAGCTACTATTTAATAATAAAAATGCATTTCAGAGACACCGTCACCATACACGCCCAGATTTTGCACCGAAGCGAGTAACTTGGCCAAACATGTAAAAAAGCTTACGGAGACGAAGGATAAATACGCAGTCAGACTTCAAAAAGCTTTGTCACTATCAACCAACACGACTTTTCAGAAAGCCATCAGTAATTTTACTACAATGGCATTGCTTTTTGTTATGATGCAGTTTAGGGAGATAAATAAGAAGAAAATGGGTCGAAGATTTACAAAACAAGAAAAGATAATGGCATTATCTCTTTATAAACAGGGACCCAAGGCCTATAGATGGCTGAGACACATCTTTGTGCTACCCTCACCGCTCACCTTATCGAGGATGATATCCGTCGCAGCCTTAAAAACAGGTATTAATGAGAATATTTTTGAAATTTAAAAAAAAACGGCCAGAAAAATGTCGAAGTCTGACAAGTTATGTATATTATTATTCGACGAAATGGCAATTAAACCTCATTTTGAGTATAATTCAAAGAAAGATCTGATTATCGGTTTCGTTGACAATGGAAAGGAAAGGATAAAAAAAATCGCTGACCACGCACTTGTCTTCATGATAAAGGGTGTAACAAAGAGATACAAACAGCCAATTAGTTATACGTTTTGTAGTGGAAGCACTGGGAAGGACGAATTAGCACAAGCTATAAAGGACCACATAAGAAAATTAAAATCTAGTGGATTTCATGTCATTGCAACTGTTTGTGACCAAGGGGCATCCAACATGAGCGCAATCAATTCGCTTATTGCGGAAACAAGACGCAGTTATCAAAATCGAAATGAACATTTTACACGAAAAGTATTTGAAATCGATGGCGAAGAAGTGATTCCTTTGTATGACCCTCCTCACCTAATTAAAAACATAAGAAATAATTTAATCACTAAAAATTTAATTTGCAAGATCAATAATGTAGAAAAAACTGCAAAGTGGGAACACATTGTTAATTTATATAAAGAAAATCCAGCCTACAAAGGCATAAGATTAATGCCGAAGTTGACAGAGCAGCATATAAACCCAAACAAAATGCCAAAAATGAAAGTTAAATTTGCGACTCAGGTACTAAGTAGATCAGTGGCTATAAATATGGGATATTTAGCAGGTAAACTATGAAAACATTAAGTTGATATTTAAATATTTAGGGCCACCCACACTAAAGTGTTTGTCGCGCCGAAGTCGCGCGAGCGCCCGTGCAGCGGCGTTGACGCGACGTCGGCGCGACGCTTGTCTCGCGTCACCGTCTCATGTCAGCGGCGCCGGCGACGATGCGAGGTGACTAATGTGTAAGTCGCGCGAGCGCCCGTGCAGCGGCGTTGACGCGACGTCGGCGCGACGCTTGTCTCGCGTCACCGTCTCATGTCAGCGGCGCCGGCGACGATGCGAGGTGACTAATGTGTAAGTCGCGCGAGCGCCCGTGCAGCGGCGTTGACGCGACGTCGGCGCGACGCTTGTCTCGCGTCACCGTCTCATGTCAGCGGCGCCGGCGACGATGCGAGGTGACTAATGTGTAAGTCGCGCGAGCGCCCGTGCAGCGGCGTTGACGCGACGTCGGCGCGACGCTTGTCTCGCGTCACCGTCTCATGTCAGCGGCGCCGGCGACGATGCGAGGTGACTAATGTGTAAGTCGCGCGAGCGCCCGTGCAGCGGCGTTGACGCGACGTCGGCGCGACGCTTGTCTCGCGTCACCGTCTCATGTCAGCGGCGCCGGCGACGATGCGAGGTGACTAATGTGTAAGTCGCGCGAGCGCCCGTGCAGCGGCGTTGACGCGACGTCGGCGCGACGCTTGTCTCGCGTCACCGTCTCATGTCAGCGGCGCCGGCGACGATGCGAGGTGACTAATGTGTAAGTCGCGCGAGCGCCCGTGCAGCGGCGTTGACGCGACGTCGGCGCGACGCTTGTCTCGCGTCACCGTCTCATGTCAGCGGCGCCGGCGACGATGCGAGGTGACTAATGTGTAAGTCGCGCGAGCGCCCGTGCAGCGGCGTTGACGCGACGTCGGCGCGACGCTTGTCTCGCGTCACCGTCTCATGTCAGCGGCGCCGGCGACGATGCGAGGTGACTAATGTGTAAGTCGCGCGAGCGCCCGTGCAGCGGCGTTGACGCGACGTCGGCGCGACGCTTGTCTCGCGTCACCGTCTCATGTCAGCGGCGCCGGCGACGATGCGAGGTGACTAATGTGTAAGGCTATAACACGTCGCGTCGTCGCCGCTGTTGAGACGCCGACGCTCGACGAGCGTCGCGCTGACATTGCGTCGACGCCGAGGCTCGAAAGACGCTAGTGTGGAGTCAGCCGTAACCCTTTGACCGCCAAGTATCGGACGAAAAATTGTATGCCCTCAGCGCCAGCTTGCTACGCCATATTTTGTACGTGATATCACTTGCTGGCGCTAAGGCCACTTTCCATGCGCGTAATTTTACGGCTTTGGCAATTAAGAGTCGCCAGGACGCTCGCATTCCCATACAAACGTAGTTTAGCTCTCATTTTAAAATGACATGTTTTAGAACCACGAAATTTGGCATGATCATTCTAGTAGTACAGATCTATGTCGGTAATTCGTTTTCGTTGCAAAAAATTGTAATACAAAGAAAAAACAGCCAGATACAGATTTACATACAAAACTTATTTTTGCTATATTTTCTTTGTATTACAATTTTTAGCAACGAAAACAAATTACCGACATAGATCTGTACTACTACAATGCCCATGCCAAATTTCGTGGTTCTAAAGTATGTCGTTTTAAAATGAGAGCTGAACTACGTTTGTATGGGGACGCGAGTTCACGCGAGCGTCCTGGCGACTCTTAAATGGTTAATTCTTTTGTAAATAAAGTTATTGCGAATAAATAAATAAAAATAGTTCTTTTGACACCTTATTGAACCCTTTTTAGGGTCCCGTACCCAAAGGGTAAAAATAGGACCCTATTACTAAAACTTCGCTGTCCGTCAGTCTGTCCTATCTATCTGTCTGTCTGTCTGTCCGTCTGTCACCAGGCTCTATCTCATGGACCGTGATAGTTAGACAGTTGAAATATTCACAGATGATGTACTTCTGTTGCCGCTGTAACAACAAATGCTATAAACCAGAATAAAATAAATATTTAAGGGGGTTCTATATAATAAATATGATTTATTCGCCGTTTTTATAGATAATGAGACGGAAATCTTCGTGCGCGACTCAGACTCGTACTTGGCCGGTTTTTCTTTGTTATGCTGACTTTTATCCTGAAGTGATTGTTTTTTTTTTTACTTTAGCTCTAAGTTTATTGTTCTGTTTCAGAAAAAGGAATTCTAGAACCGTCGAGCAGGGAAACAGCCGACGTGATACTTTTTTTCGACGAATTGTTTGACTCAGTCAATGGAGGATTTATGAATGAAAAAAAAAGACCCGGCAAGGACTTACTGGGCCCGCTCACACCCACATCAAGCCATCAACGTGTCTGGGCGAAAAGCAAAAAGGTGTTGAAAGAAATGAAGTTCGTCACAGCTGAGGGGAAAAAGAGACACGTCTATTCGGTGCCTAATTGGTTACGCACACTCCGAAACCTTGAATATTTAGCAAGTGTAGTATTCCACAAGTATGATATTAAGTCAATTTGGCTGCGCCATTTTAACCAGGATCCCCTGGAAAATTTTTTTGGCTGTATCCGGAGTCATGGTGCAAGAAATAACAACCCGACTTGTGCACAATTTGAGGTTGCCTTTGCAGCGTTGTTGATTAACAATTTAAATTCACTCCATTCTCCGGGGTATAATTGTGAAAAAGACCAAGGGCATGGATTTAAGTCCTTAAGTAAGATTTTTTTCGAAAAACCAGCATTTTACCGTGCTGCGCAGCATACGACTACTGACATTAATATTGACCATATTAGTTACCATGTCTTTGTAGGAATAAATAAAAAAAAAGATAATGTTAAAATTATGGCTCAAATCGAATATGTCACGGGATACATACTAAGAAAATCTAAATTCATATTTAAAGATTGCAAGTCATGCAAGGACTGTCTTTATGATTGTGAAAGAAGCAGCCAGTACATTAAGGTAAAAGAATATAACAAAGGTAAATCATATATGTCATACCCTGCCCATTCTTTAGTAGAGTGTTTTTCTGATATACAAGACGTGGTCACAAATGTATTAAAAACGGACTGTGACATGGTCAATATTAAAAATTACTTAAAAGATATATTAGAAATTGTAACAGATTTTAACTTTTTGAAATGTGTAAATCACAAAAGCGCCCTAACAAACCAAGTAATTGACTTATCTTGTAGGTTTTTCCTACATAACTGGTGTAAAGACACCAATAAATTATTTAAAGGAACGCGATCGGACTTTGAGACTGAAGATGAAATGAGACAAATGAGTAGGAACTATTATTTAAAACGAAGGAAACAATAATTATTCGGTTCTTTGTTTAAAGTAACAATGTTATTCCATTGTTTTAAATAATATTTTTACTTTCACCTTTCACCACAGACTACACAGACACCTCATCATTAATCTTTTACAGGGAGCACGAGGTCACCACACATCAGCGCAATTTTATTCGTAAATTTCTACGATTCGAACAGCACATCTCAATAGTATTCTACACAAATTTGTAGTATAACAATCCAGGTTCATCCCTGTAACTAAATTTTTGTGGATATTTTTAATTCACATGAGTAATGATCAAAAACATCAACTCAATTGAAATAAGCGGTTGCGCTCTCATACAAAATTTGTACGGGAGCATAGATGCGCGGTGACCCCGAGTTGCACTTATGATTTATCTAGTGGTTGAGGTTATCTGTGACCTTTCCAGACACAAATATCAACTCGGCTTATCCCAATCTGCCCAATACAACTATCATTATATATAAAATAAGATAGATATCTTATTTAATCTGATTATAATATCCTAAATGCGACGGTTATTTTTGTATAACAAGAAAACCACATAGGCAGAATAGGTAGCAATTTTGCAGTTGAACTGTCGTTTATTTCTCTGGAGAATGAACAGAGCACGGAATTACTGTTTGTGTCTTGATAATACTTAGTTTAAATTAAAATAGGTAGCTTGTGTAGAAAAAATAAAAAAATAAAAAACATAATGTATAGTTTTATTTTATTCCTAGTCTGAGACTGCAAAGGTCTGAGCAAACTGAACTACCACATCGTGTGTGAACTGCGAGCGATGTTCACACACGATGTGGTCTAGTTCAGTTTGCTCAGACCTTTGCAACGGCGTAATAAAATTTTAAAAATTTAAAAAGCCCGCCATCGTTGTTATAGCTGTATATGTAGCTATAGATGTATATACAGATGAAAAGTTGCGGTGAACTTTTTATAGATGGCGCGGCATCCGAAAGTCTTGACTGATATCTCTTTACCCTACTATTCAATATACTCTGTGGTGCAAACCACCCAGAAAGGAGCCCCGTCTAGTTAAGTTGTGAAGGAAATAGACCAGTTCGGAAGTGGAGAAGTTAGGAAATAGTCACGTTTGGAAGGCCTCAATTGATTTTTCCTGCCGTGGGGTGCTTGGCCTTAGAATTGTCCCCCACCATATCGTCCCGTGGTTGCAGTAGGAGTCTGCTAAGGGAATATACCGCGAGATGGGCAGCAGCATCTTCCGAAAGCCTAAACAACAATAAACAAAAAAAAACTGCGCGCGCCAACCCGGCCTGCCAAGCGTGGCGCGTATGGCAAACCCCCCTTTAATGGAGGTCCAAAGGGGAGGCCTATGTTCAACAGTGAAATGATGATGATGATTGATTTTTCAACCCGTGTTTTATCTTGTAAATCCAACATATGTTCCTAATCTAGCTCAAAATTAAGTATTTTAATTAAAACTTTAATTTAGAAAAATCTCACGTGGAGGGAAGAATTGGAGGGCGGGGAAAAATCTCATAAAATCTCAACAGAGGCGGTAGGAGCACAAAAAAATCCCCAAAATCTAACCCAAGTGTAAGTACCACAAATTGGAAACAGATGTGCATTACAATGAAAAAATGAACTGTGTAAGAACTCTGGACATTGTGGGATTCGAACCCACGTCCTTCGGGTCCGACGTGCTCCCAATTACACCAGACTTCCATCTACCCGTCCCAGCGAATTTTATCATGTAATGGTAGACTAGCTACTAGCGACATCTGTACCTTTGATTTTATGTGAGTGTAACTAGTGTAAGTACCTATAATCTAAAAAGTTTTTGATGGATGCGAATGTCCAGTTAGTGTCATGTAGACGCCTGACAGCTGTTCATCGGTGGAGTTGTGCAGTACTCACGTGCTATTGCGGCGTGCTGGGCGAGGAGGACCGCGAGTGCGCGGCCAGGGACTGCTGGAGGGCCGCCGGCGTCAGCCACTCTCTGCGCAAATTACCACAGTAATGAGGGTTTCTTCAATTTATCATGTTTTGATAAAAAAAAATATCGGTGGATTTTGACAGCTGCCGTCAAAAAGACCTCTGGCCACGGTGCTGCCGTCTAGTGAAAAAAATCCGCAAAATACGATTTCATTGATTCGTTATTTATTTCTGACGCAAATGTCCCTAGATATATTTGCAACCAATTATAAAAGCGAGCGAACAATTGGTAACTGACAATCTTACATGGATTTCGTCAGCCTCAGATGAGACTCGAACTCGTGACTCCTATTATGGTATCCTTAGCAGACGTTTCTGCTGAGTTGAATACATTTGAATATTTATAGACCTTTACTTTTACCCACATGGAATCCATACCTTTACAAACACCAATATGACATTTTTAAACTAAATTTTCAATGTAAAATTGCAAGAGAAATGGAAATAAACCTGTGATACCTTAGTATCACTACATAGTATAAAACAAAGTCGCTTCCTGCTGTCTGTCCCTATGTATGCTTAGATCTTTAAAACTACGCAACGGATTTTGAAGCGGTTTTTTTTATAGATAGAGTGATTCAAGAGGAAGGTTTATATGTATAATTGCACCCGTGCGAAGCCGGGGCGGGTCGCTAGTTTTATTATAAGGATTTAAAAGTGTGTTTAATATGACATACTTTGGTAGACACCGCTGCAGGAACGGTACGCAGGAACTGACGTATGCCAGTCGGTTCACCCACGCCGGGATCGGTTTGTCACATAGCGCCTGCAAAAAACACGAATTATTGTACTGTAACGGCCTCCTACCCTAGTCGGTAGTAATCCTACCCATGAAGCAGGAGGTCCCGGGTTCATATCCTGGTCAGGGCATTTATTTGTGTGCTTATCACAGATAAGTTAAGGATGTTTTCTATGTATTTAAGCATTTATCTACATCTATCTAATATTATATCGTCGCCTAGTACCCACAACACAAGCCTTATTGAGCTTACTGTGGGACTAAGTTGATTTGAGATTTGAGTAAGATTGTCCTAATATTTATTTATTTATCTTATAAATCTCTAGGTTTTGTCTTTTTTTCTACTCTCTTCCTCCCAGCGTTTGTCCCGGCTTGGGGTCCGCTTGAAAACCTAATCCCCTGAATTGACGTAGACACAAGTTTATACGAAAGCGACTGCCTAGGTGGGAAACTAGGCCTTTTTGGGATTAGGTCCGGTTTCCTTCCGATGTTTTCCTTCACTGAAAAGAGACTGGTAAATATCAAATGATATTCCATACATAAGTTCCGAAAAACTCAGCGGTACGAGCCGGGGTTTGAACCCGATACCTCCGGATTGAAAGTCGGACGTATTACCGCAAAGCTACCAGCGCTTATTTTGTCTTTTTTACAATGTAAGTAATTAAGAACCGCTGGTGGCCTAGCGGTAAGATATCCGACCTTCACTTCAGTCCAGAAGTCACGAGTTTGAACCCCGGCTCATACCACTGAATTTTCGGAACTTATGTACGAAATCATTTGACATATTTTACCAGTCGCTTTTCGGTGAAGGAAATCATCGTGACGAAACCGGACCTAATCCCAATAAGGCCTAGTTTTCCGTCTATTTACGATTTGCAGGTCAGATGACTAGTGCCTACGTCAATTCATGGCATTAGGTTGTCAAGTAGGACCCCAGGCTCAATTGAGCCGTGGAAAAAGCCGGGATAAAAAGCTAGGATTACACTGTAAATAATTGAAGCATCATTATTATTTATTTTAATGAATACGTACCAAACAGAATGCCGATGTGAAGTGATTACAATTATTGTTCATAAGATGGTATCTGAAAGGAAAATAAATAATTAATACCTAAAGAACAACCTAGTAACATTAGTAGGTAGGTAGGTATATAAATAACTTATTGTAGGTATGTACCAATGCGGATATAAAAAACTTATTGTTTCCTTAAGGATAAATGGTCGTGTTAAAAGAGAATAAATTCTTAGAAATATGTGCGTGGTACAGTAAAACATAAAATGTTTCAAGCAAAAGGTACATCATTGTCGGTTGTCAATAAGGCATTACTGTAATAATAATTCATTTAGAAATAAACTCTATTAATAACCTTTTGCTTGAAAACGTCTCAGATACCGACGCTAGTCTAAGAACGCATTTTTAATTATCATATTTCGTTTCAGTAAATGAAAAAAAATATACCTAATTTTATTTATTTATCTCGTTACCAAGTCTTCAAAGGGCTGAAAAATTAAATTATTAATGAATCCAAAAACTGCCAGCAATTTTTTTTATTCCTTTCATTTAATCCTTTGACCTCGGCATGGGGCAGAAAAATCGTGCTGAGGCCAGAGCGCACTCGGATATATTTTGGACGTTATATCACGTGTTGGCGCCGGGGAACAACTTTCCGTGCGCGTGATTTGACGTCTTTAGAGGTTAATGGGTTAGTTCCCCAAAAACAAATTAGGTATTTAAAAATCGTTTATAGTATTAAAATGAATGTAATTAAATATATATTTATAAACATACCTGTCACCTCGGAATTGTTTCCCTAACTCCGCCACAAGTCTTCTGACTTCTTCTTCGCTGAAATTTGTATATCCTATGTGCACGCTTTGCCTGAAAACAGGAAAGGACATCAAGATACACGGTAAATGTGGGTTGGCACCTTATTATTTATTTTCTAGGGCGAGTGGTGACTTTTGAACGAAAAGGTGCTAAAGGTTTGTACTTCTCATTCATGTCAAACGTGTAGTTCTCGCGAAAATCTACTTTGCTATAAGTATTTAACCCTCAGCTCCCAGATTACCACCTTTTTAAACAGGAATCGCTTGATCTCAAGATCCCGAACACGGAACAAATCTGAACTGAACGTGACCTTAACTGTGGGAAGCTGAGTTGCGCGCAAAACCTAGTGTTGCGCGCTGTTACACTGTCCATGTTACATGCTCTGTCAACTTGTGTTACAAGCTATGTTACACGATATGTGAGCACTTGTTACAGGTCCAGTACTCACCGGAACCGGAACTGCTCGCCGAGCTCCCTCTCGTCTCGCGGCGAGATCTCGAACACGCCGGTGAAGGCGTACGGGTGCCCGCCGTACGCCCATTCTGATCCGTGCACTTGTACTCCACTGTGAAACACACCCACACCCGCTCCGGCTGTGTACCTGCCGGGTTATGAATGAATGAAATTGATTTATTAAAGACAACTCAATGGTCTAATCAATATTAGTATTAACTTAGTCTAATGTTAGTTACTTAATAATATATACAAAAAAGTGATTTAGTCCTTTGACCCATTATCCACAGCAGAGGACAGTATAGCCTGTTTAGCTAGTATCATGCTTAGGATGCTGGTGCTGCTCCCGCGCACCCTGATTAGCAGTGAGGCCGTTTTCTTGCGCCACGCGGCATCAAAGCCGTCTGTGCGCGCATCGACGAACATGGACGATTATATAGCGTAAATGTGAAGTGAATTGTTAAGTGTGATATTATCGGGTGCTTTATACTGGCGGCTCGAAAAGAAAGAATCGATACTTTATAAGTTTTTGCACCTCTTATTGACTTTTTCTGGTTAGGTTGTCTGAAAGAGATCGCTTAGCGATAAGACAAAACCGCCACTTGTTTGCCTCTTTTTATTTTATTGTATGTTCTGCTGTGTTATACATTTTTGAGGTGTGCAATAAAGTGAATAACTTTATACATCTGTGACACTTTTACGGAAAACCATTTACCATTTGGCGGTCGGCGCTTACGTTAGGTTGCTCGCATACAATTGTGAATCGATACAACGTACCTAACCAATTTACTGACACATATAATAAGTAACGATTGATCTAAATCTAAAATTGAACGTTACTGTAACCATATTCCACATCCACGCCATTGTGCTTGTTCTACGGAATCTAAATTCCATGAAATGATTATTTCTTGTAAATAAATCCATTTAAAATTATAGTACCTATTTTTTTCTTTTATGTTGCTCTTTGACATTGCAGAGATCTTTTATTTTATACGGTTTTTTTTTTTTGTTATGTAACATTTATGTTTTGCTTTATAATGATGTGTTGTCTGAATAAAATTTTATTCTATTCTATACGGTTATTTTTTACTGTTCTGATTAATATTCACAAAACTTGAATTATAAATATATGTTGTATCATGCTAAACTGTATTATAAGTACATATTAACATACAAACTGGATGTCAAATCCTTAACCCCGATTGACCGCGCCATCTATGCGGTTTCTTACATATCAACTCGAAACCTGGATGGCTATGTCTGTTACCTATAAATCACGTGGTTCTCTGATCTATGAGACGGGTATTTAGTTCTTTGTACCACCGATAGGTGGCATTGTAATCAGTGTTAAGTAAATCTTGTATTATATATAGCTAGGTAGCCAATAAGTAGGACACTTTTCAAATATACACCATCAGAAGCACACGCTGGTTTCTCTCCCAACCTGGACCCCGCTCAACTACCATCGGCCTCCAGCCACGAGTCTACACTGGAATAAAATCGTAACTATTAACCAGAACCGTAATCTAGCAATTGTAGAATCTAGATGGCACTAAACTTCCGAACTTCTTTGTATCAATAACTGTATTTAGGATTTTAAGCGATAATATCTATGCAAAATATATTCAACCGCCTTTAAATTTTTGCATATAATCACGGCTGAGCGAAGGTTACATACTGTTTGTTTACGAGTGACGTAACGGATGTTAATATATTGACGTATGTCCCAGAAATCGAAATAATATTCCTTTTCGACGACTTGTTGCTCACACTGTCAATTAATGTTCAGAAAAACGACAGAGAGATCCCTAGCAAATCATGAATAGCGTCGTAAAAACAAATGCCTGTCATCACTGATCATCATCAGACTGTGACATCAAACTAAGAAAATTGTATGATGTATTGACTTACTTCAGTGTCATTATCGACACGGTTTTTTATCCTAATGGCAACGGGAAAACAGCTACCAATTGTCAGTAAAATGTGTGACTGATACGCTTCAACCATATTGAGGACGACTGCATTCTGACGCGGCAATAGCGACGGACATGAAGGGAACCTCTAGCACAGTACGGTGTAACCGCTCTAGCACACCGTTTGACCGTGGATACCCTCGGCATTAATGTACATATAACCCAATCTCACCAATTCGTCCAGTACATGTCGTACACATTGAACACGGCCTGACCTCGAAACCTTGATCATGATCACAGTACGGTTAAACCCATACAGTCCGTGAGCTTTAAGAAGAACCTTCGGGAATCGGCGATGACACACGAATGTATTGCTATTCTGCTTTTTCATGTGTCACTGTTGATACCCGACGTCTCTTTCTAAAGCCCGAAGGTTCTTTTTAGACCTCACGGACTATACAGTGTTTTACCGTGGATAGTCTCTGGATTGTTGTACCATCGCCGGAACTGTTAACTGCCCCTTTTAAATCCTTATTGTAACGGAATACCGACGGTCAGTTAAGTGTGTTGCTTGTTTGTACATATATCTCACCAATTCGTCCAGTACATATCGTACACATTGAGCACGACGGCGGTCTGCCCGGGCCGCGGCGCCTGCTGCTCGGCGCGCCGCGATAGTAGCGACATGCAGGACGGGAACATAGGGCACAGTCCGCACAACTGCAACAGAATACATTTCAATAAGATTTTCTCATGCAATATAGGTGCCTTTAAAAGCGCATTTTATTATAGATAAAAGATATTTGAACCTTACTTTTAGTAATTATGATCTAAGTTTAGCGCTTGACCGCATGCGGCTATTGGATATTACCTAAGGCTGCTTTCATACTACTGCCGTTTCCGCATGCAGCGCCGGTGCGCGAGCGAGATAGCGCTCTGCATGTGTATAGCGCTGTCACGCTTGCACACCGTCACCGCATGCGGTTGCGACGCCAGTGTGATAATCGCCTTAACCAACATTATAAATGCGAAAGAGTGTCAGTCTGTCTGTCTGTTAAGAACTTCACACTTAAACCGCTGCATCGATTTAGATGATATTTGTAATTGAGATAGCTCGAGTCCCAGAAAAGGACGTAGGATAATTTTCATCCCGAAAATCAACCTTTACGGCTGAGAAAGGGGGTTCGCAAGATTGGCCCCGTAGTAAATGACGTTCAGTTAATACACTGACTAGAAATACGACCTCTTTTATAATTAAATTGATATAACGTTTGTCTACATAACAGAAACGCTGCACACCCTGTTAGTAATTAGTATGGCGTGTATATATGGCGATTAGTAATCTTATTAGGCTGCGTTTTCACCAGAGATGAGCAAAGATGCGTTGCGGTGTGTTTGTTAAGCACCAATAGAATCACTTCACTTGTTTATCCTCGCACAGCACAGCTCTAGGATTAGTTCTTAACACATTCCTCGCAACACATTCCTCGCAACACATCCTCGCTCATCTCTGGTGGAAACGCAGCCTTAACCTCATCTAGCTCACCGCTCACCGTGCGTTCACGGACTTTAATTAGTGAGCCTTTTTGGATTCAATTTGTATTGGAGAGACAGTATGTATGAAACAAAAGAAAATGGCTTAAACAGTAAATGGCAGTAATGGCAGTAAATGGCAGGACTGGGAAGCCGAGGTGACGGGAAGCCACGAGCCAGATGGTCGGACGACATTACAAAGACGGCAGGGCCGACCTGGCACAGAACCGCCGCATCAAGAACAACATGGAAATCCATGAAAGAGGCATATGTCCAGCAGTGGACGCGAATATGCTGAGAAGAAGAAGTAAATGGCTCAACAATTAAAGAATTTTCACAAGTAGTCGAATACATACAAGGTATAACAAAAATGCTGGTGATCATTTTAAGGGCATAATTGGTATCGTATTCTAATTACGAAAAAGTAAAAAAAGAAAATTTCGCGCGAAAAAATTTTTTTGGTTTAGTATCCTCCATACATTGGCCGGCTGGGAGCACCTGTCCCATAGAAAAATTTTTTTCTTTTCGCGCCCAGAAATTTTTTCTCCTACTTTTTCTTAGTCATAATATGATACCAATTATGCCCTTAAACGGATCACCAGTATTTTTGTTACACCCTGTATGTATCAATAAGAGCAAACGCATAAACATCAAATGTATAAACAATGTTAAAGATATGTTTACACTTTTTCACCTTACTCCTTTATAATAAGGTTCAAAAGTGTAAATATATTTATATATGGCGTCGACTGTACGGTGAGTTAGCACCGTAAATACTAAATGTAAATCGTATTGTCTATATGTGGCCATAAAAACAAAGATTTCACTAACCACAATTGACCATTGTTATACGAACTAAAATAACGAAACGAAACTATGAAGTTCTGTCTGAAACCATTGGTTCAGCTTAATAGCGCTAATAAGGATGAGTACTCATTTTTAGGTTAAGCAGTTATGCTGTTAATTGGAGGCTCAACTTGTATCATCATTGTAGCTATACAACAAGCTGACGGGGCATAAAAACAAAAAAGGGCATTTTGTAAAGGAATCCCCATAAAAAAGTAATAGGCCAATAACATTACAATTTTTCGAAGAATTAATTCCCAGCAGGCTGGAAATTATTTTAATACCTTCATTTGGTCCTAAAATCGTGTCATCCGAGTTTGCCCAATCCCAGGAGATGTGCATTATTTTTGGAAAATTTTTGATCCTATGTTGATCCTGAGGACCTATGTTGATTTCATCTTGTCGGCAATTACCGGCAACCCTATATTCACCTAAGGCCAATGAGACCTCCTTGGACAAAATCCGCCACGAGATATTCTCGAAATTCCTCATAAAGCCGACTTTCAATTTGGTCTCTCTCCCCCCAACAAATGCAGCCGAATTTAACCCTCCTTAACATTGAATGGAGTGACTTTTTCCGACAGACCTATCATGTTTGAGCTACAAGCCAACAACTGAAAAAAGAGCCAATATTTAGCAGTTATTTTGATGCCAAAAGTTATGCACACCTCCTGGAACTGTGCAAACTCGGATGACATGCCTTTAGGACCACATGCAGGTATTAAAGCGATTTCCAGCCTGCTGGGAATGAATTCCTCAAAACGCTTTTTATTGATCTTATTTTCTTGCCCTATAACCTATTTTTGCTCTTGTGTGTCTACTGTCTACATCAACATTCATCTGAATTGAACTCCCAGTTAAGTCTACACGAGTTGACTGACGTTGGTATCCAGTCAATTAAGATAAAGTTTTGACCCCGGGGTCAACTATGGCCAATTAGTTACACAGTTGTAAGTAAGTACCTACTGCCCAGATAGAAAGTAGGAGTGCTGATAAAATGTAGCTACTGTTTTCATTAATTGTGACATTCTTTCGGAAAAGACAAAAGACAACTTTTATTGGTCGATTATAACATTGAATCTGTACAGTCACCGGCAATAGTATCTTCCTACACGAAGGCCGCAAAAATATGTGACACGCTCCTCATAGGAGCGTGTCACATATTTTTGCGGCCTTCGTGTAGAAAGATACTATTGCCGGTGACTGTACAACGTACGACGTAAGCTCCTTCCGCCAAATGGTACCTTTATCGAAAAAGTGTCACATTTATACGCTCATAATAATCAATCAAATCTTCTAAATATGCGAAATAACAATTCTAGTTGCTTTAAAAATAATTTTGTAAACAAACTTGACTCAAGTTACCTTTCAAATCCTTCCATGACAATTTGACAGTAAAGGGATTTCAACAGAAATTAAACTCTTCTAAAGTTTACATTCCTTCCGTGTGATTTGAAATACGATCATCAAATATATCGGAGCGGCCAGTAAAGTATAGTTCATATATAATTGGCACATAATTACAGGCGAATAACCAAAGTTTTTCGTACCGAGTAAAAAAAACTTTGTGCAATTCTGAATATTCGACGATGGAAATCTAAATTAGGAAACAAATCGTGAACAAGTACCTAGAAAACTCGTATTGCTCCGGAACCAAGATTGCCAAGTTCCTAAAAATTTCGAAAACCACCGTCTGCAGGGTTATAAAACGATACAAGAAGACCTTATCTATCGAGAGGAAGACTCAAACCAAACGAAGGTCTGGTACTCAAGACAAGAATTCAGAGAAGAAAGTTATAAGGTCAGTTAAGCAAAACCTAGGTCTATCTGACTATGATTTGGCCAGAAAATTTAAGAAAAATCGCAGTACGGTTAGAAGAATTCGCCTTCGAGCTGGCTAACAGAGTTATCGAGCCGCAAAATAGCCAAATCGGACCGACAAACAGAACCGAACAGCCAAAACTCGAGCTCGACGACTGTTCCACCAAGTTTTGACAAAATTTTACGGGTGCTTGTTGTTGGACGACGAGACATATGTAAAACTCGATTTTAACCAACTACCGGGCACTAAACATTATATGGCCGACGCAAGAGGAAATATTACTGAGAAATATAAGTTCGTCAAACATGAAAAGTTCGCAAAAAAAAAGATATGGCAGGGAATTTGCAGTTGCGGTCTCAAGACACAGACCTTCATTACAACGTCAACTATGAATTCGAATACATACATGAAAGAGTGTCTGCAGAAAAGAGTTTTACCTTTCGTTACGAGTAGAAACCACAACAGCCCTGTGAAATTTTGGCCCGATTTAGCCAGCTATTCAAAAAAAGTTATAGAGTGGTATGGTGAAAACCAAGTGGATTTCATACCCAAAGAGCTGAATCCCCCAAATTGCCCTGAGTTTCGACCAACCGAAAATTACTGGGCAATTGTGAAAAAAAATTAAACCAGACATGTAGAGTTGTCTAAAACATCGATTCGTTACGAGCTACGTGGAACCAACAGGCTAAGAAAGTGGACAAAGCTACTGTTCAGACGATTATGAAGTCGATCACGGCCAAAATGGCCAAAGTACGATTTTTTTTGCATAATAAATAAAAAATAATATTTGTAGTTATAATGTAATAAAAATATACATATTCTTTTTAATTTTTACCTAAGTTACCTTGTTTCATTAAAAACTTAAACATTACGAGATCTTCGTTCCGTGCCAATTCTATATGAACTATACTTTAGCTCACCGAAGGAAGCCCACTAACTGCTCGATAGGGGAAATAATTCGTGTATAGCTGAATTTTGGTGAAGTTGTAGATAAAGGTGTCTTACACAACATACTAAAAGTACCCATGGATAGGGGCGCTGCTAACGGGAAGAGGGGGGTGTAAAGGGCCCTTTTTTTGATTTTTCGTAAATAACTCAGTAGCGGCGGCTAATACGAAAAAATGTTCTTCTACTTAATTAATCCACAAATAATTTTCTACATAAAAGGTTCTTTACACTTTTTTGCTGGGATCAATGTATAATGAAATTTCGAGGAAATGCGATAATCACTTTTTGAAACTTTCGGAGCTATTATTTACGAAACTATTAGTATTGTCTAAAAATTGTTTTAGAAAACCCATATTTACTCGTATATTAAAAGACCTATCCAACGACACTCCAAACATTAGGGGTGGAGTAAAAAAAAGAATTTACCCCCCACTTCATGTGTTCGGGAGGAGGAGAAACAATTTTTAGATAAATTCCCTTTTGAATTGGCAAAGCTGTCGGCTGTGACGGTCGTTGGCGTCCATGGCACGACTTTCGGATGTCGGTCACAGCCAACTGTGGCGGACAAAGGGTTAAGTTAAGGCCATTCCTCGATCCGGACAAGCCACGCCCATCCGTTAGAGACAAGTTTATGGCTCCCGTGCACGAAAGAAAGAGATGCAGTGCTCTTAAGAATCAAACTACGATAAATATGCGAATCTATAAAGTTTTGTCTAATTTTGCTTCTGTGACTTTTTAGATAAACCAGAATACCATATTTTTACTTAGTTATATTGCTTAATCTCTTATAGTTTACGTAAGCTAATAATAATAAGGGGAAAAAAGACCCAACTAAGGATTTTTTTTCTATCAAGGCAACTTTCAGCAATCGTGTTTCGGCTTGTGCCAAAAACAAGAGTATATAGTCTAATAATATATATTCGAAAATAAACTCAGTCCCTTTTCCCGTTTAGTCACTACAGCGTTTGAAAAAACCTATAATTTTTCAAAGTAGCCCCTTAATATTTATAGATCCGACTGGCTTTTCGTGTCATTTGAAAACCAGTTTCAATTTTGATTTGATTCCGCGACAATGCGATAAGTAATGCTATACGATAAACAATGAGTTTACCAATCGCAGATAGGATATCTTCCTCTAGTAAACAAACACGATACTTAGTGGTAACGACATAATGACCCGTACGTGTCGTCATGAAACAGATTACAGCGTTTAGCAAGAACTACGTCGGTAATAGTCCCTAGCCCTATCAATGTCATTATGGACCTCTCAAAGTCACTGTATAAAATGTGTAATTGAGATATGGAGGTCTTTATAGTCTATGCACTAACTGAGATTTTATTGGAATAATTATTAAATAATTAGCAGTTTGTCATATCACATCACAACCATGTGGATCTTAGACAAGCTTTCGGAGTATTTTTTATATAATAATTTTGAACAAAAAATAACTGAATTCACTTAGGATCCGCTATTCTAAGAAGACGTAGCCGAGTTGCCTATAATAGTTGAAGAGTTCCCTCGATTTCTCCAGGATCCCATCATCAAATCTGGACCTGGTGACAATGGGACCAACTGTGAAGTATACTCTTCCAACAAAAAAAGAATTTTCCAAATCGGTCCAGCCGTCTTCGAATAAATAATTATTCGAAGACGGCTGGACCGATTGCATACATGCATAAAAAAATAGCAAATAGTAAAGTCATTTTATTTTCACTTGTATGGAAAAAATGTCAAATTTGGAAATAATTCATAATAGCAGAAGTACTTAGTTGTATGGCTTAAAAGTCATGTTAATCATTGCGTAGACAGAAGATCCTACAAAAAATTAACCTTGAAAAAATCCTCATTTAATTAATTTCTAAAAAATCGCCTGAATAAAAATATCAATATTTTTTATTATTTATTATGATTCCTTAAGACACGTTATTTATGGATGACGGAAAATCAGACAAAAAAGAGAAACGCATCATATATATTTTGATGAATATTTACTTCCCGATGGAAAGTTTGTAGGATTTTTCGTTCAGTCATCTTAGAATGACATTTTAAAACTATATAAACAAAAACATCGCTATTGTAAATTAATGTTTGAAAAAAAACGTATCTTTACTGGAGTAAAAAACAAAAAAAAAGATCCCGACGAATTGATAACCTCCTCCTTTGCAATCTTGAAGTCGGTTGAAAAAGTAGTAGGGTTAATTTTTGTACATAGTTGTGTATATTTTTTGTATTTGTGAACATGTCGCAACTGTGGCAAGTTGTGATAATTATTTAGGAATTGCCCATTTGCGTAAAATTCCTTCTTCATCCCCATATCGTTAAGATCTATTTCGCTCTAGCAGCTTGCTATGCGTCGTTCTGTATTATAATATAAATATATAACTAAAAGTTGTCATGTTATATTTTTTTAATACAATAATAATTAGGCGTCTATCGTCATAGCGTCATTTAAAAAGCTTATCCATCCATAGTCCATACGTAACACGTATTAAATATTCATTACTATTTACTACATACTATTAGTGTAGTTATGTACAATCACATACGTGTAGGTAAACATACGGTGCAAAATACACTTCAGCATTCAGCTATCATATTCAGAGAAATGTGTCTATGGTGACATATATTTTGTATGAAGCCTATACACAAAATTAAGCCGGTTAATTTTTGTCTATGATAGGGGCTGTCCATAAATTACGTCATCGATTTTTGACGATTTTAACCCCCCCTAAAATCATCCAAAAATTATGCTTCAAATGGCCCCGTTTCCTCCTACGTTATGCTACCATCATCCGATGTCCAGACCCCCCCCCCCCCATTTTGAAATGACCTAATTTATGAATAGCCCCATAGCAGAGTTTCGCGCTGAATTCCACCACACGTGAGTGTTGCGGCAAATACTAATTAATACAATGCGTGTTGGAAAGTTCCGAACTAATTCCATAAATATATCTAAGTACTTACTGAAACATTTGTCGTTCAATCGATTTTCGTCCTTACAACCCTCGCATTAAGTATTAACAGCATGAATTAAACCTAAGGTTATTAGTTTCAAGGTAAATACTGTGACATTGGAAATTCCTCAAGTTAATAAATAAGTAGTTGTCCTTGATAAACAGCAATTATGGAAGACAAAGACATGGTGATAAAAAATTACACTCTAATCATGCTATGGGAAATGGATCATTCGTGGACGAGTTTAGTGAAGGGTCTACTTTGTCGATTTACAAGGACATTCTTTCACTAGTAGATAGCGTATATTGTGCAGTACTAATAACTCCATATTGACAGAGGGCCCTTCTTTCCCGGCCATTTAATAAAATACTAGCCGCCGCCCCGACTTCACCAGCGTAAAAATTGTAAAATTTTTCAAGCGCGGGATCTAGTACAATACAAATAACTTTTAGAAGATCATTGAATGCAGTTTTTTCATCTTTCTAAACAACAGTTTGCTTTAACTATAAAACTTTCGTGAGACTCTAACATATTAAAAATATTTATAACGGGTTACTCACGTAATTTTTGTCGATTTTTGGATCGAAACATGTCGAGCAAAAATCGACAAAAATTACGTGAGTAACCCGTTATAAATATTTTTAATATTTTTAACAGTTTGCTTCCTTAGAACAAATTTATCTCTCTCTCATAGTTTCGGTTCTCTCCTTATTAACACATATTTCTACCGAATCTGTAGGTATGCTTGTATAATGATGTTTTGCAAGATAATATAATAAAAAAAAAATTTTTTTTATTATGGGGACTTTTGAGCCAGGTAGGTACAATGCGAGGCGGGTCCTTTAGCTAGCTCCTGTTAGTGGATAAGTATGACGAAACCTGTTGCGGATTTCATCAGTAGTTTGTATGAGACGAAACATGTTGCGGATAAGCATTTGTAGCCATCAGACGAAGCTTGTGTTGCGTATGTTTATTAATTGTTCATTTATATAAATAATCAAAATATTAATTTCATTCGTAAATCTTAGAAAAAGATTCATTTAAAGGTGGTGAAAATATTTACAAAACATGTAACTAAAACAATTTTTTACGGAGTTAAAATTGTTCAGCATTTAAGGTTCAATAAAACTTTAAGAGTCCGGTAACGATTTGAAAACGAAAATCGCTAATAATGAGTTTACTCACATGAATCGTATTTGATAAGATACCTTGAAGTATTGTTATTGCAAAAAAGTGGTTTTGGTCTATATATATTAATATTTAATACCCTAAAACTCAATTCTTACAGAGTTTGTTTAGTGAGGACGTTGATTCGTGCAATTTGGTCGTTTGATTTTTAATTAATTTTTGTATCGGCCTCTAATATATTTTACATTATCTGAACAAAGCGTGAAATGAAGTTAATTTTTGTATTTTTATTTATGTAAAATACTTTAAATAGCTTCCCAAAAATATCGCTCAAACTTCGGCAATTTTTCATAAAATTGCTCTAGCAAAACATACTCTGCTTAAAAATATATATGTATATCAAAATGAAAAAAATTGTTACATTTATTCCTTAGACGACTCATTTTTCAACGTATTTATATATTTTACGTACTAATATAACTTAATCTTCATCAATCAAAACCTTACTCTTTTCACCTGTCCAAGCAAAAATCGCGAAACAGGTGTTCGATTAGGGTGAATTATTTATAAATGAAACATAAAATAAAAGATTCGTTATATTTATTCCATTGAAAAAGAAACGATTTTTCATAATATGCATACAAACTAATAGAAGTTATGTTACTTACTGCAAAATAGCATCAAAAAGTTTACCGAACTCTTAACCATCTACCAAAAACGTTGTACTTACTATAATTGTAGAATTTCAGAAATCCAACGATAGACTTCGGAACATAGATATACCTAACCTCCTCCTTTTTAAAGCCGGTTAAGGGGCTACTTTGAAAAATTATAGGTTTTTTCAAACGCTCTAATGACTAAACGGGAAAAGGGACTGAAATTATTTTCGAATATATATTATTAGACTATATACTCTTGTTTTTGGCACAAGCCGAAACACGATTGCTGAAAGTTGCCTCGATAGAAAAAAAATCCGAAGTTGGGTCCTTTTTCCCCTTATTTTTCTTACCTTACGTAAACTATAAGAGATAAAGCAATATAACTGAGTAAAAAATATGGTATTCTGGTTTATCTAAATAGTCACAGAAACAAAATTACACAAAACTTTATAGATTCGCTTATTTATCGTGTTTTAGTCAAAAAGTCTGATCCTTAAGAGCGCTGCATCTCTTTCTTTCGTGCACAGGGGCCATAAACGTGTCTCTAACGGATGGGCGTGGCTTGTCCGAATCGAGGAACGGCCTTAATCTTCTGTTGAATTTTGGGACTTATGTTAGTCACGCAACGCATATAAATAAGGTTAAAACACACCGTTTTAACTTTCTTAGGCGGCACGGTTATGTTAATCTTCTTTTTCATTTTAACCCATTCACAGTTCACACTACACTAGTAACATTTCACTGTTCGACACATCTTCACTACACAGTAACTCGGAACTGACTAGACACATCTTAACACTGTTTAAGACAACCATTGTATGGTGATATTGGTGATCCGTGTATTACGGTCGCAGATTACCTCCTCTAGATGGAGTATAAGAAATGTCGCGGTCACCACATAGAAGATTAATTACTAATTTAGTACTAGTAGCTTCAGGAACTGTTAGATTAACGTACTGCGACTTAATTGAAACTACGTTCGATGCTATAACAAAAAGAAAACAACAAAGATCACACGTAACTGGTCCTAGTTATCAGGCGTTTTTTTAATCCCCAGTAATCTAGTAGAGGCATTTTTATCAGCATGTTAATGACTTGTATGCGAAGCTGTTTGCAAGAGATAGCGAGATTACGACGTTTGACAATTGAAGGCTGCTCTAGCAAGGGCAATATTGACGTGTTTATTGAGGATTTTTTATTTAATAAAAAAATTAAGTTAAAATAGAATATGGGTACTTGACTCACCACCACGACCTTTCTTAAGGCCGCAGAGGCCGGAAAACCTCATATGCGCGAAATCGAAGGTAGACTTCGCGGAATGCCCCTCGGTTTACATGGCAACTCATACATTCTTCGGGTCTTCTCTTTCCGCACAAACTCTACCGCCACACCTTGCGTTCGCGGTTTCACGTCTGTTTCTCGCACTAAATGTAGAGCGGCTTTCATTACGCGCACGCATATAATTGGTAGCTTTTTATCCTATACCGTCACGATGCTGTAAGAGAGCCAAATCTATGAGATTGTACGCGGATTCGAAACACGCAACCACCACCGTTCCGAGCGGAACGATCAAAATCTATTAGACATGAATGGACCCGTTTTCATCGCGGGTTACGAGTTCGCGGCGTTTCTATCGACAATAAAGTAAAAGCGTCTACATATAACTCAATACATTTGGCGCCCTGTAATATCGTGGACATCCACGGTAAAGTATAAGGCGCAACACACACTTCAGCGGTATTCAGCTATCATAGATAATAATCAGCCGTATGGCAGAAAAATCCAACTTCATGCTGAATTTCGACTATGACGGCTGAATCACGCTAAATGCGTTCTGCGTTCAATAAGTTGCGGTGTACTTTTGATAGCTATCAAAGTAATCATGTTTGTATGGATTAAGGTGAACAATTAATTTGACTCATACGTCCGATATCAGATAAGATGAGCCCATAACTGAAAAGCATAGCAAATAAGCGAGTCTAGAAATTATCAGTTGATTAAGAGTCGCCAGGACGCTCGCGTGAACTCGCGTCCCCATACAAACGTAGTTCAGCTTTCATTTTAAAACGACATGCTTTAGAACCACGAAATTTGGCTTGAGCATTCTAGCAGTACAGATCTATGTCGGTAATTCGTTTTCGTTGCTAAAAATTGTAATACAAAGAAAATATAGCAAAAATAAGTTTTGTATGTAAATCTGTATCTGGCTGTATTTTCTTTGTATTGCAATTTTTAGCAACCAAAATGAATTACCGACATAGATCTGTACTACTAGAATGCCCATGCCAAATTTCGTGGTTCTAAAGTATGTCGTTTTAAAATGAGAGCTAAACTACGTTTGTATGGGAACGCGAGCGTCCTGGCGACTCTTAACCTTTTTAACGAATGTGTGACAATATTGACAATTGTACATTGTAGTCAAGGACAAGTTTTGTGTACATATTTTATCTATTCCTGAGGTTGTATATACTTAAGGGGTCTATATACGATACGGCGCAATTTTGCAAAATATAGCCAGCAATTTCTATACGTTGCCGTCTATGTGGGTGCAACAAAATCAATCGATGGATCAAAAGCCGCAACGTAGGGCAGATGCCCCGGTTTTGGCCCCTTTAAGGAGAGTTTGTCTATTCAGACGTCCGACATTTTGTGTCAATAAGGAATTATGACACTCTTTTTGTACTAAGTCAGTGAAAATATATTACTATATTTATATGAATCTCCGCTGCTAAGATTCTGACATTAGATCTATTTTTTTTTCTTTAATTAATTATCAGATAGAGGTCCAGGAGCCAGTTTTGGCCACTTTTATCCATGGCCCCTGACAGCTTTATGACAACTTATATACATGACATGACAAATGACAGTGCCATCAGTACTACCATATTTTACTGTATATTAACCATAAACCATAGATTTGTAAATTTGTCTATACCTTAATAAATTTGAAAATGGCCAAAACCGGCACAGTGGCCACAACCGGGGCATCTGCGTAATAAAATTCGCCAGTGATTAGTTGCCAGGTCAGTAGAGCGCCTTACCCTGAGCAAGGAGAGTAAAAACCTATGGAGTTTGTATAAGAAAGCAAGTTATGATCATAGATGTCAAGATAATTTGACGCACCTAGTGTGTCTATGCCCATAGTGTAGTGTATTTAAAATGAGGACCAGCCAACATGGGTAAATGAAATCAATTAAATTTGATTATTTCTCAAATCAAGCTATCATTTTACACAACCCAAATATGAAGGATATCTCATGAAGGACGTTTTAAAAATTTTTGTGCATTACATACAATTAACGAGTGCAACATTTAAATATAAAATCCTTGACACACATTTATCTAATATTTACATTTAGCAGAAGCCGTTGCTAATACAAATCTAGCACTGCAAATAAAAACATTACCCTCCCTTTTCGACAGTTTGGTCATGTCATGAAGCATTTGCTGTATTAAACTTTAAATGACAGTGTTCATATTTTTAATGTGTTAAAAAAAATTGGTAAGAAAATTCAAAAAAATTAAGTGCCAAGCCTACAAGCAGGTATGCTATCTACGCAATAATCGGCTTAATTAAAAAAATTACACAGCTCCAATGTCAAATTACTTAGCAACCGTATAAATATTACATTTGGGTCAAATCTAGAATGTCCAATATAGAAAAATAATTATGTTTGTTAGAAAACATCCTGTTTTACTTTAACCATTTTTCGCCACATACACATACAAAAGTAGCGACGTAAAAGGGATCCTGATACGACCCATTTTGGTAGCAAATTGCTGGCCCAATATACCTAACAGGTTTCTAATATTGTATATAGGGCTAATGTAGGGTAGTAGCCGTCAGATTACCATCTTGAATTATTGTGTTACATTTTAAGGGTAGGTAATTAAATTTAAACTAAGGGTCGGTTGCACCAAACCATCAGCTAATGTCAACATCATCATTTAAAAAATCTTGTATGAAAAGTTCCACAATTTTCTACAGGATGACAGCTCCATAGCCATATTTAACATTTTCGTCGCCAAGCGTTGAACAAAAATGACGCGCCACCGACGCCACGTAATCGCGTTTTGTCAAGCGAAATTGAACTTTGCGGAAGCCCGCATAGGTCCCTATTGCACTACAAAGCCTGTTAATCAGTTTTTTAGTTATGCATGGTGCAACCCACCCTTAGTGTCATTAAGACAATGTTCAAATTTCAATTTGATAAAATTGAAACTATAATATTGGGCCAGCAAAATGCTGACTGTAATTTTCTGATATATGAATTCAATAACATGCTAGTTTTAAATATAATTACTATGCAGTAGAAATAAGAAGGTAAATTTGATGAACAAAATCCTCAGTAGAATAATAATATGGTTTGTAAAGTGTCCCATAAGGATTCCTTAGGCATCTAACATTAAGGTAAGCAAATGAACCTCTTTACTTTGTCATTTAGCAAATGAGGAGTAACATTTTGTATAAATTAAAATTAAGTCATAGGCCAAACAACCATGAAACCAACTGAAGAACAAATCAAATTATTTTATTTAATAATTAGGTAGGTATTTTCCCAGCCTTGGGCCCTGGAGGCCTAGGTTACTTTTTCCTTTGTATATGACATGTATATAAGTTTATAACCATGAAACCCTTTTCTTTGAAATGATAACCGACTACCCAAAGATCGGATTTTATAGTGCGAACATGTGAATGATCTCAATATTTGTCCTAATATGGATATGCTCTAGGATTCTGGGACTAGCATGGTTTCACTACGGAACATCAACTAAATTTCAATAACATTCTTAACAATTCTTTTCATTAAACATGTGTATGTATCCTGCCATGCTCCACCATAAAATCCGATCACTGCTAATGAGGTCTGCTAATGTAGTTGACAATGAAGTTACATAATTTAGTAATTTAGCCGCCAATCAACAGTTCTTACTGCCTTGGGCTCCTCAGATATAGTGGACGAGACAATCAGGGGGTCACTGTCTTTGTCCCCTCTGTCCGAGCCCCGCTCCGAGCTGTTACGGTTGCTACCGTCTCTCTTCATTTCTATACATACTTCTCAACGGGTTATTCTGTCCTGATCGAATGATTAAACAAAATAAGCTTGCGGATTTACTAATTAATAAAAGTGGATAGTTACTTGTTTATTTTAAAAATAACCTACAATAAAATAATGAACTATTAATAATTTTCTATGACAAATTAAAGCATGTACCTCCGTATCGCTCTCGTCGATTAGAGATGTATGCTCCATGGCACTCAAATTATTAAAAATAATAGAAATATCACAACCATAACATATTCTGAAGTACGCACATCAGGCACGGGACAAAAAACAATCAACAGCCTTTTGTATTGGCTAGTGCGTCGTTAAGTTAAGGAAATCCTATTTGCACTTTAAAATGCTATTAAATATGAATAGGCGGCTCAAGAAAAATCATTGTATGCAAATACAGCTCAACCATTACCAAACATAATGTTTGAAGTCTCATTAACAAGGCACGTGGGGCATATGCGGTCTACAGTATGAGCTCTAAAACTAATACGAATCAGAAAATATGTTACATTTTACTCACAACTGTTAGTTGGCCTCTTTTCTATGCAAGCGTATTCCATAGAATATAGCAGCTCTTTTAAATACGTAGCTCCATTGTTGAAGCAGCACTAACGATTTAGCAAATCACTTAATTTAAAAAATGCAAATGGAATAATAAAACTAATAAAATACAACAATTCTACGCTTTTTCAATGTGCCTGCTATTCTGACAAATTTGACCTGCCAGGATACCACAGACAGACAAATATAAATTCTCATCAAGAGGCAGATGTCATTTTAAAACGGCTATTAGACATTGCAACCTGCAGGGCCCAATCTGTTGTGTACCCTGCTTCTCCCTAACCTTCCTTCAGCTCCCTACGGTCCCTACCTTTAATTACACCTTCCAACCTGTCAGATTGGGCCCTGCAGGTTGCAATGTCTAATACCGCTTTAAAGCGCACACCACCTCACACGGTTTTTTAATTTTTTTTTACTTTTGGAGCATACCTCAAATACTTCGAATCTCAATACTTCAAATACTTGGTATTTTTTTATACTAATGGCAACCCAAATCCAGCGAAAAATTAAAAAATATTTCTACACGTCATCTGGCGACTGTCAAAAAGATTAACGCGAGGTTTTTCTTATTTTTAATGCAAATTGAACTGTTTTGAAAAACAACAACATGGTAAATTAAATTATCTTTAAAATATTAAACGTCTAAATGATATTTGAAAGTTATATCTTATAAGACTTCTGTGTAATAGCCGTAAATCTATGGTCGTTATCCGGCGTATGTTTATAGTTTAATTACTTCATATTCCGCTTATTTCAGGTGCTTATAGCAGCTACAGTATGCACAAAATCAGGGAAAGGTAAACGGAATTCATTTCCCACTTATTTTATACTAAATTGTTTAGCTTTACCTGCAATTCGTGATGAAATACGTGTTCATGTTTTAGCCTTAGTGTCGCGACAATTTGTGGAAATGACGAAGGCGCGGATAGAGGGGCTCCTGGCAGCATTCCCCAAGCTTATGACCGGGGGTCGCCAGCACACCTTTGTCGAGACTGAATCAGTCAGGTAAATTTTCTAATATCAAATAAAATAGATGTCTTAAATCATCACAGTCATAGCAAGGGAATAGAGATAGTAATCTATTACTATAACTCCCAGCGTGTAATGGCATTCTTTATGAGCATGTGTGAAAAAAAAGTAGTAGTAGTAGTAAAACACTTTATTGTACAGGAAAACACAACAGAAATATATAACACAGCAAATATGTACAAAGGCGAACTTATCCCTTTAAGGGATTTCTTCCAGTTAACCTTTGAGCAGTTGAGAGAGATTTGAAAGAGCTAGGCAGACTTGGGTACCGTACGATACGAAATAACGAGTTGTATTATAAATTGTGATCTAACTAGGTATTAACTATGAAATAGGTAGATACACAGTTTGGTACCATAATCATACATAAATATAAATAAACTACTTACATAATATATATATTTATATATATATATATACTATAAATACAAAATAAAAGTATTTATAGTATATAAGTAAAATATAAGTATTTGTTTTGTCTATAAGTTACTTTAATAATTTTATGGATGTAATCCAACCTTTTTTTAAATATTGTTTTAATTATGATCATGCATTACCCCATTATCAAACGTAAGAGTTTTATGTAAATTTCTACCATAATGGAATAGTCATAGTCATAGTCATTTATTTATAATATTTTAAATATTACATGTCAAATTGCATTATAATACCAAACATTGTCTTAAGGACTACAGGATACTACTGATGTGCCGTTGGAAACTTGAAAATTGTGGAATTTTTTATGTAGGAAAAATTTGGAAACATCTCATAATCATTAATATCATTATGTATGGGGATTGATACATTCCATTTCCTAAAGAATACCTAAACAATGTTTATAAATTTAAACAGAATCGTGATGGCATAGAAAAAATTCCTTAATTAAATTTTCTATATTTCTACTTTTTTAGAAATTTATGAGAACTTTTCCAACTTTTTGAAAGTTTCAGCAACTTGCACATCAGTACTTTGCACTACAAGCTATCAGTTGTCATAACTGCCTGCCTCTTCTTCTTAGTCGTATACTCTTGTCTGAGTAGTCATGGTCATAGAGGTGGTTGTACGGCATATTTTATAGTTTTACTGCCTGCCTGCTCATTAAATAATGAATAAACGTGTCACAGGTATGTGTACCAGCCGCTAGACAAGCTGTACATGCTGCTCATCACCACCAAGGCCAGCAACATCCTCGAGGATCTGGAAACCCTGCGTCTCTTCAGCCGTGTGGTATTTTTTTTTTACTTTATTTCATTTGTTAAACTTATAAGGCAATATATTATCATATGTAGTTTCAAATTTCCATTATTATTGTACTCACAAGTGTTCTTTCACAATGTTTTAGCAGACATTAATAAATATTACGTATGACAATGTATTGGGTTGTTGCATAATTATTTTCCCACTTTGAAATAAAACAGAATGTTTTGGAATATTTATCTATTGAAACAATTAATCGACAATATAATCACCATCATTATCTAGAACATGTAACCATGTGCTAGGCAAAGTTTCAATACCCATAGCCCAGAATGAAAGTGGCTGAGAGCCAAAGAAGTTGGCAAGGTAATTTTTTAGGTCGCCGGAATTTTCGAATTTCTTTTTACGAAGATGCTGTTTCAAAGCCCGGAAAAGATGATAGTCGGAGGGTGCTAGATCAGGGCTATAAGGTGGGTGAGGTATTGGTATCCAACCGAGCTGCTCTAGAAATTTACAGATCATTTTCGCCGTATGTGGTCTTGCATTATCGTGAAGTAATGATACTTCAAGACGTTTTGGCCTTTTTTCTTTAACAGCGAACGCCAACTTCTGTAGTTGATTCACGTAGGCTTCGGCATCGATAGTCCGATGGTCGTCCAGTAACTCCCACAACAACATTCCTTGCGAATCCCAGAAAACTGACAGGGGAAGTTTCTGGCCATGCGGATTGCTTTTCGGCTGTGTTGGTGGCCGTTTATCGGAAGGCATTCAAAAGGCTTTTCGTGTAACGTTCTCGTACAAGACCCAGGACTCGTCTCCAATGACGATCGACTCTAGAAAGCTCTTTCTTTGGCTTTCACAAATGTTGACATGCATGAGGCGTCCATCTTGACAAAACTTTACGGTAACCCATCGACAGCAGATGGCGATCCATGGTACTGTAGTGATATTTTAGAGTTTTCTCTAAATCCCTGGTGGTAGAATCCGGATGCAGCTCAAGCTCGCGCCGCAATGCTTCTTCGTCAAAAGTGACGGGGCGACCAGTATGAGGAATATCTTTTAGACTTGTGTCTCCTTCATTAAAGCGCTGGAACCAATTTCGTACCGTGCGATCGGTAGTAGTGTTTGGACCAAAAGCAGTGTTTATCTTATTTGCTGTTTCCCACGAACTGGTTCCCAATTTGTGCTCGTATAAGTAAATCGCTCGAAGAAGTTGTTGGTCCATTTTTTCGATTTTAACTAAATCCCTGTAGCAAGCCCGCGCTTATATACCCTACGTGAAAGATTCGAGAACATTCTACTACATACTAGACTTACCTACCTATTCTAGAATATTCCCGAGACTACTAAAAATATCAAAAAAACTTTGAAGTGGGAAAAAAATTATGCAACAACCCTATAGATTGCCCATTATCGATCGTTCTTTATTTTTTAATGTTTAAAATAATAAAAGCCGTATTTATTTCCATAATTTCCTACAATTCCAACATAGATAAACATTTTGGATTTTAACTTTTGTATTAATTACGGAAACAAAATACACCAAAATTTAGTTTTCACTTTATATAATTATATATTTTTTCTCCCTGACATTCATAAGTGCAATGTAATGTGCCTAAATTGAAGAATAAATATTCATAATCTTTTTTTTCTTGTATAGTTTTTGATGAGAAATGGATCCCATCTGTAGTACAGTAGAACCCGCTTCATATGATCACATTTAATAAGATTTCTCACATAATACGCCATTCTGGATCGCTTCAAAATTGTCTTAAGCGAGTTTTCCTCTTTTCAATCGGCATCAAGATTTTGATGCCGATTGATGGATTCTATGGGATCTATTTTTTTTTTATGTATGTTCACGGATTATTCAAAGACGGCTGAACCGATTTGGAAAATTCTTTTTTTGTTTGAAGAGTATATTTTACAGTTCGTCCCATTGTCACCAGGTCAGGATCTGATGATGGGATCCTGTAGAAATCAAGGGAACTCTTCAACTATTACAGGCTCACCTGTAGTGATTTCAGTATTATTTACAGCAACTCGGCCACTTCCTCTTGGAATAGCGGATCCTAAGTGAAGTCAGTTCTTTTTTATGTTTTTATCAAGCTCATGTGTGTATCACCAGGTACCTGAATACTGCACTCAGTTGACTGAGACGGAGGTGCTGAACCAAGCTTTCAACTTACTCTTTGCTTTCGATGAGATTGTGGCCCTCGGATACAGGGAGAGTGTCAACCTGGCACAGGTAAGTCATTTTTGTGGCACTTTCTTTTTTCTTTTTACTTATTTTTCTATGTATTATGTATGTATCTGTGTCTACGAATAAACTATTTTCTATTCTATTGTATTTATTCATTCAAAATTTGTAATTGTATAGTTCCGAATGGAAAAAGTGACGGATTTTTCAGATGATCAATAAAATTTCACTCATATTGCATCATAAATAAAGTCGATTTCAGAATTTTCATATTTTAATTTTCGTAATTTCCTCACGAGGCGGTGCGCCAGGTGTACGTACATCTATAACCGGAAACACCTTATTTGGAACTTTATTTAATCGTTTGGCTAAATACATTATTCCCATATGTACATTGGGTCGCTCTGAAAATACAATTATCAAGGAAATAGAGAATATCCAGATTCTTTGCCCATTTCAAATTTGGAAATACACAAATACATATTAACTTCTTTTTATTGTTTTTTTGTTCAGATTTATTCCAATTGTCAGAATCCCCATAAAAGTAGGCAGTGTAGATTCAATTTAACTGGCAAGAACACAGGCACGTAGCTTCTGCTATTAACTAGTGTATTTGGTGCATCTAGTGTATTTTGTGAATCTTACCTGTAACTTAACAAATGTTGTGAACAGTTGTTATTAAGTTACAAATTTAAACATAATTAGTAAGAATGTTAACTTGTATTGTAATAGTTTGTAATTTGTTGCTGTTCCTATTTCGATAAAATAAAATAAAATAATAAATAACTGTACAAATTTAGGTTGTAAGTTACCAATTAATATGTGACCTTATCAAAAGGTACCTTACGTCAAGTGCATCTCCTTCCTCCTAGCGTTTGTCACGGCTTGGGGCCCGCTTGACAACCTAATCCCATGAATTGGCGTAGCCACTAGTTTTTCCGAATCCGACCTTCCGACCCAGGGGGGAAAGTAGGCCTTTTCGGAATTAAGTCCGGTTTCCTTACGATGTTTTCCGTCAACGAAAAGCGACTGGTAAATATCAAATGTTATTCCGTACATAAGTTCCGAAAAACTCGTGGTACCAGCCGTGGTTTGAACCCGAGACCTCCGGATTGAAAGTCGGACGTCTTACTGCCAGGCTACCAGCGCTTACGGCAACTGCATATATCTGCAAAAAGCCACAAAGTACAGTCGACGCCAAAATATGTATACACTTTTGAACCTTATTACAATAGAGTAAAGTGCAAAAGTGAATACATATTTTTGGCGTTGACTGTACGGTCGACGTCAAAAATATGTTAACACTTTTGCACCTTACTCCTTTGTCATAAGGTCCAAAAGTGTAAACACATTTTTGACGTCGACTGTACCTGCACCACCAAGCATTTGCATAAAATATTTTTTTTAGGTCCGTTCATTCGTCGAGATGGACTCTCATGAAGAAAAGATTTATCAGGCGGTCAGACAGGTTAGTACAAGTTGTTTCAATTGAATTAGGTACATTAATTATAACATGCATAAACATTATACACAACCTCACTCAACCGTTTTTAAACAGCTATAGCTAATCTTTACAAATAACAGGTGGCGGCCAGCCAGGATAACCGTCCGTCTAACTAAAGAGTGGCTACACGCGTTATGAGACTAATTCTTGTTTGTAGATCACCGCGCAATAAGCTATCAATATTACCTACACACTGAACTACTACTCCCTCTACTGCACTTGGTAAATTAACCATTAATATCAAAATATCCATCGCACATATGCAAAAGACGTGTCTTTCAGCAGCTTAAGAACTAGGGCATAAATTTCTGTCAGAAGTGTCGCAATAAAGTTTCCATAATTACTCGAAAATTTATTGGAAAAAGAATTTTCTCAAAAAAAATTTTTGGTTTACATCTCATGATTTTTTTCCAAAGACGAGGTTGTTGACCTGTATTTTTTTTATAAATTCGCTAAAATTACGTCACGTCACGTCACGTCACGTCGCTGACGTCAAATTCAATAGCGCTAGCTACATTTTACATGTTACATGAATCCGTGATTTCTTCAGCATATTATATTCTACTGTAGATATCAATGCCTTACAGTTGGAACATCACTAGTTCACCATTTCGATATGTGGTCGTTGGACACATAAATACCACGCGGAGTACAGTCAGCAGCATAAGTAGCTAAGCGGGTAGGGTGTTCAAAATGAGCTGGACACGACTTTATTGTTAAGAGAATAAGAGCGTGTGTAGGTTATTTTGAACACCTCACCCGCTTAGCCACTTCTGCTGCTGACTGTACGAGCATTTGCGGCTTCTAGCTTATTGTATTTTTATGTTTTTGTAAATAATTTTAGACGCAAGAAAGAGAAGCCGCGAATCGCATGCGCGAGCGAGCGAAGGAGCTGCAAAGAGAGCGTCTCGAAGCCGCTAAGAGAGGCGGAGCGCCCCGCAGCAACATGGCCTTTGGTGAGTCCCATTTTTTAATACCACGACGGTGGCAAACAAGCATACGGCCCGCCTAATGGTAAGCAGTTACAGCCTATATATGCCTACCCTTTAAGAACCTATACTCTCCTAACTCTCCTTTTTTGAAGACCCTCATACTGTAGCCCGCTGGAAAAACCACGGCATAGCTCATTCCACAGCCACAGCCTTGAATGAATGAATGATTTATTCACATGAACATAACATACAATACACAGAGAGCATGCACTTACACGCTACATTCTGCCATTAGGCATGTGAATAATTCATATCACCAAAATATCTTAAGTCTGCACTTTAAACAGGCTTTGTCTACAGATCCGTAATAGGTACAGTTGAATACCAAAAATAAATCTGTGAAGGTGAAGGTGACTGACATTTGACCAGTTATTCTTAATCTTAGAATATTTTTCACTGTAAGCTATTTTATGGATGCAATTTGAACTTAAAATGCTACCCAAGCAATTCTTAGAGTTTTCTTACTTAAATAACTGTGGAATATCTTTCTCTTTCTTGTCTAAGTCGAACTCAAATAATGACGTTATAAATAAAATAAATTGTTAAACTCAACAGGCAGCAGCGGCGGTTTCGGCAACCAGTCCATGTCCTCCGCCGCAGGAGTGGAGCCCATCGCGGAGAAGATCCCCACCACACCCGCCAGAGACACGTGAGTTTTGATGGAATTCATATATTGATCTGTGAAATAGTGTTTAAGCCGACTGTCGGAAGAATGTTATATTTTTCGACTTATATGTGATGTGTATAATTTAACGTATGTTTATTTCTTTAGGAAGATTACGTCTTTTGATGGATTAAGATATTTACGACGTGTAAGGTGTTATTAAATTCGTTTTGACTGTGGGAAGTGACATAGGGCTTAAAAAACAAAATGGTGTCATGTATTCAATCGCTTGTAAAATCATATTGCAGACAGTTTTTTTTATTCGTCTTGTTTATAAATAAGGACATTATTATTTATTACTACTAGTAACTAGCGGCTTCGAGTTTATTTGCATGGAAGTCGTTAACCTCCTTTTTCATCCCTAGGTTCAATTTTCAACATTCTCAGTATAACCGACATTTGAAGAATGTAGATCACAAGCTTTAAAATTTATTTAACCGTTTAGACTGCGCGTTGTCTGTAAGTTCTCTAAACATAATACATATCTGTATATATTTCCATGTTATTTCCAGCCGCCCTACAACTCGTTCAGCCATGAAACTGGGCTCCCGTGGTACTGACACCGAGTCCTTCGTCTCCAAGCTCCGTAGCGAGGGCGACGTGGTCACCTCCGCAGCCCCGAGCACCCAGGCCGACGCCAAGGCTAGTGTACCGGCCCCGGATCAGAAAGAGTACGAATTGCAGTCTTACACCCGTGATACTAGGCTCCCGTGGTACTGACGCTGAGTCCTTCGTCTCCAAGCTCCGTAGCGAGGGCGACGAATTGCAGTCTTACACCCGTGATACTAGGCTCCCGTGGTACTGACGCTGAGTCCTTCGTCTCCAAGCTCCGTAGCGAGGGCGACGTGGTCACCTCCGCAGCCCCGAGCACCCAGGCCGACGTGAAGGCTAGCGAACCGGCCCCGGACCAGCAAGAGTACGTATTGCAGTCTTACACCCGTGATACTAGGCTCCCGTGGTACTGACGCTGAGTCCTTCGTCTCCAAGCTCCGTAGCGAGGGCGACGAATTGCAGTCTTACACCCGTGATACTAGGCTCCCGTGGTACTGACGCTGAGTCCTTCGTCTCCAAGCTCCGTAGCGAGGGCGACGTGGTCACCTCCGCAGCCCCGAGCACCCAGGCCGACGTGAAGGCTAGCGAACCGGCCCCGGACCAGCAAGAGTACGTATTGCAGTCTTACACCCGTGATACTAGGCTCAAAAGGTACTGAAACTTTTTAATGGCGTTGTTTTCAATATACAGCATGAAAGAGCATTTCGCAATTTAAGAAAAAAAATTTGCTGCCACATTTTACAGATCCCTCCTTTTTCTTGGCGGGAAATCCTTATGTCACACTTAAGTTACCAAATTATTTCACCAGATGGCAGACCCTCCAGCGGTCCCCATACAGCAAAGATATTTGAAAGAGACTCATCCACACAACAAAAATGTTTAACTCTTTCAACACCATACGACAATATTAAAACTACACTCACATGCCAGGATCACGGACGTTAGCGAGCATACAAACCTTACTTGAAACGAAGGTTACTTTGACAGCGTATGTCATAACTCTTATAGATTTTCTTGCCGTTATGGGCACGACAGCTCGTGACACTTTTAAGCGTGTCTGGCGTTGTAAAGGTTAAAGACAACTTATACGTGACAAAAATTTTGGATTTACAAAAATCGCTGTCATGATTAAAGTACATGTTTGAAGACAGTTTCCCTTAGTTATAACTTCTATGATTTTCGATTTCTCGGTGTCCCAATATAATATCAAATCACAAACTAATATTTTTATTTCAGTGTTCACCTGCGGTTTGAAGAAAGGCTGAACCTCATAGCAGGTCGGGACGGCGATATACAGAGCTTCGAGCTATCTGGTAAGCAAAACGACTCTATTGCTAAGATAATAAAAGCCATTATACGGGTCTTATCACACGCTTTAGAGAGATAAATTTGTAGTTATTATTGTAAACTAGCCATTCTCTAAGTGTGCTCCGCGGAGACCTAGGGCTCCACAAAGCCTCTGTAGGGGGCTCCGCAAGAAATTTTGTCGGTCCATGTGCCAAACACCCTGTATAAAAAAAGTTGTCATATACACTTGTTTCTCCGAACTAAAAATAGTTTTAGCATACCTTTAAAATTTTGATGTTGAGATTTAATATATTCAGGTAAATTATTATATATTCTAGGTCTTAAGAGATATTTTATCCTTTTTGTTTTATTTTGTACAGGTCTCCTGACACTACGCATTAGCAACGAACAGTTCGGCCGCATACACGTCCACGTGGACAACAAGGACACCAGACCATTGCAGTTACAGGTACAATTATAGTATAGGCATAGACTTACCATAGAGTAACTTAGGTATATAGTAGAGCAGCACAGCCTAAGAACTTTTTGAAGCTCAAGTCAATCGCGCCATCTGCGTGAAAGCGGCCTAAAGATACCAAAATGTTTCCTCTTACATTTTGGATGTACAGTCAGCATCATATATCAGCTAGAGTAGTCAAATAGTTCGTCACATCATACAATATACATGGTGTGACGAGCTATTTGATCACTGTGGCTGTTACAATATATTTGACTGACTGTACTACTAGTTCGCTATTCGTTACTAGATCTAGTAGTGCAGGTGACATTTCTTACTTTTTGGGTATCTTTAGGTCGCTTTCACGAAGATGGCGCGATTGACTTGACCTTCAAAAAGTTCTTAGGCGGTGCTGCTATATTATATAAGTTACTATATGCTATTTGCAATACCGAGTAGGGCGCTCTACGTGTCGCGCTTGCATCACTCCGCCGTGGCCGACGATGTGGTGGAGTACGTTCGCCGGAAGCCTGGCTTCTCGTTGAGGGTGCACCAGCTACAGTCCCGGCACTACGTGCACTTCAGCTCGTTTGTGGTGCGCGTGCCGCGGCCGCTGCAGGATGCCATCGCGAGTGCAGACTTCTGGCCGAAGGGTGTTGTGTTTCGGCGGTTCCGGGGCACTCTGCCGAATCCTGCACCAGATCAGACGACGCAACGGAGCCACGAAGTTACATCGCCTAGATCAAACTAGTCTTAAGTTATTTTATATGTTTTGTTTTGTAGTTCGCAGTGCCTTGGTTTTTACTGTAATGCTGTGTAACGAATAATTTGAATAAATAATAATAAATAAATAATGCTAATATTATGGGAGCAAAAGAAAAAACTAGGGTGAGATTCGAACTCACGACCCTGGGATACTGGCTCGTTTCTCTACCAACTAAGGTACAGGGATATAACAGGGATAAACTTGCGTGTTGTGAGCCTGCTGGGGCCCACCCACTATCAGTCGGCCTGACGATATTGGCCTGTCAGTTGTTCGGAGCTGTCAAATGTTTGTTCTCACTGACAGGCCAATATCGTCGGGCGGTCGTGATAGTCGGGTGGCCCCCTGAAAGCGGTAAGTGTCGTTAGCAGACTGTTTAATACGAAATAATTAACCGTAAGTTATTGCAAAACTTACAATGAACGACGAACTGGTAATTAACGTTATCAAATATTAATTATTTTTCAAAGACTTATACAGTGATACAGTCTAGTAAAAAAACGTACTTTGAATTTGACAAATCGATTAGATGGCGCTGCAAAATAGGAAATGTCACGCAAAACTGCGTAGGGGGCGGCACTAGCACATACAGAGGGCCTACCGCAAACATCGAAAATCTAAATTTCTCTTTCTTTCTATTGCTTTTGCATATTCGAGCCATAGAGAGACAGATAACGAAATAGTTATTTGTGCAACAAGAGAGGAAAGTTGGCTTTTCTTGCGAGTGTTGATTTTGAGTCCCGAGTAAGCGAAAGATTCTATAATTGAATCACGAGCGAAGCGAGTGATTCTAAGTTTTAATCTTGAGCGTAGCGAGGGATCTCAAGAACACGAGATGTAAAAAACTTTCCTCTCATATGACACATACAACTTTTCACCTCAGTAGTGAGAACTTATTAAAGTAAAAAAAAAAACACATTTATTTACATTCCTGAATGAAAGGCATCATCATTATGACGAAAAGCTTCTAGAAACAAAATTTCACTCCCTGGAGGAAAGTCGCAACTTTCGTCACTCCCTGGAGTGATGAAAGTCGCGCTTTCGTCACTCCAGGGAGTGAGGAAAGTAGGCTTGTTCGAACTGCTGAGGTGAAAATTCAATTTTCGCGTCTCGCGATAGGCCCTCGTAAGCAAACCGCCTCGATGCATAAATGTCATATTTAATCGTTATAATTGACTGTGACAACTTGTCAAAAAACTGTTTAAGCCCTATAGTATGTATATTTAATCTATGATTTACAATATGTTCTAGTGCTGCGCTCTGGCGGCAGAACATTGCAGTAACATCCCCTATTCGATTGATTGCGTGGTTGTTAAAAATCGGGTTCCCTCTATTTGGCATACTTTTATTTGTCCGAAACGCTTTTCGCATAACTGACCTGGCATAATCGGTTTTAGACGAATGATAATGTAGCAGAAACCTTATTTCTTATAATTCACAACATAGCAAATATCTTTTTGTCTGCAAATGATTTAGCATACCACTGTTATAGCCGAATGTGATTAGGCATAAACTTGATAAGCATAATTGTATTTTCACTATCCGAAAGTTTTTTTAGCGTACACCGAAGCAACCAAAACGCTGCGAAAAGTGGGTTAGGTCAGGTTAAAACTGTGATCTCAACGGGAATGCACTTCGGCGTTTGGGTTAGGTTAGGTTAGAACTGCGACCTCAACAAAAAAAAACTTCGACGAAAAAGTGGGTTAGGTTAGATTAGAACTGCGACCTCAACAAAAAAGAACTGCTACGAAAAAGTGGGTTAGATTAGGTTAGAACTGTGATATCATCAGGAACGCACTGTTACGAAAAAGTTGGAGTGACATTTGAATGATGCAATTTGGCCCTAATACTATTTGCCAAACAAAATTCTGCAGTATAATTTTCGTCAAATAAATTGTATGCTGAATAAATTTCACAGTAGGTCCCATTGTCACCAGGTCCGGATCTGATGATGGGATCCTGGAGAAATCGAAGGAATTCTTCAACAATTATAGGCACACCTATAGTGATTTCACTATTTTTTACAGCAACTCCGCCACCGCCCCCTTTTGGAATAGCGGATCCTAAGTGAAGTCGGTTCTTTTTTTGTTTTAAATTATTAACCTGACAATCTCAAGGCACGATTACATATTTAATTAGTTCATTCGCTTGTCGGCAGACTCACCCGAACGTCGACAAGGAGGCCTTCCGTTCAAGCGGCGTGATTGGTCTGAAGCAGGCTCAGAGACCTTTCCCGATGCACTCTGATGTTGGGGTGCTCAAGTGGCGCCTGGCCACCGCTGATGACAAACTTGCTCCTATTTCAGGTATAACTATTATCGACTTAATGACTAGGGTAATAGAGTTGATAAACTAATGATAGAATACCGGTTTTAATCAATCATAAATCCCACTTCTGGTGTCGCATGCTTCAACACCGGCAACTTTACTGGCACCATTGGCACCTAAATGAGGTATAACTCATTATCGATCTAATGGCTAGAGTTCTAGAGTAAAGCCTGACAAGTTCCTTTTTAGCCCTGATATAGTGTCGCTGCAAACAGCTTACATATAGCAACAATACGTGTACGTCATGAATAGTCGGGACAGTGTGTATTGGCATCGTGCAAGAGTGAGATATACAATTATGTACTTGTGAATTGTAGAAGTATGTTTAGTACCAAACTAACCAGTTTATTACAACCGCACTATGAATATCAGTACCCGTCATGTCGACAACTAATTTCACAACATTATTTAATGGAATACTACTGAATCCCTCGTCCTTTTTCTGTCGCAAGTATTTTAATGTATTTAAAATTATTTGTTTTGCATCGGTGTGAAATTTTTTGGGCATTTTGATTACAAAATCTATTATTATGGTGAAATATTTACAATTATTTTCGATTTGTTTACATCGGTGACATTCAATGACTTACAACGTCTGTTGTCAAAAAAAAACATTGCGATTAAAATAAATTCGTTCGAGTTAGAGGGCTAAAAAGGAGCTTGTTAGGCTTTACATAATTCAATGATAGAGCGCTGTCGGTTTGGAGCAAGCACAGATCCCACTTCTGATGTCGCATGCTTCGCCATCGTCAACGATAGGTGGCACCAGTGGTTCAATTTGTGAAACAATCTTTTCCTATTTATAGTTGACACAACTCATTTTCTGGTTTGGGAAATAGTTATTTGTTATACAAGTGGTGAAAGTTGTATTTTACGTGCGAGTGTTATTTGAAACACGAGCTAGCGAAAGGATTCTATTATTGACCACGAGCGAAGCGAGTGGTTCAAAAATAGAATCCTGAGCGTAGCGAGTGCTTTAATACACGAGACGTAAAATAACTTTCACCCGTGTATAACACAAAACTTTTCACCTCACTACAGCGAGGAAAATAAGAAAAAGGGTGCATTTTGCTCGGTTTCCCGTAATTCCTCAGGTGTTTAATACTTCTTCATCACTCGAATCACTAATTTTTACCAAAACAACCTAGAAAAACATGCGAATATTTAACGTTGATATAATATGATGGATGAATTGAAATAAAAAGTTTTGACACTTTTGACGTAAAAGGTTTTATTAAATGTCAGATGCGTTTTGTTCGTACGTAGACTTATTCGGCTGTCAGAACAATTTATCCGTTTTTACAAAAAGAATGAAGATTAATGTTGAATGCTGATATTTATGAATTAAAATAAAGTTGTAAGACTGTATTAAGTGTTTTTACTCGATGCAATTCATTAATTGCGATGTTAAAAATTCTGCACTTTTAACGTTTTACGTTTTGTTAGCTGTCAAATGTCACTTAAGCCACTTGTCACTTATGTCAAAACTCTTTCACCACATGTGGATAAAAAGCGATTTTCACAATAGATATTAAACAAACAAAAAGGGCTTTCCGAGCTAGTGAGGTGAAAAAGAGTTTTCCACACCTCGGAAGTAAAATAAACTTACTTGATCTCTCTCTCTCTCTCTCTCCTTCTCTCTCTCTCTCTCTCCTCTCTCTCTCCTTCTTTCTCTCTCTCTCTCTCTCTCTGCGCGTTTACTACTTTTACGTACTTTTAAATTATGGGCAATTGTAATACAAATACAAAATACAAATAATTTATTGAGAAAAGTATAGTACAGTGGTTGCTCTTACAGGCTAAGATTTTTTAACGACAGGTAGTTTACAAATGCCTGAACTAGGATTCCCTGTGTTTCAGGCAGCGAAGGACAAAATTAATTAATTAACTTTTAATTATTCACTTAATTATAAACTATAAGTAGTACACAATGAAAGTCTTATCACCTTAACAAAAAGAAAAAAAAAAAAAAATAGGTTCTTAAGTTTTAAATATCAAAGTATACAGTAGGTAATCATTTTAAGGCTATTAGTATGTGTTAAATAATTTTGCTTGTTAGACATTTATAATCCAGTACATCAAGCTATTTACCGCATCAGCAGAAATCATAAACGGGGCCGAAGTTTGTTTATATTTAATTGATCGACAAAAATGTACGTGTGTATGTATTACGTGATTTATGATAGAGGGTTAGTAGGTCAGAGAATATGGTATTATCATAGCTAATCTGATGAAAACAATAAGTGCTACAAAATATGTGAGAAGGAAGCGCTCCTAGGTGCCCTCATAGTCTATGGAGTTTAAAAACATAACATAATAACATAACGTAATGAACATAGCTCGGACAATTCATCGCAAAAACGTCGCAAAACGAATATTTTATGTACAGTATTTTAATAAGGCCTGATTAGAATTCAATCTGAAAAATTCAAAACCCTATTAATGGTACTGAAGCTAGCTGAATCAAGATTTGTTTTTCCATAATTTATTGAAAATTTGTTTAAAAATTGTTATTTATAAGTAAATTCATCATTTTCCATTTCTTCCCGCTCCTGTCGTTAGTTATGTTTATGTTATATGCCCTCCATCATTCATACATACGACAGTGTTTTTTGACAGTTTCTTGGTTTGAGTCCTATCAAGAACAATGTTTATTTTGAAATATTATATTGCATATAGTTTTTGTTGTTTTAACGAACTAATTCCTTGGACACTCCACTCCATTAACTCCATACCGTGCAATAGGTCAATTCTGCGGCACTTTGTTGAATCAAGTTTTTTGGTCCGATTTCGAGGGTATTGGCTTAAGCATGCTGATGGCCTCATAACAATCGTGGATCATCTCCAAATATTGTCAAAGTAATATTGGAAATCCGCATTATTAAACTAAATCTGCGAACCGTTTCTTTTAGTGATTGTTGGTGTCGATTTCTCTTTCGAAAAGTAACCAATGCCAGGTAACTGACACGACATCGACGATATTCCTGATACGCCAGATATTTGAAGATATGTCTAGATCCTCATTGTTTCATGGATATTGCAATGAAATTGCCTTTCAGTATTGGTATAATATTAGGTAGCAGGTTATGTTGGAAATTAGGTATTAGGTATGTGCAAGTTTCTTCCATACTTATCAAGTTTTTGACAGCAATTTGGCGCCTAATTAAAAAGCCGGCGGCGTTTATTTGAATAATTTTTTATCATCTTAGAAATAATTAAATAAAATTTTTGGTATAATAATTTTGTAATTCTGATGTAGTGTAGTGTATATATAAAGTAGGCTAGAAAATATCCAAGAAAAATCACTCTGAATTTGGCAAATTTGTTTCGAATCGGGCCTTAATATATTTATATATTACATTCATAACCACAACCCAAAAAGTGTCAAAAGTGTGCGTCTTGTTTTATACAAAATTAATTTTTGCGATGAATTGTCCGAGCTATGGTAATGAAACCAATTTTACAGTTTTAAAACACGTTGAATAATTAATATTTCAATGGAGTTGTAAGTGTCATAGTAATTTTTGTCCTGCAGTAAACTGTTGGCCGTCTGAGGGTACCAATGGCGGCTGCGACGTCAACATAGAGTACGAGCTCGAGCAGGAACACCTTACTCTTCAAGATGTCACTATCAACATTCCTTTGCCGTAAGTAATAGTTCAACTCCACATTATCAACCGACTTATTTCGAAGGAGGAGGTTATCATTCGTCGGGATCTTTTATTTCCTTTTTTTTATGTATGTTCACCGATTATTCGAAGACGGCTGAACCGATTTGGAAAATTCTTTTTTTGTTTGATAGAGTATACTTCACAGTTGGTCCCATTGTCACCAGGTCCAGATCTGATGATGGGATCCTGGAGAAATCGAGGGAACTCTTCAACTATTATAGGCACACCTATAGTGATTTCACTATTTTTTACAGCAACTCTGCCACTTCCTCTTGGAATAGCGGATCCTAAGTGAAGTCGGTTCCTTTTTTGTTAATTTTATTCTAGTCAAGGTTTTTGCCATTTAATTTATTTACATCTTTACCGATTGATATACAGCCTTGGCCAGAAGTGTTGAGCACCAATGCGATTTTCATACAAAACTGGAAAATTTAGTCCATCGTTTCCATCTTTGTTTAAGTTATTTTGTCAATTAATTTAAACTAAAGGTGCTCTTATACGGGCGATAAAAATTGCCGAATTGCCGCAATTTTGACGTCACGGCCATATCGAGCAATTTCAAGCAATTCGAAATATTGCTCAATATGGGGCAATTATTGCTCCAGTATGGCGCCATTCTGGCTCCATTCGAATTGCCCCATATAGCAGCAACTCGGGAAACTAGGCAATACGTTCATACACGAGAAATACAGTGGAGCAATACGACCGCGTCGTTTCCCCCCCTTGCACTCACACCGCGCCGCACTCGCCCCAAAATCAGAATCTCTCTGAACTATGGACGAGGTAATTCTAGCTGAGGAAGCTTGCAGTGCATTTAAAATAATGACTTAAAAAAAGAGAAATAGATGCGTTCATATCTTGCAGGAAGAGTACTAATTTTCAGAAACAAGTTTGTAGATTCTTCCTGTTGTTTACACACGAATGACACGAATGCCTAACTGGATGCCACAACTTTCTAGGTCATCTGGATGTAGTCAATAGTTTTGATGATGAGTCAGTGGATCAGTGAGCCAGTCAGTCAGTGGTAAAAATAGTGATTTTCGGAGGTCAATATCTCGTGAATGGTTAGAGATTAATAGCTGAAATTTCTTGATTCAGTGGAAATATAAGTATAAACCCCAAATGGGTATCAAGTTCTTAGGGTTTAATTAAAGTTTAAAACAGGGCGTCCCCCCTCCCCCCCCCCCCCCCCCCCAACAAACTTTTGAACCGTGGGTTCAAAAAATCCGTAAAATTCACGAATGTGAGGCTTAATTAGTACTTTCAATGAAAACTATTTTGAATAGAATCGGTTGAGCCGTTTTTGAGTTACAAGTCAAAAACACATAGTAAAATGACGTAATCGCCGCAAAATATTCCTTAATAAACGACCTTTTGAACAGATTTATTGTAACAGGCCGTTTCCCCTCCCCCTACACCTGGACCGCGCTCGCCCTACTAGAAAAAGAATGGGACATGCATATATGTGCGTACGGGATAGAAATACAAATTGCCTTGAATTTTCCAATCGTCTGGATATACCGGCAATTGTAGTCGGCAATACAGAGCAACACGGAAATGTATGGAGCAATACGGGAAATGATTGCCGAAATAATTGCCGCAATATCTAGAAATTGCCTCGTATTGCTCAATTAATTGCTCCATATTGCTCCATTAGTTTCGGCAACGTATCGCCGGGCAATAATTGCCCGAAAAATCGCCCGTGTAAGAGCACCTTCATAGGCATGTTTTGTTGAAGTTAGTAGTAACTGCATAGAATATTTGCAATATGTCGCACCGACTTAAATTTACATTTTTGGTACCTTCTGTTTTCATATTTTTTAAGTACCTTGAAAGTGTTATTAAGTGAAGTTTTCTATATTCATAAATAAAATATAACATTTACCGTTACCGTACATTGTTAGGATAGGGAAATAATGATTAACATCAAAATTGTAAACAAACAACACCTATGCTCAACACTTCTGGCCAAGGCTGTACATAATTTGACGATACACGAATAATTAATTGTATTTTTGGGAATAAAACACTTCCAGACCAAACTTGGGTTCTATAATCAAAGGTTTTACAATTAAATCACGGAATTAGCTCTAAATAACTAAATCAGAATATAAAGCATAATCACGCGCGTTCTACCGTGTTTCCGCCTAAATTGACAGGTACTGTCATTACTCTCAATGTCACGCTTAAGGCGTTCTTAATGTTCTTATACACTATAAAACATTTCTACACGCAATAGTATATACAGTGTGTAAATCTAATACGGGCGATAAATAAAACATGGCATAGAACTCATTAGTGTAATCATTAATTAAGATGTTTTTTTAAGTTACACTTAACTGTGACCCAATATTATTATTAATAATAATAATTATTGTTTTTGTATATTTTAGATGTATTTTTATATTTTACTTTTGTAAAAATATTATAAAAACCTAGCCTAAGAAGAAAAAGAAATAAAGGAGATAATAATTAATTTTTGAAAATTTTATCATCAGCAATGTATTGTAAACATGGCATTGAAAGTAACTGTCATTACTGTCAACGTGCGTTTAACGCGAGTGTGTGTTTGCATTACATTGCGCGCCGAATTATTTTGTATGAATATTTTTTTTATTGCAATTCTAAGTAAGAGTTATCTAATTACATTTCTTATGTCCTATACTGTCCTATACTTAACGGTGGTTACCGTTAAGAGATTCGCCCGTATTAGATTTACACACTGTATAATCATCTCTTATGTCAAAAATGTTTTTTATATTTAGAACCGGCAACAGCTCAGTAGTAGTCCACCAATGGGAGGGCAGCTACGCCCAAAAAGGCCGCAACTTGGTGTGGAGCATCCCGCTCATCGACAGGCAACACAAGTCTGGCAGTCTTGAATTCACGTGAGTACAAACCAGTTATGCCAAAAACAATTTTTTGAGCACAGCTATCGCTTACTGTACCCCCTGTGTGTTTCATTCCCTATCTGATGACGTTAAGTCCGGTTGTATGCATGTATCACTTTTCCAATGAGCCGATAACTCAACCAAATTTCAGATAACGTTGATTTATATCATACAAGATTTGAATCGACAAAAATTACTGATTGAAACTGAATAAAAGTGTGCATACTTCGTTGTATCTAAATTTACTTCCGAATTCACATTTCAAAATACTTTATTGTTGTTTTGCACCCAATAAACTATCATGACTTAGATTGTCCCCTAATATAAATTTCCATTTTCACAGAGTGACTCCAGCAATCCCCAACGATTTCTTCCCGTTAACCGTATCCTGGAGTTCCAACACCACCCTAGCGCTCCTGACCGCCACCCGCGTGTCCCAAGCCGCCGACGGCGCCCCCGTCGACTACTCCCAGGACATCAGCTTCCATCCCGACAAGTATGAGCTCGTTTAGGCGCCTGTTAGGCCAAAAGGCAGTTAGGCAGACTCGTAGTGGCCATGTGGAGTCATGAATGTCTTCTTTCGTTCGATCTTATTGCTAACTCATTAAACTTTGCGGTTTCTTGAAATGGTTTTATGACGGCAATAAGCATAACCGCTTGCTAAACTTGTTTGGTATTATGGTTATTACGTGTCTGCTTATGTAATTCAGAGTTAAGAATATTTTAGATATGAAATACTTGATATGTCGAAACTGTCAATCAAGTATATATTTGGATTAAAATAATGTGGTTTATTCATTTATTATAGTAGATTTTATTTTTAAATGAGTCTTTCTGAAACGGTAATTATAATAAAAAGTATTATAAAATGTGTAATTCAGACATATACGGTAAAAGATTCCAATTGATTCTACTGTAGATGTAATAAGTACGAATACGTATTCTACCTGCAAAAACATTGTTTCTGCACTATACATTCAACCGAAAAACTTAAGATATATGAAAATGGATTGTAACATAAAGTTCGAAATGGAACAGACTTCAATAAGTTAATTTTATTCTGATAACACATATTGTAAAATATTATAACAATATCAATAAACACTTAAATTAAAGCCAGTCTTTATTTTCACACAAATTTATAAGTCAAGTTAAAACGACACATTTCCTTTACCATATTAATATTAGTCATTTTATCTACACCCATATCATAAACCCTCCATGATGCGCTTAAAAACCGCACGTTATAACCACCATAAAAATAGATTGTTTCGTTAGAAGTTAGAACAAATGTCTTATCTGTAACGATGTTATTATTACCAAATAATAAGCAAAAATTCGATATCATTATGAAAATCCGGGATGCTCCGACCAGCCGGCACGCGCCCCGCCGACCGCCGGCACAATCGAGTTGGCCATGGCGATGGCGTGCAATCCGTGCAATGGCAGTCATTCAATCATCATTTCGGGTTTATAATATGTGTGTAGATAAAGCAGTGTATGCAACTGTACGTAATTAGGCCTTAAAACACTCGTGTGATCTTATTATGAAACTCACTTCGTTCGTTCGTTTCATAAAACCACACTCGTGTTTTAAGGACCCCCTACTATTACGTAACAGTTACATAAACTACTATTAAAAGTTTGCAATAATGAAGCGAATGCGTATTAGTTATGGTGGAGGTTATTAATACATGAAAGTACAGGATTATTTAATAAAATATGAATATATTGAATTTCTTAAATAGATATTTCTTAACGGAAACATTTGCATCTTAGTTAATTTTTTTGTTATCAACAGTACGCTCAGAAATAATTTCTAAACTACGTAACAATATCTGTACATCACTGTAATGATTATTTACAGAATCAATAAGCTCACTGCTTACAGAATTAAGTATCCGTTCAGCATTGAATTCATAATTTTTTTTATCCAATAAATAATAATGTATTAATACTTACAGATTCTGAGGAAAAAGCAGTAGGTTTAACTTCGAGTGTTATATTCCTTTTTTCTGCACTCCCGTTGGTATTAACGAAGTATATAGCATCATTTACGACAACAAATATTTCTTTTCGATCAGACAACGGCCTGATTAGTTGAATTTCACTTTTCTTAGGTATACCTTAAATTTTCTTAACACCATCTTGGTTTGAAATATACAAGTCTTTCGTAGTGTCGATGAAATACAAGTTGTTGTTAAAATCAATCACTATATTTTGTTCCACGTCTCTAAGATCGACTTTATTCTTCTTTGCGCCTTCGTCACTAACAGAGAATAATTCATGGTCGCCTGTTACGAAATACAAAATCCCAGTTTATTATTATTTATTTATTTAACATAAAAAGATACAACTTAAACTAATATGGAGTCCCACAAAACAGTTTTCACGGTTTGACTGTGGGATCGTGCAGTCTCTACTCTCATTTGTTGATTTGCTTCTATTTGGACTATATTATCATTAAGAGATCCATATTTATTAGTAGTGCCGTTTATGTAATCATAAACGTATAGTCCTAGCGGTACGCCTTAAACATGCTGCAAATGGTGTTAAAAGCATGAAAATTGGAACGATTGATCTTTAGGCCAAATTAATCGATTTGGCCCGTAGCAGTAAAAAAAAACAGTGCAATTATGACATCATCTTTTTTTTGTATGGAAAAAAATAAATTTTGTTCTGAAACCTATCGTGTGTGGTATCAAATGAAAGGGCTTTTTGAGCCAATTCTAAAAATATATCATATCATTATATTTATGTCACTTATTTCAAATGAAAATAAAAATAATTTTCAAAACATACCAAGTTTGGGCTCCTACAAATACGATACGGTTGAATATTTTTTTGTAAAATATACCTTAAATGATACCTGATATCCTCATTTCAAACCCCAAGAATGCAATTTTGAAAATAATTACATTTAGTATTTTTTTCTGATTTTTAATGTTTACAAAGTGCGTCGTATTACTCAATACGAGTACGAGTACCGTAATATCCTCCAACTTTGCCCCCAGGCGAAACTTTGCCCAACATTTTGAACAAATTCATTAATTTACGTAATTTTATAGTATTCTGGTGCGGGCAAGTGTTGATGTGAATCTCACAAAATGGGAAAGCATGGTGAGTAAAACCCATACTTATACTTATACCTGTATATAATAAGGCAATGGGGAAAGCCAGTGAAACCTTATTGTAGAGGGTGCAGTTTTTTAATAATTTTAAACAAATAAAAGAACCTACTTCACTTAGGCTCCGCTTTTCCAAGAGAAAATGCCCGAGTTGCTGTAAAAAATACTCATAATCACTATAGGTGTGCCTATAAATTCCCTCGATTTCTCCAGGATCCCATCATCCGACCCGGACGGTGACAGTGAAGTATCTTTCAAACAAAAAAAAATCCAAATCGGTCCAGCCGTCTTTGAATACTCGGTGAACATACATAAAAAGTTCCAAATTTGCAAAAAAAGAAAACAAAGATCCCGACGTATTGAGAACCTCCTCCTTCGAAATCCTGAAGTCGGTTGAAAAGGGACGCGATGGTATCTATAAGACAAAGATTCCAACTTTGTATGGCTTGTCTTTTTTATTAAGTGTCTTCAACTTCTTGGGTTAACCACTATTCGCTACTTACGTATTTAGCGATTGTGTATAACTGTAATACATTATCGTACCTAAAAAAAGTTATCGCAACCATAATATTTACGCACGAATCATCTATCTACTAACTAGTGTAGATGAAGTTAGGCGTACTCTTTCCAATCAGAGGATTCTGAACCAACAAACTCTTCGACCAAGTAATAGTGCTAGCGGTACGCCTAAAAACGCTACAAATGGTGTTAAAAGCATGAAAATTAGAACAATTGATCTCTAGGCCATATGAATCAATTGTGCCCGTAGCCCTAAAAAAAAACAGTGCAGTTATGACGTCATGTTTTTTGTATGGAAAAAAAATGTTTGTTCTGAAACCTATCGTGTGTAAATGAAAGGGCTTTCAGAGCTGATTCCAAAAATATGTCACATCATTACATTTAAGTAACATGTTTGAAATAAAAACATTTTCATAACATACCAAGTTTGGGTTCCTCCAGATACGATATGGCTGATTTTTTTTTTGTACAATATATCACAAATGATACTTGATATCCTCATATTTAACCCCAAGAAAGCAAAAGCAAATTTTTTTTTGGGGCTACGGGCCAAATTGATTTATATGGCCTAAAGATCAATCGTTCCGATTTTTATGCTTTTAACACCATTTGCAGCACTTTAGTGAATTTCGGGGTGTACCGCTAGCTCTATAAAACATCGTGGGTAGCCTCTACAATCGGCGCAATTTTGACACAAAACTCGCGCGCGATTGCGAGACATTGCCGTCTGGGTAGGTGCAACGAAATCAATCGACGGATCAAAAACGGCGATGTATTAAAAATCGCAGGTGACTAGTCGCTTACGTCAGTAGAGAGCCAAGCAAGAGCGAGTAATCGTAGTGAGGCCGGATTTCCCTTTATGGTCAAAGAGCTGGCCACGTCAGATGTGACACAATAATGAGAGGTTTGTAATCAGTCCAGTTAGATTGCATAACCATCCTTATTGCTAGATCCGGGCATCTGGCAGCTTTTAATGGGTGAAGATCAGAGTGACAGACCAACAAAGTTTTTAAGTTGAAAAAAAGTAATACCGAAATAGGTAAAAACTGCTGAAGTTGTGTCATTTATAGAGAACAGGGCCTATATTTTAACATTAGAACAAAAAACATTGTGTATTATTGCGCAAACAAAAACAGTAGGCGAGTAACCAAAAATTTAAGAATACATCATTTGGCACTACTTCCCCGAAACGAAACTTTTGGATATTATATAATCTAATGAATTACATAATTTTTCATAATATTTGATCAAAACCAGAACTCTAGAATTTATTTTCTTCAAGTTATTTGCTTTCTTTTACCTCCACTACTTTACAGCTGCCAGATGCCCGGATCTAGAAATAAGCATAGTGTAGCAAACTAGAGGGGTTTCGTTGCTCTCATTATTGTGTCATATCTGACGTGGCCAGCTCTCCGTCTATTAGGTTGGAAGGGCAGATTACAACTGTTCTGAAAACGTGGCAGTTTCGTTGATGGCTAAAACCCCTGTCACTATACTTTTTTTAGTATCCTAACTAGCATCCTAATTAGGATCCTAAACGTATCTCCCAGTCACACTTGTCCTAATGAGGATGCTAACTCTTTAACTTTGTCAGTGACCGTCCTAGCTTCCTAACTAGGTTACTTTTTAGGAAACTTATTGCTAAATGCGGTTACACTTGACTAAATTTAGAAACACTCATTTAGGAAGCTAACTAGGACAAGTGTAACAGGGCTTTAATGCCGCTATTACACCTTCCTAAATCGGGTCCTAACGACACGATGCCGCTATACGTTAGACACGTTAAGCAATATCTCCAAACGTGTCTAACGTATTGCAGCGTCCTTGTCGTTAGGACCCGATTTAGGAAAGTGTAATAGCGGTTTAAGGTCCGTTAGGGTAAATGCGCCAAACGGCCCGGCCACGAAATTGGTCTAAGGCGACTGGCGGCAAGCGATTTCTGTCTTGTCAACTAACCACTATGCAGCGAGCGACTCGACCGCGCAATGAAGTCATGAATCGCTTGCCGCCGGTCGCCTTAGACCAATGTCGTGGCCGGGCCGTAAGAGTACCTGCCTATCCTAGGTACCGTAAAGGGTAAAAGGGCTTTAACTTAAAGTGACCGTTCGTTTCCCAATTCCCAGTAAGGAAAGGAAAATACTATTGTACAGTTGCCATCAAATACATCGGAGCGGACAAGGTACTCAATAATATCTGAACATAGACTTTATAGTCTTGTAAATAGAGGCGTTGCTCAGATATTTGTGGCCACCTTGGCCGCTCCGATATACCTGATGGCGACTGTAACAAAGTAGGCGCAGTTGCCCCTAAACTATTCAAAATAAAACCAAATGATCTCTTATTCAAATACAATTTATTGTTAAAATCATTTAGGTACATCATTATGATGACATCTAACAAAACCCAGCACTTAAAGACTAAAATCGTTTGTACACCGAAACTCAAAGCTGGTACACACACACATACACTCACGCACTCATACGCAGTTACTTACTGTAACTAGTCAATTGCCTTACTTAATTATACATTGCAAATTTATGAGTCATAAATGGTCAAGTGCGAAAAAGACGGTATTACACCTTGTCAAATGCATAGCAGTCAATTGTGCCCAGCCCCAGAGTCTCCTAAATAGAGTTGACCAGACTAAAGTATTTACAGATGGCGCCACCATAGTAGTACCAAACCCATATTGTTTTTTTTTTTACCTGGATAGTGGGCCTCTAAATCCCATACAACAATACTAGTGACTGGTACAAGCTATGCTGGCGCTATCTGGCCTAACCGTTGACAATGAGGGCTACCATTTTTTTTACTCAACAGTTGGCGCCACTGTAGACGCAAGTCTGGAAATACAACTGTAGTTTTTTTTTTATTATGTTTGTAAAAACCAAATTTACGCTTAGATAATATTGAATGCAATAGACTGTACTGTAAAAATATCGATGAAGTCGCAGTGATGCGCAGTACAGCTTTATTTGAAAAAAAAAGGAGAATTTTCTTAATTCCGCTTTTAAAACATTCCTATTCAATGACTCGTTACTCGTATTTCCCATAATTAATATCCTGGTATGGCAAAAAATTTTACAACATTGAGAAATTGGAAATAATTCAGTGAATCCCACTCCCACCTAATTACTATGGAGTTTGTCATTTCGAAGACCGCCGTCTACACTAGCGCCTCTAGCGGGGATTTCATACGCGTTAGTCCTCATTGCCTTCTCCATTGAAAAATTCATCGAAGTATTAATAATAATAAAAAATACTTTTGCACGTCTTACATTTCTATGGGAAATTATTATTTTTATTTTCTGCATCTTGCACTTCTGTCAAAAGGCGAATACCGCGCTCTAAAATTGTAGTGTAGTGTCTTATCTTACAAAAAACATAATTCAGCCCATTGCTTTGCACCGTCGACGTCAAAGATAAGTTTACACTTTTGCACCTTACTCCTTTGTAATAAGGTGCAAAAATGTAAACATATTTGACGTCGACTGCACACAAATGTTCAACTTCGTTTGATAAGATAACAAATTATTTCCTTTGGTTTGGCTGGCTCAAAAACAAAAAAAAACTTAATTTAACCCAAAACTAATTATTGCATCAATTGCATGGTAATATCTAAGTAATCATAACATTTTTACCGGAAACTCGTCTATAAAAATACTATTCCTATTGTTTTTAATAACAATGAATTGGTTTTAAGTTCCTATCTAAATTAACACATAGTACTAGTGAAGTCGTTTGAAGTATTATGTAGTGCATTAAACATATAGTTTTGTATCTATACATTTCAGTATTTTCCACTCTGATTGACATTTCATACAGTTACTAAACGTAATGCTAAACATTACTTAAACTAAACGCCATCGTACTGTATGAAATCGTTTCTCTAAAACTCCTTGAGATAAATTGCAGCAACTGTGACCATGTCTTCTTTTATATTACACTTTTTTATAATAAACAAAATATTCTTCCAGATACCCATGCATCAGTGGCAATCAATCTAAAATGTAACAAATCACTCCAGTAATGCCCACTCGAATTTAAAAACATTTGTATAGTTACTACATATCGCCTTGAAAAGGCAGTGCTAAAACAGATATTCAATGTAAAACTGGTGCAACGGACACACAGGCCCTCTGGTGTACGGAAAACATTCAACAACTCTCATATTGATAAAAAAAATTAAGTCAGCTTTAAAAAAAAGAATATCCTTAAATTGATGTGATTAAAGGTTAGTTTTCTTAGTACGCACAACTTTCCACGCATTTTGTAGGCATTCAATTTCGTTGATCACTTTATTAGTAGGTTTTGAGTCACCAATTAACCTTTTCGACGCTAACGAAGAGTATATCCGGCATAAGATACCATACTTTTAACTATATAATAGGTTTTGAGTATAAATCGAATGTCAAAGCGTGGAAAAGGTTAAAAAGCGTGACGAGTTCTCGTGACCTCAGTCAGCGCCAGAGAACGCCTATTTATGGAGTGCACTGTCAAAGTAACCTTTAGACTCAGGAAAAAAAAATATTGGCACGCTTGCGTCCGTGATCTTGGCGTGTGAGTGACGTTTTTGTATACAGAATGATTTCTGGGTCGTGATAAGATCCATTTATTTCGACTGTCACTGATCAACATTATCATGTGTGTGGTAGTATTATGTTAAAACAGAATTATTTTTCTAGAGTAAAAAAAATTTAAACTTAGGAAATCTTGATTCATGGAAACCTTTTTGACTTTTGATAATATTTTTTTACTTATCATCTAAAGAATGGCTATCAATATTAGGGATAAAAATAATGACCCAAAACATAAGATTCATCTATAAATTCTGTATCATCAAGGGTGTGTAACTGTCAACATCAACAATTTGAGATTGATAACATAGTACCCGGCACTTTTGCATAAATGAGAAAGAGAACTTGTAATGCGTTAAGAAGGGACAACTGATTCGTCACATATGTATAGTACTATTATAACCTGTGGTATCATGGCTTGTTCTAGCTCTACGACCCAGAAATCACGCTACACGTATAAAATTTTACTTAATTAGAATATCGTTTGCCAGATAAGTATGAATCAAGTGTAGTGACTTAGTCCTAGTATCCGTATGTCCGGCGGCTGCGCGGGCGGCACTAGTGCCGCGGGGCGCGTCACTTCTTGTCGGCCATCGCGTTGCCCGCCGCGTGGGCACCGTAGTTCTGGAACAGATACCACATGTCAGCATATAAGGCAGTCACGTCACATCAACTAATAGTACGGGCGGCGGCCGTAGGATCTGCTACGTAACGTGATACAAAGATAAACCCCATGGCACATGTTCATAAAAGTGGTGCTGAGTTCCGGAAAAATAGTAAAAAAAATTGGAATTGGCCGAAAGCTCAAAAAAGTACCACTTCTGGTTTAAAAAAATGGATGGTATTTACCTACGGTATTTGATACTGAGCTGATTATTGTGGCAACAAATAGTAATTTATTTTTAGGTACAGAAAAACCCAGTCTGCCAGTTTCTGCATGGCCGGAAGTGCCCGGCAGACTGGTTCAAAAGTGACGTACATTTGGAGTCAAATTCGTTACTTTTAAACTAGTCTGACGGGCACTTCCGGCCATGCAGAAACTGGCAGACTGGGCTTTTTTATACCTAAAAATAAATTACTATTTGTTGCCACGAGTGCCATCTTTGTATCCAATGACGTAGGTAAATACCATCCATTTTTTAAACCGGAAGTGGTACTTTTTGTGCTTTCGGCCAATTCTAATTTTTTTTACTATTTTTCCGGAACTCAGCATCACTTTTATGAACATGTGCCATAGGGCTTATCTTTGTATCTCGTTACGTAGCAGATCCTACGGCCGCCGCCCGTACTATAAGCGCTGAGAGGACCAACATTAATACTCGGTGCCGCTGCCGTGTCACTCCCCCGCTCCATAGAGCAAATGCACAAACTGAAAACTAAACAGACACTAATTCCCTTTGGTATAAAAAAAATAAAGGGAAATATTTGAGTCACTTACGCATTTATTGATGTCAGGTTATGATTACTGTTTCTCACTCAAAGTGGTGCGTGGAATTAGGAACAGAGTCACTTTGTCGACTTTGTCATATGTAGGTATTAACTTCCAAGTTGGTGGTCCCTTTTCAAGTAGTACGATTTATCGACTACACCCGTGTCAATCAAATCCAACCTAAATATTTCGATTTAAGGTTCAAATAAGGTGGTCAACCTATCGCAAAATTTTACTCTCCAAATTTAATGACGAAAATGTAGCTAACAGACGACGCTGATGTTGATCGGGAGCATAGGGCGCTGGCAGCTTGCAGGGTTTGCTCGCAGTACTGTCGAGGTGAAACGAATGTTGTTCAAGTCGTACTGCCAAACATTTTATTCGAGCAGCCTGTGGATCAAATATACGAAGCGGGCTTACAGCGCCCTGCGCGTCCAGTTCGATAACGGTTTCAGGATGCTGATGGGGCTGCCTCGGTTTTGCAGTGCCTCTGGGATGTTTGCGGAGGCACGTATGGATGACTTCTACGCCATAATGCGAAAACGGATAGCTTCCCAGTGGTACCGGCTGAGAGGCAGTACCAACAGCCTGCTGGCCGAAATAGGCAGGAGGCTTGACAGCCCCTTTAAATATTGAGCCTCATTACATGTCCCGGTGTATCGCTGGTACAAATGATTGTATAATTTATGTAGTTTTTAAGTTTTAATTGTAATATTGTACTAACAAAGTAATAAGTCTATCTTGATTTTGTTTTTTAATTAACCAACTATGGATCATTGTCGTCTGTAAATAAAGTTATATAGTAAAGTATTTTGGAGGTATTTCGGGTTTTTGAAAAAATCTTTTGGATTGGGGCGGTTTGGAAAAGGGGAGAAATTTAGTGGAATGGTTCCTTATAAGTAAAATGTTCAGAGCGGGGGTGATTTTTGACATTCGGGGGCTAGAATTTAAAAAAAAATAAGCTCGAAATTAATCGCAAACAAGTGTTTGTTACTATTTTTTTGCATGAAAGTAATAGTTTAAATAACCATGTGGCGACAGCTATTTATGGTTAAATTTGCCACTATAAAAGATAAAAAAAAAAGATAAAAGTTATTTATTCTTCAATTTAGGCACATTACAATGCACTTATGAACGTCAGAGAGAAAAGAAACTACCACCGGTTCTAACCCTACACCTCTGACCCGAGAAGTATTACTTATTACCGGCAAGAAACTCGGCGGGACTTATTTTTTCAAAACAGTACTACAAATACATTAAATATACTATATACAATAATGCGTAGTTCTTCAAGAAGGCATATCAAAACAGCTTGAGAGACAGACATGTACAGTGAGCTGCAAAATTGCATACCCATATTATGAACTAGCTTTTGCCCGCGACTTCGTCTGCGTGGAATTAGTAATCCCCCATTAAGGTATGAATTCTGGATAACAAATATTCTATATCCTTCCCCAGAGCTCAAATCTCCAGCATTCAACGGTTATCGATTCCCCATACAAACTTCCAACCCCCTTTTCAGCCCCTCTAGGGTTGATTTTCGGGATGAAAACTATCCTATGTCGTTTCCTGGGACTCAAATAATCTCCATACTAATTTTCATCTAAATCTGCTCAGCAGTTAAAAATTCTTCATACAAACTTTCAACCCCCTTTTCACCCCCTCCAGGGTTGATTTTCGGGATGAAAACTATCCTATGTCCTTTCCCGGGACTCAAACTATCTCTATACAAAATTTCATCAAAATCCGTTCAGCCGTTTTCACGTGATGCGCGGTCAAATAAACAGACAAACAGATAAACAGATAAACAGACAAACAGACAAAAATTCTAAAAACTGTTGGAACGTGTTCTGTTATCGATTCTAAGTATCCCCAGCCAACTTTTTTTCGAATATCTTCCATGTACAGACTTTCGACCCTCTTCAGCTTTATTATATGTATAGATGAATTCATTCATAAAAAGGGTAGGCAATTCTGCAGCTGATAGTACCTGCCTATTGTGTAATTAAAATGAAAAATAAAAATAAAATCCAAATCTGACTGCTTCGCAATACGTTTGATATTCTTTCTTACTTGAACTGTGTCCTCTAAATGTTAGATGATTTTATAGATTCTGGTTTGGGCCATGCATATATTTCTGTCATATATAGTGCTCTCCCTTATGGGAATATAGTTCAGAGCTGGATACGGTTACCTTCTTTTAGTATGTTGTTGGGTACGACACCAGGACCCTAAAACTGCCGAGAGACGGGGACGTCGATGAATGTCTCTCGAGTAATGACGTCATAAAAATGGCTGCCGCTTCGTTACGAAAAGTGTAAATTTCATCCAAACTGTGCATTGCACCTATACGTGTGTAGTATCAAACGAAAGAAGATTAAATGTGCTATATTGTTGTAATACATTATATACTACTGTATATTACAGTTTGACAGCTATAAACGAAAACCCAAAATCAGGCTAAAAAATAATTCGGATATTTGCATTTTACAACAAAATTATAAGTCCAACTTTAAAGCCGAGTACTACAATAACAAAACAGGCTATTTAAGCTATACATTGCTATAAAAATTATTAAAATCTGGTAATAATTGTGGCAGCTATGTTAAAAAACATGTCGGCAGTGCCGAGCTATTTCCTTAGAGAGAAAAAATAACAATTTTCACAATTTACAGAATATCCGCAGAAGCTTCGAGTATATTGTTGGTCAAATAATTTGGAGCCCTTAAATGTCGGAAAAATATCTCTATAGTGACTGAGGTCCAAATAATGACGTCATGAACGTGACCGCTACCGAAATTTGTAAAACATAAATTAAAGCTATACCACGACACATACACACATGTGTGAGCATCGATCGAAAGCTTATTGAATTTACTACAATACATACATACATTATTTGTGAAAATAATGTATAGTTTAGGAGTTGTTGACAAAATAAAATATTCTTTTAGGAAAATAAAATGTATATGTTAATTCTGTGGCCAAATAAAATACAATACACTAATGTTTTGTATAGCATTAAAAACACCAACTATTCAGCTTTAAAACACAGTTTGAATTTATAAAATTTGATAAGAACTATAAAATTGTGCTTACAACTCTAAAGCACACTAACTATTTTACCTACAATGCACTCATACTATGAGAAGCTTGGGCCTAATTATTGACTAGTTTTTTCTAAATTTTGTAAGGATTTAGGGTTCCTTGTCATTAAAGTAAATAAAAAAATCGGCCAAGTGCGAGTTGACTCGCGCTCCGAGGGTTCCATATACATCACACAATTTTAACAATTTGTATTTTTAAGACCAACTTACGCTTGACCGCAGACTTTTTAGTGTTTTTTTCTGTAATGTACAGGTAAAGAACTATATTACGTTTTTTTTCTAAAATGTAGGTTCGTCGGTTTCCGGGGGACGGAGAGCAATAGAAAATTTTCGCCTTATTTCTTAAATAACTTCAAAACTATTAAAATTTAAATTATAAAAGTTATATATTTGTAGTTTTCACATCAAATCCTTTCATTTGATATATAACAAGGTATAGTTTGTAAGTAATTTAAGAAATAAGGCAAAAAATTTCCATTGCTCTCTGTCCCCCGGAAACCGACGAACCTACATTTTAGAAAAAAATACGTAATATAGTTCTTTACCTGTACATTACAGAAAAAAACACTAATAAGTCTGCGGTCAAGCATAAGTTGGTCTTAAAAATACAAATTGTTAAAATTGTGTGATGTATATGGAACCCTCGGAGCGCGAGTCAACTCGCACTTGGCCGATTTTTTTATTTACTTTAATGACAAGGAACCCTAAATCCTTACAAAATTTAGAAAAAACTAGTCAATAATTCGGCCCAAGCTTCTCATAGTATGAGTGCATTGTAGGTAAAATAGTTAGTGTACTTTAGAGTTGTAAGCACAACTTTTATAGTTCTTATCAAATTTTATAAATTCAAACTGTGTTTTAAAGCTGAATAGTTGGTGTTTTTAATGCTATACAAAACATTAGTGTATTGTATTTTATTTGGCCACAGAATTAACATATACATTTTATTTTCCTAAAAGAATATTTTATTTTGTCAACAACTCCTAAACTATACATTATTTTCACAAATAATGTATGTATGTATTGTAGTAAATTCAATAAGCTTTCGATCGATGCTACACACATGTGTGTATGTGTCATGGTATAGCTTTAATTTATGTTTTACAAATTTCGGTAGCGGTCACGTTCATGACGTCATTATTTGGACCTCAGTCACTATAGAGATATTTTTCCGACATTTAGGGGCTCCAAATTATTTGACCAACAATATACTCGAAGCTTCTGCGGATATTCTGTAAATTGTGAACATTGTTATTTTTTCACTCTAAGGAAATAACTCGGCAGTGCCGACATGTTTTTTAACATAGCTGCCACAATTATTACCAGATTTTAATAATTTTTATAGCAATGTATAGCTTAAATAGCCTGTTTTGTTATTGTAGTACTCGGCTTTAAAGTTGGACTTATAATTTTGTTGTAAAATGCAAATATCCGAATTATTTTTTAGCCTGATTTTGGGTTTTCGTTTATAGCTGTCAAACTGTAATATACAGTAGTATATAATGTATTACAACAATATAGCACATTTAATCTTCTTTCGTTTGATACTACACACGTATAGGTGCAATGCACAGTTTGGATGAAATTTACACTTTTCGCAACAAAGTGGCAGCCATTTTGATGACGTCATTACACGGGAGACATTCATCGACGTCCCCGTCTCTCGGCAGTTTTGGGGTCCTAGTGTCGTGCCCAACAACATACTAAAAGTTGGTAACCGTATCCAGATCTGAACTATCACTTAGGCCCTCTCCCATAACGGAGGGGACTAATAGTCCTCGAACCTGTAATAACCCTTTGACATTAAAAATTTTTTCAAGTAGTTCTTAAGAGCGGGAAATGATAGATTCAAAACATCGACGGGTAACTTGTTATAAATATGAATACCCTAACTTTGTAAATAATATAAATCAATATAAATAATAAGTAATGTTTATGATAAAAATACCGTTGCGACTCCGCGCGGCGCGAGCGCAGCGTACAAGGTCTTCCTTATCGCTCTCGGGCTCGGAGGTCCCAGCCAGTCGGCCATTTACCTTTCTCGAGGCTGGACGCACGCTCGCGCGCCGCCCGGGCTAGCGGTTATCTGTTTACGCGCCGACTCGCTAAGCTTATAATAGTGCTAACAGACGAGCGGACCGGACCACGGACCGATAAGGACGCTGCTATTTGTTAGAGTGAGAAAGATGTATAGCTATCTCATTCTAACAAATAGCAGCGTCCTTATCGGTCCGTGGTCCGGTCCGCTCGTCTGTTAGCACTATAATATTCGGTTTGCTTTGTGCACCGTATTGCGCTTTTAGCAGTCGCTTTATAGACGCCGTCTTAATGTCTTTTTCCTATCTTTTATGCTTATGCTAACTTCCTTCTTGTGTAAATACTGTGCTGTGCTTTAAAGTGTTATTTCCTTTCTTTGTGCTTGTAACTCTTGTGTGCTGTGTTAATTGACAATATAATTTATAAAATGTGGAACTAGCTGGTTTTAGTTAACTCGTTAGGCTTATCACCCACAACCATGATTTTAAAATTCCTATCGCTGTTGTTTTAAAAACATAATTTCATTGTCTTATTCAGAGTTTAAAATGTCACTTTCGAGTGCTCGAATCTCACAAATCACCCCCCTGGTATACTATATAACATACCTGGTAGTATTGGGCCCACTGCGCTTGCTGGTCCTGGCCAGTTTGACCCGCCTGCTGGCCTTGCTGGTACTGCGAACAATTTACAGGGTTAATACAAGATTCATCGAAATTTTCTTAGTAATAGGAATAATGGTTAACGTACTTGGTAGACAGAGCTACGAAAGGTATCATATTGGTATTTATTTCGTTTGAAGTTGTTACACTTCAGTGAGAATACTACATTTCGTATATTTAACCCGTTCACAGCCAACGGCCGCTATACTAGGCATCACGTACAGCCAGTGCGTATTTTCCTTCGAAAAAGCTTGACTGGTAGTTATAGAGGCGGTTTCCATTTCTTTTCAAATTATTAGAACCGTAGGCGAGCCTGCCAACTTTATCTCAATCGGAAACAATACTTGACGTTGGAACTTTACGCAATAACTGTCCTTCTATGAGCGAGGCTATCCAATTGAGTATTTTAATCGTTGACATGCTGATTCAGTCTAAATCTATTCAGCGCTTCGGCTAAAGAGGTGACACAGACAGAGATACTTTTACAGTTATACTAGAGATCTAGCTTACCCCAGGCCAGCCCTGCTGCTGCTGCCACTGCTGCCACTGGTACCACTGCTGCCACTGCTGCTGCGTGGCCTGCTGGCCCGCGCCGGCGCCCGCGGCCGCCTGGCCCTGGCCCTTGCCGGCGCCCTGCTGGCCTTGCTGCTGGTTCCAGTTGTTCCAGTTTTGCTGCCAGTTGCCCCACGCGGCTGGAAATGATACCATCTTGTTATAGTATCCGCAAACTAACTGGCGACTGCGGTCATAAAACTTCTCTCTCACACTTGCACGGCCGCAGCAAGAGTGAAGGAGACAGCGTTATGACCTCAGTCGCCAGTTAGTTCTGCGGATAGTATATATAGTACATCGGCCTCTTTAGTTACTAAAGAAAACACCGCAATCAGGCTGGCTGTCTGCTTGCTTGCTACCTAAAAAGAAGGGGTAGCTACGTACTGTTGTATTCGATAATCCTCGTCATGCTTTTAATACCAATAGGGACAACACTGATTCAATCAATGACGGTGCCGTTTTCTGTTTAATTGTGAGGGTAATTCGGATAATCTTAACCGGTTGTTGCAGAAAAAAATACAGGAATAAAACCAATATCTTAAATAAGTTTACGCTCTGTAAGGATTAAGTTCGTGTTTTTGGATTATCCAAGAATACGAACATTAAATTAATAAAATATAAAAATACCGATTTTGATAAATTATGTCTAAGATCACTCGCTAAAATTGGTAGAAACCTTGTATTTAAATAAAATAAAAACATTTATATCGGTTCAACCGTTTTAACGCTACGGTGCAAGAGACAGATACACAGATAGACACGCATATCGGTCAAACTTATAAACAAACAAACAAAGCATTTATTTGCAGAAGAAGGGTAATTTTACATGTGTTTGTGTAAATCATGGTTTCACCTTTTTCGACTGTTGACAAACAGTATGCAAATGTTACAATTATAAAGGGTAGGAAGGTGCATTTTTATAAAATGCAACTAACCAATATGTGTTAACAAACTAAATTATCTACTGACATAAATAACTTACATAATTATAATATACAAACATAGCAAAAATAGGTTCTTTATATTGCGTTCAGAACGCATATCACATCATTCATGATATTTCATATATTCCTTGACATGATAAAAGCATCGGTTGAGGAGCCAACGTCTTAACGTATTCTGAAATTCTTTACCTTCCAGTGCTTTTATTTGGACTGGCAACTGATTGTAGATTTTAATGCTCATGTTATACGCGTTTCTTTTATATATATCTGTATTGCAGCGTGGTTGATTCAGAAGGTTTTGATATTGCATTCTTGGATTTGCTCGATATAGTTCGGACCGTTTTACAAAGTAATTTGGATGGCACTTAACAAAACTACAGATTTTAAAAATGTACATACATGCTAAAGGTAAAATGTTGTGCTGTTGAAATAAAGGTTTGCAGTTGCTGTCTAACCAAGCATTAGATATTGCACGAATACAATTCTTTTGCACTATGAATGCTCTTTCTACATCCACAGAGTTACCCCATAAGATAAGACCATAGTTGAGGATGGATGATACGTACCCATGGTATGCTGTAAGTGCTGCTTCATAAGATACAGATTGTCTTAGTTTTCTCAAAGCGAAAGAGAAGCGGTCGAGTCTAGTACATATGGAATTTATATGCTCCTTCCAATTTAGAGCAAAGTCAATATTTAAACCCAGGAATTTAACTGTATTGCTTTTCTGTAAGAGATCATTATTGAGATTGATATTGATTTGTGGGGGGATAGAAGTACAGTAATGGAATTGCATAAACTGAGTTTTGCTGAGATTTATAAGAAGATTATTATTAAGTATCCAGTTATTAACGTCCGTTAGTGCTTTATTGATTTCTGACTCGTATGTATTCTGATTATGGCTTTTAACAATGATAGTTGTATTATCAGCAAATAGTATGGTTTTAGGATTGGTGGCTTTAGGAAGATCATTTATAAAGATTAGGAATAATAGTGGGCCTAAGTTACTTCCCTGGGGAACGCCGGAAACAACTTTACGTAGAGATGACCTGTACTTTAATTTATGCATTTGGTTTTCAACTTCTACTAATTTTGTGATTTCTGTACATTGCTGCCTATTTGCTAGATATGATCTAAGCCAATTATTTGGTAGGCCTCTGATTCCATAACTCTCTAACTTTATAAGAAGTTTTGAATGATCAACTAGGTCGAATGCTCTAGTCATGTCTAGATATATGGACATAACCGGTGATTTATCATTAATAGCTTCTGTTATATATTTAATAAATTCAAAACATGCCAGCTCTGTGTTAAGTCCTTTTCTAAAACCATATTGATCAGGATGTAAAATATTATGTTTGGTTGTGAAGTTATCTAATCTGACACAAAATGCTTTTTCAATTACTTTAGACAGTATCGGTACAATTGCAATGGGTCTATAATTACCAGGATCATCCCGTTCACCTTTTTTAAATATTGGTTTTATGATTGATAGCTTTAGCTGTTCAGGAAAATGACCTTGATTAAAAGATAAATTTATAATATGGGCAAGGGGGCTATCTAGAAATGAAGCTGTTACTTTGAGTAATTCAGTTGAGATATCATCAATGCCTGTGGCTTTGCTATTTTTCAGGGACATAATTATTTTATATACCTCTCTGGAATCTATAGGCATTAAAAACATACTGAATGGAATATTTTCAACAGTCGTTCGATTATTAGTAGTTGTTGAAGCAACGTTACCTAATTCAACAAAATGATTGTTTAGAATAGTACAGATATCATCAGGACTATCATAAATTAAGTCAGACTTTTTCAAATATTTTATGTCATTTGAGAGCTCTGCATTTGCTACCTGTGAATTAATCATATTCCAGGTAGCTGTACATTTGTTTTTATTTGAAGTTATATATTTATTGTTACTTATTTGTTGAGATTTATGTATACACCGTCTTAATATTTTACTATATGTTTTTAAGTTTAGTTTCTTGATAGTTTTGTCTTCACTATTTCTACTTTGGAATAGCATTTGACGTTTGACTTGACATGACTTACGGATACCTGCAGATAACCATTTAATATTTTTCTGCCTACTATTAATTTTGACTCTAATAAGGGGAAAACATAAATCATAGAATAGTTTCAATACATCATAAAACATTTCAAAAGCCTTTTGTGCATTATTAGAACTAAATACTTCATAGAAAGATAGAGCTTTTATGCAATCATGAAACTTTCTAACATTCTCACGACAATAGTCTCTTTTTGTCTCAAACCAGGTCGTACACAATTTTATTTTATTGATATTAATAGTAATTGATTGAGCTCTATCATGATCAGATAATTCAAGTTTATGAGTTTCAGATTTTACATTATATATATTACTGGCAATTTGATCAATGCAGTTGTTAATTCTAGTTGGGGTCTTTATATGCATGGTAAGATTATGGCTTCTTAATATACTAGTGAGATCCTTGGTTACCGAGTTATCCTTTAATGTATCTATATTCCAATCACCACAAATTACAATCTTTTTCTTTTTGTACTTAAGTGCTAAGTATCGTAACAAACTTTCAAGTTTATGTAGAAAGATGCCATAATGAGATCGAGTTTGTTGTGGTATTCTATAAATAGTAATTATAATTAAATTAATGCTAGTAATTTCGATACCACAACATTCAAAATAAAAGTTAGAACACTCTCTTAGCATCGGGGGTTGAAAGCAAAGCAAAGGTACGATAAAATACCGGTGTCTATGGAGATAAAACCGGTTTCTGAGCCCTAGCATAGAGTAACTTATATAGTAGAGCAGCACAGCCTAAGAACTTTTTGAAGCTCAAGTCAATCTCGCCATCTCTACTAGTCCTGTATTAAAAAAATTGCATGTGAAAAATAAAAGTTTTCATTTTCATACAAAATGTATGGGAAAATATCTCCTCGATTTGTGGCTTTTCTAGCCGGAATTTTGAAAAATGACTTTTTTCTCGCACCCTGTATGTTTTTTGCAAAATCTGTAAATGCCATCCTTCATTAATTTGAAATAGAGGGAAGATCTTCTAAGACCATTTTCACGCAGCAGCACGGGATTTGGTAGTTGCCCTCACTAACCCAAAAAGAAAATCCATCCTGTATAAGTTACTCTATGGCTAGATACGGCACCATTACAGGACGGATAATATGCTCACCTTGGTTCTGCTGGTTCCAATTGGCCCAGTTGCCCCACCCCTGGTTGGGCCACTGGTTCCACCCTTGTTGCTGGTTGCCCTGCTGTCCTTGTTGCCCGTCCTACACAAAATATTTAGATATTTAGCTTTTCATGTAGCTATAGACAAACTTATATGTATAATAGAGCAGCACAGCCTAAGAACTTTTTGAAGCTTAAGTCTATCACGCCATTGAGATCCACTTAAAGATACCTAAAATGTAAGTGGGAATGTCACTTCTACCTAGTAACGAATTGCGTACTAGTAGTACACTAGTCGTTACTAGATGGAGCTGATATTTCCTCTTATATTTTGGCTATCTTTAGGTCGCTCTCAACTAGATGGCGTTAAATACTTGGAGCCTCAAACAGTTCTTAGGCTATGGCCGTCTATTATATGTATATATAAGTCTATTATGTAGTTATAGCAGCTGACAGTCTGTACGGAGAGAGAAGTCCGAGTAGAATGTATGAGTTTTTATATGAACTATGACTTCTTTTTTCTGATGGATTAGTATTATATGGTTTTAGGAGCTACTTGTATTAATTTTTTCGATGTTTTGACAAATATCAATGCACTCTTTCATATGCTAAATATAATTAGTTTAGGAGCTACAGTATGAGGTTCTTCATAAAAGGAGTGTATATGTATGTATACAGGGTGGAAAGATAAGTCGGGCCCTGGAGGGAAACTACCTTAAAACGTTGAGATAGCTCAATTAACTGAAAGGAAACATTCTTTTATTTTTAAAAAGAGACATATCTGCATTTACAAATTTTCGAGAAACTGTACAATTCACAAAAAAACTACTCATTTTATATTTTTTGTCAAAAACAATTTTTATGACAATTCCTGACAAACGATCCTATTTCCAACAAGAATACAAACTTCTTAATACCAACCAAATTTACGGCACAAGAGAAGCCATAAATAATGAAAAAAGAAAAATCATGCAATTTTAGTATCGAAAAAAGGGAAAATTAGAAAAAAACTGTGAATGCAGTTTTACTTTTTAGGAAAAATAAAGGAATGTTTCCTTTCAGTGTATTGAGCTATCTCAACGTTTTAAGGTAGTTTCCCTCCAGGGCCCGACTTATCTTTCCACCCTGTATATTATTTAAAGATTACGCAACGTGCATGTGAATCCTTTGGAGTTGCAGGCGTCCATTAGTTAACTGCTTGATCTGCGGGCCGTATGCTTGTTTGTCACCGTCGTGGTATATAATAGAGTAAAATGGTGTTTTTATGACGCATATATCCGTCGTTAAGGTTGAGACTACTGTCAGTCGGGCCTGACGATACCGGCCTGTCAGTTGATCGGAGCTGTCAAATTTTTGTTCTAACTGACGGGCCGGTATCGTCAGGCGGACCGATACCTAGTCGGTAGACCTCTTAAGGCAAGGATAATATAGATATGGATTGACAATGTCCATACAAACTAGCGTTCCCGTATTTCAGGCTAACGCACTAGCGTCATTCTATAGGTCATCAGTCACCACACACAGTAAGTCCCATTGTCATATGTTTTGTTCGGGGATTAACCTTTTCCACGCCAAAGACGTATATATCGGCACCACAGGTCCAACGCCAAAGACCGATATATCGGTCACCGACCACAGAGCAAAATAGACCTACATGCACACGCATAAAGTTTAACTTCATTTTTGACATTTAGATGTCGTGGCGTCTGAGTGGTAGGTTTTGCGTTTGACATGGCGTCGAAAAGGTTAACGTCGACAGAATAACTCGACCCCAGACTCGACAGATGGCGCTGCGGCACTTAATATGGAAAACGGTCGTATAACCAGAAGTTTCGAGGAACGCGATTTAGTATAGACAGAGATTTATAGATAATATAGACATCCACAGTCTAAGAACTTTTTGAAGCTCATGTCTGAAAGCGCCATCTAGTCCAGAGTCTCCTAAAGGTCATTTTTTCTTCCTATTTTTATATTTCGTCGTAGCGACATCCAGGGACGAATAGCGTACCGTAGTAATGCTAGCTTTTTTCCTACTTATGAGCTACTTTTAGGGAACCGTGGACTATATGGCGCTTTCAGAAATGAGCTTCAAAAAGTAGTTAGAGTGTACTGCTCTATTATATATGTTACTGTATGGTATAGACATCGCCAATCCATATGTATATAATCGTGGAGCCCCTAAGGTTAAGTAGGAGCGGTGTAGTGACCTTGCCGGGCGGGCCGCCGCGCTGCATGGCGCCGGGCGGCCGCGCCGCGTGCCCGCCGCGCCCGCCCGCCGCGCCGCCGCGCCAGCCGCCCGCGCCCCCGCCCGCGCCCCCGCCCGCGCCCCCGCCCGCGCCCCCACCCGCGCCCCCGCCCCCGCCGCCACCTGCGCACACACATGAGTTGGTAGCTAACAAACACGACAGACTTCGCTACGCTAAACATGGTCTCATTCTGCATCTTGCTGAGGATTTATAATAGTTATTTGTGCAACAAGAGAGGAAAGTTGGTTTTTTTGCGAGAGTTGATTTTGAGTCCCGAGTAAGCAAAAGATTCTATAATATAAGCGATTGAACGTAGCGAGGGATCTCAAGAACACGAGATGTAAAAAAACTTTCCTGTCGTGTGACACATACAACTTTTCACCTCAGTAGTGAGAACATATTAACAAGTTAAAAAAACACATTTATTTACATTCCTGAATGAAAGGCATCATCATTATGACGAAAAGCTTCTAGAAACAAAATTTCACTCCCTGGAGTGACGAAAATTGCAACTTTCCTCACTCCCTGGAGTGATGAAAGTCGCAGTTTCGTCACTCCAGGGAGTGAGGAAAGTAGGCTTGTTCGAACTGCTGAAGTGAAAACATAATTACTGTTTCCGAACAAACAAACGTCGCATAGTTCACATTTAGCTCACCTGGTGTCCGCTACTGTCAATGCGAAATCTCTTGCATATAATAATTGTTAACTTTCGTTTACTTAGTCACATTAAAACTGTTTATTAACCATTGTATTCAACGTATTATTTCCTAAACATATTGCATGACAACACGTTCTTACCATGATTACTTTCGATGCTTGATTATTGCTTTCATTTCTACCATGGTATAAGTGCATAAAACAAACCACTTTACACAAGGCTATAGTCGAATGTAAAATGGGTTTTATGCACCATTTCACTTCGATTGCAAGGAAATTATAAATCATTAATCTTAAAACTTCTAGTTGTTTCACAAGTACTACAAGTAGTATTACAATTAAAAATATAGTTCCCACCGATCAACTTTTTCTCAGTAAACACCTACATGAGACCTGACTGAGATATTACTTCGAAAAAATAGAATGAAGTGAAACAAAAATTATAACTTATTAACTAGGTATCGGCCTCCGACTAACAACTTGCGATTTCCTTGAAAACTTGACCAATATAACAAGACCCTTTAAATGATTATTTCGCACCTTCTAACTCCACAACCCCTAGATAGATCTTTCTCAATACGAACTCTCAAATTATATGTATCTCTGCTAGAAAAACGTTACTGTTATCATCGAACAAACTCTCAAACCAAAAAGCCATCCAAATAAGAGACATCCCAGTGGTAAATTGTTTGTAAGAACTCGCTCCACTCATTCGATTATCTGACAAAATGTATCAAGGCGTATGATAGTAACTAGTAGTCCGCCTCAAATTAAGACCTCGATTTCCTGAAAACCGATTTGACTAATATAAAAACCGGCCAAGAGCATGTCGGACCATGCTCAGTGTAGGGTTCCGTAAACTGAGACCATTAATTCAAAAGGTTGTTTCTTACGGGAAATTTGGCGGCGCTTACGTCTTTTTTACTTACGTCCTTTCACTATGGGTTTTTGAATGATAACTCAAAAACGGCTCAACCAATTTATTTCAATATAGTTTTCATTGAAGGTACTCATTAGGCCTCAGTTTCATGATTTTTATCAAAATTTTAGGACCCACGATTCAAAAGTTAGATGGGGGGGACGCCCTATTTTAAACTTTCGGAGCTATTATTTCCGAAAGCATTACTTTTATCCAAAAACTGTTGTAGAAGACCCTAATTCTTTTTAAAAGACCTATCCAACGATACCCCACACAAATTGGTTGAAACTAAAAAAAATTTCGCCCCCCACTTCACGTCTACGGGAGGTACCCTAACAAAATATATTTTTCGCGTTTTTATTCTACCGTTTTGTCGGCTTGGTTAATGCACATATTCAAACCAAATTTCAACTTTCTAGTGCTAACAGTCACTGAGCTAGACCGCGGACGGACGGACGGACATGGCGAAACTATAAGGGTTCCGTTTTTGCCATTTTGGCTACGGAAGCCTAAAAAGACCTTTATGAAGATAGTTTTTCGCTTTCTAGCATATTTCTTAATAGTGTGCTAACCCCTTGATTGATTCTGTTCAAATACGAAGTCTCACAATTATTTAAATTTTATTGTACACAATAGAAAAATGTACAAATGTTTGACTTTATGCCTAAAGGCATTCTCCACCCGTCTACCATTATATCGCCGGGTCAAAGGCAAAACCAACTTTCTGCTAATTAAATTAAATTCAGACAGTTGGTACTACATTTAACCCGGCGATGTGAATATTTGCAACAACCTCAACTAACTTCATGAAGATCAGAAATACGTTACTAAATTTTATTGCGCAACAAACACTAAAAACGCTATTTAAATGCACAGATATCCCAGTCGTCAGCCGTCAGTTGTTGTGTTCCAAGTTGTCTGTAGAACTTCGCTTCGCTATGCTCGCTAGTTCGATAACTCGTGACGAGTGGCGATTTCGTCGAAAGGCCATAAAACTGGCGAAACTCATATTCAAATTCGAGATGTAAACGTCACGCGTTGTTTTATTCTTGGTAGAAAATAGTAGATTGTACAACAAGGGCATAAAGCGATCCATTTTTAGCCGAAGCAATTTATTGGTCCGAGCGCAGCGAGGATCAATATAGTTGAGGATAAAAATGGTCAATTATGCCCGAGGTATACAATCTGCTTTTCACTTCGATTGTGAGGAAAATTTAAGTTGAGAGCAAATAAATAATTACCTTACACATATGAAATAATATTGATTTCGGCGGCCATATTAATTGTTCTACTACTTTTTGCTCACTCTGTTCGATTAACGTATTATGCGACAGTGCAATTTCAACGTCACTCGACGTCATTGTTTATGTTCAATCGTTCAATAATTCTGGGAAATAATATTTTCACTTCAAGTTAAACAATGAAAACGCTGTAAAGTAAAAAAACATGAAAAATAGCCAACTCCCACCAATTAATTTTTTAATGTTTTTTTTTTAATTTTCATCATGTGAATTTATACTTAGATACTTGTTTTCTGCCAAGTCATAAAACATTTCAGGGCATTTTGTAACAATAATCAACTCCATTTTATCTAATTTCATTAATTTAATTATAGAAAACACGGAATTCAAATAATAATAGCAAGAATAAAATAAAACAACAAGTTTCAGTAGTCTACGCAATTTTACTGCTTAATGCCTAATTGTGCAATATATTTTGACTGTGCTTGGCTGTTGAGCCTCATTGTCTTAGTTTTAGAAGAAAATTTTACTTTATGCACTAGAGCACAAAGAGCGGTTTTATGTCGCCTACGCACGACTTAAAGTCGAACTTTACGAGTATGAGAAGTAAAAAGATCTATACTATGATTCAAAATTTCCAAAAATATAACCTCACACGCTTACTTTTCGCTTTTATTTCTCTGAATAAGGGGAACTGAAATTACTTACATCAGAGGATTAAAATTACCATGATTACATTATATCAGTGGCATTTATTTAAAAAAAGAACGTATAAATACACGAAACCGGTGAAGATGTGAGGTTACATTTACGGAATTTAATTAGGAATCAGAGTTTAGGTATAAGGAAATAATAAGATAAGCTACCTTGCGGGCCCGGCGGGCCTCCGGGCCGCTTGTTGTCCATGGGGCGGGCGCCGCGGTTGTCGGGGCGCGCGCCGAAGCGCTGGTCCTGGCGCGGCCCGCGGTCCCCCCGCGGCGCGCCGCCCGGGCCCCCGGGGCCCCCGAGGCCTCCGGGACCCCCCGGGCCTCCGGAGCCCCCGCGCCCGCCGCGGAAGCCGTCGCGGTCGCGGTTGAAGGGCGGGCCGCCGTTGTCACTGTGGACAAGTTTCATTGTTAGGCGCAATACGCACTCGAGCGAAATTCACCTATCATAGACAAAAAAGTGGAAAAACCGAACTTCCAGCAGAATGCGACAGCATACAGATATGGGCTAAATACAATAAATCGACCACCATAGACAAATATCCACTTTCCGGCTATTTTTTGTCTATGGCATTTTGCTCAAATGTATTCGCTGTGTGCATGGCTGTGGCGAAATATTTTGGGCCAGGGCTTAATCTTTTTTTTCTTCTATATATGACGTGTACTGCTTGCTTATATATAATGTCTCTAACTAGTGAGAAATGTCACATTGTGCACTGCGATCGTTCACGTCAACCTTGCGTGCATTCGTCCTTCGTACATAGCAAATATTCAATCATACTATGGTTTTGTTATTGAGCTAGAGATTTATTAGGTTTTAATCCAATGACATAAATATTCTCTTATTATCGAAGGCGAAGGCAATTATCACACTGGCGACGGATCCGCATGCGGCGCCGGTGCGCGAGCGAGATAGCGCTATAGAGCGCTATCTCGCCCGATCCGTCGCCAGTGTGATAATCGCGTTAGCACCTAGACCTCCAGTACCCAGGGCTGGGATCGAGTCAGTTCATAGCATTTTATTGAAAATATAAATCCCACTAATCATTGTAATAAAAATAATCCAGACAAGCTTACGATTGTAGCCAATAAATGAAAATTCTAATGAAGGCTAATTCTAAATTGCATATAATTTCAATAACGGTAGCTGGTGTCTTTCAGTCGAAAATATTGTCACAGACTAAATAAGACTTCTTTTATCTTTTTATCCGCGGCGGCCAATTGGTAGGGAATTAGTAGGCTAATCCGTCAGGTTGGCAGCGCATCGACAAAAAACAAAAAGGCGGTGTATTGTCAATCGTCATTTACGACAGCGGAAACACCGCCCTAAGACGTACGTAAGTCACCAGCAATAGTACCTTCCTACACGAAGGCCGCAAAAACATGACACGCGCTTATGGCCCTACAAATAAGTGCGTGTTATATATTTTTGCGGCCTTCATGTAGGAAGATACTATTGCCGGTGACTGTACAATTGAAGCGTGTGCAGATGTGCCGTGCACACACGTGCCCGTTTCTTACCGTCCGCCCCACGGGCGCTCGAAGCGCCCCTGCGGCGGGCCGGGCCGGTCGCGGGGTCCGCCCCAGCGCCCGCCGCCGCCGCGGTTGGACTGCCCCCAGCGACTGCCGCCGCCGCCGCCGCCGCCGCCCCATCTGTCCTCTGTACGAAAATTTTATATGTAAGTCACTAATTTAAGCATATTCCACAACAGTATTAATTGGTGGCAATTTTTGCTAATTTTTTTATGCGTGTTAACCGATTATTCGAACCTGCTGAACCAATTTAAAAAAACCTTTTTTTTAATTTGAAAGGTCTACTTGACCGTTGGTCCCATTATCAAGCCAAGTTCTGATTACGGGATCCTGGAGAAATCGAAGGAAGCTCTCGGTAAGCTGTAGCCTAAGTGAAATCGGTTCTTTTTACAGTTTTATTTAGTTTGACCCCGTATATTTGTTTATTTATTTATATGCATCTTATAAGTATTAATCTTGTAAGTTCAATTTCAACCACTTCCCGGTGTCCGATTGTCTGAAACTTGCTATACATCCATAGTTTACATGACAATTCTACTAGGTAGAGTCAGCAATAAAACTGTGTACGAAAAATATTTTTTGGGAGTTACTTGTTCTCTTTGAAATTATTACTGCGGATATGATAGTTACATATAAGCTATTAGAGAGTTTAACATAATACAAAATATCTCACCGCGATCACGACTGAAGTCCTTCCTGCGATCATCGCGCCCGTGCCTGCGGTCGCTGGAGCGCGGTCTCTTCTGCGGCGGCGCGTCGCGGCCGGACGAGCGGTCCCTCTTCTCGCGCTCCTTCACGACTCCCGCCGCCTTCGCCTCCTTATGGAACCCTTCGAGGATCTTCCTAGCCTCCTCCACGTTCAGCTCGGGGTAGATGACCTCGTCGATCCACGAGCACTTCTCCGGCAGCGCGAAGTTGGCTACAAGAGAGAGTGTGGGTTAGCGTGGGTAAGGGCGGTATCGGCGGTGCGGAGGGGCGGTATAACGTCGGCCGGTTACCTTTCATGTCCATGATGGCGCCGTCTGGGACTTCCTTGCCGTCGGATTGCTCTCGCTTGGCGCTCCGCTGGGCGAAGGTCTCCGCGTCGGGTACGACGACGACCACCACGCGCCGATAGCCGTCGAACTCGCGCAGTTTCCTCCTCTGAGCCGACGGGTATACGTTCGTCTGTTATCGCGATATCGAAACCGCGTACCGTATTTAGACGTCCGTAGGAGATGTGGAGGAAAAGATTTCTCATTATAGTATTGGCGCCTCGCTTAGGCAGTTTCCACCTAGAACAAGCTCAATAGAGATCCGCTTTGCGTTCAGTTTCCATTTAGGCAAATTGGTTAACGCTCCCTACTCACCTCTCTAAAAACATAACCTAGCAAATTAAAGGGAGCATACACGGTATAGTCCTTAAGATTAACTTATAATTAGGACGTACCTTGAGGATGAGTTAGTTGCCGACGCTAAGATCAATTGGACCAATCAAGAATAGTTCCTTCCATATATGTTTAATTACTTTTCGATGTCAAAACGTTGTCTTATTCCACTTTGGTCAAATTGTGTCTTATGACTCGTAAAACATAAAAGATATATCCATTTCTATATTCGCAAAATTAGGGCCGCCTTAGATCTCAATTGTTCTCATTCAGGTCGCTACCAAAGAAAAATGTAAATCCATATCGAATTCCAGTCATTTTCTCACCTGATCCAGTATGTAATTTCGCCTCCTGCCGTGGGCGAAATCCAACAACTTAAGCACGCATTTAGCGCCCTTGGACACCATGGCATCCCAGCGTCCTTCGCAGGTGTCTCGGAACGGTTTGCAATCCACCTGTACACAATGTTTGTATAACGACGGTTCGCCGGCGCGGCTTAACCTAGGCCTTACAGCTATATATAGAGTATAAGTTGCTTTGATACCAGGGACGTCCGTAGGTGAGTATATCCTCTTGCGCGGCGCACCACTGGTATCAATATTATAATCTTCTTGCGTCGTTCGTCGCTATGCCATATGCCTATTCGCTAAATGTGTAAAAGACCTCTAAAGGTTTTTTTAGTGATATTTGTTTTAAATGCTGATCTTTGCATCCTGTTGAAAATACAGACGAAGATTAGTATCAGTTGTGAACAGTTGCACTCTCTAGAGTCAAACCTGAAGCTGCAAGAGAAATATGATTAGTATTCATGTTTTGTTTTTGTCAAATAAGAATTCTTTGGGATATCCGAGATGATTTGGGACAATATTGATCAAAAACTATGTTGAAGTACCTACGTCTAAAACTGGTGTGCAGTTTATCGTAGTCGGAGCGTTTAGTTGCGTTGCCAAATCTAAACTTATAATCTAATCATATATACATAGGATTTTTTTGTCTCTTGTATACATTGTCGTACTCCGTGTCTATTACCATGTAAAAATCTGTATTTCTTCTTCACATAATATTCTTAACAAAATGCCCTTCCAAAAAATCCTTAACCCTTTGTTTGTAGTCACAAGTAGTTATAATCTTTGCTTCTTCCCTATTCCGACGCAAAAATGAACGCTTATAATGTACTTATGAACGAATGCGTTACCATTTAGTACTTACCTCAGTTGACCCTATTAATTTGGGAGAACATTACAACACAATAATTAAGAATAATACGATTTTATGAAGTTTTAACTACATTTTACGGTGTTTAATTTTTCGTGCGGCTGGCCATATTTCCTAAGTTTCTAATAGTATAAATAGTGAAACGAACTCTCTTTACCTTTGGACCCAAACCCAACGTCCATTAGTTAATTAATCATGAAACCTTTTCTAAGCTGTGAGAATTTTAAAACCACCTAAACGGAGTTTAAAGTGTACTGTAATGTTAACGGTAGCGAAGCTTCAACAATTCCCATCGGAATGTAAGGATGTATTTACCATTTTCAATATTATCAACCCTAAATCTTAATGTTTGTTTGTTGTGTTTGTGTTTTGTTTATGGTGGATTTTTCTACTTTTCCTTTATTTCTAAACATTGTGGTATCGTTAGCAGACGTTCTGCTTAATACAAAAATAAAACTAAATCTTAATACTATATCACCAGAGATACCTATGCAATTTCCATGTAACTTACCAATATTGTACCATTACATTTTCCATCTTGTGTTTACAAAGATATTCCGCTGTGGATATTGATATAACTAGGATGTCCAATATACAAGTATTATAAAGTAAAATAACAAATAAAACACCCTTCGAACTACGGCCGCGGGCCTTCGAGAGGTTCTTACCATTTTGTTTCGACTCCTATATACATTTGTAAGTTGTTTACTAGAAGGTGTAGTGGCGGTGGGTCAAAATGTTTCTTAGGCAAGCCGGTGCTGAATTTGGTTTGAAATTTCATCATGAGCTGTAGGAAAACTACTCAGGCGCCTGCAGGCAAGCCGACAGGAGTCGTGTTCTATGGACGCGCCGCCACTGATAAGGTGTGTATTGATTGACATAGTGCAGTGTCATTTGAGTGTCGGCTTAGCGTTTATCCTCCCTCATACGCTTAGGCAGAGTTGAAAGCTTGGCTCGCGACCTCAGCGGAAATAAAACGTGGCCTGCACGATGGCAATTATATAAGATGTAGCATAGCTAAAAAATTTTGGTCTCTGCACTACGATAAACTTCACACAGCGATATAAATTCTACATTCCTTTACAAATGAACCAAATCATCTCATCCAACATAAGTATGTGTGTGTGTGTGTGTGCGTGTGTGTGTGTGTGACGGTGGTACATACCTGCATGTGATGGAACAGCTCGGCGGTGGACAGCACGTTGTAGCGGCGCTCGCGGTGCGCCTCCACGTGGGCGCGCACCCAGTGCGTCTTGCCGGCGCCGGGCATGCCCACCATCAGGATCACCTATATACATAGACTTAGGTATAGACGGGGCAAGGTAATAATAATACAAAGATCAAACGGGATGGTCTTTGTTCAGGCAAAACGCTGCCCTTTAACCGAACGAACGTCACTGCTACCTTAACGTTTGTTTATGATGCGCTCGGAGCGCCACCTCACAGGATTCGAGTCAATCGATAACTGGTCGATTGACATTCCATTCGTTCATTCTTTTCATATCTCGCCGGTACTCGGCCCGGCACACTTTCGTTCACACTTCCGTTCAGATAGCCAGCGATGGCAGCTGTGTGCTTGTTCAAACAGCAACACCCTTAACCGGCCATCGCGGCAGACCTTATGCCGTTGCAATAGAGATTACAATTGGCCGGGTATCAGTGTTTGAATCGCGAAGCACGTGACCCGGCCCTCGGGGTTGGGATGGCTGTTCTATAAAATAATTAAGTAGTGCTTAAGATGTGTTTGTAGAAGAATAATATAAGCGTCGATTGAGAATCTCAGTTTTATTCCAAAACACCCATCTGCCAATCCTCCACGTGGCGTTAGATTAGACGCGGCATCGTTCCCAGCTACGATAAGGCTGGTGGTAGCCCTATCTACTTGTCTACGGCTTCGGGTGAGGCGCCGGGAGCTGGATGATTAGCGGTCCAGACACTGTCAGTAATAATGTCATTATTTCTGTACCCGTCCTTTTCTATTATATGAAGAAGAGAAGGATGGGTACAGAAATAATGACATTATTACTGACAGTGTCTGGACCGCTATAAGTCTTCATAACCAGAATCGCCTATTAAGTCAAGTGGGCTGATTTTGGTAATAGTCTTATAGAACATTCAATGGGTTTGACAGAGAAGGGCGCTATTGTCCTTGTCAGTCTCACATTGTGATTATTGCTTACTACTAGGCCCTAAGTACAATATAAACATTTGTTACCCTCGACCACTTTTTGAAGGGCAACAAAGAAACCGATTAAATTATGTAGGCTAGTGATTTGTACGCAATGCGACTAATTTTAAAACGGAATAAATTCTGTCCTTGGGCGAAAGCGTGTTTCAACTCTAGTGATACTTAAAGCCTAACAAGTTAATTACAAAAAAAATTACAGTTAGCAATAAAAGCTTGCCCTATAAATTAAATTACAGAAAAAAATTGCTTATTGCTAAAAAAAAAAAAAGGAATCTAGTACTAGTAGTCCCCCTCGAATTGAGACAGATATAACAAGACCATTGTGAAGATCGCTTTTACGCCTTTTCACTCCATAACCCCTTGATCGATCCTGCTCATATAAAAAAAAAACATAGAATTGCTGAGAGTTCCTGTCCGCAATTGTCTGAAAGAACTTCGTTTCGCAGTGGTCGCTCGTTCGCTAAAAGAATACTAACCTCGCAGTCGGCTTTGGAGGCGGGGCGCCGGGGGCCGTCCACAAGTTTCGCGTGCGCGATGAACACGTAGCCAGGTAACAGGGTCGCCTCGGGGCCGTCCAGCTCCTGCTCCACCGTGAATCTGCAAACAATCGGTTTTTCTTTATATGGGGGCAATTTTTGTTTGCCTCTCGTGCTTATATTTAAATAAAACTAAAGTAAGTTCTCAAAACCAAAACAGTTTATTTCTGTAAAAACCGCGCGAGTTGATACCGTAAGTGTAGTGTGTCGTAACCGTGATCGAGTTCCAAGTGAGAACGCGGACGGTAGTAGTAGCAGTGACAACGGACGAAAAAAGCGAACTCGAAAGAGGGTAGATCGCTATGGTGTGTGGGTAGACCACAACTGACACTCGCAGCAACTTCAGTTACTCCACTCCGTGATAATGGCGCATGCAACTGTGCCGAAATATCGGAAGCTCACCAAAACAAACGCACATGGTAAATACCCCGTCTTAAATAGTTTTTCTAAAGTAAACGGTTCCAAATTTGAACCACAAGCTTACAGTAGTTCAAAAACTAAAAATCTTGAGGGTAACGGGCGGCGCAGAGACGAACAAACTTTGCTGCCGCATAAAATACAACATGTTTCACCACACTAACATCAAAATACAAGTTGTAAAACGTCAGAAATCTAAGTCTAAAGCTAAAGGTTTTTCTGTCAAAAACGGTTTTTATCATATTAAACAAAAAACCTATAAGCAGGAGTCCCTAATTTGCATAATATCGTGTTATTCCGCTTGCGATCCCACATACTACAAAGCGAGCGAGAGTAAATACGGAACGATGATTTACCTGCATCGTTCTTCATGTTCCAATCAAACAAAACATAAATAATAAACTATGCAGGTTTTAAACAGACTTCAGAATTTAGAAGGAGGTTCTAAATTCGACGGAAACTTTGGTTCTGCATTATTTTTTATATATTCCACCGATTATTCGACGATGGCTGGACCGATTCGGAAAAATCTTATTTTTCTCAAACATGCTCGGAAATGGCCGCATTTTATTCCTAAATCGAACACGGAAAGTGCTTCATTTTACTCCTAGGAGTAAAATGAATGTATGAAATTCCATTTTTTTCCGCTGCGTTTAACTTTTAAAATTCTCATATTTGCAAATATATCTAATGGGCCAAGGCAAAAACGGATTCAGCCAAGCAAAATAATTCATTTAAACAGCCGTGTGGAGAGGGCTTCACAAAGTGCGCGCGCGAATACGCATGTGTGTCGGGCTATCTTGTCTATGGTTTATTAAAAATAAATTTAAAAAGCGGGAAAGTTAGTTGGTTTTGTAATTTACTTCAAACTTTATAGTACAAAATAAACTTAAATAATGATTTTCAGAAATGAATGAAGTGCGGAAATTGATAGCGCTCTACCTAATTTGAAAGAATAATAGTGGATTACTTGCTTCCTGCTAGGTCAAGAGACAAAGGGTTTATGATTAATTGATTATGACCTAATGTATGAATCCGAAGATGAGCATAAGTGCTAATATCTTTTCTGAAAATGTGTTTTAGCTTATTTCAGTTATCAAAAAACAAGAAGCCAACTATGGTGTGGTTTATTTATGCTATGCTTAAAAGTACCTCCGTATTACCTATAATAAAACACAGTATCAACACAACTTATCCAATATAAATTACTTGTAGTTTTTCCTAATTTTTTTCTTTATTTCCTCACATATTTGAGAAAAGCACTATGTATACCTCAGCGGAAACAGGAATTTTCTGACTCGGAACTAGTGCCAGGCCTCGGCAAGCCTCGCCCTGGCACCCAAGTACCTCGTCAGAAAATTCCTTTCTTTCCGTACCTCGGCAACAATGTACTAATGTTTAAAAGAGTTATATTATACTAATGACAGTTGGTCCCATTGTCATAAGGTCTGATGATAGGATCCTGGAGATATCGAGGGAACTCTTCAAATATTATAGGCACTTATAGTAAGTTTCCAAACTTATAGTAAGTTTACATCTGTATGGGGCTGTCCATAAATTACGTCATCGGTTTTTGACGATTTGATGACGATCCAAAGATTATGCTTCGAATGGCCCCGTTTCCTCCTACGTTATGCTACCATCATCCGATATCCAGACCCCCAGGGTCGGTCTCACTTGAAGCATATACACAGAGAGAATCATATTGTCAATTACTTACAGTACCCTCACCTCAAGAAAGGGACGGTTATAGTTTATTACTTCTCCTGTTACTGCGATTATTGGTTAGCAAGACTATAGCAATAATATTGTTCGAGAAACATACCTGGTGACGAATTTAATTCGCTTGTCGAGTGTAAGACCTTTCAGTACTTGCTCCTCCGTCACCTCTGGGATTGGGCCTTCTGTAAATAAAAATTGTTATGATCTTGAAAATGTTTTTAACCATTCGTCCGTGAAGTCTGTCCGACAACGGAGTTTTTTACTTTGAAAGGGGGAGCCCTAAAGAGAGGGATGGTGAGGTTTTAACCTCTTTACCTAATTTAATTAATTAATGTGTTTGCAATACATTCAAAGTAAGTTTGGACTTGACAGATAATATTCATCCATTTGGTATTGTACAGTCAACGCCTCACTAGGTATACACTTTTGAACCTTATTCCGCTGTAATAACGTTCAAAAGTGTATACCTAGTGAGGCATTGTGTGTACCTTAACATTAAGGAAATAAAGTATATGTTCAAAACACGGCACCAAATGGTGTGACGCTTGTAAAGTTGACTTTATGATTATGACAACAAAATGGAGATTCAAGTGTATAAAACTCATCGGTCAATCGCAAACTGACTTTAAAGTAGGTGTTCTCCCTTTAACAAGCTCTATTGGAACCAAATCAGGGGCTTTTTACACGAGAGTGAATTCCGTTAGATGAAACTTCGCAAGAAAACCCTGGTTTCACCCTTAGGCTACATGCACGAAAACATGCGACCGGCCGCCGCTGCTTTCGGAAACGGTTTGATAATAGTTATTTATGCCATACCTGGCCATAAAGTGGCTTTTTCCGCACGCTGTGCGTACGGAAAAAAGACGCTTTCTGGCCAAGTGTAGACATAAAATGATGTACACAACACGGGAGGTAATAAAGAAAGCCCTCGATCGCATATTTACGTCCCTCGCTTGCAGCTCGGGCCGCAAACTTCTGCGATCTCGGCCTTTTTTTGTTTTACCACCCTAGTTGTGTAATGTACTTTTGTGCAACAAGAGAGAAAAGTTGGTTTTTCTTGAGAGTGTTGATTTTGAATCTAAAGAACACGAGATGTAAAAAAAACTTTCCTCTCGTGTGACACATACAACTTTTCAACTCAGTAGTGAGAACATATTAAAGTTAAAAAAAAAACACATTTATTTACATTTCTGAATGAAAGGCATCATCATTATGACGAAAAGCTTCTGGAAACAAAATTTCACTCCCTGGAATGAGGAAAGTAGGCTTGTTCTAACTGCTGAGGTGAAAAATTTCATACATTGCTGAATATTTTGGTCTCGCCGCTCGACTCGCCGCTAGCAGCGGCGGCCAGTCGCATGTTTTCGTGCGTGCAGCCTTAGGGTGAAAGGTCAGATCCAAGTCGGTTCCAAAGAAACTAGGCCTTAACGGGATTAGGTCCGGTTTGCTTAAGATGTTTTCCTTTGACGAAAACTACTACTGGTAAATATAAAAAGATATTCCATACATAAGTTCCGATAAACTCAGCGGTACGAGCCGGGGTTTGAACCCGAGGGCTTCGGATTGAAAGTCGGACGTCTAACCGCCAGGCTACGAGCGCTCTTGATTACATACCATTTTTGAGGTTATAAATCATATTATATTACAGTTCCCTAGGAGTTCTCCTAGATTCTCCAGGATCTAGGAGGAACCGTGCTGGGTATGCACAGATAACCTCAACCACTAGATAGATCACAAGTACAACTCGGGGTCACCACGCATCTGTGCTCCCGTACCCATTTTGTATGAGAGCGCGACCGCTTATTTCAATTGAGTTAACGTTTTTGATGATTACTCATGCGAATTAAAAAAAAATCCGTCCCCGCAAGGGGAACGCACATGTAGATTTCGCATCTTGTCCTTGTGGATGAATGGATAAGGGCGCTGCGTGGTAGCGCATGGGATACCAGTTCAAAGTTTTTTTTTTACAATTTTTTTTAGTACGACCTATGTGATATTTAACATGAATTTAACAGTAAAAGTCGGGTACAAGAATTTTGACCTGCTAAACAAGGCCAAAATCCGCACTTTCAGATATTTTTTCATTTTTTGTTTTTTTCGAAAACTATGCATTTTTCCGACAGACATAGTTTTTGAATATTTTAGAGAAAAAAATGCCCTTTCGATAAAAAATATTGCTGACATAAAATTATTCACCGTTTAGGAGTTATGAATTTTGGCCAGAACTAAAATTAACGATATTTTCTTAAAGATATGATTTAGAGAGTTATAGATATTCAGGTCCCACGCCATATAAAAGAAAAACGGATGGTATATTTTCCATAGGAAAAAAGTTATTTCCGAAAAATTGATTTCATAAAAAGTGTGGCCCTAGCCGTCCCTTTGGCCCTATTCCGCCCGTTCACGAACTTGTCCTAGGTATCATCAACCAGGGCGATTTTTGAACCAAGTTCGAAAGCAATCGGAGCAAAGATGCGACCGCTATCGTGATGACAAAATCGGGCTGCGGATATGTCTTGAATATTCTAATTTTTGAACCAGTGGTCATTTTAGAATCTGGGGGTCATAACTAGACCTTCTGTAAAGATTTTTTTTTCAAAATTCGATTGTGTCGAAGAAATGGATAGGTATACTCGATTTTCGAAATCTCCCTAATATCCACAAAAATCAAGTTACAGGGGTGAACCTGGATTGTTATACTACAAATGGTGTAGAATACTATTGAGATGTCGTGTTCGAAACGTAGAAATTTACGTATAAAATTGCGCTGATGTGTGGTGACCTCGTGCTCCCTGTAAGGTGTCTGTGTAGTCTGTATGGGTATGCTACTAAACCGAAGAATTGTGTTACCTGGCGCCGGCTCCTCCTTGGCGTCCTCAGCAGGCTTGGCGTCCTCAGAAGTCTTGGCCTCCTCAGAAGGCTTGGTCTCCTCAGCAGGCTCCTTGGCTGGCTCAGGCTCAGCTGCAGTCTCCATCGGTTCTGGCTTCACTTCCGGTTCACCTTCTTCCGGTTTGTCGCCATTCTCCTTTTAAAATATAAAAAAATATGATTAGGACCTACGTATATAGCAATAAAACATAGAACGACTTATGGTGGTCACGACCCTCAGACATAAGGATTCGACTATGAAGAGAGAGAGATATGGTGTAAATAAAATAACGTTTGTTACCCTCCACGGCTTTTTTGAAGGGCAACAAAGAAACCGACTAAATTATGTAGGCTAGTTACGGTATGCTGTCAACAATCTTAAAATGTGTTTTTAAAATTAGTCGCGTACTCGCGTTACGCGTATTCTGTAGTTCTTAGGCGAACGCGTGTTTCAACTCTAAAGCCCGTCACAGACAGAGCTATAATATATATTATAACTCCGTCTGTGACGGGCTTAAAAAATACTTGCTTTGAGATTTGCACCGACGAAATTGGACCTTTCACTAAACTCGTCCACATTATAGTGAAGTATTTATTTGCACTGAACTGACCTTAGGCTCGTCCTGTTTGCTTTCCTCCTTTTCTCCGTCCTTGTCCTCCTCAGGCTTTTCTGCCTCTCCCTTCTCTTTCTTTTCTTGGGCTTCCTTCTCTTTCCTTTCGCGTTCCTGTCTCTCACGCTCCTGTATTTAATACATAATAGGTTTATGTCAATTATGTGAAATAAAAATAATATAATAGGGACATTATCAGCTTTAATATGACTTAAGCCTATCATAATATGCGCCGTTCTAGCCTACATACAGATTTTTTAATAGAAGCCATAAAACAAACCTCTGTTGATAATAACTTTTTGTTGAAGTTGTTGTTATTTGAAACCCTTTAATGTACATAAGAAAGTATGTAATTACCAATGGTCGGCGGGGGTGAGCTGTTTTCATATTAATTTGACACGACATACGTCAAATTACTATGAAAACAGCTCACCCCCGCCGACCTCTGGTAATTACCAACTTTTTTGTTTGACATAAGGTTTAAAATAATGGCGAGAATAAATTTCTCAAGCTTTATAATATTTATAAACCTTTACAATATAATACTTCACTATAAAGTATGAACCCTTAACCACACGCATAAAATAATAATCTGTGAATTTTGATACATTATCAATAGAGTTCAAAGTTTTAACGGCCATAAATGGCTTCGCAAGCAAAAGGGTTAATTTATTATTTATTTTTACACAGTTTTATTTAGCTTGACCCCATATTTATTTGTTTATTTGGGGGTTACATGTTTATCAAACAAAACAAAAACAAACAATCTCAACGAACCTCTCTCCTAAGCCTCTGTCGCTCCTCTCGTTCCTTCTTTTCCTTCTCCTTCCGTTCTTTCTCCCTCTTGGCAGCTTCCTCCTTCTGCCGCTGGATCTCTTCCTCGCGCGCCCTCTTCTCTTCTAGAACTTGCTCGATGGGTATTTCGAGCCGTTTGCGGACTATCTTCGTCTTTGTCAGCATGTTGTATCTGATGGTACAAGTAAATAAAGTTAAAACTAATTTGAATATTTAATTAATACAACCAGTGAGACAAAAAGTTTAAAACTATCTTGCTTTTAAAATGTTCAGTAAACTTGGAAGTAGAAAAAAATATGGAAATGAACATAAAATGGTGGTTTTTTTTGTTCCGTTTGGTTAATTTGCAATTTTCAAAAGTTTTAGTTTTGTATTAAAATAATAATTAGATTGGGCAAATAATGTGATAAATTTGGCATTTATCTAGTTTTGTATTAAAATTACTGATCGATTAGGAAGATTGAGGCAGATTGGGGCTTGGAGCAGGTCAAGCAATAATACTAATTGCGTATTTTACTAGTACGTCGAAAGGTAAAATTGTATGGAGACGTCATGTGTCAAAAGTCTGTCAAACACTGATTTTGTAGGGAAGATGAACTTCTGTATGAAATACTATTATATTATTCTGTGGTATAGCTTTAAAACCCAAAATAAACGTAACACAAGCCACGGCTGTTAAGACATGTGACGCCATTTTGAACAATTGAACAGCTGACAGAGCGACGCCATCTTGCCGAGCAATTTGGCTAGGGCTTTCCTCGCGAGGCAAACGTCCCTACTAAAATGTACACGAACACGCTGCCGTGCGAGGAATGCTAGTTTGCTTCGCGCGGCAATATCTTCGCGAGGCGGTGCGCAAGATGTAGACACGCCTATTCGCATGCTCTTTTCCCATTTACTTGGGGTTGGTGCTGAATTTCCCATGCTCGGTCCAGTCGGCCGACTATCTCTTTATTTTCACCCTTTCTATGTACTCAAAATATGGTCAATACGTAGTTACAGGTCTTGGTTCAGCGTGCACGACACCTTGCAGGAGCGAGTATACACTACACACTTACTGGTCGTGGCCGAAGTTGACGCGGTAGCAGATGTTCTTGGTGAGCACGTGCGGGAACAGCGCGCGGCCGGCCAGCGCCGAGCGGGGGAACTCGTACGCCGCGCCCAGCTCCGTGCCGTTCAGCGTGTAGCACACCGTGCACGGGTTCGATTCCAGGTCCTATACCAAAATATACAGGTAGGTTAATATAATAAGGATTAACAAAAAACTTGTAAGTATGGTAGTTTAGATGGCACTCAAATTGTAAAATTACATCTTGTTGATTCTGCTTTGGATGTCAAATATATGGTCGAAAAGAGTACGCCATTCGGAATTTCGTCATAGTTGGATACCTTCTCTCCGCAAAATTTGGCTTGAATAAACTTGTGATTCCGCTTGCGATCCCACACACCACAGAGCATGCGGGAGTAAATACAGAATGCTGTTCTACCTGTATGAGCTATCATGTTTCAATAGGTAAAACATGAATAATAAAGTTCTACAGGAGTTTTTATGGGCTGCTAGAAGCAAGACAATTTAATTCATTATAAGATTTCTAGGGTGTTTGTTCTTTATCCAGATTAACTTTTGCCAGTTAGTATGACAAGAATTATGGATAATACCCCCTACCTTACAAAATCGTCCGTTTTGAGGAGCTCATATCAGGACAACCATTAGTGTTAGGTAAAAAGTGAGTTCATGAAAGTTGTAGAGAATTTTATCAGCTTTAATTATGTACTACAAAATTATCTATGACGCATGGTTTTAAAGATGTAAGAAAAAAACCAAAAAACGGGACCTTTTTTGCCTCCCCCCTCGTCGGGCTCACCTCTGGGGGCTGGGGACTTTTAGTATGTTAGTTTCTTAACTAGTCTTAATAAAGTCCCAAAGTCAAAATTTCTGCTTTCCACTTTTCCGTCTAGAAACATTCGTTCACCTCACTAATCTGTTTCAGTTCGCAGAACTATTATTGCAAGAAATTCGTTTGGCAGAGTAATCATTTCGATTCCGTAACTTTAAGTAGAGCAATGTTTAGAATTTTACATTAGTTTTTTAGGACTGTAAAAGGCCAAACATGTTCATGGTTCAAATATGGCGCGAAACCTGCACGCAAGCCAAGCCTGCGCTAAACTCAAATCCCTAAAACCTCATTTTATATATCGTGATTTCAAGTTTAATAAATTACTATTTAATAAATTAAAAATACTGTTTATCCCCGAATTTGGATAATTATGGAGAGAACAGGGGGGGTTGATGTTTTATATGGCGAATCAACAACTGCAAAAACGATTTAAATGAAATTTGTTATGGAATCAGTTATAGTTTGTGTTCTGGGAAAGGATATAACATATTTTAATCCCCGAAATTAGATGATTTAGGGGAGAAAAGGGCCCCTTTTTGCCCCCCAAACTTTGTATGGGGCATGACCACCGCTAAACCGACTTATACCTTGTGCAATCTAAGAAGCGGTTTTTGACACCTGTCATCTCAGTACATTTTATAGCCTAAAATCGATTTTAGGTTATTAGCGAATACCAGCGAATATTTTTAGCAAACTAGTCTAGAATCTCGAATCAAACTGGAATCTCTAATTTATAATGTGTGGGTATAGGGATATGAATATTTTTAAAGCTGTTAAGCACTCTTTTATGTCAGCTTGACAAGTTTTGTTATTGTTTCACTCCGGTGATTCCGATCACTGTATATGACACTGTGCGTAAATAACTGATAAATAATACAGGACACTTTGTACAGGTAGCGTACAGTGGTACACTCTATATAAATACCCTACGATGAGATGAGCTTTGAACAATGTGACGGGTGTTAGCTGGGTATATGTATATCATAAAATAGTGGCATTTTATAATATGCCTAGGAAACAATTTAATACCAAATGATCATTCTTCGAACCGTTTTTCGACTAATGGTTGGTCGGCTTATCGTGTCACTTACAAAACAATCATTCTACGAAAAGAGATCTGCGAATTGAGAGGTCTTCGAAAAGATTACTCTGAGTAATGAAATTCTGCCAATCGTGTTTCACCCAAAGAACCCATCTGCGAGTGGTAGTCTGCGAACCGATAATCGGCGAATAATATTTCGGAGAATCAATAGGTCACCGGTACTTCAATATCCCTATATTACATACTAAGGATCACATTAACCGGAAGTTTTACTACAGATTATCGGACCCAAATGTTCCAAAATTCTCTAAATTCGGGGTCAATATAAAAGTAAAATAGTGTAAACAAACGCATATAACTTGCTTCACAATCACGCACTTTTAGCTTTGCTCTTTGCCTAGAGCAGTCATAATTGTTTACAATGTACTGATTTAAACTCACACGATTTTCACTCATTATTTTGACAAAACACAGGACTTAATCGCGTACACTTACTTTTGTAATTTTACTCATTTTACTTTTAAACGCTCGTGGTCGCAGGCAGACACGCACGAAACGTCAGGAAATTTACAAAAGTAAGTGTACGCGGTTAAGTCCCGTGTTTTATCAAAATAATGATATTTGTTTACCTTCTTTTATTTTTCTAAATTGAGTTCTAAAGTTGTGATTTTGTGAATTTACCAAATAAACTCCAATGACGTCTTTCTCGCTGAAAGCCTTGCCGTATTCCTTGAACTCTCCGTTGTTGACCGCCCGTCCCGTGCTCTCGAAACCGAAGCTCAACTCACCCTCGCCTGCAATAAACACTCAAATTAGTCGACAAATTGTGCATCACCAAATAGGCGGGTTCATACCGAACTCAAGCAAACACCCACGCGAAGCAGCGCAGCCAGTTTAACCTATTGAACGCCAAGCATCGGACGAAAAAATCGTGCCCTCGAGCGAGCGCGCAAGGCAAACCGGTTATATTTTGGACGTGATATCACGTCCTGGCGCTGAGGGCACAACTTTCCGTGCACGTGATTTGACGGCTTTGGCGGTCAAAGGGTTAAGCGCGCCTCAACCGAGGCAAACGAACGCGCAGCCGTAGTGCCTTGGGCGAGGCGCACTACACTTGCAGCGTTGCTTCGCAAGGCTCGTTCAGTGTGGCCCCGCCTAAATACTTATAGATGGTTCATGCATGCAGTATACAAGGTGTTTTTCCACGACCACTGAGTTTCTGAGGCGGAAATGAGAGGAGACGCGGGAATCAACCAATAGCATCATCCCTCATCCCCAATTAAATGGTAAGGCAGCCTCCGTCTTGAACAAGGGGATTTGGTAGCCTATCTACTTTTTATGGAATCAACCTCGGCCATCTAAATCATAATTGGTACAGAAAAACTCGACTTCTAATCCGACAAAATAACAGCAAAAATTTTGTCATAATTTTAGAGTTGGTAAGTTTATCGACCTTTATTGTCGAGCCACTTAGGGTTCACTTTACACTGGACATTTCTTAAAGTACTAAACAAAAGAAAACTGCTTGAACCGTAAATTGCTCAACAATAAGTCCATGACTATACGTTTCAGGACGAGAAAATGCGATGACAGTCAGTCGACTCATTGCAAAAGGACCAATCCGTTAGGTCTTGCTATTTTGGTCACAGTGCTATTCGCTATGTGCGAAGTGCATGGTGGGGGCAACGAGAACGATCGCAGTGCACAATGTGACAAGAAATGAAACTGCAAATCCCCTGTCTGCTGTCAAAATAGTGAATCGGCCAGTGACATTTCATATAAGCAAGGAATACAACCTATTTATAAAAAAGAAAAAAAAGAGATTAAACACCTGCCCAAGAGATGGCACAACAACCATGCACACAGCGAATATACTTAATTTAAAATGTCACATACCCAGATGAAGCGAAGAGTCGTCAGTAGACCAACCAATGCGGAGCCCGTTGGAAACGACCTCCTTCTCGCCGGTGGTCTCCGTTGTGGTCACCGCGTCACCCACTCGCACCTATAAAACGACATTTCGTTTCAAACTGGGAACAATGACATGAAAAATTTGCTTTTAACCTATTGATTTGTCTAACTGTTGATCTTGTCTATCATACAAAAACCGACCAAGTGCGAGTCGGACTCGCGCACGATGGGTTCCGGACCATTTTCTAGAAGAACAGCAAAAAAAATCATGTCTGTTGTATGGGAGCCCCCTTAAATACTTGTTCTCATGTTATTAGGGTTCCGTACCTCGAAAGGAAAAAACGGAACCCTTATAGGATCACTTTGTTGTCCGTCTGTCTGTCATTTTTCTCAGGAACGCGTGGAGGTATCAAACTGAAATTTATATCAAATACCTACTCAGGTCTATTGTCGCTTGGAGCTGTGGAAAAATCAAACTTAAAGCCAACGCAATCAAAAGATACAGTCGTTTATGCTGCAAAGTTTAGAATTTTTCGGCACTCGCAAAACCTACGGGGTAATCCCGTGAACTCAGAAACTTCAAATTTGGTATGCAGCAACGTCTTATAGCACAGATAAAGGAAAAATTGCGAAAACCGGAACCCTCGGTGCGCGAGTACGACTCGCACTTGGCCGGTTTTTTATTATTTGTTGTTATAGCAGCAACAAATCAAAATCAAATCAAATAATTTATTCATAAATAAATAAATAAATATTTGGGGACAATCTTACACAAATCAATCTAACCCCAAACTAAGCAAAGCTTGTACTATGGGTGCTAGCCGACGATATACATACTTAGATAGATAAATACATACTTATATACATAGAAAACATCCATAACTCAGGAACAAATATTTGAGATTAGCACACAAATAAATGCCCTTACCAGGATTCGAACCCGGGACCTCCTGCTTCGTAGGCAGGGTCACTACCAACTGGGCTATGGAGGCCGTTAAAATAATTGTACAGATAATTCTTAAAACTATGCATTATTATTACAGAGCTGAGGTTCAACATTTGCCCGAACTAGGAAATCCTGTGTTCCAGAAATACATCTGTCAAACTATCACGGTTCATGATACAGCCTGGTGACAAATGGACAGACAGCGGAGTCTTAGTAAAGGAAATCTTAAAAAAGGTGATACAGTTTTGTTTCATTCCACAATTTGGTACCAATTATTAACTTTTGAAATTATGTACATTTTAATTAACCTGACTATAGGCAATTCACTAGTAGTTAGTCTAACCTCATAGCAGACTCGACCTTCGGAGACGCCGTGGCTGGCGCGCGTGCCGGCCCACGCGTGGGCAAACGCTCCCTCTGACAGCGGCACCACGGACACCAAGTCAGGTAGCTCCAGGTACTGGTTCAGGTCGCTGTCATCTGTGGTCATACACAACAATCTCATTTCTGAATTTGGCGCACTGTCTATGCCTCGCGTTATTAGGATTAGAAAAATAACGGTTGATCTCGCCCATACACATCTTAACTAATTGTTCTGTGAACCGTAGACTTTGGAGCATTTCCCCCCTTTCCCCTCCCTCGAAACTTTTTTTACAACAACCTCCTTTACCCGAAAATGATTGAAATCCGTCCATAAATAACGCGACAGCAAATTTTCTCCCCAATCAAAAAAATGGCTCGACAATTTTTGGCTAATAAATCAAGGAACGTACATGCCAAGTTTCATCGAATTCGGATGAAAAATGCGACCTCTAGACCGCCACTGACCAACCAACCAATACACACACATCAATCGTCGTACCAGTGACCCCAGACCCAACACGCACCCGAGCGCCCGTGCGGCCTCTCCTTGTGAATTAAAACGGAGACGTTCGTCGCCTCGCTACGCTCGGCTCCTCAGTCAATTATTTCAACCATGTAGAGGAAAAATTGAAAATATATATATGTATGTAACGTTATCTATGAAAAGGGAGCTTATTGTCGATAGCGCTTACGCCATTGTTAACGACAACGCACTACGATTACGACGCCGCGCGATCCCTTTCATAGATAATGCCTCGTTAAAGAGAGCCAAGTACAGTCGCCATCAGATATATCGGAGCAGCCAAGGTGGTCACAAATACATGAACACCTCTATTGTCAAGGTGATGGAGTGCATGTTTAGATATTTTTGAGTACCCTGGCCGCTCCGATATATTTGACGGCGACTCTACACTTAACTAAATATACAGAAAAAGTAATACTCACACCAAGACAGAGTACACTTGTTGTCATCGAGATCAAGTTCAGCAATTTTAGCCTCATTTGACTCAGATTTCTTCTTATGGTGAGGTTCCTGAGAAAATAAAACTGTTTACAATAATGTACTTCAACCAAGGGTGTGTCACTCAGAGTAAATCTGTCAAAAAAATTGAGTTTGACACGAAGTATCCAATACGTTTGCATAAGTGCGAAAAAGAACTTGTCATGCGTTAAGAAGGGACAATATGATTCGTGACGTTACAGAGGTCTCTATTATTTACTAGGTGCTTCAACCATTACTGTTATTTAAAAGTGTGTGATTGAGATATAGTTTGGCCAAATTCTGTTTTACTTCAAGCATAGACAAAGAGAATCATACGCTACGCTCTTTCTTACGCTAGTACCCTCGCTACTAAAAAAGGGATGAGTATATTACTTCCACTGTTACTAGTGTTACTGCACTTATTGGCCAGCCAGACTATAACTTGATAAAAGATGATGGTAAATTTGTTAGTTTACATTATTTTCTATTTCAATTGAACATCGGTATACTAGGAGCACTAGATTACACACAAGTCCACCATTGTACCATGAACGTGAATTCTCTGAAAATTGGTAGGTTTTGGAATTCCATTTTTTGCGGCATACTTGACTCTATATGTCAGAATTCAAATATAACTAGTGGTTCTGTGAACCGTAGACTTCGGAGAACATAAATAACGCGACAGCAAACTTCCCCCCTTTTCCCCCAAACAAAAAAACGGCTCGACCATTTTTGGCAAATAAATCAAGGACATGCCAAGTATCATCGAAATTGGACGAAAAATGCGACCTCTAGACCGACACTGACCAACCAACCAATACACACACATCAATCTGCCAAATCGTCGTACCAGTGAAAACGGAGACACACAATTAATATTGCAAGAGAATGATAATCATAGAAATATAATTTTGCTCTTTTATTATCCGAAGCCTTGTGTCCCTTGTCAGTATATACGAGTATAAGCGATTAAGTCCGATTTGCATCACACAGCTAAACATTTGCATGCAACAATTGCGTGGCGGCGCGTCCATAGTACACAATTCCCGTCGGCTTGCCTAAGTTTCAGGCGCCTGAGCTTTTTTCCTACAGCTCATGAAGAAAGTTTAAGCCAAAACTCAAGAGATTTTTTTTGACCCACCGTCACTGCAATACACTCCTATTTTGGGCAGTCGTGTAAATTTAATGACATTTATTTACATAACTAAATATACAGAGGTACTACAGTACAAATACTTAACTAAATTAATAACTAGCTCAAATCTAAACTAGGCCCTTGCGGCATTGTACCAAGGATGCTGGCGGCATTTCCTCGTTGTATCGCAATGCTGATACGCTGTGCGAGGAAACCGCCAGCTCTTCGGTCACCAGTTACATCAACCAGACGCTTTGCGATATCTGCAAAAAACTTGTGTGCGCTGGGACCCCATGGACCTAGAGTTTCAACTCCAAAAGGTACAAAATGGTACTCTCTACCGAGACTTTTATATTTGTTACGTTTTGAAATTTCGGCGCTTTCCGCCGCTGCGCCCGCTTTTACGTTAGTCCGTTGGAGGTGGGACGGTGTCGTGTAAATAGGAACAGTTGCAAATTATTCATATTGAAACTGTGGAATGCCCCATAAGTTACAATTTTACCTCAACAGGTGGCGTGAGAACTTCATTGGTAACCTCGACAGCCTTGTAGAAGTTGCTCCAGCGAGCCTTCTTCTCTTGCTTGCGTTTCAGACGGTTCAGTTTCACTGGGTCCTGGGAACCGAGCGATTTTATACTTTAAACATTGGTAAGAAAGGTAGGCTTTCGATTAACAATTGTCACTGTTTAGAAAGGGGTTCTTTCCTGACATAGACACAAGCATAGAGTAACTTATATAGTAGAGCAACATAGTCTAAGAACTATTTGAAGCTCAATTCAATCGCGGCATCTTCGTGAAAATCACCTAAAGATACCCAAAATGTAAGAGGAAATGTCACCTGCACTGCTACTCTACCTAGTAACGAATAGAGTACTAGTAGTACACTAGTAGCTACTAGGTGGAGTAGCAGTGCAGGTGACATTTCCTCTTACATTTTGGGTGTCCTTAGGTCGCTTTCGGGCAGATGGCGCGATTGACTTGAGCTTCAAACAGTTCTTAGGCTGTGCTACTCTACTATATAAGTTATTCTATGATACAAGTGTTCATTATGCTAATTAATGATAAAGAATGTTTGTTCAGATGTATTGAATACTTTAATGTACCAAAGTAATTGGCTGCCGAAGTTCTTAGTTAATTGTTTTCTTTTCTATAGATGAAAACAAAAGATTTGGGTATCTTTAAAACTCGGTAATAATAAACGATTTCATTTAATAGCAGGTAAATCATAATTAAATTATAGTAGAACCCACAGATTGGTGGTTTTTAACCACAATTGTTGCTATTTCTGACTTGTTTCTGAGGTGAAGAGTCTGTCCCATTGACTGTATGGATTTGATGTGTTTTTTTTGCGATTACGACGCCATCTATGCATATTCTTGGGCATTTATCTTCATGGTAACCAGTGGCGTAGCTAGGAGACCAAGGGCCCTGAGGCAAAAACCCTAAATTATACACACAAATAGCTCTTTATATTCAATAAGAGGTTTGCTAATCAGGTTTTGGGAGCCCCGGGGCACTGCCCGCCTAGCCCTTTGGTAGCTACGCCAGTGATGGTAACAAACCTTGCTAAGCTCCTCTAGACGCTTGGCGTCCTCCTCAGCCTGCTTTTTCTCTCGCTCTAGACGTTCCTTCTCTTTCTGCTGCAGGCGCTCGTTCAGTTGCTCCCATTCCTCTTCCTCGGTCAGCTCATGCTGTCTCTCTTGCGCCTCCTGGCACAACAAAAAACATCTAAATTCAGTGGACATAATAACAGTCAATTTGTCACGGAAAATCTTGTTTAACTATTGCTGTAGACGCGAATCATTAAATGTAAAAAACTCATACATCAAGACTATTTCATAAAGCGCTGGTAGCCTGTCGGTAAGACATATTAACCTCACTCATTCACCAGTTCATGTATTTTGTGATTTTTGCAGGGTTCCGTACCCAAAGGGTAAAACGGGACCCTATTACTAAGGCTCTACTGTCCGTCCGTCCGTCCGTCTGTCACCGGGCTGTATCTTATGAACCATGATAGTTAGACAGTTGAAATTTTCACAGATCATGTATTTCTGTTGCCGCTATAACAAGACATACTTTAAAAAAAAACAGAATAAATTAAATATTTAAGGGGGCTCCCATACACAGGCATGATTTTTTTGCAGTTTAAATAATGGTACGCAATGTTTGCAGTTTTTATAAATTCAATAAACCACACTGATGTAATGTTTTTAAAGTTATTTCACATCCTCAGAGGGCCAATTTTTGACTTTCGAGCGGCCGAATTCAAAAAGTTTAAGCTCGAAAATAAGCGCACACAAAGGCTTACCGCCAATTTTTTCGCATGAAATTAATAGTTTAAATACTCTTGATTTCGCTGTTATTTTTAAAACATAATTTCATCGTTTTATTCTGAGTTGTAAATGTCACTTTCGAGTACTCGAATCTCAAAAATCACCCCCCTGGTGTATTTTTCAATCCTTCATTCAGAAAAAAGAAGGCAAGGTCACATTTTCGGATTTGTATTAGGTCACAGGGATTTAATTATCAGCTAGTTATGTTGCTAATAATATTGATTAAGGTCTGTCGGCGAGGATCGTATAGCAAAAATTACAGCAAATTCTGCATAGCATAGCTTCGTAAACTGTGTTGCCTAAGAGTATTGGTAAAACAATTCTAGTACTTCTATACGATCTTCGCCAACAGACGATTTGCTTCTTCTTTTTTACTGCGGACTGCCAAGGAATGGAACATGCTCCCGTCATCTGTATTCCCTAACAAATACGATCTCGGTCTCTTTAAAGCATGAGTGAGTAGGCTATTACTATTAATGAACCGGTGAGCTCCATCTTAGCCTCTGTCTTCACTTTCGATCAGATGAGACTAGATATTGATGGTCTCTTCTGAAGATTAGCGCTGACAACCGCCAGCATCATGCTGAGATGAGACCATTTCGTGGCACTTTCTTGTTTTATGTATTCTTTCCTTTTATTTCTGTTATGTGTATGTGTTTACGAATAAACTATTTCTATTTCTATATTCAAAAGTCAATCACTGGTCAGTCTCATAATGAATAAAAAACCGGCCAAGTACGTGTCGGACCACGCATAGTGGAGGGTTCCGTAGCTACTCCTGCTACTAGCGAACATATTACTATAGCAAGATCGTATCTGCCTATTTACGTAGTTTTTTAGAGATAACTCAAAAACGTCTTAAACTAAACAAATAATTTTCGTGGAAAGTATGTTCAAAAGTATGTATGGAGAGCCCCCCTAAAAATATTTTTTTAACAATTTTTTTTTACTAAGTAGCGGCACAAAAAATACACCTAATATTAGAATTTCATAAAGGTACGTCTTATAATTTCCGAGTAAAATAGCTGTGACATACGGACGGACGGACGGACATGACGAAACTATCAGGGTTCCGTTTTTGCCATTTTGGCTACGGAACCCTAAAAGCAGACGATCTCCGTCGAGTTGATCTTACGTACCGCATTATCTTCGCCGTCAGCCTTCTTGCCCTCACCCTCGGGCTTGGCTCCACCCTCGTCCATCTTTTCATCGTTTTGTTCTGCATCTTCTGCAGGCTTCTTATCTGATTCTTGGTCCATTGGTCCTGAAATAAGATCCTCTTAAGTTTATCTCTTATACATACCTACCGTATTTTTAACACGCCGTCGACGCGCGTGTGTCGGTCTTAACCGGTTTTTACAAATAACGCGGAATCCCCGAAATAATGCGATATGTTTAATTATTTTATACGCTTTATGTATAATTAGACGTGTGCGCCGCGCCGGCGTGGCGTAGCCGCGCCGTGGGACCCAAGCCGCCGCCGCCGCCGCGGATTTCAAAATCCATGCCGTGGGCCAAAATTTTAGAATTTGTCAAAAATTTGCCAACGCCAATAACAGATAAAGCAAAGCCAAACAGTCATGTTGAAACTTTTACAACGTGTTTTGGTTAAATTAAATTAGAATTAAACCAGAAAAACATCAAAACATTGACTAGTTAGGGTTTGGTATTTATTCTCTTACGGGAGAATAATAAAATGCACAGTACACATTGATATAAAATAAATCTGAGAGAGAACTTTTTAAATTGAAGATGAAGGACTTAATACTGTGCGTAAAAGATACTGTGGAGATTGTGTTCGGTTTCCACAAAATACCGCTTTTAGTTATTTTGGTTGGATATTTCAAATTGTATTAAAGATCTGACCTTGATATTTAACCGAATGTACGGTTCAAATCATGCTCGTATCGTAATTTCACTTTGCATTTATCCTATCCCCGTCATAATCACAACACTAAATAGGTAAGTTAAATACCACCAGCACATTTCTGTTTACGAAGCATGGTCTAGTTCATGGTCATCTTGAATAAGGAGGTTCCCTGAGGATATGACCCAATGCCATTTTCGTGATTGCATCTGCTTCTGTATGACTGTTTACCTGTTGCATGCTCTTTTATACTATAACTAAGGTGCAATTTTTGATATTAAACTATTCGTGGAGGTAAATCAGGTTTCACACCTTCTTTATTTCTTCAGAAGGGTTTCGCACCGGTCCAACCAAGATATTGTGACTCAGGTTGGATTTTACGCGCCCCGATGACCAAACATCGAAGGCTCGTGGCATCTCAGGTAGCATTTGACGTTTATCACAGACTAGTGATGTAGCCAAGTCGATAAAGGACCCAAATTAAAAAAAAGATTGTTTCAATTCAACCATTTAATATGTGACATTCGTGATACACAATTAATATTTGTTCTAAATTGTAAGAAGTTATTCTACGTCTTCTATCTGTAAAAATCCACTTGGTGTACGAAAATGATCTCTCAACTTCGACTGACGTAATGGGTAAGAAAAACATTCTTCTGTAATGTTGCAGTGTATTTTTGTTAATGTTTTCCTTGATTTAAACTTCTTTGTTTTGTAACAAGTTATTGATATGTTTTATTGTTCGATTTCCTGGATTTTTTTAATAACACTATTTTTAGTTTTTGGTAAACCAGTTTACCTTTTGGGTGCAGTCTAAGTAACGAAAATAATTTATCAATTTTAAAAACGATTTCCAAAGACTCGTTTAGCTTACTCATTGGTTATTTTATCGTATCGAAAATACCGCATGAAAAACGTTGTGTCGCATCACTATGCTACCTGAGATGCCACGAGCCTTCGATGTTTGCCGATGACAATTTCCGGTATTCCACTATGACTAAAATGCTGCATGCTCCTCAGATATCAGACTTTTCCTACTTGATTGACCTAGTTCCCATATTGATCGGCAATCGGCATAGTAACTAAATCTAGACTTTTGGTACATCTTCCCCTTATTCCAAAAAAACACTCGTAAGTATTTCTGTATACCTAATTTTATTTCTGTCAGACTGTATCAGTGATTTGACTAAAAATTAAGTCAGTTGACAAAGCCAAGTCATAATTTATAGTTGTGATTTTTTTAGTGGTGACATTTCATGACTAAAGTAGTTACGTTATGTCTGGCTAATGCCGTTTCAAATGAGTTAAAAACGTAGTTGATTGCGTTTTGGCGTTGCAAACAAAATGCATTTCGGAGGCCCACCACACTAGCTAGATTAAACTTTTGGTGGCAGGATTGATCCTTAATATTAATCGGTATGTTTGGAGCTACTGCCAGTCAAGGAAACGATTTTAATTTATCACAATTATGAAAATCATCACTAAAAACGCCATTTCAAAAAGGAGACAAGTGAGGTGCCCAGTAAAACACCCTTAAAAAGCAAGTGGGCAATTTACATATTGTTTTACGAATCCCTGTAGGTACCTGACAGTTTCTAAAAACGAGCTTGATATTTAAGATATTATAATGTGAACCATCAAGGTGGGAAAAGTGACCTTGACGCCGCCGCGGATTTTTATGGCGGCGCACACGTCTATGTAGAATAGAACTCAATTTAGGTATTGCCGTAATGTTATTAGAATGCTTGGTCAAAAAATGAAACAAGAAAAAAGGAGTGAAAAATTAACGAAAAATACCGGTTTAGACGTGTGCGCCGCGCCGGCGCGCCGCCGCCGCCGGGCTGTTTTGCCACGCCGCCGCCGCCGACAAATGATCGGCGTGAAATCGGCGTGGCCTTGACTGTCATTTTAATACTCAAATTGATCATTTTAAACAATTGGATATTAACAATACGCTCATTATTATAACGCGTTCTACAAATTATGTTTGTCAGATAGGTTCAATTAACCCAACATAATGCGCATAATTACGATTATCGTCTTGTAGGTTGGTTTTAGAGAATATGCTGTAGACTACAACACTACCCAAGATATTCCGCTTCAAAGAAGACTAGAGGTAGCTAGGTTATTCGTGTTCTTATTAACCTTTTGACCGCCATACGTCAATAATTGAACTATCAATTGTCATTCGCGTTGTCACCTTTGTCTCATATATCAGGCGATCAAAAGGTAGCGCGAATAAGTTAACTGAAGTGGAGTACCATGGCATTAATAATCAAAACACAGCAGGAATTATCAATTCAAAAATCTCGGGGTAGTATAAACTGTAGAAGATATCTTCTGTCATCTTGATAGGTGATATAAATGCAGATCTAGGAAAAACAATCATGAGGCGAAAACTCCTGGGAGTTATGTTTCTGGTTTAAAACTTTCAATTATATTAAAGGAATCAAAACAAGCTGTCGCCGCTTCCACATATCTCTCCAGTAGGACTCGATTGGCTGGAGTAGTTCTAATTGTAATGCCTGTAGCACATATGTACCGCGAAACTGCACTCGCAGAATCGTACAATAACTCGAGTATCATACACGACAGACTGTTCTGTTCTCGCAGATCTATTCTAGACATTTCAGCAGGTGATGAACACTGACTGACGTCGTCCAGGGAAATCACGAAAAGGAATTTGAAATTTTCCTGAATGACGTCAGGAGAAAATTTATAACTGCACCAAGAGGCATATAATGTAATTTTCGATCGGCACAACGCTGAATATGTGAGCTATATTCAGCGTGGTACACGTAAAATCAATTCATGTAAACCAATTATGTTTAAGAAAGAATTGGTGTTGGCAACACCAAGTTTTACAAAGAAAACGAATTTTTGATTTTTTCTTCCAGCTTTTTTAAATAAAACATGTAATAGACCACCAGCAACCTGTATCAGATTCAATTGATCAGTTGGTCAGCAAATAAAACGATTTACTTTAATTTTTACACACGAAAGCCGACAGTCAAGGTCACGCCGATTTCACGCCGAAAACACGCCGCCGCCGCCGATTTTTTGACAAACGCCGCCGCCGATCAATTTTGAATCGGCGCACACGTCTATACCGGTTTTAGTATGGCAACAAAAATTTCCGATCTGATCGATGCATACGGGAAACGCATGCAAGTTAGAGCAGCTTGTAGACCTTTTGCACACCTACATTAAACTATGATTCGTAATTAGATTCCAAAAATATAACCTCACACGCTTACTTTTCGCTTTTATTTCTCTGAATAAGGGCAATTAATTTTTTTTTACATCCGAGGATTAAAATGACCATTATTACATTATATCAGTGGCATTTCTTTTAAAAAAGAACGTGTTCATACACGAAATCGGTGAAGATGTGAGGTTATATTTTTGGAATTTAATTACTAATCAGAGTATATATAGAGCCACTGAACATGTTTAACTTACTTCTATGGAGGAAGTTTGAAATGAAAGGGTTTTTATAAATGTTTGCAAAATATAAGAATTTATCTTACCTTCAGATTTCACCTCGGGTAGTGGCGACTGGCTCCTGAAAGCAAGAAAGTAATAAAAAAAATTGAATAGGTGTGAGCCTGTGGCCGTCACAGCCGTCTGTGGGTGCAGATAGCTTTTGGCGGGAGCCACTATTACTAAGGCCATTATTTATTTATTTTTTCTACTCCTGCATTCTAATTTGCCAATAAAATGACTGACATGAATATTCAAAGCATATAGTTTATGAACGTAGTCATAATATGACTCAAAAGTCGATTCTTAGGGATATAATGGGTCTGTTGCCGGGGCGGGCGCCGCACCGGCGCCGCCCGCCGCTGTAGACGAGGAGGGCGCCGGCACAACCCGCCGGGAGATTGCAGACAATTGTATAGAGGCAGCAGGTCATTCGTCGAACTCAATGTTACTGGCTTGCCTAGCACTCGTAGAAAAACTATTGTGTGCAACGGTACATAATTAGGTCTTAAAATTCTCGGGTCTGTTTTTACAAAATTCGGCTTCGCCTCATTTTGTAACTTCGACCCTCGAATCTTAAGAACCCTTATTATGTAACTGTTGCACAAAATACTATATTTAAATCAGTTACACAGCATAACAGTTAAAACCAAGGCACTGCGAGCTACAAAATAAAATAACTTAATACTAGTTCGATCTAGGCGATGTAACTTCGCATCGCACATATTTCATCGATCTACGCGGCCTAAATTATTTTTTTGTTGAAATGGCTTCTGAATGGTATTATTAAATAAAATAAAATGGAAGTAATTAATAAAAAAATCATAAAAATAATTATGAAAAAAAAATATTTTACAATATTTGAGGTTTATGTCCATGATGCTACGAGGGCTGCTATTTATATAGTTTGGCCAGAGTTTGTTCCACTTCAAGCATAGACAGGGAGAATCATACTGTCTTTTTCTAATGCTAGTACTCTCACTACTAAAAAAGGGATGGGTATAGCATGTTACTCTGACTGTTACTGCGCTTTTGGTTTGCCAGACTATATATCCGGAATCCGGGATTCGAACATTTTTAAACGCTATATCTGACCTCCATGGTAAAATTAGAACTTTTTTGAAAATCTTGCCGCAATAATTTTTTTTCTTATGTACGTTAGTCTTTTGTTTTTGGCGGGTTTAAAATGTCATCTCGCTGCAAGAATGGAAGTCACTCGTGAAAATATTCGTGCTATGATTTATTATGATTTTCGGCGGGGTTTAACGCAACAACAGTGCATAGATCAATTAACTTCGACTTTCGGTAATGAAGCTCCATCAAAAACCACTGTGTATCACTGGTTTAATTTTTTAGAGATTTAAAAATTTAAAGAGTTCAATCATGGACGTAGTATGCTCACGGAGGAAGTTAAGGAAGGTCGCCCGAAATCGGTCGTTGTACCACAAAATATTGAAGCTGTGCGAAAACTTGTAATGCATGACCATCATGTTACATATCGCGAGATAGAGGCGACTTTGGGCATATGTATGACGAGCATTAATAAGATATTGCATGAACATTTAGCTGTAAAAAAAATTTGTTCGCGTTGGATCCCACATAACTTAACTAAGGATTTATTTACCTTTCATACATTTTGTAAAATTGGCTTTTGGCCGCGTAGATCGATGAAATAAATACCCGTATGTGCTTCGTGGCTCCGTTGCGTCGTCTGATTTGGTACAGGATTATTGAGGAAACCGCAGCAGTGTGAAAGCGGCCTTAAGTGGCCGAGATGGATGATGATGATAATGATGTCATCTTACAAAATATGATATGATAAAATTCCTAAGAGGAAACCAGACCTAATCCCAAAAAGGCATTTCCCCTCTGGGTTGGGAGGTCCGATAGCAGTTGCTTTCGTAAAAACTAGTACCTCCGCCAATTTATGGGACCAGGTTCCCGAGCGGATCCCAGGCTCAATTGAGCTATGGCAAAAAGCAGAACAAACGCTAGGACGACTTACTTCTCATCATCAATGCTGTACATCTCAGAGTCCTCAACTTGGGGCTTCTCTTCCGGCTCGGGGGCTGCTTCAGGCTCAGGCTCGGGCGCCGGCACAGGCATGGGCTGCGGTTGCTCAGGCTCCGGTTCTGAAGATGATTCACGCTGAGGCTCAGGGGATGCTTCTTTGGGCTCCTCGACAATTGGTTCCGGGGTCTCCACTCGGGCTACCTGTTGGTAGCAATTTTTTTTATTTACCCTGATGATGGAAAACAAGCAGGCACTCTCTTGATGTTTAGCAGCCACTACAGTCTATGGTTAGAGTTGCAGACACTGATTTTTCAGACTTAAGATGTCGACTAATCCGTCTATCTCGCACGGTTGTATGGAGAGATTACTGTTTCATAAATTAAATTGAAAGTTTCTGTAATTTACGACAATTATTTTGGAAACTTTCTACAACTTGCACATCAGTAGCGCGGACGCGTTGCTACGGTTTTACCCGCGCCGGTCCTTGATTTTTACCCGCGTACGTGAACCCGCGCGAGAAATCGTAGGTGCTTAACCTTTTGAACACGACAGCGAGCGCTCGAGCGCAAAGCAAACCGGTTATATTTTGGACGTGATATTACGTCCTGGCGCTGAGGGCACGACTTTCCTACAATCAGTTTTACAAGTAATACTGTTATCAAAATGTTGAATTCTATACATCGAGTTACCATAATTATCGGTGAGTACCATAGTGAGCGTATTTATTTAGAAGGTCACAGAACACTAGGGTTTCTGCTCGAGAATTCTCGAGGCGAGAAATCTCGAGAAATTTGTCCTTCGTCGAGACGGGAAAAAAAGACGCAATGCCTCGAGAACTCGAGAAATAAATCTCAAGAGCGATAAGTAAAAAAAACACGTGTATAACACTTAATGTGTCTAGTAATAATGATCCAAATTTGATTATTTTACGGGCTATTGGAATTAATTAAGTAATATGCTCGCAAAAAAATGACAAATTTAAAGGTAATTGTTTGTTAAGTATAAAAGACTGATATTAACAACACAAGGAATAGTTTCTGATTATAAGAGTACTTTTAATTTAAGATAGTAAAAGCCAATGTTTGTTTGGTTAAAAAAAAGTTATAATTTCATTAGAAATTTATTAAGATTAGATTGTTGTTCATGTACACATACACTAGTATAATGCACGAAATATAATTTGCACCGAATTTAGAATTATTTTTAATACTTGATTCGAATTTCGGTGATTATATAATTACAGACACAGACAGGTATATATATGGTTTTTTTAGTTGTTAATTGTAAAGTGCAATTAAGGTAACTAAATATTTACCACACATTTTTGATGTCACTTACGTTATAATAATAAAACTAAAGAACAGTCCGATAATTAAAGTCCAGTGAGCCAGTGACACCTATCTACCCCCAGCCCCCGCACTGGTGTTGCCCTTGAGCCATCTTTGATGCTCAAGGGCAACACCGGTGGATGATGACGGCGAGTCACCGTCTGCCGGAAATAAAATTGGATACCGTTTTATTAGGCAGACGTCCGGTTCTTCACCCAACAACCCATCAGTAATTAGTCCATACTATTCACCCAATAGCCTAGTATATTTTTAGACTCCATTAACTCTCAATAGTCCTTACACCATGGCGGGTGCTGCCTCTGCGTGCATCCCATGATACGGGCAGGGGCAGCATCCGCTTAGTGTACCCCTCACTTTTCATTAAATTGACGAAAAGCCTCTGCGCGTTGGCTTCGGCTCCGCATACGCCTCCCAAAGGTCCGGAACACCATTGTTCCGTGGTCGGGAAAGACATAAAACTAATAAAGCATAAAATTTGAAAATAATATAGTGTTTTATTAGAACTTCTAAAATTTCTCGAGATACTCGAGAAACTCGAGAAATCCTGGTCGAGAATTCCCGTGCCTCGAGAAATGAAAAAGGTCGAGAAACCAGAAACCCTACAGAACACAAACTGTTCGATTTTATCAAACAGTGATTGTTGGGTATGTGGATTGAACATTGTTTCCATTTTTTTCCAACAAACCATGAAATTATTTTCTTTACATAGAAAATTAGTCCAAAAAAATGGGTTCAAAAATATATGTTACAAAAAGTAGATTGATGATTGTATTAAGAGCCGCCAGGACGCTCGCGTGAACTCGCGTCCCCATACAAACATAGTTCAGCTCTCATTTTAAAACGACATGCTTTAGAACCACGAAATTTGGCATGGGCATTCTAGCAGTACAGATCTATGTCGGTAATTCGTTTTCGTTGCTAAAAATTGTAATACAAAGAAAATATAGCAAAAATAAGTTTTGTATGTAAATCTGTATTTGGCTGTATTTTCTTTGTTTTACAATTTTTAGCAACGAAAACAAATTACCGACATAGATCTGTACTACTAGAATGCCCATGCCAAACTTTGTGGTTCTAAAGCATGTCGTTTTAAAATGAGAACTAAACTACGTTTGTATGGGAACGCGTGCGTCCTGGCGACTCTTAATTTATTATAAGAAATTGGCTGGCTTAAAAATATTTATAGGGGAGCCAAGCAAGTTTTGTTTTATCTTAAAGCCCTAGAAAATGACTCACAATTAGGCAATCCGGTGAGATTCGAAGTCTATAGATACACTGCTGTCCCATAAATTATTATACAATGTGGCCAAAAAAGAACTGAATTCCCGTCGGCTGTAAGGTTTTGGAACGCTACCAATCCTCCCTAGATAGTTTTGGAACCTCTCAGATCGATTTAATTTTTGGACTTTTGTATGGCCATTGAGTGGCGGCGGTGAGTATTAAACCTTACAGCCGACGGGAATTCAGTTCTTTTTAGGCCACCTTGTATACATTGAAACTTATACCAAACTATCCAAGTGAACGTTGACTTGGCATCCTAAACAAGTAACTCGCAAAAATATTTTTTGGTACACAGTTTTATTGCTGACTGTACCTAGTAGCATTGGCATGTAAACTACGAAAGTATAATAAATTTCAGCTCAATCAGACACCGGGAAGTGGTTGAAATTTAACTCACAAGATTTGATGCACATAATGACACAAACAAATAAATATATGGGGTCAAGCAAAATAAAACTGTGTGAAGAGGGGGTAAAGATTGCCCTTGTACCACCTGGAGACGCACAGTTGACAACTGGCCTTGACTGTATGACGCTGCACTGGACCATGAACAATTATTATTATTATTTACTAAGGATAGGAGGAGGAGGAGGAGGATCGCGGTGCTAAGTTGGCTTACCTGGGTCGCGTAGCGGGACGCAGGCCAATAGGTCGTCCCAGGTATCGCTGGGGCGATGCTGTGGAATCAGACCTGCGCGATCTCCAAGCTGTTAACTGGTGGGAGACTGCGCAAGATCTAGACAACTGGCGTAAACTCGTGTCAGAGGCCAGGACTCACTTTGGGTCGGTGCGCCATTGAGTAGTAGTAGTAGTAGTATTTACTAAGTAGGCAGGCAGGTATGACAACAACAATTGAAATCTCTTCCGAGAGCCCTATGCCCTGATGAGCAACAACAGGTTACCACCATCATCATGTACACTTATTCTAGTTCTGTGTACCTTAGCCGGGGTAGAAGCCACTCTGGTTGATGAAGACCGTCTCCTGGTTCTAGCGGCAGGACCAGCACGCCGGGGGGTCGAGGGCTCATCAGCATCCTCCGTTGATGTATCTAGTATTGTTGTATCCGCAATCGCTGAAAACACCACATTATCAATAATCAAAGCAACAATTCACATTGAGTATGTTTCATTTTGTAAAATAGTGTGTTACTCCAAATTTTTGTGCAAAACCAGATTAAGAGGCCTAGTATCTGCTACAGTTTTTATAAATATTTTTTTCTTTTTACTCACAAATAATACAAATTTCAGATAATTAAAAACAAACACTTTAAAACAAAATCATCTGAACAAAATGTTATGGGCTTACTAATTTCATTCACATTTATATACACTAAGTACTAAACATTTTAAAACACCACAAGGCATGGTTATAATCACATTGATAACAGTATTTCATTACATGGAGCTAATCAATTATTTTCAAATACCTAATGTTTGGCTTACCAACTACATCTCTGTTCATATGTAGGTTAGGTTACCAACTGATAGTAGAGAGACAGAATAGTATAATGCATTGTAATAATCTGCTTTCTTGACTAACATAGTTAGTTAATGTTGGTCCTAGTGGTAGATAATGGACATGTCTATGGATTGAAGTCTTTAAATAAATAATGAACCAGCCATAAAAATAGTTCACCCACAATGGTGCTGATAATTTATTTATTTATTTATTTATTACATGGCACACTCATTCAAAGAATTTACTAGTTAGATTACTCCTTAAAGTAGATATATTACTATTGAAAACGTCCACATCCACATTTTTCGTTAACTTGTTGATATTTTTACATGCGCGTACAAGAAAACTGTTCTGCCTATAATTACGTTACGTCGTTACGTTAACATTCTCCACTCAGTTACTCTAAGGTTAGCTGGAAGAGATCCCTTATAGGGATAAGTTCGCCTTTGTACCTATATCTCTTAAAATTGTTTTGTATTTTTCTTTGTGTACAATAAAGTGCTACTACTACTACTACTACTATTACGTGTCGAAAACGGGACTGAGAGAGGGGGGAAATGTCTTCTGGCTCTGGACGGAACATTGAAAGAAAGTTTAGCCAACAGTTCTGAACAGTCAACAATGCCATTTGTAATATTTATATGTATATTTTAAAAGTATGTATTTTTACAAGAAACCATCCAGAGTATTTTATAAAACGCGAGACGATGTTCAAAAGAGAACTCCGAGGTCAGTACCAACATCTTCTATACCAGCCAGATTGTAATTCTGATGTATATAAGAGAAATGCACTCAATATGTGTGTTGTAATATTCAATAACCTCCCTAAAGAACTCAGAATGCTACATGGGAAAGTATTTAAAATAAAATTGGCTAAATGGCTACACGATCATTGTTTTTATAGTGTTAAGGATTATTTAATAAGTGGTGTCTATGGTTTTAATTATAATCCCTGATTTCAATTTGACATATGTACCTATAATAGTTTAATTTTTTATTTTATTTTTTTGACCTAATGTACCTATTTTTCAATTATAATATTATTGACATTCGTAGATTTATTATAAGTACTTATAGGTACTGTATAGATTTCTGCATGATAGTGATTAGTAGTACCTGTACAAATTTGTAAATATTTTGCATGTCGATTTTGTGTTGACTGAATACTGTGTCTGAAATTATTTGATAAAACCTATTGTACGTATTCATGCAAATAAATATTTCTATTCTATTCTATTCTATTCTAATATTCAAGATATAAGTAGTATCGGCTATCTCACGTCGCATATATAATGGAAGTAGGTGATGTTTTTGACACAGGTTAGTATAGTTATTGAGTTATAGGTAGTCCTCAATTTAAAACAAAGGTATTTGATAATTTTTTTCTGAACCCGTTCTATCCTGTCAATATAGGTTAGGTAGCAGGGATTCCATATTTGCGATGCATATTCTAATTTGCTTCTAACATACGAACAGTAGAGGACTTCGATCGTTTTGGCTTTGGTGAAATGAGCAGAATTACGCATAATGAATCCGAGAGTTTGGGTAGCACTAGTCACTATATTGTTGATATGAACATTGAACAATAATTTAGAATTGTGTGTAACTCCGAGATCCCTCATAAATGATACCTTGGCTAACGGTTGGTTTCTGAGATTATAGATAGTTGGAACAGGAGAGCATTGCCTAGAAAAGGTGATAGAAAAACATTTGGACGGATTGAGATCTAATTTATTAGCTTTGCAATATGCATCCAGGCGCTTAAGGTCGTCCTGGATAAGGGCGGAATCATTAAAAGACTTGACTTTGGCAAAAATCTTCATATCGTCAGCAAAACAGAGCAACTTTGAGAATATAAAGCAGTTGCTGATGTCATTAACAACAAAAACGTTAATAAGCAAAGGTCCAAGCAGCGACCCCTGAGGGATAATGAAACTTTTTAATTGCATATTTGGATAGCTTGAAATATGTATACTATGTAAGTAAGTACTGAAATGTAAGTACTAAATGATAAAATCAGTTAGGTCTGTCAGATCATAACCCACTTTAAATAATGAATGCTATATTTATGTAATTAATCAACAACTTTAACGTGGTGTTTTTAAGTGCTTAGTTACTGTAATTTCTAACGCCGACGGATCTAATAATTTCCATTTTCAATTGACATTACGTTGTATTTTGTAATGGCTACGTTGGTAAATACGATTGGAGGTTCAGGACGAATTACGACCCTGACGTCATTTGTTGAAAAACTGCGGATGTTGAATGTTCGCGTCGCGTTGAAAATAAACCGTATATCTTACACGTGCTGCTATCAACTACAGTACCGAGGATATCATGGGTTTTAAGGAAACCTATCGTGTTTCGTATGCTCGTTGTATAGTAGAATTAGTTTGTCATAAAGCATACTTATTTACCTTTTCCGGTTTTAGCTTCAAGCGCCTTCTTTAGCCTTTCAACCAAAGCCGGCTTATTGCCTTTGGTATCCAAACCCAAAGCGCCGAGTTCGGATCGCAGATCCACGACCTTCATTTTGGCGGGATCCATTGTTATTTGTAAAAACTAGCACTTATCACAATATATTACAATCTCTCTGCTCACAATTCAACTGGGAATATACATTCCTTGAAATCAATCACAATTTTGCAGAATGAGAAGCGCCAAGCTTTGCGAAACCAATATGGCGACGGCAGAAAAAAAAACCAAACGCGGGGTCCGCGACTCCGCGCCGCGCGCTACCTTCCGGACGCGTTCAAAAACTAGAAATATTTTTTGATTGTACTTTTCGGTTTTTAGGGTCGCCACATACCTAGCGGTTTTCCTCGCGGAATTACCGGAAGTAGCGGAAATTTGTCTATGGTAGCAGATTTTGGGTCGCCACAAAGCGGTATTACACATTGCAACCTGCAGGGCCCAATCTGTCAGGTTGGAAGGTGTAATTGAAGGTAGGGCCCGTAGGGAGCTGAAGGAGGGTTAGGAAGAGGCAGGGTACACAACAGATTGGGCCCTGCAGGTTGCAATGTGTAATACCGCTTACACACCTAGCGGTTTCCCTCGCGGAATTACCGGAAGTAGCGGAAATTTGTCTATGGTAGCGGAAATTTGTCTATGGTAGCAGATTTTTGTATGGAAGCCATAGACAAATTTCCGCTACCATAGACAAATTAAGCATTTTGTCTATGAATTTCCTCTACTTCCGGTAATTTGTCTATGGCTTCCATACAAAAAATCTGCTACCATAAAAGCGGTATTACACATTGCAACCTGCAGGGCCCAATCTGTCAGGTTGGAAGGTGTAATTGAAGGTAGGGCCCGTAGGGAGCTGAAGGAGGGGAGGAAGAGGCAGGGTACCATAGATATACCACCCATAGATCTGACACGGAACTAATAATACCAAGATAGAACGGGATGGTCTTATTACACTTTCAATAGATACGGCAGAGAGGTGCTATTATCGTTGGTCCTTGTCATAGTTTCTATTACCCTCCACGCGTTACTTCTAGCAGTGGAGGGTAACAAACAGATATAATGCGCGATTTCTTCAAGAATTTCTGTGATTGCTACGAGAAAAGCTGTTAGTTTTCCTAGAAAGTTGTGTCGGCTAAGGAAAACATTGGTAAATTGTTCTGTTTTATGCTGTAGAAGTGATTATGGGCATCTATATATCTATCCCATACGGGGGTACACGTGTGCGGTCTCTAGTTAATGCTTGCTTTGAGCAGGGTACACAACAGGTTGGGCCCTGCAGGTTGCAATGTGTAATACCGCTTTAAAGCGGTATTACACATTGCAACCTACAGGGCCCAATCTGTCAGGTTGGAAGGTGTAATTGAAGGTAGGGCCCGTAGGGAGCTGAAGGAGGGGCAGGGAGAGGCAGGGTACACAACAGATTGGGCCCTGCAGGTTGCAATGTGTAATAGCCGTTTTATAGACAAATTTCCGCTACCATAGACAAATTTCCGCTACTTCCGGTAAATCCACGAGGAAAACCGCTAGGTGTGTGGCGACCCGTATCTCGCGCCATTTTCTTTTGACAAATGTTTACCAAACTGTATTTCATAGACATAATCTTTATGATTATGATTATGAACCAATTATGAACACTAACTTGACACTAAGGGTCACAACACACCTAGCGGACTTACTCGCGGAATTAGCGGAAGTAGCGGAAATTTGTCTATGGTAGCGGAAATTTGTCTATGGTAGCAGATTTTTTGTATGGAAGCCATAGACAAATGTCCGCTACCATAGACAAATTAAGCATTTTGTCTATGAATTTCCGCTACTTCCGCTAATTCCGCGAGGAATCCCGCTAGGTGTGTGGTGACCCTAACGCGGATTTTTTGAGGGGTTGCTTAGATACAAAACTATGGTTTGATGTTTACATTCGAATTTAATTTTACACATTACTTTTAGGACTTTAAAAAGCTGTGAATCTCAACCAAATACTCTAAAATGGCTAAAAACGAACCTAAAAGTAAGTTACTAAAAATATCAACAAATTACCTTACTAATGTACCCAATACTACTTATTCAAAAGTTTGAACACTTTATTAACTTTGAAACTATTGTCTTTCAGTTCAAGCTAACAACGACTTGGAAAAGAAGATTATGGAGGAATTCGAAGTATTCGATCATTCAGGGAAACAAGTGGTAGACGTGCGTGAAATAGGCACTATACTTCGATCTCTGGGTAGTTTTTAATTTTTATAATACTTGAAGGCATTAATTAATTATATCAAATCAGCACAGAATTAAAAGCGGTATTACACATTGCAACCTGCAGGGCCCAATCTGTCAGGTTGGAAGGTGTAATTGAAGGTAGGGCCCGTAGGGAGCTGAAGGAGGGGTAGGAAGAGGCAGGGTACACAACAGATTGGGCCCTGCAGGTTGCAATGTGTAATACCGCTTTAAGCCAATTCATAGACAAAATGATTAAATTTGACTATGGTAGCAGAAATTTGTCTATGGCTTCCATACAAAAAATCAGCTACCATAGACAATTAAGCATTTTAAGCGGTATTACACATTGCAACCTGCAGGGCCCAATCTGTCAGGTTGGAATGTGTAATTGAAGGTAGGGCCCGTAGGGAGCTGAAGGAGGGGCAGGAAGAGGCAGGGTACACAACAGATTGGGCCCTGCAGGTTGCAATGTGTAATACCGCTTTTTGTCTATGAATTGGCTTAATTCCGCTGTGATTCCGCTTGGTGTGTTTTGACCCTAAGGCTCAAAACACACCAAGCGGAATTTCCGCAGTAATGTATGGAGGCCATAGACAAATTGTCGATGGTAGCGGAAATTTGTCTATGGCCTCCATACATTACTGCAGAAATTCCGCTTGGTGTGTTTTGAGCCTAACATTGTAAATAAATATTCTCGAACGTGTTTATCTTTTAAGGCTCTCTACAGACGTAAGCGACTATAGTCACCTGCGATTTTTAATACATTGCGATCCATCGATTGATTTCCTTGCACCTACCTAGACGTACGGCAATGTCTCGCAATAGCGCGCGCGTTTTGTGTCAAAATTGCGCCGATTGTAGACTATAACTAGTAGTTCTGTGAACCGTAGACTTCGGAGCATTTCCCCCCTTTCACCCTCCCTCGAAACTTTTTTTTTACAACACAACGACCTCTAAGGAAGTGTGGGCTTGACCTTTTATCCGAAAATGATTGAAATCCGTCCATAAATAACGCGACAGCAAACTTCCCCCCTTTACCCTCCAAACAAAAAATGGCTCGACAATTTTTGGCAAATAAATCAAGGAACGTACATGCCAAGTTTCATCGAAATCGGATGAAAAATGCGACCTCTAGACCGCCACTGACCAACCAACCAATACACACACATCAATCTGCCAAATCGTCGTACCGTACCAGTGAGAGACCCCAGACCCAACACGCACCTGCGCGCCCGTGCGGCCTCTCCTTGTGAGTTAAAACGGAGACGTTCGTCGCCTCGCTACGCTCGGCTCCTCAGTCAATTGACCATTGCTTTTGATTTCAGGCTGTTGCCCAACGGAAGCGGAAGTACAGGAAGTGATACTGGCCACAGAGAACAAGGAGGCCACCGGAAACGTTCCCCTGGGCAACTTCCTTCCGTACATGTGCAAGGTGTTGATGGAGCACAGGTAATCATTGTGTGCCAGAAAATTTCGCTTGATTGATATACGCTACCACGCTAAGTATACTTGCAAACGAGTTGTGACCATTATGACAAGACCTTTATTAACCCTTTGATCGCCAAATCCGTCATATCACGCGCACGTAAAGTCGTGCCGTCAGTGCCAGGACGTGATATCACGTCCAAAATATAACCGGTTTACCTTCGCGCGCTGGCGCTGAGGGCTCGATTTTTCCGTCCGATGCTTGGCGTTCATAAGGTTAAGATCACTCTTGCGCCTTCTAGCTCCATAACCCTTTGATCAAACCCGCTCATATAAGAACTCTGAAATTATACATATTAATTTCATAAAGATCAGAAAAACATTACTAAAGTTTTATCGCGGAATAAACTTACTAATTCAATAAGCTATCGAAATGTATGTCGTCCCGTAACCAGCTGACTCTATTGTAGGTACAGTCAGCTGCAAAAGTAGCTAAAGCGAGTAGGGTGTTCAAAATAAGCTGGACACGAATTTTTTAAGAGAATGAGAGCGTGTATATGTCATCTTGAACACCCTACCCGCTTAGCTACTTCTACTGCTGACTGTATCCTTTTCTGTAGAACTTCACTTCGCCTTCCGCTCGTTCGACTAGTAAGTTACTTAAATCATTGCAGGTTCTACCCCGCCAGTGCAGAGACACTGCTCGCCGCGTTTCGCTATTTCGACGAGGAAGGTCGCGGGTACCTCACCAAAGAGAAGTTCACCAAGCTCATGTTGGAAGAGGGAGAGTGTTTCACGCAGGTATGGTATGTTACACGAAAATAAAAGTTAAGGCGTTGGCACACGAGTTATTTTGCAGCAAGTTAGGCCAGGCGGGTTTAGTGCGTCCATGGGTCAAGTGCGCCTATTTCTATTTGATAACTAGAAGCTCTGCGGTACGGGTACGGGTACCTAATATCCCCTTCCATCCACCATGACCGCACTTTACCCAGTGAAAAAAGTTTCAAAAGTATTTTTTTAACCAGAAAACAAATCAAATTTGTGTTAAACATTCTGTTTTGGATATTTTATAGAAAAAACTACTATGTATTCATAATCATAATCATCTTACATGCAAAATCATTAACAATAACATATATTATAATAAAATAAACATTAAAAGCAAGTAATAACTGAGCTGGAAACAGTACAACATAAACATGTAGGTACCTACCTACTTATGTTAAATACAAATTTTCTCGGTGAAAGTCTGAATTTTTCTGTAAAATGCACCAATTCTATCGTTGATTATGTCTATGTCATCCCGCTCTGTTATAATACTATTAAGAACGGTTAGTGCACGGGCAGTGGGAGCGTGTATGTATTAACTGAATTAGGGTCGCCACATACCTAGCGGTTTTCCTCGCGGAATTACCGGAAGTAGCGGAAATTCATAGACAAATTAAGCATTTTGTCTATGAATTTCCGCTACTTCCGGTAATTTGTCTATGGCTTCCATACAAAAAATCTGCTACCATAGACAAATTTCCGCTACCATAGACAAATTTCCGCTACTTCCTGTAATTCCGCGAGGAAAACCGCTAGGTGTGTGGCGACCCTTAGTCATTATAATACCTACGAAAGAAGTGGCAATTCTTCCGGTGTCTCAAAAGAATTTAAAAGATAAAAAAAGATAAAAGATATTTATTCTTCAATTTAGGCACATTACAATGCACTTATGAACGTCAGAGAGAAAAGAAACTACCACCGGTTCTAACCCTACACCTCTGACCCGAGAAGTATTACTTATTACCGGCAAGAAACTCGGCGGGACTTATTTTTTCAAAACAGTACTACAAATACATTAAAGATACTATATACAATAATGCGTAGTTCTTCAAGAAGGCATATCAAAACAGCTTGAGCCTTTTATACAGTTACGTTTAATTTTCTAATGGCGTTTCTAAATACGTCGCGTGGCGCGGAGCTGTCATCGGCTTCGGCTTTACAACTGGCGCACCACCTCGCGAGGAATTTGCCGCACGCGGCAGTTCGGCTAGTGTTGACGTGCCTCGGCCCAGACAAACGCACGCGCGGTCGCAATGCCTCGGGCAAGGCAAGTCAACACTAGCCGAGCTGCCGAGTGCCCCCATGATCCAAGTGGCCGAAGACGCTGGCGCAATTAGTAAAAAAAATTACACAATTACGTAATTTATGCTAGCTTCTTGTAACAGGAGGAGTTTGAAGAAATGATGCAGATAGCCCTCGATCCAGTCACGGACACTATTACCTACGAATACTACATCAACCAGCTCATGGTAAGGATATTCTTATTACTTTGTCAATTATCTTCTACAACCACTGTACATGTAGTAATGAAAGGCGCATTCATTAGCAACTGATTTTTATTGAAGTACCCGCCAGTATGTAGTTCTTAATTTATGAATACCTACAACTAAACATCCTTCCCTTATGGAATGAAGAATATAATATACTTTTGTGTAAATCTAAATTACGATTATTATTTCAATGAACAATACAAATAACTTTATCTGAGTAAAGTTAATGTAATATAATTACTGATTACAAATATATACCTAAGGTTAACATCAAGTTATTATATAATATGTATAATGACATCGTTAACAATCATAAGTCATAACAATATTTTTTGCGTGCTGCATGTAATTATTATTAATAATAATAATGTATTATCCATAGTATTCTCACAATTGTAACATCCTTAACAGTAAATAAATTACTAAGTAATATACGGAAGGTATTTATGCATACATGTACTTACTTAATGATATCGGATTAAGCCAGTTGGCACATTGACAATGCGGTCCTTTGTACCTATTTAGCAAATATGTATGCACATGTGGATCAAGGATCAATCTACAGGAGCCCGCAAGAATAATACGTATTTCTTAATATACCTAAATATTGCATGCAAGTAATCTTATTCAAAATTCAATTCAAAATATATTTATTACATAGATTATGTTGTTTAATATATGTAATATGACCTTTCCTTCTCCTTTTTCTTTTTACATATTTTAAGTAACATATTTGTTTTACAGATTTTTATTAATAATTAAGTAATTTTATAAATTGATACTGACAATAAAGGATTTCTTTTTATGGGCCTGGACAATATTTTTAATATAGTGTATAATTAATTACGTGTAGGTATATATCTAATTAATAGTACCGTCCCCAAATCTCAAAAGCCCTCTAGAAACACGATTTAATTTACTCAGCTCGGCCTTACCTACTACCGGTATCAATGTGTTCGGACTGCTCTCCTGATCACCGTACATGCGGTAGTAATGCGGAAAAATGGTGGAGGGGATAGTAATGACGTCACAAAGATGGCGGCCGGACCTATTCTTTTTGGCGGTGTATCTCGATAACCAATTGACCGATTTTATTCATTGAGGTTTCAAATAAAAGCCTATGTTACAAAAACTATTTTCTTTCATACAAATATTGACGTGAAACCCATAAAAAAAAAGATAATCACAAAAAACATATTTTTTTATAAAATGTTTTTTTTTATACTGTAAATTTCTCGGTAAATATTTGCATTTCGCAAATTTTGTTTAGTATAAAGCATATTGCTCTATTATCAAGAAATATAATGAGCCTTAAACCATACAGATCGAGTAATAAACAACGGAGCTACACTCATTTCTTTGGGCATGGGTAACGATAACTTGCTTCTACCGGTCGAAAACTGTTTTGACTGTTACGTCTGTTACGATACGCATTGAGTGGAATTTATAGATTATCGGTTTTAATTACTGAAATTATAATGACAATAATAAAAACCGGACACATTAATGTTACTTTACCCCGACGTTTAATCTTTTTTTTTTCTTTTACATACTTAATGATACTTGTTTTTATTATAAGGAAGTACTTACCTAAAAATGGTGATTAATTTGAAATATAAACCTAAGCTTGCATTTTTAAAAATATTTAGGTATGATCTATAGATAGGTAGGTTAAGATTATTATATTTGGCGCGCTCCGCGGCGTGTAAGTACCTAGATATGCCACGAACCGCGCGCGCGCCATTGCTATTCCCCGCGCAACCCGCGTACAAGCACGGCGCGTACAAGCACGGCGCGCTGACTCGAAATTAGGGAATGCAACCCGGGTACCCGAACACCCGGGTACCCGTCTATATTTGGAGTCGGGTAAAACCCGGGTTTTTAACTCATAACCCGGGTTTTACCCGTAATTTAGAAATCGGTAGAAAAATAGGGAAAACGTGAATAAACTTAAAACAAAATGTTCTATTACTTCTGTAACTGTATCCCTACCTTACTGTGAGAGTTATAACTATTAAATTAAAATTAAAAGGCATAGCATAAATGGTCCGAACATATTTTACACTTCAATTCTAACTATCGCTTGATAGCTTTAATCAATCATTCCAGTAAAATTTTACTGCACAACCTAAATGAGAGACAAAAGGCGTATAACAGCAAATAAATCGCACCAGAACAAGTCGTATTTGTTAGAGGAAAAGAAACTAGAGAACAGATTCTCATATTGCGCCAGATAATAGAGAAAGCCAGAGAGTTCGACAGACCAACGTACATATGTTTTGTTGACTTTCAGAAGGCATTTGACTCACTTAAATGGCCGCTGCTGTGGGATGTTCTCTTACGAATGGGCGCTCCCAACGATCTCGTCCATATATTAAGAGGGCTGTATGAGAACAACTCCGCGTCAGTAAAAGTGGACAATACAATGTCAAAGCCACTCCACCCTTCGGCTGGGGTACGTCAAGGGTGCATACTATCGCCCTTGCTCTTTTCTGTAATCTATACTGAGCACATAATGAGGATAACGCTTGAAGGCTGGACGGATGGTATTCCAGTAGGTGGGAAGAATATCTCCAATCTGCGTTACGCTGACGACATGGACACCACACTCACAGCAACAAGATTGTATAGCACCGCTATTGCGTCGCGTTGAAACACTTAGTCTCGAATTCGGTTTGAAGATCAACAGACTAAAAACCAAGATGATGGTCGTGGACCGTAACAACAGCAATAAGGTAAAAACTATTGGAAACTGTGGAGTTGTATCATCATACTATATGTATTGGGGTCACTGGTCTCAAACGGTGGAGGCTCCGAAGATGAAATCAAGCGACGCATAGCAACAACTAGGTCTGCAATGGAGAAACTCTCGAAGATCTGGAGAGACCGCAATATCACAAGGTGTTAAAGTGTTAATATTAATTTATTTATAAGGTACTTCGTTGTACATTAGTCACAACTTGGTGCTAACAACAGCATTATAATTCAATACCTAAAAAGTTGGCTAGATGTCGCTGTTCACTCGGCAAACTAGACAACGACATGTTAAGTCTCCATTAATTCCTCATTGTTCGAATTTGTCGCTAGATGGCGCTGTACTGCCTGAAAACTAGCGAACGACATTCTATTCCTAATTTTATATAGTTTTATGTTAAACATTTAATAGTGTCTACCTTTTTTGAAATAAATTGTGTTGATAAATTACATTGGCGTTTTCGTTGAATGTGAACAGCACGGAAGTAAACATTGGTCCTTCGAACCGGATAGTTTTGGCGCTAGTGGCGACTAAACTAAAGTCAGTGAGTGGAGCCAGCAGACTTCGCTTCGTTCCCATAGTAGCAGTGGATCGCTGTTCAGAGGGATACGACGAAAAACAAGAAATAAAGGTGCAGTGAAGCAGCGTTCAGTGGCGCCCTCTAGCGGTAGCCAGGCTAAATCACAGGCGGTGCAGCAAGGGCAGTGCAGCCGTCAGGAGAGGTCTGCGGGGAAGGAGCTCCTACGTCACAAGTGTTGTTTATATTCAGTTGAGTGATACAAAGTGAAAACCGTGAGTACTCTAGTTTAATCAAATTTCAACCTTAATACAGTGAAGACCAAAACTTAAAAGAATTCGGAAGTGTCAGGATAATTTCAACCTTATGATCTAGTGGATTTGGGACTTTAACAATTCTAGTTCAACTTAACTTTAACTTAGAAAATTTACTAACTTTAGATTTGGGACTTAGAATATTTATAGTAAAAACGGAGGTACGGGGAATCCATGCCCAATTTTTCTATGTCCTATAATTCCTAAACACTTGTAAAATTTTGAGAACTTAACTTGGAATTTTCTTGTTAGTTATTAGTTGGTTTTTATAAGTCAGTAATTGTTGTAGTTAAGGGTTATAACTTTCGAAGTTTGTTTTCATTATGGAATCGTTAATTTCTTATCAGGTAGAACTGTCAGATCGCATTGCTAAGGCAAGGTCAAACTTCAAAAAGTCACCAAAAGAAAGAATCACACAAATTTATGTAGAGGGAAGATTAGAGTTGTTAGAACAAATGTGGTCAGAGTTTAGAGTTGGGCATAAAGAACTTCGTCAAACAGTAGACAGCACTGAACTAAAGGCCCAAAGTTACATTAAGAATGATGTGTATGACAAGACAGAAGAAGTGTATATGGATTACAAATGTGATTTAAGGACGATTCTGGTGAAACTTCAGCCAGTAATCAGTAAATCAAATGAACCTAATGTAGTAAGTGGTGAACAAAGTCATGTTCGTCTGCCAAAAATAAATATACCAAGCTTCTCAGGCAAGTACACTGAGTGGATTACATTTAAAGACTTGTTTGTATCTTTAATTCATAATAATAAATCACTGGATAACGTTCAAAGGCTGCATTATCTAAAAGGGTACTTGACTGGAGAAGCAGAACAGTTAATTAGGTATACACCGGTAACAGAGGCAAATTACACGACATGCTGGAATCAATTGGAAGAGCGGTATAGTAACAAAAAATATTTATCCTATAATATTTTGAAACGGTTGATAGGACAACGAACCGCTAATTCGGAATCGGCAAGCTACTTAAAGGAACTATTGGATACTTCTTCCGATTGCTTGAGCGCGTTGACTAATTTGGGGATTGACATTTCTACTTGGGACATTATTGTTATATATTTGCTCTCTTCCAAATTGGATCCGGAATCTCGTAAGCAATGCTCAAAGCAAGTATTAACTAGAGCCCGCACACGTGTACCCCCGTATGGGATAGATATATAGATGCCCATAATCACTTCTACAGCATAAAACAGAACAATTTACCAATCTTTTCCTTAGCCCACACAACTTTCTAGGAAAACTAACAGCTTTTCTCGTGGCAATCACAGAAATTCTTGAAGAAATCGCGCATTATATCTGTTTGTTACCCTCCACTGCTAGAAGTAACGCGTGGAGGGTAATAGAAACTATGACAAGGACCAACGATAATAGCACCTCTCTGCCGTATCTATTGAAAGTGTAATAAGACCATCCCGTTCTATCTTGGTATTATTAGTTCCGTGTCAGATCTATGGATGGTATATCTATGAAGCAATGGGAGTTAAGCGTCACTACAAATGTAAGCCCAAATGATTTGCCAACATTCACACAATTCAAGGACTTTTTAGCGAGTAGGTATAGAGCTTTAGAGGTTCTTGAGCCTGGAAATAAGGGGAAAAATATGTATGTTAAGCCATCAACATCAAACACGACTAGTTCAAAAACATTTTATGCGAATGATTCTCCAAATTTGTCGTGCGAATTTTGTGGTGACAACCATAAACTATGTTTTTGTAAAAAATTTGCTGCGGAGGACTATGAAAAAAGGCACGAATTTGTTGCAAATAATCGTTTATGCTATAACTGTTTAGGGGCAAATCATTCAGTACGGTTTTGTCAAAAAACGAATTGTCGCATTTGCAATAAGCGGCATCATTCACTACTTCATCCAAAGGCTCAAACTACAACTGCTCATGTAAGGAACGTTGATCAAGCAGTTGCAGCAACCTCTGAGGAAATTTGCGAAGTAGATGCAGTGTCTGACAATTCAAAAGAGGATATTATATCACATCCACAAGTAACTTTGTTTGCTAAAGAGAAGGTAAAGCGGCAAGTTCTCTTGGCTACGGCTTTGGTTAAAGCCGAGTCTAAAACAGGTCAATTTCATGTTTATAGGGCGTTTATAGATCCCGGTTCCGAATGCTCGTTTATTACGGAGGCTACAGTACAAGGATTAGGTCTGAAGAAGATTCCTGTCAAATCAAATATAACCATGCTAAAGGAAGCTACAGTAACGTCAAGTTATATGGTAATCTTAAAAATTAAATCGTTGATAGATCCGGACTTTGAATTAGAGTTAGAAGCCTACGTGTTATCAAAAATCACTGCGAATCTTCCTGCGCGCAAGGTGGATGCGATGGAATGGACACATTTACAAAATCTGGCTCTGGCTGACCCCGGCTACGGCACACCAAGCAAAATTGACATTTTGTTAGGAACGTTTATCAACGCTCAGATATTACAAGAGGGTTTAAAGAAAGGTCCCATTGAAGCTCCTATTGCACAGAATACGAGTTTGGGATGGATCTTATCTGGAGGTTCTGGAAGTCACAACAATAGGAAAATAGTATTACATGCACAGTTAGTCCCGGATAATGATATAATAAAACAATTTTGGGAGATGGAATCAGATCCTTTATTAAACGATAAAAGGATTTTGACGACTGATGAACAACGATGCGAAGACATCTTCTCAGCTACGACGGAAAGAGATGAACTTGGCAGGTATGTCGTCAAATTACCATTCCGTGACGAAAATCCACTCTGTAAAGGAGGAAATTCAAGAGAGATTGCGATTAAAAGGTTTAAATCATTGGAAAGGAAACTTGCTAAAGACAATCAGCTCAAGGAAAAATATACAGCAGTACTAAAGGAATACTTACAACTGGATCATATGGCGCCCGTTCTTGAATCGAAAGGAAGTGAAAATCAGTCCGTGTATTTACCACATCACGCTGTTATCAGGGAGGATAAGTCAACCAGCAAGGTCCGAGTGGTATTCGATGCGTCCTGTAAAAACGAAAATGGTACGTCATTAAACGATACTTTAATGATTGGACCTACGCTACAGCCCGAGTTACGTCACCTTATTATGCAATGGAGGATACATCCCGTATGTCTGATTGCAGACATCGTGAAGATGTATCGCATGGTGAGAGTAACCAATGATGACGCCGACTACCAGCGTATTGTATGGAGAGATAAGCAAACCGATGAAATACAAGATTACAGATTGCTGACAGTTACGTTTGGAACTGCATCGGCTCCATATCTTGCCGTTAAAGCTCTTAATCAAGTTGCCATCGACCACGCGAACGAGCATCCCGTGGCAGCAAAGAAAGTAGGTTGTAGTTTCTATATGGACGATTTAATGACAGGGTGTGAAACAATCAAGGAGGGTACAGAACTGTATAAGGACATGAAAGCTTTGCTCACGAAAGGAGGGTTTACTTTGCAAAAGTGGGCAAGTAATAAAGAAGAATTACAGAAATACATACATTCATATGAGAATGGTTTAGAAGTAGCGGAAAAAGAGGAGAAGTTTTTGGAGATAAAACTAGATAATATTATAAAGATTTTAGGACTTACCTGGAATAAGAAGAAGGATCAATTTCAATATTCCGTCACACTGCCTCCTGTATCAGCTCCTGTAACAAAAAGGAAAATCATATCCGATGTAGCACGACTTTTTGATCCTTTGGGTTGGATCGCCCCCTGTGTTATAAAAGCAAAATATTTTATACAGCGTTTATGGTTAGCTGGAACTGGATGGGACGAAGAGCCAACAAAGGAAATATTAAATGATTGGTATACTTACCGGGAAGAACTGGGTCAATTGTCTGGTTTTGTTATTCCACGATGGTATAACACACAAAACGATGATGCCCGAGTGGAGTTGCATGGATTTTCTGATGCTTCGAAGCTGGCATTTGCTGCAGTTGTGTACATTCGGATCATCAGTGTATCGGGAGACATTAAGACGCAGCTGGTTGCAGCCAAAACCAGAGTTGCTCCGATAAAACAAGTCAGCATACCACGATTAGAATTGTGTGGAGCCGTATTGTTAACCAAGCTGTTAACTGAGGTATCAAGAGTGTTAAATGTTTCAAAGAGCAATCTGAGAGCCTGGACGGATTCAACTGTTGTGCTTGCATGGCTTAACAAGCACCCCAGCCACTGGAAAACTTTTGTGGCCAACCGAGTGTCGGAAATTTTAGGCCTACTTGAACCCTGTCAGTGGTCCCATGTTTCCACGAAGGAGAATCCAGCAGATTGTGCATCGCGTGGAGTACGTCCCGCGGAGTTACTCGGCAACTCGTTATGGCTAAATGGCCCCCTATTTTTACAGCAAAGGGTTATTGTATACAGCAAGCCAACTGACAACGAAACACATCTAGAAGAAACAATAAAAACACATCATGCTCATCATTTGATAGATGACTGTATACTGGGGAGGTATTCGTCACTTCAGAAACTGATAAGAATAATAGCTTATTGCAAACGATTTCTGGGCAGAAGAAATGATGGTTCAAAAACATCAAGGGAACAAAAAAAACATTTAAGTGTCTCTGAAACCAATGAAGCCCTAACCACCTGCATTAAAATGGCACAAAACAGTGACTTTAAATCAGAGCTTTCAGAAATTCACAAATATGGCTGCATAAAAAATAAATCGTCCAAAATTGTGTCATTCACGCCGTTCTTAGACGCCAAGGGAGTTCTTAGAGTCGGAGGCAGATTAGCACATTCGGAGGAAAAAGAAGATGTCAAACACCCAGTTCTATTATCACACAATTCGCCATTGTCAAAGTTACTGGTAGCCGATGCACATGAAAAAACCTTGCATGGGGGAGAACAACTGATGCTTAATTACCTTCGAGCTGTATATTGTATTGTTGGCGCCAAGAACCTGGCAAAGAATTGTGTACACAAATGCATTGCATGTGTAAGAAATAAGGCAGCAACACAAACCCAGTTGATGGGTTCTTTACCGAGAGTTAGAACCATCCCAGCTAGACCCTTTTATCGGAGTGGTGTAGATTATGCTGGGCCTATTTATTTAAGAACATCCAAAGGCAGAGGCCACAAGGCCTACAAGGGATACATTTGTCTATTTGTGTGCATGGTCACAAAGGCCGTGCATATTGATGTTGTTAGCGACCTAACTTCCAGGGGGTTCATCGAAACCTTCAAACGTTTCGTGTCTCGACGTGGCTATTGTGCTGAACTGTATAGTGACAACGGCACGAATTTCGTGGGTGCCTCCAGAGAGTTAAAGGATCTATTTCAGTCAGAACAATCAACCATGGTTCAAGAAATATCGGAAGCTTTGGCAACGCAAGGAACCACTTGGCATTTTATACCCCCTCGAGCGCCCAACTTCGGCGGATTATGGGAAGCGGGCATAAAGTCTACCAAACATCATATAAGAAGAGTCATTGGTGACTCAACTCTAACATATGAAGAGATGGCTACTCTCCTTAGTCAAATTGAGGCTTGCCTGAACTCACGACCGCTATCAGTGTTGCCTAGCAACCCCAATGAGCCAAGCCCATTGACGCCCGGACACTTTTTAGTGGGAGAAGCGCTAGTGACAATACCAGAAGTTAACTATGAAGAATCTAATATCAGTTCCTTAAAACGTTGGCAGTTAACTCAGAGGATGCTGCAATGCTTTTGGCGTAGATGGTCTAACGAATATCTAGTCCATCTTCTTCATAGGTATAAATGGGCGTTTAAAACTCCTGAGGCAGAAGTTGGGGATATCGTTTTAGTGAAAGAGGATGATTTGCCCCCAACCAAATGGCTATTTGGTAGAATCATTCAGAAATTCCCTGGTGCGGACAACTTAACTAGAGTCGTCTCCTTGAAATGTGGGAATTCCATAATTAAACGACCTACCTCTAAGTTGTGTATTTTGCCTGTTTCTAATTAGTGAGGTATGTTTAGCATCTGCATGTGAATGAAAATACTTAAATTGCCTTTGTATAACAAAATGTAGACAGGACCGTCACGGTGGGCGGTCTTACTAGAGAAGGACATTCTGTCCTTGGTGGGCGGAATGTTAAAGTGTTAATATTAATTTATTTATAAGGTACTTCGTTGTACATTAGTCACAACTTGGTGCTAACAACAGCATTATAATTCAATACCTAAAAAGTTGGCTAGATGTCGCTGTTCACTCGGCAAACTAGACAACGACATGTTAAGTCTCCATTAATTCCTCATTGTTCGAATTTGTCGCTAGATGGCGCTGTACTGCCTGAAAACTAGCGAACGACATTCTATTCCTAATTTTATATAGTTTTATGTTAAACATTTAATAGTGTCTACCTTTTTTGAAATAAATTGTGTTGATAAATTACATTGGCGTTTTCGTTGAATGTGAACAGCACGGAAGTAAACACAAGGGCAACTAAGACTCGCCTCGTAAGATCTCTCGTTTCCCAGTGTTATTTTACGGTGCAGAAACGTGGACAGTAATAAGAGAAAGTGAACGAAAACGCATTGATGCTTTGGAAATGTGGTGCTGGAGGAGAATGCTGCGGATATCGTGGACTCAGCGCCGCACTAATATATCTACACTCCAAGAGCTCAAGGCTAAGCAAAGGCTTTCAGCAATCGTGCACTCTCGCATTCTTAGTTACTTCGGCCACGTGACGCGCATGGAAGACGACGCCATGGAGAGACTTGTTGTTCAGGGTAGAGTGGATGGTACAATACCCAGATTACGCCCCTCAATGCGATGGACTGATCAAGTGAAGGCCCTCACCGGATCACGCTTAAATCTGTGCGTGCGAAATGCACTAAGTAGAGAAGGATGGCGGAGAACTACACAAAATGCCGTACAACGACCTCAATGACCACGACTACTCTGACAAGAGTATACGACTAAGAAGAAGAAGAAGATCTATTGTTACATTATAATATTCCATATTTCCCGTTAACTTTGATATTTCTGATTAATAAACTAATATTGTGATTTACAGCTGTTTTAATAGTATAAGTTGTTAAATTTAATAAATGCAAACTCAGCAATCAAAAGCTTATCAATATTACTTAGCTTTCTGTTTGTGTCATCAAAAACCTTGCGTTTATTAAACGCATTAACCAGTTTTTGCACATCAGCTTCATTCAGCTGGTATTTTTAATACTATGATGTAAAAAGCAATTTCATTTACCTTCAATCAGAGAAAGATAAGCGAAAAGCAAGCAAGTGAGGTTAGTTTTTTGGAATCTAATTACGAATCAGATTTTAGTTAAATAAGTACTTACACCAAATCCGTTGAAATAGGTTTCCCCATGTTACATCATTATTCTTCTTACGAATTTCAAACGATTCCTTAAATCGATCTATTCCATTCTGTGTGGCCGTTCTTAGAACTGTTTTTGTAGGTTTTTGACAAATTATACAACAATTCCGATTGTTCGACGGTCTCTGGCATACACCCACACTACACACAGGTTCCAAATTCATGTTTTACCTAGTAATTCACTCACTTTTATTAATTATTTGTCGCCGCAATAGATATCGACATTTCGAGTCAGCGCGCCGTGCTTGTACGCGCCGTGCTTGTTCGCGGGTTGCGCGGGGAATAGCAATGGCGCGCGTGCGACTCGTGGCATATCTAGGTACTTACACGCCGCGGAGCGCGCCAAATATAATAGTACATTACGCACCTAGGGCGGTAAAATAAAGAACGGCTCGGATCGCGGATATTTGTGGCCCGAACCGAAGGTGAGGGCCATAGACAAGTGATCTGAGGCCTTCTTTATTACCGCCCGTGATGCGTACACAATTTTACGTCTTCTCCTGGGTGTGAAGTGAGATTTGCCGCTCCGCCCGTGGGCGTAATATCTCACTTAACGCCCAGAGTGACGTAATAATCTTAACCTACCTATCTATAGATTATACCTAAATATTTTTAAAAATGCAAGCTTAGGTTTATATTTCAAATTAATCACCATTTTTAGGTAAGTACTTCCTTATAATAAAAACAAGTATCATTAAGTATGTAAAAGAAAAAAAAAGATTAAACGTCGGGGTAAAGTAACATTAATGTGTCCGGTTTTTATTATTGTCATTATAATTTCAGTAATTAAAACCGATAATCTATAAATTCCACTCAATGCGTATCGTAACAGACGTAACAGTCACCACAGTTTTCGACCGGTAGAAGCAAGTTATCGTTACCCATGCCCAAAGAAATGAGTGTAGCTCCGTTGTTTATTACTCGATCTGTATGGTTTAAGGCTCATTATATTTCTTGATAATAGAGCAATATGCTTTATAATAAACAAAATTTGCGAAATGCAAATATTTACCGAGAAATTTACAGTATAAAAAAAAACATTTTATAAAAAAATATGTTTTTTGTGATTATCTTTTTTTTATGGGTTTCACGTCAGTATTTGTAAGAAAGAAAATAGTTTTCGTAACATAGGCTTTTATTTGAAACCTCAATGAATAAAATCGGTCAATTGGTTATCGAGATACACCGCCAAAAAGAATAGGTCCGGCCGCCATCTTTGTGACGTCATTACTATCCCCTCCACCATTTTTCCGCCTTACTACCGCATGTACGGTGATCAGGAGAGCAGTCCGAACACATTGATACCGGTAGTAGGTAAGGCCGAGCTGAGTAAATTAAATCGGGCCTCTGAGCGACTTGGAGATCGTACTATAAACAAAGTTTTCATATTGATGCGTGCTTTGACCGCGGCCTGTCTAGGTTCGCGAGAATATCCCGTGTGTGGATTGGGTTGCGCGGTCGGCGCAGGATCAGGTGCTGCGCCGACTCCGTCGGGAGACGGTGACCTGTCGTCATGCGACGGTCCGCTGGGAGACGGGGGCCTGTCACTGTCTGCACTCGACCAAGCTTCGTCTTCACTTGGCAATTTGTCAACAACATTACTATATCTCGCGGTTGAAATGGGCTCCAATTTTATTAAATGGCGCCTGTTTCTCCTAAGCCGCTTGCCAGTGATGTCGGCCACGAAGTAGGAACGAGGTTGATCGGCTCGAGTGTCCACGTGGGCGCGTCTCCTGCACTTTCCGTCCACCACCAGTACCGGGTCGCCGGGCTGGAGCTCTGGTAGTGCCCGTGCATGTTGATCGTAATACCTCTTACTAGTTTGTTGCTTGCGTACCATATGTTCATAGTCACGACTGTTATCTCTGCTTGGACGTAGTTTGCTCTCGTGAGAAGATAATCTGGTATTAAGCATACGACCCATTAATAATTGAGACGGTGAACTTAGGTTATCGCGGGGTGTATTACGGAAGTTTAGAAGACCTAAGTGAAAATCACTACCAGAATTAATTGACTTAATGAGTATATCTTTTATAGTTCGCACGCTTTTCTCACTACGACCATTCGATTGTGGGTAATGGGGAGATGTAGTAATGTGGTCAAATTCCCATTCTTTTTTAAAACTCGCAAACTCCTTGGATGCGTATGCCGGTCCGTTATCTGTAACTAATATCCTAGGAATGCCGTGTCTTGCGAACTGATCTTTCATGGCCTCTATGACTGCCCTACTTCCTATGGTTTTTAATGGAATTACTTCAATAAAATTGGAAAAGTAATCTACCAGTATAAGAAAGTATTTTGATCCGTATTGAAAGATATCGGAACCTACTTTAGCCCATGGTAAGTCGGGTATATCGTGGGGCAGCATAGGTTCTCGCTGTGCTTTCGGTGCGCGCGCGATACATGCCCCACAGCGGCGCACGCGGCGCTCCACGTCTCGACTCATTCCCGGCCAGAACATGACGTCACGCGCGTGCCGCTTGCAGCGATCAATGCCCATAGTACGGCGGAATTTCCCTGTTTGGAGATACGTCGTCGACATCTCTTCTAAATACCTAAAACTGGTATGGATGTGTTCCTCGTAGTCTCCTGAATACGAATTGACTGGTTTTAGTTTATGGAGGGGGGGACGGGTCGGTAATAAGGGGGGGGGGAAAGATGGCGGCTGACTGTCATCGATATTTGTTTACATCTCGAGTCCTATGAGACCGATCAGTTCGTATGAGATGTCATTTGAAAGCTTATTAAATGTACTACAATTATTTATAAATAACTGTAGTCATTCTTTTAGTCTTTTACAAAATATTTGAAAAAATATGATATTTTTACCGTGCATGTTTGCCTAAGTACTGATAAAACATGCTTATAACTCAATATATTATACCTTTACCGCAATTAATTTTAGTACAAAATATACAGGAAATTTTATGAGCTTTCGAAAAATATAAGCTTTATTAGTAAGTAATATTATATAACCGAGTATTGATGAATTTTGTTCAGCATGGGTCACTGCGCTTCCTCATAGAATGGCAGCCGACCGCCATCGTATTTTCATTATTTCTCGGAATCTATTTTACGGATCAAATCGTAATTGGTATCATTTGAAAGCATTTTAAATGTACTTTAATCGGTTCTTTGACATTTTAGTTGCAAAATTAACAGTTCACTATTATTTTTAGAAAATGTTACATTTTTACCTAACAGACTGGAAGAAACAGGCTTGTCTGGAAAAAAGTCATCGATATTTCTTGCAAATACCTAAAACTGGTTTGGATGTATTCCTCATTGTTTCCAGGATATGAATTGACCAATTTTATTTTATAGAGGGGGGGACGAGTCGAAAAAAAGGTGGGGGGAAAGACGGTGTCCGCCCGCCATCGAAATGTCAACGAAATTTGTTCACGTCTAGAGTCCTATGAGACCGAAAGATTCGTGTGAGTTGTCATTTGAAAGATGATTTAATTTACTATAATTGTTTATAAATAACCGTAGTCATAAATTTAGTCGTTTACGAAATATTTGAAAATATTTGTTTTTTTTTACCGTGTATGTTGGCCTAAGTACTGATATACATGCCTATAACTCAAAAATGTTTAACTTTACCGCAAATAATGTTATAACTTATGATAAAATACACGGGTCATATTCGAAAAATATAAGCTTTATTTATATATAATACGATATTACCAAGTAATGATGAATTCTGGTTAGCATGGGTCACTGGGCATCATCATATGAATGGCGGCCGACCGTTGTCGAATTTACATTATTGCTCGGAATCTGTTTTACGGATCACATCGTGATAGGTATCATTTGAAAGCATTTCAAATGTACTATAATCGGTTCTTTATAGTCTGAGATGTAAAATCATCCGTTTATATTTTATTTTTAGAAAACGTAACATTTTTACCTAATAGATTGGTGGAAACGAGCTTGTTTGGAGAAAAGTCGTCGACAGCTCTTCCAAATATCTAAAACTGATATGGGTGTGTACCTCATTCTCTCCAGGATATGAATTGACTATTGACTATTAAATCAAAGTTCAATGAAAATACTACGGCGGTCAGCCGCCGTTCATATGACGACGCGCAGTGACCCATGCCAACAAGATTTATCATTAATTGGTTAGATAACATTGAATACAAAAAAACTTACGTTTATAGAAACTTCATAAAATTTTTATTGATTTATAATAAAATTAAATAGGATAAAGTCATAATTTATTGAGTTATAAGCATGATTTATCAGTACTTATGCAAACATGCACGGTAAAAAAAACATTTTTTATCAAATATTTAGTAAACGACTAAAGTGATGACTATAATTAATTAAAAGCAATTGTAGAACGTTTAATAACCTTTCAAATGACATCTCACACGAACCGATCGGTCCCATAGGACCCGAGATGTGAACGAATTTCGATGACATTTTGATGACGGTCAGACGCTATCTATCCCCCTCCTCCTTGTTTTCGACTCGCTCCCCCTCTACAAAAAAAACCTGGTCAATTCATATTTTGCAGACAATGAGGAACAAAACCATATCAGTTTTATGTATTTGGAAGAAATGTCAACGACTTTTCTCCAAACAAATCTGTTTCCTCCAGCCTTTTAGATAAAAATATTACGTTTTCTAAAAATAACAACAAACGGATAATTATTTATCTCAGAGTTCAATAAACCGATTATAGTAAATTTAAAATGCTTTCAAATGATACCTATCACGATGTGATCTGTAAAATAGATTCCGAGCAATAATGAAAATACGACAACGATCGGCCGCCATTCATATGATGATGCGCAGTGACCCATGGTGAACAAAATTCATCATTTACTTGGTTATACAATATTATATATAAATAAAACTTATATTTTTCAAAAGCTCATAAAATTTCCCGTATATTTTATTACAACATTAATTGCAGTAAAGTTGTAATTTATTGAGTTATAAGCATGTTTTTTCAGTAGTAACGCAAATATGCACGGTAAAAAGTAATATTTTATCGAATATTTTGTAAACGAATAAAGTGTTGACTACAATTATTTAATAACAATTATAGTAAGTTTAATGATATTTAAAATAACATCTTACACTAATCTATCGGTCCCATAGGACTCGAGATGTGAACAAATTTCAATGACATTTCGATGGCGGGCGGACACCATCTTTCCCCCCTCCTTTTTTTCGACTCGTCCCCCCCTTTATAAAATAAAGCTGATCAATTCATGTCCTATAAATAATGAGAAATACATCCATACCAGTTTTAGGTATTTAGAAGGAATATCGATGACCTTTCTCCAAACAAGCCTGTTTCTTCCAGTCTATTAGGTAAAAAATGTTACATTTTCTAAAAATAATAATAAACTGTTAATTTTGCAACTTAGACTTCAAAGAACCGATTAAAGTAAATTTTAAATGCTTTCAAATAATACCAATTACGATTTGATCCGTAAAATAGATTCCGAGAAATAATGAAAATACGATGGCGGTCGGCTGCCATTCTATGAGGAAGCGCAGTGACCCATGCTGAACAAAATTCATCAATACTTGGTTATATAATATTACTTACTAATAAAGCTTATAGTTTTCGAAAGCTCATAAATTTTCCTGTATATTTTATAATAACATTGATTGCGGTAAAGTTATAATATATTGAGTTATAAGCATGTTTTATCAGTACTTACGCAAACATGCACGGTAAAAAAATCATATTTTTTCAAATATTTTGTAAAGGACTAAAGTGATGACTACAGTTATTTATGAACAATTGTAGTACATTTAATAGTCTTTCAAATGACATCTCATACAAACCGATCGGTCTCATAGGACTCGAGATGTAAACAAATTTAGATGGCAGTCAGCCGCCTTCTTTCCCCCCCTTTTTACGGACCCGTCCCCCCCTCCATAAACTAAAACCAGTCAATTCGTATTCAGGAGACTACGAGGAACACATCCATACCAGTTTTAGGTATTTAGAAGAGATGTCTACGAAAATCGTGAAGGAGACGACTTTTGTTGAATTTGCTTCTATACTACCATGTGCCCGTCGTGCACGCGACTTATCATTTCTGATCGCAACGCTTTGGGAATACATACTAAGTTGTCTTTGAAAATTATACCATCTACATATTCAAAACTATCTCGCAATGACCAGTGTCCCCGCACTTTTTCGTTAACTTCATATTTATTACATGGCCAACCCTCACGTATATACTTAATTATTAACTGACACTCGTCATCATTTGCAGTGGCCTCTCTGATTATACGTAACTTACTATCACTGAACCTGACATTTTCTAGTAGGAAACACGACTGTTCGTTTATTTCTTCGGACACCTTGTCACTAATGTTGACTGGTAGAGGCGCGCGGGATAACGTATCGGCAACAAACATATATTTACCCGGTTTATAAACGACCTTGAAATCATATCCCTGGATGCGAAGCATCATCCTCTGCAAACGTGCTGGAACAGAGTCTAGGGGCTTTAAAAATAATGCCTCCAGGGGTTTGTGATCTGTCTCGATTGTGACATCTCCATGAGCGTACACGTATTGATGGAAGCGCTCTAGCCCGAAGACAATGGCCAGAAGCTCCTTTTCAATTTGAGCATACCTGGTCTGTGCCTCTGTCAGCGTGGCAGATGCAAACTCAACTGGCCGGCCGCCTTGAAGGATCACAGCATACCCAGCGCGTGTAGACTGGCGTCCACCGACACCAGCACGGGCGCGCGCGGCGCGTACAGGGCTAGCACGGGTGCGCTACTCACCAACGCTCGCAGCTGTCTGGCGGCATCCTCGTGCTCTGGCCCCCAGCACCATTCTGTATCCTTCTTTAACAGGGCCCGTAAAGGCGACGCCACCTCGGAGTAGTTGGGTATGAATTTGGATAAGTAATTTACCATACCTAAGAACCTTTCCAGAGATGCTCGGTCGTGTGGAGAAGGCATCATCTCGATAGCCTTTACTTTCTCAGCGTCCACACGCATGCCTTCATGACTAAACGTATGACCAAGATAAGTAATCTGCTGTACTCTAAATTCGCACTTTTGCTTATTAAACTTGATACCTACCTCGCGCGCCCTTTCCAATAATAAGTTTAATCTTGCATCGTGTTCCTCTAAAGTGCGTCCCCAGCATATAATATCATCGACGAACGACTCAACTCCTTCCAAATCTTCCAGAATCTGACGAACCTTAGAGTGAAACACCTCCGAAGCACAATTTATGCCATAAGGGAGCCGTAAAAATTGATACCTACCGTACGGCGTTCCGAAAGTACATAGGTCAGCACTAGCATCATCTATTTGTACCATCCAAAACCCTGAACGAGCATCGAGTTTACTAAAATATCGCGCTCCCTGCAACTTCGTGGCAATTTCACCTAGCGCGGGTAGGGGATAGCGAGCGCATTACAAGGAAGCTCATACGTTTGTTACCTACACTGAACACATGCTCGCCGCAGTCAACGTACGAGAGATATCGCTTGGAGCGTTTTTCCGCGAAACACAGATCCTTACTTGGTAGATTCTTAACTTAATGTCGTGAAAAACAAAAAAAAACCGGCCAAGTGCGAGTCGGACTCGCGCACCGAGGGTTCCGTGCAAACCTATAACAAGCAAAAGTTGTAGTATGTTTATTACTATAAATGAAAATGAAATCCGTAACACAAAAGTTTCGTTAGGTACAGCTGAAAGGTATTATTTTAAAGAATAACTGTCGTAAATTTCAGAAATTGAATCTTGGGCCATATTCATGGAAAGTTACACGAATTTCAATTATACGCCTGAGTATTTGATATTAATTTCAATTTAATACCTCTACGCGTTTACGAGGAAAAGGGTATTTAGTAAGTTTAAAATTTAAAAAAAAATTTTTCGTATGATTCTACTAAAAATGTCGACTTTTCGTAATTTTTCCTTTGTCTGTGCCATATGAAGTTTCTTCGTGCCAAGTTTCAAGTTTCTGAGTTTACGGGAAGTACCCTTTAGCTTTTGAGTTTCTTGCGAGTACTCAGTTTCAAAATATGCAACTTAAATTGATATTTCTTTTGATTGCGTTGACATAAAAGTTTGGTTTTGCTACATCTGAAAGGTCCTATTAACCCGGAGTAAAGACTGTACCCATATAACCATTTCGGTCGCAGAATCGTCAAAGTAGTAACTAAATGTCAGATGTGTCGTAACAGTGTCGTAACAGTTACTACACTTTGCGACTGTGTTCAGTTTTGGTTACTTAGTGTGGTAACAGTGTGCACACAATGTGACCAAATTTGTTTCAGTAACTAAGTGTCGTCGCCGTGTGTACACTTTTCGGTAACAAGGTGTCGACACATTGTGTAGACTTTGCGACCACAATTTGTACACAATGTGTCGTAACGGTTACCGAACTGTTTCGAAACATTGTGACCGCAAATGACAATATAAAATACCTCTTGAAAGCCAAGGTTTGTCAAACTTTACCATTAGTGTCTCGTGTGCTCGGAATCCTAGTAAGTCATCATGAGCGATCCAAATGATAATAATCGACCAAAACCATATAAACACTCGTCAACATTTTATAGAAAAGTGGGAATATTTCACTTAAAAGTTCAGATTTCGTTCCGCCACTTTTTTTTTCTGTAATAACGTTTATATAGTTTTTAACCACATCATTGTATTTATGAAGACCTGATTACCTACGGCCACTGAAGATATTTAAATAAAATGATATATTAGCAAAGTTATAAGACATTTAAAAAAATACGAAATTTTCATGAAAAATGCAATTCCGCTTCGGTAGGGGTGCACTTTGCGCATCCATTAAAATTAAAAGAAGACAACATTTTCATTTAATTTCAAATAATAGTTACCTAGCACCCTTCTGAATATCGCATCGTGTTTCCTAAGAGAGTACATTAAATTTCGTACATTAAATAAAAAAACGAAAACAGCCATTTCTCTGCGTTACGTTTTGCGCAACCATCATGCCGTTTTGTGGCCTTTAAGCTTTGGTGGTATTTGTATTTTGAATAGTGGCAATACCAAAGCAGCTTTGTCTATGGTCAAAAAGGCGGCAGCGGCTATATTTTTGTCAGACCGATGTCAACTTTATCCGGAGTGAAAAGTGCCACATTTTTCGCAGCGTGCAATTTTTGAGATTTCAAGATAAGTTTTAAATTAATGTCTGTCATTGACGTCATAGTTAGTGTGCACTATTAAGTAAGGCGTGTGTAATTTTCCTAGGTTATTTTAACTAAAAAAAGAGCTTATTCATAGAGTTATTATAGATTTTCTTTGCGCTACGGTCGCCATTATGCCACTTTGCGATACCAATGATATTGCGCTACCGAATAAAGGTTCATGCACACATAGGTTTGCGGTTTCCGGGTGTAAGTTTGCTATATAAAATCAACCAAATGGAACCGTGGATCACCATGGAACTATTTGAAAGTTACGTTTTCAGTCAAATCCTATGGAATCTCTTACTATTTGGCAATTTGACATGATTCTATAGTTCCATTTGGTAGACCGTTCAGCCTTTTGTCTGCAGTGATTAAAAATGTAACCTTACCATACCAAATCGTGTTTTTTTGTACCTAACTATGAGCGCCAAAATATCTCGGCTGTGGTGGGTTCTTTCCATCCCTCGGTTAACAATCGAATGTTCATTTAAAATATATTATGTCAAAATCATACAATGTATGCGCAAACCTTAACTATTTTGCGTCACTCTGCGCGACCGACTCAACTATTCTGCGTCACTCTGCGCGACCGAATCGTTGAATATTTTACGTCACCTTTGCGCTATTTGTGGCAAAAACTACGGCCTGACCCTTAAATAAATATGTCAAATCAAACAGTAATTTAATAGTAATAGATATTATGTTAGGTACAGTAAATTCCAGATGTACGTATTCTAACCTAAATTCTTTTTAGGCAGAAATGACAAAGATGTTCACAGCGCTGAAATTCCTCGATCAACTGTTGATAATGCATCTAATTGTAATGTCAATAAAATGCTGACAGCAACAAACTCGAGTGACTTCGTGGTTGTGGGCCATAACAAAATATCGTGGTCGATTACCCAACAACTTGGTACCAACAAAATCATTTTTTTGCCATTCTCCTCCATCAACACTACTTACCACGGCATGGCTCTTACACTTTGAGAATATCTGGAAACAAATGAGTACAAGGAGCCATTTTACAAATCCGGTAACTTTGTTACTACTTTTGGTCGCGCGCCGACCTGTGTCTACACAGTGTCTACACAGAGTCGTAACATTGCGACTACTTTGTGACTGGAATTTTCCTCAGCCTTAAACCATATTTTTACATCCTAATTACCAAGTTTAGTACTAAGTAAAGCCTTATTTTTATTATTTAAGTATATCGTATGCATTGGAGCACTAAAAATGTAACAAATAATGTAGTTATGAACACATGCACTGAGAAGTAAATAATTTCATTGCTGGCCAAACTAAAATAATGTGGCGGCGCGTTGATAAAATAACACTTAGATAATCAAATCCCTCGAGCAGTTTAATTTCCCATAGTATTTTAAGTCATAATATAATATAAATCCAAACAATAAATACTTATTTCTTATAAATCCTGTTTAGGGATGGCGTTTTAATGTACGTCACTTATGTTTATTATTTAAGTATTTTTCCATCTGACAGTTCCTATTTGAAACGAACAAAATGACCGAATGAACGAATGATTTTGGAATAACTAGTCGCAAACTGGTAACAATGTGTGCACACGGCGACGACACTTTATGTCAAAATGTGTCTGCGTCGACGCTTCCCCATTTCTGGTAGCGGTGTCGTAACGGCGACGACACTGCGACCGAAATTGTGACCGGAAAAGACAGTGTCGACGCAAGATGTGTCTACACTGTGTCGTAACGGCGACCGAAAATGGTTGTATGGGTATACCTACGTTAAAATCCGGCCACGCATGGTACGAGGGACGTTCAAGTCCTCGGTATCGGTATTAACCATCCTCTCAATGATATTTCTTTAATGTGGACTATACTATGGCTCTAATCAACATTCAATTAGAGAGAAAAAATATCTGCGTTATTCATTTGTTTTTCTACGATAGCTGAACAAAAAACATTGGTATGAACATTTTTACAGACGGTAATAATAAGAGACAGTTTTGTAATTATTTGGAGCGGTGTGGAGAAGCTCCTGATGCACTTAACAAAAATATTGTTACTGAAAATGAAACCTTGGTTTATCACCATGATTGAAAGACTAAACAAGTTACCTGTGCAGTTTTTTTTTTCAATCTCCAGGTCTATGAGCATAATTAGGGTGCTTTTACGGCCTTTTCCAGTATTATTGAGGCGTAAAAATAAATACTGGGACATTAGCTTTTAGCAATTGAGCTTAAATATTTTTGAACAGTTGTATATCATTATTCATTCATAGTTATGGAAAGATATTTAAAAAATCTGAAGAATAAAAATAACGAAATTGCAACAGGAATTATGCTTCAGAACCTTCTAATTGCTACTCTTCGACCAAAGTTAGAAACTGATAACCGCTTCCCCTGTTATTCAGCCCTAACTTTTGAGTACTAATTCTCATTCTCTAATGTTAAAAAACAACTACATAAAAATCACGACCTAATGACGACTTAGTGAAGGGTTACAATTTGACCAGCAAAGGTTAAATTATTATTAGAGTTGTAAAATCAAACAATTGAATGACGTTAATAAGTATTTGCAAGTAACAAAAGTATGCATATTTTAATTAAAATATAACAATTTACATATCGCCCATTTTTAATACCGATACCGAGAACTACGAGGGAGGGCTGATAAGTCCTCAGCCTAAGGCATTTAGTGAAATAATAGCTTAAAATTTATATTTTTCTTTTAGAATATAGTCTTTTCTCAGCAAAATGCACTGAATAATTTCAGCACGCCGTATTTCAATAACGCAAAATAAAAAGTTTTCAATGTGCCTTAAAAAAAGGCCGACCCGATTTTATTTTTTGTCAGAAGTTTTTGCACATTAGCTTTTTTTTAATTTAAAGAATATAAATTGTTAGACCTCTAATCCAGTATAAAATATAGTTAAGAAATTGATCACAATCAAAATTATCGCGTCTTTATTTAAGAGTCCGGTAACGATTTGAAAACGAAAATCGCTAATAATAACATTATACACATGAATTGCATTTGGTACGATAGCTTGAAGTCTTGTTATTGCAAAAAAGTACTTTAGGTCTATTTATATTAATATTTAATACCTTAAAACTCGATTCTTACGGAGCATGTTTAGTGATGACGTTGATTCGTGTAATTTTGTCGTACGATTTTTAATTATTATTTGTTATGGACCCTAATATGTTTTATACTATCTAAACAAAGCATAAAATGAAGTTTATTTTTGTATTTTTATGTTTGTAAAATACTTTAGTATCTTTCCAAAAATATCACCTAAACTTCGGCAATTTTTAGCAAAATTGCTCTAGCAAAACACACTCTCTCTCAAAAAATATATATGAAAATGAAAAAAACTGTTACACTTATTCCTCAGGCGACTCATTTTCCAATGTATTTATATATTTTACATACTTATATAACTTAATTTAAATCAATAAAAACCTTACTCTATTCACCTCTTCAAGCAAAAATCGCGAAACAGGTGTTAGATTAGGGTGAATTATTTATAAATAAAGCATAAAATTAAAAAATCGTTGTATTTATTCCATCCAAAAAGAAACGATCTTTCATAATATGTATACAAAATTATAGAAGTTATGTTAGTTACTGCAAAATCGCATCAAAAAGTTGAGCGAAATCGAAAAAAAACATTACCGGACTCTTAACCCGTCAAGCGAAGCGGCTCAAGTTCATTTGCGGCAGCTACCATGCAATTTTTTTTTTACATGAAAATATCAAAATAGATTTTTTGTAACTAGTCCTAAATGATCTATGACTCATGCTATAACTGCTTTATTTTTAAATTTTGCTAGACTATAAGATTTTTTTTCTGTTTTTCTACTTAATCACCCTAATGAGACCTCAGGGCGGAAACAATAATTACGAGGCTTATGTCCTCTCGAATTAAGCAAGTTTAATAAAACAACTTACTTGTCTGAAAGCTGAGAAACTGGAGAATATTAATCTACTAAACAAAATTTTCTAAAGGCTATGTTTCGTTTGTGAGACGAGATTAAAATATCAAAATAATTTAAAAATAAATATGGAGCACTCGATTTCGAAAGACATGATGATATTAACCGTCCATATTAAAATAACACAATAGGTTTTTGTCAAAATGGCAATCATAATTCATGTTGAGAAGAGTTTCTTAACCTTTACAACGCCAAGAGCCATTAAAGTGGTCGACTACTGTCGTGCCTACCACGCCAACAACCACTAAAAAGGCTATGGCAGACGCTGTCAAATCAATTTTACTGTTGACAGATAAGGTTTAAATTAGTATCTCACTAGTTGAAATGTTGGCGTGTATGCCACATTTTGATGCGAGAGAGAAAGCGTTGAAAAGGTTAATGCGTGCTATTCGTTTTATTTGAAGTATTCTTTCACTTAATGCCTTAGGCTGAGGACTTATCAGGCTTCCCTCGTATTTGAACGCCCCTCGTATGGTACATCTTTTTATTGAATGTGCATATTCAACCAACACTTCTAATTAATAATTTGGGGTTATCAAGCTACACAATAAAATTGAAAACATAATATAAACGTTACGTTGTCTATGAGTTTGATCACTATATATTCCACAGTGCCTATATTTTTTTGTCCACAGTGTTCTGACAGTGTTTAACAAATTTTCCTGTTAAAAATAGTTTTTTATTATAAATAAGATAAATCAAATTATACCTTATTAAATTCTCTTTTCACCATAACTAACATTTTTCTAAGTGTATTTAGATTGAAATAGTTCGGAGGTGTTCTAACTTTGGTGAGTTTGACTTTTTGACAAAAAAATGGCTGCCATATACCTAATAGTATTTTGTGCAACAGTTACATAATAAGGGTTCTTAAGATTCGAGGGTCGAAGTTACAAAATGAGGCGAAGCCGAATTTTGTAATAACAGACCCGAGAATTTTAAGACCTAATTATGTACCGTTGCACACAATAGTTTTTCTACGAGTGCTTAAGCAAGCCGGTAAGAATTGAGTTCGACGAATGCCGTGCATAACCTGCTGCTTCATATAATTGAGTAACTTCGATCTCTTGGTGGATTGTGTCGGCGCGGCGGCGCCCGCCCGACACGCGGGGCGCGCAATGCGGCGCCCGACAACAGTTTCACAATATTGTATGGAAATCCTTTCTGTGATTGTTATGGATGCTACAATATGCGACCATACAAGCTCTATCGAAAAGTACGCGCTAGTAGTTCCGCCAACACAATCTCAATTCAAGTATTACAGTCGCCGAGTATAAAAAAATTACTTTCAGTGCTTGGAGTAGAAAGTTTTCCTGACTACCTTAAGTAGAATAGAGTTTCAAAACATTTTTTTTTGTAAGATGACATTCTATTGACCATAAAACCGGTTGTGAAAATATAAATACAATTGTGGTATTGTAGCAGGGTCGCGTTTTATAAAGTTACAATTTACAATTTCGCTTTTTGCCTCTCTTTCTATCCAATATGTGTGCTAGAGAGAGAGACAAACAGCGAAATTGTAAATTGTAACTTTATAAAACGCGACCCAGGAAGCGAGTGAAGATTATCAAAAAACGCTGGACAAAACATTAAAGATATGATGGAATACCTTCAGTAAAAACTGAGACAAGCCCATACAATTGTAATATGATTCTATTTTTATTATATATTACTATGATTACAGATTATTTATAAAAAAGAACTGCTTGAACATGTGTATCCGAAAGGGAGATGTACCAGATCATGCGTGGCCGGATTTTAACGTATACAGTCTTTATTACATGAATTTCAATTTAATAACTTCACGCGTTTACGAGGAAAAAGGTAATAAGTTAAAAATTAAAAATATATATTAGTGTATGATTTTACTAAAAATGTTTACTTTTTGTAATTTTTATTGTCTATGCTATATGACGTTACTTCGTGCCAAATTTCAAGTTTCTGAGTCCACGGAAAGTACCCCGTAGGTTTTGCGATGCCGAAAAACTCTAAAATTTGCAGCATAAACGACTGTATCTTTTGATTGCGTCGGCTTTTAAGTTTGATTCACAGCTTCAAGGGACAGTAGACCTGAGTATTTGATATAAATTTCAGCTTGATACCTCCACGCGTTCCTGAGAAAAAGGGTCTTGACCTTTGATTATTAAACCAACCGGATGCGAGACGCGCTCTCATTTCTATCGGAAAAAGTCTGCCGTTTTTTGCGGGGGAGGGGAACGTCAAATGTATGCGAAACGTCAAAATAGCCACGTCAAATAAACGTTAGTCCGTACAATGAGTATGACCACTGGTCATACTCATTCGGCAGAGGGGAACGCCTGTCAATGGCTACTGCGCTTGGTTTAAAGCTCTAAGGTCTTGACAGACAGACATACAGATGGACAACAAAGTGATCCTATAAGGGTTACGTTTTTTCGTTTCGAGGTACGGAACCCTAAAAAGGAAGTTTAAAGTTAAACCTCTATCTATAGGCATAAAAAAACGTATTTAATGACTATAACTACTATCAGAGACGTAGAGATACAAATTCGTGGGCGGCTGCTAGAATAAGATAAATACATATATTACAAGTAAAACAACATAATAAGAGTTCATCGTTTATTTCTAATCAAACGTAACTTAGTGTCACAAATTTAAAGTCTAAATAAAGTATTGCCTACTTTAATAGGCTTAAAACATAATTCATCATATTCATAAGACATCAATGATACCATTAGTCAAATATCTAATCAGGAAAACTTAGTCAAAACTTAATCCAAATAATTAATCTACATTTAAGGACAATTGTCCTTGTGTATATTTGCTTATTGCAAAATTTATTTAGGTATTCTCAGTATTAGGTATCTCTTTTAACATCACTGTAGGTGCCTTGGATGGTTCGTAGTTAAAAAAATAACTCTGTATATACGTAATTAAAAACTAAAAATATGCTGCAATCAGACTTAATTCTGAAGACGGCTAGAACGCCTAGTGTTAACGGACCTGGGTGTAGCCGGCGCCCGGCCTTTAGCCGGTGTAGCTGGACCCGGTTTCTTCACCTCATCACTCTTCAGCGGGGCCACCTCATCATCTTCAACGGTGACCACATTATCCTCACTCAATTCGATCACTTGAATGTCATCAGTATCTCCACCGTTTGCATCAATAACTTCCGGGGCATTTTCAGTTTCAGTTGTAGCGGATTCATCAGGCTTTGCAGTTTCCGTTGTATTTGTTTCTTCAATACTAGAAGTCTCCTGAGTCTCATCATGAGTCAAATCGATGTCTGTAATGGAATCATCATTGGTTTTAGCCTCCTCATCTGCCTTACGGATGGAATTGAGGAGATCGTTAATCTGATCGTCGAGCTGCGGGGTGAGGATCTGTTCGATGTCTGCGTCGCCTTGGTTAGTTGTTGGCTTGGTAACGTTCCCCATGATGCTGAGGGTGGAGTTGGCTGGAATTAAACAAATAATTATTTATTATACAAGGGAGCAAAGTTGTTGTTTAACCTCTCGTGCTTATATGGAGACCAATATGTGAACTTGCGTTTTCCCCCTCCGTTTTCAAGAAATAAAGAGCGCCTTTGCTAGCGGTGTGGTAATAGTACATTACGTACCTAGGGCGGTAAAATAGAGAAGGGCTCAGAGGGCCTACCGCGAAGTTCGAAAATCGACAAAACGATGGTCCCGTCTCAATCGCTCTTGCATATACGAAAGAGAGTGATGCAGATAGACGATTCGATGAACGAAGTGCTTCGCGGTTATAGGCCAGATCGCTGGCCTTTGTGGCCCGAACCGAAGGTAAGGGCCATAAACAAGCGATCTGAGGCCTTCTTTATTACCGCCCGTGGTGCGTACATAATTTTACGTCTTCTTCTGGATGTGAAGAGAAATCTCACTTAGCGCCCAGAGTGACGTAATAGTACATTTCGATACTAGGTCGGAAAGGATGTCATTATTCAACGAGTTCCGAGACATTTGGTCACGAGCCGCAGGCGAGTGGCAAAACTCGGGACGAGTGAAGAATGACATTCCGTCCGTGTATCGAACGACGTTTTTTAATAAAGTTGCGAAAAAATTATAAAAATGGACAATATGTCACTTTGAGGTTACTTTATCCGAACACTCGCGGGGTGCGATGCGGGGCGGTGATCATGAACCCTGAGCTGTGATTGGCTGGAAAAGTAAAACGCGCTAGTGCGAGAAATCCAACTTCTCGCATTATAAACTACTACAAGATTTGAGCAACTGTGTTAAAAAATAATTTTGAGGATGTCATATGGGTCGACTTAGGCTACCCCACACTAGCGTCTTCCGAGCGTCGTCGTCACCCGAGCGCCCGCGCAGCGGCGACGCGGCGTCGACACGACGTCGCCCGAGCGTATAGCGCTGTATCGTTCACTGGATCGAGACGCGGCGCCAGTGAAATACACCTTTAAAATACTAAGAGTAGCAGTAATCTTACCTAGTATCGCCTGGTCAGCAGCCAAGATCTTGCCAGAGTTCTCCTTGCTGTCAAACCCGATGAAGAGAAGGTTGTAGTTGTTGTGCCTCTCTCCTTACCTCTTTTAAAAATACTAAGAGTAGCAGTAATCTTACCTAGTATTGTCTGGTCAGCAGCCAAGATCTTGTCATAGTTCTTGCTGTCAAACCCGATGAAGAGAAGGTTGTAGTTGTTATGCCTCTCCTTACCTCTTTTAAAAATACTAAGAGTAGCAGTAATCTTACCTAGTATTGTCTGGTCAGCAGCCAAGATCTTGTCATAGTTCTTGCTGTCAAACCCGATGAAGAGAAGGTTGTAGTTGTTATGCCTATCCTTACCTCTTTTAAAAATACTAAGAGTAGCAGTAATCTTACCTAGTATTGTCTGGTCAGCAGCCAAGATCTTGTCATAGTTCTTGCTGTCAAACCCGATGAAGAGAAGGTTGTAGTTGTTATGCCTCTCCTTACCTCATTTAAAAATACTAAGAGTAACAGTAATCTTACCTAGTATTGTCTGGTCAGCAGCCAAGATCTTGTCATAGTTCTTGCTGTCAAACCCGATGAAGAGAAGGTTGTAGTTGTTATGCCTATCCTTACCTCTTTTAAAAATACTAAGAGTAGCAGTAATCTTACCTAGTATTGTCTGGTCAGCAGCCAAGATCTTGTCATAGTTCTTGCTGTCAAACCCGATGAAGAGAAGGTTGTAGTTGTTATGCCTCTCCTTACCTCTTTTAAAAATACTAAGAGTAGCAGTAATCTTACCTAGTATCGTCTGGTCAGCAGCCAAGATCTTGTCATAGTTCTTGCTGTCAAACCCGATGAAGAGAAGGTTGTAGTTGTTATGCCTCTCCTTACCTCTTTTAAAAATACTAAGAGTAGCAGTAATCTTACCTAGTATCGTCTGGTCAGCAGCCAAGATCTTGTCATAGTTTTTGCTGTCAAACCCGATGAAGAGAAGGTTGTAGTTGTTATGCCTCTCCATACCTCTTTTAAAAATACTAAGAGTAGCAGTAATCTTACCTAGTATCGTCTGGTCAGCAGCCAAGATCTTGTCATAGTTCTCCTTGCTGTCGAACCCGATGAAGAGAAGGTTGTAGTTGTTATGCCTCTCCTTACCTCTTTTAAAAATATTAAGAGTAGCAGTAATCTTACCTAGTATTGTCTGGTCAGCAGCCAAGATCTTGTCATAGTTCTCCTTGCTGTCGAACCCGATGAAGAGAAGGTTGTAGTTGTTATGCCTCTCCTTACCTCTTTTAAAAATACTAAGAGTAGCAGTAATCTTACCTAGTATTGTCTGGTCAGCAGCCAAGATCTTGTCATAGTTCTCCTTGCTGTCGAACCCGATGAAGAGCAGGTTGTAGTTCTTTTTGTGCCTCTTGATAGTCTTCGGATTGAACTGGTTCAGGAATTCTTGCATTATATTACGCTTGGGCATTGAGGGGATAGCGAGGACCTGTTATGTGAAATACAATACATTTATTTTAAGGCCTTAATAAAAACGGTTGTTTACATCGGCTGAACACTTGGGGAACAAAAATCATTATAATGTTTTTAGAAGCCTTAATGCCCATAATTTTTTAATCAAGGTTTTTAAACACAAAAGCTCTAAACATGTAGCAATTTAGAATAAAATAAATTATATATAATAAATCAATGATTTTTGTAATATTTCCAAAGATTACTTTAACTGTGTTAGTTAAAAACCGGCCAAGTGCGAGTCGGACTCGCGCATGAAGGGTTCTTTACAATGAAGTATTTATAAAAACCAGCCGTAGCTACTATCGAATAAATTATTTACGCAAGGTCGTGTCTGCCTAAGTACGTAGTTTTCTGGAGATCGCCTAAACCGATAATGCTCAAAATAATTTTCGTTGAAAGTATATATAAAGGTGTATCTTCTTGAATTTTTCCATAATTTTTGGACTTATGGTTCAAAAGTTACGGGAGGGGGGGACACACAATTTTTTAGAGTACCTAAAATGGCAATGACATACGGGCGGACAGACAGACATGACGAATCTATAAGGGTTCCGTTTTTTGCCATTTGGCTACGGAACCCTAAAAAAACAAGTTTCGACTGGCTAGATTTTACAGCTCTAATGTTGGAGTTTCACAATATAAAAGATTTCTATACACCTATACCCTCTAGGCAAAATCCTGAGTTATTTATAACTTGACCAGTAAATAAAACCAAATTTTTTGGAAATACAAATACCTTGGCAAAATGGGGCAGGTTGCGTGGCAGTTCAGGATCGTCCTTGCCTTGTTCGTTCGCGTTTTTCTGGCCGGCCTTCATAGCCTGAGCCTTATTGTTGGCGTTTATAATGATCGCCGCCCGAGTGTTCTTGAACATCTTGTCCAGGTCGAACACCTTTAGGAGGTTCTGTTGAAAAATAATCAGGGTAAAGGCCTCGACAAACGTAAGCGACTAGTCACCTGCGATTATTAATACATTCCGGATCTCGATCCATCGAATTGATCATTGCACCTAATAAAGTATTGAACCATAAATTAGACCAAAACTTTAAGCAAATGTGGATAAGTAACTTTTTAACATGCAATACGGAAAAAAAGGATATCTTCAGCCAAGAATACCAATGCAAGAATATTATTGTTTAAACATAAGTAAATATTGTCTTGGACTAATTATATATATTTAGCACAAGATATATTTTACTTGAATAAAGATATTTTACTTGAATCAAGACCACTTTCTAGGCAAATTGTTTCCACCTATATAAGAAACCATATTGTCTTGTCTTGAACCAAGAGGCTGTCTTTGATGAAGATATTTTTTTCCGTACATTTACCAAAAGTGATTTCTAAAACAAATAAAATAAAAGATGTTTCCAGTATAATAAAAAGTAAAAAAATATAGATTGTGTATGATTAAAAGTGCCAAAGGAAATACTGATACTGATGATAGTAATGATTTAACACATTTAAATATTAAACTCACGGTTTTATGTCTGTTCAGCAGTCCAGGCAGCTTACGCTGAATATACAACGACAACCACTTGTCGTACATGCTTTCTTTACAGGAGATATCCAATGGAATATCATTCTCCTGTGCCGGGGTCTCCCCGTCAGCCTTTGCACGTTCCTCATTAGTTTGTAGTTCCTCAGCAGCATTTCCAGGTGCTGTTTCAGCGTTAGGTGCTGCTGTTTCAACATTAGGTGCTGCTGTTTCAACATGAGGTGCTGCTGTTTCAACATTAGGTGCTGCTGTTTCAACATTAGGTGCTGCTGTTTCACCATTAGGTGCTGCTGTTTCACAATTAGGTGCCGCTGTTTCACCATTAGCTTGTGTGGTTTCAGTAATGGCTTCAGCTTTTGCGGATTCATTTTCAGCAGTCTTTTCAGTCCCTGAGGATGGAGTAGCAATGTACGGTTCTTTTTTAATTTCAGGCAAATGCTCCAAGATTTCATCGGTTGTCACCTCGTTTTCATTGGTAATCATCTTTGCAAGCTGAAATAGTAAATTAAATAGTAAAGATCCGTGTTTATACTGAACATTTATGTTGTATTATTCATTATTTATAAGATTTACCTTTCCCATCATTTCATCAAATCTGACTTGCACTAATTTTGTCATGTTCATCTTGAAATACTGCTCTGGGTCACCTAAAAGTATTATATTTATTTTTGAAACCATTGACAGCTAATTAGTTTATTCATCAGACATATAGATAAGGTTTATAACCTGCTAAACTGAACTTATGGTAATAACAGAAACTTTTAACTTGTATTTTATAACTTATTAATGTATTATAAAGGGTGTCACATTACGTATTAAATTAATTATATTATTGACTAATACTTACGCACTATTAATAACAATTATACTTACTGTTTACATACAAAAATAAATACTGTAAAAAGCTCAATATTTAGTTTTTACATTCTTAAAGTTTGTAATTGTAATGTAAGATGGTGAAATACTTTCCAATTAAAAAAGATCAGTAATTTCACTACAGCAGATAAGTCCATTATTTTAACTTTGAACTATATCTTCGTTGTCTAGCATAGGATAGACATCGAAAATTTTCCAAACATTGTCAAGGAAATATGTAACATAGTGAAGATAGCTAACTAGGGTTGTCACAAGGTCCAACCGGGCTTTTACATTAGTAGAAGCACTTAAAGCGTTGACTGGCAGTGGCAGCCGAGAGTTAGCATTAAGTATCAACCCACATTATTTATAAGCAGCATCTATTGTAAACAAATGCACGCTTTACAGTGAGCTTAACTCAAATCACCATGACGCGACAAACGATTGGGAAAATATACTCGTACTGACAGTGAAACTTCTAATCTAGTTTAACAGAATGTATAAGAAAAGAATCGATCAAAAGTTGAGGAAACTTTTGAAAGAATAGTATAACAAAAAATATCGCTACCTTCTTCAAGCAAAGTGATCGCAATTTCTAGTTTTTGCTCGTTCTTCTTCTGTTCTATCACAGCGAGCTCCACGATTTCCTTGTCGGTGGACAAAGGGAACTTTTGGCGGTACTCCGCCATAATGTCTGACGCCTTGTCGACCACTTTGCCGACCATTACGGAGTGCAAGCGCTCCCGAATGCTCTGCTTCATAAGGCGGGCGAGCGGGGCAAAGGAAAACACACCCTTGTATTCGGGCTTGTTTTCATAAGTCACCTTAATCTCTTTTACGATCATACCTAGAGCTAATTCTAAACGGCCGTTCATTTTATTATTCGGCCTTTTATTAGCCATAAAAACGTTTTTTGTCTTTGGTGTGCCTACAAATGAATTATTTTGAGAAGTCTTTTTGGGGGACACATTCTTTTTATGAACGAAACCCGGTGGTCGGTTGGCATTGATGGGACCAGTAGGCCGGTTAGGGTTCGCGGGCCCAGCAGTCCGGTTAGCAGGCCCACCAGATCGGTTAGCGGGCCCAGCAGCACGGTTACCAGGCCTATTTTGCTTGAAATTCGGATGGTGTGTAAGAGGCTTAGGGCCTTGTTCTTGCTTGTTTGGTCTATTGGCAGGGCGGTTTCTTTGAACTGGAAAGTTCATGAGCGGTTTAGGTTTGGGAGTACTCAGTAGAGGCTGTGGCATGAAGCCGGAATTTTGGAAATTTTGTTGCGAATTGTTTTGGAAAGGTTGGACAAATGGGTTGGGTCTGGACCGCTTTTGACCACCCAAGTTGTTGCTGGGTGAGCCAGACCAGTCCTGCGCCTGTCTCTTCAGGCCAAAGGCCTGTTTGTTCCTCGAGTTGTCATTGTATAAATGGGAAAAGTTTAAGTGCTGAGGTTCATTGAACCGATCGTTATATGACTGAGACGGCTGGTTGTATCTCTGAAAAGTGATATTTGGTAAGGTTAACACACTTGCTAAAAAACTTGATAGAAAACAATGGATTTATTCACAGCATAATTTTGACAGTCACTCAGTGAAAGTCAAAATGCATGCAAACATTATTCAGTTAATATTCAAATAAAATTGCTCACATATTAGCCATAGACTAAATAGTGTAGTCACAGACTAAATAGCTGTGAAACATAATATACTTAGTACAGTGCAGGAGCCTTCTGTATAAACCAATAATTAGACATATTACCATAGCTTAGAGCCGAAACTTGGATGTGGGCTCAGAAAATTAGACCTAGTTCAAATGACTTTTTTTTTCATAGCTGGTATTTACACCTTGCTAGAATCTGCAAGGTGAACTACAAATTATACCCGTATTGGTATTTCCATCGCTTGACAAGCTCTTGACAATAGACAAAAAATCCATAACATAACATTATGGTTTCATAAATAAAGCATTCTTATAGCAAAAATGCTTTTAGTGCCAACAATAATAATTGGTAGCCTTTGTCAAAGACCATGTGTGTTTATGTTACAATTAATACTTAGCCAGCTAGCCAATTTTTTCATCTACAAATCTTCATGTCATCGTAATCTTATTAAGATCATTTCATTAGTTGAAGTATACATACCACATCATCAAGGAGGGACCCACCGGGACGGTCGTAAAGAATACTGCTTTGCTGACGCTGAATCAGCTGCCTCTTACGCTTTAGTAGCTCAAGTTCCAATTCCAAATCCTATACAAGTAATAGTATTTGAGAACTTTTATCATTGTGCTTATCTTATGTATCTTATGATCGGCAGAGGAGCGCGTATAGTGCGGACGTATTGACGATTTATTTATAAAAAATTAATTAATGTTGTGAGTGAAAACAGACCTTAGGACTAATGTCGTAGAAGCTGTTATCAACCGCAAGCAATCAAGTACGTCAAGTGCAGCTCGCTTATCCGTACGCAGCAAGTTTCGGTTCGGTTAATTATCGACTTATCAAGAATCGATTTGACTAATACTAAGGTAGAAATATCTGAGAATATAACATTACGCAAAAGGAAAACGTTCACATAATTGTGATGATGTAAGAACTGATCTCCAAGATTTACAAAATAGTGAAATCACTATAGGTGTGCCTATAATAGTTCAAGAGTTCCCTCGATTTCTCCAGGATCCCATCATCAAACCCCGACTTGGTGACAATGGGACCATGTACGGGTTATACCCATTCGATTAAAAAAAAATTTTTGAAAATCAGTTCACGATTCACGGAGATATCGAGTAACATACATACAAAAAAATAATAATGATAAAAAAATGGCAGTTATAGGGACTGCCGATAGAAGTGAAAACTTAGACCTTTTTTTTATGTTTTATGTCATACTTTTTTACTCAGAATATTTGAACTCGTACTTAGCAGTCGTCATATCATTTGTATGCAGATCGTTATAGGGCCTAATATAAATAACCATAATTATTTTAATTATATTTATAAATAATTATAATAGTTTCATATTAATGAAACATCATAACGGTTTTAAGTATACTCGTTGATAGTTATACGCATTTATTTGAAACAGAATGTACGCTTTAAAAGCATGCACATATTAGCTTATCCTTATGTGATAACTTTGAAAAGATGTCTTCGCAACATGGCTATGTTGAAATGTGAAGGCGAGACATCTTTTTTTGTAATGAATATCATATAATTGAAAGCGAAGCAATAGCCCAATACTTTCAATAAAAGATACTAAATGAAAATAAGGTCTTCTACGACCATTTTCACATAGCAGCACAGGATCTGGTACTTGCCCTCACTGACCGAAAAAGAAAATCCACCCTGTATATAATCAAATAAATGCCCTGACCAGGATTCGAACCCGGGACCTCCTGCTTCATAGGCAGAGTCACTAACAATTAGGCCATTGTGAAAAATATGTTTACAATTTTGCACCTTACTTATCTGAACTGACTGTATTTATATTTAAAATGGCATTGGTAACTTGTTTCATAATAAATCACGATATTTACTTATAAACATCTAGGTTTAGTAATATTTACTAGGCCGGCCGTCTTGCCACGCCGGTGCCAGGAAAATCACCATGATCGGTAGCCATTAAACACAAAGAAAGCGATAAATTGCCATCAAAACGTCAGCCCAGATCGATAAATTATTCCAAAGTTATATCGTAACTAACAGGCGTTCAAAAGAAGCAAAAGCTTAACTTATATAGTCTAAAATCTTGGCTACGTTACGTACACGTAGAAAATAACAGTAAATCGATAATTACATACTTGCAAATGGTCAGTCATCAAGGGGCCACCTCGCCCTGGCATTAGGTTGTTATTCATGTTATTGCGTCGCATGTTTCCGGAATAACTCATCTTCGCAGCTAAAATTTACTCTTGGTCAGTAAAATATGTACTTAACTGTACTGAAATTATAGTTTTGTAGAAATTAAAATGCGATTCACCGCTTTCACTGCTAGCGTCAAATCCACAGATTACCAAGTACCAACCAAGTAGATACTGTCAAATGGAACTTGACTTTTTTTTTTTTAATTTATTCGTGACCATGGATACAAAACCTTCAGTCGGAGTCATTAAATGTTATACAATCATTACAGATATTTAGATCAACAAGTAACATAACATTAGGAAGATAATCTTCACAAATATATAGAAATATATATATAACAAGAATACATGACAATCAAATTTTTCCCATTGTGGTTACAACATAGATATACCATCCATAGATCTGACACGGAACTAATAATACCAAGATAGAACGGGATGGTCTTATTACACTTTCAATAGATACGGCAGAGAGGTGCTATTATCGTTGGTCCTTGTCATAGTTTCTATTACCCTCCACGCGTTACTTCTAGCAGTGGAGGGTAACAAACAGATATAATGCGCGATTTCTTCAAGAATTTCTGTGATTGCTACGAGAAAAGCTGTTAGTTTTCCTAGAAAGTTGTGTCAGCTAAGGAAAAGATTGGTAAATTGTTCTGTTTTATGCTGTAGAAGTGATTATGGGCATCTATATATCTATCCCATACGGGGGTACACGTGTGCGGGCTCTAGTTAATACTTGCTTTGAGGGTTACAATAAATCTAAAATGACAAGTCAAACAGTGTTGCCAAGTCCGCATTTCATTCAGTGCTAAAACTTTGCAGAAAAAGTGCTAAAATAGTGCTAAAACTTTAATAAGGGTCACCTAGCGGTTTTCCTCGCGGAATTAGCGGAAGTAGCGGAAATTCATAGACAAAATGCTTAATTTGTCTATGGTAGCGGAAATTTGTCTATGGCTTCCATACAAAAAATCTGCTAGCAAAGACAAATTTCCGCTACTTCCGCAGATTCCGCGAGGAAAACCGCTAGGTGTGTGGTGACCCTAATAGTGTGTTTAAGGGTCGCCACACACCTAGCGGTTTTCCTCGCGGAATTACCGGAAGTAGCGGAAATTTGTCTATGGTAGCGGAAATTTGTCTATGGTAGCAGATTTTTTGTATGGAAGCCATAGACAAATTACCGGAAGTAGCGGAAATTCATAGACAAAATGCTTAATTTGTCTATGAATTTCCGCTACTTCCGGTAATTCCGCGAGGAAAACCGCTAGGTATGTGGTGACCCTAATAAAAGTTATCGATCCCATTCAAATGTGTTCTTTAAAGCGGTATTACACATTGCAACCTGCAGGGCCCAATCTGTTGTGTATACCCTGCCTCTTCCTACCCTCCTTCATAGTATAGAAGCAAATTCAACAAAAGTCGTCTCCTTCACGATTTTCGTAGACATCTCTTCTAAATACCTAAAACTGGTATGGATGTGTTCCTCGTAGTCTCCTGAATACGAATTGACTGGTTTTAGTTTATGGAGGGGGGGACGGGTCCGTAAAAAGGGGGGGAAAGAAGGCGGCTGACTGCCATCTAAATTTGTTTACATCTCGAGTCCTATGAGACCGATCGGTTTGTGATGTCATTTGAAAGACTATTAAATGTACTACAATTGTTCATAAATAACTGTAGTCATCACTTTAGTCCTTTACAAAATATTTGAAAAAATATGATTTTTTTACCGTGCATGTTTGCGTAAGTACTGATAAAACATGCTTATAACTCAATATATTATAACTTTACCGCAATCAATGTTATTATAAAATATACAGGAAAATTTATGAGCTTTCGAAAACTATAAGCTTTATTAGTAAGTAATATTATATAACCAAGTATTGATGAATTTTGTTCAGCATGGGTCACTGCGCTTCCTCATAGAATGGCAGCCGACCGCCATCGTATTTTCATTATTTCTCGGAATCTATTTTACGGATCAAATCGTAATTGGTATTATTTGAAAGCATTTAAAATTTACTTTAATCGGTTCTTTGAAGTCTAAGTTGCAAAATTAACAGTTTATTATTATTTTTAGAAAATGTAACATTTTTTACCTAATAGACTGGAAGAAACAGGCTTGTTTGGAGAAAGGTCATCGATATTCCTTCTAAATACCTAAAACTGGTATGGATGTATTTCTCATTATTTATAGGACATGAATTGATCAGCTTTATTTTATAAAGGGGGGGACGAGTCGAAAAAAAGGAGGGGGGAAAGATGGTGTCCGCCCGCCATCGAAATGTCATTGAAATTTGTTCACATCTCGAGTCCTATGGGACCGATAGATTAGTGTAAGATGTTATTTTAAATATCATTAAACTTACTATAATTGTTATTAAATAATTGTAGTCAACACTTTATTCGTTTACAAAATATTCGATAAAATATTACTTTTTACCGTGCATATTTGCGTTACTACTGAAAAAACATGCTTATAACTCAATAAATTACAACTTTACTGCAATTAATGTTGTAATAAAATATACGGGAAATTTTATGAGCTTTTGAAAAATATAAGTTTTATTTATATATAATATTGTATAACCAAGTAAATGATGAATTTTGTTCACCATGGGTCACTGCGCATCATCATATGAATGGCGGCCGATCGTTGTCGTATTTTCATTATTGCTCGGAATCTATTTTACAGATCACATCGTGATAGGTATCATTTGAAAGCATTTTAAATTTACTATAATCGGTTTATTGAACTCTGAGATAAATAATTATCCGTTTGTTGTTATTTTTAGAAAACGTAATATTTTTATCTAAAAGGCTGGAGGAAACAGATTTGTTTGGAGAAAAGTCGTTGACATTTCTTCCAAATACATAAAACTGATATGGTTTTGTTCCTCATTGTCTGCAAAATATGAATTGACCAGGTTTTTTTTGTAGAGGGGGAGCGAGTCGAAAACAAGGAGGAGGGGGATAGATAGCGTCTGACCGTCATCAAAATGTCATCGAAATTCGTTCACATCTCGGGTCCTATGGGACCGATCGGTTCGTGTGAGATGTCATTTGAAAGGTTATTAAACGTTCTACAATTGCTTTTAATTAATTATAGTCATCACTTTAGTCGTTTACTAAATATTTGATAAAAAATGTTTTTTTTACCGTGCATGTTTGCATAAGTACTGATAAATCATGCTTATAACTCAATAAATTATGACTTTATCCTATTTAATTTTATTATAAATCAATAAAAATTTTATGAAGTTTCTATAAACGTAAGTTTTTTTGTATTCAATGTTATCTAACCAATTAATGATAAATCTTGTTGGCATGGGTCACTGCGCGTCGTCATATGAACGGCGGCTGACCGCCGTAGTATTTTCATTGAACTTTGATTTAATAGTCAATAGTCAATTCATATCCTGGAGAGAATGAGGTACACACCCATATCAGTTTTAGATATTTGGAAGAGCTGTCGACGACTTTTCTCCAAACAAGCTCGTTTCCACCAATCTATTAGGTAAAAATGTTACGTTTTCTAAAAATAAAATATAAACGGATGATTTTACATCTCAGACTATAAAGAACCGATTATAGTACGTTTGAAATGCTTTCAAATGATACCTATCACGATGTGATCCGTAAAACAGATTCCGAGCAATAATGTAAATTCGACAACGGTCGGCCGCCATTCATATGATGATGCCCAGTGACCCATGCTAACCAGAATTCATCATTACTTGGTAATATCGTATTATATATAAATAAAGCTTATATTTTTCGAATATGACCCGTGTATTTTATCATAAGTTATAACATTATTTGCGGTAAAGTTAAACATTTTTGAGTTATAGGCATGTATATCAGTACTTAGGCCAACATACACGGTAAAAAAAAACAAATATTTTCAAATATTTCGTAAACGACTAAATTTATGACTACGGTTATTTATAAACAATTATAGTAAATTAAATCATCTTTCAAATGACAACTCACACGAATCTTTCGGTCTCATAGGACTCTAGACGTGAACAAATTTCGTTGACATTTCGATGGCGGGCGGACACCGTCTTTCCCCCCACCTTTTTTTCGACTCGTCCCCCCCTCTATAAAATAAAATTGGTCAATTCATATCCTGGAAACAATGAGGAATACATCCAAACCAGTTTTAGGTATTTGCAAGAAATATCGATGACTTTTTTCCAGACAAGCCTGTTTCTTCCAGTCTGTTAGGTAAAAATGTAACATTTTCTAAAAATAATAGTGAACTGTTAATTTTGCAACTAAAATGTCAAAGAACCGATTAAAGTACATTTAAAATGCTTTCAAATGATACCAATTACGATTTGATCCGTAAAATAGATTCCGAGAAATAATGAAAATACGATGGCGGTCGGCTGCCATTCTATGAGGAAGCGCAGTGACCCATGCTGAACAAAATTCATCAATACTCGGTTATATAATATTACTTACTAATAAAGCTTATATTTTTCGAAAGCTCATAAAATTTCCTGTATATTTTGTACTAAAATTAATTGCGGTAAAGGTATAATATATTGAGTTATAAGCATGTTTTATCAGTACTTAGGCAAACATGCACGGTAAAAATATCATATTTTTTCAAATATTTTGTAAAAGACTAAAAGAATGACTACAGTTATTTATAAATAATTGTAGTACATTTAATAAGCTTTCAAATGACATCTCATACGAACTGATCGGTCTCATAGGACTCGAGATGTAAACAAATATCGATGACAGTCAGCCGCCATCTTTCCCCCCCCCCCCCCCCCTTATTACCGACCCGTCCCCCCCTCCATAAACTAAAACCAGTCAATTCGTATTCAGGAGACTACGAGGAACACATCCATACCAGTTTTAGGTATTTAGAAGAGATGTCGACGACGTATCTCCAAACAGGGAAATTCCGCCGTACTATCAGCTCCCTACGGGCCCTACCTTCAATTACACCTTCCAACCTGACAGATTGGGCCCTGCAGGTTGCAATGTGTAATACCGCTTTTAGGTATAATTTAACAAAGGGTCTGGCCGGACCGCCATAAAGCGGTATTACACATTGCAACCTGCAGGGCCCAATCTGTTGTGTACCCTGCCCCTTCCTACCCCTCCTTCAGCTCCCTACAGGCCCTACCTTCAATTACACCTTCCAACCTGACAGATTAGGCCCTGCAGGTTGCAATGTGTAATACCGCTTATACCAAAATAGCCCCTGGCTGAATTTGAGATATTGTTATGCACAATTATTCGTTTTATTATTACATATACTTTTGGTGAATATTATGCCTTAAATGATTCCCGTTTGCGAAAAAATTAAAAAAAAAGAAATTTCGTTTTTATTTTTTTTTCTTTAAAACTACGTATTCGATTGACTTGTTCTTTGGATATTTTATAGATATATTAGGGATACATCAAAGAAAAAAAAATAACTTCCTGACTTTATTTTAAGTACATAATTTTTTGAGTTTTTTTTTAATATTTTTTTATACTACATTTGAATTAGCGACACCTACCATATTTTCATATAATATGCGCATTTTTATACTTTATTACATATATTTTTATCAAAAATATTGGTCTGGATCAACAACTTGAAAAAAAAAATTTCATAAACAGAGTGGACAAAATTAACTTTTATTAGTATTTCATTGTCTAACACCGGGAGTGGCCCTTTTTTCCTCAATTGAAACGGGTTATTATAAAAAAAAAAAATACAGACCCTTTTGGGTAATTTAATAAATTTTTACTCTCAATTAACACAAAACGACCCAAACACTTTCAATTTTTTTTCTTTTTTCAGGTTCCTTTTTTAAATTTTTTATTGATTGTTGATGCGTCAAAGAAATATTTGACAAAACAATAAACCTATTATACAAAGTGTAACAAAAATACTGGTGATCCTTTTCAGGGCACAATTGGTATCGTATTCTTATTGTACTGCAACCTGCAGGGCCCATCTGTTGTGTACCCTGCCTCTTCCTACCCCTCCTTCAGCTCCCTACGGGCCCTACCTTCAATTAAAGCGGTATTACACATTGCAACCTGCAGGGCCCAATCTGTCAGGTTGGAAGGTGTAATTGAAGGTAGGGCCCGTAGGGAGCTGAAGGAGGGGTAGGAAGAGGCAGGGTACACAACAGATTGGGCCCTGCAGGTTGCAATGTGTAATACCGCTTTTACACCTTCCAACCTGACAGATTGGGCCCTACAGGTTGCAATGTGTAATACCGCTTTTACTATTTGACTCAGTGGTCTCAGTGTTGCCAATTTAAAGCGGTATTACACATTGCAACCTGCAGGGCCCAATCTGTCAGGTTGGAAGGTGTAATTGAAGGTAGGGCCCGTAGGGAGCTGAAGGAGGGGCAGGAAGAGGCAGGGTACACAACAGATTGGGCCCTGCAGGTTGCAATGTGTAATAGCCGTTTTAGTTCTTTGATAAACTTTATGGCTTCTATCCGTTGGGACAATTTTGCCAGCGTTGAGGTTGGAAGCTACAAGAGTTCGGTTTGAAAATCCCAGGCCAAAAGATTATCTCTAGAGCGGAGAGGAAATTTAGACAAATCCTGAAGACAACTGAGGGAATCGGAAATAATAATTGATTTAGGAATGTTATGAGCTTCAACAAAAGAGACTGCTTCAAAAAAGAGCTATCGCTTCCCCTGTGAAAACACATACTAAGTCAATGGTAGAGGGAGGACTTTTAAACTAAGAACTATTTTCTAGCGAGGAATCCAGACCGCTGAACCAACACATCCTTCAGAAGAGAGTTTAGAGGCGTCTGTAAATATAGGGAGCCATTGACTCCAATTTTTGTCCATAATTCTTAAAAAAAGAGTTATTAGCACCAGGAGACTTTTTGTCAAGGCCAAGAGAGATAGAGATAAGAGAAATAATAATGCTAGGTCGGAATAAAAGGACATCATAATCAAAAATGAATAATGGATTTCTAGATGTTGTCAAAATAGGGGGAGCGTCAGAGAGCCTTTGGAAACTTTTAACCAGGCATAATGGAAGATCCTTATGCAGCCAGTAATCAGAGGTTGGGATAATATAACTAAGTCTATTTAAATGAAACAATAAAGGATGATTCTAATACTGAGCTGCTCTGAAAAAGAACCGGTCAGACAGGAACTGCCTCCTTAATCTCAAGGGGGGGACAAGTCAAATAAGTCAATCATGGAACCTTTAGTCGAACGAACGGTTATCCGGGGTCTCGGCCGCCCACGTGTTTGTAAGGAGGCTATCACTTTACAATCACCAAGGCCTTCACCGAACAACGTTGCCTATATTTTATTAAAAGTAATAAATGTGAGATTAACGTATATACTCGATATTGGCAAAATTCCCATTGCTTTAGACAAAGGGAGAAAGCCATTAATTAAAAAAAAAAACATTGGCGACTGTGTGAACACTGAACACCACAGGGTATGGTAGGGGAAGGTGAGGTAATACGATCCCTGCAGGTCAAATGATCCCCCGCCGTAAATCTGAGACAACTAGTGCCATCTATCCAAATGCGCATGAAACACGTGTCCCGCACCCCTGCCAGTTGCCTCTCCGAGTGTCATGGCGGTGCGAGCGCTTGGCGTGATTTTATAAAAAAAAAGTGTGGCTCTGATGTAAGGTAAGTCTGTTTTTGAACTTTCATTACTTTTTACATGTTCGTGTTTATGGAAATGTTGTGTTATTTCCGGGTATTAATAGCGGTTAGCTAATATTTAAGCAATGTTTGATCTCCGCACGCGGTATTTGAAGGTAATGTTATGATCGATATCTTGGAATTTGGTGTTTGGGGCGAAGTGATCCCTTTCTCTGTGTTTAAAATGATCCCTGGAATTAGTATGTGTGAGTGCTTATGAGTTTAATTTGTTGTTGTTTTTATTTAGAAGAAGACTTTATTTGTTTACCTACCTTGATTAATTAGGTATGTTGTTAATTTTGCACACCTTTTAAAAGTTTGTTGCAATGTTTAATGTTTAGTTTTGTTGGTTGAGTACTAGATAATTATAAAAAATAGATTTCTAATGAAACTAGAAGGCTGGAAAAGTTTTGTGTAACTTGCTTTAATACTTAAATTGTTATAAACAATACATATGGTTAAAATAAACATCTGAGTGTTTTATTTCACTGATATTTAGTAACTTATGGTATAAAATGATCCCTAGGATTATTTTACCCCTACCCCAGGGATCATTTTATACATAGGTGTGTATAAAATGATCCTTTACTAAACTTTAACAAAAACCCCTTGTACAAAAAGCCTACCTACATATAATAAAAAATAAGTATGCAGTTACAAAGTTAAGTGAATTCACTAACTCTAACAATAGAAATCTTGCGATTTTGCTTTCAACTTTAGCCACAGTTAAGTTTTCCCTTAAGGGGATCATTATACCTCACCTTCCCCTACGCCACGATTCCTTTGAAGTGTGTCAAAAAAACCGACACCTTCCCGATAGCACGCCACGGTCGACAACTAACGGCCATCGTCCGCCATTGTCTACCATTGCCCCCTGTACACAGTGGCGATGGCGGGGCATGGTCCATCCTTCACCAATGTGTACTGGGGCCTACCTCTGCAAACGTAAGGGACTAGTCACCTCCGATTTTTAATACATTGCGGATTGCGGTTTTTGATCCATCGATTGATATCGTTGCACTTACCTAGACGGCAATGTCTGGAAATCGCGCGCGAGTTTTGTGTCAAAATTGCGCCGATTGTAAAGGCCATATGATTTTGTGATGTTGGCATGACTAATTGTTTATAGTCCCCTCCGTTAAAAGCGGTATTACACATTGCAACCTGCAGGGCCCAATCTGTCAGGTTGGAAGGTGTAATTGAAGGTAGGGCCCGTAGGGAGCTGAAGGAGGGGCAGGAAGAGGCAGGGTACACAACAGATTGGGCCCTGCAGGTTGCAATGTGTAATATAGTTCAGATCTGGATACGGTTACCAACTTTTAGTATGTTGTTGGGTATGACACTAGGACCCCAAAACTGCCGAGAGACGGGGACGTCGATGAATGTCTCCCGTGTAATGACGTCATCAAAATGGCTGCCGTTTTGTTGCGAAAAGTGTAAATTTCATCCAAACTGTGCATTGCACCTATACGTGTGTAGTATCAAACGAAAGAAGATTAAATGTGCTATATTGTTGTAATACATTATACACTACTGTATATTACAGTTTGACAGCTATACACGAAAACCCAAAATCAGGCTAAAATATAATTTGGATATTTGCATTTTACAATAAAATTATAAGTTAAACTTTAAAGCAGTGTACTGCAATAACAAAACAGTCTAGTTAAGCTATACATTGCTATAAAAAATATTAAAATCTGGTAATAATTGTGGCAGCTATGTTAAAAAACATGTCGGCTCTGCCGAACTATTTCCTTAGAGTGAAAAAATATCAATTTTCACAATTTACAGAATATCCGCAGAAGCTTCGAGTATATTGTTGGTCAAATAATTTGGATCCCCTAAATGTCGGAAAGATATCTCTATAGTGACTGAGGTCCAAATAATGACGTCATGAACGTGACCGCTACCGAAATTTGTAAAACATAAATTAAAGCTATACCATGACACGTACACACATGTGTGAGCATCGATCGAAAGCTTATTGAATTTACTACAATACATACATACATTATTTGTGAAAATAATGTATAGTTTAAGAGTTGTTGACAAAATAAAATATTTTTTTAGGAAAATAAAATGTATATATTAATTCTGTGGCCAAAGAAAATACAATACACTAATGTTTTGTATAGCATTAAAAACACTAACTATTCAGCTTTAGGGATTGCAATCCGGATTATTCGAACTTCGAAAATCCGGATAATCCGCCAATTTTTCAATCCGTTTCTAAATCCGGATTTTTAAACCCGAATCCGAATTTTCGGATTTTTTGTTAAGCTATTATACAATTGCTTTTTGCACCGTTAAAATGTTCTGATTACTGAAAATACGCGTCAAGCGGGTAGAGGGGGGTTGTCTGGCCGTGCTGCCCCGGCTGCCCGTGCGCTCGTTCACTGGCCTTGGGCCTTATAGTCCTAGCGGTACGCCTAAAAACGCTGCAAATAGTATTAAAAGCATGAAAATCGGAACGATTGGTCTTTAGGCCATATGAATCAATTTGACCCGAAGCCCCAAAGAAAATAAAAAACCGAGAGGAGTTAACGTCATATTTTTTTGTATGGGCAAAAAATAATCTTCTGAAACCTATCGTGTGTGGTATCAAATGAAAGCGCTTTTTAAGCTGATTCAAAAAATATAACACATCGTTACATTTTAGTCACTTGTTTTTAAATACAATAAAAATCATTTTCGAAATACCGTCGAATATTTTTTTGTTAAATATACCTCAAATGATACTTAATAACTGTAACCCCAAGGAAATTATTTTCATTTAGTTTTTTTTTTAATTTTCACTATAACAAAGTGTTATCTATCAATATATCAATTAAATATTCATAAAAAATGAAACACTGGTGTTTGTGCAATCATTACGAAGTATTGGGCTTTTGCTTCGCTTTTGATTCGAAATTTGTCTTGAGCATGGACCCCGCCCCCACTCTCTGCCTGTTTCCCTTTCCTGCTCACTCGGCGGCCGAAAAACTGAGTCACCCCCCACCCATTAGGACTTTTTTGACTTAAAGCCTATTACTCAAGGAATATGTATAACAAAAATTTAAATACTCCGAGAAGTATTTTACCCGAATGATATTATAACCGCATTTACTCAATGCGGGTATAATATCATTCAAAATTTACATATATTAATAATTAAAAAATTTAAAAAACTAAATGTAAATATTTTAAATGTTGCTTTCTTTCGGGTTATATTATTTGAGGATATTAAGTATCATTTGAGGTATATTTTACTAAAAATTATTCAACGGTATCGTATCTGGAGGAGCCCAAACTTGGTATGTTTCGAAAATGAATTTTATTATACCTAATTTAAAACAAATGACTAAAATGCAATAATCTGATATATGTTTAGAATCAGCTCAAAAATCCCTTTCCTTTGATACCACAGTACCACATACGATAGGTTTCAGAAGAAATTTATTTTTCACATACAAAAAAAGATGACGTCATAATTCCTCTCAGTTTTTTATTTTTTTTTGGGGCTATGGGTCAAATAGCTTAATGATAAATGATTAGTAAACACAAAAGTAGGAAGTTACAAAATGGGTTAATAATAAATTATTAACTTAGTCAAAAAGCCCGCCCCGCGACACCCCCGGCGCAAAGGTGCCCATCACGCTCGCCGCGTTGCCGCGCTGAATCGCGATGGACAGACGTTGCACCAAGTCAAATTGATCCATATGGCCTAAAGATCAATCATTCCGATTTTCATGCTTTTAACACTATTTGCAGCATTTTACCGAATTTCGGGGTGTACCGCTAGCGCTAGCGGCTGATGTTATTCGTTGTGGGTGTCATGTGTTTGTAGAAACGTTGATCACAAGACTATCACAGTAAATAAAACGACTAATTTCTTATTAAAAAGTCGTTTTTTTTTAATTTATTCCTAGCACCAAGAAAACATTCCCTAAATCCGGATTTTATTCGAAGTTCGGATTTCGGGGCGAAAATTATCCGAAAATCCGGATTTTGTAAAATAGATTCGGATTTGCAATCCCTATTCAGCTTTAAAACACAGTTTGAAATTATAAAATTTGATAAGAACTATAAAAGTTGTGCTTACAAATCTAAAGCACACTAACTATTTTACCTACAATGCACTCATACTATGAGAAGCTTGGGCCTAATTATTGACTAGTTTTTTCTAAATTTTGTAAGGATTTAGGGTTCCTTGTCATTAAAGTAAATAAAAAAATCGGCAAAGTGCGAGTTGACTCGCGCTCCGAGGGTTCCATATACATGACACAATTTTAACAATTTGTATTTTTATGACCAACTTACGCTTGACCGCAGACTTATTAGTGTTTTTTCTGTAATGTACAGGTAAAGAACTACATTTAGTATCTTTTTCTAAATTGTAGGTTCGTCGGTTTTCGGGGGACGGAGAGCAATGGAAAAATTTCGCCTTATTTCTTAAATTACTTACAAACTATACCTTGTTATATATCAAATGAAAGGGTTTGATGTGAAAACTACAAATATATAACTTTTATAATTTTAATTACAATGTCACAAAATTCTAAATCTAAAATTTTAATTATAATAGTTTTGAAGTTATTAAAGAATAAAGGCGAAAATTTACCATTCCTCTCCGTCTCTCGGAAACCGAAGAAACTAAATTTTAGAAAAAAAAACCTTATATATTTTTTTACCTGTACATTAAAAAAAACACTAAAAAGTCTGCGGTCAAGCGTAAGTTGGTCTTAAAAATACAAATTGTTAAAATTGTGTGATGTATATGGAACCCTCGGAGCGCGAGTCCAACTCGCACTTGGCCGGTTTTTTTATTTACTTTAATGGCAAGGAACCCTAAATCCTTACAAAATTTAGAAAAAACTAGTCAATAATTAGGCCCAAGCTTCTCATAGTATGAGTGCATTGTAGGTAAAATATTAGTGTGCTTTAGAGTTGTAAGCACAACTTTTATAGTTCTTATCAAATTTTTTAAATTCAAACTGTTAAAACACAGTTTGAATAGTTGGTGTTTTTAATGCTATACAAAACATTAGTGTATTGTATTTTCTTTGGCCACAGAATTAACATATACATTTTATTTTCCTAAAAGAATATTTTATTTTGTCAACAACTCCTAAACTATACATTATTTTCACAAATAATGTATGTATGTGTTGTAGTAAATTCAATAAGCTTTCGATCGATGCTACACACATGTGTGTATGTGTCATGGACGTCATGGTATAGCTTTAATTTGTTTTACAAATTTCGGTAGCGGTCACGTTCATGACGTCATTATTTGGACCTCAATCACTATACAAGGTGTAACAAAAATACTGGTGATCCTTTTAAGGGCATAATTGGTATCGTATTGTAATTATGAAAAAGTAAGAAAAACTATTCTTTCGCGAAAAAAAAATTGGTTTTGTATGGAGGGTTGGCCGGCTGGGACGACGTGTCCCATACAAAAAAAAAAATCTTTTCGTGCCAAAAAAGCTTTTCTGCTACTTTTTCTTACTCGCAATACGATACCAAATATGCCCTTAAACGGATCGCCAGTATTTTTGTTACACCCTGTAGAGATATTTTTCCGACATTTAAGGGCTCCAAATTATTTGACCAACAATATACTCGAAGCTTTTGCGGATATTCTGTAAATTGTGAAAAGGAAATAGCTCGGCAGTGCCGACATGTTTTTTAACATAGCTGCCACAATTATTACCAGATTTTAATAATTTTTAAAGCAATGTATAGCTTAAATAGCCTGTTTTGTTATTATGGTACTCGGCTTTAAAGTTGGACTTATAATTTTGTTGTAATCCGAATTATTTTTTAGCCTGATTTTGGGTTTTCGTTTATAGCTGTCAAACAGTAATATACAGTAGTATAAAATGTATTACAACAATATAGCACATTTAATCTTCTTTCGTTTGATACTACCCACGTATAGGTGCAATGCACAGTTTGGATGAAATTTACACTTTTCGCAACGAAGCGGCAGCCATTTTTATGACGTCATTACTCGGGAGACATTCATCGACGTCCCCGTCTCTCGGCAGTTTTGGGGTCCTGGTGTCGTACCCAACAACATACTAAAAGAAGGTAACCGTATCCAGCCCTGAACTATATTCCCATAAGGGAGAGAACTATTATCATATTTTCTACGAGCGGCGTTACAAAAATCATGAATTATAATCCCTCCTCTATTCTTCTCGTTTGGAAATATCGACATACGTCTCTACGGCGCTCCACACAGTTAGGGTCAAAACACACCTAGCGGAATTAAGCCAATGCATAGACAAAATGCTTAAATTTGTCTATGGTAGCATAAATTCGTCGATGGATGCTTAAATTTGCCTATGGCCTCCATATCAAAAAATCAGCTACCATAGACAAATTTAAGCTATAATAGACAAATTTAAGCATTTTGTCTATGAATTGGCTTAATGGGGTTGGCCGGTGAAAACTTTTGCAGAGGGCGCTGTTCCAGATTCCATACAATAAGAGAAAGAGATACAAACAATGATAGAAAGAAAGCATCTGCTTTTCTTAGGCAAAATCCTTCCTTATGGCGTTAATCTACATCATTTTAATTTTAGTGTATTCCAAAAACAGATGGATTTCAATTTCGGAGCAATTCGAGACAAAACATTGAGTCATTTTCGCGAAAATAAATAAAAACTACTTCGCGCCATACAAATTTAGCTTTTCTAGGGACCAATTTTGAAGATGTCACTTTGACAGTTGCCAACCCCATTCCGCTAGGTGTGTTTTGACCCTTAGCGGGGTTCAGTCGATCATAGACAAAAATCCGCCTAACATTAAAACAGCCATGAGCCAGTGAATTGCAAATACTTATTGCAATCCCTTCCTAATCCCTTTTATCCTTATCATTGCCTACAGGTAGCCCCAAAAATTGCCTATGAGATAGCGGATGCCCACATAGCAGAACTTAAAAAATTGGAAGCCGCTGCACCTAAAAAGAAGCGCGCCTCTGAACTTCTTCGCGCTACAGGAGCATAAGATGCATGGTTTTGTCCCATTTTCTGTAGTACTTAATAAAACTATTACCTTTTCACGCCACTGCTCGGAAATATGGCCAAAGATGGATTGAAATGAGAGTAGAAAGTAGTTCTTAGTAGTACAATTCAAAAACAGTCAAACAATGTACATTTGCAAAGTAAAATGTAGTGTTTAGCGGCCTTTTTTACTTTCTACTCTGCTATTGGTCTATTATTTTTGACATTAGTAACTCGTTCAGAAAATAACAAAATTATTAGAGCAACATTACATATGTGCGTTTAATTAAAAAATTAAAACGTCAAATTCGCTCAATGAATGTGTACTTTTGCGATTGTAAGCGTTTTTTATTTAAGTATGTGAAAAACGCCTTTGCATGCTTAAAAAAAGTATAAATAAAAAATTTGAAAAGGCGGGAAGGAAAATTTCTTTTGTCTGTTCTTTAGATCGGAAACAAACATTCAGATAATTGTGTATAATTCTGTACGATATGAAATAAAAATAAATAACAATGAGTGACACGAGTACGGACATGGATCTTACACCGCCGGAAATTCAAAACACTGCAAAGTCAGTGATTCGAAAATTATTGCCCATTAAATCCCGAAATAAATATAAGAAAGTGTGTGAAAATTTCAAGACATGGCAAATAAATATTTCCTTACATTAAGGGTCGCCACACACCTAGCGGTTTTCCTCGCGGAATTACCGGAAGTAGCGGAAATTCATAGACAAATTAAGCATTTTGTCTATGAATTTCCTCTACTTCCGGTAATTTGTCTATGGCTTCCATACAAAAAATCTGCTACCATAGACAAATTTCCGCTACCATAGACAAATTTCCGCCACTTCCGGTAATTCCGCGAGGAAAACCGCTAGGTGTGTGGCGACTCTAAGCGTGAAAAGCACATAGTAATGCCTCGGTAGAAAGTGCAATAGATGGACTCGCATCTTAACTAACTCGTCCATCTATTGCTTACTTTCTATACCTGGGCAACAATGTACTATAGTAGCCTTAGCTTAAGTAGCTGTTCATCATCATCATCATCATTGGCCACAACATCTTGACAGATGATTGTTGCAGTGTGTGGATTGGATCAGTTGGTGGTGCCGGTACATCGTCTTCTGTGGCTTAGTAGTCCTATGCTTATGCTATGTTAGCTTAAGTAGCTGTTACACCTTCCTAAATCAGGTCCTAACGACAAGGACGCCGCAATACGTTGGACACGTTAAGCAATATCTCCCAACGTGTCTAACGTATTGCAGCGTCCTTGTCGTTAGGACACGATTTAGGAAGGTGTAACAGCTACTTTACCACCTAGCGTATTTACTCGTTACCTATAGACCCTTTAGGCGCTCACACACAACAGAATTCAGAAATTCATAGACAAAATCAGATGTAACCATGGATACATTCATGGATGTAACTGCTTAAATTTGTCTATGGTAGCTGAATTTTATATGGAGGTCATAGACAAATTTGAGCATTTCCATCTGATTTTGTCTATGAATTCAGATCAAGTGTGTCGGGCGCCTAAGTTTTCGTCTAGGCGCGACACACACTTGGCAGAATTCAACCAGACAATATAGGTACCTACTATAAATTATGTATAATTGTGTTCATAAATAAAACGCTCAATATATTATTTTTAGTGTATTTTGTCTTTTCAGGTAGAAGAGGACATTCCTGATACAACAGAAACACCAAAATAATTCATAAATGCTCAATGAAAACAAAAATACTCAAATAAATTTGTAGTGGAATAACATTCACATCTTTTATTCTTATATGGCGAAACATACCCATCCTTTTCTTACTTTAGTAACTGTGATTAAAATAAAATAATAAATCTTATACTATTGCTAATTATAGGCTAAGGACTGTTTATTTGACAGATAGTTTTCTGTAGTCTATGGTTTATCTCTACCTACTATAATTATAGTAGAATAGTACATTTCGATACTAGGTCGGAAAGGATGTCATTATTCAACGAGTTCCGAGACATTTGGTCACGAGCCGCAGGCGAGTGGCAAAACTCGGGACGAGTGAAGAATGACATTCCGTCCGTGTATCGAACTTCTTCCTCCTAGCGTTTATCCCGGCTTGGGGTCCGCTTGACAACCTAATCCCATGAATTGGCGTAGACACTAGTTTTTACGAAAGCGACTGCCATCTGACCTTCCAACCCCGAGGGGAAACTAGGTCTTTTTAGGATTAGGTCCGGTTTCCTTACGATGTTTTCCTTCACCGAAAAGCGACTGGTAAATATTAAATGATATTCCGTACATAAGTTCCGAAAAACTCAGTGGTACGAGCCGGGGTTTGAACCCGAGACCTCCGGATTGAAAGTCGGACGTCTTACCGCAAGGCTACCAGCGCTTCTGATTGGCTCTCGTGATTGGCTGGAAAAGTAAAACGCGCTAGTGCGAGAAATCCAACTTCTCGCATTATAAACTACTACTAGATTTGAGCAACTGTGTTAAAAATAGCATTTTCAACGGGGTAGGCCAGTGAAAACATTTTGTAGAGGGCGCTTTTCCTGATTCCATACAACGAGAGAAAGAGACAGAAGATGACTGGTCCTAACTAGTATGGAGTCAAACAGCTTTTCTTAGGCAAAAATCTTCCCTATGGCGTTCAGTTAACCTACAGCATTTTAATTGTAGTGTATGTCAGAAAGCGATGGAATCAGAACTACTTTTTAAAACTACTTCGCGCCATACAAATTTAACTTTTTAACCGACTTCAAAAAAGGAGGAGGTTCTCAATTCAACAGATTTTTTTTATCATTATTATTTTTTTGTATTTATGTTACTCGATATCTCCGTGAATCGTGAACCGATTTTCAATTTTTTTTTAATCGAACAGGTATAACCCCTAGATGGTCCCATTGTCACCAAGTCGGGGTCTCTTCAACTATTATAGGCACACCTATAGTGATTTCACTATTTTTTACAGCAACTCGGCCACTTCTTCTTGGAATAGCGGATCCTAAGTGAAGTCGGTTCTTTTTTTGTTTAAAATTATGTTATGTAAGGAGTCTAAGGACCAATGTTGGAGATGTCACTTTGACAGTTGCCTTCCCCATTTGAACACTAACACACATCCCATTTGTGAGTTAAACTTTGAGCCCCATCGTCGGCACTTGCCACTTCTAATTCGTAACCTCTATTTGTCATCATCAGACCCACTACATTCATCTAGGACTATTCCTCCTGACATCAGCGCCAGAATATCCTGATCAGTCATTTCCTCATCATCCTCTTCACCTACTTCTTCATCGACAACCACCATATCATCAATTTTATCTAATTTTACTTGTTTATCATTCTTAATATTTATATCATTTTTCTTATCCTTGTTTGCAACTTTCTGAGGGGTGACTTTTTTAGTTACTACTGGAACATCTTTGAGAGTTTCTTTCACTACAGGTTTTGGTTTTTCTGGTACAATTTGTTTTGCTTTTTCTTGTGCCGGTGCTGTAACAGCTACTGTTTTTTCTGGCATCTTGGAATTCTCAGTAATGGTAGTTTTTGTAGGAGTTGTATTTGATGGCTTCGCTACACTTTCTTTCTCTGTAGTCTTTTTGGCTACTACTCTAGCATTGTCAGATTTAACTGCAACATTTTCAACACTTTCCGTTTTATGAGTACTCGCTTTATTTGTGCTGTTGGTTAAAGATATTTTTCTATTTTTGACCATATTGTCAGCGTAAATGGACTTGAGAGTTGGCGGAATTTTGAAATATTTGTAGCATGGGATTATTGTTACCGTGGCGCTACCTGCAACAAACGAAAACACAAATAATATATTTTTAAAGACTTAAATAATGATACCAAGAGCTCTTGTGCTAATGAACATAGACCTGATATCGCTACGATAAAGCCTACGGGTATAATACAACAACACTAAACTTGACTTCAGTATGCACACATAGCTTGTCGAAGTCCGCTACATGGTCGAAGCGAGCGGCGAATATGTCCAGGTTGCCGACAGCCAGAACACTTCAGGTTCTTTCTAACCTAAGGTCTACCTTATTTCGTCACAATAAAGCCTACAACACGACACTCACCGCACTTGACTTCAGTATGCACGCACAGCTTGTGGAAGTCCGCTACATGGTCGAAGCGATTGGCGAATATGTCCCGGTTGCCGACATGTAGAACACTTCAGGTCTACCTTATCGCGTTACAATAAAGCCTACAACACGACACTCACCGCAGTTGACTTCAGTATGCACGCACAGCTTGTGGAAGTCCGCTACATGGTCTAAGTGATTGGCGAATATGTCCCGGTTGCCGACATGTAGAACACTTCAGGTCTACCTTATCGCGTTACAATAAAGCCTACAACACGACACTCACCGCATTTGACTTCAGTATGCACGCACAGCTTGTCAAAGTCCGCTACATAGTCGAAGCGAGCGGCGAATATGTCCCGGTTGCTGTCGGCGATGCGCTTGAAGGCCGTGATCTTGTACTTATTGATGAACGCCTGCAGGCAACCCGCTTCGGGTTTCCCGGAGAACTCGAGCTGGGAAATGTTTAATTGTTTAGCTGGGAAAGATAGAATGTATGTATTTGGTAAAGGTACCATTTGGCGTCCAGCGCTTACGTCGTACGTTATACAGAATAGAAGCGTAAGCGCCGACCGAAAAATGGTAGCTAGGGTTTCTGGTTTCTCGACCTTTTTCATTTCTCGAGGCACGGGAATTCTCGACCAGGATTTCTCGAGTTTCTCGAGTATCTCGAGAAATTTTAGAAGTTCTAATAAAACACTATATTATTTTCAAATTTTATGCTTTATTAGTTTTATGTCTTTCCCGACCACGGAACAATGGTGTTCCGGACCTTTGGGAGGCGTATGCGGAGCCGAAGCCAACGCGCAGAGGCTTTTCGTCAATTTAATGAAAAGTGAGGGGTACACTAAGCGGATGCTGCCCCTGCCCGTATCATGGGATGCACGCAGAGGCAGCACCCGCCATGGTGTAAGGACTATTGAGAGTTAATGGAGTCTAAAAATATACTAGGCTATTGGGTGAATAGTATGGACTAATTACTGATGGGTTGTTGGGTGAAGAACCGGACGTCTGCCTAATAAAACGGTATCCAATTTTATTTCCGGCAGACGGTGACTCGCCGTCATCATCCACCGGTGTTGCCCTTGAGCATCAAAGATGGCTCAAGGGCAACACCAGTGCGGGGGCTGGGGGTAGATAGGTGTCACTGGCTCACTGGACTTTAATTATCGGACTGTTCTTTAGTTTTATTATTATAACGTAAGTGACATCAAAAATGTGTGGTAAATATTTAGTTACCTTAATTGCACTTTACAATTAACAACTAAAAAAACCATATATATACCTGTCTGTGTCTGTAATTATATAATCACCGAAATTCGAATCAAGTATTAAAAATAATTCTAAATTCGGTGCAAATTATATTTCGTGCATTATACTAGTGTATGTGTACATGAACAACAATCTAATCTTAATAAATTTCTAATGAAATTATAACTTTTTTTTAACCAAACAAACATTGGCTTTTACTATCTTAAATTAAAAGTACTCTTATAATCAGAAACTATTCCTTGTGTTGTTAATATCAGTCTTTTATACTTAACAAACAATTACCTTTAAATTTGTCATTTTTTTGCGAGCATATTACTTAATTAATTCCAATAGCCCGTAAAATAATCAAATTTGGATCATTATTACTAGACACATTAAGTGTTATACACGTGTTTTTTTTACTTATCGCTCTTGAGATTTATTTCTCGAGTTCTCGAGGCATTGCGTCTTTTTTTCCCGTCTCGACGAAGGACAAATTTCTCGAGATTTCTCGCCTCGAGAATTCTCGAGCAGAAACCCTAATGGTAGCTTTCCCAAAATAATAACAAATTTTCACAATGATTACGATTAAAACACTTATATTTGAATTTATTCAACATTTCCATTCGTGTTTTGTATCATAAAGACTGTGCACGTTGAAATCCGGCCGCGCATGGTGTGATACATCTTTTTATTGAATGTGCATATTCAACCAACACTTCTAATTAATAATTTGGGGTTATCAAGCTACATAATAAAGTCTAAAACATAATATAAACGTTACGTTGTCTATGAGTTTGATCACTATATATTCCACAGTGCCTATATTTTTTTGTCCACAGTGTTCTGACAGTGTTTACCAAATTTTGCTGTTAAAAATAGTTTTTTATTATAAATAAGATGAATCAAATGATACCTTATTAAATTCTCTTTTCACCATAGCTAACATTTTTCTAAGTGTATTTAGATTCAAATAGTTCGGAGGTGTTCTAACTTTGGTGAGTTTGACTTTTTGACAAAAAAATGGCTGCCATATAAAAATTACTTTCAGTGCTTGGAGTAGAAAGTTTTCCTGACTACCTCAAGTAGAATAGAGTTTCAAAACATTTTTTTTTTGTAAGATGACATTCTATTGACCATAAAACCGGTTGTGAAAATATAAATACAATTGTGGTATTGTAGCAGGAAGCGAGTGAAGATTATCAAAAAACGCTGGACAAAACATTAAAGATATGATGAAATACCTTCAGTAAAAACTGAGACAAGCCCATACAATTTTAATATGATTCTATTTTTATTATATACTACTATGATTAGAGATTATTTATAAAAAAGAACTGCTTGAAAATGTGTATCCGAAAGGGAGATGTACCATGCCATGCGTGGCCGGATTTCAACGTGCACAGTCTTTACTTCTGTTATATCAACCCATATAAATTGAACTATAGCACAAGCGGATGGACAAGTTAACTAAATTGCATTAATATAAGCTTACCTTGGCGTACAGAGGGTTGTGCACATTCAACAATCGTGCTGTAACATTCAGCCCCATTGCCTGTAAAGATAAATTTATTTTATAGTTTTTCTTCACTGATGTCAATACTAGAATGTTGTCTTTTACCATAGTAAATCTGTTAGGCGGTTATCACACTGACGCCGCAACTGCATGCGGCGACGGTGTGCAAGCGTGACAGCGCTATACACACGCAGAGCACCAGCGCCGTATGCGGAAACCGCAGCAGTGTGAAAGCCGCCATACATATGTTTTGAATGAACATCAGAAGTGGGATCTGTGTTGTATTACCCTAGTAATAAAGATTAATGTTTGTATACAGGTTGATTCAGCTTAGTAGACGTGAGCAGGATTAACATTGTTTTTACCATGATTACAGAGAACAAAATGTCTACGTAACAAAAAATAAAAATTCGTTGTTTTTCACTTAAACATGACAGCGGCCGATTTATTATAGTTAACTATGTATGTAGGATTGTTTTTGCTCACGTCTCCTGAATCAGCCTTTATACACAAAGTTTTAACCTTTGGTGTGCTAAATAACTGCTCGGTTAGGCAATTTTGCTAACAAGGTGAACAATAAATAAACAAATTCTTATTCCGACGTTATCATGTTTAACTTGCCAATGGGCATTCCTATACAAGATCATTATTAAGAAGAAAACCGGCCAAGAGCATGTCGGGCCATGCTCAGTGTAGGGTTCCGTAGTTGCCGGCCTATTACAATTCATTTATTCAAAAGGTCGTTTCTTACGGGAAATTTGGCGGCGCTTACGTCATTTCACTTACGTCCTTTCACTATGGGTTTTTGAGTGATAACTCAAAAACGGCTCAACCGATTTAATTCAATATAGTTTTCATTGAAGGTGCTTATTAGGCCTCACATTCATGAATTTTTTCAAACATTTTGGACACACGGTTCAAAAGTTAGATGTTGGGCGCCCTGTTTTAAACTTTCAGAGCTATTATTTACGAAAATATTAGTTCTTATTCATTTATATAAGTACCCTAATTCTTTTTAAAAGACCTACCCAACGATACCCCACACAGCTGGGTTGGAACGAAGAAAAGTTTCGCCCCCCACTTCACGTATACGGGAGGTACCCTAAAAAAATTTATTTTTCCAGTTTTTATTCTACCATTTTGTCGGCTTGGTTAATGCACATATTCAAACCAAATTTCAGCTTTGTAGTGCTAACGGTTACTTAGCTAGACCTCGGACGGACGGACAGACGGACATAGCGAAACTATAAGGGTTCCGTTTTTGCCATTTTGGCTACGGAACCCTAAAAATTGGATAACGTCATGTGTACGACAGTTTTTGTCATCATATCATTGCGCATGGAGGGGTCTTGCAGCTAATGGAGGATATGGACAGGAAAATTCAGAACTTTTCTTATAACGACTATTGCGTGATTTTCATTGGACATAAGGATTTCTATACTACGAAAAATTACAATGCAATCATATCCTCCCTTAGACAAAAGCTCCAGAATATAACACACACAAATGTAATACTTTGTACCCCTACCTTTAAATTAGGTAAATATTATAACTTATTCAATAGAAGAATTGAATTATTTAATAAGTTACTATACACTAGACGTGTGCGCCGATTCAAAATTGATCGGCGGCGGCGTTTGTCAAAAAATCGGCGGCGGCGGCGTGTTTTCGGCGTGAAATCGGCGTGACCTTGACTGTCGGCTTTCGTGTGTAAAAATCAAAGTAAATCGTTTTATTTGCTGACCAACTGATCAATTGAATCTGATACAGGTTGCTGGTGGTCTATTACATGTTTTATTTATAAAAGCTGGAAGAAAAAAAACAAAAATTCGTTTTCTTTGTAAAACTTGGTGTTGCCAACACCAATTCTTTCTTAAACATAATTGGTTTACATGAATTGATTTTACGTGTACCACGCTGAATGTAGCTCACATATTCAGCGTTTTGCCGATCAAAAATTACATTATATGCCTCTTGGTGCAGTTATAAATTTTCTCCTGACGTCATTCAGGAAAATTTCAAATTCCTTTTCGTGATTTCCCTGGACGACGTCAGTCAGTGTTCATCACCTGCTGAAATGTCTAGAATAGATCAGCGAGAACAGAACAGTCTGTCGTGTATGATACTCGAGTTATTGTACGATTCTGCGAGTGCAGTTTCGCGGTATATATGTGCTACAGGCATTACAATTAGAACTACTCCAGTCAATCGAGTCCTACTGGAGAGATATGTGGAAGCGGCGACAGCTTGTTTTGATTCCTTTAATATAATTGAAAGTTTTAAACCAGAAACATAACTCCCAGGAGTTTTCGCCTCATGATTGTTTTTCCTAGATCTGCATTTATATCACCTATCAAGATGACAGAAGATATCTTCTACAGTTTATACTACCCCGAGATTTTTGAATTGATAATTCCTGCTGTTTTTTGATTATTAATGCCATGGTACTCCACTTCAGTTAACTTATTCGCGCTACCTTTTGATCGCCTTCGCCTGATATATGAGACAAAGGTGATAACGCGAATGACAATTGATAGTTCAATTATTGACGTATGGCGGTCAAAAGGTTAATAAGAACACGAATAACCTAGCTACCTCTAGTCTTCTTTGAAGCGGAATATCTTAGTGGGTAGTGTTGTAGTCTACAGCATATTCTCTAAAACCAACCTACAAGACGATAATCGTAATTATGCGCATTATGTTGGGTTAATTGAACCTATCTGACAAACATAGTTTGTAGAACGCGTTATAATAATGAGCGTATTGTTAATATCCAATTGTTTAAAATGAGCAATTTGAGTATTAAAATGACAGTCAAGGCCACGCCGATTTCACGCCGATCATTTGTCGGCGGCGGCGGCGTGGCAAAACAGCCCGGCGGCGGCGGCGCGCCGGCGCGGCGCACACGTCTACTATACACAGATATATCTATGCACCAATATGCATATTTATTAGATTCATGCAGTAACCTTGAATTTTCGTCCAGTATGTTTTGGAAAAGAACAGGACACATAAATAACCAGGCTCTCTCAACTATTTTTAAAGACTTAGCATACTATATTTCTCAGCTTAGTCACATTTATACCTACCAATCGCAACCTTTCGACATTTTAACCGATTCATGTACACTAGACTTAAAACCACCAAGTCAAGATCAAGTAGACCCTGATGTTTCTTCTTTTTTAGGAGAGATTTATCCCCTTCTAACGTCGCCGTAATAAAATCGCAGACTAATTTGAGTATATTTCATCAAAATGTCTGCGGTGTTACGAACAAGAAGGATGAACTAGAATTGTATCTACACAATCTACCTGATATTATACACTTTGTATGTATAACTGAGCATTTCTTAAATAACATCTCAGCTCCACTGTTTCAATTAGCAGAATACAAACTTATTACTTTTAATACTAGGACAAAAAAGAAGGGGGGTGGCACATTAATTCTTGGCCATTTAGACAGGACATACGAAGAACTTTTAATCTGTAAAAAACTGTATAAAGTCGAATGTTTCGAGGTCTGCGGTATAAAAGACTGTAATACAAATGTTAATATTATATGTTGCTACAGAAACCCAATCGATGCTAATTTTGATTTGTTTATTGTCCAGCTTGAACAGCTGTTGGAGCACTTCTTTGGTAGAAAATGCATAATTTGCGGTGATTTCAATGTTGACTTGTTGAAGGAAGACAAAAAAACAGTCGAGTTTTTGTCACTGCTTACAGCCTATGGTTTTAGACCTCTTATTTCGGAGGCTACTTTTATGCGTAATGATTCACAATCGTGCTTAGACAATTTTTTAACAAATTTAACGGAAGACTGTGTGGCTTCTTTACTAGTGGACCACAATGGTTTGGCTGATGGCCATACAGGCATATTAAGTACTTTTACACTAGAAAGCAGCAGTAAGTCTAACGACAATATAGTATGGAAATTGGTTAGGAAATTTGATGACAGAAGTAAACTCAAATTTCGTCAGAAAATTATGGATGAGAGCTGGGATAACATAGGCATGAATACTTTCATTCAAAAATTCAACAGACATTTCAAAGAAAGCTTTAGGAAAAGGAAAATAAAGATACTGCTAAACAATGGTCCTAAGATAAAATGGATAACAAAGGGCATCAAAATATCAAGCATCATGAAGCGCGTTCTAGTTAATCACAAAACTACTTCTGATGACTCGATAGTGAAGTACAGGAAAAAATATGTAACAATTTTCAAACGGGTCATAAGGCATGCCAAGAGACTAGCAGTACAGGAACAAATTAATAAGGCAAAAGACTCATCAAAAGAAATATGGAGAGTTGTTAACAGGCATTGCCACAAAGCTGTCAAAGAGACAAGAAGCAATATTTGTCTAAAAATAGCTCAAGAAAATGGGCCAACAAATGTTCTTAACAACCCCGAGGATGTATGCGACACCTTCTTAAACAAATTCACACAAACTAACAGCAAGTGTAATACTACGGAAGACGCACTCTCAATGTTACGGGCTCATGCAGTTAAAATTCAAGATGACATGGTCTTCGATCCGGTGAATGAAGTAGAGCTAAAATATATTTTAAAAAGTATAAAACCTAAGACTTCCTGTGGATACGACGGGATTCCCATATCTGTCATCAAAGATAACGTTGACATTCTTGCCGGACCATTAGTTTACCTTTTTAACGAATGTTTTAAGACTGGTACTTTCCCAGACCAGTTTAAGGTAGCGAAAGTCCTGCCCATTCATAAAAAAGGACCAAAAACTGATCCCACCAACTACAGGCCCATTTCTCTTCTGCCAACACTGTCCAAACTTCTGGAAAGGCTTATGAAGGACAGACTAACAAAGCACCTCAACCGACATAATATTTTAAGTGAAAGACAATACGGGTACCAGAAAAGCAGAAGCACAAATGATGCCATTACAAGACTGATTCAAGACATAGTTCTCCAACTTAATAGCAAAAAGAAAGTAGCAGGTCTATTCCTCGATCTCAGCTCCGCTTTTGATACCGTTGACCACGGAGTTCTGCTTGCAAAGTTGGAACACTACGGTATAAGAGGGAAAATGTTTGACCTTTTTAGGTCTTACCTGGCAAAAAGGCAACAGTTTGTTGAAGTTAAATGGACTCAAGACAGCGTAGAAACCGTACACAGATCGAAATTAGCTAAGTTAGAAAGAGGAGTCCCACAAGGATCGATTCTAGGTCCTATCTTCTTTATAACTTTCATCAATGACCTAGTATCATTCATAGGGAATTCAGTTGCGGATGTAAAGCTTGTGGTATATGCTGATGACACCAACGCTATAGTATCGGCGGAGGACATGATACAGTTGAACTATAAAGTTAATTTAACTCTGCAAGCTCTAAATACCTGGTTCTGCGCAAACAACCTTAAATTGAATTGCGCCAAGACCAATGCTTTATTGTTTAAAACTACTTCGAGAAACAAAGACAGCCTGCAGGTGTTATCAAATGGAGTTGAAATTCATCAAGTAGATTCCGTTACATTTCTCGGAGTCAGGATCGATTCGAGTTTGTGTTGGAAAGAGGAACTATCATCACTAGTCAACTCAATAAGTTCGGCCTGTTATGCACTAAGAAGCCTTAGAGATGAGGTGAACACGGCTCAGCTAAAACTGGTGTATCACGCGTTGGTGGAATCTAAAATTAGGTACAGCGTAAAATTCTGGGGTAATAGCTACCTTTACAACACTCAGTCTGCCCTTGTAGCCCAAAAGAGAGCGATAAGGACAATAGCCAGAATACCTCAGATGACATCATGTACAACCTATTTTAATAAGTTTGAAATTCTTACTGTACCTAGTCTTTATATTCTTGCCATTCTCAGCGACCTTATAAAGTATCTTAACTGTATTGAAACGTTGGAAGAAAGACAAAAGCGACTGGAAACTAGAAGGAAGGACTTACCACAAACAATAACTACTAAACTGCAAGTCGTCAAACACTCTTCGGCATACCAGGCAGTCACTCTGTTTAATAGATTGCCATCCGAATTGAAGTCAGTCACTAATTTAAATTTGTTTAAAAAGCGTCTTAAAACTTATTTGTCGAAGAAGTGCTTCTATACAGTGGACGAGTTTTTGTCAGTTCAGAGGGCAACGCAGTGTTTATATTAGTTTATTATTACAAAGTTTTCACTGACATAGTATTAATATTATTATAATATATAGTTGTTACTGACATAATATTAATAAATAAATGATGATGAATTAATCTAATTAACTTGACATAGACCTAGGTATATAAGTTATGTTATATTTTTATTAAAAGCCAACTATTGATAATTTGTTATTATGTTAGATAATTGTAACACTTTTAATTCTGATTCCTATTTAATACTTGTAAAACTGTAATTATGAAATGAATGTGTGAAATTCAAACGCAATGTATATTGTTATATGAATAAATGACTATGACTATGACTATGTATACGAAATGCTAAGCTAAGATCGATACTCGGTGCCACGGTGCGACGAAATACATACCCCCTTATTCATAAACGTCTCTCAGGCCTGAATTAGATCATTTATATTTTATCCTTATCTAACACTCTGACAGTTGTATATGTTAGAAACGGGTGTGTAATGTTTTATATACAAACAAATATCATAAATTTAATTTTTCATAACAACGAATTGCATAATTTCAATTTGTATAATGGATTACATTGCATAAAAACAAAATGCATAACAACTTTTTTCATATTTTCATTACTTATAATACTCATTTTGCATAATTTTAAATTTCATACTAACCAATGATAGTTCAGATTGCATAAACACGAACTACATAATTTTAAATTGTATAATTATTAAGTTGTATAAAAACAAATGCATAAAATAAACATGCATAATTATAAACTGTATAAAGAACTATATAAAAGTAAGTAGCAATGAAACACCAACTGATACACCTATTGATTATCTAGTTTTGTGTGGGTCCGCCTGACAACCTAATCCCATGAATTGCCTTAAGCATTATTTTTTTACGAAAGCTGCGACTGCTATCAACCCAGAGGGGAAACTAAGCCGGAACGAATCCTCCTAGCGGTCATTTGCCCTGATGCTCATATGTAATTAGAGTTGCCATAACATTCTATTAGCTAACCATTTTTTTGTGAAGAGGGAGGCCTCTTGCGTGAAAATGCGTTACGCCTACTTTTCTGGCAGAAGTTCGTTTCCTAGGAGTTCGCAGTTCTAACCTTCTCATCGGCAGAAGTTCCGTGGGGGTCACAGTTCTAATCTAACCTAACCTACTTTTCGGCAGAAGTTCGTTTCCGTGGGGGTCGCAGTTCTAACCTAACCTACTTTTCGGCAGAAGGTCGTTTCCGTGGGGGCCGCTGTTCTAACCTAACCTTCTTTTTGGGCAGAATTTCGTTTCCGTGGGGGTCAAACCTTTGAACTGCGACCCAACTTAGCCTATTTTTCTGGCAAAGGTTAGTTTCCTTACGTTATCATAGGGATTCCGGAGGAAACCCGTTAACCTTTTCGACGCCATGTCAAACGCAAAACCTACCACTCAGACGCCACGACATCTAAATGTTAAAAATGAAGTTAAACTTTATGCGTGTCCATGAAGATCTATTTTGCTCTGTGGTCGGTGACCGATATATCGGTCTTTGGCGTTGGACCTGTGGTGCCGATACATACGTCTTTGGCGTGGAAAAGGTTAATATCAATCACATATTATATGTCATATTTTATTAGTCAAAATAAACGTTATATCATAGTTAATGTTATTATAATTGATAAGTAGTATACTAATTAAACATTATGATATATGACGTTATAATAATAGTACATTATTGTCGAGGAGGTGAAGTAGCCCATTGCGGGCTGAGTATTATGTTTAAACGGACGACCGGAACGGGAGTCCGTTTAAGTTAATACGAAGCCGGCAATGGCTCTTCACGCCGAGTCAAATATAGTGCTTTTCTCAAAAATGGTGCAAGAAAATAAAAATAAGTAGGTATGTCAATCGAAATAAATTTTGTCCTTAGATTTCGCTGGAAACAAGTTATTCATTGCAGAATTCGCCTCTGCTCTTAATTCTGGAGGCGTATATTCCATATTCTCGTCACATGAAGTGGAACTCATTTTCTTTAAATAAATACTTTCACTATTACTACTATTAGTAGGTATTTCGTTTACTTCGTTAGCTACTTATAAAATTTTCATAGAAAAAGTAAAAACATTTGCTTTACCGCCTTTTACTTTTTTTTAATATTCAATAGAAGTGTATTTTTCTGCCGAACAACGCCAATCTATTTGAGACAGCTAAAAACACGCGGTACCAACATTATAAATAATTGTAACTCGTTCTCTATTTTGGCTGTTTAGGAACTGTTCCACCTAGTTCTATAGCCGTTACTACTTAAAAAAAAAGTATGTACCTCGACAATAATGGAATTTGTATTGGAAATTTACGGATCGAAATCGAGACTGCAATTTCCGTAACTTTTTAAATTTTTAACTGATCATAAACGAAGCACTTCACCGCCTGATATTAAACCGTAAAAGTCAACCTTGCGGGACATTTTTGAGAAAATGATATTAGTGAAAATAAACATTATGTCAAATGTTGGTATGACAAATGAGTATTACGCTAATTAATCGTTATTAGATATAAAATTATGAATTGTGTTATTATAAAAAACGTTTATTATGCTTTTCAAGCGTATGCTAACAGAAAATATGAATTTTGTTTGTATGTAAAGTGAACCGCACCCGTTATAAACAGACAAAATATAAATTAAATAATTGAGGCCTGAGAGACGATTATGAATAAGGGAAGGGGGATAGTTATTAGGCAAAATTTAGGTTCCAAACCAAATTAATACTTACAAAAACTATTTAAGACGGAGTATTTACCATGCGAGTTTGTTTTGGTGAGTTCGGTAGTAGTAGCAGTGACAACGGACGAAAAAAGCGAACTCGAAAGAGGGTAGATCGCTATGGTGTGTGGGTAGGCCACAACTGACACTCGCAGCAACTTCAGTTACTCCACTCCGTGATAATGGCGCATGCAACTGTGCCGAAATATCGGAAACTCTCAAAAACAAACTCACATGGTAAATACCCCTTCTTAAATAGTTTTTGTAATGTTAACAACCTAGAAGTACTATCAACAATTAAAAAAAAGAAAAACGGCACATTTTGGATTCAACCTACTAAAATTAATAATTGAAGGGAAGCGAGGCCGCGGTAGAAGGCGTACCTACATCATAGACTAAAAATATAAGAGACTGGTTAGAAGTGAAGAGCATAGATAGACTAATTCGCATGACTAAAGATAGATATACATATAGATATATGGTCGCCGACCATCTGGACGGAGATGGCACATGAAAAAGAACAAGAAATGTTAATGACCATGTTAGCTTAAAATCGTAAATTAATACTTACATTCTGCAAGTCATCGCCCGCTTGGGTTCTAAACTTGTTAGCTACTGATTGTTCAGCTTCCGTCGGAGGATCATCTGGCAACTCTTGCTGCACCTGTTAAATATTAACATCAATAACCTAATTGAAATTACGGTTTGGAGATAGGGAATGCAATAACCGATCAAATTTCATAACCGGTTACGGTTATTTTTGTTAAAATGTGATAAAATTACCGTCAAAACCTCAAAAAAATCAGTAAGATAAATAGAATAGGTCATTAATTCGAAAGAAAGTGGAAAATTTGTGGTTCAAGGTTAGCCGCACGAATTGCTTAGGTGGTCACACTCACTGCAAATCGTTCACCGAAGTAGAGTAAAAGGAAATAAACCTGATATTATTAAAAAATATAGTACAGGAATCATAGTTCTAGAAGAAAAACTATGATTTTACAACCTTTTATGATACAATTTTAGGTGAAAATAATCGTAACCGATGATTCGAATTTTCAATAATCGGTTATGTCATAATTTCGGTTGCGGTTATAGCCGGTTTGCATTCCCTAGTTCGCGACAGTTGTGGTTACATTAATTCCCCTCCCCACCACATATAAGACATGGTCATAAAAACATCATGAAGTTATAATTTTAAACTAGACGATGCGGTTCGGCCACAAAGTGAGGCTGAAAGAGAGGGTATCATTAGGGGATTCCGCCTTTTTTTGACTAAAGAGGTAATAACGTTATCAGATAATAATGCCAACGTGACAACAAGTCAAAATGTCAATGTCTGTTATTGACAATTTTGTAACAAGAGCGAGTGAGACACCGCACCCTATGTTATGCTCTCTATCGTTTTTTCTAGTCACCTATGAACGATTGTTTTGCACGGTAATAATATAATAATAATAATAATAAAGTTGGAAAAAGTATAGTGCTGTCCGGTTTCTGTACTGGTCCGCGAAAAACATAAGTCAGGTCATGGCACAGATAACCTCAACCACTAGAAAGATCATGAGTAACAACTCGAGGTCACCGCACAAAGGTGCTCTCGTACTAATTTTGTATGAGAGCGCGACCGCTTATTTCAGTTGAATTAAAGTTTATAATAGACATGTGCGCCGCGCCGCCGCGCCGCCGCCGCCGACGATTTTTCCACGCCGCCGCCGCCGATGATTTTGACCGGCGTAAAATCGGCGTGGCAAATTTTAATGTTTTAATGCCCGGAAACGGTAAATGACTAATGAGTGGCCAATATACTACGTATTTTTAAAGATACTTTTGCTTCTTGACTTGTCCTTTGCCAGATACATCAACTGACGTCATTTCGATGCCATTGTAAGATTTACGTCAACGACTTATTGGTGATTTCTGACGGCTGGTTTTTGGATTTTTTCTATTTGTTATCTATCTTCTTTAGTATATCTTTCGTCTTAGGTTAGGTTATTCACAATATTTTTATGAAAGTAAAATACAAAAATAGATCAAAAACATATAAAAACAATAAAAAATATATAAAAAAACCTAACCTAGGGATCCGTCGGCAACGGAGCAAGGCCCAGGCTGCCGGTGGTCAGGGCCGCATAGAGAGCAACCTTCGGGCTGGCGCGCCGTGTCCAAGATTACCGCCATCTGATTCTGACCCTTGAACCAACATCAACCCCGAAGCAAAAGTCTTTCAAGATGTTGGCCGAGACTCTTCGCAATGAGAGCGCACGCAAAATATGCAAAGACAAGTCTCTTTCTCGGTTCTCCTTACACGTGGTTCTCGTGACGGTGATGTCGACGAGCATTGCCCTGCGAGCGATCTATCAGCATGATATCAGGCTTATTGGTAGCAATAGTTCTGTCCGTGATGATAGATTGATCTCAATAGCGCGTGGCACGACCATTTTCGAGGACTGGCGCAGGCGTGTACTTGTAGTACGGCACTTCGCGGTCCCGAAGGCCGTACATAAAAGCAACCTGCTGGTTTATAACCCTAGCTACGAGATTATGTCTGTGCAAGTGCTCGCCGCTAGCAAGATGACAACAACCGGAGATGATATGCCTGAGTGACTCTCCGGGACAGCGATATATTATCGTCATGATTCGGGCATACAATACCGGTCTTACTTGCCCTAGTCATAATACCTTCGCCCGCAATTGCACAGGCAAAACCGTCGGTTTCTTCGAAGAGGTCCCCAAATCGTAACCAGTTCAACCGGGAGCAAGTCTACGTGTCCCGTGAGGGCGCTGTAAAACCGCCCGTGTAGCTCCTTACTTTTTTTTTTTTGTGAAATGCCCCTCAAGTTTGATGTTGGGATCCTTGATAAATCGAGGGAACTGTTTAAGGCCACTACCTGACTTGGCGATACGGTATCGGTGCAGTAAAGGATGTTCGGTATTTTTTTACCGATTCTATATTTGAATGCAAGCTTCCTGATTGGCGCGGGCTACGCGGTGAAGGTGCGGCATGTCGCAGTCCGCGTCACGGTGTAAAAACCTGCATGCCGAGCTCGCACGTGTAATTTCGTGAACGAAATGGCGGCGGCAAGAGCTACGTGTATTATTTTGGTTGCCGATGTGGAAAAATATCCACTTTTATGTAACTAGAACTGAACAAACTAAACTAGAATCACTAGAATGCATCTTCTTCATCTGACATCCTTGTCTTTTAGAACTCAACGTACAATTTTCTCTCACGAATTACAGATGCAAAATCAGTCGGTTTTGCACTTATTAACTTCGGGGCTTTTTGTGTTATCGTATTCGATGTTCATGCAAGTGGTGTAGCCAGTTCTACATAGATAAAACAAATATGTATGTCTATACATATAACTAGTTTATCTTTTGTAAAATTCTCTAAAATCATGTCTTGTATTTAAAATATGCAAAGTTTGCTAGATAATCATACATTGTCAGAGATTTGGGGAGTTTTATTTACGGAAGTTATAATTAATAACTCAGTAGGCTTCGATTTAGAGGGTATTTTGTCAATTTCCCCAATAATATTAAAAAATATATACCACGCCGATTTCACGCCGATCACGCCGCCGCCGCCGGTCAAAAAAAGATCGGACGCCGCCGCCGATGATTTTGGCATCGGCGCACACCTCTAGTTTATAATCATTACACATGTGAATTAAAAATATTCACAAAAAATAAGTTACAGGGGTGAACCTAGATTGTTATACTACAAATTGGTGCAGAATACTATCGAGATGAGCTGTTCGAATCGTGGAAATGTACGAATAAAATTGCGCTTATGTGTGGTGACCTCGTGTTCCCTGTAAAGAGTCCGGTAACGATTTGAAAACTAAAATCGCTATATTTCGTTTTTTTTTGAGATTAGAAATTCAATAAACATAGAAACAGAAGTTGCCAACCTGTTCTAACCTGTTCTGTTTGAATGTTCAATTTAAACACATTGCAAGCACACCAACAAACGATTAGTTAACACGATGAAGAGTTCACATTTGTAAATAAATAATGACAATTTGCAGATTATAAACCATAACAGCAATAAAAACACAATTTCGTTTTGATTATCACGTTAGAGACACATGACAATTGAAAAACTGACAGTGACACACGCATACGTTATAAATCGAAAACCATTTGTTTCGAACCTCTTTTTCTCCAGGTTAATATTGTGCAACATTCACTAAAACATTAACAATGTTAGGAATAAATGAATTAATTGTTGTTATAAGCAGAAACGTCTGCTAACGATATTTCAATTTTATAATTGAAAGGAAAAATGGAAAAATTCACCGCGTCGAGCAAGACTCGAACTTGCGACCTCTCGGAACACCATTCCATTCCATTCCATTTTTTCCACTTTTCCTTTCAATTATAAAAAGTATTTATATATTTTACGTACTTGTATAACTTAATTTTAATCAATTAAAACCTTACTTTTTTCACCTCTCCAAGCAAAAATCGCGAAACAGGTGTTAAATAAGGGTGAATTATTTATAAATGAAGCATTAAATTAAAAAATCGTTGTATTTATTCCATTTAAAAAGAAACGATCTTTCATAATATGTACACAAAATTATAGAGGTTATGTTAGTTACTTCAAAATAGCATTAAAAAGTTGAGCGAAATCGAAAATAAGTTTACCGGACTCTTAAGGATGAGGTGTCTGTGTAGTTTATGCTACAGGGTTGTCCTAACAAAATGAGCGGTTACCTTGACCATAATCTGCTTCAACTCGTCCTGTAGTGTACTGGCCAAGAGATTGTTGAGTTCGTAGAAGCCTTCTTGATTAGGCTCAGCGGGGGGTTTGTTGTCGGCTAAGGACAAATGGTTATTATTAGTGTACAGTCGACGTCAAAGATACGTTTACACTTTTGCATCTTACTACATTGTAATAATAAGGTGCAAAAGTGTATATGTACATATATTTGACGTCGACTTTACTTAACTCAGATGGTTAGTGAGTATTATGAATATTTATGAATTCGAGTGATTTGAAGACGATATGCGATTTGTTTTTTTTTATGTATGTTCACCGATTATTCGAAGGCGGCTGGACCGATTCGGAAAGTTCTTTTTTTTTGTTTGTAAGAGTATACTTCACAGTTGCTCCTGTTGTCACCAGGTCCAGGTCTCATGATGGGATCCTGGAGAAATCGAGGGAACTCTTCGACTATTATAGGCACACCTCTATGAAAATGAAATGAAAAATAGTTTATTGGTCACAATCATTGTGTTTAGAAATTGAGAAAGAGTTGAGACCTAGTAAGTATGGGAATACTTGTGTCAGGGAATACTCTATAGGTGTGCCTATAATAACTATTGATTGCAGTATTTTTTACAGCAGCTCGGACATTTCCTCTTGGAAAAGCGGATCCTAAGTGAAGTCGGTTCTTTTTTGCTTTAAATTTATTAAATATCAGCCACTGCATTGCAAAGGCCTTAAATGTATACTTGTCTCTGTTCCTGGCAACTGAATGGTGCATCCCTGTCAGTCACGACAGCTTTAATACTTTTTTCTACTCATCGACTGTAAAGCCGGTGATCCATTGGCGAGCAAGACCGCTGGTACGCCAACGAACTCGCGAGCCAAAAGTCAAAACCGCCAATGGAGCACTTAAAAGTCTGCGGACTTAAACACCGTCGGATTTGCTCGCCAGCTCTTTGTGCATGCTTGCAATTCTAAGTCCGCGGTGCGAAAAACCGCCAGTCGATCACGCGAGCCGGCGAGCCGACAGTCTTTTCGTGACCTCGGTGACGAACGGACGTGCTGCGCAGCGACATCCACAACGTCTACTTAAACACAAAAATGGATTTACGCTCGTTTCGCCACGAGTTTGTATTAGATTTTATACATTGTTTCAAGGGACATGACTGTCTATGGAAAAACACCAGCAGAGACTATAAAAATAAAGTTTTAAAAACGTCGGCGTTCAATAAACTACCTCGGACATCCTTAAATAATTTCTGTAGTCATTTGGTTCACCAATGAGATCTGTCAATAAGTTTAAATGGGATAAGCGTTGCCTTTCTTGCAGCCAATTTTTTACCCACACTTTGCGACGCCTTTTTTCTTTTTATTTTGTTCTTTCTCTTCATATAACAGTAGCCCAGCAGGTAACAAGGTAATTCCAGCTAGGAACACGACATGTCTTCGCCAACGATGAGAGTAGACTGTTTGGTACGCTAATGGATCACCAACGCGAGTAGACGAACCAACGGTTTAGACCGTTAGTTCGGCGGCTCCCCAATGGATCACCCGCTTAATGCTTGAATTAAGACTTTATAGACCGAACTACTAGCGCATACTTTTCGATGGAGCTTTTATGGTCCCATATTTTAAAGAAGCGTTGCCGAAGATCTAAAATGGATTTTCATGCGATATTAAAGCGACTATAACAATAGTCGACGATGCTAAAATATGGGATCAGAAAAGCTCCATCGAAAAATATGCGCTAGTAGTTCGGACACTTCGGACTACAAAGTCTCAATTCAAGCATTATAGTCGACGAGTAGAAAAAGCACTATTTCAGATTTAAAATATCGTCCCAAAAATATGTCTGGAACTTGTATAGTCGCCACCAGATATATCGGAGCGGCCAAGGTGACTACAAACTGAAAAAATCCGTCCCCGCAAGGGGAACGCACAGGTAGATTTCGCATCTTGTCCTTGTGGATGAATGGATAAGGGCGCTGCGTGGTAGCGCATGGGATACCAGTTCAAAGTTTTTTTAGTACGACCTATGTGATATTTAACGTGAATTTAACAGTAAAAGTCGGGCACAAGAATTTTGACCTGCTAAACAAGGCCAAAATCCGCACTTTCAGATTTTTTTCATTTTTTTTTTGAAAACTATGCATTTTGCCGACAGACATAGTTTTTGAATATTTTAGAGAAAAAAATAACCTTTCGATAAAAAATATTGCTGACATAAAATTATTCACCGTTTAGGAGTTATGAATTTTCTCCAGAAAAATTTAGGTTTTTTTTAAATTCGACTAAAATTAACGACATTTTCTTAAAGATATGATTTAGGGAGTTATAGATATTCAGGTCCCACGCCATATAAAAGAAAAACGGATGGTATATTTTCCATAGGAAAAATGTTATTTCCGAAAAACTGATTTCATAAAAAGTGAGGCCCTAGCCGTCCCTTTGGCCCTATTCCGCCCGTTCACGAACTTGTCCTAGGTATCAACCAGGGCGATTTTTGTACCAAGTTTGAATAATAAGTAAGTTTCATTGGTAAATTTATCGGTTTAAATGAATTTCTAATTTTTTTAAAATAAGAAATAGTTTATACAAAATGTTTATTGCCACTTTGACATCTGTCAATAAAAGATGTCTTTAGACTACGCCCCATACTGGTGAAATCGCCATCTAAAAATCGTGTTTCGCTGAGTAACAATGAGACATGTGTTTTTTTTTAATTGGTCGTAACTCGGAAACTAGGCAAAGTTCAGGAAAGTTTGTAAGACATTTTAGTCTTCAATTATGATCAGGAATACGCTGTTAAAATTATTCGGTTTCTCCATGTTACACCGGGTATATATATAAACTTTTGAACCAGTGGTCATTTTGGAATCTGGGGGTCATAACAAGACCTCCTGTAAAGATTTTTTTTCAAATTTCGATTGTGTCGAAGAAATGAATAGGTAGACTCGATTTTCGAAATCTACCTAAAAAACCTCTATTGTCAAGACAATAAAGTGCATGCTCCTATATTATTGGTACCTTGGCCGCTCCAATATACAGAGTGACCAAAAAGGAACTAAAGTCCCGTCGGCTGTAAGGTTTTGGGACGCTACTAATCCTCCCTAGATGGTTTTGGAACCTCTCGTGGAAGGCGGTGAGTCAATATCGTCCCAAACGGGAATTTAGTTCTTTTTTGGCGACCATGTATTTAATGGCGACTGTAACTAATCTACAATTGTAAATAAAACAAATACTCACTTTTCTCACTCTCTGCGTCAGCGGCGTCCGAAGCAGGCGCAACTTTCTCAGTCTCTTGTGTATCAATATTTTCCACTGGTTTAATAGATGTAATAGTTGTAGACTCTTGCTGCAGATTTGGTTTCCTTCTAGTCCTTACCCGTTTTGGCTTTGGAGGCGGACTATCGTCCCATTCTGAAAATATAATCAATTAAAATCGCTGAGAAAAATGTTTATATGTTGGTTTAGTGTAAGCTGGTAGTAAGCGGGAAGGCATACCGCTTCATATGAGTAACTTAACATAGGGCAGATGCCCCGGTTTTGGCCACTTTAAGGAGAGTTTGTGTGTTCAGACGTCCGTAATTTTGTGTCAATAAGGAATTATGACACTCTTTTTGTACTAAGTCAATGGAAATATATTACTATATTTATATGAATCTCCGCTGTTAAGATTCTAACATGATTTCTTATTTTTTTCTTTAATGAAATATCAGAAAGGGGTCCAGGAGCCAGTTTTGGCCACTTTTTTCCATGGCTCCTGATAGCTAAATGACAACTTATACACGACAGATGACAGTGCCATCTGTACTGCCATATTTTACTCTTATATTAACCATAAACCATAGTCGTAAATTTGTCTATACCTTAATAAAGTTGAAAATGGCCAAAACCTGCACAGTGGCCACAACCGGGGCATATGCCTTACATGATCTTGCATCTGCCCTGAAACTCTTATTATTATCATAGACTTAAAGATATAATAGACGGCCATAGTCGTAGAACGTTTTGAGGCTCCAAGTTTTTAGCGCCATCTAGTTCAGAGCGACCTAAAGATAGCCAAAATGTAAGAGGAAATGTCACCTGCTCTAGTACGCTAGTCGTTACTAGATGGAGTAGCAGAGCAGGTGACATTCCCTCTTACATTTTGGCTATCTTTAGGTCGCTCTGAACTAGATGGCGCTAAATACTTGGAGCCTCAAAACGTTCTACGACTATGGCCGTCTATTATATCTTTAAGTCTATGGTATTATATAAGTCTTTGTCACTTGCAAGGATGCTAACGATACCGCACTAATTTATCACACTCTCTTATAGCTGTACTGTACAGTCACCATCGGATATATCGGAGCGACCAAGGTGGTCTCAAATATCTGAACAACGCCTCTATTGTCTAGGCGACAAAGTACATGTTCAGATATTTTTGAGTACCCTGGCCGCTCCGATATATTTGATGGCGACTATATAAGCAGACAGACTTTACATTATCTTTAATAAACTGTCAAATTCTACTTGAATCCTGACATGCATCGGCAGTAGAGATGCGCCGAATATAGACTTTACCGAATACGAATATTCGGCCGAACGTTCGGTTCAGATCTTACCGAACCGAATATTCGGCCGAATTATTCGGTAAATCTAAACAGGTTTATGCAGGTCCGCGCGGCTCGATGAACGCGATTTTTTTATTTCTAGTAAAATAATATGTGTATGCGACCTTGGCATTGTCAATGACAATGTCAACATTTGCAATTGTTATTGATAATATTGATGGTGAATTGGTGACAGACGCTGATATGGTGCTTAAGGGGCTACTTTGAAAAATTATAGGTTTTTTCAAACGCTCTAGTGACTAAACAGGAAAAGGGAGTGAATTTATTTTCGAATATATATTATTAGACTATATACTCTTGTTTTTGGCACAAGCCGAAACACGATTGCTGAAAATTGCCTCGATAGAAAAATAATCCAATTTGTTCCTTTTTCCCCTTATTTTTCTTAGCTTACGTAAACTATATTAGAGATTAAGCAATATAACTAAGTAAAAAATATGGTATTCTGGTTTATCTAAAAAGTCACAGAAGTAAAATTAGACAAAACTTTATAGATTCGCTTATTTATCGTAGTTTGTTCAAAAAGTCTGATCCTTAAGAGTGCTGCATCTCTTTCTTTCGTGCACGGGAGCCATAAACGTGTCTCTAACGGATGGGCGTGGCTTGTCCGAATCGAGGAATGGCCTTAAACTGAATAATAAAGCTTACAAAAATCAAGGTTTCTATAATATATCTTTTAATAACTTAACTTTTAAGAGCTAAAAATTGTATGAATGATTAATTTATTATCAGATAAATATCATATGTTTATTCGGTAAATATTCGGCAGTTTTACCGAATAATTCGGCCGAATACCGAGCATTGAAAAACACGCCGAATATGCCGAATACCGAATAATTACCGAATATTCGGCGCATCTCTAATCGGCAGAATCCACCTTACTAAACCCGAGGAGGAAAAGTTTACTGACTACGAAAAAAGCAGATATTGTAAGATTTTTTGCAAGCTTAGAGATCTAGGCTTGTGTAAGCGTACTTTTACATGTTTCTTTTGAAACAGTAATTTAATTTATTTTATGTACACCCATATCATAAACCCTCCATGATGCGTTCAAAAACCGCACTCTATAACCACCATAAAAATAGATTGTTTCGTTAGTAGTCAGAACAAATGTCTTATCTGTAACGATGTTATTATTATCAAATAATAATCAAAAATTCCATTTCATTATGAAAATCCGGGTGGGCCCCGCCCGCCGGCACGCGCCCCCCCGACCGCCGGCACAATCGAGTTGGCCATGGCGATGGCGGTGCAATCCGTGCAATGGCAGTCATTCAATTATCATTTCGGGTTTAATAATATGTGTGTAGATAAAGCAGTGTATGCAACTGTACGTAATTAGGCCTTAAAACACTCGTGTGATCTTATTATGAAACTCACTTCGTTCGTTTCATAAAACCACACTCGGGTTTTAAGGACCCCTATTACGTAACAGTTACATAAACTACTATAATAAGAAATAAGAAAAACATCTAACAGCATTACAGAAAGACCAATGCGCTGATAAATGAACAACGAAAAAGAAAAGTAGATATATATAATTCCCGTCGGCTGTAAGGTTTTGGGACGCTAGCAATCCTCCCTAGATGGTTTTGAAACCTCTCAGATCGATTCGATTTGGACTTTTGTACGGCCATTGAGCGGCGGCGCGGCGGTGAGTAATGGTCACTCTGTATACAGTCAAAAGGCGAGACGAAGCAATGAATTGTCGCTAAAATAAATAAAAACTTCTTCCCGCCATACAAATTTAACTTTTCTAATCAGTAATCACCATTGTTGGAAATGTCATTGTGACCCCGTCCCCATTGCGACATAATAAAGCTTTCTTCTCTCGGCTTCTGATCATAACTTACCATCGAAGGGTTTCGCGTACAACACAGGATTTTTATCAATAACCGTTGGTGTGTGGACGGGCTTAACGGGCCTGGGCTCTATAAAAATAAATCAACATTCAACAATTAGAACTAATACAGTAAAATTTTTGTAAATACACTTGAGTTTAACTGTACACTTTATAATGTTGGTAGCTGTCTCACGAATGTTTATTTTAGACAAAGGGGCTATTCATAAATTATGTCATTTCAAAATAGGGGGGGGGGGGGGGGTCTGGACATCGGATAATGGTAACATAACGTAGGAGGAAACGGGTCCATTCGAATTCTAAGCATAATCTTTGGGGGTCAAAAATCGTCAAAAATCGATGACATAATTTATGCACAGCCCCAAAGGTAGAGTTTATATTCTTACAAGAATTGACCTAGCCCCACATACTGATGTGCCGCCGAGAAAAACTCCGCAATTGCGGAATTTTTCACATGGGAACATTTTGAAAACTTCTCATAAACTTTTATGCAGATTGAAACTTTCGGTTCAGTAAATTTAAATTTCTCATATTTCTTCTAAAATGTTCTGGAAAAGTCCGAGAAGTTTTCCAACTTTTTTAAAACAACGTGTAACAACCCGTGTTACACCCTGTATAAGGCTTGTGCTGTGGGTATTACTAGACGACGATTAATACTTTAACCCTTTGACCGCTACAGTCGGCTGTGGCCGACATCGGAAAGTCGGGCCATGTACGCCACGACGGCTACAGCCCTCACAGCCGACAACTTTGCTAATCCAATAGGGACCTACGCGGAATTCCGCAAAGTTCAATTTCGCTCAACGACAGTGAGGCGTCACGGGCACGGCATATTACTTCGTCGTCTAGCGTTAAAAAAAAACAAATGAATCTCAAGTGCTATTAGAACTGTTGTAAAAACTTACCAGCCACTTTGTAAACCTGTTTTACAGGTTGCATTCTCTCTGCATAGTAGTGTTCAGCTCTCGGCTTCTTCGCCGGGCTTCGTAGATAATCTGTAAGAAGGAATACGAGTTTTATTGAGTACAGTCGCCATCAAACATATCGGAGCGGCTAAGGTACTCAAAAATATCCGAGCATGTACTTTATTGCCTTGATAATAGAGGCGTTGCGTTGTTCAGATATTTGTGAGCACTTCATCCGCTCCAATATATCTGATGGCGACTGTACTAGTAAGTACTATGTAGTGTAAGGTAACGAGCGAAAAAAAATTCACCTCCACTTAATGTATACGGGAGGTCCCCAATAAAAATATTTTTCTAGTTTTTATTCTACCACTTTGTCAGCGTGATTAATGCACATACTAGTACCAATTTTCACCTTTCTAGTGCTGATCACCGAGCTAAGCCGCGGAGAGACAGACGGACACACAGACGGATATGACGAAACTATAAGGGCTCCTAGTTGACTACGAACACTAAAAACGCATCATTATATCAGCTCTAGATTTCTCAGATTACTTAGGTTGTAGGTATAAATATAAATAGATTTTACTAGATTTGAATCAAATAAATGAGTCAAATCGCAAAGAAACAAATAATTGGCGAATAAAATGACTAACGTCCGGCGGCCTACATTATTCATTTGTCTCATAGCAGAATAAATACCTACATGTAAATGCGCCATTACACATCGATGTCAATGGCAGTGGCGGCCTTAGGGGGTGGCGAACAGGGCAGTCGCCCGGGGCCTCGCGCTTGCAAGGGCCTCGCAACAACTCGATCAGATTTTTGTTTACATGGGCCGCAAGGGGCCTCGCGAAGGTTAAGACCGCCACTCCCAATGGCGAAGTATAAAACCCTCCATTGAGCTTTGGCATTAAGAAAGAACAACCCTATTTATATATTTATTAAAACGCTAAACGTTTTGTAAAACATCTGTGTAACTTATCACTTAATAAAAAGGTTGAACTTAAAAATGCACGCCCCAAATTTAATACAAAGATAAGCTAAAGTGTACAATAAAATTATCACCATTTGTAACGACCCCTTCCCTCACGAACTTGGCCTTCGTAACCGGCGGGTAGGTCCTGCCTGTAACAAGATAACTGGGTTGTTAATATCATAAAATAACCTGCAAAGATGATGCAAAACAAACAAGAACGACAGATGAACTTGGATTTAAACGCCAAAACTGTATAACCGTGCTCTTTGGTGCCTACATAGACTAGTGACCTAAAATTACATACTAGTAACGTCAACGTGGCACTGATATATAACTAGGGGGCTTATGTGCTGCCCCCTAGAGTTCACGAAAATATTGTAATCGCTTGATAGTTGAAGATGACCGCTAAATGTAGTCATACATATTGTATGAGAAACTAACACAAGTAAAAGTTCGTCTCCTTAACAACTTTCAACATCAGTAGATGGGTTATTTCCTTTAAACATATAGTTACCCGATTTATACCTTTTTGCTGTAAGCTGAAATTGAAACATGATGTCAGCCTTATTGTTATATACCTTTATAATATAACTTACCAGACTTTAGAAGTTCAGAACATGGAATGTTAAGTTTCCTACCAAGCTTCCTTACCTGAATACCTATATAAAACTGCCGTATTATACATAGACACTGACGGAAAACTCACACTCTAAACCGTTATATAGGTAGAACTGTAAAATTTAGAACAGATAGTTTTCTAATTGCGTGATACTACACTAAAAGTGTTTATTTTTTAACATGAGTAAATACGGACACATTTCACTACTCCCTGCGGACGCAGTTGCGGATGCAGACTAGAATCTTATATAGACATTGATAGAAAAATGTGGCATCGACAGACCCTAAAAAATATGTCAAGAAAATACAGCATTTATTTAGGACTGTTCCCAGGTTCACACTGCTAATAATTACTATCAAAGCGTTAGCAACCACAAACTTTTACATATGATGATATAACAATAGTTATTTGTTATACAAGGGGTGAAAGTTGTATTTTACGTGCGAGTGTTATTTGAAACACGAGCTAGCGAAAGGATTCTATTACTGACCACGAGCGAAGCGAGTGGTTCAAAAATAGAATCCTGAGCGTAGCGAGTGCTTTAATACACGAGACGTAAAATAACTTTCACTCGTGTATAACACAAAACTTTTCACCTCACTACAGCGAGGAAAATAAGAAAAAGGGTGCATTTTGCTCGGTTTCCCGTAATTCCTCAGGTGTTTAATACTTCTTCATCACTCGGATCACTATTTTTTAACAAAACAACCTAGAAAAACATGCGAATATTTAACGTTGATATGATGGATGAATTGAAATGAAAAGTTTTGACGTAAAAGGTTTTATTAAATGTCAGATGCGTTTTGTTCGTACGTAGACTTATTCGGCTGTCAGAACAATTTATCCGTTTTTACAAAAAAAATGAAGATTAATGTTGAATGCTGATATTTATGAATTAAAATAAAGTTGTAAGACTGTATTAAGTGTTTTTACTCGATGCAATTCATTAATTGCGATGTTAAAAATTCTGCACTTTTAACGTTTTACGTTTTGTTAGCTGTCAAATGTCACTTAAGCCACTTGTCACTTATGTCAAAACTCTTTCACCACATGTGGATAAAAAGCGATTTTCACAATAGATATTAAACAAACAAAAAGGGCTTTCCGAGCTAGTGAGGTGAAAAGAAAAGTGGAGTCAAGAGATGGTATCCTAAAAAAGTTGTATGTCAAGAACATGGATATGGGTTTCATTTCCGGCAATTCCTTACTTTGCACTGCCAATAAATACTATAAAGATGATTGTAAACATCCCAAAGTCAAAGGAATTTCCTTTAAAGTCCTTTATTAAAAAACAAGGAACCTAAATGGCGCAAACTTGACAACAATCAGGTTTCAAAGAAAAAGAAAGTTAGAATATTATTGTATCATGCGGATATGATTGACGTTACAACACTAGAAACTGTTTAACGATAGGAATTATCGATCTAATGCTGCAAACTGTGTGGAAGCTCGATCCATAGCAAATCCATAGCTCGTGTCCACGGCAAATAAATGCAAACATATAAGTGGCTCCAGGCCCCAGGGCATGGGCACGACCTTGGAAGCTCGATGCTACTCTTGACGTTACCGTACTCTTTCCACTGAGTCCATAGATAGAATAAGGTAAATAAGGTAAAATCCGGTAAATTCTCGACGCGCAAGACAGAATTAAAAATATTTTTTAAGAAAAAGACCCACGTTACTCCACCTTTCCAAAAGCAAATGCCAAGGTCACTGTAAAAAAATTGTTAAGTCACTGGTGTACCTATAATATTTGAAGAGTTCCCCCGGTTTCTCTAGGATCTCTTGATCTGATCATGACCTAATGACAATGGGACGAACTGTCAAGTATACTCTTTCAAACAAAAAAAGAGTTTTCGAAATCGGTCTAGCCGTCTTCGAATAATCGGTTAACATAAAAAACTGCAAAAACGATCCGGACGAATGGACAACCTTCCCCCTTCGGAATCTTGAAGTCGGTTGAAAACAGCAGCCCGGAAGTCCCTTTTAGTGTTGCAGAATGTATATGCAACGAAAATGGTTGATCTAAAAGGAGATACCACGTAAGAGTAGTTATCCCAAAGACAAGAAAACATAACACAACAGCAGAGGTTACATTATCAGTACGATTACTCTGAAAAGAGTGCGCGACTAATAAAAACCTAAACGAAACGCGAGTAATTATGACACCATCGGAAAACAATTTGATAAATACTATGTAGGACAATTAACTACGCTGCGTAGAACTTGGAGAATTAGAAATTCCGGATCTGAAGAGTTCCTGGAATCTGCAGTGTGCTAGTGGCTTAAAGTGATTAAAGTCGTATCTTCATTCATCATGTATTATGTAGCTAGACTAGCTAGGGTCAACGGGAATCGTGTAGATGAGTGACATCACTAGCGCTTGACAGCGTAGGAACAGGGAGATCGCTTGCGCACGTAATGGCGTAGGTTGCGTTTCAAGATATTGTTCAAATATGTGGTTAGTGTTCGAAATCTCTTACATTAGTTAGGATCAATATGATAGTGAATTGGGTTTACCATTATGACATATTGAAAACTTTTGCGACGACATTACCACAGATTACGTGAGTTTGAAAAATAAACAGACAAATACATAGATGATGCTGCAAATGAAGAATGCAAATAGTCAATAAATAATATATGTAGTAGTTATTTTATGCCTAGTACAGTTTTTTGATGCAGTTACATCGAAATAGCCTCGAAGTCTTCCAACCGCAAGAAAAGAGGCCCCAGCACTAGAGGTCTAGTAACCAGGAAAAAACAAACTTAGTTTTGCCTTACTGTTTCTGCGCCACAGCCGAAAATATGTTCCGATTGACAACCCTAGTAGTAAGATAAAAACATGGCTGAAACATGACACAGTTACAGATAATGTAAGTTTGGTGCCCACGTGACATCAATGCGATAAAAATCCAGAAAAAAAACAGTTTTCATTGCTATAACTTGGCCGGTAAATCAAACAATATAAAACGACATTATATATATATAATACGCTAACGGTATGAGGAAGCATAAATAATAGAATACCCTAGTATTTCACGCGAAAAAACAAAATCACAAATAATATCTTACGTCTTATGAACTGACTTCCATCTGGTCGATTTTCGAACTTCGCGGTAGGCCCTCTGGTGCCGTATTGGATGAAGCTCCCTGGTCCTCTGCTGCATTATTCAGTATTATATTATAAATAAGAATGTAAGACATACCGATTATTCCACAGCACATTATGCCCAGGTGTACTAATTAACCAAACACCGTATACATCTGCAGATGATTTTATCATTAAATCCTGAAAACTCTTACCTGCATCTTCTGAATGTTGGATTTTTTCTGATATCTATCTTGCGGACGTCTTATTGGATGCACTCCAATACGGTCTAGAACTTGATAGATCTCCGACATGTTGTCCGGTCTTCATCGCAGGACCATTTCCAAGCAACTTTGCGATCCGTCCGATTCAGCTGCTTTACCTTAAATCTTTTAACAAAATCACATAGCTTCGAAAAATAAATAGCAAATTAAGCCATAACTTCAAACACATTTAAGCATCTGGTTCAATGTATGTAGTGTATCCAATCTTATTTTATAAACTTGAACGGTAACGGTATTTAACTCTATTCTTGCAGTTGAATAAATACAAGTCTGCGATCCTTTTCAATCTATCTTCGCCCATTTAAACTATGCAGAGTCTGTAGTTTGCAACTTCCACCAAACATACATTATTTTTATCCTTCAGTATCTTTGAATGAATAGCCGGTTCCATATTTTCCTCGTTAATTTGCATTAAACGTATGTCAGGCTCAGGTCTACTAAATATGTATAAAAAATAACAAAAACTATACTAGTTATCTAGCTTTATTTCTAGAACACAATTGCGACTTTTCGCAAACTTACATGGCTAAAAATAAACAAAGTACCACATACTTGGTATATACTTCGCCAAATCTAAAAACCTTTTTAGTAAAAACAAGATGTCCAAGAAAAACAATTGTTAAATGTAGAAAAGTTACATTTATCAGAAGAAAAAAATAAACATTTTGAGTACGTACACACAACGCCTTACTAGGTATACACTTTTGAACGTTATTACAGCGGAATAAGGTTCAAAAGTGTATACCTAGTGAGGCGTTGTGTGTACTTCTTCTATCTTCTTTAACGTCTCTTTCTAAATCCTCTACACACATATAAGGATTATTCTATACTATTATATAATCACGATTATTAATTAATCCTCACACGTCAAGGGTTTAAAATTGGCCAAATATTACAAACCTTATAATATAACCATACTTAATCATGAAATAATTATTATATGATTCACGAACATCTGAAATCGTTGAAAAATCAAAAGTCTAGTTCAACTATCTCCATATTATCGTTCTCGAGGCAGGTTACCTCATCATTATCTTCACTCGCTACGGACTCAGATGAACCCAGATCCATATCAGTGTCATCATAAGTATCGTGTAACTCTGACTTCAACTTTTTGATCAACTCGAGCAAAGCCTTCTCAGATTTATGATACCTTACATGAACAACTTGAGTGGGTTTTTTCTCTTCAACGTAGTCTAGTTTATATTTCATTGCCACGATTGTTTCAACCGACACGACATCAATTTCTACATCCAATTTCACTAACACAGTTTTGTTGCGAAACTCTTTGTGAAGTTTCATAAGTTTCCATTTGCTGAAATCTATCCCTTTAACTCCTCTGTTGCTTTGCTTGAGTCTCTCCATAACTAAAGGCGCGTTCACTCTGTTATCGTAATCGGGTAGAGTAATAGACATGGGAATATATCGAGTGTTATGTTCATCAGCCCCTACTATCACCAATTTCATTTTCAGATTCCAGTCACCCAATTTCATCAACCATCGATGCGATTCGGTGTTTTCTGGAAGAATTCCAAAGTATCGAGGACCTAGAAAACCGTGTTTAATGAAATCGGTCTTACTATTACCGCCTCCTTGGTGATATTTGAAGATTTGGGCAATCACCAATTCTCTGATCTTTCGAGCCTGATTGATGCCCAGATTTTTGTTGCCAGGCAGAGTGATCTTGACCAATTTGGGATCGTTGACGATCATCGGCATTGGGTTGTTAATCGCGGCATTCTTCAATTCGATTTCGTTTGTAATGGACGAGTCTTTCAATCCTAAATCAAACGCGTCTTTATCTATAGCGACGGCTTTTAAGAAAACGCTGACTTTCTGTAGTTCGTAACTGAGACTCATCTTGTGTTGTTCGAGAGCGCGAGCGGCTGCCGGCGGCATGTCAACATACACTCTAGTACCTTTGGCAGTAACGATTTTCTTGACGAGTTTCCACTTACGTACCTTAGCACCCTCCAGATGCTTATTCTGAAGCTTGAGCTTAGCGAGCGGCTCGATTTTACACCTGGAATGGCCCGGAAGCCAAATAGCAGCCCTCTCGTACCAGAGCTCCTCGTTCGTGTAAACTAGGATGTTGAACTTAAAGGAGCTCTTGCTGAAATCGTGATCGAAAAGCCACTTTTTGGACTGTTCGTCTCGCATCTGCAGCTCGTAGCGTAGCGTGCTGTGCAAACCTCTGAAAGTGAAATCTGGGGCCCATTGTCCGGCTTCAGATTCCTTGACGATTTGTTGGATTAGATAAGACTTTAGTTGGATCGCTTCGCGCTCCATAAACGGTTCAAAGTCGTCCTTGCAAAGATAGAGGATATTATTTTCGGGTATTTGCGGTTCCTGGTAACCTGCTGGTTGCTGATACACCGGGGGCACCATCATGGGGTTCATGGGAGCCCCGACCATCATCGGCGGCACCATAGCCGACGCAGGATACGGAAATGCCACCCCAGGCGGTACTTGTGTCATATCCCACTCTGGAACTGTTTATAAATTGACATAGACACTGCTTTTAATATTTCAAATAATGGAATTATACATAAAATAAAAAGCAAGATACTTACCATGTGCTGATTTTGTTTTACTATCGCCTGAAAATAACGAAATTCTGGTATGACTCAAGGATACCACATTTTAACAAAATTATAGCCTAAAACATTTTTCTGTTTGTGTTTCATTTGTTATTTATGCATAATATACAAGTTTTAGAGAATCCCGAATTATTAGCAGTTCTCCGGGGTATGATAAATAGGCTGGACGCCTTTTGTGTTTTTACGAGGAGGGTTCCTGAACAACTTACTGAAAGAGTGAAAAGAGGCCCTATTCTCAAATATATGTACTCTACTCATTATAACTATCATTATACGCAAATAAAGACTGTGTACGTTAAAATCCGGCCACGCATGGTATGGTACATCTTTTTATTGAATGTGCATATTCAACCAACACTTCTAATTAATAATTTGGGGTTATCAAGCTACATAATAAAATTTAAAACATAATATAAACGTTACGTTGTCTATGAGTTTGATCACTATATATTCCACAGTGCCTATATTTTTTTGTCCACAGTGTTCTGACAGTGTTTACCAAATTTTCCTGTTAAAAATAGTTTTTTTATTATAAATAAGATGAATCAAATGATACCTTATTAAATTCTCTTTTCACCATAGCTAACATTTTTCTAAGTGTATTTAGATTGAAATAGTTCGGAGGTGTTCTAACTTTGGTGAGTTTGACTTTTTGACAAAAAAATGGCTGCCATATAAAAATTACTTTCAGTGCTTGGAGTAGAAAGTTTTCCTGACTACCTCAAGTAGAATAGAGTTTCAAAACATTTTTTTTTTTGTAAGATGACATTCTATTGACCATAAAACCGGTTGTGAAAATATAAATACAATTGTGGTATTGTAGCAGGAAGCGAGTGAAGATTATCAAAAAACGCTGGACAAAACATTAAAGATATGATGAAATACCTTCAGTAAAAACTGAGACAAGCCCATACAATTGTAATATGATTCTATTTTTATTATATATTACTATGATTAGAGATTATTTATAAAAAAGAACTGCTTGAAAATGTGTATCCGAAAGGGAGATGTACCATACCATGCGTGGCCGGATTTTAACGTACACAGTCTTTATAATGTGTAAAGAGTGAAATATGCATTTACCTTGAGCTGGGGGTTGGTCAGAAAAGCGCTTAGTGCTCTTTGGAGGGGCGTCAGAATAGTCTGAAAAAGAATTTGTATTGTTGAATGCCGTCTTGTATATTTTAATAATCGTTTTGCAATTAGAAATGTGAGAACGGTAAGTTTGTTTAAGGTTGTTAAACGTTCTTACCTGGATTCGAACGTTTCAGTCTGAACTGACTTGGAAAGCTGGCCATGACATCTCTGAGAATCTTGTCCTCACCAGCGCCGCTATATTTTGCGTTAAACTTGACTATCATCTCTATGAACGACACATCACTGTCTCCGAACATTTCGGAAAAGATTTTGCTCACAGCAAGGCTTAATTCCAGGCAGATGCGTTTGTTCTGTTCAGCCTCAGAGTCAATGCTGTGTTTGTCGAGAATTTTCTGTGTTATTTCCTCGATCGCCTTATCTTTCTTAGCTTTGATGGCCTTCGATTTAAGGTGTTCTTCCGTGTTCCAGTCTTCTTTTCTGCGCTCTTCGAAACGGAAGCGGTCGTCATCGCGTGATTTTGGCCTGTCTTCATACTTCGGACGGTTGTCGTATGTCTTCGGCTCTGGTTCTCTGTGTTCCCTCCTGCGATCGTCTCGGCGGAACTCTTCGGCTCTCCTTTGGAAATCTTGAGCTCTCTTGTGTACATCTTCGAAGTCTTTGTCAAGTTCTTCGGACATTTTCCGGAGGACTTCTCTGTGCAATTCAATTCTTGCTGCTTCAGGTCTTTTCACGGGAACATCTCTTCTATAATCCTCTCTTTCAGTTGGTTTTGGTACATCCCATTTTCTTTGCTCTTCGTGCCTCTTGAAATCATCGCGACGATCGGTGAAATCGTCTCTAGGACTGAATTTGGGTCTGTCGAACTCTCGCGAGTATTTCGCGTCTTTTCTGATATCGTCGCGGCTAAATTTGGGATCATCGTATACGTCTCGAGGAGGCTCTTTAAGAGTAGGCGGTTTTGTGAATTCTTCCCGCGGCGTAAACTTGGGTCGCTTGTCATCAAACGACAGAAACTTAGGTCTTTTATCGTCAAAGTCATCTCGCGGGCTAAATTTAGGTATTTTGGCTTCGAAGCTATCACGAGGCTCGAACTTGGGTTTTATTTCCACGTCATCTATAGGAGCGAATCTGCTTTTCCTTTCGAAGGCGTCTCTCGTGCTGAACTTGGGAACCTTTTTGTCAAAATCTTCTCTGGGATTAAACATAGGCCCATCTCGTCCGAATCTGTCATCACGTTTAAACTCCAGTTCTTCCCTGCGTTCAGGACGCGGGCCTAAGTCGGTACGCACACGTATCGCAGAGGTATCTTGCGAGGGGAACCTTCTTTCCTCGTCTGGTCTCCTAACATCGAGAGCTTTCTTTTCATATTCCCATACGGGTCTTCTCTTTTCTTCAAAACCTGGTCTTTGTTCTTCCGGCGGAGCCTGACCTGGCCAAATGGGTGGTGGTGGGGGTTCGCGATCCTCAGGGCTACGTCGCTTTTCTAAAGCCCAGGAGCGCCGTGGTGAACGCGGTGAAGGGGAATGCGTTTTAAACATTTCCTGAGACTTGTCTCTGCGAACAGGTGATCGACTATTCCTTGGTGAACGAGATCTCACGTCCTTTCCAAACGGCATACGCGGTGGAATTCGTTCGTCGTCTCGCTTCAACAAGTCAGGTCGTATAGGTTTGTCCCTGTTCTGCTGCCAAGGCGATGGCGGCTCGATAGGCCGCCCTGGTTTGGGATAATCCTTTTCGATGTTCGGACGGTATCCACCTGAGTACATAGCTTGATTTGGCGCCTGTAAATTGAAAGTTAATTTACAAAATTGACACAGATAAATATATGATTCCATGGTGGTTTTTGATTAGGACAAAGCACTACCGCTTAAGAAAAAATATGGTTCTTAGGGCAAAAAACACGTAAGATTACGTAAAATTAGATTTATACACTAATATATATCGCATTGGCTTTAGAAGACTTTTTTTTACTAAACATCAAGAGTACCTACATCCAGTTGTCGTTATACTGTTTCGTTAAAAAAAAATCCACTTTTCGTCTTTTATTAGATTTTTTAATCCCATCCATGTTGGATTTTCTAGAATGTGTCTTTGGAAAATCTGTTATGTGCTTTTTATAACTTTTTGAGTTTTTTCGATAGCAGGTTTTTTTCCTTTTAAATAATTGACAAGTTTACAATGAAATAAAGTGCAAACATCTTCTTGGTTTTTCACACCAAGTGTCTGCGTTTACTCATTGATGGCTGGAACTCACACATACGATAGCAATAAAATACCCAAAGGCCTATAAAAGCCTTTTTATTTAAATATATCTTGACTCTTAGAGTTCTTAGGCTTTATCTTTAAGTTCTTTATCCTTCATCAGTAGTCATTTCCTCACGACAGGAACTAGTCATTATAAAAATTGATGGCCTTGAGATTTTTCGTTAACCAAATTTTAAGGGGCTTGTATTATTTGTATCCACTTCAAAAGGAGGATTTTGAACATATGGTGGCAATCTTGACCAAAGCAAACGGATTTTGTCATAAATGTGGCAACTGTAATATTCTGCCACATACAATTTATAAAAACGTTGGCGAAACCCCTAATAAATACATCCAACTTATTCTACCGAATGTTTTGCTGCTTGCAACAAACGAGTCAATTCAATGAATAGGGCAAAGTTAATAGTGGCGTCACTATGCTAAGTGGGGCCCTTGCCAAATTCATAGTATGGGGCTTCAAACCGCGGACCCTCTCAGGCCGGGGCATTTTTCCGGCTCTACCACCCTATACCACTGACAGTTAAGTTAGTGATCTAGGCGCGTGACAGCTGAGCATCGGTGCTTTTGTAAGCCAATTTACAGAGCTCTGGGTTAAGAGTGATGTAATCGCTAGGTATTATTTATTTCCGTACTCGATTAGGAGGAAAGGGGCTGCCTCTACCTGTCGGTGCTGGTCGCCATGTTGTATATCGTTTGAGTTTACGCTGTAATATCCAAGTAATCTTTAACCTTTTCGCCAATCGTTGAACAAAAAGACGCCACTCAAGTGCATTGTTTAAGCGAAATCGAACTTTGTGGAATCCCGCGTAGGTCCCAAATGTCCCAATTGCATTAGCAAAACTGTCGCCTGAAGCTGTCGTGTCTATGGCACGACTTTCCGATGTCATAGTCTTAGGTAAGTCAGAGCAAGTTTGGCTTGTTTCCTTGTGATATATAGGAAAAGTGCTCTGCTCCTACGATACCAAAGTAGAAGGACTATAAAATGGTGCAAGAAGAAAGTGAATGTTTCTTTCCATCGATATAAGTTCAATACCAATAACACGAAATGGTAGTAAAAACCAATTTGTTCCAGCGTTACGTATATAATTATAAATGTCAAGTTTGTGTAGTATATTAAAATGTAGTTATTTCCTTCTTTTTCTTTCTTTGTAGTTTTCCCTTAGTCCTTAGTCGGCAACACAGTGAATCCTCAATGGGTTGGATGTGACACCTCTGAGTTGCAGTCATATGCTACGGTAGCTGCTTACCGTCAGGCGGGCTGTATACTTGTTTACTACTATCGTGATATAAAAAAAATCGCCGCAATTTTTATTTGTGGACGGTTTCGTCGGTGCCGAGGTTTTGGAGTAGGTTTGTAGCAATGATAATAGTCAAAATAATAAAATCCCAACGTTTAGATGGGATGTATATTTTGCCCAAGAAGTTCGTCGACTGGTTTCCTTCTTATTTTCAAATTTATTATTGTGAGTAGTTTCACATTCGCATATATCTTTATTAAATCTGATGAATCTACCTTCTGCCAGTTGGAACTAATCAGCCGGTTACTACTTTGTAGGTCTTCATCACGTTTTATACGCAATTTTTCATCAACTTCTTAACTAGATACTTCTTAAATTACGGTCTTAACCTTCGCGAGGCCGGGCGGCCCTTATAAAATCTGCTTTGCGAGGCCCTTGTAAAAACCATCAAGTTGTTGCGAGGCCCTTGCAAGCGTGAGGCCCCGGGCGACTGCCACGTTCGCCACCCCCTAAGACCGCCACTGCTTTCTCTTGGTTGTCATATATGATGGTTTTCTTGAATTATTCTTATTGTTACATCACTAGTTTAAATTGGGATTCTTTGTGCTGGCAGATATTCACGGACAGAAAGCCGCATGAATATCTTGTAAATTTCATGATTCCCGATATGACTGATGACTTTTATACATTTGAGTGCCGGGAACCAGCAAAGGGAGATCTGTGTGTAGTCGCTTTTCTACATGCGAGGAAAACGCTGGGATCGCCTAGCGTAGCTACTGAAGTGCCGACTGAAACTTTACACATAGAAAAATTACGGAAACTCATATGTTTGTATGAGGATTGAAATTTTCCGTTCTCTCAATTTGAATTTCCTATATTTCTTGTGAAAGATTCCGAGAAGTTTTCCGACTTTTTCAACTTGAACAACAGTCGTAGCGTATAGAAAACTGCGATGCGGAAAGTATAAAAAAATATAATATATATTGTAACAGTGAAATGGTCGCTTCTGTTTTAATAAATATAAAACAAACAATTGGCACAATACTATGACATATCCTATATGATATCAAAAATCAATATCTAACTTTCAAAAACACCTCAATTTTGATTCCTCTTCACACAAACACGACCTTAAAACCTAGTACATAAGTAGGCGTCACCCTATGTCGCATATATAAATCACTACACAGATAGAAAAAATCTCTTCAACCAAAGAAACCTATTTGAATCAAGAGATATCCAGTTTCCCATATCAGGAAAAAATATTTTTTTTGCTTTAAGATCAAATTATCTTAACTCAAATCATTACCATTCGCTTTAAAAATGTGTAAAGATAAAGCTAAATAATATTAATTCTTCTTTTAAAAATCATGATATTTTTAACTCAAGTCATGTTTATTGGTCTAAGGTATTTATTACTCTCTTTAAGAAACCGCGTGCAAGAGTTTTGCGTTTTGAATTAAGATTTTTCTATCTGTGTACATAGTATAAAACAAAGTCGCATCCGCTGTCTGTCTGTATGTATGCTTATATCTTTAAAACAACACAACGGATTTTGGTGTGTTTTTTTTTCAATAGATAGATTGATTCAAGAGGAAGGTTTATATGTATAATTGCACCCGTGCGTAGCCGGGGCGGGCCGCTAGTAAAGGATATGGTGGAGAAATTCGCAGCCATCAGGTATAGTCTCAGTAACTCAGTTGGTCAGAGCGATGGGCATGTTTCCCAGAGTCGCGCGTTCGAGTCTCGTCTGAGGCAGTGAATTTTTCAACTTTTCCTTTATTTCTAAACATTCTAGTACATAAGGCTCAAATTAGCTTAGCATGAACTCATTATACACGCTGTCCCAATAAACAGTTTTTTTTTATAGCGACTTACTTGAGGGGGTTCGTAGGCGGGCCGAATAGGTTCCCTGAAGTCGTCACGCTTGTCCATAGTGTGACGAGTTGGCGAGTACCTTTTGGAAAAAACAATTGCGTTAGAAACAGTGTTGAAATATATTCCTGTTCTCTGCGCCACTGTCGTTAGTAATGAACTACCTCGCGCTCCCCGGCTCCGGGCGTCGTTCCGGCGAGCGCTTGGCCGGCGAGATGCGGCGAGCGCTCCACTGTGGCCGGTTAGCCTCCACTGCAACAATAGTAAAAGGTTAGAGACCATACAATCTTGATACATTTAAGGGCATAATCATAGTATTATCACAGACTTAAAGATATAATAGACGGCTATAGTCGTAGTTTTTAGCGCCATCTAGTCCAGAACGACCTAAAGATACCCAAAATGTAAGAGGAAATGTCACCTGCTCTGCTACTCCATCTAGTAAAGACTAGCAGGTGACATTTCCTCTTAAATTTTGGCTATCATTAGGTCGCTCTCAACTAGATGGCGTTAAATGCTTGAAGCCTCAAAAAGTTCTACGACTATGGCCGTCTATTATATCTTTAAGTCTATGGTATTATGTTTAAAAGGTCAAAATTGAAATATATTTTATCCTAAAAACAACACAAACAATAAAGTCAAAACTTAATCTAACTTACACAAAACAAAAATGCTTAATATTGAAAAACTAAAAATATAATAATAATGTTTAAAATGTGTTTTTTTTGCACGATAGGTTGGCTAATTGTAAGAGTAGATTGAATGATTGGATATGCGTAATTATAAAAAAGAATGTCGTGGAACACTCGGTTGCAACGAAGTTTATGTTATTTTATTACATTTTATTTTATTTTATTAACCGACTTCAAAAAAGGAGGAGGTTCTCAATTCGACTGAATTTTTTTTTTCTTTTTTATCATTATTGTTTTTTTTTTGTATGTATGTTACTCCATATCTCCGTGAATCGTGAACCGATTTTCAAAATTTTATTTTAATCGAACAGGTATAACCCCTAGATGGTCCCATTGTCACCAAGTCAGGGTCTGATGATGGGATCCTGGAGAAATCGAGGGAACTCTTCAACTATTATAGGCACACCTATTAGAGCAGGCTCTCCCGTACAACGTCCTATGAATAATTATTAGACCGCGGTTTGACTTGTGATCCTTGTAGTACTACTCCTGGGCTTCAAGAAAGTCCATGTTGCCAGGCTGGAAAGTGGTGCCGTTTCCCCCCCCCCCCCCCCTGAACATCCCAACCCCACATTTTCAAAAACCTATCGTGTGTGGTATCATATGAAAGGGCTAATAGAGGCGGTTCTAAAAATATACCACATCATTACATTTCAGCCATTTTTTTTTTAATTAAAACAAAAATAATTTTCTGTTTTGAAAATGGGCTCCTCCAGATAAGATATGGCAGAAATTTTTTTTGTGCAATATATCACAAATGATACTTGATACCCTTATATCTAACCCCAAGAAAGCAATTTTGAAAATAATTTCATTAAGTATTTATTTTTTATTTTTCAATATTACAAAATAACGCAGTACAAAATGTACTTAAGTAGAGTTCTACTCCAGTACATTTTGTACTGCGTTACTTGATAATTTTGAAAAATTAAAAAAAAATACTAAATGAAGTTATTTTCAAAATTGCTTTCTTGAGGTTAGATATGAGGGTATCAAGTATCATTTGTGATATATTGTACAAAAAATAATTAGCCATATCGTATCTGGAGGAGCCCAAACTTAGTATGTTTTGAAAATTATTTTGGTTTTAATTTAAAAAAAATGGCTGTAATGTAATGATGTGGTATATTTTTAGAACCGCCTCTATTAGCCCTTTCATATGATACCACACACGATAGGTTTTTGAAAATGTGGGGTGGGGATGTTCAGGGGGGTGGTGGGGGAAACGGCACCACTTTCCAGCCTGGCAACATGGACTTTCTTGAAGCCCAGGAGTAGTACTACAAGGATCACAAGTCAAACTGCGGTCTAATACTCGTAATTATTCATACGATGTTGTACGGGAGAGCCTGCTCTATATAGTGATTTCACTATTTTTTACAGCAACTCGGCCACTTCCTCTTGGAATAGCGGATCCTAAGTGAAGTCGGTTCTTTTTTTGTTTAAAATTATTTTCATTCTCATTACATATTTCTCAATCATATGGGTTGTGACGGTCAATCTTACACTTGTTTTTGCTTAGCCCTCATCTACCAACCGTCCGATAAGGACTTCGATCCAATAATTTTAGTGTCCCTATAAGGGGTGCTTATTATTGACTTGAAGCTAGGGTTAAGGTGTGGAGCGGTTCTAGCTAAATGTGGCAAGGAGTTCTTAGCTTCATTTTATTTTACCAACAAACTAGAGCACACAGTAACGTATTTCGATCAAAACTTACATAAATATCACGTGAATTAAAGGGTGGGAGCGGGGTCTTGAAAATTCTCGCAAAATCTCGTAATTTATGAACAGCCCCTAATCAACTGGTTACTTACTTCCCGGTCCCATACGGCCCGGTGACCTTCTATCATCACGCGGCGGCTCGCGTCGCCCAGGCGACATCCGTCTCCCAGGGGACAAACGTCGTCCGGGAGACAAACATCGTCCGGGAGACACGCGTCGTCCAGGAGACACACGTCGTCCAGGAGACACACGTCGTCCGGGAGACACACGTCGTCCGGGAGACACACGTCGTCCGGGAGACATGCGACGTCCGGGAGACATGCGACGTCCGGGTGACAAGCGTCGGCCAGGAGACAAGCGCCGACCAGGAGACACGCGACGGCCCGGAGACAGGCGGCGGCCGGGCGAATGTCTGATTAAGAGAAGTACAACTAAAATGTCATATTATTAGGTATTACTAGTATGATCTTCTTCCTCTTATTTAAAGAATAAGAAGTAGAATGATAATTTAAAAAATCCAATAATTGTAAACGCTAAATGATATTTTGAGCTTTAGACCTGGTGACTCGCATTTATATTAAGTGAAGGGTACACGGAAAGAACATGTCTAGTCACTTTGGCAACATTTTGAGTTATAGCGGTTTTAAAATTTGGAATGATTCAATTAACCATACTATTTTCGTAACTAGATGGTTTTTATGAATTAAAAAGTGGATTTATGTTAAAAATTCCAGCTGTTACAGAAGTTATTGCTAATAGTTCATTGCAAGCTCTACATTTAGATACAAAACTTTCATTTTACGAAAAAAGGGACTAGACATGTTCTTTCCGTGTACCCTTCAAGTATATAACCTACTTGTATTGTAGGTACTAAAATACGTAAATAAAAAAATATTTTATTTGTACAGTCGCCATCAGATATATCGGAGCGGCTAAGGCACTCAGAAATATCTGAACATGCACTTTATCGCCTTGACAATAGAGTCGTTGCTCATATATTTGTGACCACCTTGGCCGCTCCGATATATCTGATGGCGATTGGACCTACTATAAAATATAACGGTCTCGCTCACGTATATTTAATCACTACGCGCGACATGTTTCGGAGAGCCTAGGTCTCCATCTTCAAGCATTACGCTACTTGAACCGGTCCGTGGCACGCTACTGCGACACGCGTTAAAAACCTTCCTTTGTCGTTTTTAGGGTTCCGTACCAAAATGGTACAAAAGGAAACCTTATTTATATCAGAGCAATTCACAATAATCCTATACGTCATAGCATACCATAGACCCTACCTAATGGTGCTTTTGTCCTTAGTGCTATATTGTATTAAAAAAAATCAATAATGCAATTATGCTAATAAAGTTACGCTTACCTCCTAGGCGACAATCGGCCAGGCGAATGCCTCCTTGGTGACTTTGGCCGTCCGTAATCGTTATTGAATGGCTTGTCGGACCGATCAAAGGGCTTGTCAAATGGTCCAGATGGCTTGTCATATGGTCCGGATGGCTTATCGGACCGATCGAAAGGCTTGTATCCAGGTTTATCATATGGTCCGGATGGCTTGTCATATGGGCCGGTTGGCTTGTTATATCGGCCAGATGGCTTATCGTATGATCCGGATGGCTTATTGTATGGGCCGGATGGCTTATCGTATGGGCCCGATGGCTCGTCATACGGTCCGGATGGCCTATTGTATGGGCCGGATGGCTTATCGTATGGACCGGAAGGCTTGTCGAAGGGCGGCGATTTTTGCTGCTGTGAAAAGATATTGAAGTAGGTAAATTTTACATAATTTTTTAACGCCGACTTTACTTTCTCGCAAAAGTCATCTACTGCTCAACAAGGTGATTCTAACAAGCCTTCTAACACAGGGCGAATCAACTTTTAGACCGACACTTTTCACCTCTCTGTCGTTACCAAAAATGGAGTTACCAAGAAGAAATGTTATTTCCAATTTAATATTTGTCTAAAAAAAGTGGTGACACCAGTCTCTTACCGAGCCTAGTCTACGGCTCTCAAACATGGGTGTACCAACAAAGTTAAAGAGAAAATAAAATCCTTTTTTTTATATTGTACTTATATGCTTTGAATGCCTCTTGGCATTAAGTCCGCCTTTTGTACATCAAGTTTTTCTTTTGTGCAATAAAGTTTAAATAAATAAATATGTATTTATACTGTATATATTATTGTATTTATATCGTACATACCGGCTTCCCTTGCGGGTGGTTTTGCCCTTGGAACCTGCTGGGCTGCGCCCCAGGCCTGTTAATGGGTGTGTCCACAATCTCGACCGCACGGAGCATCGGCCGACTCGGCGGCTGTGTAAGAAAACACTATTAATTTAGTGATATAAGGAAAATTCATTTACTTCAACCCTTTGACCGCCAAAGACGTCAAATCACGCGCATTAAACAGCTTTATGAAACGAAGACTTTCAATTGTAATACTAAATCAGGCCTATAACCGCGAACCACTTCGTTCATCGAATCGTCTATTTCGTATATGCAAGAGCGATAGAGACCGGGCCATCGTTTCGTCGATTTTCGAACTTTCGAACTCAGGCACGTAATGAGGACTATTAGTTAGGGAGGCGAGGTAGCTAAATGGCGTAATTCAACGGCGCCGTCGAGACCTATCAAAATCGAAAGATAAAATAATTTCGAAAAGAAAAGCTCGTATGGCAAAAACCATTTTAGCGGTGGGTTTGGCGTGTACGGTTTTTCAAAAATGTTAAAAAAAACAGTTACTTGGGCATTCTCGAGCGCGTCAGATATTCATACTACGTATGCCCCGAGTGCCTCTGATAACAACGGTATACTAATCTGCCGGTTTGCGTGGTGGGGGTAGGCATATAAAGTAGTCAAAAATGCAAAAAAAAAAATTTACTCGAGCGCGTCAGATTTTCGGAAGGGGCGTTAAGTAGGCCCCAAGGAAGCTCCCTTTAAAAAAACTGACGATTTCGGCGTGACGATAAGTTACGATGAATTTTTGAAAATGCAAAAAAAAATAGTTTTTTTGAAATACTCGAGCGCGTCAGATTTTCATAGGGGAGGTTTATCTCGGTATCCTGAAAGCATATTTTTTTAATCTGACAAAAATGTTGGTGGGTTCTCTTAAGAGGCCTTAGTCCCGTGAACGTTCCTTAATTTCACGATTTCTTACTCGATAGATGGCGTTAGCGCTCAGTACACGGCCGCTGGCAATAACAAGGACGATACGCACGCTTCAATAGTCTTGATCGTTTTCAACTTCAATTACTAAGCAAAATTATTTTTACGCATAAGTTTTACAGGCTTTTTATTTTCTTTTACATGGAAGAGAGAATTATACGCAACTAAAATCAATAGGCCTGTTGGAGGTACAGTCGCCATCAGATATATCGGAGCGGCCAAGGTGGTCACAAATATCTGAACAACGCCTCTATTGTCAAGGCGATAAAGTGCATATTCAGATATTTTTGAGTACCTTGGCCGCTCCGATATATTTGATGGCAACTGTACAGTCGCCATCAGATAGATCAGAACGGTCAAGGTACTCAAAAATATCTGAACAACGCCGCTATTGTCAAGGCGATAAAGTGCACGTTCAGATATTTTTGAGTACCTTGGCTGCTCCGTACTGTCACCATCGCGTGCATGTACAGTCGCCATCAAATATATCGGAGCGGCCACGGTACTTAAAAATATCTGAACATGTACTTTGTCGTCTTGACAATAGAGGCGTTGTTCAGATATTTGTGACCAACTTGGCCGCTCTGATATATCTGATGGCGACTGTACAGTCGCCATCAAATATATCGGAGCGGCCAGGGTACTCAAAAATATCTGAACATGCACTTTATCGCCTTGATAATAGAGGCGTTGTTCAGATATTTCTGACCACCTTGGCCGCTCCGATATATCTGATGGCGACTGTACTGTCACCATCAGATATGATTGAGCGGCCCGACCGGTCATGTGCATTTTATCTAAGTTCGCCATTATATCTGGAGTAGTTTTTTTTTAATATATGGTGGAAAACTAGCGCACGGCCTGCCTTATGGTAAGAGGTGAGGGTAGGGACTGGTAGTTGTTTTCGGCTAGTTTGAGGGTGTGAATTTTAAAAATGATGTCTGTTTTAAAATCCAAGATGGCGGTCATACACTTTTTTGTGAAAAATCGTCATGGTAGTCGTTTTCTGCTAATTGATGGGTGGAGATTTCGAAAATAATGTTTGTTTTCAAATCCAAGATGGCGGTCATACACTTTTTGTGAAAAATCGTCATGGTAGTCATTTTCTGCTAATTGATGGGTGCCGATTTCAAAAATAATGTCTGTTTTCAAATACAAGATGGCGGTCATACACTTTTTGTGAAAAATCGTCATGGTAGTCATTTTCTGCTAATTGATGGGTGCAGATTTCAAAAATAATGTCTGTTTTCAAATCAAAGATGGCGGTCATACATTTTTTGTGAAAAATCGTCATGGTAGTCATTTTCTGCTAATTGATGGGTGCAGATTTCAAAAATAATGTCTGTTTTCAAATACAAGATGGCGTCATACACTTTTTGTGAAAAATCGTCATGGTAGTCATTTTCTGCTAATTGATGGGTGCAGATTTCGAAAATAATGTCCGTTTTCAAATCCAAGATGGCGGTCATACACTTTTTGTGAAAAAATCGTCATGGTAGTCATTTTCTGCTAATTGATGGGAGCAGATTTCGAAAATAATGTCCGTTTTCAATTCCAAGATGGCGGTTATACACTTTTTGTGAAAAATCGTCATGGTAGTCGTTTTCGGCTAATTAGGGGCTCTAGATTTCAAAAATCATGTCCGTTTCAAAATCGAAGATGGCGGTCATACACTTTTTGTGAAAAATCGTCATGGTAGTCATTTTCTGCTAATTGATGGGTGCAGATTTCGAAAATAATGTCTGTTTTCAAATCAAAGATGGCGGTCATACACTTTTTGTGAAAAAATCGTCATGGTAGTCATTTTCTGCTAATTGATGGGTGCAGATTTCAAATATAATGTCCGTTTTCAATTCCAAGATGGCGGTTATACACTTTTTGTGAAAAATCGTCATGGTAGTCGTTTTCGGCTAATTAGGGGCTATAGATTTCAAAAATCATGTCCGTTTCAAAATCGAAGATGGCGGTCATACACTTTTTGTGAAAAATCGTCATGGTAGTCATTTTCTGCTAATTGATGGGTGCAGATTTCGAAAATAATGTCCGTTTTCAAATCCAAGATGGCGGTCATACACTTTTTGTGAAAAATCGTCATGGTAGTCATTTTCTGCTAATTGATGGGTGCAGATTTTAAAAATAATGTCTGTTTTCAAATCCAAGATGGCGGTCATACACTTTTTGTGAAAAATCGTCACGGTAGTCATTTTCTGCTAATTGATGGGTGCAGATTTCAAAAATAATGTCTGTTTTCAAATCCAAGATGGCGGTCATACTATTACAACGCTCGACGCATCGAGATATTAATTATTAATTGTCTTAATAATTTTTCTTTATATTTCTCGCTCCAGCGTGGTGTAAAACTATTAAAAGTTATATTTTGTCGTGATAATATTTAAGGATCGCTTGTGCGAGTGATCAAATGGAAGTGTTTACTTTTAATGTTAATAATGATTAATGAATACCAAAATATTAGAATAAAGAGATTATTTATTCTATATAATTATTAAAACTTAGTTTGCCACTTAAATTACAACATGTAATTGCAATATTAATTATTTGAGTAGTTCAATTGATCGGACATTTTGTGACTATCAGCGCCACTCGTGGCGGTAGGGGGAGTTAGGAATCGAAGGACGCGCGGAGCGAGATGCTGAACAAAAACACTTGGTCAGGAAAAATAAAGATTGTACTTGATTGAAGAAAGTTGGAGTTTTCCTAAATTACCCGTGGGCGTTCTTCAAACACCATAATATTTCAGAAGTGGTCGTAACGAGTGCCCAAAATGCTTGGCCCATATTTTCGAGGGTTGGGGAAGAGGAAACACAGCGGCGATGGCGATGATGGTGTCGAAGAAGAGAAATACGACTTTCATGCGCCACGGACAGGTAATAAAACTAATAAAGAAATGGAACCTGCTTCGAAAAAGCGCCATATATCTCATTCAGATGCGGAATTGATTCCAAAATTTGACCCTGGAAAAAAAAGCACAAATGTGAAAGGTTGGTTGCATAAAATCGAACAACTCGGAGATCTGTACGACTGGGATGAACGTGATAAAATGTTTGTTATGCAAATACGACTACGAGGAGCAGCGCGAGAGTGGTATGATGACCTTGACGACTACGCCGCATCGTGGGAGCTATGGAAAGAGAAGTTAACTAATGCGTTTCCACGATCTACAGAATTTGTGGATCGTCTCGAAGAAATGTTGTCTAGAAAGAAAAACGAATGTGAAACCATGACTAATTACTACCATGATAAAATGTCATTGATAAAAAAATGCAAGATTGAAGGAGAAGATGCCGCCTCTTGTATTATACGTGGTTTGCCGACGGAATTGCAGGCAAATGCGAAGGCGTTTAATTGCGAGTCACCTGATCAGCTTTACTGTGGATTTTTATCATCACTAGAAAATTACAAGAAGGTTGAAGTTAGAGTTGGGGAACAAAAGGCTGGCTGGCGTCGTGGAACTGGAACCACTACCATCGGGTTAAAGAGATTATGTTACATCTGCCGGAAGTCGGGACACGAAGGTCGAGACTGCCGTGCCGTCCGCTGTACTGTCTGCCAACGCGCGGGTCACGATGCCGTCGCCTGCTGGTTTGCCGCCGGCGCGTCGCGAGCGCCGCCCGCCGCCGCCGCCGCCGCCATTACTCAGCGTTTTCAAGTTAAACAACAGGTACAGACAGTATATTTTACTACTTACGAAATTATAAAAGATTTGTATGTAAAACCTATTACTATTGATGATGTACCAGCAGTTGGGTATATTGATACAGGCAGCAAAGTTAATATTATGACGTCTAAAATGGCTCAAACTCTGCATAAAAAAGTCTCGCCATCAAACGTTCTCATGAAGGGTTTTGGTGGATTGCTCACTGAGTCAATGGGTAGAGTGCAATTTAAACTGTTTATTGATGATTTGCACATCACTAGTAGTGCCGAGGTTACAAACCAACCGCTTAGCGATATAGATTTAATAGTGGGGCAGTCTATAATAAATCATGTTAATGTAAGCCTTGTTACAACGGCGTCAAGTGCCACATTGGTCGCCACAGCTCACGATGACAACTTTTTGAGTGATATAAAACTGAATGACTCCGACTTTCTGAATAAAGTCCCATTGTACTTAAAACATGATTTAAAACTTCCTCCTGGCACGAGCGCTGACATCGACGTTTACATTAAGCATGCACCTGCACTTCAGAACATCTTAATTACAAATCCAGTGGTATTCTCACTAGGGACAACATCGTATTTCATCCCTCAAACGGTTTTAGAAACGACTCCTTACACGTTACGCATAATAAACCTTGGCGAGAAATGTATTCAATGGACCGCCAATAAGCTTATTAGCCGCGCGGAAGTATATGTACAAAACGATGTCTTAACTGTAGATATGTCACACACAAGTTCAACCACATGTCAATATATAAACATAGATCCGTCTATAATTAACATAGGCCAAATAAGCGAACATGACACTTCACAATTATTGCAGGTTTTGAACAATTATTCGTATTGTTTTGCAGAGCGCACGAATGACCTTGGGTGTAGTGACCTTGTACAAATGAAAATAAAAACAACCACTGACCAACCTGTACATTGTAAACCATACCGAATGTCTTATAAACAAAATCAAATTATTCAGCAAAAGGTCGATGAACTCGTGTCGGCGGGTATAGTCCGAGAGTCGAACTCGGATTATGCGAGTCCGATTATTTTAGTAAAAAAAAAAAGATGGGGATTATAGATTGTGTGTAGATTATCGTGCATTAAATTCACGAACCATAAAGGATCGATATCCGTTACCCAACATCGACGACCAAATTAATCGACTGGCAGGAAAAGTATACTTTACAACGTTAGATCTGGCTCAAGGGTATTATCAGGTTAAAATGGATGAGGATTCAATAAGCAAAACAAGTTTCGTATTCGCCAACGGCCAATATGAGTTCCTTAAAATGCCATTCGGATTGGCAAACGGACCAGCTGTCTTTTCGCGCCTTATTCGTCGTGCGTTAGGTTCACTAGAAAACAAACTGGCTATATATCTTGATGATGTTATGATTCCGTCACTCACGATTGAGGAAGGATTGGATCTTCTTGAACAGGTTCTACAATTACTAGCTCAAGCAAACCTCAAATTAAACATTAAAAAATGTGCATTTTTGAAAACAAGCGTTAATTATTTAGGTCACGAAATAACGGAAGGCACTGTAAGGCCGGGTAAAGCGAAGATAGATAGTGTAGCAAACTTCAAACAACCACGGAATGTACACGAAATACGTCAATTTGTGGGTCTAGCATCATATTTCCGGAGGTACGTCAAAGGTTTTGCTGAAATCGCACGACCTCTTACTTACCTGACAAAGAAAGATGTAGAATGGGAATGGGGTTCAAAACAAGAGTCAGCGTTTAATAATTTAAAGACTATTTTGACAGAGAGACCTGTACTAGCTATTTACGATGTACACGCCAAAACAGAATTGCACACGGATGCAAGCAAAATGGGTTTAGGAGGGATATTGCTTCAATATCAACGCGACGGACACTTAAAGCCTGTAGCTTATTTCAGTCGTGTAACCAGTCGCGAAGAACAAGTTTATCACAGTTACGAACTTGAAACTCTTGCTGTAGTAGAATCTTTAAAACGATTCCGCATTTATCTGACCGGCATTCCTGTTAAAGTGGTTACAGACTGTGCGGCTCTCAGGACTACTTTGTTAAAAAAAGATCTGATTCCGCGTATCGCTCGTTGGTGGCTTGCTATCCAAGACTTTGACTTAGAAATAGAGTATCGCCCTGGCATCCGTATGCAACACGTAGACGCTTTGAGTAGGAATCCTGTTGACACCACCCAAGTGCTGCGCATTGAAGAATCAGACTGGTGTGTGACGTTACAGCTTCAGGATGACCATATACAAAACAAAATAAAACAACTTAAAGAGGGTACCAATAACCCAGATATTGTAAACAATTACAAGATAGAAAATGGTTGCTTATATCGTAAAGCTTTTAATGGCAGTAGATTCGTTATACCAAAATTTGCAAAATGGAGCCTATTACAAAAATATCATGATCAGATAGGGCATTTAGGATTTGATAAATGTGAAAAAACCATTAAGTCTCAATTTTGGTTTCCGGGTATGACAAGATTCATACGAAAATATGTTAATTCGTGCCTGACATGTGCGTATGCAAAAGGGAATTACGGTAAGACGGAAGGGGAATTACATCCGATTCCCAAAGTTAAGGTACCTATGCATACACTCCATGCTGATCATTTAGGGCCTTTTCTAAAAACTAGAAATGGTAAATCTTACATTCTAGTTGTCATTGATTCCTTTACAAAATTTGTTTTCGCAAAGGCAGTGAAGGGTACTAGTTCGGTTGAAACAATAAAAAGTATAAATGATATAATATCTGTGTTCGGGTACCCCACACGGATTATCACAGATAGGGGTGTGGCATTTACCAGTAGGTATTTCAAATCATTTGCAGCGGAAAAACAGTTCAAGCATGTTTTGAATGCAGTAGCGTGTCCTCGCGCTAATGGTCAGGTCGAGAGAGTAAATAGGACCATAGTAAATGGTCTTAATACCACAGCCGAGAGCGAATGCACCTGGGATGAAAAATTAGGAGATGTCATCTGGGGCATTAACAATACTCCGCATGCTGTCACAGGTGAAACTCCGTTTAATCTAATGTTTAGTCATAAAAATTCCCTCCTGCCAGCTTTTTCTGACGTCGATAGTGGGGATAGTGATCCGAAAACACAACTAGATGAAAGAAGGAAAACTGCAGCATTTAAAATAGACAAACATATGACTGTCATGAAAGAGCGGTATGATAAGAAACATAAGAAATGCACCAAATATCAAGTTGGACAAATGGTTTTGTGGAAAGGTGGTATTTCTCGCGACCATGCGACCGGTGTCACAAAGAAATTAGGTAGTGTATACACAGGTCCATACAAAATTTCAAAGGCTGATCTGTCCATAGATAGATATACAATTAACAGTATACAGGGAGTTAAGGGGTACAGGAAATTCAGTGCCGTTGTTGCGGGAGATTCCCTCCGACCTTATAAACCAGCCATATCAGACAGTTCTGATTCAGATCACGAAGTAGATCGCGACGACCTTATAGACTTATTAGAGAGTTAATTTGTTATTTTTCTTGTTACGATTCTTCGTAATAACTCCACGCAATTACTTCTTAATGTTTAATATGTTAAAATACTAGCTGTTGTAGTAAATTTAATGTCTAAACTGTAATATGTTTTTTTTATGTCTTATCATTATAAACATACTGTGCTACTTGACTGTGTTTCTATTTCTTTTAGCTATATTCTCCTAAAAAAAAAAAAAGCAAAAAAGTCATAAACGATTAGATAAAATTGCGGTCAAATACTAATACATAAATAACAATAACACCAAAGGCTTAATAACGTACATTATTTTTTAACAATAAAAGTTAAGTGTGATCTACTGTCTGTGTGACATATACGAATATCTGTGTGACTTATACTAACGATCTGAGTGATATCTTCGTGACACTTCATCTGCGTGTTACTGCGTGACTGCGTGCATCAATCATCTGCGTAATCTCTGTCTGTGTGACCACCTGTCTGTGTGACCACCTGTCTGTCTGTGTGACTCATATTAACAATCTGTGTGCCATATACTAATAATCTTTGTGATCATATAACTGCGTAACATATACTACCAATCGGTGTGATCATCATTTACCCACATGACATTCTACTAACCTGTTTGATCAACAACCTGTGTAGATAGCAAAAAAAAAAAAAACCTGAGTGCATTGTTTCAATGGTCATAATATAAATCGAAACTGTCTAGAACGCCATAGAAATTTGATTGTAGATTAGAGTTAAATTAAATCTTAGGTTACAAATGTTACAATGGCGTGATAAAATAATTTAACTGTAAGCATAGGTATTTTGTTTAACAAACATTGCAAAGCTTAAAATATATATCTAATAATAATAAAGTCCTCTCACAACACTATACATATTGCTTATAATTTCTACAGGGTATATTAAATAAGATATTAAAGCCCCTTTTATTTTAGTAGTCGGATCTTAGACTATAGATACAGTGCTATTCACATTCATAGAATTGGGAAGTAATGATTAGTTCTAATGGTTGTTTAGATAAATACCATATGAGAATTCATAATAAAACAAGTTACTGTGTAAATTCTATTTTATTTCAGAATGATGGTGACAACAAGAACGCGTCTGTGGATCGGCGCGGGCCGCGTCCGATGACCCAGGATGGCCGAATATTACAACGCTCGACGCATCGAGATATTAATTATTAATTGTCTTAATAATTTTTCTTTATATTTCTCGCTCCAGCGTGGTGTAAAACTATTAAAAGTTATATTTTGTCGTGATAATATTTAAGGATCGCTTGTGCGAGTGATCAAATGGAAGTGTTTACTTTTAATGTTAATAATGATTAATGAATACCAAAATATTAGAATAAAGAGATTATTTATTCTATATAATTATTAAAACTTAGTTTGCCACTTAAATTACAACATGTAATTGCAATATTAATTATTTGAGTAGTTCAATTGATCGGACATTTTGTGACTATCAGCGCCACTCGTGGCGGTAGGGGGAGTTAGGAATCGAAGGACGCGCGGAGCGAGATGCTGAACAAAAACACTTGGTCAGGAAAAATAAAGATTGTACTTGATTGAAGAAAGTTGGAGTTTTCCTAAATTACCCGTGGGCGTTCTTCAAACACCATAATAATACACTTTTTGTGAAAAATCGTCATGGTAGTCATTTTCTGCTAATTGATGAGTGCAGATTTCAAAAATAATGTCTGTTTCAAAATCAAAGATGGCGTCATACACTTTTTGTGAAAAATCGTCATGGTACTCATGGTAGTCATTTTCTACTAAATGATGGGTGCAGATTTCGAAAATAATGTCTGTTTTCAAATCCAAGATGGCGGTTATACACTTTTTGTGAAAAATCGTCAAGGTAGTCATTTTCTGCTAATTGATGGGTGCAGATTTCAAAAATGTCTGTTTTCAAATCCAAGATGGCGATCATACACTTTTTGTGAAAAATCGTCATGGTAGTCGTTTTCGGCTAATTAGGGGCTCTAGATTTAAAAAATTATGTCTGTTTCAAAATGCAAGATGGCGGTCATACAGTTTTGGAAAAAATCATCATGGTAGTCATTTTCTGCTAATTGATGAGTGCAGATTTCGAAAATAATGTCGGTTTTCAAATCCAAGATGGCGGTCATACACTTTTTGTGAAAAATCGTCATGGTAGTCATTTTCTGCTAAACAACGCCTTATACCGAAGACATTGCTAGTCACAAAAGGACCGACTAAGTGCTTCGTTAAAATAAGATCAGCTTAAGTAAGACTACCAGTATGAGCATGAATGCTACAAATATGAGATCAAGTTACCATAGTTACCAACAGATACCATACATTTTACACGTTACACGAATAGATACTACAACCAAATAGTAAAAAGAAAAACCTAAGTGTGAGTACGATACATAATACAGGGTTCCGTACCCTCAATGTGAAATAAAGTGGACGGATGAACGGATAGACAGATGAATGGAAGTAGGTATTTCTAGTGACCAAACCTTGACTCCATCATGAGACCCTGGACCCGATCTCAAGCGAAAGTGCTCGTCAAGCTAAGGCTAATGAGCCCAAACACGATGGAGTTGTGATGGGTATATAGGCAGTTCTGGTGACCAACTCCTGACTCCATCATGAGACCTTGGACTTCATCTCAAGCGGAAGTGCTCGTCAAGCTAAGTCTAATGAGCCCAAACACGATGGAGTTGTGATGAGTAGATAGGCAGTTCTAGTGACCAACTCCTGACTCCATCATGAGACCCTGGACCCGATCTTAAGCGAAAGTGCTCGTCGAGCTAAGTCTAACGAGCCCAAACGCGATGGAGTTGTGATGAGTTGATAGGCAGTTCCGGTGACCAACTCCTGACTCCATCATGAGACCCTGGACCTCATCTTAAGTGGGAGTGCTCGTCAAGCTAAGTCTAACGAGCCCAAACACGATGGAGTTGTGATGGGTAGATAGGCAGTTCCGGTGACCAACTCCTGACTCCATCATGAGACCCTGGACCTCATCTCAAGTGGGAGTGCTCGTCAAGCTAGGTCTAACGAGCCCAAACACGATGGAGTTGTGATGAATAGATAGGCAGTTCCGGTAACCAACTCCGGACTCCATCATGAGACCTTGGACCTCATCTCAAGTGGGAGTGCTCGTCAAGCTAAGTCTAACGAGCCCAAACACGATGGAGTTGTGATGAGTAGATAGGCAGTTCCGGTGACCAACTCCTGACTCCATCATGAGACCCTGGAACTCATCTCAAGTGGGAGTGCTCGTCAAGCTAAGACTAACGAGCCCAAACACGATGGAGTTGTGATGAGTAGATAGGCAGTTCCGGTGACCAACTCCTGACTCCATCATGAGACCCTGGACCTCATGTAAAGCGGGAGTGCTCGTCAAGCTAAGTGTAACGAGCCCAAACACGATGGAGTTGTGATGAGTAGATAGGCAGTTCCAGTGACCAACTCCTGACTCCATCATGAGACCCTGGACCTCATCTCAAGTGGGAGTGCTCGTCAAGCTAAGTGTAACGAGCCCAAACACGATGGAGTTGTGATGAGTAGCTAGGCAGTTCCGGTGACCAACTCCTGACTCCATCATGAGACCCTGTGCCTCATCTCAAGTGGGAGTACTCGTCAAGCTAAGTCTAACGAGCCCAAACACGATGGAGTTGTGATGAGTAGATAGGCAGTTCCGGTGACCAACACCTGACTTCATCATGAGACCCTGGACCTCATCTTACGTGATGCTGCTTCTCAAGCTAAGTCTAAGAACCTCAAACACGGTTGAGTTATGCCTAGTAGATAAGGAGTTCCGGTAACCAACTTCTTTCATCAGACCCTGGACTACATCAGGGCTCAAAGTAATAATAAAAAAGTAAACTAAACATAATCAGTGATCAACTAAACCTACATAAATAAAGTAATAATAAAATAAAGAAAGTAAGGATCTTGGTAATTCATTCGCAGTGCTGCATACTTCTCGCAACTATAGGGCAATGGAAGCAGGTCACTACGTGTTGCCAATACCATAGAAGATTACCCGATTTAGGTGACCTCTGAGTGTAGCTATGTGGCAAACTTACGTAATGCGCGCGGGACGATTTAACACAGGTCCGTCGTCTACGAGCTCTCGTTCCATACTGAGCCAGAGACGGCGGCGCGGTGTGTTTTGTCAAGTTTTGAGGGGATTTAGAGTCATCTTTAAAATATTCTACCATAAGTAAATTTAGGGTTACAGTAATGATTTTTTTTTCATGGTAGATGCATTGTTGAACTTTGCTATGTTTATATTTTTAAGGCAGAATAATAATAGGACTTCCGTGAAAAAAATGTAATGTAACCCTGTTTTAATCAAAAATTTACAAGTATTCAGAAAGTATTTTCTCTATTATCCAAGATGAAATTTTAATTTTTTTTGCGGTGGCCGTCTTAAAAATGTTGTGCTGAATGAAATTGCATTCAAATTTTATAAGAAATGTTCTCTATGTTTGAGTTATCCTAAAACAAAACGACATGTATATCTGCAAATTCCGGAAAGGCCTTCCAAGAGAAGCCATGTTGTTCCTAATTTTTGTTCAAAAATGGTATTTTTTTTCCGGTGGCCGTCTAGATAAAGGTACGGACTATCATATACATGAAAAGTTAAGTTAAAAGCACTAAGTATTTTTGCCATATCCTCAAAAGAAAATTAAGGTTTTCGCAAAATATGCGCGTATAGGGAATAAGGCCTCTTAATCTGACCGAAAAAGGTTTAACATTCAAGTCAAAAAGTTTTAACTTTGGACAAAAATGTAAAGACACCTTTTTTGTGTAAAATAAAATTACCGTTTTTGTTTATTTAAACTTTTTTTTGTAAAATGTATCGTTCGCGACTTATATGCCGTAACGCGTTCTTAGGAAGACGAAATGGCTCCTCCACACTTCCGGTCATGCGGAAACCGGCAGATTTTGTATTTTTAGTAAGTTTTAGATTATATTCTTCAAAATAAAATAAAAAAAAATCGCGCTCGAGAATGCCGGATTAACGTTTTTTTTTACAAGTTCGCGACCCTATAACTCGGCGGCGTCAAGGACTTATCGTCAGATTAGTTAAATTTAGTCTTTAAACACTAAAATCAACCCCCAATATCTTAAACTGACGCGCTGGAGTATTTCAGACTATCCATTTTTTTTTTACTAATCTGATCGTCTATCCTAGGCGCGCGTCACTACATATAGAGCTAAATACTTTACAAGGTTGTTCTATTAGGTCTAAGGTATCTCTCATATCTTAAACTGCCACGCTCGAGTATTGCCGAAAATTCCCCTATTCGCCTCCCTAACTATATCGCGTATGGAATTTCCGCTAGAGGCGCTAATGTAGACGGCGGTCGTCGAAAGTAATTAAGTACAATTTGCGGAATTATTTCTAAATTAACAATGTTGTGAATATTTTTCCATACCAGGATATTAATTATGGCAAACATGAGTTACAAGTCATTGAATGAAAATGTTTTAAAACCGGAACTAAGAAAATCCTCCTTTTTTCCAAATAAAGTGGAACTGCGCAACACTGCGGCGTCGTCGATACTTTTAAACTAGGGTCTATTGTATTAAACAATATTTAAGCGTAATAATAATAATTAACACTGGTACATTTAGGAGGAAAAGGCTTTTCATGTATTTCTGGTCTTATTATTTGTATTGTGTGATTTAACTTACCGCAGAATCAGGGACATTGTTCCTAGGAGGCCCTCCGTAACCCTCCTGGGGTCTTTGGAACTGATCCCGCTGCGAAAACTTTACATCTGGTCTCATCTGTCCCATGCTATGCATGCCCATGTTTGGACCGTTCGGACCAGGACCCATAGAACCCATGTTCAGACCCATGTCCTGATTGTGTGGTCCTGGATGTCCATACTGGTTGTGTTGGTTCGAAAATTGGTTTTGGTGCATCATGTTCTGATGCTGTAAAAGAATAAAGTGCATTTAAATGGTTTTATGGAGGTTGAATGGTAAAAGAATAAAAATAGTTATTTTTAATACAGTTGCTCAAAAAAGTGCTTTTCTTGTAGTGGTTTAGCGTGCGGAAAGTTTGATATCGCGCACTAGTGCTTTTTACTTTTCCTGCCAATCACAGCTAATGACAGTGACAGACAGCCAATCACTGCGCCGCACCTCACGCGCGGAGCGTTCGGTCGGATACATGTACTAAAGTAACCTCAAAGTGAATAATTGTCAATTTTATAATTTTTTCGCAACTGTATTAAAAAACGTCGTTCTATACTCGTGCGTAAATGTCATTCTTCAGTAATTACATACTTTCCGCACTAATATCGAAATGTACTATTGTTATACAAGGGAGAAAAGTTGTATTTTAACCGCGAGTGTGGAATTGAAACACGAGCTAGCAAATGGATTCTATGATTGAACTACGAGCGAAGCGAGTGGTTCGAAAATAGAATCCTGAGTGAAGAGAGTAGTTCAAAAATAGAATCCTGAGCGTAGCGAGTGTTGCAACACACGAGACGTAAAAATACCTTTGCAACTGTGTGTAACATAATTTTTTTTTAGCTCACTAACGCGAGGAAACTACATAGGTACAAGAAAAACAACTGGAAAAAATAACATTTACAACAAATTAGAGATGGGCCGACTAGTCGGGAAAGTCGACTATTCGGCATCATTTGTAGTCGGCGATTAGTCGGCGACTAGTCGGCAAAAAATGACGAATATTCGGCACTTTAATACCTACAGGAAAATAAAGGTTGGAAGGTGTAATTAAAGGTAGGCCCCGTAGGGAGGTGAAGGAGGAGTAGGGAGAGGCAGGGTACACAACAGATTGGACCCTGCAGGTTGCAATGTCTAATAGCCGTTTACATGGCAGAAGTTTAACCCTTTTTTTAGTTATGAAATTTAAATCTTATTATTAGTGTTTGTTTTCTTTTTGCCATCAAACACGCCAGCGCCGGTTCGTAAACAAAACTGGTCAAAATCAAAACATAACGCGTGATAGACAATGGCACGGTGGATGAAGCGAAACAAGCGTTTCCGATTGCACCCGAACTTGGCCTTGGATTAATCGGCAATTTGAAAACCGATTAGTCGGCCGATTGTGTAGTCGGCAAAAAAGTCGGCCTGTCTCTACAAAAAATGCGAACATTGTCCTGTCTGGAGTGGCCTTTAATAATACGGTCGAATTTCAAACATTCTTTGCACTCTTGTGAATAAAATGCAGTTTTTAAAGAATAACACACACTACAATGATAATCAAACAAATAAATGATCATAGGTATGTGTTTCGTCAATTTAGTACAGTCAACTCCTGCCCACAATGCTTAACTTTGCCCAGCTTGTAAACATGGTGATCTTCATGAAACAGGTGTTTAACCAAGCATCAAACGGAAATATCGTGCCTTCAGCGCCAGAAGGCATATCAGTTACATTTGAGACGTGATATCACGTGCTGGCGCTGACGGAACGACTTTCCGACTGGGCCGAGGGCATTTATAACTCGAGTTTGCAATATTTTGACCCACCAAGCTACACACAATGTTTTTCATCTCTTCATCACACTTGCAAATTAAAAATAAAGTTTGAAGACCATTTTTATGTATAAGTGTGATGATAAAATAATTACCTGCGGTGGCATATTATTATTTGGCCCCGGCCCCTGTTGGAACCCGAATGAGTTGTTATTCGGCCCCGGTCCCGGCCCAATTGGGTTGGCAGTCCATTGTGGGCTGGTCAGCTGGCTAGCCAGCATATTTGGCTCCCACTGAGGACAGTAATCTGGCTGGTAGTCATTACGCTGGTTGAAGTTGCCTTGAGGACCAAATTTTTGTGAGTTTTGCTAAAATTATTAAAAATCTTGTTAGCATTTAGGATAGTTTTACACTTGTAAATTTTGGTTATGGGCTTACATCTCTCATTTTGAGATGTATATCGCTATCTCATTCTAGCCAATAGTTGTCCCCACTTATGGCACTTATTTCTTGGACTATCGCCAAAATATCTGATTTTAGATTGGTGCCTTTCTGCCCTACATTAACAATACACTATTAATTATGGCAGGCTACATCAGTTGGAAGCGCTTATAGTGTCTACATTTCTTCTTGCTCTGTAAGGGATTAGCGTCTTATCACTCGTTGGTAAACTGCAAATTGGGGGCGTCATAAAAAAAAGGGTCCAGACGCTCATTATTGTTAAGGAATTATCAACTCTATAACTCCAGCCAGTAGATGCAAAATTAACTGTATAACTACCGGCAATGTTTACCTGTCACGGCAAGCGCCACTCTGGCACGTGCTGACCACCTGCGCAGGTTGCTTTACAGTTAATTATTAATTTTGAGTCTAAAGTTAGAGTTGATAATACCTTAACAATCATTAGCGCTCTGAACCTTATTTTTTATGGCACCGCTAGTTGAAGTATCCTAACAGGCGATAAGACGCTAATCCCTTAAAGACCAAGAATTAACTTTCATTACTCAAATACAATATTTAATGTGTACAATTTATTAGAAGAAAATGGTTGAATCAATCAATGCTTTTATATTTTTAATTTTGTCTATGAAACAGTATGAGGAACATCTTCACTGTTTCATAGCCACTGTTTGGTTGTCCAAGGGACGTAACCATAGCAACAAGGGGCAAGGAAGGGTTGATTGACTCAAATGTTATCCTGTTTAACTAGCACACCTGGTACATTTTTTTAAAGAGAAATGGCATACTCTATGAGTTCTCCTGCTAGACTTGGTACATACATTCACCAACAGCGGCCAGGGTACTCAAAAATGCACTTTATCGCCTCGACAATAGAGGCTTCAGGTATTTGTAACCACCTTGGCCACTCTGCTCTCTGATGGCTTTATAAAATCAAAATTGAAATTTCTTACCGATTTACCTACTGGAACAACTTGCAATGCACATCCCATAACCCAATATCCATCCAAACACTTTATAAGGTTGCTCCCCTCACTGTCATCGGCTAAACCAATCCTAACTTTCTTAAATCCATTATCTTTAACCAGCTCGTCCAAGATAAAGTCGTTCAGATTACATTGCTTTTTAATTAGCAATTTTATGTCTTTATACGTGGTCTGAAAATAATTGATTTCATGTTTATGAAGTATAGGCAAAAGCAACCTACAAAATATGATAACCTGGCTTTTCTTACCGTCGGTGGCAATCCACTGATTGTAAGCATCATCTTGAAGAAGTTAATATAAATTGCTTATTTATCGTATCGATATCTATTCATAGTTAAAATAACATTTTAATATGTACGCAAAATCGAGTGACGCTTGAACGTCGCCTGAAATCTGATTATTTATAATCTGTGGACTGGAACTGGAAGGGTACCTTTTTAAGGGTCACCACACACCTAGCGGTTTTCCTCGCGGAATTAGCGGAAGTAGCGGAAATTTGTCTATGGTAGCGGAAATTTGTCTATGGTAGCAGATTTTTTGTATGGAAGCCATAGACAAATTTACGCTACCATAGACAAATTTCCGCTACTTCCGGAGCGGTTTTCCTCGCGGAATTAGCGGAAGTAGCGGAAATTCATAGACAAAATGCTTAATTTGTCTATGGTAGCGGAAATTTGTCTATGGCTTCCATACAAAAAATCTGCTACCATAGACAAATTTCCGCTACCATAGACAAATTTCCGCTACTTCCGCTAATTCCGCGAGGAAAACCGCTAGGTGTGTGGTGACCCTAAATAAGGGTCAAAATAGACCTAGCGGAATTCCTCCCTATACCTAGACCCTATACAGAGAGACGTCTGTAACGTCAAATAACGTCACGAATCATGTTGTCCCTTCTTAACGCATGACAAGTTCTCTTTCACACTTAGGGTCGCCACACACCTAGCGGTTTTCCTCGCGGAATTACCGTAAGTAGCGGAAATTTGTCTATAGTAGCGGAAATTTGTCTATGGTAGCAGATTTTTTGTATGGAAGCCATAGACAAATTTCCGCTACCATAGACAAATTAAGCATTTTGTCTATGAATTTCCGCTACTTCCGGTAATTCCGCGAGGAAAACCGCTAGGTATGTGGTGACCCTTAAACGGCTATTAAAGCGGTATTACACATTGCAACCTGCAGGGCCCAATCTGTCAGGTTGGAAGGTGTAATTGAATACCTGATACATATTAATTTATGTTCATTCACTATGGGTCGCCACACACCTAGCGGTTTTCCTCGCGGAATTACCGGAAGTAGCGGAAATTTGTCTATGGTAGCGGAAATTTGTCTATGGTAGCAGATTTTTTGTATGGAAGCCATAGACAAATTACCGGAAGTAGAGGAAATTCATAGACAAAATGCTTAATTTGTCTATGAATTTCCGCTACTTCCGGTAATTCCGCGAGGAAAACCGCTAGGTGTGTGGCGACCCTATGGTATGGTCACAGAGGAAATAATAGTATAAGGGTCGCCACACACCTAGCGGTTTTCCTCGCGGAATTACCGGAAGTAGCGGAAATTTGTCTATGGTAGCGGAAATTTGTCTATGGTAGCTGATTTTTTGTATGGAAGCCATAAACAAATTTCCGCTACCATAGACAAATTAAGCATTTTGTCTATGAATTTCCGCTACTTCCGGTAATTTGTCTATGGCTTCCATACAAAAAATCTGCTACCATAGACAAATTTCCGCTACCATAGACAAATTTCCGCTACTTCCGGTAATTCCGCGAGGAAAACCGATAGGTGTGTGGCGACCCTAGGGGTCGCCACATACCTAGCGGTTTTCCTAGCGGAATTACCGGAAATAGCGGAAATTCATAGACAAAATGCTTAATTTGTCTATGGTAGCGGAAATTTGTCTATGGCTTCCATACAAAAAATCTGCTACCATAGACAAATTTCCGCTACCATAGACAAATTTCCGCTACTTCCGGTAATTCCGCGAGGAAAACCGCTAGGTGTGTGGCGACCCTAATAAAGAGAGACCTCTGTAATGTCACGTAACGTCACGAATCATGTTGTCCCTTCTTAACGCATGACAAGTTCTTTTTCGCACTTATGCAAACGTATCGGATACGCGGGATACGTCGTGTCAAACTCAAATTTTTTGACAGATTTACTTTGAGTTGTACCCCCCTGGTATGGTATACAGCGATACGAATATTAAATTTGTCGGAAAGTAAATTTATATTCTGTTAATTTAATGGAAATATTCAACTAACAAGAATCAAGATGTTATTAACTATACATAACCTGCCGGGTTCCGTAAGTCCCTTTTCTCGTTTCGTTTCAATTTTGATACATTAATTCAGCGTCAACTGATATTGTTTCTTTAATTTACAGACGCGTTACTCGGACTTAAAAACTCTGCTGCAGGAAAAATGTGGGTTGACGGAGGTTATCTTCGACAATTTGCTGAATGAGGGTAAAAGCAAGAAGGTTACCGTCGGCCTGACTAATGAAGAAGACGGCGCATTTGTGGTTAGAAAATTGAACGGGCTGTTTATAAATGGGCAGCAGCTGTATGTTGAGGACAGGAGGCGAACCACGGTAAAGCATTTTAGTTGTAAAGCCTTACATTACATTTTTTTAGTAAAGGTACCACCGAAAGGCTCTTACGTAGTACGAGTACGTTGCGTTGTACAGATTCAATATTGTATTAGAGGAACAAAAACGGAAGGGCCTCCCGCCAAATGGTACCTTTCCCAATAATGGTTTACTGGATACGTGCAATACCTATAGTTGTACAACTGTCTGCCTGCCTAAGTAAAAATAAAATAAATAATTGCAATTTATTTCAGACAACAGAGTCAATACAATTTATTATTATTTCTTTCCCGACCACGGAACAATGGTGTTCCGGACCTTTGGGAGGCGTATGCGGAGCCGAAGCCAACGCGCAGAGGCCCTTTTGACAATTTAATGAAAAGAGAGGGGTACACAAAGTGGATGCTGCCCCTGCCCGTGTCATTGGACGCACACAGAGACAGCACCCGCCATGGTGTAAGGACTATTGAGAATGAATGGAGTCTAAAATCTACTAGGTTATTGGGTGAAAAGTATGGACTGATTACTGGGCTATTGGATGAAGAACCGGATGCCTGCCTAATAAAACGGTATCCAATTTTATTTCCGGCAGACGGTGACTCGCCCTCCGCAAGATGGGCCCCCATAAAAAGCGACATCAAAGATGGCTCAAGGGCAACACCGGTGCGGGAGCTGGGAGTAGAGAGGTGTCACTGGACTTTAAACATATAGCCAACTCGCCACTTAGGTTTCCACATCTACCCTCGAGAACACAGCTCTAACGACCCCACTCTGGACAGCCGGCTAAGGCAAGCCAGAGGCAGGGGACCTGTCCCACCATCCGACAGGGCACCCCAGGGGCAGTCAGGTACGTGGAGTCGCTACTCTCCAACAGCTCGCCACAAGCTGCCCTGCGTTGACTGATTGCGCTGGTGAAAACGTTATTATTATTATTACCTATTTACTAAGCAGGCAGGCAGTTATGACAACTGATATAGCCTGTATCCAGTAATCATTATGACAGTTATCGTTAACATGTAGATGTATGTTTGTCTAATTTATTCTTAACCTTTTCAACACTTTCTCTCTCGCATCAAAATGTGGCATACACGCCAACATTTCAACTAGTGAGATACTAATTTAAACCTTATCTGTCAACAGTAAAATTGATTTGACAGCGTTTGCCATAGCCTTTTTAGTGGTTGTTGGCGTGGTAGGCACGACAGTACTCGACCACTTTAATGGCTCTTGGCGTTGAAAAGGTTAAACTGGTTCACATTCTGTGCCGAAATCACGTCTTTTGGGAGTCTGTTCCATACCCTCCTTTGTTAGTAAAGGCTTAAAAATGTATTAAATTTAGTGAACGTATATTGTATAAACAATTATCTTTGACCATACACATCTGGAGAGCCTGTGTATGGAATGATCACGAATTAGTTAGTACTACAGAGTTAATAAATAAAATAAAATAAATAAAGTTTCATTTTCAGGCAGTACACCCATATCAGCATCATTTTACAAAATAAAAAAACAAAATACTAAGCTAATCTTTCTTTTTCTTTTACAAAATATAAAAATTATGTCTAGTCATTAAAACGAATAAGTACCTACAATGGTATTATTTCTTGTTTTTGGTGCACAGATAGCCAGTACCTAAAAATAGGACTATTTATGTTGCGGTATACGGACTCCAAAATGCTGTTTCGCGAGTGGCGCATCCCCTCCCAGAAGGTAGCGATGCGCGAACGGATTACAGTAAAAAAGTCGGGGATTCTGGCTTCTGCAAACATGGTGGAGGCACTGCAGGAACGCGGCAGCCCCATCAAGATGCGAAATATATTATTATACTGCACCCTAATGGCACTGTACGATTTCCTGCTGTGCCTTACCCACAGTTGACAAGTGTAGAAAGACAGACAATATGCGTTAACACATTCAGCACCGAGAACCCGACTGTCGGGTTCTCTGTTCGTAGCTACTACGCGCTGCGTACGAGGAATACCTGGCTACGCGCTACGATACGCGCTACGATACGCGCTACGCGGTACGGAAAGTGTTAAATAAAGTATATTTGACCCTCTTGCTACACCCAGCAAATCTGCGGGCTATCATGTTACCACAAATCGCCAAGGCCCTCCTTTCACGTTCCATATCATTGTCATCCCTCATGTTATCTGTTAGTATGTGGCCAAGGCATTTGAACCGTTGCACAACGCGCACTGTTTCGCCATTCAATTTGAACTCTGGTATGTTCTCCGGACCCCTTCCAGCCTTAAACGCCATCAGCTCGGTTTTGGCTACATTGTATACCAATCCGTGAGAATTCACATAATTCTCACAGACTGAAACCAGCTTATTCAGGCCCTTAATGGAGGGATTGGGCAGCACCATGTCATCTGCATAGCTGAGACTGTTGAAACAGACGTCACCCACATGACAACCCACTCGGTGCTCCACAGTCTCCCCATCAAGTCATTGACGTAAAGGTTGATGAAGTCCAGAGAAGTAAGCCCGCCGTGACGTACCCCGCATTCTATTATAATAAATAATTATTAGACGTCGTGTCGCCCCGTTTCACACACTTGGTTTGGTTTCCGTACCAGTACTCAAAAACGCGTACCAGGTCTTCCGGTGCCCCCGAACCGGGCAATTTACCCCATGCCATTAATGAATGAGATACCAACCTTAATTCTTCAATTTAAGAACTGCAATGCACTTGTGAATGTCAAAATACTACCTAAGCATACATATGCCAGATCTGGATGAACTTTACGGACAAACCGTAGACTTTTTCTTCTGTCCTTTCTGTTGTAGTTCTTAAATCTAACATAAACTTAGGCTCATACACTGGATGGCAGCGGCCAGCAGCGGTGCAGCGAGCATAATCAGTGTGAAATAAATTTTAAACTTTATCTACTTAACCAGTATCGCTTAAAAAGCTTTAATTAGGTTTAATTAGGTCTTTAATTTAGGGTTTTTAATTAGGTCCCGCGGCGGGCTAACGGCCGTACGCTTCCTGCGCTTTATGAAACTGTTCAAGAGGAGACTACGGGAGCGGAGTAGGGGCCCATTCCAGTGTGAATTGAGCCTTACAATTTCAGTTTTTTTAAGTATACCATTTTCTTGCAGGCCGATCAGCCTTACCGCCAAGCCAGCTTCGAGCCGGACTCCACCATGCAACCGGTTACAGCACCTCCAACGGTGTGGAACCAGAATGTGACACCATATATGCAGCCGATGCCAGTTGATCAAGTAAGTGGCATTTGTTAATGTAATATGTGAGCTGGAAGCAAATGTGCTTACAATTTGAAACATACAACTACGTATTGGCTATGTGCGAAGTGCATGGTGGGGGTAACGTGAACGATCGCAGCGCACAATGTAACAAGAAATTGGGCTCTTGTCAATATCACATTTCAAAATATTTGACATCACCCGTAGGGTCAACTGTCAAAATAGTGAATCAGCCAGTGACATTTCATATAAGCAAGGAGTATATGCCATTAATAAAAAAGAAAAAAACCTTTTCACCCCCTGCTCAAGAGATGGCGCCACACTCATGCACACAGCCAATAGTTGGATTCAGAATTGTGAGACAGCACTAAGAATTAATATTTTCACGTGTGTTGGTGGGTTTGAAATTACGAAGGTAATTATAGTCCTTGATAATTATCGGATAACAATAGGGAATATTACTCAAAACTCTGCGTAGGGGGCGGCACTACCGCCTTGGTGCGCCATAGACGTACTATAGAAAAGACAGAGGGTCAGCGTATACCCGACAGGGACAGCTATATTTTGACAGCTAAGATTTGGGATACCACATTTAAAGAAAATCCCCCATTATTTTCGGGTTTTACCCGTGGTACCACGGGGGACCACGGGAAATTTTTTTCCTCGTATTTTCCCCGTAGACCCCACTGCTCCAGTTTTAAGTTATCTTTTTGAATACGAAACTGTCCGTGGGCCCACGGGTCATTCCTCGAAAATAAATATTTCCCGTAGTCCCACAGCAATAGATATGTCATAAAGTACGCCTCTAAATACTATTCTTTTTTTAATAGGCAAGGTAGGTTTTGGATATTTTTTTTTGCTGTGCCTTTAAATACTAGCAAATGAATACCATTCTCGAGCAGTGGGTCTATGGGGACAAAATTAGTACTCGTGGATCCACTGAGGGTCATAGCAGTGGGACCACGGTTAATACCCGGTTCTTTTCAATTACCCATAGTCCCATTTCGGTGTTGTGGGTCTACGGAGATTTTTTTTTACCTGTGGTCCCCCGTGGTACAAAGGCCGTGGTACCACGGTTAAAACCGGATTATTTTACCATAAATCTTGTTTTAATATTATAATTTTTTTCTCCAGATACTAAAATTACAGCTCAATCTGGGCAATCCGACTTAATCAGCCCAATCCGACCTTCAAAGTAATTAAAAGCTAGATATATGTCTAAAGTTACTACCCAAACTACCTAACATAACAATTATTTTAGTAAAATATATTCATTCAAATGTTTGTCAGAGTTTTCGTGAAATTCAATAATTTTACTCACACTTAAAGTTCAAACTTTCAATATTACGTAACCCAATAGTTACCCAATCCCAATTCTATGGGTAAAGTCACTTCAGAAGCACTGGCCACCCTAAAACAGGCCAGTGACAGTGACAGTTCGATGGCAGACACCCGATGGCAGGCAAAAAAAACGCATACGCGATGAGGGACGGAAAATGTGTCATTGCATCTCATTTGCACGCGTAGGATTGTGTATGCGCACATCTCTTTCATCAGTGTATATGTGTGCGTAATGTTACCCCCCTGTGGTGCGCAAATGACATATTTATTCGTTTTAAATTATCTATGAAAACTTGTAAAAAAACTGTTTAAGGCTTTGATTATTAAACCGACCGGATGCGACACGCGCTCTCATTTGTATCGGAAAAAGTCTGCCATTTTTTGCGGGGGAGGGGAACGTCAAATGTATGCGAAACGTCAAAATAGCCACGTCAAATAAACGTCAGTCCATACAATGAGTATGACCACTGGTTATACATTTTCGGCAGAGGGGAACGCCTGTCAATGGCTACTCCGCTTGGTTTAAATCTCTAAGGTTTAAGGCCTAGTATGTATTGAAAACTCTATGGTTTACCTGTGTGCTAGTGCTGCAGTCTGGTGGCAGAATATTGCAGTAATATCCCCTATTGGATAATTATACTATTTATGGATGATGCCTCATTCATTCACACGTGATTTTCGATTTTTAAGAATTTTTCCACAAATTTATCCGCCCCGAGTATCACCCACATAGGTATGTCACCTGTGCGGACTCAGGTGACTTTCAAGCAACGCCCGTGATTGATTTTTGAGGATGTGACACTGATGTCCGTGCCATGATCCGTGCCACCCCTAGCATGGGTACACGCCACTGGACATGTGACACTGACAATCGAGTTCCAAGGTCAGTTACTACACTACATACTTCACTGTATGAAGTGAGTTTACCTATTTGTGATTGTCTGGGATTCAACTCTATGTTAATCAAGGTATTAAAGCAAAATATATTGGGATAAAGCTCTAAGTAGAATATCGATGGATTTCGGAAACATTCTGGAAGCTTACCTGAAAATGCCCATTTTTCGAGGTTACCAGAAGTTCAAATGCAAACTGCATATGAATTTTGATTCCGTTCGTAAACGGATCAGAGTATTTATATTATTTTCAAAGAGTGTGTAATGGTAGTTATTAAAAGTAACATTTTATTGTAGCTATTTTTGTGGCAAATCGAAAGCTGGTTGTGTACAGAAAGTAGCTGTGCTATGGATACCTCTCCATAATGTATTTTCCCCATTGATTTGCCTTCTGTTTTTATACATGTGCTGATTGTACAGTCGCCATCAGATATATCGGAGCGTCCAAGGTGGTCATAAATATCTGAACAACGACTGTATTGTCAAGGGCGTCAAGGCGATAAAGTGCATATTCAGATTTGAGTACCCTAGCCGCTTCGATATATTTGATGGCAACTGTAGTAAAGCAAGCCAAATTCTTTGGGGCTTATACACTTATGTCTTCTTTAACCTTCGCGAGGGCCTTGCAAGCTCGCGGCCCCGGGCGACGGTCCTGTTTTCTACCCCCTAAGGACGCCACTGCAAGGGCTAATCTTGTCCCTTGACGTGTTAACACTGTATTTTTGTATAATGGCGCACTTGATCTCTAACGGCTGCCCCCGCTCACCATCAGGTGAGCTGCACGCTTGTACGATATGATAAAACAAGGGTCTCCAAACTACGGCACCCGAACCAAAATCTGCCCGAGATTAATTCCTTACAATCTGGCTCGCAAAATGAAAGCGGCCTGGCCGGAGCCCTTGGGTAAAACAGTATTGAAGTCCCCAGTGATTAAGGTTCATATTTGATGCCATACTAATCCGTCATATTATAACCTTTCTCGCTTACTTTAAGTGTATTTCACACATTAAAGATAAATAAAATTGCTGTTTTACATCAGGGGATTAAACATACCGATAAATACATTATAATCAGTGTGGTTTACTCGTATTTTAAAATCACATAATACACTGAACCGACTTCACAGATAATTATTTCCAACTGTCTTTTGTCTTGGAACCGAAATTTTTAATTACACACCGAAAAAATTTTTTTTCTACAATACTACAAGAATGTGTTGTTGTGAAAAATATAGTTATTTTTACTAGAATCTGGCGGAGGTAACAAAAAATATTGTATTTTGTAAAATTTTGTTTGTAAACGTTACTGGACGAGTCTGGTTAAACGCAATCGTAATAAATACAAAATATTTGTGTTATTTACAATATATATCGTAGTCTGCACAATGACGCATTGTATTACAATTCGAAATACTGATTAATATTTTCACGGAACACCGCTAAGGCGCTCGTGGCCTAGCGGGTAGAACGTTAGACTTTCAATCGGGAGGTCTCGGGTTCAAATCCCGGCTGGGGTACCACTGACCTTAAGCCTGGAAAATCCTGGATTTCGATTGCAGAGCGGCCAAAAAAAAAAGAAAAAGAAAAAAAAAAGAAAAAAAAAACAAGGTATACACACATAACTTTTGTCTAGTGGATACATGTCAATTACAATATTTTATAGTTATCAGTACAATATTTTATAGTTATCAGTACAATTCATATTGTAGTACTCACGATTTTGATATAACCAGAAAAGTTTTGTTATGTTTACAAAGTGTTTAGTCGTCACATATACAGCAAGACAACACTGTTAAGATAACCGGATTCTGGTTACCAGTACGAGACTTTTTTTCAGTGCAGACTATTTGTCTGTGGATATCAAGGAGGTTGTCTACTTCTGGACGATTGCAGCGCAACCGGCGTGTTCATGCTCGTTCTTAGAGGATTCAACCAATTGGAACGAATCCTCTGAGTCCTCGTTTTTCTTTTTTTCAAAAATTTTTTTCTTTTTTTTTTGGGCGCTCTGCAACCGAAATCCGGGATTTTCCAGGCTTAAGGTCAGTGGTACCCCAGCCGGGATTTGAACCCGAGACCTCCCGATTGAAAGTCTAACGTTCTACCCGCTAGGCCACGAGCGCCTTAGCGGTGTTCCGTGAAAATATTAATCAGTATTTCGAATTGTAATACAATGCGTCATTGTGCAGACTACGATATATATTGTAAATAACACAAATATTTTGTATTTATTACGATTGCGTTTAACCAGACTCTTCCAGTAACGTTTACAAACAAAATTTTACACAATACAATATTTTTTGTTACCTCCGCCAGATTCTAGTAAAAATAACTATATTTTTCACAACAACACATTCTTGTAGTATTGTAGAAAAATATTTTTTTCGGTGTGTGGGTAACGATTTAATCGGGTTACCCTTTCGAAAATATTAATTAAATGAAGCGGTTTTCCGGTCCCTGGTTGGAAGCGAAAAATTTTACACGTTGGCAACAATACCACACAAATATGGACAAATAAATCTGGCATCCAGTTTCATTTCAGCCAGAAATAGAATGTGCAAGTCCATTACACACTCTTTAGAAAAGAGGATGCCCTTCATTTCACGTCCGTGAATGATACTTGGGCTCATATTTACTTGTATTTCTAACAACTTTGTTCACAGAACTTATTTGCTTATTCGGGCTATGGTGGCGTTCCTCACACGTCACATTATATGGAACCGCAGCCAGTTCCTGCTGAAATCCCTAGATATTCGGGGCATCCGGCGGAAACTTACACTCCTAGTAAACTGTCTAGAAACCAGGAGTCCGGGGATTGGGGTAGGAAGTCAAGGGATAGGGTCCCCGATGCGTCTCAGCACAGGGGTAGAAAACGTCGCCACTCTCCCGAAAGACCAGCTGCAAGCAAAAGATCATCTCCTCCGCTTCGCCAACAATGGGCGGAGGACAATCGAGCTTTCCAAGCGCAGTTCCCTCGTCAAGACCAAAATGTAGAACCCGCATATCAACGCAAAGATACCAACTCTGACTACGAACGCAGGGATCCTGTGTGGGAACAATCCCGTTGGGACGAACCCAATCCTCGCAAACGCGAGCAACAGTGGGCTAACAATAATCGTGACTGGGAACCCCAACCTGCTATAGTATGGGATAATCAGTCTCAACAAAGGCGTGGGGAATGCGCAAGCCCGCAATGGGAAAGCCCGTCGAAACCGCAATGGGATAACCAACCGAAACGCGATTGGGATGGCCCACGGAAATCCCAATGGGACAGCCCACCAAAACCGCAGTGGGATAGTCAACCAACCCCGCAATGGGAGGATCCGATACCCGTGGACAACATTCGTTCAGAATGGTACGATCATCTAGCATCTAGCGAAATAGCGCTGGGAAACGAAAAAGACTTCCGAACGCAGGTTCATGATCGCTATGACTCCCGATCCCGAAACAAGGGTCATAACTTACTAACCACCGATCGCATTTGGAGCAGAGAGCCAGAAAGGTCCTTTAATTCTTTTGGCAGACAAGAAAGTCATGCAGATGTCAATCGGGACCGGCCAAGGTCGAGAAACGGACGTCAAGGGCGTGACGATTGGCGCGATATGCCCGTTGCATCCCGTGACCGCCCAGGCGGCCGCCCGCAGAGGCCTGACTACGGGAAACCGAAGGAATACTCTTCTAGAGAATTCAAAAGGCAGTCAAGGTTACACGAGAGACCCGAACGTGACGCGCCTAAACCCGTATTGAGGCGTGAGACACCAAGACATGATAGAGGAGAAATGTACAGGGAGAATGCGAATAAGAATCGTTTTGTTCAAGAGAAGATAACGTATCCGCCAGTACAAGAGAAAATATCATATCTGCCTGTACAAAAGAAGAAACAATATCCGCCCGTGTTTAAAAAGTTTCAGGCGCGTCTTGAAGCTAAAAAGACTCAAACGTTTCGTTCCATGATAAATAAAGATTCATCTAATCGTATGCAGGCAACGGCTATGCTCGCCAAATTAATCTATGGTGTAGAGAAGAATATGCCTTTCCGTCCTAAATCGCCTGAAGATAATTTTATTTTTAAGAAATTAAAGGAATGCATTAAATCGCGTATAGACATTATATTTGGCGAGGAACTGAGTGTGGAAATGGATGATGTTGTTATACGCTACAGGTCGAAGTATCCTATCGACGAAGATAAGATATTAAACGTTCTAATTCGCGAGAAATGTAAGAGAGAATTCAAGCCGGTGCCAAAGGAAAAGGTCCTGAAAGATGAAGGTTAGTGGAAATTTCTAAGATTACCTCTTAATAGGCGGTTTTGTCACAACTAACTGTGACTAAGGAAAAATATTGCGCCGTAGAAGGACTGCATGATAATATTGATAATACGTTTCGTTTTGCAGTTGCTTCACGGTGCGTTGAGGATTCTCTACTACACTATTTTGCAGTCGGACTCGATCACAACTGGTGGTTAATTACAAATCCGTTTTGATTTGACCGTAAAATAATCTCACGATGTCAGTGTAAAACTTCTAGCCACCTTCTATTAGCTTTTTCTACTCCTGCATTCTAATTTGCCAATAAAATGACTGACATGTATATTCAAAGCATATACTTTATGAACGTTGTCATAAGATGATTCAAAAGCCCGGCTTCGCCTCATTTTGTAACTTCGACCCTCGAATCTTAAGAACCCTTATTATGTAACTGTTGCACGAAATACTATAAGGCAACTGTATTCAAACTGGAAGTAAAACGCTTCGAGGACATTTTGCATTCCCTCTATGGCGGCATCGGTAACCCTAAAGGCCTCTACAAACGAAAGCGACTAAGTCACCTGCGATTTTTAATATAATATATTGGGGTTTTTTATCCATCGATTGATTTCGTTGCACCTTCCTAGACGGCAATGTCTCGAAATCGCGCGCGAGTTTTGTGTCAAAATTGCGCCGATTGTAGAGGCCATAAAGTTGATCCAAATGATGACCGCATCGCGTAAGCGACTGAAAGAATGAGCGAGACCTGGGGAATGGTAGTGAAGATGATGAATACGCGAGGTGTTTTTCACTTTAACAGTGTTCAAATACTAACATAATATAGCGTCTCTGTCAATCGCGATCATGTTGACTCTTAAGCTCTTACTACACAAGTTACGCAACGTGGTGTACTATAGGTGGTGGGTGACTTACGTGATACGTCATTACGTGTGTGGTTCGACGATTACTGCTATCGCGAATCCATCGCGGACGAAATGTTCTTAGCCACCATTTCGGAAGAAACTGCGCTCGTGGTGTTATGGTTGCCCCCAATGCTCAGTATCTGTGCACGCAATCTAATTGCTGGACTACACCCCGCTATCATGGGCCAGTCTAAGGGACGCACCTATACAACGGAATGAGAGCCCAATACTGTTTGTTCCCTCTAACGCATAGCTGCGTCCCTATGATGGGCTATGATGTAGGCAGCCATAATGCCTACAATAGAAGCGCGTAGGCACAGATTTTATTATAAATAGCCGTTTTTATCATGGCGAGTGGTAGTAGTATGTTTCTTAAGGAAACTATAAACAGAGGATTTGAATATTTTGAATGAGGTTACAATCATAATAATTTTCGCTAATTTGAACTCCTATTGTTTTTGACACTTCCTAATAGCGTGTGCATGATTGATTGCGCGTAGAGATAGGTGACGGAGGGCGGCAGTGGTATACCAAGGTTTGGATACACAAACTCCAACTTAAACTGGCGCAGTCTTATGAAATAGACTGTCTTGGTTACTATACTACACATACCTGTTACTACGTCATTTATTTTATTACTTACGTCGCGCGTCGTTCCAGGGGGGTGTCACTAAGTCTCACTAATGTCACTATGTCTGTATCCATTGTATCCGCGCTTACCGCATATGAGGGAAGGGTTGGCAGTACTTGGCACATCGCTTATCACCTCATGGGTGCGGTCGAGAATATAGTATAATTTATAGCAGTGTTTATGACATGCGTATGACTATGACTTATCTCAAATACGGCACGGGGCACGGATATATGAAGCACGAAAACCCTATTATTTTTTAAACCGCATGACAGCTAAGATTTTGGTCTCTGCGGTTAAATGTTTCTATAAATGATCGTGTTTTTATTTATGATAGTAAATATGATGACAAATAATGCACTCCTTTTTTTTTTGGGCAGTGGTGTAAAAATATACCATGCCAGGAAGGTTCCCTTTGTATCTCTAGATATTGTCCCGGCTTTTGGCCGCGGCTTGCTATATATGCGGTGGTAAATTGAGCATAATTTAATTTACCCTTTCAAGTTTCAAGTACCGTCAAGTCTGGCAACTTTGCCACTTTTCACAGGTGTTGAAAAGTCATAGTACATTTTTAACCAAAATTCATATGAAACCACTGAGGTATGAATGACGCGACACATAATATATTTATCAACGAGTGCATAAATAAGATGGTTTATAAATTAACTGACGGATAATAAGCTTTTACGAGTAAAAAAAAAACTGGCAAAGTTACCTATACCATGTGGCAACTTTGCCAACTGCATTTTTACGTTGTATAGTAATTTAGTTGTATTTACAATATTAGTATAGAATATTCAGTATTTAGGATACAATAGTTTCGGAATTTGATCCTTAATGATATGTTATTACAAAAAAAGATACAGCAAAAGTGGCAAAGTTGATCACCCATTTAAGAAAATTTCATAGAAAGTCAGTGAATGTGGTCAGGGTTGACACAAATGAAAAAATATTGATTATTTAAGTACTTATTTATTTTGTTACATACGAGTAATCAGCAAGGATCGGAAAAACGCCCGTCATTTCAAAAATATAACCCTGTTATGTAAACCGATACTTGCATAGAACGTTATCTACTTATTATTTATGTATTAAAACGTTGACCCAAAGTATTAAGAACATGTTGGTTTACCTACATATCAATGAAATTCCATCTTTCAGACCAAATGACGGGCGTTTTTCCGATCCTTGGTAATCAGGTTACATAAGTACTCAGGAAAAACATAAAAGACACCTTAATTAAAATATTATCAAAAACGAAACATAGAAAACTCTTTAAGAGGCCTATCACAGGTCCACTCGTAAATAATTGTGATTACCTAGGTACCTATTTAAACTTGACGATAGATATTTAAAAAAGGGCTTCGTCACGAACTGCCTCGTCGCCTCTTAACAAAAGTATTATCGAAACAAAACACTTATATGTAGTAATTATTACCAATAAAATAAGTATGTCACAGTTAACTTTGTGTTTTTTTTTACTTAAACAAAACATACACTCTGTATACAATTGTTAACAAAAGCAATCACAAATAATTGTGATTCTAATGTTAAAATATAGGCCCTGTTCTCTATAAATGATACAACTTCAGCAGTTTTTACCTATTTCGGTATAACTTTTTTCCAACTTAAAAACTTTGTTGGTCTGTCACTCTGTGCTCCACCCATTAAAAGCTGCCAGATGCCCGGATCTAGCAATAGGGATTGTTATGCAATCTGATTGGACTGGTTACAAAACTCTCATTACTGTGTCACATCTGACGTGGCCAGCTCTTAGACCATATCGAATAAATTATTATCGCAAGGTCGTATCTGCCTAAGTTCGTAGTTTTTTGGAGATAAGTCAAAAACGCCTATACCGATAATACTCAAAATAATTTTGGTTGAAAGAATATTAAAAGCTGTATCTTCTTGATTTTTTTCATAATTTTTGGACTTACGGTTCAAAAGTTACAGGGGGAGGGGACACAATTTTTATGACTTTCGGAGCGATTATTTCTGAAAATATCCACTTAATCAAAAAATGTCCAAAGAAATCTCAGTTATTTGAACATTGTTATTTTTAGAGACGTATCGATTGATGTGCATCATGTTGATATTTGGCATTTTTGATAATTACTTACACATATGGAGTGCCCCCCTAAAAATATTTTTTTTAGCAATTTCTCTACAAAACTAAGTAGCTGCATACACAATACACTTTATGTAAAAATTTGATAATGATATGTCTTAGTGTCCGAGTAAAATGGCTGTGACATACGGACGGACAGACAGACATGACGAATCTATAAGGGTTCCGTTTTTTGCCATTTGGCTACGGAACCCTAAAAAGTATCTATCTTATGAAAAATGTAATTTAAATTTTTTGCTTGTGTACCAACCCTAGGCCGTTACAAAACATGGCAAAGATGCCCTCCCATATTAGTCGGCGTGGTCTGGTAACTTTGCCAAAACAATTATGGGACTCAATTCAAACACTACGGCATTTATAAGGTAATCAATTCATTCCTTACCATTTAAATAACATAATATCTAAAATTTACGTACCTGGATGCGATGTTTATACTCTAAACTTTTTAAAGTTCTTGAGCACTAACTTTTATGATTATGTGAGTGACGGATTTGGAACTGAAATGGTAAGAAAATGGTTGCCGTGGTGTTGTCTCATTCATAATAATTTTGCCAATTGATAACCATATTTTCTACTAAAAGTAGGCACAACACAAAAAAATATACGTTGTCGGTGGTATGAAAGGATTACCTTATGCACTCTGCTGGTGGCAAAGTTAGTAACCCTTGGCAAAGTCGCCAGACTTGACGGTAGCGGCATTGTTCATATTTTTAATTTGTATTAACTATCATCACACAAAATCCTCCGTTTACTCCCTAAAACATTATTTTTGTACTCAGCAGTCTAAGTGTCGTGACTGCTAACAAAATTTTTCACATTTTGAAACAGCTTTTTGTCCTTAAAACCTATTTAACATTTTAAGTATTTGGAGTACATGTAACACATTCACCGCTATGCTGGTTTCCCGCTATAAGCGAAAATGCTTCGCCAATTTGATTGCATATTTTTTGAAGTGAGTACTTCTTATGCGACTTCCAACAAGAATGTGTTACCGCTGACGTCACGTTTAACGCTGCCGATAGATCATTTAATTTTATACTCTATTATTAACCTACTAAAGCTAACTTTCGCTCGACCAGCACGGTGTCTCTTATCTCTCTCCAGAGCTGGAGTGGCATGGAAGAATTGTAAAAATAGATAATTAATTTTATACTCTATTATTAACTTACTAAAGTTAACTTTCGAAAATCGACATTTCGTTATCTCCGTTTCTATCGCTCTTGCATATTCGAAAGAGAGTGACACAAATAAACGATCGGATACATTTAACGTGAATTCAACTTAGACTTAGTATGTTGTTCCGCTTGAGAAATTGATAGTTTTGAGTCGGACACATATGGATATACACTAAACATAATTAAAAGAATACATAAAATAGTTTTACGGTTTGATTACAATCATTTGACAATACATAACAAACTGTCAACTGATTGGCTATTGGTTGACGTGTCAAGTCAACATTCAATTTATTTTTTACTTCAACAAAGTTGATATACAAACTCCGTCTCGCGTATTATATATAGACATATTTCACATGAAGGCGGGTTACTCCGAACTTTAAAATTTTAAGTCGGTCTCTCACTCTCCTGTTACCTAGAATGTATTCTACCTCGGAGGAATTACTAATTCCTCCGAGTATTCTACATATTAAAATAGTATGTATGTACAGTCACCATCAAATATATCGGAGCGGCCAGGGTACTCAAAAATATCTGAACATGCACTTTGTTCCGATATTTGTGACCACCTTGGCCGCTTCGATATATCTGATGGCGACTGTACCTATACTATTTGAACTGTCATGCAACAAGAATGCGTTAAACGCTAACGTCGCGTTTAACGCTGCCGATAGATAATTTAATTTATACTCCATTATTAGAAATGAGTCTTAACATTTAACTTTCGCTCGACCGGCACGGTGTGGTAAAAACATATATACGGACAAAGTGCTCAAAAACATGTATACGGACAAAGTGCTTCATAATAAGTACAGTTTTATTGGGCATTGTATTGTTAACAGTTTTTCGAAGTTAGTTTCCAGTAGTTTTTCCCTTACTAAACAATTGTCAAGTACGTGTTTAGTAGTAGACTGTGTGAGGATGCACGCCGAGGGTACGGCCGGACCGTGAGACTCTGTCGGAACCACGACGCCCGCGCCTTTATCGTTCAATAGGCAACTATGTTGTTTCCATTGAATTGCAGCTGCAGTAAGATAGTGATCAGAGATTTTATGTGTAATAACTGCTGAATCTATGACAGACGTCGATGACCTTACGTATATATGATCTATACACGATTCTCTGCGTGTGACATCTTTGATACATTTTGTAAATCCGTATTCTGTCATGATATTTTCATATGCAGTAACTCGATTATCTTGGTAACTTAATAAATTGATGTTTAAGTCTCCACAGATTACAACTTTAATATTTCTAGGTAAGCTGTTTAAGAGTGTGCGTAACTCAGTGAGGAACTCTAGCATTTTATTTTGTTTATTGTGTCTAGGTGGTCTGTAAATTTTGTAACAATAATCAACTCCTATTTTATCTAATTTCATTAATTTAATTATAGAAAACACGGAATTCAAATAATAATAGCAAGAATAAAATAAAACAACAAGTTTCAGTAGTCTACGCAATTTTACTGCTTAATTAAATTGTGCAATATATGTTGACTTTGCTTGGCTGTTGAGCCTCATTGTCTTAGTTTTAGAAGAAAATTTTACTTTATGCACTAGAGCACAAAGAGCGATTTTATGTCGTCTACGCACGACCTAAAGTCGAACTTTACGAGCATGAGAAGTGAAAAAGTATTTTATTAAAGTATGTAATATAAAATAATCTGGATTTCATTCAATCATACTTGTATTTTATATTTCCTATCGGAAAAGGAGGAAGTTGCGACATACTACATAAGCGTATTTTTTCTACCCAGATAAAAACAATTTACGGTTTAGATAAATGGATGATAATAACGTTATTAACGTAAAAATAAAATAATCTAGATCTAGGCGCCGGCTTGTTACTGCGCTAGGCGGTACATCTGCGAGGTCTAGCAAATCATCTGGGGCAGGGCTGGAGGTCATAACATTTTGCCGTTACCTAATTTTAACCTGTGTTAGACCTCACTTTCTCTCGTGCCGATCTCCTGTACCCTGCCTTTCCTTACCCTCTACGTGCTCTAACTTTTATTATCTTTAATTCAACTGCGAAAAGTATTTGTTCAGAGCTACATGGGTATTGTGATTATTTCATAGGAAGTGTCAAAACAATAGCATAAACGATTTTGTAGATATGTAAATTAAAAGAAAGGTGTACTCTTATAGGATTTATTTGAAACCTGCAAGGCTTAGTTGGAGCCAAACCAAACAAAAGCCTAGGGTACATACCTACACGCTTTTATGTTTATGGTGTAGCCAGTAGCCAGGGACTGGATCCGGTTACCAATGAAGGGGTATTTGATAGAGTTGTTTTTATAAACCCTAAGGTAACCGGAGATGCGGGAATCCGTAAACCCACAAGCGCCGCAACAAACATCTACAACAGATGATGACATGTGACCAATGATGATGAATTTGATAAGCACATCGTCGAGCGTCGACTAACCCAAAGGCTTATCAAAATCAAAAATCCCGAACAAGATTTCCCTACCAACTGTTTTTTAAAATGCGATCAAGCTTTTTAAATCTCTATAGCTAAGACATTCAACTGGAAAACCGCATTGAATATGATGGACGATGGTTAATACCGGTTTCCATAAAAATAGGGTACCACTAATAATAGTATCCATATTATTATTTGTATCCATATTATTATCATTGAGTACCCATTTCATAGGGTTACCATATCGTAAATCAAATAGAAGGTATTTCCAGTTCCTTGAGTGTAGGTATGGATGTATTTTTTTGTAGAGAAAACAATGAGTCTCAGCCGATCTAATTTAGATACCTGAGCTGTATGTACCTAAATACTCTGCTGAATAAAATGTATAGCAACGAGTAGACCATTTCATTTCCAATTTTTTTGTTGGTATTAGACTGATTTATCATTTCGACAAAGCAGTATCAGAAAATTCTGAAACTAATAGTAAGCTATGGAAAATGGGGCTCGTATCAAAATTCTTATGATATATTTTTTAATTAGCCTAAAGTAGTGTCCCACTGCTGGGCAAAGGCCTCTCCCGCTGACTTCCACAACTATCGGTCCCACGCTTTTTCCGGCTGACGAAACCGTCCAAATCGTTCCGCCATCTCTGTTTGGGCCTGCTCCGTCCGCGCCTTTTTATTTATTATATTTATCAAAATTTCCAACGTCTTGCAGCGGCCACCATGAGTGAAGACATACAAGTAAAGAAAGAAAAAGAAGATACCGCCCAGAATGACGGAGAGAAAGAGAACAAAACCACAGACAATCAAGAAGGGACAAATGACAAAGGACAAACGCCAGAAGCAACTGTCAAAAAGCCGGCTGGGCCCCCAGTCCTGCCGAGTATAGCTAAGAAAAAACCAGGCCAGCCGCTCACAGGTACCTGTATTTTGAAGATTTAAACACACTAGGTTTCTTGAGAACTTGTAAAGATACATAGACCATGAGATGCTAGTCAACTTTAGGCAATGGTAATGACAATATGGCCATGCCAATACGTAAAACTTGGAAACTTAAAGGCGCAACACGCACTTAAGCGGAATTCAGCTATCATAGACAATACAGCGCAAAAATCCAACTACATGCTGAATTTTGTCAATGGGCTCCATACAAAAGTTCATGGCACCAGAGACAAATTTCCGCTTCCAGTTGATTTTTGTCTTTGATAGCTGAATTCCGCTCAAGTGTGATTTGCGCCTCATTTTAACTTGTAGTAGAAGAGAAAGTGTTCCTTGAATAAAAGCAGTTTGAAATAAATTCGCTTTTACATACAGTGGCCTAATCAGGGATGTCACGAATGTCGTTTTTCTCACATTCGCGAATGCGAATGCGAATATTCAGGATGCGAATCTCCGAATGTGAATGCGAATACGAATGTTACGGAGAAAATTAAAAAAAAATTAATCTTGCTTATCATTTTTATGCTTCCATAGTTCAAAAATACAGAACATGACACGTGATGGAGTCCTAATTAATAATCAAAAGGAGTCAAGTGATACCGTCGTTTTCACTTCCTGTGTATGAGCAAGCATATGACCATGGGCCGGGTCAGTGCGGTCAAAACAGGATGTGTTCTACCAACATTCGCATTCGAAAAATATTCGCATCATTTGATGCGAATGCGAATGTTGATACGAATGTCATAAATTATGCGAATATTCGCATTATACGAATGCGAATGCGAATATTCGTGACATCCCTAGGCCTAATTAATAAAGCTACAATTGACAATTTACAAGCGGTAGTCTCTTTCTAATACATAGGGTTAGAAAGAGACTTCCGCTTGTAAATTGTCACTAGCTTTATTAAATAGGCCCCTGGTATAACGAAGTTACAATTTTATGTAATCTGGGTATGTAACACAGTCATTTTTTTTCATATTTTATCTATAGTCTAGTAATCCAATCATCAGGGAATCCTCTCCATACATTGCCCTAAAAAAGGTGGTGTAGTTTTTTTGTTATACGTTGTGCAATCTAAGAAACGGTTTTTGGCACCTGTCATCTCAGTACATTTTATAGCCTGAAAGTTATAAAATGTACTGAGATGAAAGGTGTCAAAAACCGTTTCTTAGATTGCACAACGTATAACGGATATTGGTAGGCTACAGGGTAGTTATTAAGAATCTAGATTTTCGACTTTGAGGTGGGGGGAGCTTTGGCCGCCATCTTGGTTTCAAGGTGCCAAAATTCAGTATTTTAACCTTGGCGCTTGGCGCTTAAACGCCTATTAGTGCTCTCCCTTATGGGAATATAGTTCAGAGTTGGATACGGTTACCTTCTTTTAGTATGTTGTTGGGTACGACACCAGGACCCCAAAACTGCCGAGAGACGGGGACGTCGATGAATGTCTCCCGAGTAATGACGTCATAAAAATGGCTGCCGCTTCGTTGCGAAAAGTGTAAATTTCATCTAAACTGCGCATTGCACCTATACGTGTGTAGTATCAAACGAAAGAAGATTAAATGTGCTATATTGTTGTAATACATTACATACTACTGTATATTACAGTTTGACAGCTATAAACGAAAGCCCAAAATCAGGCTAAAAAATAATTCGGATATTTGAATTTTACAACAAAATTATAAGTCCAACTTTAAAGCCGAGTACTACAATAACAAAACAGGCTATTTAGGCTATACATTGCTATAAAAATTATTAAAATCTGGTAATAATTGTGGCAGCTATGTTAAAAAACATGTCGGCACTGCCTAGCTATTTCCTTAGAGTGAAAAAATAACAATTTTCACAATTTACAGAATATCCGCAGAAGCTTCGAGTATATTGTTGGTCAAATAATTTGGAGCCCCTAAATGTCGGAAAAATATCTCTATAGTGACTGAGGTCCAAATAATGACGTCATGAACGTGACCGCTACCGAAATTTGTAAAACATAAATTAAAGCTATACCATGACACATACACACATGTGTGTAGCATCGATCAAAAGCTTATTGAATTTACTACAATACATACATACATTATTTGTGAAAATAATGTATAGTTTAGGAGTTGTTGACAAAATAAAATATTTTTTTAGGAAAATAAAATGTATATGTTAATTCTGTGGCCAAAGAAAATACAATACACTAATGTTTTGTATAGCATTAAAAACACCAACTATTCAGCTTTAAAACACAGTTTGAATTTATAAAATTTGATAAGAACTATAAAAGTTGTGCTTACAACTCTAAAGCACACTAACTATTTTACCTACAATGCACTCATACTATGAGAAGCTTGGGCCTAATTATTGACTAGTTTTTTCTAAATTTTGTAAGGATTTAGGGTTCCTTGTCATTAAAGTAAATAAAAAAACCGGCCAAGTGCAAGTTGGACTCGCGCTCCGAGGGTTCCATATACATCACACAATTTTAACAATTTGTATTTTTAAGACCAACTTACGCTTGACCGCAGACTTTTTAGTGTTTTTCTTTAATGTACAGGCAAAAAACTATATTAGGTTTTTTTTCTAAAATGTAGTTTCTTCGGTTTCCGAGAGACGGAAGGGAATGGTCAATTTTCGCCTTTATTCTTGAATAACTTCAAAACTATTAAAATTAAAATTATAAAAGTTATATATTTGTAGTTTTCACATCAAATCCTTTCATTTGATATAATACAAGGTATAGTTTGTAGGTAATTTAAGAAATAAGGCGAAAATTTTCCATTGCTCTCTGTGCCCCGGAAACCGACGAACCTACATTTTAGAAAAAAATACGTAATATAGTTCTTTACCTGTACATTACAGAAAAAAACACTAATAAGTCTGCGGTCAAGCGTAAGTTGGTCTTAAAAATACAAATTGTTAAAATTGTGTGATGTATATGGAACCCTCGGAGCGCGAGTCAACTCGCACTTGGCCGATTTTTTTATTTACTTTAATGACAAGGAACCCTAAATCCTTACAAAATTTATAAAAAACTAGTCAATAATTAGGCCCAAGCTTCTCATAGTATGAGTGCATTGTAGGTAAAATAGTTAGTGTGCTTTAGAGTTGTAAGCACAACTTTTATAATTCTTATCAAATTTTATAAATTCAAACTGTGTTTTAAATCTGAATAGTTGGTGTTTTTAATGCTATACAAAACATTAGTGTATTGTATTTTCTTTGGCCACAGAATTAACATATATATTTTATTTTCCTAAAAAAATATTTTATTTTGTCAACAACTCCTAAACTATACATTATTTTCACAAATAATGTATGTATGTATTGTAGTAAATTCAATAAGCTTTTGATCGATGCTACACACATGTGTGTATGTGTCATGGTATAGCTTTAATTTATGTTTTACAAATTTCGGTAGCGGTCACGTTCATGACGTCATTATTTGGACCTCAGTCACTATAGAGATATTTTTCCGACATTTAGGGGCTCCAAATTATTTGACCAACAATATACTCGAAGCTTCTGCGGATATTCTGTAAATTGTGAAAATTGTTATTTTTTTTCTCTAAGGAAATAGCTCGGCAGTGCCGACATGTTTTTTAACATAGCTGCCACAATTATTACCAGATTTTAATAATTTTTATAGCAATGTATAGCTTAAATAGCCTGTTTTGTTATTGTAGTACTCGGCTTTAAAGTTGGACTTATAATTTTGTTGTAAAATGCAAATATCCGAATTATTTTTTAGCCTGATTTTGGGTTTTCGTTTATAGCTGTCAAACTGTAATATACAGTAGTATATAATGTATTACAACAATATAGCACATTTAATCTTCTTTCGTTTGATACCACACACGTATAGGTGCAATGCACAGTTTGGATGAAATTTACACTTTTCGCAACGAAGCGGCAGCCATTTTTATGACGTCATTACTCGGGAGACATTCATCGACGTCCCCGTCTCTCGGCAGTTTTGGGGTCCTAGTGTCGTGCCCAACAACATACTAAAAGTTGGTAGCCGTATCCAGATCTGAACTATCACTTAGGCCCTCTCCCATAACGGAGGGGACTATATTAGTATTTATTCGGTATGACTAAAGTGTCTATGAAACATATAAAGAATATAAAATTGTCTATAATTTTTGCATACACAATAGATCTGTAAGTCTTAGGCACTGGTCCCACTGCGAGCTAGTAGGCTATGAGCTATCGGCTATAAACACGAACAAAAGATAAGCACTCCCGTGTAAATAAAAGAGACACGGCGATATTTATAGTTACTCGCCCAGCGGTGAGCTATAAATATCGCCGCGTCTCTTTTATTTACACGGGAGTGCTTATCTTTTGTTCGTGTTTATAGCCGATAGCTCATAGCTTACTAGCTCGCGGTGGGACCAGTGCCTTACAGATATAAAGATACAGGGGGTGAAAAAGTATAATTTTGGAAAAATCATGAGAATTTGATTTATTCGTTTCAAAATTATGTGCTGAAGATAAAGAAATGAAATCTCTACCACAGTTTTGTCATCTTATAATGATTCTTTTAAAATATATTTAAAAGTTGAATTTACCCCTAAAGCGCTTATAGAGGGGATGAAAGTAGTAGGCTCACACACAAAATCAATGTTCTATTACTCATCGTAAAATATTACTAGGCGTTGACAGGCATAGTTATGGATCAATTCACCTTTTGTGAGGCAATAGGCCCCAATGCCTGATCTATAGGCCGATACCTATTTTCACGCCCTTATTACGAAATAATTACGACACTAGAAAAAACTGTGCCAACAATTCTAAACCAAAATTTTTATCTTTTACAGATAAACAAGTCATCCAACGTAAGTACAAACAGCAAGACTCTTAACCTTTTGAACGCCAAGCGTCGAACGGAAAAATCGTTGCCCTCAGCGCCAGAGCGCGCAAGGCAAACCGGTTATATTTTGGACGTGATATCACGTCCTGGCGCTGAGGGCACGAGTTTCCGTGCACGTGATTTGACGGCTTTGGCGGTCAAAGGGTTAACTGTACATCTGTGGACCTTATTACATAATGCATAAGGTCCACCGATGGGCAGTTAACAGTGTGGGCGAAGGTATACGGTATACCTACTACATTGAAACTATGTCAACAAAGGGTGACACTAGGGACATTTCTAGGGAAAGCGACACGGCATAGCTAAACATATGTTCACCGTTTAGTTTTGAGTCTACGAGATCAAATGTGCAAGAGGAGAGCCCATCTTTATTTGGGGAATGGTTTTAATAAATCCATTTTTACAGCAACAAAAGTCTCTTGGTGTTTTTATTATACAATCAAAATAAACTACATTAAACACTACTATTATTGGATTGTCCCTCAATAATTAATCATAAGCTTAAACGTGTAAGAATAATTTCGATAAATGTAAAATGTCTTCGTATTAGACGACTTTCATTGCATCAAGCCTCATATTATAGGACAATCTAACACAAATCGACCCAGTCCCACGGCAAGCTCAAAAAGGCTTGTGACAAATGACCAGGACCAGGACCTCCTGCTTCATAGGCAGGGTCACTACCGACTAGGCTAGGAGGCTCTCAATCCACGGAGCAGTTTGTATCGCTACAAATTGATATTCATACGTTTTTACTAACTATTACTCGCCTGCTTAACTATTTCTACTGACTCTAACAATTGTTTGTGTAGAGATGAAGTTGCAGCGTAAATGGGAGTACGATCAGGACGACCTGTACAGTCTGGACGAAATCAAGGGCAAAGCGTTGGATGACGAGATGGCAGACTTAGACAAGCTGGTAAGTAACCTCACCAGCGCGCAGCAGTTAACCGTAATAATGGTACACTGACAAGAGTTATATATTATATAACTTGTGTCAGAGAGTCTACCCGATAAGTACCCTTTACAAACCTATACCTGTGGCCTATTTAATACAGCTCCAAGTGACAATTTACAACTGGAAGTCTCTTTTCAACCGACTTCAAGATTTCGAAGAAGGTTATCAATTCGTCGGGATCTTTGTTTTTTTTTATATGTATGTTCACCGATTATTCGAAGACGGCTGGACCGATTTAGATTTTTTTGTTTGAAAGAGTATCCTCCTGCGGCCCAGCCATACAAATGAAAAATCGAAAACTTCCTACTGAAATTTAAACCAAGAACACAAAGAAACAGAGTCGATTTTATTTTGTTTCAAAATCGAACGCTACTAAACAAATGCAACTCTATGGAAATAGAATGGATGATTCAAATTTCATCGAAGACAATAAGTACTACAAGTAGGACCTTGGGCCTTACTTCACAGTTGGTCGCATTGTCACCAGGTCCAAATCTGATGATGGGATCCTGGAGAAATCGAGGGAACGTTTCAACTATTTATAGGGATTTCAATATTTTCTACAGCAACTCTTCACTACTTCCTCTTGGAATTCGGATCCTAAGTGAAGTCGGTTCTTTTTTAGTTTAAAATTATTTATGCTAATGGCCTGCATTGCCTAGCTGTAGCCAATGTCAAGTATTAAATTCGGGAAATCGGATGCTTGTAAGTCGATCAATCTTTGGGTGGAATGTCATGCGTCGATATTTTATTTTGTGAAATAAATTATAGCACTCTTGTTGGGTAGAGGCCTTGCTTTTTGTAGAGTGATAACTACTTTCTACAAACAGCACGAGGAGGCCCGACCCCGGCGACTACAGGCTTGTTCAATTTAACAATGTTTACAGTTTTGAGATTAAAATTATTTACGTCTCTCTGGGCGGTAAGTGAGATTTGCCGCCCACGGGCGCTGCGGCAAATCTCACTTCACACCCAGGAGAAGACGTAAAATTGTGTACGCACCACGGGCGGTAATAAAGAAGGCCTCAGGTCGCTTGTTTATGGCCCTTACCTTCGGTTCGGGCCACAAATATCCGCGATCTGAGGCGTTCTTTATTCTTCCGCCCTAGGTGCGTAATGTACTATTATTCGCTGCACACTTGTTCCATATCACCGCACAATAAGCTATCAATATTACACACTGAACTACGAAAATAAAAAATAAAAAACTATTCTCAAGACTCAAGCTGGAACACGTAGTGTTATTAAATAGGCCACTGGTCATGTCATAAGCAACTCGGAACGTCGACAATAGGGTACTTTCCAGTAGTTAAACTTAATTGTTACGTTGCATTCATAAAATCAAAATTTCAAAAATAAACTCGGCTACTTCCTCGTGGAATAGCGGATCCTAAGTGAAGTCGGTTCTTTTTTTGTTTAAAATTCCTTCTGGTCACCCACACGTTCCCTGTACTGTAGGTCTAGTCTGAAACGATTTGACACTGACAGTTAAATTTTATCTTGAATTTTTTTTTCCAATTTCAACATAGTATTTATTTGCGAAAACCAAATTACAATAGTTACCGCGCTGGATGGCTACGGACAGCCTCAGCACCGGAAATGACTCGGAGCGGAGGTCCTCTCGCTTTAGTATAAGTCAATGGCCTATGTCACGTACAAATTTTCGTATGCCTCCAGGCAGCCCGCAGTATAAATAAATTTCTTATACTTAAACTAAAATAGATGTAATAACTACCTATGTTTTATATTATAATTTCTCTTTATTCATTTTTTATCTTAGTGTAGGTTTTTTACAATATTTTTATAAAAGTAAAATACAAAAATACATCAAAAACACACAAAAACAATAAAAACATGTAACGGTTTGCCGTTATATCTAATAAAAATCCTATAAAGCAAAATAAAACTACAAACTAAACAAACCTAAAAATTACTATAATACACATGATAAACATAGTTACATTTAAAAAAATAATTAATCTTAAGTACTAATAAAAAAACGCAAAATAAATCTTCAAACAAACAGAATTGACGACTGCATTTGTTATTAGTTAAAACTAGATGCGAATACAAAGGACTACGTCACCTGCTCGCGATAAGCGGTGTGCACTGGCCAGCTAATGGGACACATACGCGAGCGCGGCATTCCTACCACGGCTACGACAGCGAGAGGTCAAACCAAACAAAATACTCGCATACGAATTTAAAGTTTAACACGAAATGGTGTGACAAATTTTTAACATGGTGCTAAATTGATTTAAAATCAATGTTTTAGTTAAGTTCCAGTATTTCTCCAAATAGGGTGAGTGTTTGAATATTTTGTATTACTTAGAATAAGGTAGATAACGTATATAGTGTTAAAATAGTAATAAAACATTTTCTTAGTACAATCATCTTACATTTAGTTCTTACTGTACATATTTCACAGTCTGCTTATTAACAGTATTTTGACTATCGAAATAAAACTGCAAATAACTAGCTTCTAAAACTTTCTAGAAATATGGGACTACCCACTTCATGAAAATCTTGTACATTCCAGATAAAACTATGCTTAATTTTAATTAAATTGTTTGTGATTACATGCCCAATTGTAGTTAACATGCATTTATAACGCTTTTAGTTGTTTTCTAGTTAGTAGAAATACATTTAGTAAATTTAATTTCACTTTCTTCTTTGTTTAATAAAAATAGTGATTCTGCCTGTGACTGCCACATCATTGATCACCATTTTAATGCTTGGGGTTCACTAAACCAGCCTACTTTCATACTAGCACATTAATTTGGCCTAAAAATCCGGATGTCGCAGACACTTGTTCGAAATAGGACTTTTCTTGAAATGCCCATTTGTCCGGATTTCCAGGGACCAAGTCTGGGGTTGAAATTGGAACCCACCAACCTGGATGCACATGCTCCTCTACGTTCCGGAAGGTTCCCGTGCTGCCGACCCGGAACCACACTGAAGTCGGCCACGTCCAAGTGCGACGATCTGCAGCGTAGTGCAGGGAAGTGACCCCTAACAAGGACTTGTTTCGCGCTTACTTCTGTTTACTTAATGCCAGCTCAGGAAAGGACTCACGACCTTGTTTTCCTTTAATTAGATTAAATATACTTTGTAAAATTTAATCCAGGTATTTTTCTTACTTTTCTCTGTCTACCCTACTTCATGCGACGCTAAACGTCACATTGGCGCCCCACGTTGGGCGCCAATGTATATTTAATCTAATTAAAGGAAAACAAGGTCGTGGGTCCTTTCCTGAGCTGGCATTAAGTAAACAGAAGTAAGCGCGAAACAAGTCCTTGTTAGGGGTCACTTCAGAATCAGAATCAGAATCAGAATCAATTGTTTTATTCGTGATAAACCTAAATTACATACAAAAGTATAAAGACTTCCCTGCACTACGCCGCAGATCGTCGCACTTGGACGTGGCTGACTTCAGTGTGGTTCCGGGTCGGCAGCACGGGAACCTTCCGGAACGTAGAGGAGCATGTGCATCCAGGTTGGTGGGTTCCAATTTCAACCCCAGACTTGGTCCCTGGAAATCCGGACAAATGGGCATTTCAAGAAAAGTCCTATTTCGAACAAGTGTCTGCGACATCCGGATTTTTAGGCCAAATTAATGTGCTAGTATGAAAGTAGGCTGGTTTAGTGAACCCCAAGCATTAAAATGGTGATCAATGATGTGGCAGTCACAGGCAGAATCACTATTTTTATTAAACAAAGAAGAAAGTGAAATTAAATTTACTAAATGTATTTCTACTAACTAGAAAACAACTAAAAGCGTTATAAATGCATGTTAACTACAATTGGGCATGTAATCACAAACAATTTAATTAAAATTAAGCATAATTTTATCTGGAATGTACAAGATTTTCATGAAGTGGGTAGTCCCATATTTCTAGAAAGTTTTAGAAGCTAGTTATTTGCAGTTTTATTTCGAGTCAAAATACTGTTAATAAGCAGACTGTGAAATATGTACAGTAAGAACTAAATGTAAGATGATTGTACTAAGAAAATGTTTTATTACTATTTTAACACTATATACGTTATCTACCTTATTCTAAGTAATACAAAATATTCAAACACTCACCCTATTTGGGGAAATACTGGAACTTAACTAAAACATTGATTTTAAATCAATTTAGCACCATGTTAAAAATTTGTCACACCATTTCGTGTTAAACTTTAAATTCGTATGCGAGTATTTTGTTTGGTTTGACCTCTCGCTGTCGTAGCCGTGGTAGGAATGCCGCGCTCGCGTATGTGTCCCATTAGCTGGCCAGTGCACACCGCTTATCGCGAGCAGGTGACGTAGTCCTTTGTATTCGCATCTAGTTTTAACTAATAACAAATGCAGTCGTCAATTCTGTTTGTTTGAAGATTTATTTTGCGTTTTTTTATTAGTACTTAAGATTAATTATTTTTTTAAATGTAACTATGTTTATCATGTGTATTATAGTAATTTTTAGGTTTGTTTAGTTTGTAGTTTTATTTTGCTTTATAGGATTTTTATTAGATATAACGGCAAACCGTTACATACCCCTCTTTTTAGGTTAGGATTTTTACTAAGAAAATCCGCTATTTCTGTTGTCTACTTAATAAAATACACTAGCTATTATTCAGGCTTCGATCTCAACATACACCTCCTCTTCATTCATACATCACGCAGACAAATAGGCAATAAACACTTCTAAATATGTTTTTGCGTCCTATCAGATTGAGTATTGTACGTTAGTTCGTATAAATACTCTCATGTATTTATTAATGGTTCTTTAATAAATATAATTACTAGCCTCAGCGATCTTAATGATTATGCTGACTATTCCGTATATTTTAGATCTTTTTAGAAGACCTGATAACCTATTAATAGGCAAGTTATTCACTAACCGGTAGGGGTTAATGAAGTAAGGAAAATAATATTTTATATTAGCTAGAGAATTAAAAGAATATGTCAGCACTTTGGTTTTTTTTATGAGGCTTTTAATTATATTTAGACAGTTAATTTAGAAATAGTCGATAGACAACTAAATAATTCCATTAAACTTTATAGTTCGTGATTTTAAAATCCTTAATGTGCCAGTGTCCTATATTATTCCCTCGCATATCTTCAAGTTCGTATACTAAATTGGACTTTTTGGCTACTATTTTACACGGCACGTATTTCGGGGCTAATTTCTTGGTAAATTGGTTGTTTTTATCACTAAGGTAAAATGTCTTTTTCCAAATCGTATCACCTACTTTAAAATCATGATCTTTGCGGCGCAGATTATAGTGCTCACTATTCCTAGAATGGGCGTTGACTAGCGAGGATTGAACCTTATCAACAGGCATCGGAGTTTTTATCGCATGGTAAGACTAATAGCAAGCTATGGAGTCGACATTTGCCATAAATGTAAACTCATATTCATACTCATACTCATTTATTTAATTTATCTTAAAATGCCTTTAGAGCGGTCGGTCGTGTATATTATCTTAATCGAATTATATAAAAAAATATTTTTCTATTACATTATGAATTCATAACTTCAACTATTTTAACATACAACTATACAAACTACATCGCTGCGAAAGACCTAATATCATGTATGTACTGACCGCTGATAAAATTGATTAGTATATTTGTCATCATGTGTCAATCACTGGTGATTGCAAACGTAGTAGTTATCGAACGAGCGGAGCGTAAGCGAAGATCGTTCTTACAAACAACAACTGTCACCTGGCTACTGGGACGTCTCGGCATTTGGATGGCTTTTTGATTTAGATAGTTTGTCCGACGATAACTTTAGTAACGATTTTCCGATCTTTATGAAATTTGTTGGGGTTGTAGCAGAGACCAACAAAATTTGCGAGTTCGTATATGAGCTGGATTGAGACGGGGGTTCTGAAATTAGAAGGCCTAAAAAGGTTTTGGAAAGGGGTCCTGTTACATTGGTCATCTTATTTGCTACTTTTACGAGCAAGTATGGTTGAGTTTGGTATCAAACGAAAGGTATTGATTAACACTCTCGTCAAATCGTTATTAACTGCTTACTGTTTCATAACAATTAGCAACATAAAATTGATTAAAAAAATATTTTCAATTATATTTTGATTTTGGTGTAAATATTTTGACAACTGACTTTTTTTTAAATTTATTAGAGCTTTGGCTGCTAGGGCCATCAGCATACTGACATTAACACATTAGTTAGAGAGAGTTACCATAGACGCATAATGATGGTGACCGAAACCTGTATAGGTGGTCCACAGATGAGAACGACATGTCAAAGCAACAGAGTGAGAGGCATGTGAGAGGTGGATTTAAATTTAGATGAGAGCAAAACTGTCAAATCTGAAGCGATTTCGTCGCGGTAAAATTTTGCGCATCATAACCGCACAATTTAATATGGACGTTTAGTTTCACCGTGATGGTTAATTGAGAAAAAATACCCGATACCTATTTTTGGTATTTGTAGTAATTCTACTATTGCACATTTATGGCGAAACACAAGATTCGCGAGTTCACAGTTCGGGGCGAACTACTAGTTTATATCCGTAAGTGGTAAATACGTCGTGGAATATTCCATAATTAATTATTAGGTATGCCTAACCCAGAAATAGCTGCAATTTTGGCATGGATAGAGCCATACAACGATTTACAATATGACTATGAAAAATCTGCTATAGTGTGCTTGAGTTGTGAAGTACAACTCACCCAATTGAAACATACATTTATTTTAAAACATATCAACAGTATTCTTCATCAAACGAAATCCACTGGAACTTCAAGCTTTGTACAGAACTGGATAGAAGACCACGAGGAACTAAAATATGATCCCGACCGGTCAGTTATACAATGTACTGTTTGTGATTTTTCTATCACTCAGCTCAAAAAAGACAATGTCACGAAACATATAAAAAGTGCTCAGCATAAAAAGAAATCTGGAATTGCAAGTGACTTCTATATAGACCTTTGTTTATTTCTAATCAACTGTAACAACCCTTGGAATAGACTCAGTAATCCTAACTTTCGTAAATTTATGGAAAAGCATATTTGCTGTAATTGCTCAAATAAAAAATTACCAGATGAATCTCTGTTAAGAAAATATTATCTGCAAAAAATGTATACCCCAGTCATAGAGAAAATAAGAATCGCATTAAACAATTCGTACCTGTGGCTTTCTGTAGATGAAACTTTGGATGTTGCTGGAAACTGTGTCGTTAATGTAATTGTAAAATCACTGCAAGGGCTTCCATCAGTTCCATCCAGACCGTATTTGCTGTCGTGTAAAGTAATAGAAAAGGTGAATGGATCCTCAATTGCTAAATTAGTAGAAGATAGTTTAATTTTTTTGTGGCAAAATGACTATACACAGAACATTAATAAATTTTTGATATTTTGCACGGATAGTGCTGCATACATGCTTCTTGCTGGCAAAATTTTAAAAAGAACTTTTTATAATATGAAACATGTTACGTGTTTAGCACACGCACTCCATCGAGTTGCAGAAGAAATAAGATCTGAGCATGACGAAGTTAACACTTTGGTCTCAAACGTCAAAAAGATATTTCTCAAATCGCCACAAAGAACGAGGCTATTTAAAGAGATGGTTCCCGATGTGCCATTACCCCCGCAACCAGTAATAACGAGGTGGGGTACGTGGCTGATTCGAGTGCTGCTTTTTATTATGAAACTTATTATGAAAAAATAAGAAGAGTTATATTTGAATTAAATAGCAGAGAAGCTATCGCAATATCGAAAGCCCAAGCCGCATTGTCGAGCGTAAATATCCAAAGAGAGCTAAGTTTTATAAAGGATAACTATGAACTTATTGTCGAGTCGATTACAATGTTAGAATGTACCAACATATCCATAAAGCAAACTTTCCGTATATTAGACAAAATTAGACAGTATTTTACATGTTTCGGCCCTGAAACAGTTCAAGATAAATTGGATAAAGTACTCTATAGAAATCCGGACCTCGTAGAGGTTAGAGCCATGGCAAATTCTCAGCAATTCGAAAGAATATTAGAATACGCGACGTTAACATCAGTTGATGTAGAACGATCGTTTTCTAGTCACAAGTGGATATTTGATCATCATAGAACCCGATTTACCCCCGAAAATATGGAAAAGGTCGCAGTTGTTTACTCATTTCATAACTGTAAATATGAAAAAGATGATGCATTTATCATGTCATATCAGGACTTTGAAGCTTTTATTCCTGTAGCTTCATGTTCTATGGATTTCCACTAATTAAAAGATCCTACATTCATTTGCCGAAAATATGTCTTGGTTCTCATTTCAACTTAGTCCGGATGAATTCATAATTGTAAATGTAAATATCAGTTTACGAGCCTGTCTTAATGTTCAAATGTACTGTAAAACGATAAACCTGCGAATTGTTGTCCTTGATTATAAAAATTACCTAAGTAATGAAATAAATGAGTATGAGTATGAATATGAGTTTACATTTATGGCAAATGTCGACTCCATAGCTTGCTATTAGTCTTACCATGCGATAAAAACTCCGATGCCTGCTTATCAAATATTTTCCGCAAGTAACCCAAATTTTCGGCATATTCGTCTCTAGGAATAAATATTATATCGTCACCTAGTTCTTGGTCGATATAGTGTAAGCCGCTGATGACTAACTCCCGTCCATGAACGAGAAATGCTGGACTGTTTTTTGTCACCTCATTAGTAGATGTGTTCATGGCGAATTGAATTTTAGATAGGTTGCAATCCCAGGTCCTATGATCGTTTTCAATATAAGATGAAACTGCTGTAATTATTACTTTGTTGTAACGTTCTACGGTGTTCACCTGTGGAGTATATTTGGGCGTAAACCTTACGTTAGGTACATTGTAGTCATTAAACAACTTCTTTAAAACGTTACTAGTAAATTGTTTACCATTATCCATCAGGACAGTACTGGGTACGCCATGAACAAGAAAGACTTTTTCCTCGATTAACTTAGCTATTATATCGGAGGTAGCGCGACGAATGGGAAATATTAGACAATACTTCGAGAAACAGCATGTCACAACAAATATAAACGTGTTCTGTTTTCTCGAAGGGGGTAGGGGACCTATAAGATCCATGCTCAACATTTGAAAGGGGCGTGAGCAGTCTTTAGGACGGCCCATAACGCCAAGGGTAGCATGTGTAGCATGCTTGTGAGCACAGCAAGTATCACAACTTGAAACGAAATCAGTTATATCGCGATGCATGTCCGGCCAGAAATAATTTAAAAAAAGACGCTTATGTGTTTTATAGATGCCAAAATGGCCAGCAGTAGGTTCTGAATGATTTTGAACGATAGGTATAACTTCTTTCCACTCGAACTCTCTAGTTAAAGGATTTAAACTCTTTTTAAACCTAAATAGTTTGCCATTAGTTACTTTGTAGTTTAAGAATGAGGTAGGAGTGTTTTGGCAACCATTGTAAATATTAAGATACCACGGGTCACTAGTAGAATAAAACATGTCACGACTTGTTGGAATCTCATCGATCTCGGCAATAACAACAGAACGAGAGAGACTGTCGGGTACTACATTTTCCGAGCCACGACGATGCTTGATCTCAAAGTTGAATGAGGACATGCGAACTCCCCAGCGAGCTAAACGAACCGTAGGATTATTTAGGTTTAGGATAGGTTATAAAAAACCTATCCTAGGGTGCCGCCGGCAACGGAGCAAGGCCCAGGCTGCCGGTGGTTAGGGCCGCAGAGTGAGGAACCTTCGGACTATGCGCGCCGTGTCCAGAATTACCGCCTTCTGTATCTGACCCTTGATCCAACCACAACCCCGTAGCGAAAGTCTCTCAAGATGTTGGTCGAGACTCTTCGCTATGAGACCGTTCGCAGAAACAACTATCGGCACAATGATCGCCGAATCGACCTCCCACATGGCGGTTACCTCGTGAGCCAAGTCTAGGTACTTGCTGGACTTGTCCTTCTCGGCTTTCACGAGGTTCACGTCACATGGGACGGCGATGTCAACGAGCATGGCCCGGCGTTGCGGTCGATCTATTACCACGATATCAGGTTTATTGGCTACAATAGTCCTGTCCGTGATAATAGATCGATCCCAATAGAGCGTGGCACGACCACATCACGATGCATCCCACACTCGTTGTTAAGGAAATAATTCCTGAGATTGTACACCTCCCGGTTGTGGAGATTTTTGGCATTTAAAAAGCCGCGACCTCCACACTTCCGTGGGATGTACAATCTCATAACGGACGAGCGTGGGTGAAGCATACGGTGTGTGGTGAGCAATTGACGGACCCTCCGATCCAGGGCATCCAGCTCAGTCTGTGTCCACCTTAGTATGCCAAAGGAGTATGTGAGTAGGGGCATCACCCAGGCGTTGAAGGCGCGCACCTTGTTGCCACCTGACAAAAGACTATTGAGTACTTTTGTCAGCCGACCGAAGAAGCGCTCCCTCATCAATTATAATTATCATTAAGTAATTACAATATTACTATAGTAGTTTATGTAACTGTTACGTAATAGGAGTCCTTAAAACACGAGTGGTTTTATGAAACTAACGAAGTGAGTTTCATAATAAGATCACACGAGTGTTTTAAGGCCTAATTACGTACAGTTGCATACACTGCTTTATCTACACACATATTATAAACCCGAAATGATGATTGAATGACTGCAATTGCACGGATTGCACGCCATCGCCATGACCAACTCGATTGTGTCGGCGGTCGGGTGGCGCATGCCCGCACCCGGGCATGCGCACATAGGGCACAAATACATAGGGCACACTGAAAGTTTTGCACTACTCGCCACTCGTAAACAAATTGAATTGAAATTATAGAATAAAAAAATACAGATTTTTGTTTATCGAACACAATAAATAGCGGCGGAAAATCTGCTGTCATTTGTTTTTAATGCCTTGTTGAAGTAAACCATTTGAATGAAACATGGATTTGACGCGAAAAGATTTTAGACCTATGATTTTTTATGATTTAAAAAGTTCGCTTGCTCCGCAAGAGTGTAGCGCTCGCCTTCAAAATGCTTTTGGGATTGAAGTACCACATTTGAGCACCGTGAGGTCCGTGAGGCGTTGGTACGCTGAATTTAATAGAGGCCGTATTACCCTTAATGATGATTTTCGTGAAGGTCGACCTTCAACCGCGGTCAATGAAGAAAACGTGGCTGCTGTGAGACGACTCATTGAAGGAAACCGACGAATCACCTACCACGAAATTCCAGGTCAACTAGGGATAGGTATGAGCCAAATACAAAAGATTTTACACGAATATTTAAAAGTCAGGAAACTTTGTTGTCAGTGGATTCCTCATGAATTAACTGCAGTCCAAAAACAGGCACATGTCGACTGGTGCAAAGAAATGATGCGGAAATATAAAAAAGGGACTTCAAATGCTGTATATGACATCGTAACAGGAGATGAAACTTGGATTTATTGCTACGATCCGGAAAGAAAGCAACAATCCAGTGAATGGATATTTGAAGGTGACAGGTGGCCCACAAAAGTTCAACAAGCTAAAAGCGTTGCCAAACAAATGATCGCCTGTTTTTTTTCTTAAACTAGTCATGTTTGTACAGTGCTTCTAAATGATAAAAGAACAGTAAATGCCGAGTGGTACTATACCATTTGTCTGCCCACAGTCATTGAGAAAATCCGCGAAAACCGTCCCAGAAGTCGTATCCTTCTGCATCATGACAATGCATCCCCCCATACCGCAAAAAAGGCAAAAGCATTTTTGAAATCCGAAAGTGTGGAGAATCTCTGTCATTCCGCTTATAGTCCAGACCTTGCACCTTGTGAATTTTATCTATTCCCTAAAATTAAGGATTTAATGAGAGGTTTAATATTTAAGACCCCTCAAGAGGCAGTAACAGCGTTTAATGAACACGTCGAAAACATGCAGTCAAGTGATTGGGCCTCGTGCTTTCAAAAATGGTTCGAGCGAATGAAGTGCATAGAGTGTGAGGGGGAATATTTTGAGAAGCAGTAAATGTAATATTATTGTTGTAAATTGTTTTATTTCAAAGTTGTGCAAAACTTTCAGTGTACGGTATGGATTGCACGTAGGTATACATTCGTTTCGACCATACGCTAACTGTTAGGCAAGTAGGTACCGAAAGTATAATCTTGCGTCTTAAGTTTGTTAACACACTGTTCGGACTAACCGTACCTCGAACGAAGCCCATGGTTCGGTTTGAACTATTTATCCTTCTTCATAAGGTTGAATTCGAAGTATTAAAGAATTGAATGGCTAGATTAATTTTTCTATACTCAGAATACTCAGATACACCCAGTACATCCGCCGTGTCACTCGTGTCAGTGAAAAAAGGCACGATATTAAAATTTTCGATGGAAGGCCAATCTAACGCGTCTACATTTTTTTTAAATTTCTGCCCTTTTCTGATTATTGACAAAGTAAATGTGTATTATCAGAGTATAAATATATGGCTGTCACATTTCATCGAAATTGGATTAGTAGTTTAGACATGAAAATGTAACTGAAAGAAATCACATTCACCTTTGCATTATTAGTACCGATGTTTTGTGATGTTCACACTTGAAGCTGATTTGACCGGTTTTGTAATTTTTGGCTTGGCACCGACTTCAAACATATCAGTTGGTAGCGCATATAAATAATATAATTATTCATTTTATCCTTTTTTCTCTCTCTCTCGTCTCGTAATAATCGGTAAAGATATATCAAAGTTCATAATACACCCTTTCAATCTAAGGAAAGTTCCACGTATCATATATGGACTTTATCATTAGGTCCACTCCATCAAATTGGTGGTTTTCGAGAGGAAATGCTTAAGTTGCTTCAGAAAACACCCAAATTAACATACATGTGCCTTTAAAAATTGAGGAGTTCTCTCAGTTGCTCATGGATCCCATCATCAGAACTGCACCAGATTAACGTAGGACTATCTTCAAGGTAGTTATTTTCATACAAAAAAAGAATTATTCAAATCGGATTACGGGTCGCCGAGTAATCGCTGAACATCCTACATTAAAAAAAATATTCATCATCATCAGGTCCACTCCATCAAATTGGTGGTTTCCGTGAGAAAATGCTTGAGTAGCTTAAGAAAACATCCCAATCACCATACACGTGCCTTTAAAAATTGAGGAGTTCCCTCAGTTGCTCATGGATCCCATCATCAGAACAGCACCATATTAACGTAGGACTATCTTCAAGGTAGTTATTTTCATACAAAAAAAGAATTATTCAAATCGGACCACGGGTCTCCGAGTAATCGCTGAATATCCTACATTTAAAAAAATCTTCATCATTATCATCAAATCAATCATCATCATCAGGTCCACTCCATCAAATTTGGTGATTTTCATGAGAAAATGCTTGAGTTGCTTAAGAAAACACCCAAATCACCATACATGTAACTTTAAAAATTGAGGAGTTCCCTCAATTCCTCATGGATCCCATCATCAGAACAGCACCAGATTAAGAGTCCGGTAAACTTTTTTTTTAGATTTCGCTCAACTTTTTGATGCTTTTTTGCAGTAACTAGCATAACCTCCATAATTTTGTATACATACTTATTATGAAAGATCGTTTCTTTTTGAATGGAATAAATATAACGATTTTTTAATTTTATACTTCATTTATAAATAATTCACCCTAATCTAACACCTGTTTCGCGATTTTAGCTTCGAGAGGTGAAAAGAGTGAGGTTTTTATTGATTAAAATTAAGTTATACAAGTACGTAAAATATACCAATACATTGGAAAATGAGTCGCCTGAGGAATAAGTGTAACAGTTTTTTTCATTTTCATATGAAGGGTACACGGAAAGAACATGTCTAGTTACTTTGACAACATTTTGAGTTAGAGCAGTTTTAAAGTTTGGAACAATAGAATTAACCATACTATTTTCGTAACTAGATGGTTTTTATGAATTAAAACTGGATTTATGTTAAAAATTCCAGCTGTTACAGAAGTTGTTCATTGCAAGCTCTACATTTTGATACAAAAATCTCATTTTACGAAAAAAGGGACTAGACACTAGACATGTTCTTTCCGTGTACCCTTCATATATATTTTTTAAGGGAGAGTATGTTTTGCTAGAGCAATTTTGCTAAAAATTGCCGAAGGTTAGGTGATATATTTGGGAATATATTGAAGTATTTTACAAATATAAAAACACAGAAATAAACTTCACTTCATGCTATATTCAGATAGTACAAAACATATTAGGGTCCATAATAAATAATAATTAAAAATCATACGACAAAATTGCATGAATCAACGTCCTCACTAAACAAGCTCTGTGAGAATTGAGTTTGAAGGTATTAAATATTAATATACAATAGATCTAAAGTACTTTTTTGTAATAAAAAGACTTCAAGCTAGCTTACCAAATACAATTCATGTGCATAATGTCATTATTAGCGATTTTCGTTTTCAAAGCGTTACTGGACTCTTAATATGGGACCACCTTGGATGTAGATCCTTTCAAACAAAAAAATAATTACTCAAATCGGACCACGGGTCTCGGAGTAATCGGTGAACATACATTAAAAAAAAAACACCAAACCGAATGCAGAACCTCCTTCTTCCATGGAATTGAAGTCGGTAAAAAGCAAAAACCAAAGCAAATCTAACTTAAAGCTAACTAAGATTAACACAAACTTAAAACTATCTAAAACTAAAGAGATTAAAAAACACAATTAAAACTAAATATAAAAAACCTCCCCCACATCCCCTGCCTCCGGAAAACTCCCCAAAATGCTGGCGACATTCCCCCTCTGAACGGCCAATCCCAGCCTCTGGGTAAAGAAAGAGCCCGCCCTATGGTCACCTGAGACGCCTACCAGCCGGGCCGACACTTCTTTAACACATTTTTTAGTGTCGGTCGACCAAGGACCTAGAGTTTCCACTGCAAGCGCCGCACTCATTCGTTAAGAATGCATACTTGCGGCGCTTGAGTACCTGGGCCTGGTCCGCGGCTATCCCAGGCTCCCGAGCAGACCCTTCAACGTGGGACGGGGCCAGAGTATCGACGCAGGTGGCGTCCCACGCTAAAGGGCGACCCAGGCTCCATGGCACGAGAGTGCAGCCATCAGGTCTCTTGCCATCCGCTGTCGAGAGGCCCGACGGCTCCAACGTCGCGGGCCATGAGGAATCTTGAATTTAATAATGTTGATTACCTTTTCCTACCTCTAGTTTATTGAAGAATGCTCCACGACGGCCGATCAGCAGGAAGCTGTTATCTGCAAGCACATCACCACCGAAGGCCTGAACGACTTTAATAAGGTACGAAATCTTAAAATCCTACTACAGCCACGATTGAAAATAGCTATAGATATACAGGCTGTAACATAAATACTGATGATCCGTTTAAGAGCTTACCTAACTGGTATCGTATAGCGAGTATGACAAAGTAGGAGAAATAATTTTTTTGGACGCAACGTAAATGAATAAAATGTATGGGACATGTCGTCATAGCTCGCCTACCCTTCATAAAAAATATTTAAAAAAAAATCGCGTGAAAAAATATTTTTCTTACTTTTTCATAATTAGAATACGATACCAATTAAATATGTTGTTAAAAGGATCAGTATTTTTGTTACACCTAGTATTGAATGTGACAAAAACATGTAGCCACGACTCTATTACCAAAGCGTAAAGTCTTGGATACATGTTATTGTCACATTGAATGTATCCATTTGATCAGACTGACTGTACGTACAAAATGATTTCTAGGCAGTGATCCGGATCCAGCTTTTCTGAAACTGTAACTGATCCACGTACAGTGGACGTCAAAGATATGTTTACACTTTTGAACCTTATTACAAAGGAGTAAGGTCAAACAGTGTTAACATATTTTTGACGTCGACTGTACCATAATCATGTGGTAGTATTTGATCAAAACAGAATTACTTAATTTATTGTTATTTTTAAATAATTATGTAAGATCCCTCAGTTTATTGAGGGAATCATGGTCACTCTATTGACTTTTGACATTCGTTACGTTGATTAGGGTGACCAAATTGTATGCAAAAATGCATTTTTAATTATCAATATTGGTACAGACAGTCGAGCAAAAATGTGGTCTACCACCCTACGGTTGAGGTTCGTTTGAACGTCATGAGTCATGAGACAACAAGGTCGTGCATGTTTTAAACTCCGTTAGAAATGTCAACCTTAGCGATCGTTTAGATCTCGCAGAAACTTTTGTCAAAACTGGTAGACCATTTTCTTGGTCGACTGTACAAAAAAAAGACTAGGTTGAAATCTGTACCTATATCATGCTATCTTATCTTGCTACGCGACCCCGAAATCATTCTGTATAGATGACTAAGGACTGTTCAATTTACTAAGTGGACATACTCAATTCAATATTAATCCTTATACTAAAAACTGACTGATATATAATGACTGGTTATAAAATAAACATACATAAGTCTATCAACTGTTGTATATATTTTTCTAGTTGGAAAATAATTTTTCACGATGGAGGGAATTAATATTGTAAATCGCAAATTAATCTTGCAAAAATGGTGTACATCAGGCCAATTTTTTCTGCGGAAATTTGCGAATAGGTTTAAATGTTCCAAGTCAGCCGTATTTCAAATCATAAATAAATTTGGGGAGCATCATACGCTTGCCAATTTACCAAAATCGCGGCGGAGAAGTGGCCCGGCAAACCCACATGTGGAAGAAAATGTCTTGCGGCTGTTAAAATAAAAAAATTACACGTCCGTTCGTGATATTGCAAAAAACGAAGGTATAAGCGTAGGCACCGTACAAAATATCAAGGAAAGAAATAACATACGGACATATAAAAAGCAAAAAATGCCGAGGAGAAGTGCCGAGCAGCAAATACGTTCCAAAAAAAGGTACCGCAATTTATACGATATTTTGCTGCAACACAAATCTCGTTGCATTCCTATAACGACGAAACGTACGTGAAGTATGACAGCAGTACGTTACTGGGGCCTCAGTATTATAATGCAGTTGTAGGAGAAAATGTACCGGATTCCGATAAAGCCATAAAAATGGATAAATTCGGGAAGAAAGTCCTTGTATGGCAGGCCATTTGATCCTGTGGCCTCAAAAGCACGTCTTATTTTGCAACCGGAACTATTGGTGGCGAAATTTATAGAAAGGAATACATCACAAAACGTTTATTTTTCCTCTATATAAAAAGCACAGTATTCCCCCTCTGTTTTGGCCTGATCTGGCGAGTGCTCACTTATGCTGGTCAGACAGTGACGCTGCTAAAATCAAAAAACATACATTTGTTAAAAAAGACGACAATCCACCAAACTGCCCGGAGCTCCGCCCCACCGAGCGATACTGGGCCATTGTAAAGAGAACCCTGCGGAAGGATGGCCGAGAAGTTAGTACATTGGCAGAATTGAAACGGATGTGGTCTGCCGCTTGTAGAAAAGTGTCAAAAAGCGATGTGCAAACACTTATGCGACGAATCCGCGCTAAAGTCCGGAAATTTTACCGTTCTAATTAAATGTATTGTTCTCGTGTAATATATTACTTTATTTTAAAATGGTTCATAAGTATTCACCGTAATAAAGATATATTTGTTCTAAGAAATCCATAAATGAACCTTTTTTTGATGTCCGCTTAGTAAAAAAACAGTCCTTATGACTAACCAACGGGAGGAGCAAGGTAAAAAAGACCTTACACTAATCAAAGATATTAAAATTCTTACTTTATATACTCAATCAGCAAATAAAGGGGCCGTGCGCGTTGGAGTCTGCCATCTTTTGCTCTAAGTCGAAAACTGAAACTATTCCACACTAATAGTTAGGGAGGCGAGGTAGCTAAATGGCGTAATTCAACGGCGCCGTCGAGACCTATCAAAATCGAAAGATAAAATAATTTCGAAAAGAAAAGCTCGTATGGCAAAGACCATTTGTGACGATAAGTTTCGATGAATTTTTGAAAATGCAAAAAAAAAGTTTTTTTGAAATACTCGAGCGCGTCAGATTTTCATAGGGGAGGTTTATCTCGGTATCCTGAAAGCATATTTTTTTAATCTGACAAAAATGTTGGTGGGTTCTCTTAATCTGACCGGGAGTTTGAGTTTTTATGATGCTTCAAGTCAAAAAGTTTTAACTTTGGACAAAAATGTAAAGAGACCTCTTTTGTGTAAAATAAAATAACCTTTTTTGTTTATTTAAACTTTTTTTTTGTAAAATGTATCGTTCGCGACTTATATGCCGTAACGTGTTCTTAGGAAGACGAAATGGCTCCTCCACACTTCCGGTCATGCGGAAACCGGCAGATTTTGTATTTTTAGTAAGTTTTAGATTATATTCTTCAAAATAAAAAAATAAAATATCGCGCTCGAGAATGCCGGATTAACGTTTTTTTTTACAAGTTCGCGACCCTATAACTCGGCGGCGTCAGGGACTTATCGTCAGATTAGTTAAATTTAGTCTTTAAACACTAAAATCAACCCCCAATATCTTAATCTGATGCGCTCGAGTATTTCAGACTATCCATTTTTTTTACTAATCTGATCGTCTATCCTAGACGCGCTAGATAGAGCGCGATAGAGCTAAATACTTTACAAGGTTGTTCTATTAGGTCTAAGGTATCTCTCATATCTTAAACTGCCACGCTCGAGTATTGCCGAAAATTCCCCTATTCGCCTCCCTAACTATAATAGACAGTGCTGCCTCCAACAGTTGACTCACAACCCTTGCGCATTGTAGGTCCTGCCATCTAGTAGACTAATTTGGCAACTTATTACAAATATTTATTTGCTCAAAATGTGGTAAATAAGGTCTTACAAAATTTCAAGGTTCATACATTTAACCAGAATATGGCATGCAAAAAATAAACTTATAAATATAATGTCCTGTCAACATACTATTTAACAATGAACAATGCATAAAATAGGTATATTCATTTTAAAGAGATGGGTATTTATCTATCATTGCCCTAAGTACCATGGGCGGAATGTCAAGTTATATTTTAGTATTCAAAGTATTCATCTACTGTATAGAAACATTCTTGAATAAGCCAGTTTTTTAAAGTCTTTTTAAATCTATTTAGAGGTAATTTTTTTATATCACTCTGCAGTCTATTATAAATCTTGACAGCCATCCCAAGTAACATTTTGAGCTGTATAATAGCTGTATCCGCCAATTTTTCTACTGTGTAAAGGCTGTATTGACGGGCTTGGAGACCGTTATATCCTCAAAAAGGGCCCCAAATTATACAGCTCTAAGTGTTGACATAGCTGTTTAACGACGAATTTTACAGCTTTAAGTGTAGATCTAGCTGGTTAACAGCTGTATTATTACTGAGTGATGGCTGATTTACAGAATAAATAAATTCCATTATACAGCTAATACTTCTCGGCTACACTTTTTATGCCTATATACACAGCAGTAAACTGACAAAAGTCTACATAAGAGATTTTTTTTACCCGAGTTGTGTTTATTCTACTTTGGAACGTCATAATTCGAAGACATCTTGTAAAATATACGCACCAATTAAGTGTACAAAAGGAAACTAAACCAAGTGCGGTAGTAAACGATATTCTGTACCTATTTTGCTTGCGGCTGTTAGTTTTATGCGAATGTATATACTAATTGTAAACAAAAAACTCACGCGCCCTCGAAATTATAGAGATAATTCAATAATTATTGTGATTTAGTGGATCGAATCGTTTTTTTTAGATTGACTCTTTTGTGTTACTTATGCTTCTCTATTTAACAATAAAGTTATTTTAATATATGTAATTAGTAACTACTTAAATGTTATAATTGGGAAACATAATAACAAACCCATTTTAGGATTTTTAAAGATTGTAGGTTATGGTATTAATGGCGTTCGTAATTTAAACAGCATTAGCTCTTCAAGTACTCGATTTTGAAGCTATATGCTGAACTATGGAAAAAATTGAGTGTGTTTACTAGCCTCGAGTTCAATAGCTGCTGTGTAATGTAATAGTATATAATTTTCGGCGTTATAAAATAGTATGAATACGCTTTTAAACAGCTTATAACGTTACATAAAACTCTTGTAAAGGTTACAGCTTTATAAAGGCTTTCTATGTAACCATTATTCAGGTATTATACAGCTTCATGTAATGGGATTATAACCGTGTAGGTTTACACCATTATTCAGACAATAACATCATTGTATACTCTTATTCCGCCGTTACAAAGCTTTAGTTTTCAAAAAATGCAGTTCGCTTTTTTTAGCACTTAATTCTGTATAATGGTGTTTTTTTATGTTAATATAAAGCCAAAAGTAATACTTTCGACATTATACAGCGGTAAATCAGCCTCACTGTATAAGAGAAACCTTTTCTACGCTAATTCAGCTTATTTTCTACTCCGTTATTCATCAGTTTTTAAGCTCTAAGCTGTTTACTAGCGAATTTAAGCATCTAGCCTAAAATGTTACTTGGGATGCAGTAAGTGTTACTGCTAAATAGTGCGGTGTTTTTAGTTGGTATGACCAGAATAGACGGCCATAGTCGTAGAACTTTTTGAGGCTCCCAAGTTTTTAGCGCCGTTTTTAGTTTGTAGGAAATGTCACCTGCTCTGCTACTCCATCTAGTAACGACTAGCGTACTAGAGCAGGTGGCATTTCCTCTTACATTTTGGCTATCTTTAGGTCGCTCTGGACTAGATGGCGCTAAAGTCTTCGAGCCTCAAAAAGTTCTACGACTATGGCCGTCTATTATATCTTTAAGTCCATGATATAATATTTCAGACAATCCGCCTTCTCATAACCAAGCGGTTCCTCAACATACAGACCGGCCTGGCCGTCCGTATGTTCTCGTCGGGAAAACCCCCGAAAAAGGAGGCCGTGTTGCAATACCTCAAGAAACTCAAGATCACGGCATCGGCCGTCAAAAAGAGCGTTAAAGGCTTCATGTTTATGATCAACCTCACCAACTTTAAAGACTTTGATACGCTGTGCAATATCGACAATGATGTCATCGGTGAGTGTATTTTTTATAGAAAAATATTACCCTACAATAGTACATTATTGCAGAGGACGGGAAAGGGAAATTCGTGGATGAGCGACTTTTTCGGACGATGCGCAGCTGAGTCCGAAAAAATAAGACGAGTCCACGAATTTCTATTCCCGCCGAGGCATATATAGTGCTTTTCTCTAAATGTGCGAGGAAATAAAGTAAAGTAAATGAAATAAATTACAGATTTTGGTTACGTTATTAGCGTTCAATGTCATGAAACTCATGAATTAGCTTCCCTCTATAATTTTTTTTTAAAGTATTAAGAACTATGTATACTGCCAATTTTCATTCAAATAATATTTAAAAAGAAATTTTCGTCAAAAGCTATTTAAGACAGTATTAAATATGCTCCTTTTATGCAACAGATACAAGATTAAACCTTAAAAATAGTTGTTTTGTCTATGATTGTATTAAGCCTCATTCGCACGATCAGACGCGGTGCTATGACAAAGAACGAGACAACCAAGGTTTTTGATCTAACTATCTCGCTCTACACTACAGTTTGAATTGCCGTTCAGACGGTGTATATACGTCGCTTAAGTATTGGCTGTTTGAAATGATATTTCTTAGTCGGATGAAAAGTTTAAAAGGTAAAAAACAATACAGTAATGGATTTTACTAGTCAACGCCTAAAATATGTATACACTTTGAACCTTATTACAATATTTATGGCGTTGACAAATTACTTCACGGCCGCTAAAACAGGTAAATAATGATTTTTATTTTTTTTAATTCGTTTTGGTAAAAAATTAAGAACTTCACGTACTCATTTTGCTACAGTAAGCTGAAAATTTCCGAGCACATTGGAGAAAAAACATTTGAGTTGCTCGTTTAAAAATCTAAATCAAAGTGATTTTCTGATGTTTGCAAATCAGTATTTCAGTTAGGTTAGGCGATTATCACACTGGCGTCGCAACCGTTTACGGCGACGGTGCAAGGGTGACAGCGCTATACACATGCAGAGCGCTATCTCGCTCGCGCACCGGCGCCGCATGCGGAAACCGCAGCAGTGTGAAAGCTGCCTTATGGTTATTTTCTTGGTGTACAGTCGGCAATATAATAAGTGCGAGCGTACCGCGTAAAAATGTTTAGGTAAGGTCAGGTGGGGTAAGAGAAACATACTTTACTTGTTGTTGATTATAAAACGATTTTACTCAGTTCCAAAGCATATTTTCGTTTTTTAATTAAGTGTCTCTTAATGGTATAATATTAAGCTTAATTTACCCTTTCTTCTAAATTTCCACATACACCGTATAAGGCTGAAATTACCAAGTAAACAACATAGACCCAATTAGTTTCTCTTTGCCTTGTTTTGGGGTAAGAGAAACTGTTTGTATTACTCGCCCATCTTTAGTGATAGCAGAATATCTCGAGGAACAACATTTTAAGGATGGTTATCTTAGTCCAAAATGTAACTCATTGCATTGAAATAGAATCTAGTTTTGCTACCAGAGGTTACATTACCAAAATGGGGCAAGTGAAACATATAGGTCGCAATCAGTCGTTTACAACAGTTGGTAGTGTTTTTTTATAAATAAATAGTTGGAGTCCTTATTAAGAAATATATTACGAAAAATAACGATTGATTTTGCAAATCAGGGTAAAAATAAATAATTAACGCATTTATTTTTGTGACAATACACCTATATTATGATTTTATCATTAGGTAATATAGTAAGTACTTACATAGTCAAGTAAAGTAGTTATATCGTCATCGTACGGAGAGTAATTGGTATGCAACATGTAATTTTTTTTTAACGTTCTGAATTCATAATTGCATACTTAATGGGAAATAAGTTTAATTTTTAAATACGTTTAAGGTTTTATGTCGATAACAAATACTATATCAAAATAAAGACACATTATTGAATGTTATATGTATCAAAAGACAATTTGAAAATAATTTGTCCCCGATGACCATTAACTGGTTTTGGCAGTTTGATAATTATGTCTTCTGCATGACGAACTTCAGACATGTCATCTACATCAGAAAAAGTAAACACATTGGCGTACATATTTTTGCCACTGTTTTTCTGACATATTTCACTATAGGGCAGCCATTAGTGTTTACTTCAAGTATCACGCCGATGTAGTGTTTGACAGTTTTCTTGGAACAGAATTTAACTAGAAGCCAGTCCCATTATGGTTTTTTACAGGCAATGAAAATGTTTGTTACATCTGATACAGGGAAACAGGGACATATGTTTCTCTTCACCCGGTATTACTAGACCCACTTCCCCTACTTGATATATAATAGGTTATATTTTTTCGACTATCAATAAAACTAAAAATCAACGGTATTTCAATAAAATAACGCCAAGGAAATGGAACACTAACTATAAACTTGCACTTACCTTAAAAATCAGGTCCTCAGCACTTTTATTTATTAGATTTACAGCAGCAGGAATATTTGTTCGACAACTCGATGTTGGACGGGAAGCTGACTGATTTTTTTGGCATACCCTCCTTTCGTACATATGTGATCTACCCTCATATTTTTCAGAAAAAATGTATCCAGCCTATAAGTACTATCTTACCGACTGGGTAACATCACGCTACAACGTTTAGTTTTTGATTTCTGACGTATAGGTTCACTTTTCCCATAGACCCAGTTACCCCACCTGACCTTACACAGTTTTATTGCTGAGTGTACGTAGTAGCATTATCATGTAAACTACGAAACTATACCAAATTTCAGTTCAATCAGACATCGGGAAGTGGTTGAAATTTAACTTACAAGATTTGATGCGTATAATGACATAAACAAATAGACGGGGTCAAGCTAAATAAAACTGTGTAAAAATAATTTGATTTGTTCTTAAGAGGGTTAATCTTTGGTACAGACGGCGTCCCAGTGAACTTCAGAGCGCTGCATCTAACCGGGCCACCGCCGAAAATAAGAAAGAATCACATCCAATCCATGCGTGACAAGTTGATAGCCAACCAGATAGATGGCGTGGATGCCGATGAGCTGGAGGACGTGGACTTTGGAGACGCGGGAAACGTGGACACGGGAAACGTGGACATAGGAAACGTGGACACAGGTTAGACTTATTACCTTACAGTGATTTCCTTAAGTAAAGTCAGTAAAGAACTTTGTTAATTCCGATACACGATGGGACGAAATCGGCTCGATAGAAAATAATTCCAAAGTAATATGTTAAAATTTGCTTTAAACAGTTGTATCTCTTTAGTTTCTTGACTTATACGTACGTTTGTAATTAAGGACAAAATTCCACCGCACTAATACTAATAACTGCCTTGTTTTATATTTCTCAATGAATGCGTAGTTTTTTTTTAATTCATCATTTTGCAAAATTTCCAATGAGCTCCCATACTAATCGTAACGCAGTGTTTCTCTTTCACTCGCGCTGAAAAAGATAGGGATGGAATTTAGCTGTTGCCATCCCCTTAAACCCTTTTCCAGGCCGCACCAGTTCAGATCTTTTCAAAAATCTCAAATATCTTCGAAATTATTAGGTTTTGTCCAACTTAATTTGAACCTTGAACCGCAAAGTTAAGGTTGAATTTCAATTGACACATGATCGATAAATCGTACAACGCCTGGAAAAGGGTTAACCCTTTGACCGCCAAAGCCGTTATATCACGCGCACGGAAAGTCGTGCCGTCAGAGCCAGGACGTGATATCACGTCGAAAATATAACCGGTTTGCCTTGCGCGCTCGCGATTTTTCCGTCCGATGCTTGGCGTTCAAAAGGTTAATCAATAAGCAGATGGGTTGCTGTAAAATAAAACCAATGTATCAGTTTTTACTTATTTATATAAGTTCGCTGAAAAATCTATGGTTCTAACTAAGGTACCTAATGTAATAAGCGACCTCTATGATCAATTGATCATACAATATACAATCAAAGCATAATAGTTAAATCGTACAGTCGCCATCAAATATATCAGAGCGGTCAGGATACTCAAAAATAACTGAACATAATAGAGGCGTTGTTCAGATATTTGTGACCACCTTGGCCGCTCCGATATATCTGATGGCGATTGTACAATCAACAAACAAATGTATATCTGTACCCATCCTATCAGAAGGATGAGTAGAGAAATAATGTCATCATTACTGACAGTGTCTGGACCGCTATACATAAACAGATAATTAAATGTTCACCAAAGTATTTCTTAGTTTCCTAGTTTAGTTAATTTATTACAGATGCACAAGACTTTACGAAGGACGACTTTGCAGACCTGTCATATGATTTCGGAGAAGAAGTTAATATCGATAACATAAAGGAAGAGGATTTGGAGGACTTTTAGGATAGGAATTGATTAGAGATCTTACATGATTGTGTCTATGGTTGAAATTATCTTAGTTTTTTTATTATGTTTAACTTAGACTTAAAGATATATAATATAATAGACGGCCATAGTCTTTTAAGAACTTTTTGAGGCTCTAAGTTTTAAGCGCCATCTAGTTGAGAGCGACCTAAAAATAGCCAAAATGAAAGAGGAAATGTCACCTGCTCTGCTACTCCATCTATTAACCACTAGTCGTTAATAGATGGAGTAGCAGAGCAGGTGACATTTCCTCTTACATTTTGGCTATCTTTAGGTCGCTCTCAACTAGATGGCGCACAGACTGGTATATCACTGATCTGGGCTGCCAAAAGTCAATTTTTTAAAACTGATTGTGGGTAGAATAATGAGGTAGGTTCAGAACGTCTACTTATTGACAATGTATTCGACCTTATCGCTAAACTATGCTTGTATAGCTGGTTGCAATATTAAGTATTTGAAGTGCACTTATTTTCTCGAGCGGCACATATCAAATCAGTGACTTTTAATAGTGAATTTGTACGTTTTGTGGTAGTATATATAATAAGTTACCTTAAATGTTATGATGGCAGGTAAGTATGTTTCGTTTGTATATGTTTTAATAGGATTGATTATGTTATGACGATATGGTAGTCATTCAAAAGTACCTCCTTTTAACATTCTCGTTTTGCTTGTATTTTGACTTATCGGAAACATTTAGTTGCAGTTCCCGAAGTGCCGCAGAGGCCGTGTGTGAGGCAGAAATAGGACATGTAGCACATACCTCATTTATTCTTGTTTACAATTTAGCTTTGATTTTCCACGGAAACACCCCGGAAAATGAAAAATTAGGTATTGTCCCAAGAGGCTGCAGAAGCACGAAACAGACATTTTCGTCTATACCGTCAAAACTTTTCCCGAAAGTTTTCGAGGGTTTCATGCAATAGGGATGTACTCAACAGATTACTCATGACTTCGGATCCTCTAATAACAGGTATGAGACCAACACCGCGTTTAAAGACAAAGCCAATCGCAACAGAAACTCTAGAGATGCTGCTTCCCACGGAGCCTCATACAGATGAAATGGTGTCTGATGAAATATCGGCAGAGCCGCCTTCGTCTGATCAAATATTAGCTTACTACTATACTACTACTTATACTATTAGCTTATACTATTAGCTTACTATATACTGTAACTACCAATATAACATCAAAAATAATATTGGCCGCCCAGATTAGTAAAATACCATACTGTGTGACGCTTAAAACTTGGAGCCTCAAAAAGCCGTCGTATCTTTAAGTCTATGATGTTTAATTCTTTGATTATTAAACGTTTAATTAGACCTTTATGTTCCAGTTAAATTTGTTTTTATTTCTACTGCAACTATTGTATTCTTACCACAGTATGGTATTTTATTCAAAATACTATATAACTTATAAAACTTTGCAGTAGGACTGGGTAAACCGCGATTACTATATGATTATGATTAATTTTGACAAAAGCAAATCTGTCAAGTCTCATCTTAGGCGGTTTTCGCACTGCTACGGTTTACGCATGCGGCGCCGGTGCGCGAGTGAGATGGCGCTCTGCATGTGTAATAGCGCTGTCACGCTTGCACGCGACTTATTCCCATTGCGGCTAAACATCATATAGTAAATCGTAGTTTTAACATATTTTATTTAAAATGGATTTGCTAATATTGCTTAATTTACTACAAATGTAGTATTAAGTGTTTAATTAGTATACGTAACGATAAGATTTTTTTTGTTGTAGATTTTTGGAATGTCAATTAAAAGCCAAAATAATCACTCGCATTTTATTTCATTGACATAATTTATTTTTTAACCTACTACGATGGTGGCAAACAAGCATGACGGTCCTGATAAGCAGCTACCGTAACCATATGCCCCCTAGGGCATGCAACTCAATAGCCGTGTTTACTCGGGAACAAAGATTCATGATAGACACAAATAAATGCCGCTTCCAGGATTCAAACCTGGGACATACAGCTTAATTCACTAATACTTAGGTACTTACTGCAGTGGCCAAACAACCTAAAGTGGATCTTGGCCTCCGAGACCAAAGTCCGCAGGGCTTCTCTTTTTCCTTTCTAGCGTTTGACCCAGCTTGGGGTTCGCTTGACAACCATATTCCATGAATTTGGCGTAGGCACTAGTTTTTACGAAAGCGACTGCCATATGATATGACCTTGCAAACAGGGGAAACAAGGTCTTATCGGGATCAGGTCCGGTTTCCTTACGATGTTTCCTTCACCGAAATGGACTGGTAAATATCAAATGATATTCACGTCATGCTCCCCAGCAGCGCCACCATAGCTTTTTTGTATGTAAATATATAGGAAAATATCTACAGAATGTCTATAAAATTCTAGACTAGTTTAAAAAATATCTATATCGCTAGTTTTGTCGTGAGCTTTATTTTATTGTGGCGCTGCTGGAGTCCACAGCAGCGCCACCATCAAACCTCTATTCCTGTTTATCGTAAAGACACGTATTTGGCATCAAATAATTCTATAACAATTCTATACCAACCTAGCATATGAAATCCCTCATTTTATTTTGAATGTACGGACACACGGTCCTTCAAACTTTTTGTGCCTTACAGCGCCTGACTTAAAAATCTAGGCAACATTTTGTGCGACCAAAAGTGTATTTTTGTATTTTTACTCTCAGGCGTTATGGTAATAGTTTTAAATAAAAAAGAACCGACTTCACTTAGGATCCGTTTTTCCAAGAGGAAGTGGCCGAGTTGCTGTAAAAAATAGTGAAATCACTATAGGTGTGCCTATAATAGTTGAAGAGTTCGCTCGATTTCTCCAGGATCCCATCATCAAACCCCGACGTGGTGACAATGGGACCATCTAGGGGTTATACCCGTTCGATTAAAAAAAATATTTGAAAATCGGTTCATGATTCACGGAGATATCGAGTAACATACATAAAAAAGAATTATGATTATAAAAAAATAATGATAAAAAAAAATCAGTCGAATTGCGAACCTCCTCCTTTTTTGAAGTCGGTTAAAAATACCTTCGGTTATGTTACGGATTAAAGTCAAACTGGGAGGGTAGTAGGGATCCAAAATAGTACGTACGTGAGCAAACGCCTGAGTGCGAGTAATTATTTCTACACTTCTTGTGTCATTGCCTAGGTTTTTAAGTCAGGCGCTGTAAAATTATCATTCACAAAAAGTTTGAAGGACCGTGTGTCCGTACATTCAAAATAAAAATGAGGGGTTTCATATGCTAGGTTGGTATAGAATTGTTATAGAATTATTTAATGCGAAATACGTGTCTTTACGATAAACAGGAATAGAGGTTTGATGGTGGCGCTGCTGTGGAGTATGCTCTCCAGCAGCGCCACAATAAAATAAAGCTCACGACAAAACTAGCGATATAGATATTTTTTTAACTAGTCTAGAATTTTATAGACATTATGTAGATATTTTCCTATATATTTACATACAAAAAAGCTATGGTGGCGCTGCTGGGGAGCATGACGTTGACGTCCCCGTCGTTGATGACGTGACTCGACGTCGTCGCCGCTGATAACGTCACTCGACGGCTCCGTCGTTGATGACGTCACTCGACGTCGCCGCTGCGGAGGACGTCGACCTGATGACGTCAGGCCGCACTGTGCCGGACGGCGCCCTCTGCCGTCGAATCCTGCACACACCGAATAGCCGTCTATCCGGCTCGAAGGACCATGTTCGGGGTCCAAAAATAACACCACAACTTCACTACTACCACTTTATTTACTTTACTATTCTACTACACACTTATAATAACACTCACTGGATTTTGATTAAAGACAACTTATTCTCCGACCCTTATACGTAAACGTTGGAAACTTTTAATAGCGCGATTTAGAAATGATGCTTTACAACAAAGCGCCATCTACTTGTGGGGAACTCTCCGGGGGTTAGAAAGCCACCCACAAAGATAACTCGATTAATTTGCCTTAGGTTCATACGAATTGCTGTAATACGCTCAGATATCACAACGCGCCAAGTCAAGTCTCACACTGTATCCGTTTTGTCAGCTCCGGTGGCAGCAGTGTCCACGCGTTGTCCGCCAAGAGTGCCAAGACCCTTTGGATGTTACAGGATCACGTTCCCACCTGTGGGTGAAAGGGGTTCTATGACAAGATTGCCACTAAGATTCTCTTTATCGAACACATAGCGTTTCACGATATCATTATCTTTAGTTATAGCATAGCATGTACCAGCATTAACTCTTCTTTGTACTTGTCACCTGGGAATGTACCGCTTACGGTGAGTATACCATTCATTAAGTACACATCTCATAGCATTGATCATATCATGATACATTTGTGTTAATACTGTATTGACTCGTCAGCCAATAGAAAGGGTACCGATTCTAACAGTAATTAACTTAAGCCTATACAAGAGGCTTTGGTCCGAACAGACCGGCGTCCCGCGAGCATGCCCCACATTACTTAACATTGAAATGAACTGGTTGGTATAGTCTAACAGACTGCAATCTCGCGGGCCCGCCTGCCCGCGAGCATGCCCCACATTATTTAGCATAGTACTGAACTGATTGGTATAGTCTAACAGACTGCAATCTCGCGGGCTGGTTTTGTATAGCTACCCTGCAAGACAGCCTCACTGTCCCCAGGGCAACCATACCTTTTCACACAGTCAGGCAGCTATGGGACAGACAATCAGAAAGCAACTCCAACCGCTTGCCTCCCCCACTAGCTCCTGCAGATTGTAACTATGGTGGTACATGGTATTCAAGGTTCATTGGAACAATTGTAATCATTAGTTTCGAGAGATAGGTTTGGGCACATTTCTTCTCTTTTGTCATCTACTTAGCTGTCGTTTGCTGGCGTGGATCGTGCGGTGCGACGCGTCGTCACCATTAGTCACATTTATGCACTATTTACTGTATTCTAATTGAATCACATTCACAGCAAAGAAATACTTTAACCACGCGTTCATTTTGAGTAGTACGGGTTGAGACTTGTCAAGCTTCATGCTAGAAGCTTCCAACCATAGACAATATATATATAGTTTAAAGGGTTTACAGACCGGCCGACATATCAACTCACACTACTGACAAATTTTGTAAACTATTATTAAAATTAGAACACGAGACCTGGACACTGGTTGGGGCATTTATTTGTGTCTTTATTACGAATCTTTGTTCCCGAGTTGTATATAGATGTTGTCTATCTGTGATATATTATCACTACCACCCACACCCACTAGTACCCACAGTACAAGCCTTATTGAGTTTACTATGGGGCTAGGTAGATTTGTGAATGATTGCCCCATATTTTTTTGTCACACGATTATGGCAAACAAGTATACGACACGCCTGATGGTACGCACTAAGCAACTACCGTAACCTATGGACGCCTGCAACTCCAGAGATGTCACATATGCGTGTTGTCGATCTATGTGTTACTCCCGGACTCAAACTATCTTCACACCAAATTTCATCTAAATCAGTAGTGGTTTAGGAGTGAAGAATTAACGGACAGACAGAGTTACCTTCGCATTTATAATATTAGTAAAGGAGGTCTTAACTCGGGTTTGAATCTTGGAAAGGGCATTTATTTGTGTGTTTATTACGGATGTATTCCTGAGTTGTGGATGTTTCAAATTTCATCCAAATCAATATAGTAGTTCAAGCATGTAGAGGTAACAGACAGACGAAGTTATTACACTTTACATTTACAATGCCATTATGAATGTAAAAAAAACTAATAATTATACATTACTAGCTAACCCGGCGCACTTCGTACCGCCAACTTCGACAGACTACAATCGACATCAACTTCACTCCTACGTCAGTACAGTCTGTTACCCCAATTCCTACCATCTCCCAACACTCTTTCACTATTATGTACCCATCTCCCACTCTCGTCCTGTCTTCCACTCTTCTCCCACCAATGGTACTCCCATCGACTCTAACCTTATTACCACCGACTTCTACGCCGGTTTTGCAGTCTCCCACCCACTCCCATTGTCTCCACCCATTTATATTGACTTCGTATCGGCTACTTACACCGACTCCCATCGACCTCAACTTCCTACGCCAGTCGTACAGTCTCTTACCTCATTCCTACTGACTCGTACCACTCTCCCACCCTCTCCTATTCCCTTCCACTCTTCTCCTACCGGCTCCTGCTTCAATCCCAGATTCAGATTATTTATTTCTCAATAGTATTACAATGTTTTAATCAATACAATCAATGCATACATACTGAGATCGTCAAGGTAGGTACACTAGGTACACATTTTACACGTTTAACAAAATTAGATTGTGAGAGTTATAATCAAAATGTCAATTCTATTCTAATGATATCCAAAAATTTGTTGATTTATAATATAATGGTCAATGTAAATTTACTCTTAGTCCTTATACTTCATTGGAACTCACTAGTCATGTACTCTTTTACGCTATATATTGTTGTGTAGCAGTTTAACTTTGCGACGGAATGCATTTATGTTAGTCTCACTTTTTATTATCTTTGGTAGTTTGTTATAAAGTCTCTGCCCCATTATTATTGGACGTTTCTTTGCCATTTCTGGTTTACATTTATCTTGCCTCAGGCTATCTTGTTGGACGATGACTTATATCGCCAATACGTTTAAATTCACCCGGGTTATTTCTTATGTACATTAATACTTCTAAGTTATATGTTGATACCATAGTTAAAATTCCTAGTCTTTCCCCATCCCATCGACTTTAATCCCATTCCCATTGGCCCCTGCGCCAGTTTCACCCTTTCACACCCCTTCCATTGCCTTCACTCACTCCTATTGACTCCAAACGATATTGACGCCACTTGTATAGACCGCATGTTAAACTTTGTTTTAATTTCTTCAATCTATATCTATACCTACTTTACTAATATTATAAATGCGAAAGTTTGTCTGTATGTCTGTTACCTCTTCCCGCTCTAATAACGGTTTAACCAATAAGAATGAAATTTGTTATGAGTGTTATGACGATAGTTTAAGCCCCCTCATAGGACAGTTTTTATCCCAGAAATCTTCCCTTCTTTATTAAGGGAATGAAAAGGGTGGTGGAAGTTTGTATGGGGAACCAATAACCTTACTTTTTGGTACTGGAGTTACTTTCGTATTTATAATATTAGTATCACTTAAAGAAGCCTCGTGGTAAGAGCGCTAGTAGCCTGGCGGTAAGACGTCAGACTTTCAATCCGGTCTCGGGTTCACACCCCCGCCTCGTATCACTGACTTTTCCATAACTTATGTATGGAATATCAACGTCATGCTCCCCAGCAGCGCCACCATAGCTTTTTTGTATGTAAATATATAGGAAAATATCTACATAATGTCTATAAAATTCTAGACTAGTTAAAAAAATATCTATATCGCTAGTTTTGTCGTGAGCTTTATTTTATTGTGGCGCTGCTGGAGAGCATACTCCACAGCAGCGCCACCATCAAACCTCTATTCCTGTTTATCGTAAAGACACGTATTTCGCATTAAATAATTCTATAACAATTCTATACCAACCTAGCATATGAAACCCCTCATTTTATTTTGAATGTACGGACACACGGTCCTTCAAACTTTTTGTGAATGATAATTTTACAGCGCCTGACTTAAAAACCTAGGCAATGACACAAGAAGTGTAGAAATAATTACTCGCACTCAGACGTTTGCTCACGTACGTACTATTTTCGATCCCTACTACCCTCCCAGTTTGACTTTAATCCGTAACATAACCGAAGGTATTTTTAACCGACTTCAAAAAAGGAGGAGGTTCGCAATTCGACTGATTTTTTTTTATCATTATTTTTTTATTATCATAATTTTTTTTGTATGTATGTTACTCGATATCTCCGTGAATCATGAACCGATTTTTAAATATTTTTTTTAATCGAACGGGTATAACCCCTAGATGGTCCCATTGTCACCACGTCGGGGTTTGATGATGGGATCCTGGAGAAATCGAGCGAACTCTTCAACTATTATAGGCACACCTATAGTGATTTCACTATTTTTTACAGCAACTAGGCCACTTCCTCTTGGAAAAACGGATCCTAAGTGAAGTCGGTTCTTTTTTATTTAAAACTATTACCATAACGCCTGAGAGTAAAAATACAAAAATACACTTTTGGTCGCACAAAATGTTGCCTAGATTTTTAAGTCAGGCGCTGTAAGGCACAAAAAGTTTGAAGGACCGTGTGTCCGTACATTCAAAATAAAATGAGGGATTTCATATGCTAGGTTGGTATAGAATTGTTATAGAATTATTTGATGCCAAATACGTGTCTTTACGATAAACAGGAATAGAGGTTTGATGGTGGCGCTGCTGTGGACTCCAGCAGCGCCACAATAAAATAAAGCTCACGAGAAAACTAGCGATATAGGTAGATATTTTTTAAACTAGTCTAGAATTTTATAGACATTATGTAGATTAGGGCTCGCGGTCGTTTCCGGGTCTCGTGTAACCGTTTCGAATACCCGTGTCCGAATAACACGCTACACGGTTTTCTGGCCCGTTTCGCACGTGTAATTAAGAAACGTGTAATTAAGATCCGTGTCCACGGTTAAACGTGTAGTCGAAAAAACCGTGTCTTAAATACACGCGGATCTGGAAACGTCCTTGGCGGTAAAAGCGGTATTACACATTGCAACCTGCAGGGCCCAATCTGTCAGGTTGGAAGGTGTAATTGAAGGTAGGGCCCGTAGGGAGCTGAAGGAGGGTTAGGAAGAGGCAGGGTACACAACAGATTGGGCCCTGCAGGTTGCAATGTGTAATACCGCCTTAAGAGTCGAACGGATCGAGTCGTTCAAACGGTACGAATGAATATATGATACATTTGGGGAGTTTGGTGATTTTGAATCTTATTGTGAGGTCCGTAGAGTAGAAATTTAATAAATGGTTACTGTGGGTGTGCCTTTTTATGATGGTAATAGAATAGCAGGTAAATTTTGCACAAATAGATCACTAACTAGAGCAAAAACATTGAAGTTTAACATCGTAAATAAAACTTAGCTATCAAATTAATTTTGTATTAGTTTGATATGTATTATGTAGTTAAACATTTATTAGACGTGTTGAATTTATTAAACAAAACTTTTTTAATAACCAGAATCCTCATATCATATTTAAATATGGTGATATTTTGGTTATTTCCGTCTTCTATTATTTTTAATTCAATGATAATTACCTAGTTTTAAGCCCGGGCATACCTCTATAATATACCTCTTTGATTGCGGGTTTTAAAATAACAAGATGCTTAGGAAAATTCGAAAAATTCTTAGGAATATTTATTTTTATTTATTCTAGTTGTATTGTAGAGGGAGCTCTTAAATTACCACAGCGAAACTATTACATTTGTGGGAATTTTAATGTTTTTAACGTTTTTTTACAGACGTGTTGACTTTATAACATCGACATAAAGCTTAAAATAGGTATCTACCTATTTTAAGCTTTATTACTATTATTACATTTAAGATTTGAAAACAAAACGTTTTGGTCAAAATAGCGCACAAAAAGATGTCATAAAATGACACATTTAATTTTATTACCTGGACCGCCGGGACGTTAGCGTGAAAGTCACTCAAGTAAAAATAAAGGATTTCCCATTTTATGATCTAAGCTTATCCCAATAAGTCATATTATCGTTCACTTAAATTCGTACCTAGTTACTATTTTTGTAGGAGCCGTCGCGCGTGTTCTTTATGCTGGGTTAAACAAAGAAAGAGATAAAAATAAGAGAATATCAATATTATAATAAAATTAATACCTAGTTATTGCATTATGTCTCTACAGCTATGAATTCAGATAGGTACTTTTACATTACCTACATCAGTGTATAATATATATTTTATATTGATTTGCTGTTATCACTGTGTATAGTTTTAATAAGAAAGTCGGGAGGCAATTATTGCCTCCTTTCCGGCAATGTACAGTCGAGTCCATTAATATCCGTTAATATGTGAACACAACCTTATTCGTATGGGTATAAGGTCGTGTTCACATATTTTTGTTCAGTTGGACGCGTCCTAATCCTAACCTAATCCTACCTGTAATATCGATACCCAAGTTCACGATCGTACTAATTACGGCGAAAATGTTGTTTGAATTTAGACTTTAAATGTGTGCACTATGGTACTAATTACAACAACATTTTCGCCGTAATTAGTAAGATTGTGAACTTCGTTATATAATATATGCATGGTAATTTATTTTAATATTATTTTATTTAACATACGTAAATATTCAATATAATTATATAATAATAATTATCCTTGTAGGTATGTAATAAAGGACTCCAAAACAATTATGGTTTTTGTGGAGTTGGGTAAAGAATTTTTATTTTAAAGTAAATCTATATGATACGAATCCATTCAACCTCATATAATAAGGAGCGCCACACATTTGAGCGGCATTCAGCTTTTTTGCCTGAATTCCGCGCTGAATTTCGCTCAAGTGTGTGGTGCATAATAATGCAGTTCACAATTAGAGCATTCAATAGTAAACCTTATTTGAATCAGCTCTAACTGCTTCGGAGCTTCGGAACCGTTCGGGCCGGTATTAAGTACCCGTGTAACCGGGGAAACGTGTCTGAGAAACGTCTCCTGGAAACGTTTCCCGGACACGTTTCCGAATCTTGGCGGGTTCGTGTAAACCGGTTCCTTAGCACCGCCGGTCTTAAGTACACGGGTATTCGTTTCCGCGTGTTACACGTGTAGCGGGAGCTCTAGACTAGATATTTTCCTATATATTTACATACAAAAAAGCTATGGTGGCGCTGCTGGGGAGCATGACGTGAATATCATTTGATATTTACCAGTCCATTTCGGTGAAGGAAACATCGTAAGGAAACCGGACCTGATCCCGATAAGACCTTGTTTCCCCTGTTTGCAAGGTCATATCATATGGCAGTCGCTTTCGTAAAAACTAGTGCCTACGCCAAATTCATGGAATATGGTTGTCAAGCGAACCCCAAGCTGGGTCAAACGCTAGAAAGGAAAAAGAGAAGCCCTGCGGACTTTGGTCTCGGAGGCCAAGATCCACTTTAGGTTGTTTGGCCACTGCAGTAAGTACCTAAGTATTAGTGAATTAAGCTGTATGTCCCAGGTTTGAATCCTGGAAGCGGCATTTATTTGTGTCTATCATGAATCTTTGTTCCCGAGTAAACACGGCTATTGAGTTGCATGCCCTAGGGGGCATGGTTACGGTAGCTGCTTATCAGGACCGTCATGCTTGTTTGCCACCATCGTAGTAGGTTAAAAAATAAATTATGTCAATGAAATAAAATGCGAGTGATTATTTTGGCTTTTAATTGACATTCCAAAAATCTACAACAAAAAAAATCTTATCGTTACGTATACTAATTAAACACTTAATACTACATTTGTAGTAAATTAAGCAATATTAGCAAATCCATTTTAAATAAAATATGTTAAAATGTTTCCTATTATTCTTCTGAGGTGATGTTTCGTGGACTTCACACCCGCCTCCCACAATCCTCCGAAGTTAGGCGCACGAGGAGGGATGAAATGCCACGTTGTACCGTTGGTTGCTAGCTGGTCGGCTATTTCGGTTGCTATGTTGGACCTTTCATCAGCATACAACTTCTTCAGCTCGCGGGCGGCGCCTACAAAATTGGTGCCATTGTCGCTCCATACATCTGAACAGTGGCCACGCCTAGCCACGAACCGCCTAAAAGCTGCTAAAAATCCTTGAGCAGTCATGTCGCTTACCGCTTCCAAATGGATTGCTCGAGTTGACATGCAAATGAACAGGCAAATATAGCCCTTGTATGAACGGTGGCCCCTGCCCTTTGAAGTTCTAATGTTTATAGGGCCGGCATTATCCACACCGCTGTGACGAAATGGTCGACTAGGTAGCCCTCTGGCGGCAGGTAACTGCCCCATCAAAGGGTAATTGCATGACGCTGCATAACGAATGCAAGTCACACACCTTCGCACATAAAACTTAACTAAGTTTTTGACTCCAAGTATAAAGTACTTGGTCCTCAAGTAATTGAGCATTAGACTGGGACCGCCGTGCAACGTTCTTTTGTGCGCGTCAGAAATAAGCAGATCTGTGAAATGAGATTTCTCAGGAATGATGATAGGATGCTTCATATCTTCACTGACACACGCGTGCTGCAGGCGTCCACCAACTCTCAAAAGTCCGGCTTCATCGATAAAAGGGTTCAACGAGGTAAGTTTGCTTTTCTTAATTTCTTTCTTCTTTTTCAGATCTTCTATTTCAGCTTCAAAATGACTATCTTGGACTAACTTAATGCAAGTAGTCAAACTTTCTTGAATTTCTTTAGTAGTTACCATGCTTTAAAATGCTCTCCTTTCAAGCGTTTCATAAATCTTTTGCAGTAAGCTACTACTCGGATGAGTCGTCTGAAGCTGGAGAATCTTCCGATGATGTCAAGTCCTTCAGAAGATGAGCAGGTAGTTAACAAACAGATCTTATCTGGTTTTAGTTTCAAATCTGTTTGGAGATGCACATTCTTGGCATACACAATATCCTTTTCTTTTAACCACACTGGACCTTCCTTCCACAGGTGTTCTTCTTGTATGCATGTTGTACCTCTGGAGGCGCAATCAGCTGGGTTGTCTTTGGACGAGACGTGTGACCATTGATGAAGATCAAGTGAGGTAAGTATCTCTGCCACTCGATTAGCCACAAATGTCTTCCATCGATTAGGTCTGCTATTGAGCCAGGACAACACGATGGTGGAATCACTCCATGCATGTATGTTTGACTTTTCAATCTTCATCACCCGTGACACTTCTACCAGCAACTTGGTAAGTAACACTGCTCCACACAGCTCCAAACGCGGGATTGATACTTGTTTTATCGGCGCTACCTTTGTTTTGGCTGTGATTAGTGAAACATGAACAGATTCATCTTCATCCATGGTACGCAGATACACCACTGCAGCGTATGCGTCGTTGGAGGCGTCACAAAAGCCATGAAGTTCAATAACCTTGTTGCTTTTCTCCGTGTGAACCCATCTTGGAATGCTGAAGTTGGCAATTTGATTCAATCTTTCTCTATAACTCAGCCATTCTGACACCAATTGAGGCGGAACTTCATCATCCCAGTTCACGCCTGTCAACCATAATTTTTGGATGAATATCTTCGCACAGATGATAATAGGCGACAACCAACCAAGCGGGTCGAATAACCGAGATATGTCTGATATCATTCGTCTCTTCGTTATTGGAAAGTTTAGTTGAGGTAACTGAACTGCGTATTCGAATGTATCAGCCTTTCGGTTCCAAGTCATCTTCACGATGTCAGATACAAGACTGATTGGGAAACAACGCCAACGCAAAAGGATGTGGCGTAAGTCTTGTTGAAGTCGTGGGCCAACCAATAGATCTTGATTCAGAGACACGCCGTTTATTCCAGGACACGAGGCGTCGAAAACGACTCGTACCTTTGATGTGATTTTGTCTTCTCGAATAACAGCGTGGTGGGGAAGATACACAGCTCCTGGTTTAGTTTGTTCTTCTTTTGGCACCTTTTCCATGTGCCCAAGCTCTTCATATTCTTTAATGACAGCTGCGTATCGTTCCTTCAACTGGGGTTCTCTCTCGGATCTTCTTTCGAGTAAGCTAAATCGTTTAGCTGCTGCAAGATAAAGTTTCCCTTCAGTGCACCGTGGAGTTTCATCTCGGAAGGGCAACTTGACTATATACCTACCGCTACTATCCCGTTTAGCTTATTTCTGACGCGCACAAAAGAACGTTGCACGGCGGTCCCAGTCTAATGCTCAATTACTTGAGGACCAAGTACTTTATACTTGGAGTCAAAAACTTAGTTAAGTTTTATGTGCGAAGGTGTGTGACTTGCATTCGTTATGCAGCGTCATGCAATTACCCTTTGATGGGGCAGTTACCTGCCGCCAGAGGGCTACCTAGTCGACCATTTCGTCACAGCGGTGTGGATTATGCCGGCCCTATAAACATTAGAACTTCAAAGGGCAGGGGCCACCGTTCATACAAGGGCTATATTTGCCTGTTCATTTGCATGTCAACTCGAGCAATCCATTTGGAAGCGGTAAGCGACATGACTGCTCAAGGATTTTTAGCAGCTTTTAGGCGGTTCGTGGCTAGGCGTGGCCACTGTTCAGATGTATGGAGCGACAATGGCACCAATTTTGTAGGCGCCGCCCGCGAGCTGAAGAAGTTGTATGCTGATGAAAGGTCCAACATAGCAACCGAAATAGCCGACCAGCTAGCAACCATCGGTACAACGTGGCATTTCATCCCTCCTCGTGCGCCTAACTTCGGAGGATTGTGGGAGGCGGGTGTGAAGTCCACGAAACATCACCTCAGAAGAATAATAAGAAACACAACTCTCACCTTTGAGGAAATGTCAACGGTTCTAGCCCAAATAGAAGCATGCCTTAATTCAAAACCAATATGCAAGGGCAGTGAGAATAATGACTCTCCTGAGCCATTAACCCCAGGTCATTTTCTGGTTACAGAACCTCTTGTGCTGGTGCCTGTTTTTAACTATAAGACCTCAAATGTTAATAGTCTCAGAAGATGGCAGCTGAGTCAGAAACTAGTACAAGATTTTTGGCGTCGTTGGTCGAGCGAGTATCTGATGCAGTTCTATCATCGGTACAAGTGGGCTCATCAGACTCCTGAGCCAGCTGTTGGTGATGTGGTTTTGGTTAAAGAGGATGGTCTGCCTCCATCCAGATGGTTATATGGCATTATAGTTGATAAGCATCCAGGTGCGGATAATATCACCCGAGTAGTCAGTCTCAAATGCAAATATAACATCATAAAAAGGGCTGTTAATAAACTGTGTTTCCTACCTGTAACTTAGTTAATTTAATTGTTTTGCTTATTGTTTGTGATACAAAGAAAATTTAGTTGTGTGTTCAAGTAATATTTTGTCTTGTTTTCATTTATTATATTGTGCCATGGTGAGCGGAGTTAAGAACAAACTATATTTTTGTTCTTGGTGGGCGGAATGTCCAGGTCTCGTGTTCTAATTTTAATAATAGTTTACAAAATTTGTCAGTAGATGGCGCTTTGTTGTAAAGCATCATTTCTAAATCGCGCTATTAAAAGTTTCCAACGTTTACGTATAAGGGTCGGAGAATAAGTTGTCTTTAATCAAAATCCAGTGAGTGTTATTATAAGTGTGTAGTAGAATAGTAAAGTAAATAAAGTGGTAGTAGTGAAGTTGTGGTGTTATTTTTGGACCCCGAACACCAGGATTCAAACCTGGGACCTACAGTTTAATTCACCAATACTTAGGTCCTTACTGCAGTGGCACAACAACCTGAAGTGGATCTTGGCCTCCAACACCAAAGTCCGCAGGGCTTCTCTTTTTTATAAACTCATCTTATAAACGATTATATTGATTTCAATGAAATTTGAGTAAGACATATGTCGACATCGAGCAAAGTCTGTTTCTGTAGTAACCTAACGGTTGCTACACCGTCACACCGAAACCGCTAAAACAATTAATAAGGAATTTAGTACATGGAGAAGGACATGGGATAGTTTTATCCCAGAAGATATCCCTTAAGGGTATGAAAAACAGGATGTTTGTATTTTGATATTAAGTAGTCTTAGTTTCTTACATAAAAGAGTCTTATACCTAAATGGGTATTTATTTACCATTTGAAGTTCCATGTTTTGCCAAAACCACAAGAGAAACGCACAACACTGAAAATATATAGCACTTCACCAGTAATTACTCTAGTAATTTAACTATTTAAAAATAAATAGCAGCCTCTAAGACTATAGTACTGGAGCCGGCGGAACTGTTAATTTATCAGATTTATTTACGCTTGCCTTCCATATAAGGTTGTAGAGCCCGTCTCGGAGATCACGAAAACATAAGTCTTAAAGGTCTTAAATGGGCGCTAGTATGTATGGCGTCAAGTTGAAAAAACGAAAAAATTACGTTAATTTATCAACGAGCTTATAGCTCCAAATTTTGAGACACGATAAAGCCCACCTCAAATAACCTACATACCAAATTTAAGACCATTCCGGTGGGCGCACTAGATTTTAAGACCATTTTAAGAAGTAATCGATTCCATAGGAAAAATAGCAAATTTAATAGCTTTAAATTCGGTTCAAAAATACATTTAAATGGTTTATCATAACAGCATATTCATAGTTAAAGGGGTCATAGTTAGGTATGCTGTAAAAGTATACTACATTACATAAGTCTTAAAATTGGAAAATTCGTCATAGCAGTACTTAAGTCAGGGTGTTTTGAACCACGTCAGGGTGTTTTGAATCACAAAATTCATTTTTCATTTTTAACTTAATGGTAAAATCTCGATTCAGAAAATCGGACGTAATGCTTATAGGCGTTTTCTAACAGTAACTCATAACCCTAAACGGCCTAAACAGACAAGCGTCAAATTAGGTTCTCCTAAAATATGTAGCTGTCTGAAAAAAAAATGTATTCATCTTAACGTTCCAAATTTTGAGACGTGGTCGAGCCGACCTCAAATAACTTACATGCCAAATTTACAGGGGGCCATTACAGCGGGCCCATTCGATTTTAAGACCAGTTGAAAATGCGGAAAAATTGCGTTAATGTATTAACGAGCTTACCGCTCCAAATCATGACACACGATAAAGCCGAATTGAATTATACAGTATACTGCATACTAAATATAAGACCAGTCCGGTGGGTGCGTATGATTTGAAGACTATTTTAAGAAATAATCGATTCCATACGAAAAATAGCAACTACCTTTAAATTCGGTTATAAAACTCTTTAAATGGTTTAACATTAACTGCATATTCAAATTTAAGTGTTGCATAGATTGATATACCATAAAAGTATACTAAAAGCGCTCTTCTGGCAATATGTCTCTATCCATTCCCGATTATCGCTCCGGCTTTATGTCGGACTCGTTCTCTGTGCAGGTGGCGCGCCTTTGGAACGGACTCCCTCTTAACATCAAAAATGCCCCGAACAGATTTGCTTTCAAAAAGTCGGTACGGGCTTTCCTTGCTAATAGTAATAATGTTTCCTAGTGTTTCTCTTTCGTCTGTATTTATATATATATATATATATATATATAGCATGTATATATAATTATATATTATGTATATTTGTATAAATTTTTGTATATTAATGATTCTATGTTGGATTGTTTTGTTTTAATTTTATTTTTTTGCTATAAATAGCACCGCTTACAATCTCTCTGCTTTGCCCCAAGGTTGACTGGTAGAGAATGCCCTATGGCATTAAGTCCGCCTTTTGTACTTTAAGTTGTTTCTTTTGTGCAATAAAGTTTAAATAAATAAATAAATAAAATAAGTGTATAAAGTAGATAATTCATTATAGCTTAAGTTACTGGAGTCTCAAATCACTAAATGTATTTTTCATTTTGAACCGAATTTAAAACTATTTGTATTTTTCGTATGGAATCGACTACTTCTTAAAATGGTCTTTAAAATCTAGTCCGCCCACCGGAATGGACTTAAATTCGGTATGTAGGTCATTTGAGGTGGGTCTACCGTGTCTCAAAATTTGGAGCTGTAAGTTCGTTGATAAATTAACGTCATTTTTTCTTTTTTTCAACTTGACGCCATACATACTCATACTAGCGCCCATTTAAGACCTTTAAGACTTATGTTTTCGTGATCTCCGAGACGGGCTCTACAACCTTATATGGAAGCCAAGCGTAAAGAAATTTGATAAATTAACAGTTCCGTGGGCTCCAGTACTACTAGTTTAAATTGCGTGAAAGAAATCATTACCATACAAACAATTAGAACCGGACATAAAGGTGCTCTTACACGGGCGATAAAAAATGCCGAATTGCCGCAATTTTGACGTCACGGCCATATCAAGCAATTTCAAGAAATACGAAATATTGCTCAATATGGAGCAATCATTGCTCCAGTATGGCGCCATTCTTGCTCCACTCAATTGCCCCAAATGCAGGAAATCGGGAAACTAGGCAAATTGCCCAAATATTGCCCGTGTAAAGGCACCTGAAGGGAGCAATGATTGCCGAAATAATTGCCGCCTTATCTAGAAATTGCCTCGTATTGCTCAACATTGCTCCATTAGTTTCGGCAGTGTATCGCCGGGCAATAATTGCCCGTGTAAGAGCACCTTAAGGTCAAACAAAGGGAACATCAACAAAGACAAAGTGAAGCTTCAAATATACTTCAAGTTCAAATGGACTAAGAGCTGGCCACGTCGTATGTGACACGATAATGAGAGCAACGAAATGTATATAGGTAGACTGCTATGCTATTGTTATTACTTAATCTGGCAGTCTGGCAGCTTTAAACCGGGGGGTGCAGGAGTGGCAGACCAGAAAAGTTGGTAAAAAATCAAGCGAGGAACGCTAAACTTAGAGTGTTAGATTTAGTACGATATCGTGGCATTTGATGTATATATTTGGATTATAACGTTGACAATCATGTGAGTTGGGGGGGAAAGAGGCAGGTTGAAGTTAAATGCATTTATACTGGTCGCCTGCGGTTTATTTCATTCCGATATGTGAAAAATTTTTGAAATTAATCAGGCGCTCGAATAAGACTCGTTAACTGACAGCTTTCCATACCAAAGCGATATTATTGATAGTTGTTTCTTAATAGAATATCGACTCTAATAGCTATGATTCTCGGTTTAAGTTGTTATGAAAAATTATATGACATATAAGGGTTTGTCCTGATAAAGTACTTAGTTTACGAAGCCACATCATAATACAGCTATTCCACGCCAGGTTGCGCTGATATCTAAAAGAAATTATAGATAAGACGTAATACTTCCAATCGCTGACATATCTCAAGCGAGTCAAAGATAATAAACCAATATATAAGTGTGCCGCATCCTTATGACACTCACGGTCTAGTTATACTGGCAATTCAGGAATTCGGCTAGCCAACCTGCACACAATTAGGGAATTAGGAATATAGTGCCGCCTAATTTGTCGATAAAAATATTAAGAATGCCGTTACTGTCCGAACCCAAAACATCATATAAGACTGTAAATTTTGTGTTTCAATAGGACTATTTGGCGTTAATCTGATCTATCCGTACTTATCGATATTTTATTAAACTAATTTAGGTTGTTAATAATTGTTAAACCGAACCCCTAAGGCATTATTTTGGTGAAAAAAATATTACCTAGGTATATCATACGTTATAGAGCATGAAGAGGTAACAGACAGACATATTATTTTTATTGGTCATAATAGTCATATCAAACCTTCATCAATGCATAAAAAGTTAAAATACTTACAATTTATTTTTTACGCTGTGTCCTACGTGTGACTCGGAGCGACGCTAAAGAAACGAACAGCCGACCAGCGATTGAAATGTCCTACGAAGCTACACATCACGCGAACGCGAAGCGGCACGGCGCGAAATGAAGAGAACGCGATTTTGTTTGTTGAACGTTTAGAAAATATTAAACAAACGCTCAACAAACAAAATCGCGTTCCCCTCATTTCGCGCCGCGCTGTTTAATGTAAGTAATTATTTTAATTTGCATATTACTGGTGAATACGTCAGCAAAAAATAATAGAAAGCGCTGGTAGCCTGGCCATAAGACGTCCGACTACCAAACTGGAGGTCTCAGGTTTCAAACCCCTAACCGTACCGCTGAGTTTTTCGGAAATTTTGTAGGTACGAAATATCATTGCTATTTTCCAGGCGCTATCCAATAAAGGAAATTATCGTGAGGAAACCGGACTTAATCCCAGTTTCCTCTCGGGGTTGGAAGGGCAGACGGCATTCGCTTTCGTAAAAACGCCAATTCTTGGGAATAGGTTGCCAATTAGACCCCAAGCACAATTGAGTTATGGCAAAAGCCGGAACAAACGCTAGGAGGAGGATGATGATGGCGTATCCAAATTTTTTTTCAAGTATAAAATTTTAAACCAATAAAAAATAATATGTATGTTACGGGCTGCATAAGTGTTCACTCTTGTTACATAAACATAAATCAGATATGACACAATAATGTCAGATATGACACAATTATGTCAGATATGACACAATAATGAGAGCAATTAGCTATAATGCTTATTTATAAATCTGGACATCTGGCAGCTGTAAAACGGTGGAGGTCAAAGAATGCAAATCACTTCAAGAAAACAAATCCTAGAGTTCTGGTTTTGATACAATATTATGAGAAATTATATAACTAATTTGATTTTATCATTCCCAAAAAAATCTGTTGTGGGAAAGTAGTACCAAACGACGTAAAATCTAATTCATAGTGTGTTTATTTCCGCAATAATTTGCATTATATGTAATGTTATTTGTTATAATGTGAAAATATAGGCCCTGTCCTATATGTACATATAACTGAGACAACTTTGGCAGTTTTTACCTAGGCTGAGGATGGACAGACGGTCAGACGGCCATAGCGAAACTGTAAGGGTATAGTAACCGCAGAATTAAGTGGCGACTGAGGTCATAAAACTTCTCTTACACACTTGACCGGCCACTGCAAGAGAGAAGGAGACAGCATTATGAACTCAGCCGCCATTTAATTCTGCGGATACTATAGTTGAATACCGATCCCTAATAGTGGAGTACTGGAACGCCTTTTTAAACTATAAAAATGAAAGAACTCACAAGTCTGATTTTATTTTCTGACCTGTCAGAATACGTTAAGTATTAATAATGAAAATATTTTCTAACAATTGTTAATATTGCGCTAGGTATAATACATGTATTTGATTGCTACACAGAGAAAAGATTATGCAAGTTTTATTTTTCTCCACCAGGCTATCACTTTTTATTAGTGCAACATAACTCCGCCTTTTATAACGGTTTTGCCAAGAGCATAAGTATGTCATCTTAACCATGTGCCATTCGTTTAGAATTTAAGGTCACTTATATTTTTTTATAAATTATTTTCTACTATGCTCACATAATCTATAGACCAAACTGTTATAAAATGACAGATGATGTTGAAATAGTGGAATGCAATAGTATGATAAAGAAAAATATATCTTATTTAATCTTTTCTTAGTGGTATTAACAAATATCTATATAATACGAACACACACATAGCATGTTACTCTGATTGTTACTGCGCTTTTTGATTTGACATACTATATATTCTCTAATAAAAAAAATTGCACTACCGTAAAAACTGTTCGCGTACCGTAGTATAAAAATCAAGCTTCTAAATCAATTCAATCCAAAGATATGGCAATTTTAATAACGATTACCTTATTTTCTAAACTTTCCAAGGAACCCATAGGTAGGGTTGCCATACGTCAGGATTTGTCCGGACATGTCAGGATTTTTGACCCTTTGTCAGGATTGCGGCCGGACTTGGCAAGTGTCCGGATTTTTGAAAATTACCTCATTAAACGCTTATTACAAGGTTAAGTACAAAACAAAAGTTCAGGTATTAAATTCTCAAGAAAACAATAATGAATTTGACAATCTTTTGTTATTAAAATCGTATTGAAAGATTTGATTAAATTACTTATATAACTTCAAATAGTATAAAATTTAGTTCAGCAAGAGACAAAAGCATTTTTTGGAAGGTTTTGAAACCGAAAGTTAAATAAGTGGCTCTACAACTTAATGACAACTGTTGAATGTCTTCAACCAGGGACTGCATAACCGGAATATAAAGGTACCTTTATAAAACGGTATGACGTCATACCGCATGTTTCGGTATGATTTCGATAGCGCAACCGATATATTTCTGTACAGAAATGTAACGGTACCGCTATTTTTTTTGATACTTCAACCGTTATCATAAAGGTATGGATTGAGGTATATGAGGGTGAGGATGCCCCGCCGACTGACCGGCGACAACCAATCAGCGTTAGTTATTGAGTGCTTGCCCTAAGCGCCTATTTTGTTTGATTTCGTTCAGTGCGGCACATTTTTGAGTTATTCGCTGTTAGCTTCTTGTCGTTAGTTGCGCTTTATTCGCATGTTTTGTTGATTTTAGGATTTCATAAGTAGTACAAGACACCTTTAACAAAACATTTTCAGTTATAAAAATAAAATAAAAAAAAAATAAAAATAAAATAAAAAAAAAATTAAAAAAAAAAATTAAAAAAAAATTAAAAAAAAAAAATAAAATAAAAAAAAAAATAATAAAAATAAAAAAAAAATAAAATAAAAATAAAATAAAAATAAAATAAAAATAAAATAAAAATAAAACACTGAAATCAAAAACAAATCTAAAATATTAAAAGAAAACAAATAAAATAATAAAGAATTTATAATAAAAATATATTAACCTAACATTCAACTTCATATCTGCACTGATATAATTATTAATATCAATTATCTATTTAATGAATCTACACTAAAAACTTTTCACCAATTTTCAATGTTGAAAAAGACTAAACATTAATTATTTCCAATTATTAGTTATTTGTAACAGATTGATGAGTCAATTGATTTTAATTCTAATTGAAATCAATTTGCATTGAACTGTTAGTGTTCAATTGTCTCAGAGTACAAAAACAATCTTCTCCAATGTGCTCGGAAATGTTCACCTTACTGTAGCAAAATTAGTACGTGAAGTTCTTCATTTTTTACCACAACGAACTTAAAAAAATACTAGTAGTCCGCCTCGAACTGAGAACTCGCGATTTACTTGCAAACGAGTTGACCAATATAACAAGACCCCAAGGAGGATTTTTTTTCTCCTTCTAGCTCCATAGCGACTTGATCGATCCCGCTCATATACGAACTTACAAATTTTATGTATCTCTGCTACAGCCCCAAGAAATGTCATAAAGATCAGAAAAACGTAACTAAAGTTATCGTCAGATAAACTATCGAAATCAAAAAGCCATCCAAATGCCGAGACGTCCCAGTAGCCAGGTGACAGTTCGGTTCGGTCTGGAGTTGTTTGTAAGAACTCACTTCGCATACGCTCCGCGAGTTCGAAAGATCAATATTGTCCTGTCTTAGCGGACGAGAAGTTGCTTGTCAACGCCATAAATAAGTGTATACTTTTGCACCTTACTCCATTGTAATAAGGTTCAAAAGTGTATACATATTTTAAGCGTTGACTACTAAAATCCATTACTGTATTGTTTTTTACCTTTTAAACTTTTCTTGCTCTCACTTAACTTCACAAACAATAGGAACACATGCTACTTAACAGGTAAAACCCAAAGCTACTTGAAGGTAATCATTATCAATGGCCCGCAAACTATTGTTTGTTATCTTTATCTGCACGTGCAACTATTTCTTAGTGTTTTCACCGAAGAAAGACGGTTGTCCAGCCAGTAATAAAATTTATGAATAACAAAGTAGGTATATTATTATTTCACTTAAAATTTTAAATTGTTGCATTGGTCTACCTGTAGCATTTCTTACTAGGGAGTAAATATTAATTAGAGATATTAATATATTTATTTGGATGAACTTTCATATTCACCGACATCGACAAGTAGGTACCTAGTACCTAGTGTACCTACCTGAGGTGCGATTTTTGATTCTCATCGGTTGCATACAAAAGTAGTCATCGGCTGCATACAAAAAAAGGCACCGGTGAAATTCAAAAATCACACCAATCCCACCTCTGGTTTTTTTGTACAAACTCATAATGGCTGGTTATCAGAGAACAGAATAATACCAATATGTAATTACTTAAAAAAACATCTGGAATCAAATCAATGCAAAGACCACGAGTATAACACATAATGCGAAGGGTCCGTTCGACACAAGTTCTCTTTCAACAACCGAGCGGAGCGGAGCCGAGCGGAGCGGAGCCGAAGTCGAGATTCGCGGGAACACTATATCAAGATAGCTACTGTTCCGCGTGTAACACGTATATCACAAGCCCTAGTTCAAACCCCCTACGGAGTTTTTCGGAACTTACGGAATATCAATTGATATTTATATCAACATTATTTATTATTCATCAATTCATGTCATTATTTACCAATTCATTTAATTTTTATTTCATTTTTTTACTTTTATTTTATTTTTATTCTATTTTTATTTTAGTGTTATTTAAAAAATAATTCGCGTCAAAAAAATCTTCAATTTTTTATTAGTCGCGCAATACTATACCAAATTACTGTATACATAAAAAAAATTCGGTTCCATATCCGCATCGAGTTAATATCAATGATCGATTCAATGTACCTACACTATAAACTCTTTCACGAAATTTCAACTGAGGAAGACTAAAATGAATTCACTACAATTATCGCCGAGCGTGACCTTGAGCAAGTAGATACTTGCCGGCTACCTGCCCCGCGCCCCGCATCCCGCACCCTTGGTCAGTTGCTTTACCGCCGCAAACAAGTACCTACCTCGTAAATTCTGCGATGAAAATAACGATACCGAAATCATAACGGTATAAGTATCGCTATATTAAGGTATAAGTACCGTAACGAAAAAATTGCGATATCGTAATTTTATTTCGGTACCGTACCGCAATATTTCAACCGCTATAGCTCTACCTTTAAAACATTGCGGTATCGTAATTCTATACCAGTACCGTAACGCTTATACCGTAACGAAATCAGTCCCTGTCTTCAACAAACTAATTAATTAACTACTCTTATTACAAATATAGAAATATTGTGTATTTCAACAATTATGATGTTTCTAAATGTTTAAAAAAAATTGAAAAAGCGCGAATACTGCGATTCTAACCAATAAACCCTAAGTCATGTTATTTATAATTATGATTCCGGTGGCGCGGCGTTGTTTAAGCTTTAGAGGGTATGGGCACTGCAAATATATGTCACAGCTCAGCTAATGAGAACTAGGTCAAATTTTATTTTTATTTTTATTTTATTTTTTTATTTTATTTATTAAATAGGGAGCAGAGCCCGACTAGAGAAGTACCTCCACCATACAGGAAATCACAGCTAAATTGGCGACCTTAGAGAGCTCTGAAAGGATGCGGTGTGTTGACGACTGGGGATTATCTTTTCTCATTAGCCATCAACACAGTGAATCCTCTTTTCTAAGGGATCGGGTCGGCAACGCACATGAGACACCTGGAGCTGCAGGTGTCCATATGTTACGGTAGCTGCTTACCATCAGAGCGCTAAAAAAAAGCTACGCTAAATCGCTGTTATTACAAATGTCAGGACTTTTTGCATGATGTCCGGATTTTTATCAGGACATGTCATTTTTCCATATGGCAACCCTACCCATAGGGCACTTCCCATAGATTAGAATCATGAAATTTTGCAAGAAGGAAGGTAGATCATAAGTATAATGTCCGAAGACGGGTTAATTTGTGGCTCGATCACAAGAAAAATCGGATCATAACGCTTACGAACTTACAAACCCATAGACCTGCGAACAAAATCACGAAAATTGGCAAAAAGTAAGTCTTACAGCAGAAGTAAAGGAAAAGATCTATCTTATTGAATTGTGTCCTTATAGCCTTAATGAGTATTATAGTAAAACCCAAAATAGTCAAATGTAATTGCATGCTAGTCTAATAGTTATTGTATTGTAAATATGTATATGTATTACGACTGTAATAATGCTACACCGATCTGGTAAAATTGTATTGAGACTAATCAACATATATTCCACAATTGTAACACCTCTAATGTAAACATACAATTTATGGCAATAAATGAAATGAAAAATGAAATGAAAGATTCTTGTTCCATAATAAATAAAAAGCTTTAAAAATTGGGTCCTTAATCCAATTTTTCTTTTCTTGTTAAAATGGTGTGATGTACGGAACGGCGCGAGTTTGACGGATACTTAATAAGTAGCTGTTTTTTTTCGGTGCACTGTGCAGCAATGTTAGGTTATTGTTAAAGTCGTGTGATGTACGGAATCCTCAGAGCACAAGTCCTACTCGCACTCGGAAGGTTTTAATAAGTTATATTAGATAATAAGTAAATTAACCCATCAAATAACAGCCATTTGTACTATTTAAGCGAAACGTGTTCATTAACGTTTCGCTTTGAACTAAGTATGTTTAAAGGGCAGTCGTGATTTTAGAATAAACTTATTTTATTTATTTTAATCTCAAGAGCGGTAAGTACATATTGTTATCCAACCTTATCCTATCTTAGCCTATTAAACTTGAACTTTTATCGATACAAATATCGACTTTGCGCAGCATTTGAGTAGCGAGTATTTCAAGTGACAGAATGATAGAAAATTCTAGATAAATACTACCAATGCGCAACATAGATTACCTCACTAAGATTCCGCACTATAAGCGTTTATGTAGGTTCGTAGTCGGTATTTACATATATGCTGTTTTATTTAATATATATTGAGCCGCCTGCCGCATCAGTTGGTTGTAGGTAATGTACAATATTTGAAACTACAAAATACACGACACACAAATTCTCCTTAAAGTAGCCAAAACTTCCTAGTTTTGGCTAAAGATATATCCCGACCAAAAAGTGTAGAAATTAAAAACTGGCAACACCGTAGTGTCGTGCCGTTTTCTTAGTTTGTTTTGAAAGGGACGACACTAAGATGTTGCCACTTTTTAATTTCTACACATTTTGGTCGGAATATACACTTATCTGCCCCAATATTTTTAGATGAGCGTTTACAATATTAAATTTAGACATTTCAAAAATCGTTTTCCTAGCACAGTACCGACCGATAGTATATCACTTACATTTTTTACGGCACATACATACATTTAATACTGTATACAGTTAACTTAATATATTCATTAGATCTTTTTTAGTAAAATGCTAAGTCTCCTATTGTAATTCAAAGTATTTAATAGGCATTATTCATCATATATTTATATAAAATTACTAGTAAAATATGCAATCTACAAACTAACCTATACATATATGCTCATTCAAAAAAACAAACGTGATATATTATTGGCCGGTACTGTACCTGCAGTAAGTACTTAACTGGATTCAATTTTCAACTCTATGAAAAATAGTTTAATTTTAATTGGTACTTAAATTATTAACGCTAATATATGCACTGATTATTTTGACAAAAACGGGACTTAATTGCATTTTTCTGACGTTTCGGTCAGTAAACGTGTCGTAGCGCTTGTGGTCGCAATCAGGGTGGATGGTGGTGAGTCTGCCTGCGACCATGAGAGCGCTCGAAAATAAAAGTAAGTATACGCGATTAAGTCCCGTTTTTGTCAAAACAATGAGTGAATATTGTGTGAGTTTAAATCGGTACAGTACATATGTAGTGATCACGTGTTTCGTTTGTATGCTCAATCTAATGTGTACATAAGTGTTCCGTTTAGTCCCGACAACAGTTGTGCGCCCCTTGGCGAGCCGATTTCTTGAACCCCCAGTGTAACATGACCGCGAAACTCGTAGCAATAAAGCATACTTATATTGGTTTATTATCTATGACTCACCCGTGCTGGGTCAGCAGTTGGAATTGTAACGTCATACCCGGTCTAATGTTTCGTAGATATCAGCGCAACCTGGCGTGGAATAGCTGTATTATGATGTGGCTTCGTAAACTAAGTACTTTATCAGGACAAACCCTTATAATATGTCACATAATTTTTCATAACAACTTAAACCGAGAATCATAGCCATTAGAGTCGATATTCTATTAAGAAACAACTATCAGTAATATCGTTTTGGTATGGAAAGCTGTCAGTTAACGAGTCTTATTCGAGCGCCTGATTAATTTCAAACATTTTTCACATATCGGAATGAAATAAACCGCAGGCGACCAGTATAATTGCATTTAACTTTAACCTGCCTCTTTCCCCCCCAACTCACATGTTTGTCAACGTTATAATCCAAATATATACATCAAATGCCACGATATCGTACTAAATCTAACACTTTAAGTTTAGCGTTCCTCGCTTGATTTTTTACCAACTTTTCTGGTCTGCCACTCCTGCACCCCCCGGTTTAAAGCTGCCAGACTGCCAGATTAAGTAATAACAATAGCATAGCAGTCTACCTATATACATTTCGTTGCTCTCATTATCGTGTCACATACGACGTGGCCAGCTCTCCGTCTAAAACTTTAACGGCCAATGTCATTTGGCATTTTATCAAAATTATTTTTTGATGAATTAAATTTGTTAAAAATATGACAGTTTTTTTATGGCTGATAAAATAATGTTGATTATTTTAATAACAATATGTTTTATTGTTTTGGAAAAATAATAACGTACAAGTAATTCGTAAAAGGAACCGTGAAATGTGACGATGCGGAGCGTTCGTAACATTTTTTTTTCCTAGTTTATCGTAAAAAAAATCTCAAAGGAACTGCAAAACACATATTAACTTTTTTTTTCTTTCTTCTCTATCTATTAAAGGTGTCCAGGCTTTAGGTTGATGTTGGGCAGCGAGGAAAACAACCCTGGACACAGTAAAAAAGTAATGTTTTACAATAAATGCGCTTGATGCGCGGACGCGACATTTCGTTGCGTCTGTCGCTCGCTGAGTGATGAGAAAGATGGCGGCCGCGCCGCTCCGGCGCCGGTGCCCGCCGCGCCCCGCGCCGCACCCCCGCCGACTCCATGCTCTTCACGCGGTACTGGCGTGAACAAAAGGTATATTTATTTCTTATTTTGTCTTTAATAAATATAAGAAAATCATAGTCATTGCTATAAAACTTTATTTAGTTTCAGAACGAATCCTCAATTTATTTTTTCCAGCCATAGACAATACATTACCTCAAAACGGGGACTTTTTGCCATAGAGATAAAATGGTGGCCAAAAATTACGTTTAAAGAGACGTGAAGTGCGCAAAAGCGCATATGAACATTCCACTAGTGCGAAAGAGATACACAAGTGTTCCAACTTTTGACTTTCAGAAAACACCACAAACACCACCGTCGCGACAGCTCATATTTTATCGCGTAAAATATTAAATAATCCAGAACAAAATCACTTGAAATCATTGACTTTATCAGGATACCAGCTTAGATAAGGTTATCCTTGAGAGGATCCCGTGGATTCTTACCACTTGTGTAGGAAGCTGGACAGCATGGAAATAAATCAAACTCCGTGTCGCCTTTATGCACCGGTATATTCTTCAAAATACATCCGTATGATAAACTTGTCGTTGTTAAAACAATAAAATAATAAATGATCAATAAGATTAAATCGGATTAAGATTGTAGATAGGACGACACAATTAAAATTAATTAATGAATAAAAATGGCTGCTGCCTCTAGGCCGGATAGAGCAAAAGTGAAAGAGTATTAACTTGACATTTCTGACAGACAAGGTTCTATAGCCATAGACAATAACTATCATAGATATATGTTTCTATAAGGCATACTGTACATTATACAATTTCTAATACTTCCCCTTGACTTTAAAAACATAATCTGATGACTATAACTCTACATTAAAATTTTCACAACTCTACATTTAAATTTACACAACTCTACAAATTGACTATTGAATTACTAAACATCTCTACTAGTACAGTCTTATCACAGCGTCACATAAACAACACCTTAAGTATAACATGCATGACGGTTAGTATCATATCATAACATCTTAGCTAGCATAGCAAACAAAATAAAATATTTCTATACTAACAAGGCCTAACACATAAATCATGCCTAAACATACAATGTTGTTTTGTATTTAAACATTTTGTTAATACATCAGCAATCATTTGTTCTGTACGGAGATATTTAACAGTCATGAATCCTTTTTGAACTAGGTCCTTAATAAAATGATAGCGCACATCAATGTGTTTTGTTCTCTTGTGACTAATATCATTGTTTTTAAGAATCTTGTGAGCACTCTGGTTGTCGTTATACACAATGATATGCACCTTTACAGTAGGTAGTAATTCAGTTAAGAGTTGATTTACAAAACAGAGATCTTTGGATACATCGGCTATAGACATATAAGTATTCACTTTCAGTTGAACTAAGTGACACAGATTGTTGCTTTCTTGATTCCCAATTAATTACGTTTGATCCTAGTTTAACTACAAACCCTGTATAAGATTTCCTATCATAACAATTATTGGCCCAATCCGCGTCGGTATAAGCATTTAATATCAATTCTTTACTTTTTACATAATGTAAACCGTAATTAATTGTTCCCGCCAGATACCTAAGCAAACGTTTAGCAGCTAACCAATGTTCTTTTCCAAAGCAGTTATTGAACTGACTCAGATGGCTACAGGTAAATGCAATATCGGGACGAGTACAAACAGATAAGTACATCAAGGAGCCTATCAATTCTCTATATTTATATTGCTCGTCCTCAGAACTGACATTTTCTTTTAACAATTTATTATTAGGAACCATGGGAGTAGATACAGGCTTACAATCCGACATATTAAACCTTTTTAAAATATTTTTGATGTATACTGACTGATCTAAAGTTAGTGTCCCATTTTTTCTGTCTCTAGTGACACGAATGCCAAGATAGCTTTGTATTGGACCCAGATTTTTTATGTCGAATTCTGATCCTAATATTTCTAATAATTTCTTTTTGCATTGGCTATCCTTACGGCAAAACAAATAGCAGTCATCCACATACAGCGCAATAATTACAAAATCATGTTTAGATTTCGTGTAATATACACAAGGTTCACTTTTACATTGTATAAAACTATTATCAGTTAAGACCTTATGTATCCGAGCATTCCACATACGACTAGACTGTTTAAGTCCATAAATGCTCTTTTGCAACAGACAAACCTTGTCACTACTTGTACTAAAACCTTCTGGTTGCTCCATGTAGATGACCTCATTCAAATCACCATTAAGAAATGCCGTAGTAACGTCTACGTGATCTATATCAAGATTAAATTCATTAGCCAGGCTGAATAATAACCTAATTGTCGAGTGACGTACAACAGGGCTGTAAGTATCGTGAAAATCTATACCTTCTTTTTGAGTAAAACCTCTCGCGACTAAACGAGCCTTATGGCGTATGAAATTTCCTGCTGCATCGTTTTTTACTTTAAAAACCCATTTGCACTTGACAATATTGGTATTCTTCGGCCTGTCAACTAACCTTCACACTTTATTTGTTATTAATGAGTCATACTCATCTTTCATAGCCTTTTGCCACTCAGTAGCATCAGGACTAGACATCGCGTCTTTATATGAAGTTGGTTCTGGACTGCTGCTGACCATTAGTGACCAATCCGTATCACAATACCTTTTAGGCAGTACAGCCCGAGTACTACGCACTGGACGTCCCGTAGATGTCAGCAGCGGGGCAGGCATCTGCTGCACAGCTTCCCCTGGAGCTGAGCCCGCGCCCGGTGACCAGTCTGCGTCATCATGAGGACAGTCAGCGACGGAGTCATCCTCGCTTACTGTGCAGTAGTCCTCGTCTCCCGATCCTGAAATCGGCAAAGAATAATTATGTTCATTTTGGATATAATTGAAATCGTTACTATCATTCGCGACATCCTTCTCAGTAGTACTATTATTTCCTACAGAATCACTATCCTGGGCATTGCCCCCTGCGCTACTTTCATTCACACAATCATCACTAACATTACTTTCATTCATGTTAACAACATCAGGCTCAATAAAATGATTCCTACAGCCTGTGTCAGACATAGTACTCTCATTCCTACAGTTTATGTTAGACGTAGTACTTTCATTCCTACAGTCTACAGTGTTAGACATGGTTCTCTGCCTTTTCGCCGTAAATCATATTGCCAAACTTCACTTGCCAACCAACTTTTCGCAGAAGTTTCATTTGGCCGAATTTCATTTCCCAACTTTACATAATCCAACCTAACCTAACCCAACCTAGTAGGCAACTTTCATTTCCCAACTATCGGGTTGGGAAATGAAATGGTTGCGAAATAATTATTTGGTAAAAGTTATTCGGCCAAATGAAACTTGTGCGAAAAGTTGATTGGCAAATGAAATTCGGCAATACAATTTTCGGCGAAAAGGCAGGATACCGTTAGACATAGTACTTTCATTCCTACAGTCTACCGTGTTACTATCATTCACACAATTATCATTATCAATAAAATTAAATTCATTCAAAAATTCAAAATTATAATTATTATTGTTAATGTCATTTTGTTTAAAATTGTAAAACTTTTGCTCTAAAAACTCGACATCCCTGGATATAATAACCTTGTTAGGGTCGTTACAGTCAGCCAGCCTGTAGCCCTTAGAGGTTTCAGAATATCCAACAAATACATACGGCTTACACTTCACATCTAACTTTCTTCGCTTCACATCCTGTACCTTAGCATATGCCACACATCCAAATACACGCAGGTGACTGAGGTCCAGCTTCGACCCAGTCCACACCTCCTCCGGAATCCGGCCGTCCAAGGCTGAAGTCGGGGACCTATTTTTAAGATATATGGCAGTAGTTACTGCCTCTCCCCAAAAGCGCCGGTCCAGACCTGAATGCTGCAGCATACACCTTACTTTATTCATCAAGGTAAGGTTTAGTGTCTCCGCTACTGAATTCTGTTCGGGACAATAAGGTACAGTGGTTTGATGCAATATGCCTTTTCTTTTAAAAAACGTAGAAAGTTGTTTGTTTACAAATTCTCCTCCGTCAATGAAACGATCACTTACCTCTGATTTCCTCTTTAAAAGAAAACCAAAAGACTTTCTTGAGAAGTGATCCGTGATGGTGAGCAGATATTTCGCACCACCCAAGCTGACTGGAAGCGGTCCACACACATCTGTATGGATAAGGGCCAATGGCTGGTCAACTACCGTGCTCGAAGCCTTCGGGAACGGCTTGGAAGTCAGCTTTCCCTCTAGGCAAGGAACACATTTTTCTGCTGCCAGCTTATTCTGTAAATTTAAAGAATTAGGCACCCTATCCCTAATACTATTTAGGTCTTTAGTATTTAAATGTCCAAGTCTATAGTGTAGAAGCTCCGTGTCAGTCACTGCGGAGCTCATGGCTTCTTGTCTATACAAGAACTTTGAGCTCTCCCATTTGTGCGAATTCTCACCACTACCCCTGTTTAGCCAATATGTACCATTAACTAGAGAAGCAGCTGCTATACGTTTACCGTTTTCATTTATTACACAGCCATTTTTATTGAAATTTAGAACATAACCCTGTTTAGCTAACTTACTCACAGAGATTAAATTGTTAAGACAATCTGGCGCATACCTTACATCCTTTAGCTTTAAATGACCATCTATAATAACATCTCCTGTGCCTGCGCACTGCAATAAATCTTTACTTGCCACAATAATTTTGCTTAAATTGGGCTTGAAATTAATAAAATAGTCTTTAGAGTTAAAAATGTGCACAGAAGCACCCGAGTCCACACACATTACATCACTGGGGATACTGGCTGCCATTGCTGTCGCTGATAGAGCTTGCTCGACATTTTGTCTCCGTTCTCGTTTCCGCTTGAAGCAATTCTTCTTGGCGTGTCCCAGGCGTTTACAGTGATGGCATCTTATTTGCTTATTCCTATTTATGGATGCTAATGCTGTAGATGTACCTTCTTCGGATGACCTCCTGGTTTCCTCCTGAAGTAGCCTTCCTCGGACAATTTCACTGGTCAGAGTGCCGGTCATGTTGATGGTCTCTAGATTAGATACGAGCGAGTCGTATTCTGATGTAAGTCCGCTCAGCAATATCTCTGCAACTTCCTTATCCTCAATTACCTTGTCTATATCGGCTAGCTGCTGCACAACCGTCATTGTTTCTTCAATATATTCTGACATTGTAGCAAAGCTGCCGTAGTCCATTCGATGTAATTTTCGCAGTAGTAAGACACGACGCACCAGGCCGGAGTCTTCAAACACGTCGGCTAGATTCTGCCATGCTTCTTTAGCGGTTTTGGCAGATCTTACGTACTGATACATCGATGGCTTCAGAGCAGGGACCGGAAAACCCCTCTTTAGGCTTAACCCTATCATTTCGGTAACCCAATCAATTTGGTAACCTCATGATACGGTTACCGTATCATGAGGTTACCGAATCATAGTGGTAACAGGTATTGAAGCGGTAACCGTAACCTCTAACACGGTTAACCCCAAAACCCCATCGCGATAGGGTTTTTGTTAAGGGTTCTCATTGGGTTATTGTAACCTGGGTTGTTTTTTCTTTCGTACATTTGAATACTATTGAAAGCTAATGTCGAGATTTAACATTTAATGAAACTAGCTAACTACCCGTATAGAGCTATTATCGTAGTAGTCGCGTTGCTCAAGCGTGAAAAAAAAGTAAAGTAAAAATAAAATAAAATAAAAATAAAAATAAAATAAAAATAAAATAAAATAAAAATAAAATAAAAATAAAATAAAAATAAAATAAAAATAAAATAAAAATAAAATAAAAATAAAATAAAAATAAAATAAAAATAAAATAAAAATAAAATAAAAATAAAATAAAAATAAAATAAAAATAAAATAAAAATAAAATAAAAATAAAATAAAAATGAAATAAAAATAGAATAAAAATAAAATAAAAATAAAATAAAAAAAAATAAAAAAAAAATAAAAAAAAAATAAAAAAAAAATAAAAAAAAAATAAAAAAAAAATAAAAAAAAAAAAATAAAAAAAAAAAATAAATAAATAAAAAAAAAATCTATTTTTATTTTATTTTTATTTTAATAAAAAAATAGTACATTATTGCAGAGGACGGGGAAGGGAAATTCGTGGATGAGCGATTTTTTCGGAAGAAGCGCAGCTGAGTCCGAAAAAATAAGACGAGTCCACGAATTTCTATTCCCGCCGAGGCATATATAGTGCTTTTCTCTAAATGTGCGAGGAAATAAAGTAAAGTAAATGAAATAAATTACAGATTTTGGTTACGTTATTAGCGTGCAATGTCATGAATTAGCTTCCCTCTATAATTTTTTTTTAAAGTATTAAGAACGATGTATACTGCCAATTTTCATTCAAATAATATTTAAAAAGAAATTTTCGTCAAAAGCTTTTTCAGACAGTATTAAATATGCTCCTTTTATGCAACAGATACAAGATTAAACCTTAAAAATAGTTGTTTTGTCTATGATTGTATTAAGCCTCATTCGCACGATCAGACGCGGTGCTATGACAAAGAACGAGACAACCAAGGTTTTTGATCTAACTATCTCGCTCTATCCTACAGTTTGAAGGGATTGCCGTTCAGACGGTGTATAGACGTCGCTTAAGTATTGGCTGTTTGAAATGATATTTCTTAGTCGGATGAAAAGTTTAAAAGGTAAAAAACAATACAGTAATGGATTTTACTAGTCAACGTCTAAAATATGTATACACTTTGAACCTTATTACAATGGAGTAAGGTGCAAAAGTGTATACATATTTATGGCGTTGACAAATTACTTCACGGCCGCTAAAACAGGTAAATAATGTTTTTTTTTAATTCGTTTTGGTAAAAAATGACGAACTTCACGTACTCATTTTGATACAGTAAGCTGAAAATTTCCGAGCACATTGGAGAAAATATATATATATTCATATTTTATTGTACACATACATGTACATACTTGATAAATACAACAATACATTTTAATTCATATGCACATTATGCACGAATCCGTATCCGTAATTTCTCCAAAGTTAGTATAGTAATAATGTAAAAACAAAATAACCAAACGAAATGCAGCCGCGCTCCAATTTCAATTCAACCTAAAAGTACAAATATTGTTAAAGATGAACACAATAAACGACGCGCGACGTTTCCGGCAAAACCTGTTTGTTTGTACTGGGAGCTTAGTTGACCAGCCCCGTGCTCAAAGCCACTACAGCAATTTAATAATGAGCCTAATCTGAGTGTTCGTAAAGATCACATTCGTTTGAGCTGCCTCAATACCCTATGATTCGGTAACCGAATTGATTGGGTTTTTAATGCGGTTAGTGTTACCTTAGGTTAACCTGATCGATACGGTAACCGTATCAATACGGTTACCTCATCATAAGGTTACCGTTATATCAGGGTTTTTAAAACAACCTCAAAAATAACCTTATGAAATACCCAGGTTATGGTAACCGGTTCCGGTCCCTGCTTCAGAGACAAGCAGATACGAGCGAGGGCACGCTGGTCACTAGCGTCGCCTGCAGTCGCTCCTGCCTCCACCACGTTCCACAATCCGTCGTGCATGAGTGCCATGCGGACGGCGAACTTCCACGAGTAATAATTCCGAGCGCCATCTAAGCGTTCTATTTGTGCGCTGACGGCAGACGGCAAGGAACTTGTAGTACTGGCGGTGGTGGCGTCAGGCATCGTAGGATTTCTAGGTTATACAAGGTTATGTTGTGATCTTACTTGATTAATTCCCGCTCTGCTGTCCTCGGCTTTTCTTCTGTGCCCATAAACTATCAGGATACCAGCTTAGATAAGGTTATCCTTGAGAGGATCCCGTGGATTCTTACCACTTGTGTAGGAAGCTGGGCAGCATGGAAATAAATCAAACTCCGTGTCGCCTTTATGCACCGGTATATTCTTCAAAATACATCCGTATGATAAACTTGTCGTTGTTAAAACAATAAAATAATAAATGATCAATAAGATTAAATCGGATTAAGATTGTAGATAGGACGACACAATTAAAATTAATTAATGAATAAAAATGGCTGCTGCCTCTAGGCCGGATAGAGCAAAAGTGAAAGAGTATTAACTTGACATTTCTGACAGACAAGGTTCTATAGCCATAGACAATAACTATCATAGATATATGTTTCTATAAGGCATACTGTACATTATACAATTTCTAATAGACTTAGTATGTATTCTACTAGACAAGCTATCTAGAACAAAGTTTGTGCGCCACATTTGGCGGTTGACAGCTGTCATTGAATCAGAGATTAGCTTTAGCGAAGCAGACGTGACACTATTATGACAAATATTCATATTCTGCCTAAACACATTTTGTAATGAAACGTGATTAAATAATTTTAAGAGAAACTGATTGTTTTTTATTTGTAATATTTATTTTCATTCTTATATCATGTGGTACTTTAGAAAAACACGACCGAGCGCTGTGTTTCATTTTGAATGTAATTATTATTTAAGTATACTTATAATATAATTACTTAACCCTTTATATTTACTTAAATGCATATAAATATTTAGTAGCTATAATGTGAGCGATATTTTGATTTTTAAGTTTTAAATTTAAATCATAAATTAGGTACCATTTTTATGTAATTAACTCTCGCTTCAAATTTCCGCAAAATCGCCCTTGTTATACAATAATCATAATATGTGTTACGAAATAAACATTAAAATGTACCTATCTGGATTTTATTTGTACACCACGTTAATATTTGTATGCAATATAAGAATCTAATAAATAATATAGGTACATCATAAGTGTATGCGCCGAGGAACATTGGCAACATGGCGTCGCACCGCGAACAACAATTATTTTAATTTAGTGTTACATCTAACTTTGCGCTTATTTACCGATGGAATGTAATTCCGTGGCTTCTATTACTTTTAACCCAGAAAAACCCAGGAAATAACTCATTTCACAGGCAAATATGATATACCGATCGATGTCTTTGAAACCATATTTTACCGAATTAGCAAAATAAATCTTGAAAGTGAGCACTAGAATATTAGTGTATTATATACAATAGAATATTAGTGTTTATTTCTTATTCAAGATTATTTTGTGTAAAAATTGAAACTGTTATTCTACGCTAGGGATTGACAAAACGTCTAAGGATCTTTATATCGATATCTGTTCGATAAAAGCGGAATTAGACATTGCAACATGCAGGGCCCAATCTGTCAGACTGGAAGGTGTAATTAAAGGTAGGGCCCGTAGGGAGCTGAAGGAGGGGTAGGGAGAGGCAGGGTACACAACAGATTGGGCCCTGTAGGTTGCAATGTCTAATAGCCGTTTATAAAATACTGCCGATATCCACGTTGAAGTAAGTACAAACGCGACAAATCGCACCTGTTGCAATGGACAATCAACGGCATTTAGGACGCTAGGCCGTTAGTTGGGGTTTAAAATGGTTAATGTGTCAAACTCAGACTTAATTATTTAATAAGTCATCAAATTAAGTACTGAACATTTATTAACTTCAACAAAAAATATACATTATGATTTTACGAATTCTAACATGCCGTTTAGCGTAAAATATGAATATAAATGTGGGTGCATCTTATCGATAAATAGTCAAATGTCGATAGATAATTAACCTGTTGTACTTGTCTGCACTATTTTTACACTCACATAGACTAGACAATTTACCCACACATTTGCATTTCTTTTTTTGTCACACTTTTGATGATTGTCAATGGATCTGTACTATACCAAAAAAAAAATTTTAAAATTTAAACTGTTTATTGCATTCAAAAGATAAAGGTTTAACAAACAAAACTCTTAATCTATTTACTAGATCTGTGGTGCGTCTGGTGTAGACACGGCTAATAGTGTCACAAGCGCGTTTCCCACCCTTAACCTTTTCCACGCCAAAGACGTATATACGAGGTGCGGTCCAAAAGTTTCCGGCCCAACAAAGAAAAAACGTACTTATATTTAAACCTTTTTTATTTTTCGATATAGTCCCCCTCTATTTCAACACACTTTTCAGATCTCTTAATCAGCATTTCTATCCCCTTATAATAATACTCGGGATTTTTATCCTCAAAATGGGCATAGGGGCTGTTCATAAATTACGTCATCGATTTTTGACGATTTTCGACCCCCCCCTTAAAATCATCCAAAAATTATGCTTCAAATGGCCCCGTTTCCTCCTACGTTGTGCTACCATCATCCGATGTCCAGACACCCGCCCCCCCCTATTTTGAAATGACGTAATTTATGAATAGCCCCATATACCTAACGCACGGGTCACTTCATCATCCGAAGATAATCTTGTTCCCCTTAAATAAAATAAAAAATAAAAAAGCCTTTTATTTCCCAACACAATGCAAGAGATGAATACAGATAATTGTTAAACTAAGAAGATTTTTTTTTAATAGGGGATATTACTGCAATGTTCTGCCACCAGAGTGCAGCAGTAGCACTTCGGTAAACCATAGAGTTCTTAATACATACTAGGCCTTAAACAGTTATTTTCAAGTTTTCATAGATAATTTATAACGAATAAATATGTTATTTGTGCACCAAGGCGGTTTGTTTACAGAGGGCCTATCGTGAAACGAGAGAATCGAAATTTTGACATCTGCCTCTCTATCGCTCTAATATGTAAGAGTGACAACCAGGTAACGAAACTTTTATTTTCGTGTTTCCCGGTAGGCCCTCCTTTTGTGGTAGTGCCGCCCCCTACGCAGAGTTTTGCGTATTATTCCCTATTATCCTAAGTAATCAGTATTATATATAAATTATAATTCAATCAATAAAATTTAAGGTAAGTATATAGTTTGTAATTCTAATTCTGCCTTTTTCCCCTTAAGTCTGCATTAAGTTTCGAGAACAAATAATAGTCACTCGGGGCCAGGTCTGGACTATAAGGTGGGTGTCGAATTTCCTCGAAGCCACATTTCGCAACAGCAGCCTTGGCAATAGAACACGCTTTTCGCTCATCTCGCTGCAAGCTCGAAAGAAGATTGGGCACCCACCTGGCACTGACTTTATTCATGTTGAGATGTTCATGTAGAATCCTAAGAACTGAAGTTTTCGAAAGCCCTGTTCTTGCCGCTATTTCTTTAGTCTTAAGCCTTCGATCACTCAAAACTAGTTCTTCAACTAATTTGATACAGTCCCCCGTGAGTACCTCTAAAGGGCGGCCGGAGCGAGGTTCGTCATCAATGGACTCCCGTTCTAAACGGAACTGCTTACTCCACTCTCTAATGGTCGAAAATGAAGGAGAAGTATCCCGTACACAGCATTTAACCTTTTTTTATATCGGTCGGGCTGACCCCTTCCTTTGTCAAGAACTTGATCACGGAACGATATTCCTACTTAAACATTTCGCAGACTTCCTAATGTTCTAAACGCCGTCCCAATAAAACTACAACCCAAAGAGAATATAACACTATGGCCAGCCGGTAAGAAAAGTGATAAATTACCAGTTCTCTCGGCTCCAGTACTATCGCAGCTCGTTGGGGTTAATTATTTGTCTTTTGTTCATTTTCGTGGTTCAGTGTTCAGTGTGTAATATAGTTATAGCTTATTGTGCGGTGATCGAACGAACAAGTGTGCGGATAATGAAGAATTAGTCTTAAAAGGCGTGTAACCATTGATTGGTTCAGAACAACCTGTAGCCTCCTCGAGCCTTTTGTAGGGAGCTATCACTCTACAAATAGCAACTAACAAGGCTTATGCCACTTCTACCGAACAACGTTGCCTAAAACTTATTTGATTAAACAAAATACTTATCGATTGAAGACATTTTACCATGCATTGTACCTAAAGATCATAAAGCTCTATACTGGAGTAAGCTTAGGTACATTTCCCCTCTGTCAACGTTATTAGCAGGAAAATCTAATAGGTTTATAAAAACTATTTCAAAAATCGATTACACGCATTCAGTTCATCGTTTTCAGTGAGTAAAGAGCTCCGTGAAAATGCCTTTATGCATTGTTTTTAGGTGTAAAAAATGTTCTATTATGTCTAGTTTACAAAAATATGAAATATAATTTCACTTGTAATTATAGTTTTACTTTTTTTATCATTACTATTATGATTTAAAAATTAATCCATATCGAAAATCCAGCGTCGTATACTGAATCGATTCAAAGATAATCGTTTATTTTCTGACGGGCAGTAACTATTTTGACGTTTGACACTTATGCATATTTAACGCCCCTAAAAGCGGTATTACACATTGCAACCTGCAGGGCCCAATCTGTTGTGTACCCTGCCTCTTCCTCCCCCTCCTTCAGCTCCCTACGGGCCCTACCTTCAATTACACCTTCCAACCTGACAGATTGGGCCATGCAGGTTGCAATGTGTAATACCGCTTTAAGGATTACTGCCTTCTATATTTTGTTTGAAAATACAAGCAAAAATGATCCTTGGCTTTTTTGTTTGACATTTGCAAGGACTGCATCCAATAATGAACCATATTTCAACATATGTAAAATCAACTATTTGTTGCTCCATTTAGTGTCGTGACTTACTGTCAAATATGCGTGATATTTTCAATGAAAGGTACATCATTGTCCTTTATCAATAAGGCGATGCTGCTATAAAAATTCATTTAGAAATAAACTTTATTAACAACCGACAATGATGTACCTTTAAATTGAAAACGCCATACGTATGCTACCTCGCCCCCCTCAGATTTTGGCAGACTTTTTTGTTTGGAAAGATGAGGCGATGGCTCCTCCATTTATAGAGCTTTATGCTAAAGATTGAATCTTACAAGCTCTTATTTCCCGCCTTTTTATACTTGACACTGGCTACAGGCAATACCGCCTAAAGTCCATCTAAAGTCCATAAGAAGAAAAAAAAAAAAACTTGACACTATGTTGACACTTGACAATCTTGACATATGTGTAATATGTAACATTACATTTACGAGGTTATTTAACTTTTAAGCTGATTGTATGTAATAAGACATAAATAAAAATCTTCAACTTCAACTCATACTCAAGTAAGATGAATATCGCTATACAAGGAGTTCCACGTAAGGTAAAAAAAAAACAAATCAATCATTTCATTACTAATAATTTACTTGTATTATTTATAACAATTATAAGTTATAACTAACCATCCTCCTAGCGTTAGTATTAGGTAATATAACTGATAAATATACAAATGTTAAATTTTCAGTGGAGCATGAAGCAAGTTCGAGACCATTTCATGCATGACATCCCTTGTCAGTTCAAGACTTTATATTTCAACTTCGAAAATAAGTTCAAGAAGACAGTCTTTATAGAGCTATTCTCTAATGATTATGATGGTCGACAGGAAATCATAAGACATATTAACAGGGACCCCAAAAATAAAGTGCTCAAGTTGAAAGCAGTTATACCGAGATATGTGTCGGAAGTAAGTGAGATATGTATTGGGAGGTAGGAGGGTTGACTGTATTTTATTTTAACCATGCAATGAAGTGAATAAAAAGTTATTTACTTATTGTACGGTTGAGGAAATTGATTCTTTAGCACTTTACCGGTCACTTTACAGTGGACATTTCCTGGCATAAGTATGACAACCAAATTTCCTTGAACCGCGAACTGCTAAAGAATCAATTTCCTCGACCGTACACATGCTTAATGCAATTTATACATTCTTAAGGCGTGTCTCGATATTGCGCAGCGGCCGCGTTGTTCGACCGCGGCAAACCTGTATTTTGGCTCGCGAGCCATTTTTGGCACCATCTTGAAGTATAGCACAGCAAGGAATCTGATGAGCCGTATAATTTAAATAAAGTACGACACTTTTCATTATCTACGAGTCAACTGAAATATAAAAACATCCGTCCCAACTGTGACGTTCCTTTGCCGCGCGCCCAAAAACCGACAATAAATGGTTCGTCGCGCGGCATGTTCGAGCTCGCCAATGATCGAGTTGGCTCGCGCGACAGCCTGGTACCATTGCGCGCGGCTGCCGCGCGAGCCAATGTTCGATGGTTTGCCTAATTCAACATATAAAACTTTGTAGAGTTTGTCCGGAAAGAGAAGTGTCGTGGTTTATATGGAAGCTCATACTTTCTACGACACTTCTCTTTCCAGACAGACTAACTAATATTTCTACGGTTTTCTTTATACAAAGACGGTGGCAAACCAGCATAAGGCCCACCTGATGGTAAGCAGCTACCGTAACCTATGGACGCCTGCAACTCCAGAGGTATCACATGCGCATTACCGACCCTTTAAAAACAGGAGGATTCACAGTGTTGACGGCTAAAGGAACAAGAGAGGTCCCTCGTCGTCAACATACGTCACTATGTATTTTTTTTTTCATTTCCTCAGGCTAAAATAGCTATAAATGATTTTAATAGGACCCAAAGAACCCCCCAAAAGGTGCCTCGTTTTAAGACCCAACCCCTTTAAACTTAATTAATTGTGCCCTAAAATATTTAATTAGTTATAAAACAAAAAATGTTAAATAATCTATTGTAATAAAAAAACTTTGAACAGATTATATCGCATATACTGAATTTAAATTACATCCCGACGTTTCGAACACTTTACAGCATTCGTGGTCACGGGTTCTGAGGAAAACATATTTATCCCCATCTAAAATTACAATGTACAAAAAACTAATTACATGCATAACATTAAATACAAACAATAAAGGTGAGTGTACATGCCAGAAGGGCAAATAAAGCTAGTTCTACAATAATTAGCTAACTATTGATCTACTACAACTTGAATTAATTAATTTTAAAAGGTAGCAATCAAACTGTTAAATTTAGAAATTAATAAAAATAATAGGTCTAAATTACTTACAAAATAGAACAATATATGTTAACACTATCCAACACTATGGCCTCACAGTCGTGTGTCCTGCTTGCTCTTTGATCAAATGAACCACTGGATCCCAGGCTGGTGGTAAAGAAAAGCCCTCCTCTCTGTTGAAGATTGGATATTTCTATTTAGAATATCTCAATAGCCTCCCGCAGCATCCTGGGAATATATCGTTTCTCCTTGGCGAGGACTAGAGGCTTGTCAAACTTAATAGAGTGATTGGACTTGTCCATCACATGTTCCCAGTCTGCAGCCAACCAATCACTCTATTAAGTTTGACAAGCCTCTAGTCCTCGCCAAGGAGAAACGATATATTCCCAGGATGCTGCGGGAGGCTATTGACCTTGGTTCTCTGAGGAATAAAGCCCGTCACAGACGGAGCTATAATATATATCGTCGTTTTATATATCTAGAACGCTCCCAACGTGCTTTAATAAAGGTAATGTATTTCAAAAACATTAGATTTCCCACCGAATTGTTATACGAGATGAGTGAGCTACTGTCGGTTAGGAAATTATATATATTATATTGCACTGTACACTTAAAAAGCACAAATTAATACCTTTTAACCCTAACTACAAAAATAAAAGAAAAATAATATATGTAGGTCTGGCTCCAAGAGCTCGTACTTACTTTGCTAGTTCCCAGTTTAATGCCAAGTCTTCTTACATCTATAATCAAATCAACAAAGATATCGATATTCATTCAAAACCATATTATGAATGGAAAGTACTCATTACTAATGGTCTAAGAGCTGGCCACGTCAGATATGACACAATAATGAGAGGTTTGTAATCAGTCCAGTTAGATTGCATAACCATCCTTATTGCTAGATCCGGGCATCTGGCAGCTTTTAATGGGTGGAGCTCAGAGTGACAAACCAACAAAGTTTTTAAGTTGAAAAAAAGTAATACCGAAATAAGTAAAAACTGCTGACGTTGTGTCATTTATAGAGAACAGGGCCTATATTTTAACATTAGAACAAAACACATTGTGTATTATTGCGCAAACAAAAACAGTAGGCGAGTAACCAAAAATTACATTATACATCATTTGGCACTACTTCCCCTAAACGAAACTTTTGGATATTATATAATCTAATTAATTATATAATTTTTCATAATATTGGATCAAAACCAGAACTCTAGAATTTATTTTCTTCAAGTTATTTGCTTTCTTTGACCTCCACCACTTTACAGCTGCCAGATGTCCGGATCTAGAAATAAGCATAGTATAGCAAACTAAATAGAGGGGTTTCGTTGCTCTCATTATTGTGTCATATCTGACGTGGCCAGCTCTCCGTCTATAAGTGGCTTGAGCCAAAATCGTATGAGCCTGTGGAAACTTTTTTGCATCCACCATTTAAAAAAAATAATCTTACATACACGCGCGCGCACGCGTACATACACACACACACCCACACGCCCACACACACACACACGAACAACACACACAACCAACTTACACATAACATAAAGTAGGTGGGTAATTTCATAAAAAAATTTAACGAAACTGAGAAATAATCAGTTTCGTTACATTTTTTTATGAACGTAACGAAATTTTTTTGTATGAAAATTTTGGAACAGTTGGGACATTTTTTTTAATCTATCAGACTCGATAGAGCTCATGATTCTGCATAGGATAGACTCAAAATATATATCAAATAAAAAAAAAGGAAAGGTAAATTTTTTCTGCAAATTACCCAGGTACTAAACTGTTACTATTTACTTATTTCAATACCTAACTAATGCAACCATAATAACGTTCATTATATGTATAAAACATGCCTACCTACACCCCAGGCTAAAAGTATGGAAACAAACATTTCATTGTATACAAATTCAAAGATTTCAAAAAAAATTTTTTGTGAAACAGGTGATCAAAATTCACATCACGCTTCACCAAAAAATTAAACAACTCCATAAATTTTAGAAATTGTTATAAACTAAAATTATTAAAAAAGTAAGTATTAAAAAAACGATCTATCGCAAAGTTTTGAATGTATAAATTTAGAAAAACTACATTATTCCCATTTATAAAATCGAAGTAAAATGTAAATAATATCTGTGTACTAAGTAATAAAACTTTTACTGGATAAATAGGTTTTATATATTTTTTCTGTCACATTAATCTCGTTTCCATACTTTTGGCCTAGGGTGTATAATACATATATTTTTATGATAGAAAATGTAAAAATAAGTTTAAGATTTTTGTACAAAACCTTTAAGGAAGAGCGGTGTCTCCCAACACAGGCATTTTTTTGCTTACCGGGAGGCCCCATCACCTGTATCAAAACCCTGTATGCTTAAATGAATAAAGAATTTTGTATTGTATTGTATATATTAATATACCGTAGGATATGGAGATAATATTAATTATCGTATAGCTCGGCATCACACTCGGGAAAGATATTAAAATATACATTTTCGCCACCATAAAACTCGTTACCTCTCCAAGAGGGAGAAAGATATACCGGTTACAACGTCACGCTGGAAAAGGAAAGGAACTCAATATACCAAAATATATCGTAATATATCGATCTATAATATATATTATAGCTTCGGTATCTTAAGATGCCTTGCGATAATATACCAAAATATATATTATAGCTCAGTGTGTGGAGTCTGTCAACTAGTATGTACGTAAAATATATCGTAAGATACCGAGCTTTAATATATATTATAGCTCCGTCTGTGACGGGCTTAACCTGGTTCTGGATTTGGTTACAAAAAAATGGGTCCTATTATTTGGTCCGGAAAGAGAAAGTGCTATGGTTATGTATGTATATGGGAGCTCATAGATATGACACTTCTTTTTCTGGACTAACCCGATTATTCATAAAAAATGTTTAAGGCTCACCACACACCTGAGCGGAATGGAGGCCGTAATGTATGGGGCCATAGACAAATTTAAGCTACCATTGACAAATTTGCCTACTAATTTGGTTAATTCCGCTCAGGTGTGTTTTGAGCCTTAAACCTCATTTACTTAAATTATGTTTTGTCTGTTTCTCACAAACACAACTGTCAAAGTGACATTGACCAGGGGATGTCACGAATGTCGTTTTTCTCACATTCGCGAACGCGAATGCAAATGCGAATATTCAGGATACGAATGTCCGAATGCGAATGCGAATACGAATGTTGCGGAGTAGATTAAAAAAAGTTAATCTTGCTTATCATTGTTAGGGTCAAAACACACCTAGCGGAATCACAGCGGAATTAAGCCAATTCATAGACAAAATGCTTAAATTTGTCTATGGTAGCGGAAATTTGTCTACGGTATCTGTTTTGTTGTATGGAAGCCATAGACAAATTTCCGCTACCATAGTCAATTTTCCGCTACCATAGACAAAATTAAGCATTTTGTATTATACGTATGCGAATGCGAATATTCGTGACATCCCTACTGGTGACATGTAAACATATACACCCCAGGCTAAAAGTATGGAAACAAACATTTCATTGTATACAAATTCAAGGATTTCAATTTTTTTTGTAAACAGGTGATCAAAATTCACATCACGCTTCACCAAAAAATTAAACAACTCCATAAATTTTAGAAATTGTTATAAACTAAATTTAAAAAAAAAGTAAGTATTAAAAAAACGATCTATCGCAAAGTTTTGAATGTATAAATTTAGAAAAACTACATTATTCCCATTTATAAAATCGAAGTAAAATGTAAATAATATCTGTGTACTAAGTAATAAAACTTTTACGGGATAAATAGTTTTTTATATTTTTTCTGTCACATTAATCTCGTTTCCATACTTTTGGCCTAGGGTGTAGTTGCTTAAGTACTTTTATTTATGAATTTAATAACTAATAGTAGTTTATGTAACTGTTACGTAATAGGGGTGTGAGTTTCATAATAAGATCACACGCGTGTTTTAAGGCCTAATTACGTACAGTTGCATACACTGCTTTATCTACACACATATTATAAACCCGAAATGATGATTGAATGACTGCCATTGCACGGATTGCACGCCATCGCCATGGCCAACTCGATTGTGCCGGCGGTCGGCGGGGCGCGTGCCGGCGGGTCGGAGCAATGCGGATATTCATAATGATATCGAATTTTTGCTTATTATTTGATAATAATAACATCGTTACAGATAAGACATTTGTTCTAACTTCTAAAGAAACAATCTATTTTTATGGTGGTTATAACGTGCGGTTTTTGAACGCATCATGGAGGGTTTATGATATGGGTGTATATAAAAGCTTAAAAATATATAGTTAAATATGTTACCGAATGAACTAATGTGGGTTACCTAGTCTACAACGCCTTATGCGGAAGAGAGCCGAACAAATACTGACGGTGCTCTGTTTTATATGAGTCCAAGGCCAGAAAGCTATACTTGAGTTTAAATTTGAATTATGCAGGCACATCTCGCTGCCAGTGCCGCTCGTGGCAAGAAAAAAGGCAAGGCAGGGCCTAAAAAGAAACTCCCAGTTGCAACAGAAGCTGAACAGGTAAGACTTTGACGTTCATAAGTGCATTGTCAAGTGCCTAAATAAAAAAAAAACATTTCCAGCTTTTGATCATGTCATACTTAATTACATTACTTATTAAATAAATTGGACACACAAAACTATAAAACATTGTAACAATATTAGGAGTAAAGATTTAGATTTTTAACTCCCCATACAAAAAGAGGGGATTCAATTGTGGGAGTGCTATCATAGCACTGCTATGTGAATGAGTTTGTGTGTGGCACATGGTTTTTTCTGGGTTTTTAGAGGTTCTATTATGTCTTGTCATAATCAGTTCAGATGTTTCTGCTGTGGGGGTTTTCTGAGGTTTTTTAATTCAAAGTCTGTACCTCATTAAATTAAACCAATTTTTTACATAGGTACCAGTGGCGGCCCGTCAAGAATATTCGTAGGGAAGCCAGTGCTAATCTGGCTTAACTTTTGTTTACGAGTCACACTAAAAGTACTAAACAGCCTAGATTGCCTTGCCAATGCAAGCCATTGGGAATCGAGTTCTATGGATGCGCCACTGATAGTTACTACTGATACATCAATAACCTAATGTTAATGCTATGTTTTTCAGATCATGATAATAACGCACAGGGAGATTATGACTGAGCTACAGTCTAAGTACACTCGCCTGTATAACCTGAGCCGCAAATCGCCGGGCAACAAACTGCTGGAAAACATTGCCAAGGTCAGTGGTACAGTCGGCCAAAAATGTGGTCTACCACCCTACGCGTGCACGTTTGCCAGTGGCATTATACAGGTGGCAGAGCGGGCTGAATGCCACGGGCCTGGGAGGCGGTGACTAATAGAGGATCCTAAAAACATTTTCATCACTCTTGTTCGTAAGAGCTGTTGTTACGCGTAGGCGTTGTGGGCCGTAGATCGTTCATTGAGACCTCGGGCTGTAATGTAAATTTCATCTCTCTCTTACACCGCGCGGGGCCGGGCACGCGCGGTGCTGGAGCCCGGAGCGCGGGGGGCGCGGTCACGATACCGTACCTACACTAAACTACCACGCAACGCTACTCAATAAAACTGCATAATTGGGCACAGTTTTTATTTTTCTTCCTCACAAGTGTGATGAAAAACATTGTGTGTTCCACGGGCGGTACAGGAATTACGAACTCGTGTGAATTAAGCCCTCGCCTTCGGCTTCGGGCATCAATTCACACTTGTTCGTATATTCTTCTTTACCGCCCTTAATACACAATGTACTATTAAGTCACTCTGGGCGGTAAGTGAGATTTGCCGCCCACGGGCGCAGCGGCAAATCTCACTTCACACCCAGGAGAAGACGTAAAATTGTGTACACACCACGAGCGGTAATAAAGAAGGTCTCAGATCGCTTGTTTATGGCCCTAACCTTTGGTTCGGGCCACAAATGTTCTTTATTTTACCGCCCTAGGTAGCGGTTCGGTTACTATACCTTTGGGGAACCATTTTTACCGAAATAGTACGTAATGTACTATTTCGGTAAATATGGCATCTAGAGACGAGTAGCGTACCGTAGTAAAGCTAACTTTTTTCCTACTTATGAGCTACCTTTAAGTGACTTTCGAGTAGATGGCGCTTTCAGACATGAGCTCCAAAAAGTGTTTAGTCTGTGGCCGTCTATATTATCTGTAGTCTCTGGTCAATGTAAGGAACTGAGGCCACCAGTGTAATTAATTAAAATAATTAATCTACTCCGTTTTAATTTACACATAACCAACAAGTTTACAGAGATGTCCTTACAACTATACTAATATATCCTAAAAATGAAACTTAACTCTAAATTTATTCTACCTACAGATAATTTACACATAATATACACATAATAATGCTATTTTATTTACGCCAACAGACCATATTTGAGCGTCTAAAACATATAATGGAAACCAACCCCGAAGAGTCGTTGACCTGCTTCAAACTGAGCAGTTATTACCGCAAATTGAACCCGCACTTCGGCGACTTCCAGATGGTGTTATCCACTCTACATAAGTTGCAAGACGAACATGGGTTGCCGAGGAGTCAACTTGTGGAGAGTGATTTGATTGTCGTCAACTCACAGTTATCAAGTACTTATGTTGAAATATATTTATTTTTTACTAATAATCCGCCTTGAAGAAGCGGTACTTGCTATCAGACATGACCTTAGAGGATTCAACCGACCGGAGTGTCATTTTCTATACAAAAAAAGTCTGCCGATTTTTGCGGGGGAGGGAAACCGCCAATGTATACGTAACGTCAAAACAGCCACGTCAGATAAACGTCAGTCCATACAATGAGTATGACTACTGGTCATATATTTTAGGCAGAGGGGAACGCCTGTCAATGGCCGCTCCGGTTACTTGAATCCTCTAAGGACAGGACCCCTTGAAAAAACACTTTTAAGCCTTCTGATTCCAGAACGCTCTGGTCAGTAGATCTCATATAAGAACTCTTCTTCCTACTAGCGTTTGTCCCGGCTTGGAATCCGCTTGACAACCTAGTCCAATGAATTGGCGTAGACACTAGTTTTTACGAAAGCGACTGCCATCTGATTCCTACCCAGAGGAGAAACTAGGTCTTTTAGGGATTAGGTCCGGTTTCCTTACGATGTTTTCCTTGCGATTTGACCGAAACGTCGGGATGAAATTTTAATTCAGTATACGCGATATAATCCTTTAAAAATTATTTTATTTAATAATTACTAGTTCTCTAGCGTAGATATAACATTCGCTCGTTTTTCTCGCTCGGCCAATAAAAAAAATAACTTGTTATTTATGTTACAGTGATGGACAACATCCCGTTTGATAAAATAAAATCGGTGTCAGAAAAGTATTCCGTGAAAATCACTAAGAAGGTACGAAAATCAATCTATTCCAAACAGTTAGTGTAGGTATTTAAAACGCGATATAATATAAGCACCTAACATACAGCGTGCTCGCGAGGAAACCGCATAATTTTGCCAGCGTATTCCTAGTGATCATAATTGGAGACTAAAATGTCGTATAAGCTTTTCTGGATTTCGCCTAGTTTCAGAGTTACTGCCAATTAAACAAAAAAATATGTTTAATTGTAACTCAGTACAAAACGTTTTTTTGGTCTTTAGCGCCATCTAGTCCAGAGCAACCTAAAGATACCCAAAATGTAAGAGGAAATGTCACCTGCTCTGCCACTCCATCTAGTAACGACTAGCGTTCTACTCGCTCCCGACTAGATGGCGCTATAGACTTGGAGCCTCAAAAAGTTCTTAGACTATGGCCGTCTATAATATCTTTAAGTCTATGGTATAAGCTATAAGTGTAAAACATAGCATTTCATAAACAACCATGTTTCAGATCTTAGAGCACGTCAGGAGACTGGATTCAGAGGCGCACCAGATGGATACACCAGAAGATGCTGCGAGGAAGAAAGTGCGTCTGGAACTCAAGAACATGGCCTTGCACTTGCCCTCGGTAAGTGTTGCAAACAAAGATCGTTAACTGCATTAGTCAGACCACACTACATACCTACACGTGATCCCTGGGTGGTGCTAAAAGAGTAACAAACTTGGCAGCTGCACTGTCCCACCTGGACCTCGCAGCACTCACTGGAATTTCTTCACCATCTACTTTCCCACTACTATTACCACCTGAAAGAAGAATTGCTTCCCTATATCCAGTGACGTGTAGCCATACGATAAATAAATAAAAACCTGAGCTGAATAAGGACAATTCATAGACAAAATGCTTAAATTTGTCTATGGATACTTAAATTTGTCTATGACCTGCATACAAATCATCAGCTACCATAGACAATTTTAAGCATCCGTAGACAAATTTCAGCATTTTGTCTATGAATTGTTTTAATTTAGCTCACGTATTTATTTATTTATCGTATGGCTTCGTCTATGGTAGTTGATTCTTTGTATGGAGGTCATAGACAAATTTAAGCATCCATAGACAAATTTAAGCATTTTGTCTATGAATTGTCTTAATTCAGCTCACTTATTTATTTATCGTGTGGCTTTGTCTATGGTAGCTGATTATTTGTATGGAGGTCATAGACAAATTTAAGCATCCGTAGACAAATTTCAGCATTTTGTCTATGAATTGTTTTAATTTAGCTCACGTATTTATTTATTTATCGTATGGCTTCGTCTATGGTAGTTGATTCTTTGTATGGAGGTCATAGACAAATTTAAGCATCCATAGACAAATTTAAGCATTTTGTCTATGAATTGTCTTAATTCAGCTCACTTATTTATTTATCGTGTGGCTTTGTCTATGGTAGCTGATTATTTGTATGGAGGTCATAGACAAATTTAAGCATCCGTAGACAAATTTCAGCATTTTGTCTATGAATTGTTTTAATTTAGCTCACGTATTTATTTATTTATCGTATGGCTTCGTCTATGGTAGTTGATTCTTTGTATGGAGGTCATAGACAAATTTAAGCATCCATAGACAAATTTAAGCATTTTGTCTATGAATTGTCTTAATTCAGCTCACTTATTTATTTATCGTGTGGCTTTGTCTATTGTAGCTGATTATTTGTATGGAGGTCATAGACAAATTTAAGCATCCGTAGACAAATTTCAGCATTTTGTCTATGAATTGTTTTAATTTAGCTCACGTATTTATTTATTTATCGTATGGCTTCGTCTATGGTAGTTGATTCTTTGTATTGAGGTCATAGACAAATTTAAGCATCCATAGACAAATTTAAACATTTTGTCTATGAATTGTCTTAATTCAGCTCAGGGGGGTGATTTTTGAGATTCGAGCACTCTGTAGTGACATTTAAAACTCTCAATAAAACGATGAAATTATGTTTTAAAATTAACAGTGATAGAAATTTAAAATCATGATCATTTAAACTATTAATTCCATGCGAAAAAATTGGCGACAGACTTTTGTGTGCGATTATTTTCGACCTTAAATTTTTTGAATTCGAGCGTCCGGCTGTCAAAAATCGGCCCCCTGGTATGTGGTGTGCCTTAGTCGAGGGTTGAAATTCGTTTGCGTTACGAGTGCTCGCGAATGTTTGCGTTAGCGGTAAGTCAACAAACATAATGGTCAAATCAGATAGTTATTAAACGTTAAATTGTGTCGCTTAACTTCAAACTCAGGTAAATCCATTTAACCCTCTCAGCAAATATCTACCCTATTATTACCTTTCTTTAATATCAAAATCGCATAATCTGACAGATGGATTTATCCGAGTTTGAAGTTAAGCGACTCAATTCATAATGAGGGTTTCCGCGATCGAGATATGCACTAGATGGCAGCACCGCGGCGAGAGGTCTTTTTGACAGCAGCTGTCAATATCCACCAATCAAACACCACTACTAGAACGCTATTCGTTACTAGGTGGAGTAGCAGTGCAGGTGACATTTCCTCTTACATTTTGGATATCCTTAGGTCGCTTTCACTCAGATGGCGCGATTGACTTGAGCTTCAAAAAGTTCTTAGGCTGTGCTGCTCTACTATATAAGTCACTCTATGCTTTAATCTAATATTTTTTGGAAAATAATATTTCGCACATCATAAAATACTGACTTGCAAAAATATCTTAATGCACATTAACGCGATGTTTTAATGTGAATTTGCATTTTTTAGGTATGCATGTCAGTAAAATAGCTAGGTTATGATTATTTTTCTGTTGTGCCTTTAAACACTAGAAATACTTTTTTATTGGTTCTATTGTGTTACGAAAATTAATTTCTCAATTTTTTTTCTTGACTGGGTACAAAAAAATTAAACACTGAAAGTTCTTTTGTTTTTGTATTTTCTATATATTTAACAAAATCGAAATTATTTTTAATAATAAAACTACCTTGTTACTAAATCAAATACCACTTACAAAATAATTTCATTTCAGATTATAAAACTGGTGGTTCAACGACATCTAATACCTGAGAAAGCGCCATTCCATAGAGTTCGGGTGAGTTTAACTATAGTTCCTTTATTTTTTGCATTTTTTTTATCTTGAATACAAGCCACAGATAAGTAGAGTGGAAATATCGATACAACCCTCTGGTGACCAATTTCAACTTTAAGAAACCTTTATAACTTGAACTGATTTTCTAAAGGATTCAAGATTTCGAAGGAGGAGCTCAATTCGTCGGGATCTTTGTTGTTTGTACAGTCGCCATCAAATATATCGGAGCGGCCAGGGTACTCAAAAATATCTGACAACCACTTTGTGAAGTGTCCTTGTAAATCGACAAACCAACACTACTATACTACTATTCTCAATCACATATTCTTGCATAATGTAGGTAGGATACATTTAATGTGACAAAAATAAAGACGTGATGTGACAAACAAACTTTACGCCTTTGTAATAGAGTCGTGGCTACATATTTTTGTCACATTAAATGTATCCATATTTTCAGTTGTGACTAGCAATGTACAAGTTCCAGAACGTTCTCAAAAATTCAGTAACATTCTCGGAAATTTCCAGTAACTTACACGATAATTTAAATTAAATTTCCAATGAGAATATTCCCTATGGCAATTATCAAAGAATGTATTATTAGTATATTTATTATATCCTCGTAAATGAGACAGTCAGTTAAAATAATTGAAAATGGCGGTGTCCAGCGATTTCCTGAATATTTTTTATTCTTCGTAAAAGGCCATAGTCGGGACTCCATAGTAAGTTGGCCCTTTGATTATTTTGGTTGAGTTTTTTTTTGTAAGTACCTCTTATACTGAAGGATATTTATGCTGAGTATCAACATCCTACTAGTAACAGTTTTTGACATATGTTTTTTTTTACTTTTTTCTTTAATGTTTTGTTTTTCGGTATGTATTCACGCGATTTGCATCAAATTTTAAAATTGTGTTCCTTATTTATGTCTGCTTCCATATTCAAAAAACGAATGCCAGTTGTGATGTAAAAAAAAAGAAATAAAGTAAAATAAAACAATTAAATATATTTTTTATGTAGCGGTGAAGTAGTGACACCTCTAATTTTTTTTCTAGTTATAGTCTATACATTGACCTATTACTTCTCTTAATATCAAAATTTTCTAAGTGGTACTTCCTGTCAAAAAATTGCAATATGTGTGGTCATGTTCTTTACTCAATCGGTGTTTTTCAATGTAGTATGGTTCAAGGTGTCGAATTTAAGAGTAAAATGCCAATAACTACCTAATACGACAACCTGATAAGAAAACTCAAACATAATCGAAGAGTTTGTATACTGCATTGAAAAGCACCGATTGAGTAGGTACAAACCATGACCACACATATTGCAATTTTTTGACAGGAAGTACCACTTAGAAAATTTTGATATTAAGAGAAGTAATAGGTCAATGTATAGACTATAACTAGAAAAAAAATTAGAGGTGTCACTACTTCACCGCTACATAAAAAATATATTTAATTGTTTTATTTTACTTTATTTCTTTTTTTTTACATCACAACTGGCATTCGTTTTTTGAATATGGAAGCAGACATAAATAAGGAACACAATTTTAAAATTTGATGCAAATCGCGTGAATACATACCGAAAAACAAAACATTAAAGAAAAAAGTAAAAAAAATCATATGTCAAAAACTGTTACTAGTAGGATGTTGATACTCAGCATAAATATCCTTCAGTATAAGAGGTACTTACAAAAAAAAAACTCAACCAAAATAATCAAAGGGCCAACTTACTATGGAGACCCGACTATGGCCTTTAAGTTGTGAGAACATTCCTTGTAGAAAATTTCGCAACTTTGGAAACTTCTCCTTGGTGCATTGCTAGTTGTAACCATACCTAGCAACCTACATTATGCAACAATATGTGGTCGAGTTTAGTTATTAGTCAAGGTATTAAGTGTCCTTGTAAATCGACCAAGAGGGCCCTACTTGGTCGGTTTACAAGGACACTTAATTCCTTGACTAATAACTCCATATAGACAAAGTGAGACATTTTCCCTTGGACTGGACACAAGCAACAAAGATCCCAACGAATTAAGAACCTCCTTTGAAATCTTCAAAATCAGTTCAAGTTTTGCACCTTGGATTTGGAATTGGTCAGAGGGGAAACTAGGCCTTGTTGGGATTAGGTCCGGTTTCCTCACGGTGTTTTTTTCACCGGAAAGCGACTTACAAATGATATTTCGTATAAGAAAGTCAGTGGTACGAGCCGGGGTTTGAAACTGAAACCTTCGGATTGAAAGTGGGTCTTACCGCCACGCCACCAGCACTTTTGGGTTGATTGCACAAAACATAAAAACAGTAGAAGCGGCTTACATCGTGATTAGTACCAGAACCAGTGTCGCCAGAACGCAGACTACCTCAAAAACAAACACAACAGTATCTGAAAGATGATTGGCTATAATATCTTATCTTGAAAGTAATATGTGCCACAACCCGTTATGATAATTTAAGCTTTACCATTAATGGAATATAGTCGAAATTAAATTCACTATAATATATTCATACAAAGTACAGTCCGTGAGCTCTAAAAAGAACCTTCGGGTTTTAGAAAGAGACGTCGGGTATCAGTCAACAGTGCCACATGAAAATGCAGAACAGCAATATTACCCTCGTGTGTCATCGCCGATTCCCGAAGGTTCTTCTTAAAGCTCACGGACTGTAGCGTCACCTTGCGTCGAGTAGCTGAACTACGACATTTAAAGTTCAACTCGACAATTGTGCAACTCGACATCAGATGGCATGTCCCTTCTTCCTTACATTACTTGAGTAGCGAACGATAGTTGAGATATTCGAGAAAGTTCCGAGTTTCATGCTTGATTAGTATCGACCTTATTCCTTTTACATAAAGTTGAAATTAGTACTCCGCATTAAAAATATTTTTCGGAGGACGGAACATATAACAAAATATTAAGATATTAATGAAATAAGATTCATTGATGGTATGAAATGCCTCCATGGGTAACATTAGATCTCCAGCTGTCGTTCATGCACTCTAAAATAGCACAATAAGTTACCTACTATTGTATTTTTTCACCCCTACTATTCGAAAAAGGGTAATTTGTTGCCCATTTACAGGGAGCAAAAGTGACTTTTGATCCCTCTGCGTTTTTTTTAAATTTTCCTTGTCTTTGCAACCGATTAAAATGAGACAACATTATATAACTTCTCTTTCTAGCAGATAGCTAGTTTAGTACCTTTGTTTTCGTTTTTCTCATAGGAGTGAAAAGTAGAGTGTACTACGCTCGGGATTCTATTCTGGAATCCTTCGCTTCGTTCGGGATTCAACACGCTACCCTCGACCGAAATAAGTCATTTTGCTGCCTTGTAATACAATCTACTATTTCCAATTTTCCACACTATTCAATACACATCCGCCTCGCTTAACGTCTCGTGCCGTCCGTAGCGAACTGACTACTATCTGTGGTAGTAGCAACTCTTACCTTTGCCACACGCGCCGCGCATACGTTATGCTTCTATAGTGGTTGATTGTGTATTCCGTCCTTTATAACATATGGTTGTCTATAATAATCCATTATGAATTCCAGGTCTACGGAGAACCCTTACTGCCCTCCAAGAACATGATGGAACCATTCACTCGCCGCTTCAAGGCCGTCCACATACAACGATCGGATCGCATGTTCAATTTGATCAAGATGAATATACCGCCCCTGTTGTACAGCAAGCTTATGGCTGCCGACGGGACAACTATAGGTCGGTATTTTTTTTATATTTATTATATTTTTATCAGAGACTATAGAGATATAGATGGCCATAGCCTAAGAACTTTTTGAAGCTCAAGTCAATTGCGCCCTCTGTCCGAAAGCCGCCTAAAGATACGGAAATTGTAAGAGGAAATGTCACCTGCATTGCTACTCCACCTAGTAGCTACTAGTGTACTACTAGTACGCTATTTGTTACTAGGTGGAGTAGCAGTGCAGGTGACATTTCTTTATAATAATGACTTTTCTGTGTTTCTCTTTATGGTGTATTAAAACATTCAAGCCCCCAACTATTCTACGCAAACAGAATCTATATATATTAGAACCCCGATTTCTTGGTAACTCCAGAGACATTTTGAGTAATGTAAGAGACACGGCTCTACCTTTTGACTGCCAAAGCCGTCATATCACGCGCACGGAAAGTCGTGCCGTCAGCGCCAGAACCTGATATCGGTAACCGGTTTGCCTTGCGCGCTGCTGGCGCTGAGGGCTCGATTTTTCCGTCCGATGCTTGGCGTTCAGGTGAACCTGTTATAAATTCTCGTTTTCAACACAGGTAACGCAAAACTGATCATCCGTTCCTCCGACATACCTCTCTACAAACTGCCGGATTCGCACATCGCCGAGATGAAGGCATACTTCGGGTTACAACACGACCCGACCAATGAAGATTACCAGGACACCGAATAATAGCGTACTGTGTCATGTTTTATTTTATTTATACCAATAATATATCATTATGAAGTGTGAAGTTGTTTATTTTTACAAGCTACGAGTATACGGGATGGATTTTCTTTTTGGGTCAGTGAGGGCAGCTACTAGATACCGTGCTGCTACGTGAAAATGGTCTTAGAAGACCTTCCCTCTATTACAAACTAGCTGTACCCGCGCGACTTCGCTCGCGTGCGTTGCAGTAGGTTCTGTCACTTTTCGTTACCCTCAACAGTCCACTGCTAAACGCTTTCTACATGTAAAATTTCATTAAGGGAGCGTTCAAGTATTACGTAACGCAATTTTTGAAAATTTTTGAAACACCCGACTCCGACCTCGCCCCTGCAAGGAGCTTGGCCTTGTTCACTCCCGACGATCTCTCCACCAGGCCATCGAACACCCAACGTCGTCCCACAACCGTTGAACGTCCGGTTTTTCAGGCACGACTCCATTCGTATTTAGAGCAGTCCAAGCATTCAGAGCATCGGCAGCATAAGGTATGGCTACCCTGTCACCATCTGAACCCAAAATTCGAGTGACAAGGCCTGCGACCCCCTCAGCCGATGCCAAGAATGCTGGCAGACTTACATCCCGTGCGCGCCGGACTCCAAGACCACCACATGATTAATGAAGGATCGCATTTACAGATTTTGGAAAAAACATACTGCAGCCAGGGCCGAGGGGGGGGCATTAGGGGGCAATGCCCTACCTTAAAACACGAATGCCCTACCTCAAAAACAACATTCGGATCGAAAGAGTAAGAAAATTAAATAAATGCCCTACCTTAAAATTGGCCATGACCTACCTTAAATGAGCACTGCCCTATCTTAACTGCAATTCTGGCTACGGCCCTGCATACAGGGTGCGAGAAAAAGGTAATTTTTGACCAACTTTTTATTTGATCCCATTCCTATCCGGGGTCAAAAGCTTGCATGAAACAAAAAAAAATCCGTTTACATTTAGTACGAAAATGAAAACTTATATTTTTCACATGCAATTTTTATATGCCAATCGATTCCCGTTCCTGTTCAGTATCAATAGCTTCCACGAGGTCAACTTACGGTAATTTACCAAACAGCCACAAATTGAAGAAACTTTTTGTGGGTTCAGGAAATGTGAAATTTTATTGACATTTTTCAATCACGCTAATAGGCGTGTTCAGACCAGGCGCACAGCCTCGCGAGGAAATTGCCGCGCGCGGCAGCTCGCCTAGTGTGAACGTGCCTCGGCCGAGGCGGCGCGCATGTTTGCCGCGGCCGCGGCTGATCGGCTCGGTGTCGGTATTCGGCGCCTCAGTCGTTTGCCTCGCGCAGGTCTGGACGTGTTTATTTGGTGCGCGTGGTTTTTTTTGTTCCGTTTGGTTATTTCACAATTTTCTAAAGTTATAGTTTTGTATTAATTTAAAATAATAATAAGATTGGGCAAATAAGGTCATAAATTTGACATTTATCTAGTTTTGTATTAAAATTACTGATAGATTAGGAAGATTGAGGCAGATTGGGGCAGCTCAAGCAATAATACTAATTGCGTTCTTTACTAGTACGTCGAAAGGTAAAATTGTATGGAGACGTCATGTGTCACTGATTTTGTAGGGAAGATGAACTTCTGTATGAAATACTATTATATTATTCTGTGGTATAGCTTTAAAAACCAAAATAAACATAACACAAGCCACGGCTGTTAACACATGTTACGCCATTTTGAACAGCTGACAGAGGGACGCCATCTTGCCGAGCAATTTGGCTCGGGCTTTCCTCGCGAGGCAAACATCCCTACTAAAAAATGTACACGAACACGCTGCCGCGCGAGGAAATCGAGGAATGGTCGTTTGCCTCGCGCGGCAATTTCCTCGCGAGGCTGTGCGCCTGGTCTAGACACGCCTAATCAGTCCTGTTACGTTTAACCATTTGACCGCCAAGCGTTGAACAAAAATGAAGCGCCACCGACGCCACGTAATCGCGTTTTGTCAAGCGAAAATGAACTTTGCGCTAGTCCGCGTAGGTCCCTATTGGACTGCAAAGCCTGTTGCCGTCGTTAGTGTCCATGGCACGACTTTTTGATGTCGGCCACAGCCGACTGTGGCGATCAAAGGGTTAAGGCAGACGCGGTCCCAGGGGGGGGGGGTCACAGGGGACATGACCCGTATGTTTTTGGAGGGGGGGGGGGTCATGTCCCCTGTGACCCCCCCCCCACAAAAAAAAACATACGTGTCGAATTGAAAAAAGACCCACTTAAAAAATGTTTTTTTTTACAGTGGCCCCCCCCAAATTTCAGGCTGCGACCGCGCCTGGGTTAAGGACAATGATACTGTATATATCAGGATATAAGGTCAGGTAGTAGGGTTTTGTCTCAGTACAAATGCGAAAAAAATTGTGCGCATCGAGAAAAAGTTGTGAATTTTTGACCATAGATAGAGTGAGCAAAGATGAATATTTTTTAGTATTGGCGGTCTGTAAAATTTTTGGACCTTCACGTCAAAATCAGGGGTCCCGTGCAATATGTTATTACTCTCTGGTTAAAACTGCTAGGGGTTGTTTGGTATCGTTCCCGTGTAAAACAGACACGCAGAATTCATTTCTGATATTAAAAATGTAAAATTTCGTATTAAAAAAAAAGTTGTGCCGCGAGGAAAAACACAATTTTATTTTTATTTTTTTAGAACGTCATATAACTAATATATATCCTTTATTTCAAATAATAAAAAATATTGTAAAGAAGCATATTTAATATAGATTATAGAAACATATACATTTTATACACATTTAATACAAAAAACTTCTGGTTTTTTTTTACTTAAGTTGAGTAACGGAAAACAGACGTCGCGTCGTTTGAATTGTGACGGTTTATGTTAAAGTTAAGGCGGAAAAATATGTTTTTATTTATTGTATTTTTTTATTTCTGCATTTTGTGAAGTTATTATGAATAAAATTTACTAATAACAAGCAATACATGCATTTTAAGGTCAATACGCTACGGATGTTCACGTTCAGATTGATTATCGATACTTACTATGGAGAAAACATATACACCACGAAGCAAACATTTTTTTTCGCGTAGTTTTTGTATACTATAAGCCTAAAAATTGTATATATTTAGAAACTACATTAAATATGCTCCTTTATAATATTTTTTATTATTAGAAAAAAAAATGATATATATTAGTTATATGACGTTCTAAAAAAAAAAAAAAATTGTGTTTTTCCTTGCCACACAACTTTTTTTTTAATAAGAAATTTTACATTTTTAATATCACAAATGAATTCCGCATGTCTGTTTTACACGGAAATGATACCACACAACCCCTAGCAGCCTTAACCATAGAGTAATAACGTATTTCACAGGACCCCTGATTTTGACGTGAAGGTCCAAAAATTTTACGGACCTCCAATACTAAAAAATATTTATCGTGGGCCATTCTATCCATGGTCAAAAATTCACAACTTTTTCTCGATGCGCACAATTTTTACAAATTCGAGCTCTGCTAAGGTGGGGATAATGGAAATCAAGTTTGTTTTGGCTCGGGAAAGGTAAACGGTATAGAAATTCCATACAAATGTTTCCCCATTATCCCAGAGTTCTTCTTAACCCACTTGACCTAACCTTACATTATTATTGCAGTCATAGTATAGTATTTTTTATATTTTATGAAATCAAACGAAACATAGCGAATAAAAACATACTTTATTCAGATCTGAAGTTTTACATTCAAAATAAAAATTGACAAATACAAAATATAAACATTAAAATGCATTGAAAATGTCATAATGGTGCAACAATAATAAATATTGAAATAAAATAACCATGAGTGATACTTAGCTGATCGCACAGCGTTTGACGAAAAATATACCTAATTCTCTGGAATGGACATCGGTGGATGAAACAATACTGATTGTCTGCTTATTTTATATGTGGTTATAAAAGTATTTAGTTATATTATTAGCTCTGTAAATCTCATACCTATCTACATATTTTGACGGCCTCCTAGCCTAGCAGGTAGTGACCCTGCCTATGAAGCAGGAGGTCCCGGGTTCGAATCCTGGTCAGGGCATTTATTTGTGTTTATCACGGATATTTGTTCCTGAGTTATGGATGTTTACTATGTATTTAAGTATTTATATATATCTATCTATTATATATATCGTCGTCTAGTACCCACAACACAAGCCTTATTGAACTTACTGTGGGACTGGGTTGATTTGTGTAAGATTGTCCCATAGTATTTATTATTTTTGTATGTCTTTCCCGACCACGGAACAATGGTGTTCCGGACCTTTGGGAGGCGTATGCGGAGCCGAAGCCAACGCGCAGAGGCCCTTTCGACAATTTAATGAATTTATTTATTATTATATATAGCGACAGATTTAGTAATATTACTGAATAAATTAGATGGGGAAAATATAACAAATAAATGTTAAATACGTTACTAGTACTTTAGCAACTTTTAAAATGTTAATTAAATGTCATATTTAAAAGTGAAGAAATACAATTAAAATATACCTATAGAAATACATCGAGATTACGAATTTTATTTGTGACTTAGAAAATCGCCTATTAAAGCTTAATTAGTATAATTTAAACGTATTTTCTTTGCGTTGGTTCTTGACATCACCATAGCATCACATTAAAAAAGTATACAATAATATAAATATTACATGAAAAATTAATTATTCTGTTAAATATTAATTAAAATGATTTATGTACTGGTGTTTAAGGCATATAATTATATGGGTTATATTTTTGGTTAGGTACATATCCATGTGATGCTAACGAGATATCTAGATTTGTATCATGTTGAACATTATCTTAATAACATATTGAGGTATTGGAAGATTTACATATAATGTTTATATCTTAAAGAGTACATAGCAATCGTTATACATATATGGCCGACTTAAGCCTAATAATCTGTCAATAGACTATAGAATATCACGTATACCTTAGGCTTTTTAAAATGCTAAATATATATTACTCTACCAGTCGAACGTCGTTTTTAAAGTTTCTGGAGACGCCATTTTTAATTCCAAGATGGCGCCTCTTGTAACCGGTATTTGCAATAATTGTAGACTATAATAATTAATGAATTGCGATGTACCCTTTAAGCTAAGTTACCGTTTAAATAGTCCTTATGTGGTATATAATAAGGCATATTTTCCTATGAATAGACTGTGCGATTCAGCCAATCGTCGAGCGAGAACGTGGCGTAGTCTCCGCCCGAAGATCTTCCCTTGAACGTTTCTGTGAATTAAAAAAGAATGTTTTATAACTCTTAATGGCGGTAGGTCGACATTTAGTTAGTGTAAAGTGAGAAACGAAACAGAAAAATACAAAAATAAACAAAATATTTTGTAGTAAACTTATAAAAATGTATTTTTCTGCTTTCGTTTCGGTGCGTGGTGCTTATATAGTTTGCTTACAGTAAAATGGTAGTTAATGTTTTGTAATTTTTATGCTACATTTATTTCCACAAATATGATATATTCATAGCACTGTAGCAAACAATATTTCTGTTCAAAAAGTTGAAAGGAATTTAATGGAATTTATTTTAATCAACACTACAATTTTTTATTGATATAAACTCCTATTCGCCTATGGAAATATAATTAAGAAAAGGCGTTATGCATTAAGTAGACAACTCATAGAATGACAAAAATGATTCTTCATTATTCAAATTACAGTTTTCTAGTACTATTTATACGACAATGCATAGCTTAAATTCAACCCATTGTCTACATGTGCATAAAACCTTCAATTTACGCATTCCTTGCAGCTTTTATCTATTGCAAATGAATATCACGAACCAAAACAATAAGACTGCAAAAAACTGAATTAAAAGTTACATTCTCGATAAGGAAGGTTAAAACGGTTGTAATCTATACATATAATAAACGCGTAAGAAGAAATCTGTAGGTATGTCCAAGAATAACGCAAAAACAGCACAGAATTGCAAGAAATTTCGTATAGTAACTGTTTATACTTCGGAAAAAAATTAGGGTAGTCTTTCCTCCGAGCCGTTTTAGCTAAATTAACAAGCGTTAATGAATAATAAGAGACTTTTTGCAGATCTTAGTATTTTTGTTCGTTAAAATACATTTTTCGTATATACTTCAGTGTCCTTGCGCGTAGAATCCTGGCGTTCACGGGTTCCATTGCAACTCTCGTTCGAGGTTCTCAAGCGGTTCGTTGTTCGCTGTTTATTATTATAACATATAATATAAAACAATGCTAATACACAAATCATTCCTACATAATACTTGTTTACGCTAATGAGAAAGGTGATCGAAATATAGTAAGTTGAGAAGAGCTAAGCAACAATGCCGTAATATATTTTACGTCACTCTGGGCGCTAAGTGAAATTTACCGCCCTAGGGCGCAGCGGCAATCGCATTTCACACCCAGGAGAAGACGTAAAGTTATGTACGCACCACGGGCGGTAATAAAGAAGGCCTCAGATCGCCTTCGGTTCGGGCCACAAATGCCAGCGATCTGGGCCCTTCTTTACTTTACCGCCCTAGGTACGTAATGTACTATTACGTCACTCTGGGCGGTAAGTGAGATTTGCCGCCCACAGGGGCAGCGGCAAATCTCACTTCACACCCCAGAGAAGACGTAAAATTGTGTACGCACCACGGGCGGTAATAAAGAAGGCCTCAGATCACTTGTTTATGGCTTACCTTCGGTTCGGGCCACACATGCCCGCGATCTGAGACGTTCTTTATTTTACCGCCCTAGGTACGTAATGTTCTAATAGTAAGTGTGTCGTTTCAATAGTTAACCAAAATAATCGTTCTATTGCCCGACGGCTTTAATCTTTTCTTAGGCTTAGCATGCCCTGCGGTTTTTAAAAAGCGGTTCCGCAACCGCAAAAAATGTAACGTACGGCATTTATAAATCGCAAGTGCGCTTATAACGAATTCCGTAAGTTCGTTTCATTTTTTGCGGTTCCGGAACCGCTTTTTAAAAACCGCAGTGCGTGCTAAGCCTTATTACTACATTACAGGAACAGTTTTGAACTTTTATAATTCACAAGTGCGATTTTCATTTTTAGTTAGAGAATATAATATGATTAGTCATAGCAAAAAATATTTTCTAACAGTTATTGACGACGCGCTAGGTATTATATAGATATTTGTTAATAACACCAAGAAAAGATAATCCAAATTACAATTTTCTTTACCACACTATTGCATTTAACTAGTTCAATATCATCTGTCCTTTTTTAACAGTTTGGTCAATAGATTATGTGAGCATATTCGTAAACAATTTGTAAAAATATGCGTGACCTTTAATTCTAAACGAACGACAAATGGCTAAGACGACGAATGCTATTGACAAAACCGTTATAAAATGTGCAGTTATATAGCAATAATAAAAAGCGATAGCATGGTAGAGAAAAATAAAACATGCATAATCTTTTCTTTATGTAGCAAACAAATACGTGTATTATACCTAGCACAATGCTCACAATTGTTAGAATATATTTGTCATTATTAGTACTTAACGTATTCTAACGGGGCACAATATAAAATCGGACTTGTGAGTTTTGTCATTTTTATAGGTTAAAAAGGCGTAGTTCCACTAAAACTCTTCGTCCGTGATCTTGGCATGTGGGTGACGTTTTTGTATATGAGGTATGGGGTTCAAACGGTTAATGAGTGCTCTGAGGAACAGGACTGAGAGAGGTGCGGTCGTAGTATTTTTTTTTCAATATAATTATAGTAACAAAATTGATGTAAATTGGGTGATGTATATTGTTTTGTCGATTAATTTTGGCTATTTTTTTCGGGTCAAAGTCAAAGACTATTTACGCGACTATGACGCGGTGATATTTATAGGACATTCTTAGGCAGCTTTATGGCATGCCTAAAACTTTTCCGTTACGTATTTCAAAATTTAACACAATAGGATTTTACTGGTCTGTGTTAGAATTAGAACTGAATTAATGGAGCTACCCGGCCTGGCTTTTGTTGTTACTCTTTTAAACTTATTCCAATGAATCACAATAATTAAATACATAACTATAAATAAGCTAATAAGGACCTTGCATTTGTTTATATTATGAACTAAAATCAAAAAACGCTAAATAACCTAATCTCAAACCACAAATTGATACAACTTTCATGCAAAAAATACAAATACTTATACAGAATTCATCCTTGTCTTATCGAACGAGCGGGAGCGTAAGCGAAGCGAGTTCTTACAAACAACTTCTCGCTACTGGGACGTCTCGGCATCTCGATGACTTTTTGATTTTGAGAGTTTGTTCGACGATAACTTGAGTAACGTTTTCTTGATCTTTATGAAATTGGTTAAGGTTATAGTAGAAATACATATAATTTGAGAGATCGTATATGAACAGGATCGATCAAGGGGTTATGGAGCTAGAAGGCGCGAAAAAATCATCACATGGGTCTTGTTATATCGGTCAGCAAGTAAATCGCGAGTTCTCAGGCGGCGTTCGAGGCGGACTACTAGTTCACATGATAAGACAAGTAAGGATGAATCTGTACACAGTGTAATTAATAAGTCTAAGTATACTGAACCCTGTATTAGTTTCTTTCTAAGATAAAGTATATGTATTCATGCTCTGCCAATTTTCGTGAAATTTTCTTTAACTTGTTCCTGTGAGATACATAATAGGTACTTAAATATTGTTCAGGCAATCAAAAAAATGCATATTTCAATAGGTTATAATAAGTATTTAAAATGTTACCGATCATGGTCTTGAGTCGCACGGCACACATTATAAAGTCATCGAATTGTATGTATCCGTCTTGGCCGCCGTATCTATAAGAAAAACGAGTAATTAGTAGAACAGATCAATTATGTAACTAACTTAATTTTAGATTGGCACTCTAAGGTATTTTCGAAAACAACGAATATTGCTGCTGTATAACTTATAAAATACAATGCAGAGGGCAGCACTACTCATTCGCATTCCACACTTTTGTAAGTGTAAAAAATAAATAATTTTAAACAAAAAAGAACCGACTTCACTTAGCATCCACCTATCCAAAAGAAAATGCCCGAGGTACTGTAAAATTAGAGCCTATAATATTTGAAAGAGTTCCCTCGATTTCTTCAGGATCCCATCATCAGAACCTGACCTGGTGACTATGTGACCATTGGGACTGTAGCAGAGATAAATATAATTAGTTATTTTATGAGCTGGATATAATATACCAGGGGTTTCTCAAATCAAAAGACCTAAAAGAGTTTTATTAAGGGGTCTATACTGTTCAACTCGTTTGCGAGAATCGCGAGTTCCTAATTCGAGGCGGACTTCTAGTTATAAAAATATAGACATATTATATTGAAAGGATCATAATGACATATAAGTAAACTCCAGTGGGGATTGAGTTCTATGGACAACGGATGTTAACTAGATTTAAACTTTCGCGAGACATTTACTATAAATATAAAATAAAACGGTTGCACTCACGGTACTAGTCACTCCGCGCGTTTCTATAACGGTTATTAATCACAATACTTGCAATTTTGTTAATGTTTTTGATGGGATAGTGTGTACCTGTGTGCGAGTACATTAGAAGTGTGTGCGTTGACGGTGTAGCCGACGGAGTGGATGGCGTCGCGGAGGTGGTAGGCGGGGATGGCGCCACCTTCTGTGTGCTATAGGCGGAATACTTGTGTAGGATTGTGTGTTACTTGTGTGCGAGTACGTTGAGAGTGTGTGCGTTGACGGTGTAGCCGACGGAGTGGATGGCGTCGCGGAGGTGGTAGGCGGGGATGGCGCCACCTTCTGTGTGCTATAGGCGGAATACTTGTGTAGGATTGTGTGTTACTTGTGTGCGAGTACGTTGAGAGTGTGTGCGTTGACGGTGTAGCCGACGGAGTGGATGGCGTCGCGGAGGTGGTAGGCGGGGATGGCGCCACCTTCTGTGTGTTATAGGCGGAATACTTGTGTAGGATTGTGTGTTACTTGTGTGCGAGTACGTTGAGAGTGTGTGCGTTGACGGTGTAGCCGGCGGAGTGGATGGGGTCGCGGAGGTGGTAGGCGGGGATGGCGCCACCTTCTGTGTGCTATAGGCGGAATACTTGTGTAGGATTGTGTGTTACTTGTGTGCGAGTACGTTGAGAGTGTGTGCGTTGACGGTGTAGCCGACGGAGTGGATGGCGTCGCGGAGGTGGTAGGCGGGGATGGCGCCACCTTCTGTGTGTTATAGGCGGAATACTTGTGTAGGATTGTGTGTTACTTGTGTGCGAGTACGTTGAGAGTGTGTGCGTTGACGGTGTAGCCGGCGGAGTGGATGGCGTCGCGGAGGTGGTAGGCGGGGATGGCGTCATCTTCTGTGTGCTATAGGCGGAATACTTGTGTAGGATTGTGTTCCCTGTGTGCGAGTACGTTGAGAGTGTGTGCGTTGACGGTGTAGCCGGCGGAGTGGATGGCGTCGCGGAGGTGGTAGGCGGGGATGGCGCCATCTTCTGTGTGCTATAGGCGGAATACTTGTGTAGGATTGTGTTACCTGTGTGCGAGTACGTTGAGAGTGTGTGCGTTGACGGTGTAGCCGGCGGAGTGGATGGGGTCGCGGAGGTGGTAGGCGGGGATGGCGCCATCTTCTGTGTGCTATAGGCGGAATACTTGTGTAGGATTGTGTTACCTGTGTGCGAGTACGTTGAGAGTGTGTGCGTTGACGGTGTAGCCGGCGGAGTGGATGGCGTCGCGGAGGTGGTAGGCGGGGATGGCGCCATCTTCTGTGTGCTATAGGCGGAATACTTGTGTAGGATTGTGTTACCTGTGTGCGAGTACGTTGAGAGTGTGTGCGTTGACGGTGTAGCCGGCGGAGTGGATGGCGTCGCGGAGGTGGTAGGCGGGGATGGCGCCATCTTCTGTGTGCTATAGGCGGAATACTTGTGTAGGATTGTGTTACCTGTGTGCGAGTACGTTGAGAGTGTGTACGTTGACGGTGTAGCCGGCGGAGTGGATGGCGTCGCGGAGGTGGTAGGCGGGGATGGCGCCATCTTCTGTGTGCTATAGGCGGAATACTTGTGTAGGATTGTGTTACCTGTGTGCGAGTACGTTGAGAGTGTGTGCGTTGACGGTGTACCCGGCGGAGTGGATGGGGTCGCGGAGGTGGTAGGCGGGGATGGCGCCATCTTCTGTGTGCTATAGGCGGAATACTTGTGTAGGATTGTGTTACCTGTGTGCGAGTACGTTGAGAGTGTGTGCGTTGACGGTGTAGCCGGCGGAGTGGATGGCGTCGCGGAGGTGGTAGGCGGGGATGGCGCCATCTTCTGTGTGCTATAGGCGGAATACTTGTGTAGGATTGTGTTACCTGTGTGCGAGTACGTTGAGAGTGTGTGCGTTGACGGTGTACCCGGCGGAGTGGATGGCGTCGCGGAGGTGGTAGGCGGGGATGGCGCCATCTTCTGTGTGCTATAGGCGGAATACTTGTGTAGGATTGTGTTACCTGTGTGCGAGTACGTTGAGAGTGTGTGCGTTGACGGTGTACCCGGCGGAGTGGATGGCGTCGCGGAGGTGGTAGGCGGGGATGGCGCCATCTTCTGTGTGCTATAGGCGGAATACTTGTGTAGGATTGTGTGTTACTTGTGTGCGAGTACGTTGAGAGTGTGTGCGTTGACGGTGTAGCCGACGGAGTGGATGGCGTCGCGGAGGTGGTAGGCGGGGATGGCGCCACCTTCTGTGTGTTATAGGCGGAATACTTGTGTAGGATTGTGTGTTACTTGTGTGCGAGTACGTTGAGAGTGTGTGCGTTGACGGTGTAGCCGGCGGAGTGGATGGCGTCGCGGAGGTGGTAGGCGGGGATGGCGTCATCTTCTGTGTGCTATAGGCGGAATACTTGTGTAGGATTGTGTTACCTGTGTGCGAGTACGTTGAGAGTGTGTGCGTTGACGGTGTAGCCGGCGGAGTGGATGGCGTCGCGGAGGTGGTAGGCGGGGATGGCGCCATCTTCTGTGTGCTATAGGCGGAATACTTGTGTAGGATTGTGTGTTACTTGTGTGCGAGTACGTTGAGAGTGTGTGCGTTGACGGTGTAGCCGACGGAGTGGATGGCGTCGCGGAGGTGGTAGGCGGGGATGGCGCCACCTTCTGTGTGTTATAGGCGGAATACTTGTGTAGGATTGTGTGTTACTTGTGTGCGAGTACGTTGAGAGTGTGTGCGTTGACGGTGTAGCCGGCGGAGTGGATGGCGTCGCGGAGGTGGTAGGCGGGGATGGCGTCATCTTCTGTGTGCTATAGGCGGAATACTTGTGTAGGATTGTGTTACCTGTGTGCGAGTACGTTGAGAGTGTGTGCGTTGACGGTGTAGCCGGCGGAGTGGATGGCGTCGCGGAGGTGGTAGGCGGGGATGGCGCCATCTTCTGTGTGCTATAGGCGGAATACTTGTGTAGGATTGTGTTACCTGTGTGCGAGTACGTTGAGAGTGTGTGCGTTGACGGTGTAGCCGGCGGAGTGGATGGCGTCGCGGAGGTGGTAGGCGGGGATGGCGCCATCTTCTGTGTGCTATAGGCGGAATACTTGTGTAGGATTGTGTTACCTGTGTGCGAGTACGTTGAGAGTGTGTGCGTTGACGGTGTACCCGGCGGAGTGGATGGCGTCGCGGAGGTGGTAGGCGGGGATGGCGCCATCTTCTGTGTGCTATAGGCGGAATACTTGTGTAGGATTGTGTTACCTGTGTGCGAGTACGTTGAGAGTGTGTGCGTTGACGGTGTAGCCGGCGGAGTGGATGGCGTCGCGGAGGTGGTAGGCGGGGATGGCGCCATCTTCTGTGTGCTATAGGCGGAATACTTGTGTAGGATTGTGTTACCTGTGTGCGAGTACGTTGAGAGTGTGTACGTTGACGGTGTAGCCGGCGGAGTGGATGGCGTCGCGGAGGTGGTAGGCGGGGATGGCGCCATCTTCTGTGTGCTATAGGCGGAATACTTGTGTAGGATTGTGTTACCTGTGTGCGAGTACGTTGAGAGTGTGTGCGTTGACGGTGTACCCGGCGGAGTGGATGGGGTCGCGGAGGTGGTAGGCGGGGATGGCGCCATCTTCTGTGTGCTATAGGCGGAATACTTGTGTAGGATTGTGTTACCTGTGTGCGAGTACGTTGAGAGTGTGTGCGTTGACGGTGTAGCCGGCGGAGTGGATGGCGTCGCGGAGGTGGTAGGCGGGGATGGCGCCATCTTCTGTGTGCTATAGGCGGAATACTTGTGTAGGATTGTGTTACCTGTGTGCGAGTACGTTGAGAGTGTGTGCGTTGACGGTGTACCCGGCGGAGTGGATGGCGTCGCGGAGGTGGTAGGCGGGGATGGCGCCATCTTCTGTGTGCTATAGGCGGAATACTTGTGTAGGATTGTGTTACCTGTGTGCGAGTACGTTGAGAGTGTGTGCGTTGACGGTGTACCCGGCGGAGTGGATGGCGTCGCGGAGGTGGTAGGCGGGGATGGCGCCATCTTCTGTGTGCTATAGGCGGAATACTTGTGTAGGATTGTGTTACCTGTGTGCGAGTACGTTGAGAGTGTGTGCGTTGACGGTGTAGCCGGCGGAGTGGATGGCGTCGCGGAGGTGGTAGGCAGGGATCGCGCCGCGCCCTTCTGTGTCGTATAGGCGGAATACAGCCTGCACAGACAAAGAAACATGTTATAACATATCAAACATATGACACAATGTAGGAAACAAATCTAGTATTAGACTGGCAGAGACAGCTGCCAATAGGTATGTGACACCTAAGTCTGTCCGGAAAAAAGTGTCGTAAACTGGGTGACTTCTAAATCGTAATACAAGATAATCAAACCTGAATCTATTAATGATTTTGATCAATTTTTACTATGGGCTCAACTAAGTAAATTTACAAAAAAAAATAAACCTTCTCATACATTTTCGTCAACCTATCCTTGACCTTTTCTATGGAACAGCTCTTTTTTTTACAAAGTTGCTGCCATAGTAAAAGTTGATCAAAATCATTAATAGATTCAGGTTTGATTATCTTGTATTTCCGATTTAGAAGTCACCTTGTATATTATTGAGTTGCTTACGGTACCAGATTTATTACCAGTATTTTAAAACATACTAAAACACCGCAAATATAATATATACGCTAGAAAATTATAACTCATAGATAATAAAGCTTAGAGATCATAAAGAAAATATAGCAAAAATAAGTTTTCTATGTAAATCTGTAACTGGCTGTATTTCCTTTGTATTACAATATTTAGCAACGAAAACGAATTACCGACCTAGATCTGTACTACTAGAATGCCCATGCCAAATTTCGTGGTCCTAAAGCATGTCGTTTTAAAATGTGAGCTGAACTACGTTTGTATGGGAACGCGAGCGTCCTGGCGACTCTTAAGATGTTACGCTTTGTACAATATGTAAAACTGCCTTCAAATACAATAAGATTAGTCCCCCAACTTGAAATTTAAAACCGAACTGAGAAGAGAAATATTCCTTCTACAATTTAATAAAAAAAACTCACCCTCCAGTTGCGCAGATCGATCCAAAGAGACTTGAACTCCTCAAACCCAAGCCCGCCAGAGTTGTCTTTGTCTAACATGGCGATCATGCTTCTGCACACGTCTTTAGAGAATCCTTGTCCTTTGAGCTCTGAAAATGTGTACTAATATTGAACTAGCGATATTGGACCTGACACAAGGTAGTTTAAGTTGAACATTGATACAAATCAGGACTTATTTCTTATTTGCTGTTATACGAAGCAAATATAAGCCATAATTCGCACAGTAAGCATACCTTTTTACCACCGCAAAAGGTCAAAAAGGTATACCTACTTTCATAAAAGTCACAAAATGTTAAAGAAGTTTATTTTTGTGACTTTTGTCTTAATTATAAGTAGCATCAATTTAATAACGTATTTCAAACGTCATTAAAAAGAACTACATAATTTGAAAATGTCAACGTAACCATACAAATCACCACATTTTCAGATTTTCTTATACCTATTTTTATGGAAATGGAGGTATGATTTATTATCTACTTAAAAAATATTTTAAAATGCCCATTTTCGTATTTATTTTTCTATAGACTAAGCTGTTAATGAAGATATTTTCAATTACATTGAAGATATCTACATTGTGGTGTTAGTAGCAACATTAAGCAGGATTCATGTAAAATAATACTTAACAAAAACGTAAAACGTTTATAACAAAAACACGTAAAAAATATGATTTTACATAAAATGACAGTTTATCAAATAGAGGTCCGAAGTACACCTGTAAATAAATAAGACACAACATTTGTATTTACATAATAAAATAGACATTTTAAAATAAACAGTGCCTCCATTTCTATAAAAAAACTTGAAGTATTGGTATAGCATGCACCGGCCAAGGCTGTGTCCTGTAAATTAAAGTGATTTTAATTATTAAATTAAAAAAAATACTAAAACAATAAATTAGAGCTTCATAAAAATAAATAAAAAAAAAAAACCGTATTGAATATTTTTTTAAATTGAGCTTGCCTTATTTTTCATTCAAATTGTTTAATATCTCGCTAAGGTATATACTCTATTCTATAGTATGGTCCAGTCAGCATCAAATATATTGTAACAGCCAAAGTGATCAAATTGTTCGGCACACCATATATTTTGTATAGCATATATTGTGTGACGAACTATTTGGCTACAATGGCTACTCTAGCTGATGCGATATATGTGATGCTGACTGTACATCTTGTTTGAACAATCATACAATATAACGTGTTTAACTACAGAAGGCACACGACCGTTCTTAATATCAATACCTTGTCCTCCGTTAACCTGCGGCTGCGTCAAATGCACCTGCTCCTGATTCTGCGACTGCATCTGCTGCAGATCAATGCCGACCTCCTTGCAGATGGGCGCGCAGAGAGCGCACAACAGCTGCTCGAGGCAGCTCTGCTCTGCGGGGGCGGCGCCCCCACCCCCCGCTACACCAGCTGTCCTCCCACCCCCTCCCCCGCCGTCGTATGCGGCGCCCTGGCGCATGGCCATCTCTGTCGAAGTTCACTAGTGAGAGCCGATTATCGATTATAGTGAGTCTGATTCTCTAGTCTGATTGAAAAGACTGCGTTTAGTACACTGTGAGGTAAATACGAGTTTAAGAGAATACCATTTGGACTGAGAAACGCGCCGGACAAGCAAAAACGGTTTTGATATATTATACCTTGTGCAATCTAAGGAGCGGTTTTTGACACCTGTCATCTCGGTACATTTTATAGCCTAAAATCGATTTTAGGTTATAAAATGTACTGAGATGACAGGTGTCAAAAACCGCTTCTTAGATTGCACAAGGTATAACGGCATATAGGTTCCGGGTACCTAATACATAATAATCTAGGTGTGTAAGAGTGTGAATGAAAAATATTTACAAATATAAGCGCAGTGGCCTATTTAATAAAGCTACAATTGACAATTTACAAGCGCTAGTCTCTTTCTAATACATAAGGTTAGAAAGAGACTTCCGCTTGTAAATTGTCACTTGTAGCTTTATTAAATAGGCCCCAGAGCGCGCATAGCAGCTGTTCGAGACAGCTCTGCTAGGGGTGAGGGCAGTGACACCACCACCTGTTATATTACCACGCCCTTGGCCGAATTTTGCAATTGAATTTAATTTTAATTGTGTTCCCCTCTTAAATATTCTTTAAGTGTTAGGCTTCACTACTAAAAATAAAACGATATCAATATTTCGTACTTTGAGAGGCAAACACGAATTTATAGGATAACTGCGTGTTTATTTAGCAGCAAATAAATGAAAAACATAATACAGTGCTGTGATTATCAGGAGCAGCTGTGTATATTTGTACATTTATCAAAAAGAAAAGATATAGCGAAACAATCTTAAACGAACATACATACATACATACAATCACGCCTATATCCCAAAAGGGGTAGGCAGAGATCTCGGATTACCATTTGCTACGACCAATGCAGCAAAACGGCTCTCCGTGAGCCACATCTCGCCCCCATGAAGAACGAGACGTGATGGGTGGCGAACCGCATCGCCGCCATGTGGATGACCATTCGATTATTAAATAAATCACCACAGCGTTTTCACGAGCAGTATGGATCAGAGGTTCCCTTATCCCTTAATAGTCGCCTCTTACGACTCCCGCAAAACGAGACGGGGTGGCACTATTCTAAAGCCGGGGCCACGCAGCAACGAAACCGCTCTTAAACGAAATAGCTTCAAAATAGGTATCCACCTACAATACCTTTTTATATTATGTGTCAACAGCACGAAAATCATTAATTTTAACTTATGGAAACCGCAAAAACCAATTAAATATAAGCTTTCTTAAAATAAAACATGGCATTTGATAATAGTTTTGCGGCTACTAAAACTACTTAAACACGGAGAATTATTTTACTAGAAACCAGTAAAAAAATAGTAATTCGCAGGACAAGGAAACGTTTACTAAACACAAGTAAAAGTTTACTAAGAACAAGTAAAATATACTAAAAACAAGGAAAGGGTTTACTTGTTTTTAGTAAACGTTTACTTGTCATGGGAATTACTACTTTTTACTTGTTTCTAGTAAAAAAAAAATCTCCGTGAAGATTTGAGCAATCATCTCTTAAACTTCAAGAGGGAGCAGGTCGTTAATTACTGTTTTATTTGGTAATTTAGAGATAAAATCCTCTTTAATCTAGTTTTAAAAGAAGATTGCTACAAAACGATATCTAGTAACATCTAATCATCTTACAAATAAAATACTTACATAATTTGAACCACGGAAAGCAACTGAACGACAAGTAAGCGCATTTAACTCGACACAGTAAGCATATTGTTATAACAATGAAAGCTCAAAAATGGGCATTTTAAATAAAATCATTAATATCATTAAATAAAAAACTTATACAATTTGTAATTTCTTAAAGTTATAAACGCGTAGATTTGATATGGGTAGTATAGTATATGTATTAAGTTTTAGGTGTTTATTAACACAATATTTTGTGGGTTCACAGTCATATATGTGCGTTATTATTTAGTTAGGCACACTTTTTTTTTGTTCATTATTGGCTTGAAAATAGTTTCCATAAGCAAATATAAAAAGAAAACAAAGCAAGTTTGGCTTAAGCACGAAAATACGTTTTCTAAAATATCCAAACTCTAGAAGATCCAGTCCCATAATACGCAAATCTAAAAATATCCTTTTTCCAAAATATCTTACAGTTGACGGAATGAGTGCTTATACCAAAAAGTGAGACCGAAAGAGAAGTCAACATAATATAGTGCATCTTGTTTTGATTGAAGAGGTGATGACGTCATCACACAATAATGCCAACATGGCAATAAGTCAATACGTGTTAGTGTGAGTGAGAGACCGCCTCTACTTTGATGCTCTCTTTCGAACCCCATGTTTTAGTAGAGCTATCTCACTAGATAGTTTTATCTTATATACCTCCTTAATTGTATGTGAATCCTAAGAAATTTTAAATAACATTTGAATGATAATAAATAACTTATACGATGCAATCAGGCTTACGTCATGTAGTGACAATGTCTACCTGCAATACTATGCGCTCTTTTGGCACGTAAAGGATTATTTACATGTCTTCGATTATTTTAGATGTAATTCACTGATTCCTAAAGTCATAGAGTTGATAATTCATTAACAATAATTAGAGCTCTGGAGGGCAATTTTTAAGAGTCAAGCGCTCGACTCAGAAACGGTGAAAGGATATTTTACAAACAATAACGATAGGAAATAAATACTGTGATTATTAAACTATTAATTTGACGCGAAAATAATGGTGGTAACCCTTCGTGTGGGATTATTTTTCACGTTAATATTAATTTCGAGCGTTCGAAAGTTAAAAATCGGCGCCCTGTCACCATGGCTGTCACGTTCTAACAAGTGTGTAAGTGCGAAAGTGACGAATGACGCGATAGGTGATAAAATGGCAACCATGGATGGCCTTCTGATCCTATTATAACGTCGTATTTCAATACAATGAGGTTGGCAGCTGTCAACGGTTTGGCCAGATGGCGCCAGCATAGCTTGTACCTGTCACTAGTATCGTTGTATGAGATTTGGAAAGCGAGCATGCAGGTCAGAAAATTCCAAAAAAGAAACAAGAATTTGACAGTATTGGTAGGACTGACAGGTACAAGCTATGCTGGCGCCATCTGTAAAGACTTTCGACCAGCCAACCCCATTGTGAAAATATGCCCGAAACGAGCTCTCAACAGAAAAACCATACAAAAGTGATCACGTACCTTCCCTCATGGCGTAGTCCAGAATCTCCTTAAGCTCCTGCCAGTCGACCTCTCCGTCGGAGCCGGCGAGACGGTTGAAGAATTCTCGGATAGGATCCGTTGGTTCGGGGCTCGGGGCTATTTCTTTCACCTGGATATAAAGTTTGGGTTTAAATAGAGAATATTTCTGTCCGACAAAGGGACCACTTTGTCGATATGGAGTTGCTAGTATTTTCTAAAACTACGCTTTATCTATTAGTCAAAGAAAAAAGTGTCCTTGTAAAGTGACAAGGTGGTCCCTTGCACTAAACTCGTCCACATTTTTTTAGTAGACTTATTTGCTTGGTTGCTTTATATGGATTTAAAAAATGGAAAGTTTGCAATATTTTCTTAAGGATCACAGTTACAGCGGTTTACATAATTTAATGTAATTAGGTAGATGGTAACATATGTATAGGGTACTTTCCAGTAGATAAACTTAAATAATTGTTTTGTTGCATTCATAAATTCAAAATTTCAAAAATACACGGGAAAATCCAGATGTAACATGTGTTTGCGCTTTAAATGATTTTATAATGATTAAAATAAACTTTTATAAAGAAGATTTATTCATGATATAGTATTGTGACGTCACAATATTAGTCTCCCGTAATATAACAAATAAACTTCATATAACAAATCATTTTGACGTTTCCTAAAGAGTAGCTGATTTGACTTCATGTGAAAGTAGCCTATTCTTCGCGTAATTCTAAAAGAAAGAATAATTTGTGATGTATTCAAATAAAAGGTGCCTCATTCTCGGTGGTCGATAAGGCGCCACTGTCATGAAAACTCATTTAGAAATAAACCTTATCAACAACTGACAATGCGGTATACCTTTTAATTGAAAACGTCACTTTTTTTACTAATGTAATAAGTACCAAAAGAGCAAACGATCCTGATGTACTATACAGAGTGTTTCCTGTAACATGAGCAATAAATTAAAACGTAGATTCTACTCCTCAAACAATAAAATATTTGTTCAACAACTTTAAAAAAATATGTATTTTTTAGATTGTCTCTTTTTCATACAAACTAAATAGTATTTTCAATGTACGTTAAAATCCGTCCAATTGACATTGCTTGTCAGCCTTGTCACCTTACAGACATAATCAACTTCCGAATACATTGCGTGTTCGAATAAACTTTAAAGTGAAATAAAAATCAAACCTTAAGTTATTTTTAAAAGTTGCTGAACAAACGTTGTCTGGCGTGAGGAGTAGAGTCTACGTTTGAATTTATTGCTCCTATTACAGGAAACACCCTGTATATAATCGATCAATTTTTCAAGAAAGCGTCAGCAAAATCAAAATAATCAGTGTTTAATATTTCCGAGTTACAAAAATTTTACTAAATAAGTTTTTATTTAATTTAAACATACCCTGTCATCAACGTCACCCATGCCCACATCTTCGTCGTTTTCACTGAAAAAAAAACCAATGATAATTTCATGACATTTACCAAACGTAAACATTAAAGGCACTCTGAAGAACAAATCAAATTATTTTAATAAATATTCTGTGACCCAGGTGGCCAAGTTGTTTAAGAGTCGCCAGGACGCTCGCGTGAACTCGCGTTCCCATACAAACGTAGTTCAGGGGGGGTGATTTTTGAGATTCGAGTACTCGAAAGTGACATTTACAACTCAGAATGAAACGATGAAATTATGTTTTAAAAATAACAGCGATAGGAATTTGAGATCATGAGTATTTCAACTATTAATTTCATGTGAAAAAATTGGCGGTAAGCTTTTGTGTGCGATTATTTTCGAGCTTAAACTTTTTGAATTCGGGCGCTCGAAAGTCAAAAATTGGCCCCCAGCTCTCATTTTAAATCGAAATTTGGCATGGGCATTCTAGTAGTACAGATTTATGTAGGACATTGGTTTTCGTTGCAAAAAATTGTAACACAAAGAAAATATAGCAAAAATAAGTTTTGTATGTAAATCTGTATCTGGCTGTATTTTCTTTGTATTACAATTTTTAGCAACGAAAACGAATGTCCGACATAGACGAAAATGCCCATACCAAATTTCGTGGTTCTAAAGCATGTCGTTTTAAAACGCGAGCGTCCTGGCCACTCTTAAGGCGTCGGCCGCGAATGCAGAAGACACCGCAGCACCGCAGGCCTAGGTCACTTTTCTTTTACCCTTGTTGTTGTTTTTGTTTGTTGTTGTTGTTGTTTGTGTGACATCTATATAAGTTTATTAAAGGCACTCATTAATACAATGTAAATTATGCAAATTAGTCCATAGATAATACCTGATCAAGTGATTACCACTACAGTGGTACTAAAAGACATCTTATTTAGGGATCTAAGGCGGCTTTCACACTGCTGCGGTTTCCGCATGCGCCGGTGTCACGCTTACATACCGCCGCCGCATGCGGTTGCGGCGCCAGTTTGATATAGTGTAAGGCGATTATCACTATAGTAACTTTATTTTACTACTATAATAATAACTCTTAAAGGTCGTAGTAATCTACGTGATATGATATCTAAAAATTGAAAACATACTAGTTGTTCTGTGAACCGTAGACTTCGGAGCATTTTCTCCCCTTTCCCCCCTCCCTCGAAACTTTTTTTTTACAACGATCTCTAAGGAAGTGTGGGCTTGACCTTTTACCCGAAAATGAATGAAATCCGTCCATAAATAACGCGACAACAAACTTCCCCCCTTTCCCCCTCATTTTCCCCCCAATCAAAACAATGGCTCGACAATTTTTAGCACGTACATGCCTAGTTTCATCGAAATCGGATGAAAAATGCGACCTCTAGACCGACACTGACCAACCAACCAATACACACACATCAATCTGCCAAATCGTCGTACCAGTGACCCCAGACCCCAGACCCAACACGCACCCGCGCGCCCGTGCGGCCTCTCCTTGTCAGTTAAAACGGAGACGTTCGTCGCCTCGCTACGCTCGGCTCCTCAGTCAATTATACTTTAGTAGTTTAACTATTGTTTGTGATTTCTGTCATACTCCGCGTCAATCGAAATTATATTCATTCACAAACGAAATTATTCATACTCACGTAATATTTGTTAAGTTACGTCCACAATTATTCCCCCCACCCCTTGTCAAATGAGTAAGTAGTTACACTTTGTCGACTCTCCCTTAACGTGTGACGTAATCAATGGATGACCCCCTAAGGGGTTGTTTCCCCAGATAAGTTTTAACCAAATAACCAGATAACCTCAACCACTAGATAGATCATAAGTGCAACACATCGGTACTCCCGTACTCATTTTGTATGAGAGCGCGACCGCTTATTTCAGTTGAGTTAACATTTTTGATCATTACTCATGTGAATTAAAAATATCCACAAATATCAAGTTACAAGGGTGAACTTGGATTGTTATACTACAAATTGGTTTTGAATACTATTATTGAGATGTCGTGTTCGAAACGTAGAAATTTACGAATTAAATTGCGCTTATGTGTGGTGACCTCGTGCTTCCTGTAAAAGCTTAATGATGAGGTGTCTGTGTAGTCTGGGCCAAATACTCACGCCATGTTGTTGCACTTTTCAGAGAACACTCGCACCAAGAACTCTCCCTCTTCGTCAGGCTCGAAGGTAGACGGCACGATGACGTAGGACCCGGGGGGAAATTTGAATCTGAGACAAGGGAAATTGAGCTTTAATGCCATGCGAATATGGTGCAAATTCATTTATGAAACAACTCTTAACCCTTCGTATGTCTAAGCACTGATCAGTGCGCATGAATTTCCCTAGGTATCTACATTAAGCTATGTCTGTATGAGGTTAGCTTAAGCAACGCCTGCCACCCCTTTTGGGAAAACTAAGAATATTAGGATAAATAATGGTAAATCTCCAATAAATCTTATTTTGTAAAAGGTAGCCAGATCTTTTAACTTATTCGCACCCTCCGTTGAGATTAAAAGTCCATTTTGTTCTCAAACCTTCCCTTTTATCCGGTATTTGTGAATGACAAGCTGGAGGGCCTGGCGCCCGAATTTAGATTTGAATATTAGTTTATTTGCAATTTTTGGTCCCCAGCCTGTATTCACACCTACTCTACTTTGGTGAGGTTCACTCGAGGTGCTTTCTTTCTTTCTTGGGGTTTTCTTGTGCTGCCGCCAGTGTTGTTTGTTTTTTTAATTTAATCCCTCTCAATCCACTGGAGGAGAAGCCTACCCAAAAATGTTATTATTCCACCTCGCGTGACCTAACTGATTTCTTAGATTGAACGTTCCGAGTTCGCCGGGAGCTCTCCCCGGCACCCAGTAAGTATCTCCTGGACTAGTTAACTTGTTTACATGTTAAATTTCTTTTGCTTCATAACTTATACAATACCTATAATGCATTAGACAGCACCATTACTGGTTAGAAATCCATTATTTTCATACAGATGACTCAAGCTTGACTACCGTGATAATGTGGGATAGTTTGATACACTGTCAATACTTTATTGACGTACCGTCAGTATTTTATGGTAGACGATCAAATATTTATTGATGTACCATCAATATTTATTGACGGATTGTCAATAATGTTTGTCAATTTTTTGACACACCTGGCGCTAACTTCTCTCAGGTTGATAAACGCCTGCGATCTTCCCACAGAGGCGTTATATTTGAAGAAGTTGATGTCCAACGGCTTAGGCACGTGGCCGTAGTCGGGCAAGCGGTATACAGCGAAGCCTATGGTCAGACATTCGAGTCCTTGGTGGCGTTGGGAGCGACGATTCTTCTGCATAAGTGCCACGATTATCTAGAAATATAAGACATACCTAATTTTAAACAAAAAAAAAGAACCGAATTCACATAGGATCCGCTATTCCAAGAGGAAGTGGCCAAATTGCTGTAAAAAATAGTGAAATCACTATAGGTGTGCCTATAATAGTTGAAGATCCCATCATCAGTTCTGGACCTGGTGACAGTGGGGCCAACTGTGAAGTACTCTTTCAAACTCTTTCAAACAAAAAAAGAATTTTCCAAATCGGTCCAGCCGTCTTCGAATAATCGGTGAACATACATAAAGAAAAAAACAAAGATCCCCACGAATTGATAACCTCCTCCTTCGAAATCTTGAAGTCGGTTGAAAAGAAATAAGTGTCTGTAAATAATGTATGAAAAGTAAGTAAGTAAATATTCTTTATTGCACCAAAATACAAGAGTAATAAAAAGAAATATTACAATAAACTTAAAATTAGGTAACAACAGGCGGTCTTATCGCTAAGAGCGATCTCTTCCAGACAACCTTTGGATAGCAGGAATGAAAAGCATGATTTGAAGCGGGTAAAATAAGAGGCTTTTGGATTTGTAACAATTATTTAGGTACCTGCAACAGTATTTTCCTCAACGAAATGGACTGTACAGTCGGCAGCAGAAGTAGCTAAGCGCGTGAAGTGGTCAAAATAATCTTGGCACGACTCTAATTCCAGGAGAATAAGAGCGTGTGAAGGTCATTTTCCTCACCCGGTTAGCTACTTCTGCTGCTGACTGTACTAAAATTATATTTCTTCTGAGAAGAAAATAGATTTTCTATGTATAATATCCATACCCCGGAGTTTTCGGTGCGGGAATGATTACCAAAAGATGAAAGTAATTACCAAACTATGAATTAAACGTAGACCAGGTAATAAGGTCCAAATGTGCTTAGAAATGTTAAATTAGTATCGTTTTTTACCGTTTTTACCTGTTATTTGGCTAGTGTATAACATTCCCGCACCGAAAACCCCGGGGTATGATAATATCTATAATCTATATATAATATTTGGGTGATTCAACTTTTCAATGTTTTTTAGGTAGATTTCGAAAATCGAGTCTACCTATTCATTTCTTCGACACAATCGAATTTCGAAAAAAATTCTTTACAGAAGGTCTAGTTATGACTCCCGGATTCCAAAATGACCACTGGTTCAAAAGTTTATATATATATATATTTCGCGATATCCGCAGCCCGATTTTGTCATCACGATAGTGGTCGCATCTTTGCTCCGATTGCTTTCAAACTTGGTACAAAAATCGCCCTGGTTGATACCTAGGACAAGTTCGTGAACGGGCGGAATAGGGCCAAAGGGACGGCTAGAGCTTCACTTTTTATGAAATCAGTTTTTCGGAAATAACTTTTTTCCTATGGAAAATATACCATCCGTTTTCTTTTATATGGCGTGGGACCTGAATATCTATAACTTTCTAAATCATATCTTTAAGAAAATATCGTTAATTTTAGTCAAATTTAAAAAAAACCTAAATTTTTCTAGAGAAAATTCATAACTCCTAAACGGTGAATAATTTTATGTCAGCAATATTTTTTATCGAAAGGTCATTTTTTTCTCTAAAATATTCAAAAACTATGTCTGTCGGAAAATGCATAGTTTTCGAAAAAAAAATGAAAAAGAAAATCTGAAAGTGCGGATTTTGGCCTTGTTTAGCAGGTCAAAATTCTTGTGTCCGACTTTTACTGTTAAATGTTAAATTCATGTTAATATCACATAGGTCGTACTAAAAAAAATTGTAAAAAAAAACTTTGAACTGGTATCCCATGCGGTACCATGCAGCGCCCTAATCCATTCAACCACAAGGACAAGATGCGAAATCTACCTGTGCGTTCCCCTTGCGGGGACGGATTATTTTACTCTGTCCCCGTTGTCCATGCATGGGACATCAAAATATTTCATGAAAAAGGTTTAGTTGTCTAAGGCATAACATAATCGGTGATCGGGAACGACGGGAACCATTTTTTCTAATTCAGTTATCGATACTGAACAACTTTTAGTATGGGACCAACTTTGAAATCGCAAACATTTTTTGGCTTCCCCGTAGAAAACGATAACACTTGATCGGGCGAAATGTATGAAACAGACAAAAAAAAATTTTTGTTCCAGGGTAAAAATTGTTCAGTATCGATAACTGAATTAGAAAAATTTGTCCATGATCACCGATCTACCATGTAGTATATTTAATAGTCCAACCATAGCAACGAGGTGCACTAAAAAGTTGACTGACCCATATATTTAATACCAGAGACTATAGATAGTGTACTACTAGTACGCTATTTGTTACTAGGTGGAGTAGCAGTGCAGGTGACATTTCTTCTTACAATTTCGGTATCTTTAGGCGGCTTTCGGACAGAGGGCACAATCGACTTGAGCTTCAAAAAGTTCTTAGGCTGTGGTCGTCTATATCTCTATAGTCTCTGCTAATACATTGACTCACGGTACACTTGTTGTCGTCATCGTCTTCGTCGACATCTGTCAGAGTGACAGTGTACTGAGGGTTGCGCCAGAACGACTCCAAGTAGTTACGGCAACCGCCCGCAGTCACGCCTGCCAAATATAATTAAAATATATAATAACTCACAAAAACATTTTTGCAACACAGTATTATTGATGACTGTACCTACCTAGTAGCATTATATTATATATGTAGTCATATAAATTACGTAAGTATACCATATTTCAGCTCAATCAGACACCAGGAAGTGGTTGAAATTTAACTTACAAGATTTGATGCACATAAATAAATAAAATAAATATACGGGCCCAAGCTAAATAAAACTGTAATAAAATAACCAAGATTTATCGTAAAGTACCTATTTGTGTTACTCATAATTATTGATGTACCAACACGAAGTTGAAATGACTCATGTGAAAATTTCGGAAAATTCTTGCATTATTGTATGAGCATTGAAACTTTCCATTTATTCAATTTCCAAGTCCTATATTTGTTATGAAATTTTCTAGGCATTTGCGAGATATTTTCTAATTACTGGAAAGTTTCTGCAACTAGAGCTTTGTAATAAAAATATTAAAGTTCTGACAGAAGCTCGATGGAAAAGTATGCGCTTGTAATTCGTTCTAAAAAGCCTTAATCCAGCATAAAAGTCGACGAATAGAAAATGTGCAAACCGGCCACGTGTTGTTTGTAAAGTGAAGCTATCTCTTTACAAAAAGCAAGGTTTCACCGTATAAAGTAAAGCTCTGAGGGCTATAATAACATTAATAACTTTTAATCGACCGTACACTTGTTGCACTACTTCGACACTGGCAAAATTCTCCCAATATGGACAGATGCCATTTATTTTTATAAAGAAACAAACAAACATTAAATATTACAGTCTACTTGAAAAGGCATCATTACTATCATTAGGCGGCCGGCTCTTACGCTTTTATAACTCAAATACAATATTAAATCTATACTACATACAACGTAAGCGCCTTCCGTCAAAAGGTACCTTTTTCAAAAGTGTCACCAATGCATTAACATTGCTTACCCCGCACCCATTCTCCTTCAAACACGGACATCTCCCATTTTTTGGTGCAACCTTCAGGGCATTCTTCAGGGTCCAGAGAGTCGGGGTTCAAATTGCAGATTTCCACTCTGTAATTAAGTAACACATTATTAACTTAGTATCATATATATTTCACTATTCTCTCTCCATTGTACAGTCAGCTGCAAAAATAAGTATCGAAACCATCATCTCATAAATATGTCCGACGACTTTATTACGTCAGTGTAAGAGCTTTAGGACATGTTTTTGAGTAATTTCACTGTAACCATATTTTTACACTTGACTGTACAGTCGCCATCAAATATATCGGAGCAGGACGCACTTTATTGTGACCACCTTGGCCGCTCCGATATATCTGATGGCGACTGATGTTTACACTTTATTAGTACCAATACCTTTTCTGTGATAATGTTTTCAACTGACTTCAAGATTTCGAAGGAGGAGGTTCTCAATTCGTTGGGATCTATTGCAATTTTTTTTCATGTTCACTGATTATTCGAAGACGGCTGGACCGATTTGAAAAATCCTTTTTTTGTTTGAAAGACTTCACAGTTGGTCCCATTGACACCAGGTCCGGATCTGATGATGGGATCCTGGAGAAATCGAGGGAACTCTTCAACTATTACAGGCACACCTAGTGATTTCAGTATTTTTTACAGCAACTCGGGCATTTCCTCTTGGAAAAATGGAGCCTAAGTGAAGTCGGTTCTTTTTTTGTGTATTTTTTTATGAAACTAATAGCAAACGAGCAGACGAGCCGCCTGATGGGAAGCGGTCAACGCCGCCCATGAACGTAAGCAACATCAAGGGAGCCGCTTATGCGTTGCTGACCTTTGACTTGACCCTGTACGCCCGCTTCTTGAAGAACCCCATGTCAAAGCGCAATGGAAACACCTCGGGAGGCAGCTCATTCCACATTCCACACGTTATAGGTAGAAACGAGCGAGACGCCTATTTATTTTTGGTATACCAAGCGTCTAGGAAGTGAGGATGAACATTGTTCCTTTGGCGTGCGGTGCGATGATAGAAACGTGACGATGGCACCAGATCAAAAAGTTCCAATAATACCTAGAGAAGTGCGTGCAGAAGTCCTTGAAAGACATCCAGAACTCTCCATCGTCGTCGAAGGTCAGCCCCAGCTCCTGCTTCTCTGACTCGGGGATGTAGCGCCATTCTGGGGACCTGATGAAAAATATGATAATATACAGGTTGGATTTTCAAAATGGTTCTCAATGACAAAAATGATATAAGACTAAGGAAACCTTCCGTAAATTGAAATCTTGAATTCATAATAGTTAAATACACGGTGCTCGTGAGCATTGCGAGAGATTTTAACCACGAATTCCTGAGGCCTTATGGCCTCAAATCAAATCAAATCAAAAAGGCAAAAACAATTTTTTTTTCTTTTTTTTTCGATTTTTCGAAAGCTTTGGGACATAAAAAAATAATTCTTATTGATAAAACTAACGACTAAAATAAATTGGTACATTTTTATTCGTAAAAAATGGGTCACGAAAAGTATTTTTTCGCATTTTGATATCTGTCAATAAGGATGTCTAGACCAGACCCCATAAAGAGTGAAATCTCTATCAAAAAAGCGTTATTCACTGAGTTACAATGTTTTTTTATTTAATTGGTAAAAACTCTGAAACTAGGCCAATTCCAGAAAAGTTTGTACGGCGTTTTAGTCTCCAATTACGATCAGGAATACGCTGTTTAAATCCCTCGCAATGCTCACGAGCACCGTGTATATTCTGGCCACCCAATACAGATAACCTCAACCACTAGATAGATCACAAGTACAACTCGGGGTCACCACGCATCTGTGCTCCCGTACTCATTTTGTATGAGAGCGCAACCGCTTATTTCAGTTGAGTTAACATTTTTATCATTACTCATGTGAATTAAAAATATCCACAAAAATCAAGTTACAAGGGTGAACTTGGAATGTTATACTACAAATTGGTTTTGAATACTATTGAGATGTCGTGTTCGAAACGTGGAAATTTACGTATAAAATTGCGCTTATGTGTGGTGACCTCGTGCTCCCTGTAAAAGCTTAATGATGATGTGTCTGTGTAGTCTGTGCTACCCAACGAACGCAGTAGCAATGTACAGCGAAATAAAATATGACAATACTAAGAATCAGTGAAAAAATCACCAAGGAACATCAAAATCTATTTTTTTTTTACTATCAATATTTCTGCCCCTTTCATTAGGTGACATTTACTATGTGTAAGAAGTAGACAGATAGACTTCGTTTCGTCGAATGTGTCATCAACTGTAATGTAACATTACAGTTGATGACTAATGTAACAGATAATCTGTTTGAGACAATTGGGCAGGTGAAAACTTTTTGTAGAGGGCGCTGTTCCAGATTCTATATAATAAGTGAAAGAGATACATAAAATGAGAGAAAGAGACAGAAGATGACTGTTCCTTAACTAGTATGCAGTCGACAAGCGTTTCTTAAAAACCTTTTATTTGTAGTGTATTTCAGAAACCGGCTTTCCTTGGGTCAGGCAAAAATCTATCTTAAATCAATGGAATAAGCCCTATGTCATTGAAAAACATTTCTCACTGTAATTATACGGTGGCTACACAAAGGATTGCCACATTGAATTGAATTTGCCGCGTTTTCAACCGACTTCAAGATTTCGAAGGAGGAGGTCATGTCATCAGTTCGTCGGGATCTTAGTTTTTTTTGCAATTTTTTTTTTATGTTCACCGATTATTCGAAGACGGCTGGACCGATTTGGAAAATACTTTTTTGTTTGAAAGAGTATACTTCACAGTTGGTCCCATTGTCACCAGGTCCAAATCTAATGATGGGATCCTGGAGAAATCAAAGGAACTCTTCAACTATTATACGCACACCCATAGTGATTTCACTATTTTCTACAGCAACTCGGCTACTTCCTCTTGGGATAGCGGATCCTAAGTGAAGTCGGTTCTTTTTTTGTTTAAAAATATCCTACTGACAGAAATAGTTTGCCAAACTACGTACTTGTCACTCCAGGGTCCGTTCCACTCAGCCTCGTTGCCCCAGGGGTTCCTCATCCTCAGGAGTGGGATCTTGCCCTGGCGGCCCGGGGTCTCGATGTCCACGTATTTGACCCGGGTGATGGAGTACGCGTGACCTCGGATCAGACCCTGGGGGGTCTCGGCTTCCAGAATGTGAGGGTCCGGCTGTGAAAGAAAAAAAAATGTTACCAAAATTAACGTAGTCCCACAGAAAGCTATGGCTTGTATTATGGGTAACTATTTATATGGCAATACTTAATGTTTTTATATAAAGCCTCGTTTATTTACATACACAGTTAATACAGTCAATTACTAAACCTAACACTCTTCAATTGCTACCGTTCCTTGTTGTTCCCGATGCAAAAGTGCCCATATCGCTCGCGGCATTACCGCGCTGGATAGCTATGGACAGCCTTTGCACCAGAAACGACTCGGAGGGGGGGTCCTCTCCCTGTTGCCTAAGCCGATGACTTAAATGTCGCGCACATACTTAAATACCTAGAAAAAATGCAAATAATTTAAATTTTAAATATATCCATTCCGAAATTAGTTTATTCTGACTAACCTAGGATGCTATTTAGGTCTTATACAAGAACGTAAATTTCTGTTCATGTTCAGTGTAATCTTCCATTGTAGTAAGAGAAATGTCACCTGCACTGCTATTCCACCTAGTAGCTACTAGTGTACTACTAGTAAGCTATTTGTTACTAGGTGGAGTAGCAGTGCAGGTGACATTTCTCTTACATTTTCGGCATCTTTAGGTGGCTTTGGCATAGATGGCGCAATCGACATGAGGTTCAAAAAGTTCTTAGGCTGTGGTCGTCTATATCTCTATAACGGTTGAAGTCACAGAAATATCTTATGTAGTATTTATTGTATAAAACTCACCTCAATACATCCAATTAGCGAGTTCCTCTTGTAAGCCTTCAAGTAGGATAGTATCGAAATTCGGTGGTAACTCCGTCAATTCGTACATTTCTGTCACGCCACCGGTGAAATCTTTCATTGTTCCTATTAGTATACGGATTATCACAAGAATAAACTAGTATTAAAACTCACCTCAATACTGATAAAAAAGATAAAAGATATTTATTCTTCAATTTAGGCACATTACAATGCATTTATGAACGTCAGAGAGAAAAAGAAACTACCACCGGTTCTAACCCTACACCTCTGACCCGAGAAGTATTACTTATTACCGGCAAGAAATTCGGCGGGACTTATTTTTTCAAAACAGTAATACTAATACATTAAAGATACTATAAACAATAATGAGTAGTTCTTCAAGAAGGCATATCAAAACAGCTTGAGAGACAGACATGTACCTGCCAATTGTGTAATTAAAATGAAAAATAAAAATAAAATCCAAATCAAACTGCTTTGCAATACGTTTGATATTCTTTCTTACTTGAACTGTGTCCTCTAAATGTTAGATGATTTTATTGACTGACTTGTTAGCGAGTTCCTCTCGTAAGCTTTCAAGTAGGATAGTATCTAAATTCGGTGGTAACTCCGTCAATTCGTACATTTGTGTCACACCACTTGGTGATCTTTCATCGTGTCAATAAACTAGTATTAAAACTCGCCTCAATACTGCATCCCATGAGCGAGTTTGCATGAGCGAGCATGGTGTAGAAATCCGGTGGTAACTCCGTCAATTCGTACATTTCTGTCACGCCGCCGGTAAAATCTTTCATTGTTCCTATTAGTATACGGATTAAGTCAGAAGAATTAACTAGTATTGTATAAAACTCACCTCAATACTGCATCCCATGAGTGAGTTCCTCTCGTAAGCCTTCAAGTAGGATAGTATCGAAATTCGGTGGTAACTCCTTCAATTCGTACATTTCTGTCATGCCACCGGTGAAATCTTTCACTGTTTCTATTAGTATTACGGATTGTCACAAGAATAAACTAGTATTAAAACTCACCTCAATACTGCATCCCATGAGTGAGTTCCTCTCGTAAGCCTTCAAGTAGTATAGTATCGAAATTCGGTGGTAACTCCTTCAATTCGTACATTTCTGTCATGCCCCCGGTGAAATCTTTCACTGTTTCTATTAGTATTACGGATTGTCACAAGAATAAACTAGTATTAAAACTCACCTCAATACTGCATCCCATGAGCGAGTTTCTCTCGTAAGCCTTTAGCAGGATGGTATAGAAGTCGGGTGGTAACTCCGTCAATTCGTACATTTCTGTCACGCCGCCGGTAAAATCTTCCATGGCCTCACAGGTAGAACCGCCTTTTAGGGCTTCGTAAGAGCCGTGTAGTCTGAAACATTCAATTCTTGAGTATAAAAAAAGGTCTAATGAAATCGGGCTAAAAAGGAATCCCCTTATTCATAAACGGCCACTAAAGTTGAGAGATCGCTAATAATCGTTTGTCCCTTTCTCTCATATAGGTTGGACAGAAAGGGACAATTATCAGAGGTCTCTTAACTTTAGTAGATGGTTATGAATAAGGGGGTAATACATTACAGAACAGACAGGAGTGCGTTAAGTTAAAGGCTGCTTTTCCACCAGAGATGAGTGAGGATGCATTATGAGGAATGTGTTTGTTAAGAACAAATCGTAGAAATGCGTTACGCGAGAATAAACAAATGCAGCGATTCTATTGGTTCAGTTCAGAAACACATTACACGCAACACATCTTCGCTCATCTCTGGTGGACACGCTCCCTTATCCTTGGTTCTCATTTAGACTTTATTAATTATACTTTTATTTTATTTGTAATACCTTTAAAAACCCTGTAAACAGTTTTTGTAACAAATATCAAACTTAATGTAAGAATTTCTTATTTCCTCAAACATTTCAGTTCAACACAATCGGACCAAAAATTAAAATATTGAAAACGGCGGCCACATTTCATCTATCAAATGGGGTTGGCCGGTCGAAAGTCTTTACAGGTGGCGTCAGCATAGCTTGTACCTGTCAGTCCTACAATAGGGTCAAAATCTTATGTTTTTTGGAATGTTCTGACCTGGATGGGCTAGCCTTTAAGAGTCGCCAGGACGCTCGCGTGAACTCGCGTCCCCATACAAACGTAGTTCAGCTCTCATTTTAAAACGACATGCTTTAGAACCACGAAATTTGGCATGGGCATTCTAGCAGTACAGATCTATGTCGGTAATTCGTTTTCGTTGCTAAAAATTGTAACACAAAGAAAACATAGCAAAAATAAGTTTTGTATGTAAATCTGTAACTGGCTGTATTTTCTTTGTATTACAATTTTTAGCAACGAAAACGAATTACCGACATAGATCTATACTATTAGAATGCCCATGCCAAAGTTCGAGGTTCTAAAGCATGTTGTTTTAAAATGAGAGCAAAACTACGTTTGTATGGGAACGCGAGCGTCCTGGCGACTCTTAAGCCAAATCCCATACAACAATACTAGTGACAGGTGGCCTGGCGCCATCTGGCCAAATCGTTGACAGTTGCCAACTCCATTACGATATGATGTGACATGAAACGACTTACTTGGCATAAGCCTTCTCCAGCAAGGCGCTCCAGAACTCATTGGTCTCCGAGGAGTGAAGGAACACCAATTTGCCACGGTAGGTTGGTAGCCGGTCATCGATCACTACATCCACCCATCGCCCGTATTGCCAGAACCTGGGAGATCATTATAATTTATATACACGATACTAAACATCAAGGATAATATAGATATGGATTGGCGATGTCTATACTAAATCGCGTTCATCCAAACTTCATGTTATACGACTGTTTTCCATATTAAGTGCCGCAGCGCCATCTGTCGAGTCTGGGGTCGAGTTATTCTGTCAGCGATAATCCCTGAACAAAACATCAATCTAAAACACTTGGCGAACACCGTAGTCCGTAAGGGACTGCAACGGCGGGTCTGGGTGACGGTGTGGTTTACCGCGGCAAACCAAGAGAACCGTGTGAGTGGATGACAATGGGAGTCGGTGTGTGTGGTGACCGATAGATGGCGCTAGTGCGTTAGCCTGAAACACGGGAACGCTATTTTGTATGGACAATGTCAATCCATATCTACTTATATTATCCTTGCTAAACATTAACATATGTAGACGTCATATACATCGTCATATACATACATTAGGCTGAGATCGAACCAGTGTCCTCTGCATTCGCGGCAGACGCCCTAACCACTAAGCTACCCGGATCACAGCGGCACCGGTCGAATTTTCCAGTGTATATGCAATATTTCTAAATGCTAAGGCGCATTTGGACAATTATCTAAGGCACAACGTCATGAGTTTTTACCTCCGATCACTAGTTTTTTTTTTCTTTGTATATGACATCTACATAAGTTTAAAATGTATACAGTCCGTGAGCTCTAAAAAGAACCTTCGGGTTTTAGAAAGAGACGTCGGGTATCAATCAACAGTGACGCATGAAAAAACAGAACAGCAATATTACCTTCGTGTGTCATCGTTGATTCCCGAAGGTTCTTCTTAAAGCTCACGGGCTGTATGTCTACTTAAAATAAACAAATCAAAATATTTATTAAAAATTACTATGTTCTTCAGTTGATACTAAACATCTTAAAAATACGATTAGTTTTCCTTTTATGCATTAAGGATTAAATAAATATAAATGTTAGAAATATATATACTAACCGGAAATGGAAGACACCCGCATACTCTTCGTCGAAGCTTTGATCGTCGGGTACAACTTGGAAGAACAATCTGGAAATAATATACATTTGAGAATTATTAATATAATAATATGGCCCTGTACGTAAAATAAGATATGGCCGATATGGGTTAATTTTTCAACCGGCTTCAAGATTTCGAAGGAGGAGGTTATCAATTCGTCGGGATATTTTTTTTGTGTTCACCAATTCGAAGACGGCTGGACCGATTTGGAAAATTCTTTTTGTTTGATAGAGCATATATACTTCACAGTTGGTCCCATTATACGTTTTTTTTTAGTTATTGGTCCCATTGTCACCAGGTCCAGATCTGATGATGGGATTCTGGAGAAATCGAGGGAACTCTTCAACTATTATAGGCACACCAGGGCACACCTATAGTGATCTTGTTATTTTTTACAGCATCTCGGCCAGTTCCTGTTGGAATAGCGGATCCTAAGTGAAGTCGGTTCACAACAATCTCCTAATTCGCCTTGCTGCTCGTCGAAGCGGCTGTACCCTTCTACGAACAACTACTAGTCGTATAGTCATATAAAGACTACAAATAGCGGATCTTACTTTCTGTGGAGCGTGCGGTTGGCAACGGCGGCCAGGAGCCAGCAATCTCCCAACTCGCCTTGCTGGACGTCGAAGTTGTACCCTTCTACGAACAACTATTAGTCGTGTATTTATGTAAATACTACAAATAGCGGATCTTACTTTCTGTGGAGCGTGTGGATGCCAACGGCGGCCAGGAGCCAGCAATCTCCCAACTCGTCTTGCTGGATATCGAAGTTGTACCCTTCTACGAACTACTACTAGTTGTGTATTCATGTAAATACTACAAATAGTGGATCTTACTTTCTGTGCAGCGTGAGGTTGGCAACGGCGGCCAGGAGCCAGCAATCTCCCAACTCGCCTTGCTGGACGTCGAATCGGCTGTACCCTTCTACGAACAATTGTGGGTCGTCGCATATCTCCTGTAAAAGATACATTATTGTATGACATGAGTGAGAATGCATCGTATTAAATTTGCCGCTACGCCCGTGGGCGGCAAATCTGACTTACCGCCCAGAGTGACTTTGGAACTTTATGTATATTATGTATATCTCTTTAGCCTTTAAGGCCCCAGTTGTACATATATCTACATGAAAGTTAAATACACTCTCAAGTTGGTAATGCACTGGGGAATATTTTGACAGTAACTCATATTTTCAATTAACACAAATGATTTTGAACCTTATTATAAAGAAACTAAGAATCACATTCTAAGCATAAATAAGCATAATTGCATTGCATTCTAAGCATAATTGTATATGGTAGCTAAATCGTCTCTGCATTTATAAGGGTTATGTTGCTGCTGGAATTTTTGTGATCTTACTTAACTTATCACACATAGGTACTCGTTAATTTAATATTTTAACTTATTTAACGTTAAATTACTTAAATTCCTGTGTTGGTACGCGGATTAACATTACCTATTCTGTTATATTTTTCCGTAAAGCTGTGCTATCGAGAGTATCGGGTGTGATAAAAATAATTACTAACTTTCCCACAGTAAAGTAATTTTCATTAAGATTGTACAATATCAACAAATGTTTGAAAAACAGTAAAATACAAAACAGTAAAAATGACTGATTGAACATTACTAATTTAATTATTGAAAAACAAGTACTAATTTATTAGGGCGTTTTCGCATTATCCGTCCGATCCGAATCCGATCCGAACCCGTGAAAATAATATCCGAAGTAGCCGTAGAACTCTTTCTATGGTAGTTTACGGACTAGATCCGATCTCCGTCATCCGATTTCTTTCCGTCATTCTAGAATCTCCATTTCGGACAAGATTTTTGACGGATCGAAGTAGCCTTAGTTAAAGCCGAGTTGCGTACGAGAAGAGAGGCAACGGAGCGGGCGGAGTATGCGCCCCCCCCCCCCCCCCCCCCCTCACAGCATAACATGTTTTACAAAACAGTAAAATTTACTGCATTTATCGTTACGCTCCCCTGGAACTGTTTAAAGCAGTAGACGTTAATGGTTTCTTATTTTTGTCAGTGTATCTACTTAAAGTAAATAATCATTATCCTTCCCTGGCGTAAGATTACCTAATACAGTTATAGTACAAAGAAACGTGTACTCACACTAGGTCTCAGCCAAGTTATAGGACGATCCAGGCGCTCCTTGTAATACAAGCTGCGATCTACTGCTGGGAACTCGGGGTCTTCGAACAGCCTGCCCTCAGAGAGACAGCGGGAACGGATGTCCTTGAAGTCTTGGTAGGTAGCTGGGCCGAACGAGGACGGTCGGGTTTCGCCGAGCTGGAAAGGAGACAATCTTTTTATTGATATGACCTTAAATTTATATATTACTGAACCGCGATGCTGCGTGGCCCGGCTTTAGAATAGTGCCACCCCGTCTGTTCCCGCGGGTGTCGTAAGAGGCGACTAAGGGATAAGGGATGATGAGACCTCTGATCCCTACTGCCCGTGAGAACGCTGTGGTGATTTATTTAATGAATAGTCACCCGTATGGCGGCGATGCGGTTCGCCACCCATCACGTCTCGTTCTTCACGGGGACGAGAAGCGGCTCACGGAGAGCCGTTTTGCTGCATTGATCCTAGCAAATGGAAATGCGTGATCTCTGTCTATCCCTTTTTGGGATGTAGGCGTGATTGTATGTTGTTATGTTGTTGTTGTGAACCGCGATTAGAATATGATTAGAGTTGACAATGGGGGTTATAATCTTATAGTCTTGTAAAGTCGCCATCAGCGCCGAGCCGCCAGAGTACTCAAAAATATCTGACCATGCACTTTATCGCCTTGACAACAGAGGCGTTTGTCAGATATTTGTGACCACCTTGGCCGCTCCGATATATTTGATGGCGACTATACTCGCGATAGAAACTATAGGCTTTGTGAATATAACCGGAATCTATTCGTCAACTTACAACTATCTTTTATGTTTTGTTTATGTACACTAATGCGTCACCTTTGTACGAAAGAAAAAAATACGACCTTACTTTAATCACAGATTTTCGCGCCCCACTTTTTTCCGCTGTTAGTAAATACTGTACTTTTTTCTTTTTAACTGTTGTTTCTCGACGTTTCGGAGCACTCTCATGGAGGCTACGCGACCCCTTAGTCGCGTGTTGTGACCCCTTAGTCGCATGGTGCGACCCCCTAATCGCAGGTCGCGACCCATACTTTGAAAGATCAGATAGAGGGTGTTTTACTATAACGAAATCTACGGTAACGTGTCTTTTTGGATGAGTAGTCTGAAACATTTACACGGGTAGTTATCTCCGGTAAATAGAATGACATTTAAACACAATACATTTTTGACGGTAAAATGTTTAGTACCTAACTAAACTAGTAGACCGCGCTCTTGTCATATGATTGGTCCGTCAATTTCAACTCAACCATTAAGCTACTTGTATTAATGTTATTACAATGTTATCGATTTATAACGCAGATTTTAATGTACAGATTGGGATCCATTGTTTAAGTGATTTTTATCACGTTCTATTAGGGATTGCAATCCGGATTATTCGAACTTCGAAAATCCGGATAATCCGCCAATTTTTCAATCCGTTTCTAAATCCGGATTTTTAAACCCAAATCCGAATTTTCGGATTTTTTGTTAAGCTATTATACAATTGCCTTTTGCACCGTTAAAATGTTCTGACTACTGAAAATACGCGTCAAGCGGGTAGAGGGGGGTTGTCTGGCCGTGCTGCCCCGGCTGCGCGTGCGCTCGCTCACTGTCGCTCACTTATAGTCCTAGCGGTACGCCTAAAAACGGTATGCTTAAAAGTATGAAAATCGGAACGATTGGTCTTTAGGCCATATGAATCAATTTGACCCGTAGCCCCAAAAAAAATCCGAGAGGAGTTATAACGTCATATTTTTTGTATGGGAAAAAAAAGAAGAAATTTATTTTTCACATACAAAAAAAGATGACGTCATAATTCCTCCCGGTTTTTTTTGGGGCTATGGGTCAAATTGATCCATATGGCCTAAAGATCAATAGTAGATGACAGTAGAGGCAGCACCTTGGATAAAGTCTTAGAGAGATGGAGAATCTACTGCTACGAACTCTATCGGGATGAAGAGGGACTTGACATGGAAAGAAGATGGGATGACCATAAACGAGAACCGGACTTACTGTTTGATGAAGTGCAAGATTCCATCAAAAAGTTGAAGCATAAGGCGGTAGGCCCTAATGGTGTATCAGCGGCTATGCTGCAACACATGGGCAACGAAGGTATGAAGATCATGCACCAAATCTGCAATAAGATCTGGAGCAGTGGTCAATGGCCAAAAGATTGGATGCAATCCGCTGTGGTGCCACTGCACAAAAAGGGTTCGACAAGAAGATGCGAAAACTACAGAACATTGTCACTAATGTCACATGCTAGCAACGTGCTCCTGCGCATACCTACCTAGACTACCAGATACCCAATGAACAGGCTGGTTTCGTAGCTAGGAAAAGGTACACGTGAACAGATGTTGAACGTCAGAGTTCTTATTGAGAAATGTCGCGAGTACAAGAAAGCGTTCGACTGCGTGCAATGGAGGGCTATGTTCGAGATGGGCGTGCCGGAACACCTTGCTTACTTAATACAGAATCTGTACCTTGATGGCTCAAGCTTCATAAAACTGGAAAACTATAAATCTAGCGATTTCCACACAGAACGAGGCGTTCGTCAGGGCTGCATTCTGTCGCCAAAGTTATTCAACCTTTATGGCGAATACATTATGATGAAAGCTCTTGAGGGTTGGAGAGGAGGTGTTTCGGTAGGTGGCCGAATGATTAACAACTTAAGGTATGCAGACAATACGACAGTAGTTGCGTCAAGTGAAGTGGAAATGGCGGCTCTTCTGAAGAAAATTGAAGAAGAAAGCGCTAAGCTAGGTCTCAAGATTAACCATTCTAAGACCAAAGTAATGGTAGTAGACAGGGCAAACAAACTCCCGTTACTGACGCACTCAGCGAATATGAAAGTCACCCAGTTTGTATATCTTGGGTCATTGATAACCAATGTCGGTGGTTGCGCCGACGAGATACGCCGTAGAGCTGGCATGGCTAAGAGTGCAATGGCTAATTTGGACAGGTTTTGGAAGAACAGAGGTATTCGTCGCTCAACTAAAGTACGCTTGGTAAAAGCCCTAGTCTTCTCAATATTTCTGTACGGTGCCGGAACTTGGAGCCTGAAAAGCTGCAATAAGGCAAAAATTTACGCTTTTGAAATGTGGTGTTGGCGAAGACTACTGCGTATACCCTGGACAGCCAGAAGAACTAACATCTCAATCTTAAGAGAGCTCAATATTGCCACACGGCTTTCCAAAGTATGCCAAGAGCGTGCCCTTAGGTTCTTCGGACATATTATGCGGTCTAGAACGCATGAAGTTGAGAAGCACATCATTCTGGGCCGTATGAATGGCAAACGTGCTCGCGGTGGGGCGCGGATGAGATGGTCCAACGCTGCAAAAAGGTCGGCTGGTGGCAGCCTTAACCGTGCAGTTCACATGACCTATGACCGCACGTTATGGAAACGAGCTACATGTGGTCGCGATCCTCAGCAGTGAGGGATCGAGAAAGAAGAAGAGAGAAAGATCAATCATTCCATTTTACCGAATTTCGGGGTGTACCGCTAGCGCTGGCGGCTGATGTTATTCGTTGTGGGTGTCATGTGTTTGTAGAAACGTTGATCATAAGACTATCACAGTAAATAAAAAGACTAATTTCTTATTAAAAAGTCGTTTTTTTTTATTTATTCCTGGTACCAAAAAACATTCCCTAAATCCGGATTTTATTCGAAGTTCGGATTTCGGCGCGAAAATTATCCGAAAATCCGGATTTTGTAAAATAGATTCGGATTTGCAATCCCTACGTTCTATGTGCATAAGTGTAAATTCAAGAATAACGATTATTATTTATATTTTAATGATTTTAAAAACATTAGGTACTGTGAAACTAATGTCTGTGCTGCAAGTTTTTCTTAACTTAAAGTTCTACAATTCTGCAGCTTTCCCAGCTACTAAAAAACGTCGGGTAAATAGTCAATTTCATATTTAAGTACTGATTAATACAAGGGTTTGTGGGGAAAGAGAGGCGCCATGGTTGAAAAGGGTATTAATGAATTCTAAGACACTTATTTTTCCGAAGAGAAATCAAACAAGCGAGATCAAGAAGCTGAAGAGTGTCCGGAAAATCAGTGTCGTGGAATGTATGAGCACCCATATAAACCATAAGACTTTCCGGACAAACTCTATCGCTTTAAAAACTCGTCGAAGTATTGTAAGATACCAGTGTGATTTTCAAAAATATTGTCGGTATACAAACAGTAGGTATTTGCAGACAAACAAAGGAACTAAATAAATTAAGCACAGTAAGTAGTTACCTATGTATTGTACCTACATAAATTTTTAAATCTGTAAATAAATCGAAACATCAGAATTATTTTAATTGTTGTTGAATACGAACCCAAAACAACTGCTCGCCCGTAGGCATTCGCATTTTGCTTCCCTTGTAAAAAGGTGGCATCCTCAACTTATTATCATGACTCGCTTCCACAGAGGACCACGTTTTCTTAACCTTCTCTGGTTCTTTAGTAAGGACAACTTTAGGCGACCCTAGAGTTGCCTTTTTAAAGACCATGGCTTTGTTCCTCATACCGTTGCTGTTCTCGACAACTGTTGCTGTTGTTTTATTAACTTCTTCTTTTACTTCCTTTTCTGTCGGCTGAACAACTTTGGTAGCCCAGAAAGGTTTATAACTAGTCTCCTTCCGTACATTAGATTGTTGGTACGTAAAATCAGAAATTTTCACTTTCTTCTCGAAAAGTCTGGAGAAAAATCCATTGCTTCTTTCAGAATAATTTTTAGATTTCCTCCCGAAAATTCTTCCGGATTTCGGTGATTTGATGGACACAGATTTTTTCCAAATTCCAACTGAATTTGACACTGCAGCACTTGCGTAAAACGCTTTAAGTTGACCTATATCTTTCTTGTCGAGTTTAACATACTCCACTTCTTTGACGGTCTTTTTTACGTCGGTTTCGTTATACATGTTAGAAACAACTGCTTTTGTTAATGCCATGTTTAAATCATTAGACAAAATCCTTTATTTTGGTCAAGGACTGATGATTAACTCAAATGCATTAACGGTTTGTATGTACTTAAACTGATGTCGTTTTCCGGTATTTATGTATTTTTAATTACTTTATTTCCTATATTTTAGTTTTAACGTATTATAAAGCGTATCACCACAAATTACTAGCAACTAAAACAATAATATGTCTGTCCTCGGCTCATACATCACAATATCGATTTTCGTTGTATATTAATAGATTCTTCTTCGATATTTAAATTACGTACAAAAGTTAAATCCAATAAGACACTAAAACACATTATCTGTTTTTTTTTCTAATATAAAATTTCACTTGGCACTGACGAAATGGCATGTATGTTACAGTTGGCCATCCAGTGGTAACTGAAGTTATTGACTGTCTGTAAAGTTGATAAGTCGCCCATTAACTGTAGTGGTAGCTTGTTTGTATATAACTTTTATGTGTGTTCCATGTTACGGAAACCCATGGGGATAACGATAAGGCCGGTCGAGTAGAGGAAGCTTGCGAATGTTTATTATTATTATTTAAACGGATTTTTTTAATGCTATCTAAAGGACATTACAAAGAGAGAGCCGGCATTATAGTTATATTTATGGCTGTTGTTGTCCTGAATACCAATAAAATAAAAAATAAATAAAATAAAATTAGTAACGTATGATAATATGACATTGCAAGAAATAATTACGTAAGTGTTGGTATCCGTCAGAGAGCATGAGCAGAATCTAGGTATTACATTCTTCTCTCTCTTTATTATAAATCCTAGATAGATATTTAGCGTTTTTGTTCATTATTTGTGTTTGCCCCAGTTGCGGGATAAGTCGGATAATACCCGGAAAACCTAGGACCTACATCACAGCAATTAGGTCAAAAAAACCCGGACAATTCCGAACATATTCTTTTATTAAATTTTTTATGGAGTATAGGCAGGCGTTTGACCACGATCTCACCTGATGGTAAGTGATATTCGATCTTTATAATAAAAAATGTTCCCAATTTTCCATAGTTTCCAGAAAATCACGCTCATAGAATAAAAAAAGGTTATACTAAAACGTGACTATTGGTAGAATAGAGAATGCTGGCATTTCTGGCGGTTCTGACGTTCTGAGTAGAATGAGCCTATAAAAATCTTGATCTTGAAGTAACAAGTTTTCGGGTTTTTTTATGGGAAAACACTCAGTTATAATTTATAATTATTAAATAGCATAAGAAACTGAGACTCGAACCGGTTGCTGTTTGTAGTTTCTCTGGGATATCTCATCCAATCATACAGAGAGATATTTGACTGTGAAAATTTGTTATCTGTCCACTGAACTGATGAGTCATAGAAAAACTTCGGAATAAAATGGTCCGGTTCAACTGCAAATGGACCAGCCTGTCAACCCGGCACCACGAACGCTGTAAAGTGTTCGAAACGTCGGGATCTAATTTAAATTCAGTATACGCGCTATAATCCGTTTAAAGTTGTTTTATTTCAAATGGATCGTCAATGCGATGAATACATTTGGTAGTCACCACTAGAAAAGATGTAAATCAAAATGCGAGTTCAGTCCAATATACCAGCACTCATGAGAACAGTAATTAAGTGGGTTAAATTAATAGGAGAGCGTAATTAGTTTAATCTTAGATTTGGACCGAATTTTGGAAATCCACCCATCCCTCAAATGAGATTCTGTGAATTTTTTGCCGCTCACCCTCATCCCCCAAATCTCCCGTGAGATTTTTCTTAGTGAAAGTTTATCTACCTTAGTTTTATTTATTATGTATAAGTAACACACGCAGAGATTAGTAAATGTAAATAACTGAATGTACCCATACCGAGGTTTATTTATGTAAAGACCTGCCTATACCAAAAGATGTTCCACAAATGTGATGATCATCAAAAAGTTCAGTTTATGCTGTACTGATTTAAACTCATACAATTTTCACTCATTATTATGACAAAAACGGGACCTTATCCCGTACACTTACTTTTATTATTTTTCTGACGTTTCGAGCATGTCGTAACGCTCGTGGTCGCAGGTAGACTAAGAAAAAGTAAGTGTACGCGATTAAGTCCTGTTTTTGTCATAATAATCAGTTTATGCTGCCGTGAATGACCAACTATAGTTCGATCACTAAGTTATCACGCCAAATACTGTGTCAAAGCGCTTTCATACATTGTTACTACCAAAACAGTACATCAAACTTAAGGCGGCTACCGACTATCAGTCCGCCTGATGATATCGGCCTGTCTGTTAGAACAAAAAATAGCCAGCTCCGAACAACTGACAGGCCGATATCGTCAGGCCGACTGATAGTCGGTGGCCGCCCTTAGCGAACTTAACAAGCTACCTAGCTAGTATTTAATATTAAAGCTTGTACTGGTGACTTCAGCACCACAGGGACTACACTGTCCCCATTAAACATCGATATTATAATTAAAACCCGCTGTGCTAACAGAAGCTTTTAAGCTAATTCTACTATAAAGCTCTACGGTTTAAACTTTTTTTCTAGTCCATGGTCGAGTATGTACGTGTGGCAAAAAAGTATCGATATAAATGATGGCGACTGTACATGTAATTAAAGTCAGATTGATATTTGAGTTTGTTTTTCACCATGTATTTATTCCTTTCTCAATCTCAATAATCTCATAGAAAAGAGATAACCTCGCGTTTGTGCAAATCTTTTACCTTTACCTATATCTCAGTGTTGTTTTATTGTTCTACTTATTTATGTGCAACAAAGTGATACATACATACATATATGCACCCCGCATGTCGCGTCAAAAAATAATAGGACAAATTACCTACCTACTCGTAATACGTTTCCATGCACATAGCCTGAGTCTAAAATACTTTGCTAGCAGAGAACCGTTATACAAGTGCAAATTTCTGTAGTAACGGGTTTTTGCAAATATATCTTATCTCTCATAGTCATATCTTACATTGTGTCATAACTCATAAGTTCTAAATCAATAGTCATAATGTAACTTTATAAGGATGCGTTCAAAATATCCGATAGTTTATTTACATTGATAAGTTATCAATGATAACGTATCTATCGCATGAATTTTGACTAAACTGATAATGTTCTTAGGTCAACTTTAGGTATTTTCAAGGGCATAGCGATAAACGTAATATTAGTCATGTCATATTAGTGCATACAAAACTAATAGGTACGGTTAGTTAAATAAACCCTTGGTCGGGGTTAGCTAGGTTCAATATTGTCTTAAATTTGGACTAAAATGGCGCACTACAAAGTAGCGCAGTTTAAAAAAACCTCTTCATTTCGGCGTTATCCTACAAATAATCTCTCTTTCGTATCCGTATTTAATTAATAACAGACATTCTGTTATAAATCATTATGATTTCAGTAAAGTTTTATATTCTCCGATTTATTGAGAAATTTTTGTACCTACTGAAAACGAAAAATCTCAGTCGGGTTAGAATTTTCTAAACCTTCTAGAGTAGATCAAACCTAGTAAAGCACAAAGTGTAAAAGGTTTTAGTTTTTAGTACTTAAATAAACTTGAGTAATTTGAGTCACTTAAAATATCAAAAGGATCATAAAGTCAATTACAGGTACTATTATTAATAATATACAGGGTGGATTTTCTTTTTGGGTCAGTGAGGGCAGCTACCAGATCCCGTGCTGCTACGTGAAAATGGTCTTAGAAGACCTTCCCTCGATTTCAAATTAATGAAGAATCGCATTTACAGATTTTGGAAAAAACATACAGGGTGCGAGAAAAAGGTCCCTTTTGCTAAACTTTTTTTTTGATGCCATTTGATCCCATTCCTATCCAGGATCAAAAGCTTGTATGGGAAAAAAAAAATTCCGGCTAGAAAAGCCACAAATCGGTCGTATGGGAAAATGTTTAATCGATTTGTGGCTTTTCTAGCCAGAATTTTTTTTTGGTCCCACCCTGTATGATTTTCCCAAAATCTGTAAATGCAATCCTTCATTAATTTGAAATCGAGGGAAGGTCTTCTAAGACCATTTTCTCGTAGCAGCACGGGATCTGGTAGCTGCCCTCACTGACCCAAAAAGAAAATCCACCCGGTACACTTACGTGCAAAACTGTCCCAATAGTAGCATCTTAGTAGAATGTGGAGAAGTTGATGTTGATCAAGGAGAGGGGCACATGATTAATACATAAAGTACTCTTTGAAATGGCAAATTTTTGAAGAAGTGCTGACGTCACGGTTTGGTTCACTTCTGATTGGTGTTTCAGTCAAAATGGCCGATTGGAGCATTTTGGACTTTTATTTTATTGAAAATATTATTAGGTAATCGTAAAGATTATACTAAAATTAAGGCATTTTTTTAAATCATATTAAGATATACGTTTCTTTGAAACTATTATTTCCATGGTTCTTTGTTACTGTCATCAGGCCAATTTGTGATTCATATCGATCTGCCATTCAAACAATAACAAAAATAGAGATCTGATTTGTTGATGTTCGGTGCCGTCATCGTCACGTCACGTGCTACAACTTTGCTTGACTTGAAAAACATGGTTTTCTTCACCAAACACCTATTTACATCTTATTCCTGAGATGCCGCCTTTCTCCAATCTCAGGAATAAGAAATAGCTGTTTGGTGAAGAAAACCATGTTTTTCAAGCCAGGCAAAGTTGTGCATCGTAGGCAAAGTTGTAGCACGTGACGGTATTAGGGTCATGATGTCTGGTGTGCATTCACTGATGCCTTTACAGCAATGCAATATTGCATTCCTAATATTAAAGAAAATATTTGTTTAAATGTGAATACGAGACATCACAGATATTCGGCACATTAATGCCAGTCAAATGTTATTGTGAGTGTGCCAAAAGCTATACAAGTAACTGATAGGCATCATTGTTCACATGCCAACTAATAAACGTTGCGATCGCATATTGTTGTGTTGATTAAACGATGTCGACAAAAACGCATCATTACTACACCTTAGCCGCCTTTGATCTCGTACATCGGACCAGCTTGATTGAGCTGCATTTTAGATACAGTCACGGAGTTTGTTGAGTTGACATCTATCCTCGCTCGAATGAAATGATTTTCAACCGACTTCAAGATTTCGAATTCGTCGGGATCTTTGTTTTTTTTTTATGTATGTTCACCGATTATTCGAATTTTTGGACGGGGACGAAGATATGGTGGAGACGATTTGGAAAATTCTTTTTTGTTTGAAAGAGTATACTTCACAGCTGGTCCCATTGTCACCAGGTCCAGATCTGATAATGGGATCCTTTTACAGAAACTCGGCTACTTACTCTTGGAATAGTGGAGTGGATCCAAAGTGGAGTCTGTTCTTTTTGGTTTAAAATTATAATGGTTCTTAAGAACAAACACATACGCTCTATGCATTATCGAAGATCACTGTTGGAAAAGTAGTTTTAAAGCAGAATATACCTAATGTCTGGAAAATCTGGAATTAAATATTTTGCATCTATAGGTTAGTCGTAAGTAAGTAGGTAGTATAATTAGCTGACCGTAATGTAATTCCAAGAACCAACAATTTTTTACAAAAAGCCGAGGCAGTAAAGTAAATTAATGTTGGCATTGGCACTTGCCAATAGCTACTTAGCTATCAACGATTTTAGAATTAGGTTTATTGCCATTCGATATCGTAAAAGGATCATTTGAAGCCTTAGAGCATTTAACCAACCGGAGCGGCCATTGACAGGCGTTCCCTCTGCCGAAAATATATGACCAGTGGACATATTCATTGCATGGACTAGGGTTTGCTCCCGGGAAATACCGGAACCGAAAGTATCGGGAATTCCCGGGATTTCGAGTCGTGTAAAGAACCGGGACTGGAAAATAAAAATCCCGGTACTTTCGGGAATTTCGGGAAAAACATTTTATACCTTTTTTGGATTCATTTATTCTTCGAAGTTCAAAAATTGCATCGTGTAATGTTTTAAATAAATGCGGGCTGTCCAACCGGCGGCCGTGGTCGCGGCGGTCGCCCGCCAGGTGTTAAGCTACCTGGCGCTGAGGGCAGCTACCGGATCCCGTGCTGCTACGCGAAAGTGGCCTTAGAAGACCTTTCCCTCGATTTCAAATTTATGAAGATTTGCGTTAACAGATTTTGGAAAAAACATTCAGGGACCAGGGTGCGAGAAATGGGTAATTTTTGACTAACTTACTTTACTTTACTTACTTACTTTACTTTTATTAAATTAATAAAATAAATAAATAACTTTTTTTTGTAGCCATTGGATCCCATTCCTATCCAGGATCAAAACTTGTATGGGGACCAAAAATTTCCGGCTAGAGAAGCCACAAATCGAGGAAATTTTTTCCCGTACATTTTGTATCAAAATGAAAACTTTAATTTTTCAAATGTTGTTTTTTATGCCAATCGATTCCATTCCTATCCATAATCAATAGTTTCCTAGGAGTCAACTAACGGTAATGTACTAAAAAGCCACAAATTAAAGATATTTTTTTTCATACATTTACTATAGACAAAATGTGAATTTATAATTTTTCTATCATGCAGACACACACGTTTAAGGACCATAATACTGTATGACATCATTACATTAAAAGCATTTAAAATATCAAACAGGGATTTTAAAGCAGTAAATGTATGTAAAATTATTCTTCAATTTGTGGCTTTTGGGTACATCACCGTAAGTTGATCCTATACATAGAAACTATTGATACTGAACAGAAATGAGATCGATTTACATAAAAAAATAGCATGTGAAAAATTAAAGTTTTCTTTTTCATACAAAATGTACGGTACGGGGAAAGCTTTCCTCGATTTGTGGCTTTTCTAACCGGATTTTTTTTTGGTTCCATACAAGCTTTTGATCCTGGATAGGAATGGGATCAAAAGGCATAAAAAAAAAGTTTGTCAAAAATTATCCTTATCTCGCACCCTGTATGTTTGTTCTAAAATCTGTAAACGCCAATCTTCATAAATTTGAAATCGAGGGAAGGTCTTCTAAGGCCATGATCGCGTAGCTGAGGGCAGCACGGGATCCGGTAGCTTCCGATAATCCTTAACCATTATTCTTGTATCGTGATAAGCTAGGTTAAGAGGAAATAGAAATTAGGCCTATAACCGCGAAGCACTTCGTTCATCGCATCGTCTATATCATAGGTTCCCAAACTTTTTTGACCGACCGCCCACTTAGCAGGACAAAAAATCTATATAAAAAAGGGCAAGTGCGAGTCGGACTCGCGCCCTTAGTGTTCTGTTCGTACATTATAAAATTATAACAATCGTGTTTTCTTAAGTCCGACTCACGCTTGACTGTTAACTTGTTGTAGGTATTCTTGTTATACGCAAAGAAATTCTGTATTATTGTTAAATTTTAGGTCCAATAATTTCAGAGAAAAAGCTCTTCTCAATATAGTGGTAAAAAGAGGAGGAATGATAAATATTTGCCTTTTTTTTCTTGCATAATTTCAAAACTATTTGTTTTAAGATTATGAAAAATGTCTTTATTTGAATATCATATAACAAGCCCTTTAATTTAATATTATATTTAGTATAGCCCGCGCTATTGTTAATTGTCACAGTCATCAGAAAGTATGACGGGTTTAAATACTTCAAATATCACTTCGGATTTCGCAAACTTTTATGATAAGGAACCAAAATACTTGTACTTGAAGTACACATGAAATACATTGTAGAAGTGCATAGAAAAACATAAATATTAATAGATTTTCAATGAATTTAAAGTATTTATTTATTTTTATTAATAAATAATGCTAGCGCCCCCTTGGATAATTTCAGCGCCCCCCAATTTATTGTAAAGGCTTTACCGCCCCCCTGGACGCCGTCAGTTGGAACCCGGTGGTATAGTCTATTTATCAATTATTTAGTGTCACTGTTTGTTTTCGAATAGGCGAGAGCTAAATCCGATGAAAATGTAACTCGCTTCAGAGAGCTGTCCCATCTTGCCTCCTTGATTTTGGGAAAACGCAAAGGATGAAATCAATTAAAAGAGTAATTCAGGAACACTTCAAAAAAATATCTGTGCTGTTAGGTTACGTGACTTTGTGTCACGACCATTGAAAAAAACTTACTATCTGCCTACTATCTTTAATGTCCTGTAAAAGTGGCCATGATCCAAAAACATGACATAACACTTCAAACGTAAAACAAAGACACAATACTTAACAGCCAAGTATTTAAACTTAATTTACTATTGTAAAAGACTAGAAATCTTAGTTTAAGTTTCCGTTGTAGAGTGTTAGGTTTAGGAACTCGGTAACAATAGTTTTGCGGTTATGTCAAGGTTTTGTCTTTGCTTGTGATTTCAGGTCGACTGTGCGATAATTTTCAAGATTTAAACAAGACAAATAAAGTGACTAATTGACCGAAAAGGCTAAGCAGACAGTTAATTAAGTAGATACATTCGCTTTACATCGAGGCGAGGAAAAGCGCAAAATTCCATAGATACCTTCCTATTATCGGCGACAACGATTTTTTCATCAAATAATTTTCACGATCAGCTTGTGTCGCCCCCACTGTAAAAATTAGTTTTAGCACACGTACTCGTATTTACAATTATGCGGTGTTTTAGCGATAGATATCAACTGTATCAAGATATCACTACTCGTTTTGATTGATGCCTCCCTGATTTGGACGGATTGACCCGGCTAATGTATGTTTACAAAACGAAATATAATAAACACGCCAACAGAATATGTTTACCATATTATAATATTTATAATACGTTATCAGTGCGTTTTCCTCTTTATGTATTATGTTAGGTATTTTTGTTTGTTGCTGTGCAAAAAAAATACTTTAAATCAAATACTATTTAGGAATTATCGCAAACGCGCCGATGAGGGTTTCCGGGATCGAGTTTTTCTATAAATGGCAGCACCGCGGCGAGAGAGGTCTTTATGACAGCAGCTGTCAAAAACCACCAATCAAAAAAGATATGATTAATCGTGATTGGTCAGTGAGTGGACAGCTAGACCTCTCACCGCGGTGGTGCCATCTAGTGAAAAACGCGGTCGCGGAAACCCTCATTTACATGTAAATTTTCTATGATCGGTTAAAACGGTTAGGGTTGTGAAACATAACGCTTCATGAGGCTTTTTGCAGACTTAGACCAAGTAGCTCAGCAGATGAGATGTTCACAAAGACCCTACACACGCTCCTACTTAAGGGGCTACTTTGAAAAAATATCGGTTTTTTCAAACGCTCTAGTGCCTAAACGGGAAAAGGGACTGAATTTATTTTCGAATATATATTATTACTTTATTAGACTATATACTCTTGTTTTTGGCACAAGCCGAAACACGAGTGCTGAAAGTTGCCTCGATAGAAAAAAAATACAAAGTTGGGTCCTTTTTCCCCTTATTTTTCTTAGCTTACGTAAACTATAAGAGATTAAGGAATATAACTAAGCAAAAAATAAGGTATTCTGGTTTATCTAAAAAGTCATAGAACCAAAATTTGACAAAAATTTATAGATTCGCTTATTTATCGTAGTTTGGTCAAAAAGTCTGATTCTTAAGAGCGCTGCATCTCTTTCCTTCGTGCACGGGAGCCATAAACGTGTCTCTAAGGGATGGGCATGGCTTGTCCGAATCGAGGAATGGCCTTAACAATAAAGTCATGCCCAGATAATTTTGAACACCTAACTCGCGTTCTGCTGCTGACTGCAGTATTATTAGTCTCACCTGAATCTACATGAATAGGTACAAGAATTAAATTGCTAGAGCTTGGCATAGTGACAAATCTATTTAGAAGGCCACTTAATGCGTGTCAGGTTTAAGAACTAGTTAAAACGGGTGTATCGCGTGCTTCAAAGGACTAACAACACGTCAAAGAATGCAAATAATGAAACCATAATAAAGATCACGTGATAAAAGTCGTCAGAGCGCTGGTAGCCTTGCGGTAAAGACGTCCGACTTTCAATCCGGAGGTCTCGGGTTCAAACCCCGGCTCGTAACACTGAGTTTTTCGGAACTTATGTACGGAATATCATTTGATATTTACCAGTCGCTTTTCGGTGAAGGAAAACATCGTAAGGAAACCGGACCTAATCCCAAAAAGGCCTAGTTTCCCCTCTGGGTTGGAAGGTCAGATGGCAGTCGCTTTCGTAAAAACTAGTGACTACGCCAATTTATGGGATTAGGTTGTCAAGCGGACCCCAAGCCGGGATAAACGCTAGGAGGAAGAAGATGTAGTGGAGCCATTATACTTTGGCGTTGAATGGGAGTAAGAGATGAAGAAATGACAACAGGGAGAGAGACGCACACATAGAGAGAGATAGTGCTCAATTCAAATTGTCCTTTTATTCATCACATATCGCCGGTATATTGCATTTGTGTACCACTACCACTATTAGTAGGTAAAATGACAGTCAAATCGCAGTGCAACATGTAATATGTCCACTGTTGCTAAGGATTAAATTGATGCAATTGAGGAGAAGATGGCGTAGAGGTCAGTCTAGTTAGGATTATGACTAGGTGTCTAGAACTTCTTTGAGTGTAATATAACTTCATTAGATGTGTTGTATAAAGGTACCTAAATAGTGAACACAAATCATACTGGCAATTAAATGCTATTATTATTATATTATTCAGTGATGTCACAAATTACTTCTAGCTTTCGATCACATAGTTTTTTGGTGTCATATTAAAAATATTTTTTTTTATAGGGAGATTGACTGCAAGTTTTTAATTTTTTAATATTTCAATACCTGTTGCTGCATACTTGCATAGCATCGTTGGCATTATAGTTATTTCATTAAAATAAAATTAAGTAAGTAGGTACGTTGATTACTTTCAAGTTTTACATAGTACTTTCAGTCTTAAACGAAATTAACACACCTAACGTAGAACAAACGACTGTCTACCAAGTACCAACTATCAAGAGATAATAAACTAATATCATACCTATCAAATATTGAGACTAATAGAAACAATTGAGAGACACTAACAAACAACTACCATCAGTTAGCTGACCGTGAACCTTAATGCAATGTCTCCATCTCGTGTCAAGGCCATATCCAGGGGGATACATAGTACTCCCCCCCTCCGAAATCTATAATAACTAACTACAGAGACTACAGCGATATTTTTCATAATCCGCATGTTTCAATGAATGTCCCCCCCCCCCCCCCCCCCCCAAGTCAAAAGTCTGGATACGGGCATGCCTCGTGTACGGTCACCTCTGAAAATATGGTTACAATTAATGTGACAAAAACATGTATCCAAAACTCTACGCCTTGGTAATAGAGTCTTGTCTACATATTTTTGTCGCTTTAAGTGTATCCTTATTTTCAGACGCGGCTCGATCAAAATTCAAAATACATAGAAGACGCTTGCGCCGTCCCGCTCAGAACGGAATGATTCAAATGTATAGATTTGAATAAATCTAGTTTTGAATAGACGAATTCGTTGGCGGTTGGCCGTCCCCGTCCCGTCCGCCGCCCGCTAATAATCATTAATCCGCCTACATCGCCTAATAGTAAAAAGTATAGTTTTAATATGTCTGATTCTCACGGAAGTTTTGTGTTTATAATTTTTAAAAAACAGTCGATTTGAGAACCTCTCCTTTTTTGGAGTCGATTAAAAGTTAAAAATAACAAGTATTATTTGCGTAATACCTATGCTATTTGGTGAAGTTACGGTTAAAATTCGTAACTGCAGTTGTAACTAACTATTTATATTTGTTTATTATTGTAACTCGGACTGAACTTTATTGATTAAAAACATAATCCTCCTTTCTTAAAGCAGTCGGGTAAAACAAAACAGGACGTCTTACTCTAACACTGAAAGAACTTATAAGAAAAATGCCAAATGGTTTTTCCTTGAGTCATATTGACTTTATTGTTTTGAGTTAACTAATTACCTTAACTGCTACTGCAAAGCCATTTACTAAGTCAAGCTACCGATGAATAATAGGATGACCAGTATAATGACACTTGCAAATACACATGGCAGTCACAAGGCTAGGGGTTCAAATTATATTAGTTACGACCTTTCGAATAAGTAAACAATTTGGTAAATAGACAATGCCCGACCGATAGGCGTGGGAAGAATGTATCTGTAGAAGACTCAGGTACAAAACGTCGTATCTTGATATGAGATTCATGTGGAGATATGACTTTTGGGGCGCAGGTTTAGCGTAGTAGTAATCGTAACAGGATGACGTCACGGTGGAACCAAATTAGATACACGGTGCCGGTGAGTACTTACTTGACTTTGTTGTTTATCATTGTCAAGATAATGTTTTTTTTTATAAAACGTACATAATGTTTTGCTACTGCTCTTGTCGATGTTGGTGCAAGTCTTTATTTCTTTACAATCTGTATCATGCAATTAATTCTGGTTTCTGAAAATCTGATCTCAGTACCCTGCGGGCTACCGCGAACTTCGAAAATCGAAATCTCGTTATCTCCGTCTCTATCGCTCTTACATATTCGAAAGAGAGTAATGCAAATAGACGATCGAACGAACAAAGTGGTTCGCGGTTATGGGCCTGGTACAGTCACCGTCAGATATATCGGACCGGCCAAGGTGGTCACAAATATCCAAACAACGCCTCTATTGTCAAGGCGATAAAGTGCATGTTCAGATATTTTTAGTACCTTTGCCGCTCCGATATATTTGATGGCGACTGTACAGACGTATTTTTTATTTAATAGTTTGCAGTCAAATAAAAGTGTAAGGAAAACCAACCAGAAAAATAGAACTACTGACCCTACCCGGCCTTGTAGCTCTGTTTACTATTACACCTAGGTGACCTAGGTACAGTCACGCTCCGTGATTGTTGAGCCATTTAGGGTTCTAGCTTAATTGGTTGTACAATACTTGCGCTATGGAAGGTCCAATTTAGCTAGAACCCTAAATGGCTCAACAATCACGGAGCGTGACTGTACCAAGATAATTGAAGGAAAAAGGGGGACTAGGCAACAAAGGCCGGTGCACACCGGACGCGTGTGCGTGTCGTGCCAGTTGACGTGACACGGCCGCGTTGTGTGTGACGCCCATTATGAGGTTTCATGCGTTACAAGTGTTACAACGGCGTTTGTAACAACGCGAAAGCGCTCGTGTAGTCACCTGTAATAGTCTCTTCCTCAATGAAGGCCGTAAAAATATGTGATTGGTAGGTTCTTATTTGTAATAAGTTAACCCCCTTACCTTACCCTTTTACGGCCATTGCACACCGAAGAGCGGGCCCGCCGCGCTGGCGGCGTGAATCACCGTATTTAATTCAATATACCTACCTCTCAAAGCAAGTATTAACTAGAGCCCGCACACGTGTACCCCCGTATGGGATAGATATATAGATGCCCATAATCACTTCTACAGCATAAAACAGAACAATTTACCAATCTTTTCCTTAGCCGACACAACTTTCTAGGAAAACTAACAGCTTTTCTCGTAGCAATCACAGAAATTCTTGAAGAAATCGCGCATTATATCTGTTTGTTACCCTCCACTGCTAGAAGTAACGCGTGGAGGGTAATAGAAACTATGACAAGGACCAACGATAATAGCACCTCTCTGCCGTATCTATTGAAAGTGTAATAAGACCATCCCGTTCTATCTTGGTATTATTAGTTCCGTGTCAGATCTATGGATGGTATATCTATGACCTACCTATACAGCGCGCCGCGCACGCTCCGCCGCCGCGCCGCTCCCGCCCCGCGCTCTCGGTGTGCATTGGCTTTTAATATCTAAGAGTTCAGAACCCAATTTGTATTTGTACTTTAAAAAATAGCTTAATACGTGGAGACAACAAAACATTTGCTGTTTGGCTGTTTCATTATCGCCTACCTAATCAAGTAAACGTAATCGTTAAACGATTACGTTTGGAACGTTATCAGTTGTATAAGGTCACGATCTAATAAATGAGTGTAGTGTCATGTCAAGGCATAGTACCTGAGGTACATCAACGATTTTACAAGGAAAAAACCTTAAAAGTAAAGGACTGAACTGAACAATTGAACATACAGAAAAAGGTATACCATTTTTTGTTGTGGACTGTAGTTTATAACATATTATTATTTAAATTTAATTTACAGTAGTGAATATGTATAACCGATTGCCCGTTGCTCCAATATTTGAAAAAAATGAAGAATTAAGAGTCGCCAGGACGCTCGCGTTCCCATACAAACGTAGTTTAGCTCTCATTTTAAAACGACATGCTTTAGAACCACGAAATTTGGCTTGGGCATTCTAGTAGTACAGATCTATGTCGGTAATTCGTTTTCGTTGCTAAAAATTGTAATACAAAGAAAATACAGCCAGTTACAGATTTACATACAAAATTTATTTTTGCTATATTGATGCGAGCGTCCTGGCGACTCTTTTAGTACGGCGGAAATTGGCCTGTTTGGAGATACGTCGTCGACATCTCTTCTAAATACCTAAAACTGGTATGGATGTGTTCCCCGTAGTCTCCTGAATACGAACTGACCGGTTTTAGTTTATGGAGGGGGGACGGGTCGGTAAAAAGGGGGGGAAAGATGGCGGCTGACTGTTATCGATATTTGTTTACATCTCGAGTCCTATGAGACCGATCGGTTTGTATGAGATGTCATTTGAAAGACTATTAAATGTACTACAATTGTTTATAGATAACTGTAGTCATCACTTTAGTCCTTTACAAAATATTTGAAAAAATATGATTTTTTTACCGTGCATGTTTGCGTAAGTACTGATAAAACATGCTTATAACTCAATATATTATAACTTTACCGCAATCAATGTTATTATAAAATATACAGGAAATTTTATGAGCTTTCGAAAAATATAAGCATTATTAGTAAGTAATATTATATAACCGAGTATTGATGAATTTTGTTCAGCATGGGTCACTGCGATTCCTCGTAGAATGGCAGCCGACCGACATCGTATTTTTATTATTTCTCGGAATCTATTTTACGGATCAAATCGTAATTGGTATCATTTGAAAGCATTTTAAATGTACTTTAATCCCTTCTTTGAAGTCTAAGATGCAAAATTAACAGTTTATTATTATTTTTAGAAAATGTAACATTTTTACCTAATAGACTGGAAGAAACAGGCTTGTTTGGAGAAAAGTCATCGATATTCCATCTAAATACCTAAAACTGGTATGGATGTATTCCTCATTGTTTTCAGGACATGAATTGATCAGTTTTATTTTATAAAGGGGGGGACGAGTCGAAAAAAAGTAGGGGGGAAAGATGGTGTCCGCCCGCCATCGAAATGTCATTGAAATTCGTTCACATCTCGAGTTCTATGGGACCGATATATTCGTGTGAGACGTTATTTTAAATATCATTAAACGTACTATAATTGTTTTTAAATAATTGTAGTCATCACTTTAGTCGTTTACAAAATATTTGAAAAAATATTACTTTTTACCGTGCATATTTGCGTTAGTACTGAAAAAACATGTTTATAACTCAATAAATTACAACTTTACTGCAATTAATGTTGTAATAAAATATACGTGAAATTTTATGAGCTTTCGAAAAATATAAGTTTTATTTATATATAATATTGTATAACCAAGTAATGATGAATTTTGTTCAGCATGGGTCACTGCGCATCATCATATGAATGGCGGCCGACCGTTGTCGTATTTTCATTATTGCTCGTAATCTATTTTACGGATCACATCGTGATAGATATCATTTGAAAGCATTTCAAATGTACTATAATCGGTTCTTTATAGTCTGAGATGTAAAATCATCCGTTTATATTTTATTTTTAGAAAACGCAACATTTTTACCTAATACATTGGTGGAAACGAGATTGTTTGGAGAAAAGTCGTCGACAGCTCTTCCAAATATCTAAACTGATATGGGTGTGTTCCTCATTCTTTCCAGGATATGAATTGACTATTGACTATTAAATCAAAGTTCAATGAAAATACTACGGCGGTCAGCCGCCGTTCATATGACGACGCGCAGTGACCCATGCCAACAAGATTGATCATTAATTGGTTATATAACATTAAATATAAAAAAAACTTACGTTTTTAGAAACATCATAAATTTTCCCATGTGTTTTATAATAAAATTAACTAGGATCAAGTCATAATTTATTGAGTTATAAGCATGATTTATCAGTACTTATACAAACATGCACGGTAAAAAAAATCAATTTTGATCAAATATTAAGTAAACGACTAAAGTGATGACTGTAATTATTTAAAAGCAATTGTAGAACGTTTAATAACCTTTCAAACGACATCTCACACGAACCGATCGGTCCCATAGGACTCGAGATGTGCATAAATTTCGATGAAATTTCGATGACGGTCAGACGCTATCTATCCCCCTCCTCCTTGTTTTCGACTCGCTCCCCCCCTCTACAAAAAAAACCTGGTCAATTCATATCCTGGAGACAATGAGGAACAAAACCATATCAGTTTTATGTATTTGGAAGATCTGTCAACGACTTTTCTCCAAACAAATCTGTTTCCTCCAGCCTTTTAGATAAAAATATTACGTTTTCTAAAAAAAAACTACAAACGGATAATTTTACATCTCAGAGTTCAATAAACCGATTATAGTAAATTTAAAATGCTTTCAAATGATACCTATCACGATGTGATCCGTAAAATAGATTCCGAGCAATAATGAAAATACGACAACGGTCGGCTGCCATTCATATGATGATGCGCAGTGACCCATGCTGAACAAAATTCATCATTACTTGGTTATACAATATTATATATAAATAAAACTTATATTTTTCGAAAGCTCATAAAATTTCACGTATATTTTATTACAACATTAATTGCAGTAAAGTTGTAATTTATTGAGTTATAAACATGTTTTTTCAGTACTAACGCAAATATGCACGGTAAAAAGTAATATTTTTTCAAATATTTTGTAAACGACTAAAGTGATGACTACAATTATTTAAAAACAATTATAGTACGTTTAATGATATTTAAAATGACGTCTCACACGAATATATCGGTCCCATAGAACTCGAGATGTGAACGAATTTCAATGACATTTCGATGGCGGGCGGACACCATCTTTCCCCCTACTTTTTTTCGACTCGTCCCCCCCTATATATAATAAAACTGATCAATTCATGTCCTGAAAACAATGAGGAATACATCCATACCAGTTTTAGGTATTTAGATGGAATATCGATGACTTTTCTCCAAACAAGCCTGTTTCTTCCAGTCTATTAGGTAAAAATGTTACATTTTCTAAAAATAATAATAAACTGTTAATTTTGCATCTTAGACTTCAAAGAAGGGATTAAAGTACATTTAAAATGCTTTCAAATGATACCAATTACGATTTGATCCGTAAAATAGATTCCGAGAAATAATAAAAATACGATGTCGGTCGGCTGCCATTCTACGAGGAATCGCAGTGACCCATGCTGAACAAAATTCATCAATACTCGGTTATATAATATTACTTACTAATAATGCTTATATTTTTCGAAAGCTCATAAAATTTCCTGTATATTTTATAATAACATTGATTGCGGTAAAGTTATAATATATTGAGTTATAAGCATGTTTTATCAGTACTTACGCAAACATGCACGGTAAAAAAATCATATTTTTTCAAATATTTTGTAAAGGACTAAAGTGATGACTACAGTTATCTATAAACAATTGTAGTACATTTAATAGTCTTTCAAATGACATCTCATACAAACCGATCGGTCTCATAGGACTCGAGTTGTAAACAAATTTCGATAACAGTCAGCCGCCATCTTTCCCCCCCTTTTTACCGACCCGTCCCCCCCTCCATAAACTAAAACCGGTCAGTTCGTATTCAGGAGACTACGAGGAACACATCCATACCAGTTTTAGTTATTTAGAAGAGATGTCTACGAAAATCGTGAAGGAGACGACTTTTGTTTAATTTGCTCCTACACTATTTAAGTTCAAGTAGAAATTTCGCAAAAAATTGTTTTTAAGAAATTGGAAGGACGACGACTTAAAAATGTTCATACACTGTAAGGTGGTATATTTTATTATTATTGACAATTCTAATAAGAAAAGACAGATTACAATGTCAATAAACTGAGTGGGTGCCCAAACTAAGGCCGAAGACATGAGCCGCCTTATTGAACATGTTTGATTCTATAATTAAATACTTAGCTGCCCACATAGGGTTTATCTAATTGTTGGGTTCATCTTACATTGTATATGATCAAAAATATATAAACAATCTTAAAATTAGCTTCTTTATCGAGAAACCTAAATGCTGAAACACTTACGGATTTTGTATAAAATACTTCTTTAGTATTCATACTAAGGCCCACCACACAACACAACTGAGCTGAGGCCATAGACAAATTTAAGCTACGATCAACAAATTTGCCTACGAATTTGCTTAAGAGGCTGACAACACCCGATGACCTTCAAATTGACTTTACTTAGGGTCAAAACAGACCTAGCGGAATTCCTCGCGGAATTAAGCCAATTCATAGACAAAATGCTTAATTTTATCCATGGTAGCGGAAATTTGTCTATGGTAGCGGAAATTTGTCTATGGCTTCCATACAAAAGCTACCATAGACAAATTTCCGCTACCATAGACATTTTTTCTATGAATTGGCTTAATTCCGCTGTGATTCCGCTAGGTGTGTTTTGACCCTTAAACAGTCATATAGCTATAACTACTTGTTTTGGAAAAAAAAAATGTTAATATTCATTATATTTAAAAGAACTTCGTTAATTCCAATACACGATTGGACGAAGTCGGCTCGATAGAAAATAATTCCAAAGTTACTTCTTAAAATTAGCTTTAAACAATTGCACGTCTTTAGTTTCTTGGCTTATATGTCTGTAATTAAGGACAAAATTCCACCACACTAATACTAAATAACTTCGTTGCCTTATATTTCTCAATTAATGCATAGTTTTTTTTTATTCATCATTTGGCAAATTTTGCAATGATCTCCCATACTAATCGTAACGCAGTGTTTCTCTTTCACTCGCGCTGAAAAAGATAGGGAGGGAATTTAGCTCTTATCAAGTTATCATCCTCTTAATTCAGCTCAGGTGTGTGGTGGGCCTTATGGTTTCGCGCCTAAAATATACTTAGGTAAATATTTTTAGTCAAAGTCATTATCGCTACTCTTGTAAATGAGGATTGAACATCTCAACCAAAGGACACAACAATGGGAAATTTAACCACAATTATCTTTTTACTCTATGGTCTCATCAAAAAAGTTACATACCACTTTATAATTCTTGATGCTCGGCAGGAACCTCTTCTGTTCCACCTCTTTCTTCTGGAACACCTCATTGATGATGTTCCCAAGAGCCTGAGCCCCGTACTGGAGCAGGGCCTGTCCCCCTTGGTTGAGAAGCTGACGTCCCGCGCCTTGTATAAGCGCGCCAAAATCGCCGGCATTTTGACCCGCCATGGCGAGGTCTTTTTACGTGCACACTTCACTTTATCTGCGTTTAGTTTTCGCTACGACATTTTTGCTACAGAAAAAAAACAGATTTTGAAAGGCTATCTTTCCTATTGTGCTTGTTTTTTAATTTATTTATTATAGTCAGGCCAGCTAAACATGTCTAATAAAGATAGTTGGGATGAGTCTATTTCCTAGCGTTTGTCCCAGCTTTTTGCTCTATTGAGCCTGGGGTCCGCTTGGCAACGTAATCCCAGGAATTGGCATTGGCACTAGTTTTTACGAAAGCGACTGCCATCTGACCTTTCAACCCAGAGGGGAAATTACCTAGGCCTTGGAGGCCGTTCGATGAGTGTCTCCTTATATTTAAAAAGTGAATTATACAGGTAGCTTGCTTTTACTCACATCACAAAGGTCAAAGCAAGACAGTGTCAATTGAAATTAATGAATGTTACTAGAGACACCGGGCTGGCTAACAGTGGAAGGGCTACTCTGAGCACCAAACGGTGACAGGGACGGGACACCCAGTCTCAAAAAAAAGGATGCTGCTACCCTCGCCAATATCAAAATAGGGTGTCAAATGCGTAGCACATTAGCGCAAACGCTAATGTGCTACGCTTATCAAGGGCTAGCGCTTTGTGAACACACATTTATTCCACATATTTTACAAACACATTTAGCTGACCTGTCTACAAGTTGTCCTATTGTGCTCTTAAACAACAGTCACTGACACAATCACACAGTATAAATGTGAGACTACTACAAGGTGGCATGACCATGATGTTGATTACACGGCGTCATGACATCATGAGGTGAGGCGTGCTAATTGTGTACCCGTAAATTTGTTAAAAGCCCATTTATTATCAATCGTCAGGCATTGTTATGTGATATTGATTTGAGTATTGAAATGTTTGGCAACTAACAATTTTTTTTAATTATCCTTTGTGAATTTAGTGTTAGGTGACCAATAATTTTAAGTTTTCATCTAGTTTTGATTAGGAATTTCTAAAACCTGGAAATTAAGATGTCTATGATGACATCATATCTTATGCAATATTAAATCCCTGGATTTAATGTGCATGGAATGAATATGATAGAAAGCAATTGCTAACTACCCTCCAGATAAACAGATTAGATATAGGGGCATTCCAGAGCATCTTAGCTGCTCCATCCTCAGAAGAGGCTAAAAATATTTATTTATATGTTTCAGATTTTTTTAAACGATATATTACTGTATCATAGTTATAATAGTCATAGTAAATATGTATTGAAGTAAGCTACGATGGGGCTGGCATAATCAGGTTTGATTGAAGCCTCTAAATAATAAATGAAAAAAAAAATCCCTGGATTTTATATGTATAAACTAGTTGTTTGTTTATCACATTTCTAATCATTTGAGGTCTCCCTCGGAGTAGTCTCATGTAATAAGATAAGATAAAAATGAGTAAGTGTTAGTCATTACAGTCCATCAAGTGTCCATCATACTTTTGTTATCTTAGAACCTTGTGATTACAATTATTAACAAGGTCTAACATAAAGTGCAATTGATATAATATAAATAAGGCAAACATTCTAGTGCTCAACATGACCAATGGTTGACAGCCCACTGTCACCATTTTTGCAAATGACTTAAATTTAAAGATGCAATGTATAGTCACCATCAAATATATCGGAGCGACCAAAGTTCTCACCTTCACAATAAAGGTGTTGTTCAGTTATTTGTGACCACCCTGGCCACTCCAATATATCTGATGGCAACTCTTCTGGGACAGTGATGAGTAGTCAGACATTTACCTTAATATTTGTGTACATTAATTAATTTCTATATTAACATCATGTAAAAAAATATTTCTATAGTACAGAATTTTGTATACAACCCTGCATGCCCCTGACCAACATATAGAAAGATTCCAAAGCTATAGAAGAGTGTGATAGCACCATTTTTAATGTATACTGTTTCACCTTCATTAGTTTATAGTTCACCATAAATAATAGTTAGGTGTGGCTGTGGCTAAACAAAGTGCTCTAATTTAAATTAGGTAGCATGTCAAAATATCATCCATAATACAGTTAGCAAATTACATGAATAGCACTAAAAATCAATTAGAATATTGTTTTCAAATGAGAATTAGAAAATGTTCACTAAAAACTTTAAATATAAACTTTTTGTGTTTAGGTTATAATTACAAGTTATGATATTGCAATCTTGTACATTTTGCTTCCTATAGGTGATGAAAGATTAACTAATAACTGCTCGTAAATAGATTAATAGCCTTGAGGCATGCTTGGGTGGTGCGTACGAGACGAAAACCATGAAAATTCACCCATACGTTAAATTAGGTCAACAGAACAATTATACCGTTTGATACACTCAATTCAACACGTGATGATGCATCCATGATACTGCTGTATTTAGACACGACTACATATCTTCTGAGCTACAAGATTTAACCCAGTGAGGTCATCATTGTGAAAAATATAAGTACCAAACAAAATTAGTGAACTACTGTTAGACACCACACTTTTATGAATACGAAGCACCCACTTTTATTTCAAGCACAATAGGAAATTCTCTCGTTTTTAAGCACACAATTAAACTAAAAAAAACTATTTAATTAACGCAGAAATACCGCAATTTTGTTTAAAACGACAATATCACAGCACGCACCGAAAAATCTCCGTAGGAAGTGACAGCAGGTTAACCGCTTATGTTGGGAAGCATTTTAAAGTGGGCACGGTAATGCTGTTTTATGACCAATCCGATTTAGTAGGGTTATACTGTAAATTCTTGCCAGTACCAAGAATGACGTAACCCACCGGGCGGTGAGCTCTCTAGCGAGACATTCTAACATGTTTATTTAAGTTTTATTTAGACTTCTGGTTTTAATTAAAATAAACTAGTTCTACGAAACCGCAGCCATAAAATATGAGATTTAGCAGCAGGAATTATAAATGTACGATACACCAATGTGGATGTATCTTGAGTTCCTTGACCATGAGACCATGACATTGAATGGAAAGTTAGGTTCGAATGACCTTCAAATTTGGCGGCTATTCGATGACAAAATGATGTAACTCATAAACTCATAATTTGCAAAAAAAAAATTAAATTAAAATTAATAATATCACAAGGGAGAATAAATAATGTAATTTAAAAATACTTTCGAAACGGCTGAACCGATTTCGATAAATTAGGGATGGTAATTGGTATGTCTAATATAACTTGCTAGAAAACCTGGTTATAAAAATAATAAACCACAATTAAATTGTTTTAATCGTTCTAGCACCACGGTACGGTGCCACATACAGACACACATAGCGGTTAAACGTACAACACCGTCAACACCCCTCTTTTTGCTCCGGTCGGAGGTTAAAAATGACGTACTTTTTACAGCGAGGGCGTTCACTGAAGCCAAAACGAAGCGAAGTATTCTACAGTCCTCGGTGCGATCGGGCTTCTAAAATGTAATCCTGAGTATAAACATGGTTTTAAGCGTTAATTGGAACCACCTCTCCAAGAACTTTGTCCCTTTTTTATTCCCTGGATATTGGAATAAATATAATGGAAAATATTAGCACAACATTTGATTTATAAATATATATGCTTCTAAGCCGGTAAGCCGGTATTGCCTAAACTTGCAAATACCCAGTTATAATAATTATGAATCGAAATTGAACTCCTGATTCATACAATAGGATAGACTAGAATCCGGTAGCTTATTGTGATTCATTCGATAGATAGAATAAATAAAAAACAGAATAGTCAAATAGCATTATGGCAAAATTGCAGGTATAGTAACGAAAAACCACAATTTTATATAAATTTCGTGGTTCTGCAAATAAAGATTTGACTTTTCACCCGTTCTATAATTAAAGCGGTTGTCTCCCACAAGTTTACGAAGAAAAGTATAAATATATCCCATGCTCTCCCTTCAACGCACATTCCTACGCCGTGATGTCAAGTTCCCTTTGCATTGGTTTGATTTACGCACGATTTATAATGAAAACATTTTGCTGAGATGAACGGGCGGATCTTTGATGGATGTGTGTCACCACTAATGGGTGTACCTATAATGTCAGGTAATAGTTTCTGACAGGTAATTTAATTTTGATTAGGTATGGTTAATCCGTTGATAGATATTTTTCACGCCACCTGCTCGGAAATGTGGCAAAAGAAGATCAAAATCCAAGCTGGAAAGTAAGCAATTGCTGTAGCATCTGAACAACCACTACAAGAATTGCTATTTTGCAGCAATGAAATGTCATAGTAGAAAAGTAAAATCCAGATGTCATTGCATTGGACCCGCCAATGAGAATCATTTAAAACATTAAAAAGGTCTTTTTTTGGCACCACTTTTTCATTCTAAAATAAAATAAGGTTGTTTATCGAACCAATTTACTTGTTTAAAAAAAAGAAACGTCAAAATCATTCAGATCACCCTTAAGGCGTTTTTACCTTTTTAACCGTTTGTGGTTTTCTATCAAAAAGTGGGTAAGGAGTGAACCGGCTATTAGACATGGCAACTTGCAGGGCCCAATCTGTTGTGTACCCTGCCTCTCCCTCTCCCTCCTTCAGCTCCCTACGGGCCCTACCTTTAATTATACCTACCAACCTGACAGATTGGGCCCTGCAGGTTGCAATACTTGCAATGTCTAATAGCCGTTTGAGTCGGATTGAAGCAAACATCGTAAAACGCTTCTTAAAAGTGAGAAAAAAGTAATAAAGGTGGAGCGAGAAAAATACATATTGAATTGGATAATGTTTGACTGAAAAACAAGAAAGTTGTATTTATGCAGTAAAAATGAGTTCAATAAGTGTAGAAAATGTTATTAATACGCTGGCGCCCACCAAAATTCAAGAAACTGCACAGGCGTAGAAATTTGTTACCAGTGAAATCGCGTCCTAAATAAGAAGGCCCATGAACAGTGATATTTTGAATACAATATAATATCCGACGAACAATTCATATTATGGAAGGATGGCGAAAAGAAGCATTTATTTGCAGAAAGTTACATGCTCGTTTACTTTATCGTGCTTGTGAAAAGCATATGAACCGTCAATATACCTATAAATAGTATCTATTAAAGTGTTTGTATATGCCAATTAATTTTTTATTTTATTTCCTCACAGTAGTCGTGAAAAGCACTATGTAATGTCTCGGCCGAAAGCGCTATAGGTGGACTCGTATCTTCGAGGGCCTCCCCTGGCGGGTCGGCCCTCGAACTAACTCGATCCACCTATAGCTTACTTTCCAGCCCCTACAACAATGTACTATGTATTTACCCAATTAACACAAACAATATCTTTGCAAATATGATAAAGTTGATGTCGTGCCGTGGGAGTCGATTAAGCGTTTGAAGGTGAAAATCCGGATATATCCGGAATAAGGAAGCCATTGGTTATTAGTGGGTTTATCATCATTTGATAAACACCATTTCGCAAATAATCACTTAACAAACAACAATTCACAACCTATTCATTTCATAAACCTGTCATTGCTAAATATGTTCATTTTATAAATCATTAATACACAAATATACATTTAGTAACTTGGACGCTTTATAAACATATTGAAAGACAAATTATTATTTAACAAATGTTCATTTCGCGAATAAATCGTTTTTAAAATCAGTTATTTTGCTAAATGTCAATAGATAAACTATTGTTTTTACTCAATTTAATAAGTAAAATAAATAAATACAAACGAATTGAGAACACCCTCCTTTCATTGAAGTCGGTAAATCAGTCGTTCTGGTTTTTGGGGACAATAGTAAAATAAGGTAAACAAGAATGGCTGACTGACAACTGCATTTCTAGGCAAAAGAGCATTTGACACAAGACAAAATATTATAAAAGAATTTCGTTTTCAATGAAATATAAGTAATTAAATGATAATTTTACGGTCACAGTTAACCTAACACGCTCCTCCTCGCTTCGCTCGTCGTCGCACCTATCTAGTCTTCCGTGATATATTAAACAAAAACAAACTTAACTTTTAAACTACAAAGTATCTATCAGCTTTAATATGTAATACCTACTCGTAGTCCTCGTAGATAATTACATTAATTACACATATGAATGACATACACACCATGATGATTTATAAAACGAAGTATTTACCAAGTAAAGCATTTTACTAACGTTTTTATGCGTTATTTTGTTAATTGCCCTGAATAACAAATGAATAATTTGCCAAATAACGTTTTGTAATATAGTGTTTTTTCAAGCAATTAATTTGTCTCTTGAACTATTTGTAAAACAAAATTTTATTCAATGTCTAATTTGGGAATCGTTAGTTTGCCTAACGTTGTTTGTGAAATGAACATTTATGAAATGTTGTTTGCCAAATGATTGGCTACCTTATTAGTGTTATAACAGGAAAATAAATCGAGATCAAGTGGCTCCCTATAACGCAATGTAAGAATTGAAATTCCACTACGTCACAAGGTGACTCAGTTAGGTGGCGGGTTGATATCCTGAATCATCGAAATATAGATAAGTAAGAAAATTTAGAAAAACAATCATATTTTATTATTTAAGGTGTTAAATTGAAAGCAAAAGGAAATTCACATTAGATATGGATTTTCTCGGGTACCTACTACTCCTACTAGGGCTTGCAATTCCGGAATGCATTTGTATGGCCAATTACGGAATTCCGGAATTGCAAGCCATAGTACAGTCGGTCAAAAATGTGGTCTACTACCCTACGGTTGAGGTTCGTTAACTTTGTTAGAACGTCATGAGACAACAAGGTCGTGCATGTTTTAAACTCCGTTAGAAAAGTCAACCTTAGCGATCGATAGATCTCGCAGAAACTTTTGTCCAAACTGGTAGACGACTTTCTTGATCGACTGTACCTACTTATTTAAAAATTAAAAACTTTGTGAAATATTTATTCATTTTAAGGATAACATTTCATAGAGGTCAGCTATTTTAACTAAGTATAGATCAGACCGGGAACCCGGATACGACATGTCTAACAAAAAGCAGATTTATGTACAAGCGAATCAAGCTAGTTTTAACGTTGCATTTTAATTGAATTATTAAGGGCCGATAGTGCCAGATAATGTGCTAGTGTGGTATATGTATATTACTTAAATGGTAGGTATAATAATCCTAATTTAATATCAATTGCTGCGCTTTTAAAGTGATGTTATAAATAAAATTGATAAAAAATTGATTCAGTGAGAACTGTCAAGCGAAAAGTTAAGTGAATATTTAAGTAAAACAATCACGAAATACCTTAGTAGCTTACCTCTTCATTGATTTTTGCTAGCTTCAAAAAATAAAGATATTAAATTAATGCGTTATGTATTGTCGGGTGTTTGGTCTAGACTAAAAACATGAAAAGTCAACGACCGATCTTCAGAGCGAGCGACCCTCATAATCATAATATATTATCGTTTAGTTTGTATATCTTTTCTCTAATATCTCATAAAATATATAACACTACTAATATTTGAAACTTTTGTATACAGGTCGTTGCAAAACGAATAGTTATAGCATCTATCTACGTATTCCGATAAGGAAAAAAAAAAAAAAAGTAGGTATGTAATGAGAGCTGGCCCTGGAACGACGTATGAACGATGCGACGTAAACATTACTTTTTATATGAAAAAAAATTGCACACTTTTTCCTAGCCTGAAATGCCTGAATACGATACCATACCACCTTAAACGGAACGCAAGTATTTTTGTAACATCTTGTATTAGATTGAAAGGGATAGGAAGATTTGATACAATAATATAAAAAAAAAACATGTTGATAAATACCGAAACGAGGATCAATTTCTAAAAATTTACATCGGTTTGCTTCACTCACAGAGAACATCTGGGGGAAATGGTGGCATTAACTACGTTCAGTCTTGTAATTTGTGTTCACTATGTTTCCTTTAATAATAACTTACAGACTGAAAACATAATAGTTGCAGTGTTTAGTTTGTTTGCATAACTACTTTTTACCATAAATGCTAGTGGTATAAGTATGAACTGAATTATGGAGTATGCTAAACAAGAGTGCCTGTCTCAAGTTGATAGAATATGTATTTATAAGGCCTTAAAGTACTCACCACCAAATTCACGTTAACAGAAGCACAAGCTTCTTCCACGACTTCAGCAACCGCTCCACTCTCATACTCCTCTGCTGGAAGACTAGGATACAACTTGGATCCCCCAAGGTTGTACAGCGTCTCATCTTCAAGAGGCAACTTGGGGTATAAACCACCGCCTTCATTTTGGACTAGAGGCTCAGTACTGCCTGATCCAGGTGAACCCCTTTCTCCTTTAAGAAAACCTCGCACAGCTGACGCTGCACTGGATCCTCTATGCCAACCCCAACCGTTGGCCCGCAGATTCTTCGGGTAGTAGTTTATCAACGACATGTTCACTACAATCACTACTCACTACACTTGCGTCAATAACACACACGTTTCCAGTTAATGTTCCTCTCGAAATAAACCCGCACAGTCAGACGCGCGGCTGCCGAATGGAGTCGATGGCGTCTGTTTATTTATGATAGCATTCTGCAAACAAAGAGATTTGCGATATTAGAGGAAAAGGTGAATTTGGCAGTAGATATAGTGAACGCGATCCGCATTAATACTTTAACATGTGTTTTTTGGTAAAATAAATTTACTAGTGTATTGGCTAATTTATTTGTTAGCTGAAATTCCTGTTTTATGGCGCCTAATTTTTAGCAAAAACGATTCAAAGTCAAGGTAACTGAACCATCGTACAGTTTCATTACTCATTCCTTTGTAAACAAATAAATAGTAATCAAGCAATTCACGGCAAAGTGCTGGCCTTGGTATCTTACTGAACTCAATTTCACTATACTTTAAACTATTTAAAAACTTAATGCCGCCAGCATAGTACGGCGGAATTTGCCTGTTTGGAGATACGTCGTCGACATCTCTTCTAAATACCTAAAACTGGTATGGATGTGTTCCTCGTAGTCTCTTGAATACGAATTGACTGGTTTTAGTTTATGGAGGGGGGACGGGTCGGTAAAAAGGGGGGGAAAGATGGCGGCTGACTGTCATCGATATTTGTTTACATCTCGAGTCCTATGAGACCGATCAGTTCGTATGAGATGTCATTTGAAAGCTTATTAAATGTACTACAATTGTTTATAAATAACTGTAGTCATCACTTTAGTCTTTTACAAAATATTTGAAAAAATATGATTTTTTTACCGTGCATGTTTGCCTAAGTACTGATAAAACATGCTTATAACTCAATATGTTATACCTTTACCGCAATTAATTTTAGGACAAAATATACAGGAAATTTTATGAGCTTTCGAAAAATATAAGCTTTATTAGTAAGTAATATTATATAACCGAATATTGATGAATTTTGTTCAGCATGGGTCACTGCGCTTCCTTATAGAATGGCAGCCGACCGCCATCGTATTTTCATTATTTCTCGGAATCTATTTTACGGATAAAATCGTAATTGGTATCATTTGAAAGCATTTTAAATGTATTTTAATCGGTTCTTTGAAATTTTAGTTGCAAAATTAACAGTTCACTATTATTTTTAGAAAATGTTACATTTTTACCTAACAGACTGGAAGAAACAGGCTTGTCTGGAAAAAAAGTCATCGATATTTCTTGCAAATACCTAAAACTGGTTTGGATGTATTCCTCATTGTTTCCAGGACATGAATTGACCAATTTTATTTTATAGAGAGGGGGACGAGTCGAAAAAAAGGTGGGGGGAAAGACGGTGTCCGCCCGCCATCGAAATGTCAACGAAATTTGTTCACGTCTAGAGTCCTATGAGACCGAAAGATTCGTGTTAGTTGTCCATTGAAAGATTATTTAATGTACTATAATTGTTTATAAATAACCGTAGTCATAAATTTAGTCGTTTACGAAATATTTGAAAATATTTGTTTTTTTTACCGTGTATGTTGGCCTAAGTACTGATATACATGCCTATAACTCAAAAATGTTTAACTTTACCGCAAATAATGTTATGACTTATGATAAAATACACGGGTCATATTCGAAAAATATAAGCTTTATTTATATATAATACGATATAACCAAGTAATGATGAATTCTGGTTAGCATGGGTCACTGGGCATCATCATATGAATGGCGGCCGACCGTTGTCGAATTTACATTATTGCTCGGAATCTGTTTTACGGATCACATGGTGATAGGTATCATTTGAAAGCATTTCAAATGTACTATAATCGGTTCTTTATAGTCTGAGATGTAAAATCATCCGTTTATATTTTATTTTTAGAAAACGTAACATTTTTACCTAATAGATTGGTGGAAACGAGCTTGTTTGGAGAAAAGTCGTCGACAGCTCTTCCAAATATCTAAAACTGATATGGGTGTGTACCTCATTCTCTCCAGGATATGAATTGACTATTGACTATTAAATCAAAGTTCAATGAAAATACTACGGCGGTCAGCCGCCGTTCATATGACGACGCGCAGTGACCCATACCAACAAGATTTATCATTAATTGGTTAGATAACATTGAATATAAAAAAACTTACGTTTATAGAAACGTCATAAAATTTTCCATGTGTTTTATAATAAAATTAAATAGGATAAAGTCATAATTTATTGAGTTATAAGCATGATTTATCAGTACTTATGCAAACATGCACGGTAAAAAAAAAACATTTTTTATCAAATATTTATTAAACGACTAAAGTGATGACTATAATTAATTATAAGCAATTGTAGAACGTTTAATAACCTTTCAAATGACATCTCACACGAACCGATCGGTCCCATAGGACTCGAGATGTGAACGAATTTCGATGACATTTTGATGACGGTCAGACGCTATCTATCCCCCTCCTCCTTGTTTTCGACTCGCTCCCCCTCTACAAAAAAAAACCTGGTCAATTCATATTTTGGAGACAATGAGGAACAAAACCATATCAGTTTTATGTATTGGGAAGAAATGTCAACGACTTTTCTCCAAACAAATCTGTTTCCTCCAGCCTTTTAGATAAAAATATTACGTTTTCTAAAAATAACAACAAACGGATAATTATTTATCTCAGAGTTCAATAAACCGATTATAGTAAATTTAAAATGCTTTCAAATGATACCTATCACAATGTGATCTGTAAAATAGATTCCGAGCAATAATGAAAATACGACAACGGTCGGCAGCCATTCATATGATGATGCGCAGTGACCCATGCTGAACAAAATTCATCATTTACTTGGTTATACAATATTATATATAAATAAAACTTAATATTTTTCAAAAGCTCATAAATTTTCCCGTATATTTTATTCCAACATTAATTGCAGTAAAGTTGTAATTTATTGAGTTATAAGCATGTTTTTTCAGTAGTAACGCAAATATGCACGGTAAAAAGTAATATTTTATCGAATATTTTGTAAACGAATAAAGTGTTGACTACAATTATTTAAAAACAATTATAGTACGTTTAATGATATTTAAAATGACATCTCACACGAATCTATCGGTCCCATAGGACTCGAGATGTGAACAAATTTCAATGACATTTCGATGGCGGGCGGACACCATCTTTCCCCCCTCCTTTTTTTCGACTCGTCCCCCACTTTATAAAATAAAGCTGATCAATTCATGTCCTATAAATATTGAGAAATACATCCATACCAGTTTTAGGTATTTAGAAGGAATATCGGTGACCTTTCTCCAAACAAGCCTGTTTCTTCCAGTCTATTAGGTAAAAAATGTTACATTTTCTAAAAATAATAATAAACTGTTAATTTTGCAACTAAGACTTGAAAGAACCGATTAAAGTACATTTTAAATGCTTTCAAATAATACCAATTACGATTTGATCCGTAAAATAGATTCCGAGAAATAATGAAAATACGATGGCGGTCGGCTGCCATTCTATGAGGAAGCGCAGTGACCCATGCTGAACAAAATTCATCAATACTCGGTTATATAATATTACTTACTAATAAAGCTTATATTTTTCGAAAGCTCATAAATTTTCCTGTATATTTTAAAATAACATTGATTGCGGTAAAGTTATAATATATTGAGTTATAAGCATGTTTTATCAGTACTTACGCAAACATGCACGGTAAAAAAATCATATTTTTTGAAATATTTTGTAAAGGACTAAAGTGACGCTTACAGTTATTTATGAACAATTGTAGTACATTTAATAAAAAAAAAAAAAAAAAAAGATAAAAGATATTTATTCTTCAATTTAGGCACATTACAATGCACTTATGAACGTCAGAGAGAAAAGAAACTACCACCGGTTCTAACCCTACACCTCTGACCCGAGAAGTATTACTTATTACCGGCAAGAAACTCGGCGGGACTTATTTTTTCAAAACAGTACTACAAATACATTAAAGATACTATATACAATAATGCGTAGTTCTTCAAGAAGGCATATCAAAACAGCTTGAGAGACAGACATGTACCCCATGTGTAATAGTCTTTCAAATGACATCTCATACAAACCGATCGGTCTCATAGGACTCGAGATGTAAACAAATTTAGATGGCAGTCAGCCGCCATCTTTCCCCCCCTTTTTACCGACCCGTCCCCCCCTCCATAAACTAAAACCAGTCAATTCGTATTCAGGAGACTAGGAGGAACACATCCATATCAGTTTTAGGTATTTAGAAGAGATGTCTACGAAAATCGTGAAGGAGACGACTTTTGTTGAATTTGCTCCTATACTAGCATCCTTGGTACAATGCCGCAAGGGCCTAGTTTAGATTTTAGCTAGTTATAAATTTAGTTTAGTATTTGTACTGTAGTGCCTCTGTATATTTAGTTATGTAAATAAATGTATAACCTATTACTTAAAACTTAAAGTAGGTACCTTAACTTAAGTATTTCAATAAACGTAAAATAATACTATTGAAAGCATTTTGCAAAGACATGGAGATAGTGAGATCAATATTTCTTTAGCTGATAAATAGTTTTCGTATGATTGTCCATAAACCAGGTATTGTCAGTATCAACCTATTACCTAATCGTCACACATGCTGCTACATATGTTTGTAGTACCTAAATCCATCTATGTTAGGCATTTGTCACTCTTGATGACGAGATACTATAGACTATTACAACGTGCATACAGAATGAGTAATTGTAATTAGGTGTGCACTGTGTATTTATGCAGGTGTAAGCCACATTACTCGGATTCTATGACTACGCTAGTGTACCTAAGGATTCCGTAATGAATGTTCATTGATATTTAACTCTATAAATCGTAATAATAATCGTAGTCTAGCAAGCGTCAAATCTACGTGCATCTGGTAGGATATGCTGCGGCGTAGATAAGTAGGTATATGAAATCCTAATTCACCTCACAATCGAATAATCTGTCTGACTCTGACTGTGAATGTATATGTAGTGTATTCGTTAATCTGCAAGCCAATAAAATACCTACTGCATCTGAGAAACTGTATTCTTAGAACCTGACGATTGGTTAGATATAAAATATGACCGGATGGAAGAGCGATATTAAAAAAAATCCTTTCAGAAGTTTTGATGAAATTGTTTAAGAGTATTTACTAACTTATGTTATGTCTTAAGTAATTGCTGTTAAGTGTTATTACCGATAGGGAATATTTTTTTATATGAATTTGCATAAAACACCAGCTCAATTACTAGGCTGGTTTACGACGTACGCAATTTGGCGCTCCCCAAGGTGTGTGCATGTCGTCACGTGACCTCGACTGACTCGGGGTTTAATTAAATTTAACGTTACTGTTAAACTGGGAGTGTCCTGTTACAGGGACATTGCTTATCGAACTTTAATCTATAGGTTACACCAAAGTTATCATATGTAAATACGGTTTTCACTTTATTTTTATTAACCACTTAGTTAATCGTCGCCTGTGACCAGTATGTATTTTTTTGTTTTGTGAAAAATAGAACTTATGTTAAAAAAATACTTTGAAATACAAACCGTTTGAGCAGCCTATTAATTCTTATTTAATTTGTTTGGTTACATAAAATTTCATAACTGTGAAATATGGATAAGTGGCTGTATCTTGAGTTAAGCCGGTCATTACTTTTATATATACCTTAGAGAGTAAGTATACATAATAGGGAAACTTTGGGTTTTTTCTTAGCCTCTTAAATAACGTAGGCGAATTGAGAGGCGGGCTACCCAAATAATAAACCATTTTATAGGATAAACCTAATAAAATATGCTAATTTCAGTTTACATGATCATTTACTGAGTCACAAACACAAATCAAATGGCTTGAAATTGCCGACACTCATTATGATGACGTCATTAAACTGGCTCTTAATCATAAAGGAAATGAGTTTATACGGGATAGGGAGCTAAAACTACAATTCCTTTAAAGCGGTATTACACATTGCAACCTGCAGGGCCCAATCTGTTGTGTACCCTGCCTCTTCCTGCCCCTCCTTCAGCTCCCTACGGGCCCTACCTTCAATTACACCTTCCAACCTGACAGATTGGGCCCTGCAGGTTGCAATGTGTAATACCGCTTTTATCTCATTAAAAGATTTTGCATTCCAAACTCACTATAAAAAAAATTTTGGTCAAGTAAGTATAGGTTATATTTTAGTTTTCAAACTCAAAAACATTTATTGCACAGATATTACAAAGTTTACCAATTATACTACTTTAATTATACTCATAATTCAAACGGAAACGTAGCATATTAATATAAGTATCATCATGGTTTTTGATAAAAACAAGCAAAGCATTAAGTTTAAAGACTTGCACGTAACCGCGGCCGCGGTCGCATGACCTTCATCTTAATAAAAGCCAAAGTGTTCCTTATACAGAGGCTATAATAAATAATTATGGTCGGCAGCCTGAGCTCATTCAGCTTCTTGCCTTTAAAAAATAAATGTTGGCAGGTCTATATCAGTTTTAATTTTAACTATAATAGTGTAATGTATTGGGGAATTATGCTATTCCATATTAATTAATTTCCTTTTATTTAACACGGTTAATAAGTGCCTAATGATAATGGTTAAAATTAAATGTATGAGGTAGGTACCTACATAATACATGAAACATACAAAAGAATATTAAAATTTAATACAAAATAAATACCGTTACCTCACCTACTCATTTTGACTTTAGGTATAGGTATTTCACATAGGTAAGATATGGTATTACTTTTTTATATTTTATTTAAACATTTTTTTTCTAATGTTACTTACAACACAATATGCTAATAATACTCGTTTCATATTAAGAGGTATATTATTATTCTGATAAGTATATTATTGTTTCGTTATCAGTCACAGTTACGATGGAACACGACGCGATTAAATAAATTTTTATCTTAAATTCAGCCAGCTAAGTCAGGTATTTATTATACATCGTCTAGAAACAATTATAGAAATAAATATTGATGTTAATTTTGTGTATTGTTTCGCCTATGTGCATTTACTTTCAGTAAAAACCGGTTATCAAAATATACCGATATGAAGAACATGTCATATAGAGCTTGTTTATCAATAAACATTCAACTCACAACAGATGTGTCTTGTACATAAATAAATATGTGCAGGCAAACTTATCTTACTAACCAAAACCACGTTTACATTAAGTGCTAGTTATACGACTAAGTTTATGTCAATATAATGGCAATAAAGGGAATAAAATTGCGAAAAAGTTGCAATAACAACTTACCACTTTCTTTCACAGCAGAGGGAGAATGGCAGTGATTTGATTTGTCCCTTTATCTTCCGTCTCTTTCACGCGTTTCATTGATGCGAAGTTGCCACGAACATGAAGCTAAAACGGCTATTAGACATTGCAACCTGCAGGGCCCAATCTGTCAGGTTGGAAGGTGTAATGGGGTTGGCCGTTGGAAAGTATTTACAGATGGCGCCAGCATAGCTGGTACCCATAGACATACAATATAAGGTATAGACAGGGCATGGTGATAATAATACCAAGATAGAACGGGATGGTCTTATTAAATTTTCAATAGGTATGACAGAGAAGTTGCCATTTTTTGTTCGTCCTTATCATAGACTCACGGCTTTATGTCACCCTCCACCGTAAGTACTTTCTATGAGTGGAGGGTCATGAACACATTTAATTCGCGTTTTCTTGCAAAATATCTGTATTTGCTAGGTGAAACCCAAATATATTTCGTGGAAAGTTGTGCCAGCTACGGAAAACAATGGTTAATTGTTGTGTTTTGAGCTGTAAGTACCTGGAAATGCAATAAAGATCTCTTATCTCTTATCTTATCTGTAGAAGTGATTATCGCCGATATTACGACAACATAACCTTTCACAGGTAAGTACCACATTTTACAGTTTACTCCTGTTGTTTAGTGTATAAATAGTATCCTACAATCTATTACGCGCTATAATCTTGTTAATAAATCTATTCTCGTGAAGAATAATACATAAAATCGTAAAGGTAAATAAAACATTCGAGAACATATTAACCGACTAATTTATGAACGCGGTTAGCCGTATAGCTGTCAGTAATTTAGAACCGCATAAGCAATTTAGTCGCATTACATACGCCTTAGGGATACCAGTGCGTGATTTTTATACTTACCCTAATATTGAGGTACTTTTTGTTTTAAAAAGATCATCATTTCATATCATTGGCAAAAATTTATTTAAATAAAGATGTTGATATCTGCCAGTAATAAAATTTACCTGTTTTATTTTTCCATACTAAAGAAATTAGAATTTAACAAAATTAATTCCTAGTGTTGGTTTTGCTATGGCTCAGTAAGTCTGGGGTATGCTTGGCATCCTAAGTCCAAAATTGGTACTAACTAGTTTTAATGAAAGCGAAAAGATCTTCCACCTGATTTGATTTACTTGCAATATTTTTGTTCACCGTAAAGGAACTGAAATAACAAATGAAAGTTCGATCATAAGTTTCGAAAATCTTAATGTACAAGTTGGGTTTGGAACAGCGACCTTAAAAATGAAATTGCTATACAGGATGTAGCAAAAATATATTAGAAATTGTATAATGTACAGTATGCCTTATAGAAACATATATCTATGATAGTTATTGTCTATGGCTATAGAACCTTGTCTGTCAGAAATGTCAAGTTAATACTTTTTCACTTTTGCTCTATCCGGCCTAGAGGCAGTAGCCATTTTTATTCATTAATTAATTTTAATTGTGTCGTCCTATCTACAATCTTAATCCGATTTAATCTTATTGATCATTTATTATTTTATTGTTTTAACAACGACAAGTTTATCATACGGATGTATTTTGAAGAATATACCGGTGCATAAAGGCGACACGGAGTTTGATTTATTTCCATGCTGTCCAGCTTCCTACACAAGTGGTAAGAATCCACGGGATCCTCTCAAGGATAACCTTATCTAAGCTGGTATCCTGATAGTTTATGGGCACAGAAGAAAAGCCGAGGACAGCAGAGCGGGAATAATCAAGTAAGATCACAACATAACCTTGTATAACCTAGAAATCCTACGATGCCTGACGCCACCACCGCCAGTACTACAAGTTCCTTGCCGTCTGCCGTCAGCGCACAAATAGAACGCTTAGATGGCGCTCGGAATTATTACTCGTGGAAGTTCGCCGTCCGCATGGCACTCATGCACGACGGATTGTGGAACGTGGTGGAGGCAGGAGCGACTGCAGGCGACGCTAGTGACCAGCGTGCCCTCGCTCGTATCTGCTTGTCTCTGAAGCCATCGATGTATCAGTACGTAAGATCTGCCAAAACCGCTAAAGAAGCATGGCAGAATCTAGCCGACGTGTTTGAAGACTCCGGCCTGGTGCGTCGTGTCTTACTACTGCGAAAATTACATCGAATGGACTACGGCAGCTTTGCTACAATGTCAGAATATATTGAAGAAACAATGACGGTTGTGCAGCAGCTAGCCGATATAGACAAGGTAATTGAGGATAAGGAAGTTGCAGAGATATTGCTGAGCGGACTTACATCAGAATACGACTCGCTCGTATCTAATCTAGAGACCATCAACATGACCGGCACTCTGACCAGTGAAATTGTCCGAGGAAGGCTACTTCAGGAGGAAACCAGGAGGTCATCCGAAGAAGGTACATCTACAGCATTAGCATCCATAAATAGGAATAAGCAAATAAGATGCCATCACTGTAAACGCCTGGGACACGCCAAGAAGAATTGCTTCAAGCGGAAACGAGAACGGAGACAAAATGTCGAGCAAGCTCTATCAGCGACAGCAATGGCAGCCAGTATCCCCAGTGATGTAATGTGTGTGGACTCGGGTGCTTCTGTGCACATTTTTAACTCTAAAGACTATTTTATTAATTTCAAGCCCAATTTAAGCAAAATTATTGTGGCAAGTAAAGATTTATTGCAGTGCACAGGCACAGGAGATGTTATTATAGATGGTCATTTAAAGCTAAAGGATGTAAGGTATGCGCCAGATTGTCTTAACAATTTAATCTCTGTGAGTAAGTTAGCTAAACAGGGTTATGTTCTAAATTTCAATAAAAATGGCTGTGTAATAAATGAAAACGGTAAACGTATAGCAGCTGCTTCTCTAGTTAATGGTACATATTGGCTAAACAGGGGTAGTGGTGAGAATTCGCACAAATGGGAGAGCTCAAAGTTCTTGTATAGACAAGAAGCCATGAGCTCCGCAGTGACTGACACGGAGCTTCTACACTATAGACTTGGACATTTAAATACTAAAGACCTAAATAGTATTAGGGATAGGGTGCCTAATTCTTTAAATTTACAGAATAAGCTGGCAGCAGAAAAATGTGTTCCTTGCCTAGAGGGAAAGCTGACTTCCAAGCCGTTCCCGAAGGCTTCGAGCACGGTAGTTGACCAGCCATTGGCCCTTATCCATACAGATGTGTGTGGACCGCTTCCAGTCAGCTTGGGTGGTGCGAAATATCTGCTCACCATCACGGATCACTTCTCAAGAAAGTCTTTTGGTTTTCTTTTAAAGAGGAAATCAGAGGTAAGTGATCGTTTCATTGATTTTGTAACCATGATAGAGAGGCAGCAAGGTCTACCAGTACGTTGTGTTAGATCTGATAACGGAGGAGAATTTGTAAACAAACAACTTTCTACGTTTTTTAAAAGAAAAGGCATATTGCATCAAACCACTGTACCTTATTGTCCCGAACAGAATTCAGTAGCGGAGAGACTAAACCTTACCTTGATGAATAAAGTAAGGTGTATGCTGCAGCATTCAGGTCTGGACCGGCGCTTTTGGGGAGAGGCAGTAACTACTGCCATATATCTTAAAAATAGGTCCCCGACTTCAGCCTTGGACGGCCGGATTCCGGAGGAGGTGTGGACTGGGTCGAAGCTGGACCTCAGTCACCTGCGTGTATTTGGATGTGTGGCATATGCTAAGGTACAGGATGTGAAGCGAAGAAAGTTAGATGTGAAGTGTAAGCCGTATGTATTTGTTGGATATTCTGAAACCTCTAAGGGCTACAGGCTGGCTGACTGTAACGACCCTAACAAGGTTATTATATCCAGGGATGTCGAGTTTTTAGAGCAAAAGTTTTACAATTTTAAACAAAATGACATTAACAATAATAATTATAATTTTGAATTTTTAAATGAATTTAATTTTATTGATAATGATAATTGTGTGAATGATAGTAACACGGTAGACTGTAGGAATGAAAGTACTATGTCTAACACTGTAGACTGTAGGAATGAAAGTTCTACGTCTAACATAAACTGTAGGAATGAGAGTACTATGTCTGACACAGGCTGTAGGAATCATTTTATTGAGCCTGATGTTGTTAACATGAATGAAAGTAATGTTAGTGATGATTGTGTGAATGAAAGTAGCGCAGGGGGCAATGCCCAGGATAGTGATTCTGTAGGAAATAATAGTACTACTGAGAAGGATGTCGCGAATGATAGTAACGATTTCAATTATATCCAAAATGAACATAATTATTCTTTGCCGATTTCAGGATCGGGAGACGAGGACTACTGCACAGTAAGCGAGGATGACTCCGTCGCTGACTGTCCTCATGATGACGCAGACTGGTCACCGGGCGCGGGCTCAGCTCCAGGGGAAGCTGTGCAGCAGATGCCTGCCCCGCTGCTGACATCTACGGGACGTCCAGTGCGTAGTACTCGGGCTGTACTGCCTAAAAGGTATTGTGATACGGATTGGTCACTAATGGTCAGCAGCAGTCCAGAACCAACTTCATATAAAGACGCGATGTCTAGTCCTGATGCTACTGAGTGGCAAAAGGCTATGAAAGATGAGTATGACTCATTAATAACAAATAAAGTGTGGAGGTTAGTTGACAGGCCGAAGAATACCAATATTGTCAAGTGCAAATGGGTTTTTAAAGTAAAAAACGATGCAGCAGGAAATTTCATACGCCATAAGGCTCGTTTAGTCGCGAGAGGTTTTACTCAAAAAGAAGGTATAGATTTTCACGATACTTACAGCCCTGTTGTACGTCACTCGACAATTAGGTTATTATTCAGCCTGGCTAATGAATTTAATCTTGATATAGATCACGTAGACGTTACTACGGCATTTCTTAATGGTGATTTGAATGAGGTCATCTACATGGAGCAACCAGAAGGTTTTAGTACAAGTAGTGACAAGGTTTGTCTGTTGCAAAAGAGCATTTATGGACTTAAACAGTCTAGTCGTATGTGGAATGCTCGGATACATAAGGTCTTAACTGATAATAGTTTTATACAATGTAAAAGTGAACCTTGTGTATATTACACGAAATCTAAACATGATTTTGTAATTATTGCGCTGTATGTGGATGACTGCTATTTGTTTTGCCGTAAGGATAGCCAATGCAAAAAGAAATTATTAGAAATATTAGGATCAGAATTCGACATAAAAAATCTGGGTCCAATACAAAGCTATCTTGGCATTCGTGTCACTAGAGACAGAAAAAATGGGACACTAACTTTAGATCAGTCAGTATACATCAAAAATATTTTAAAAAGGTTTAATATGTCGGATTGTAAGCCTGTATCTACTCCCATGGTTCCCAATAATAAATTGTTAAAAGAAAATGTCAGTTCTGAGGACGAGCAATATAAATATAGAGAATTGATAGGCTCCTTGATGTACTTATCTGTTTGTACTCGTCCCGATATTGCATTTACCTGTAGCCATCTGAGTCAGTTCAATAACTGCTTTGGAAAAGAACATTGGTTAGCTGCTAAACGTTTGCTTAGGTATCTGGCGGGAACAATTAATTACGGTTTACATTATGTAAAAAGTAAAGAATTGATATTAAATGCTTATACCGACGCGGATTGGGCCAATAATTGTTATGATAGGAAATCTTATACAGGGTTTGTAGTTAAACTAGGATCAAACGTAATTAATTGGGAATCAAGAAAGCAACAATCTGTGTCACTTAGTTCAACTGAAAGTGAATATATGTCTATAGCCGATGTATCCAAAGATCTCTGTTTTGTAAATCAACTCTTAACTGAATTACTACCTACTGTAAAGGTGCATATCATTGTGTATAACGACAACCAGAGTGCTCACAAGATTCTTAAAAACAATGATATTAGTCACAAGAGAACAAAACACATTGATGTGCGCTATCATTTTATTAAGGACCTAGTTCAAAAAGGATTCATGACTGTTAAATATCTCCGTACAGAACAAATGATTGCTGATGTATTAACAAAATGTTTAAATACAAAACAACATTGTATGTTTAGGCATGATTTATGTGTTAGGCCTTGTTAGTATAGAAATATTTTATTTTGTTTGCTATGCTAGCTAAGATGTTATGATATGATACTAACCGTCATGCATGTTATACTTAAGGTGTTGTTTATGTGACGCTGTGATAAGACTGTACTAGTAGAGATGATTAGTAATTCAATAGTCAATTTGTAGAGTTGTGTAAATTTAAATGTAGAGTTGTGAAAATTTTAATGTAGAGTTATAGTCATCAGATTATGTTTTTAAAGTCAAGGGGAAGTATTAGAAATTGTAAAATGTACAGTATGCCTTATAGAAACATATATCTATGATAGTTATTGTCTATGGCTATAGAACCTTGTCTGTCAGAAATGTCAAGTTAATACTTTTTCACTTTTGCTCTATCCGGCCTAGAGGCAGTAGCCATTTTTATTCATTAATTAATTTTAATTGTGTCGTCCTATCTACAATCTTAATCCGATTTAATCTTATTGATCATTTATTATTTTATTGTTTTAACAACGACAAGTTTATCATACGGATGTATTTTGAATAATATACCGGTGCATAAAGGCGACACGGAGTTTGATTTATTTCCATGCTGTCCAGCTTCCTACACAAGTGGTAAGAATCCACGGGATCCTCTCAAGGATAACCTTATCTAAGCTGGTATCCTGATAAAATATTCATGATCCGTTCAAGGGCATTAGCATGGTATCGTATTGCGAGTTTGGAAAAGTAGGTTGAAGAAAAAAAAAACGCGAATTTTTTTTTTATGTGCGGAACAAATTACTATTGTGTCCGTAGTCGACACAACTTTCTGACAAAACCATCAGATTTTCTCGTAGTAAAAACGCTAATTTCATCTGTTCGTTACCCTCCACTGTCAAAAAATAGGTGAGACTATGACAAGGACTAACGATAACAGCTCGCTTCTCTGTCACACCTGTTGAAAGTTTGATAAGACCATCCCGTTCAATCTTGGTATTATTATTTATTTATTTCCATGTCAGGTCTATGGGTGGTATGTCTATGTTCACATCGCTCCGGGCCTGCCCGGAGTGCTCGGTGCTCGCTATATGAAATAATGGGGTAATTTTCTCTTACTGGTATCCCCACGAGTTAGACGTCATCATGACGTCATCTATGTCTATCCCTTAAAGCGGTATTACACATTGCAACCTGCAGGGCCCAATCTGTCAGGTTGGAAGGTGTAATTGAAGGTAGGGCCCGTAGGGAGCTGAAGGAGGGGAAGGGAGAGGCAGGGTACACAACAGATTGGGCCCTGCAGGTTGCAATGTGTAATACCGCTTTTACGGTGCTACGCGGTGTCAGGCCCTTGCTGGTACCTGTCAAAGCGGTATTACACATTGCAACCTGCAGGGCCCAATCTGTTGTGTACCCTGCCTCTTCCTAGCCCTCCTTCAGCTCCCTACGGGCCCTACCTTCAATTACACCTTCCAACCTGACAGATTGGGCCCTGCAGGTTGCAATGTGTAATACCGCTTTCAGTCCTACAAATAGTGTCAAAATCTTGTTTTTTTTTTTAATTTTTTTTTGACCTGGATGGGCTAGCCTTTAAGCCAAATCCCATACAACAATACTATTGAAAGGGACCTAGCTATGCTGGCGCCATCTGGGCAAACCGTTGACAGTTGCCAACCCCATTAATTCGACCACAAAGTGAGGCCGAAAGAGAAGTCAAGTAGGGGCCTGCATCTCTTTCTGAGTAGGGTGATCATATGATATGAACTATGGTATGCGGGACAGTATGGGGATAAAAGCATTTTTAGTCTACGGTATATTCCGACCAAAAAGAGTTGAAATTTAAAAGTGGCAACATCGTAGTGTCGTCCCTTTCAAATCAATCTAAAAAAACGGGACGACACTACGATGTTGCCACTTTTTAATTTCTACTCTTTTTGGTCGGAATATACCGTAGAATAAAAATTTTGGTCGGAATGTATGTCTAAGGCTCAAAACACACCTAGCGGAATGGAGGCAGTAATGTATGGAGTCCATAGACAAATTTAAGCTACCATCGACAAAGCTCCATACATTACTGCCTCCATTCCGCTAGGTGTGTTTTGAGCCTAAGAATATTATTATTAAGCCTAAGGGTCACCACACACCTAGCGGTTTTCCTCGCGGAATTAGCGGAAGTAGCGGAAATTTGTCTATGGTAGCAGATTTTTTGTATGGAAGCCATAGACAAATTTCCGCTACCATAGACAAATTTCCGCTACTTCCGCTAATCCCGCTAGGAATTCCGCTAGGTGTGTGGTGACCCTAAGAATGAAACTTGCAGGGCCTAATCTGTCAGGTTGGAAGGTGTGAAGGCAGGGGGGTACAACTCAAAGTAAATCTGTCAAAAAATTTGAGTTTGACACGACGTATCCGATACGTTTGCATAAGTGCGAAAAAGAACTTGTCATGCGTTAAGAAGGGACAACACATAGATATACCACCCATAGATCTGACACGGAACTAATAATACCAAGATGGAACGGGATGGTCTTATTACACTTTCAATAGATACGGCAGAGAGGTGCTATTATCGTTGGTCCTTGTCATAGTTTCTATTACCCTCCACGCGTTACTTCTAGCAGTGGAGGGTAACAAACAGATATAATGCGCGATTTCTTCAAGAATTTCTGTGATTGCTACGAGAAAAGCTGTTAGTTTTCCTAGAAAGTTATGTCGGCTAAGGAAAACATTGGTAAATTGTTCTGTTTTATGCTGTAGAAGTGATTATGGGCATCTATATATCTATCCCATACGGGGGTACACGTGTGCGGGCTCTAGTTAATGCTTGCTTTGAGGGACAACATGATTCGTGACGTTACGTGACATTACAGAGGTCTCTCTGTTATACTATTATTTACTCTGTGGTGAAGGTGAAGGTGAGAAGACAAAATGCTTAAATTTGTCTATGGTAGCTGTTTTTTTGTGTCTAAGCATAAGGGCAGGGGGGTAACATTACGCACACATATACACTGATGAAAGAGATGTGCGCATACACAATCGTACGCGTGCAAATGAGAAGCAATGATAGATTTTTTGTCCCTCATCGCGTATGCGTTTTTTTTGCCTGCCATCGGGTGTCTGCCATCGAACTGTCACTGTCACTGGCCTAGTTTAGGGTGGCCAGTGCTTTTAAAGTGACTTTTCCCATCGAGTTGGGTAATTATTGGGTTACGTAATATTGAAAGTTTAAACTTTTTGTGTGAGTAAAATTATTGAATTTCACGAAAACTCTGACAAACATTTTAATGAATATGTTTTACTAAAATAATTGTTATGTCAGGTAGTTTAGATAGTAACTTAGACATATATCTAGCTTTTAATTACTTTGAAGATCGGATTAGGCTGATTAAGTCAGATTGCCCAGATTGAGCTGTCATTTTAGTATCTGGCGAAAAATATAATAATATGAAAACTAGTTTTATGGTAAAATAATGGGGGATTTTCTTTACATGTGGTATCACAAATCTTAGCTGTCAAAATATAGCTGTCCCTGTCGGGTATACGCGGATCCTCTGTCTATTCTATGGTAGGTCTATTAATAAGGGTCACCACACACCTAGCGGAATTCCTAGCGGAATTCCGATTCCGCTAATTCCGCGAGGAATTCCGCTAGGTGTGTGGTGACCCTTAGGTATGGCCCTTTTTGTATGGCTTCCATACAAAAAATCAGCTATCATAGACAAATTTCCGCTACCATAGACAAATTTAAGCATTTTGTCTATGAATTGGCTTAATTCCGCTAGGTGTGTTTTGACCCTTAAAGCAAAGCGGTATTAGACATGTAATGACAAGTTGGGAGTAGGAGTCCCGATCTAGGGCGGTCGGCCGTGCCCCGACACCCAACCTCCCTACGCGCTCTGCCGATTGTTCAAAGCGGTATTACACATTGCAACCTGCAGGGCCCAATCTGTTGTGTACCCTGCCTCTTCCTTTCGCCATGTCCGTCCGTCCTTTCGTCCGCAGTCTAGCTCAGTGACCGTTAGTACTAGAAAGCTAAAATTTTGTAAGAATATGTGCATTAACTAAGCCGACATAAAAATTGGAAAAATATAATTTGTCGGAGTACCTCCCGTACACGTGAAGTGGGGGGCGAATTTTTTTTTCCTTTCAACCCAGTTGTGTGGGGTATTGTTGGATAGGTCTCTCAAAAAGAACAAGGGTCTTCTAAAACAGTTTTTGGATAAAACTAATACTTTCGTAAATAATAGCTCTGAAAGTTTAAAACAGGGCGTCCCCCCGTCCCCCCCATGTAACTTTTGAACCGTGGGTCCAAAAATTTTGAAAAAAAAAACATGGAACTAAGGCCTCATAAGTACCTTCAATGAAAACTATATTGAAAAAATCGGTTGAGCCGTTTTTGAGTTATCACTCAAAAACCCATAGTGAAAGGACCTAGGCAAAAATGACTTAAAGCGGTATTACACATTGCAACCTGCAGGGCCCAATCTGTCAGGTTGGAAGGTGTAATTGAAGGTAGGGCCTGTAGGGAGCTGAAGGAGGGGTAGGAAGAGGCAGGGTACACAACAGATTGGGCCCTGCAGGTTGCAATGTGTAATACCGCTTTTAAGCGCCGTCAAATTTCCCGTAAGAAACGACCTTTTGAATTAATGTATTGTAACAGGCCGGCAACTACGGAACCCTACACTGAGCATGGTCCGACATGCTCTTGGCCGGTTTTTTTTTAGTGACGCTGGCATGACTCATGCCGCATGACAGAAATAGAATTAAACTCAGTGCAAACCATTTTTTCCATCCTTATTGACTTGACAGATATCAAAATGCCAGGGAATACTTTGCGTAAACCATTTTTATGAATATAAATGTACCTATTTATTTTAATGGATAGTTTTAACAATGACATACTTTTTTATTAACCGACTTCATGTTCAAAAGCATTCAACAAATCGAAAAAAGCAACAAAACAATTTTTTTCGCGAAATCGACCTAAATTCATATAACATTTATTACTCCTCATCAGATGCTCACAGGCACCGTGTAGGTATATATTTTTTGGTAATAAATAAGATTACTCTGAAATTCCGTATGTTCACCAAACATTTCCGTAGGTCTGGGACACAAAGCCAAAATCCGTAGGTCTACGGATTTTTCCGTAGATCTGGCAACACTGGCCGGTAGGGACGATTTGTAGGTGACGTAGGGTCGGTAGGGGCAACTTGTAGTGAAATGCCCAATCTGCAATGATTATTGCCAATCTGTCATGTTGGAAGGTGTAATTAAAGGTAGGGCCTGTAGGGAGCTGAAGGAGGGATAGGGAGAGGCAGGGTACACAACAGATTGGACCCTGCAGGTTGCAATGTGTAATAGCCGTTTTAAAGCGGTATTAGACATTGCAACCTGCAGGGCCCAATCTGTCAGGTTGGAAGGTGTAATTGAAGGTAGGGCCCGTAGGCAGGGGGGTACAACTCAAAGTAAATCTGTCAAAAAATTTGAGTTTGACACGACGTATCCGATACGTTTGCATAAGTGCGAAAAAGAACTTGTCATGCGTTAAGAAGGGACAACATGATTCGTGACGTTACGTGACATTACAGAGGTCTCTCTGTTATACTATTATTTACTCTGTGCCGTAGGGAGCTAAGGCGGGTAGGGAGAGGCAGGGTACACAACAGATTGGGCCCTGCAGGTTGCAATGTCTAATAGCCGTTTTAGGGTCACCACACACCTAGCGGTTTTCCTCGCGGAATTAGCGGAAATTCATAGACAAAATGCTTAATTTGTCTATGGTAGCGGAAATTTGTCTATGGCTTTCATACAAAAAATCTGCTACCATAGACAAATTTCCGCTACTTCCGCTAATTCCGCGAGGAATTCCGCTAGGTGTGTGGTGACCCTTAACTAGAGCCCGCACACGTGTAGGGTCACCACATGCCTAGCGGTTCTCCTCGCGGAATTACCGGAAGTAGCGGAAATTCATAGACAAAATGCTTAATTTGTCTATGGTAGCGGAAATTTGTCTATGGCTTCCATACAAAAAATCTGCTCACATAGACAAATTTCCGCTACTTCCGGTAATTCCGCGAGGAAAACCGCTAGGTGTGTGGCGACCCGTATACAGGGTGGTCGATTTTCTTTTTGGGTCAGTCAGGGCAGCTACCAGATCCCGTGCTGCTACGTGAAAATGGTCTTTCCTTCGATTTGAAAATAATGAAGATTCGCGTTTACAGATTTTGGAAAAAACATTCAGGGTGCGAGAAAGAGGTCATTTTTGCCAAACTTTTTTTTGATGCCATTTGATCCCATTCCTATCCAGGAGCAAAAGCTTGTATGGGACCAAAAAAAAATGTAATGATGTGGTATATTTTTAGAACCGCCTCTATTAGCCTTTTCATATTATGATACCACACACGATAGGTTTTTGAAAATATTTTTTTTTCCCATACAAAAAATGTGATGAATCAGCACCCCCCCCCCCCCCCCCCCCCTCCTAAGGGAATTTTTTTAAAGAACTGCGGATCTAAAATTTTGTTTTTACCTCTAGTATGTGTGTGCCAAACGGCTAAACTGTACATCGTTTGCGGTTTTATTTTGTGTAAAAGGGCCCGATACTTAGAAGATAGGTTTTGATCCGTGGTGTTGATGCTCCACAACACAATATTTCATTTCAAGTCGCACTAATTCGCTGTTTGCCTCTCTTTCTCACAATCATATCAATAGACTCTGTCCGGAAAGAATAGTGACAAACTCTATTTAAACGGAGAGCTTTCTCAAATATGACAAAATAACGACAGCAAATTAAAATTTCACCAATAAATAAAACATTTAATACTTTTCAAATTAATTATAAGCTTATATACTAACCTAGTTGTTACAACCAATACTGGAGCATAACCAAGCAGAGTTAATATCATGGATTTCTAGTACAGTTGCCATCAATATATCGGAGCAGCCAATCTCAATGGTCACAAATATCTGAACAACGCCTCTATTCAACCGAGCTAATTCTTCCATTAACGTTCTTAATAAACCAATCTTTTTCAACAGGAACTTTTCCAGAAGCGCTAAAAATTGCAGTTAAATATTAGACCGATCCCAAAATCAAGAAGTGTTACCGACCCTGACCAATATCGCCCCATTGCAATGTTACCTACTTTCTCAAAAAATTTTGAATCTATCATGGTCCAGCGTATAACAGCTTTTTGCGATAAATATAACATCTTTGATGACAGTCAATTTGGTTTCAGGAAACATAGAGGTACATTATTAACTGTTCACAAATTCATCCAACGTGTTATTAACATAATTGATAACAAAGACTACGCATTTGGGCTGTTGCTCGATATGAGCAAAGCATACGATAGAGTGAAACATAATATGTGGCGTCCCACGGGTGAAAGTACCTTATGGCGGTTGGCGCTTACGTTGCGAAGCATCGCAATAGTATTGCAGCGTCGTTAGAAATAGCGTAAGCCCCAACCGCCATAAGGTACCTTTTTTCGTGGAATGTCACATATTCTATTCTACTCAATAAACTACACGGTATAGGAATATGCGGGAATGCCTACAACTGGTTCAGATCCTATCTGGAAAATAGAGTTCAACTTGTCGAATTAGATTTCTATGATTAAATGAGCAATACTGTAAAAAAAATACACTCTCAAAGTAGAAAAACTGACTGTTCTATCCCGCAAGGTAGTGTACTAGGGTGTATCTTATTTATAATATACATAAACGATCTGCCAAAAATAATCAATTCTGATAATATTCAATGTTTTATATATGTATGCCACAGAGAACCTCCTATAGAGTGATAATCTTGCTCCTTTTGTTAGCGACCGAAGTCACTAAAACATGCGGGAGGCGTGCGGGGCGGGAAGGTAATATCGGCGCTGCGATTGGTCGCTTCAAGGACAGAGCGCTATCGGGTTGATGCGTAGTGATGGGAAATGTTCATTACATGTATACAATGTAACCGGTACCGGAACGTATTGTACCGTAATTTACTGTAGGTAAATTGTGGTATTTGCTGCTGTTTACGAAATCAAAGCTTTGTCAAACACTGATTTTACAACATATACCTACCAACATACAAGCCCACACAACATATACCTATCTCACACCAGCTCTGAGTTCCCTCGCACTTCCTCGAAGTTCATCATCAGCGTGATCTTGTGACTGTAGACCCAACTGCTCACCAAGTGGATTCTAAAAAGCCCACACAACATATACCTATCTCACACCAGCTCTGAGTTCCCTCGCACTTCCTCGAAGTTCATCATCAGCGTGATCTTGTGACTGTAGACCCAACTGCTTATCAAGTGGACTCTAAAAAGTCCCCACACACAATTGACACAATATATGTTCGGGGCCCACCTGTGGGTCTCACTACAACATACTCATTACTTGTCTACTTATATATACATTGTGTTTTTTTTAAGTGGGCCACTATGGGGAAATCCTAAAGTATAGGAGATACAGGGAAACTGTCTTAGGAAACATTAGGTATTTTTTTGAATTTTTTTTTTGATATAGTCAAATTTTTGGTCAAGTGTGAGTTGTCCCTAAAAATTAATAATTGTGATGATTTTTTTTTTGACGCAGATCTAGTCAGTTTTATGAGAGGATCATTTTATTGTATTGAAAGAAAAAAATCGGAACAGTAGAAGTTAGTCAAATAAAAAAAAAAGTTTTTATTATTACAACATGCCTTACCTAGGCCTTGCAAGGTTCATAAAAAGTATTTCAAATTCCAATATGACATTTGTTTTTGGAACACTTTATTTAATTTAAAAACCAAGTAAGAATACTGTTAGGTCTAACATTTTTTTTGTTTTTTTTTTAATTGAATTTAAGGACTCGCGTAAGAACGGAGGTCCTAATTAAATGATTTTGGACCTCCATTCTTACGCGAGCACCAGTATTCTTACTTCCTTTTTAAATCAAATAAAGTGTTCCAAAAACAAATGTCATATTGGAATTTGAAATACTTTTTATGAACCTTGCAAGTGTACCTAGGCAATTTACACATGTTGTAATAATAAAAACTTTTTTTTTTATTTGACTAACTTCTACTGTTCCGATTTTTTTCTTTCCGTACAATAAAATGATCCTCTCATGAAACTGACTAGATCTGCGTCAAAAAAAAAATCATCAAAATTATAAATTTTTAGGGACAACTCACACTTGACCAAAAATTTGACTATATCAAAAAAAATCTCAAAAAAATACCTAACGTTTCCTAAGACAGTTTCCCTGTATCTCCTATACTTTAGGATTTCCCTATAGTGGCCCACTTAAAAAAAACACACTGTATATATATATATACAGGATGTAACAAAAATACTGGTGATCCGTTTAAGGGCATAATAGGTATCGTATTGCGAGTAGGAAAAAATAGGAAAAAAATTTTTTGGACGCGAAAAAAAAATTTTTTGTATGGGGCGAGTCGTCCCAGCTGGCCAACCCTCCATACAAACTCAAAATTTTTTTTCGCGAGAAATTTTTTTTTCTTAGTTTTTCACAATAAGAACACGATAACAATTATGCCCTTAAAAGGATCACCAGCATTTTTGTTACACCTTGTATATAAAAAAACTAACAACTACATTTATACGTAAACTTTCGAGTAATATTTATTTATCAAAATACAAACAAAAGGATAAACAACAGTACCTATATAGAAAATTACACTAATTAATACTACCTAGCCCAGCCTACGTTGCTTAAACAACTACATTAAACTACAGATACTACATATTCTACACATCAACTACTCAAGATAAATAAAATTTAATAAAAAAAGATAATATAGCGCGAAATCTATGTTTTCTAATATATTTCTTAAAATAAGTACGCACGAAAGATCGTGGTATCGGTAAATCCGGTACTTATTAAAGATTTCTAATGCGCATCACTAGTTGAACACGTGCTCCGCCAGAAAGGAATAGCACATTGTATTTTCAATTCGAAGAAAAGGGACAGACTAACTAACTACGTCTTAGCGACCAGAATTCGATGAACTCCGCTGGCCAGAAACAAATTATCGATCAAACGATGATTTTGATTTGCCTGTGGAATGTTATTCCATTTTTTTTAAACTTGAAGTTCTGGAAGTGTTTCCACACCACCTTACACAACAATATCCCATGATTTCAAGAATTTCCCATACGTATTCAATTTGTTTCTCGCATAAGACGCACACTACACACAGGTCTAAAACTTGGACGCAACTGAACGGCTCGGCGGACGACGCGAAGTTTATGAGCGCAGGGGCACCAACGAGTGGTGACTGCAAGTCGCCTTACAATACTTATCTAGTGGTTGTCTTATCTGTGATGTATGCTGATGATGTCTCCATAGTTTTTTCTAATAAAAATAACAGTGGTGTAGTACTTAACATGAATAAAATACTAGAAGTCCTATTGAAATGGCTTGGTGATCATAATTTAGAATTAAACCTTAAAAAGACCAACTTAATTCAATTTGGACCTCATCAAAGACTTCCATTAGAAATAGATTACTTATATTTAGATAATAAATTTCCACTAATCACTAACTGTAGCCTCCTTGGTATTGAAATCGATGAAAACATTAACTGGAAATCACACATTGAAAAAATTTGTGTTAAGATAGCCCGTTTTACTTATGCACTAAGAAACATTAAAAATAGTACAGACCTAAAAACAGCTGTTAGTGCATATCATGCATTCACTCAAACATGGCTGCAATATGGTATCATTTTATGGGGTAATAGCACAGATATCATAGATTTATTTATCTTACAAAAAGGTTGTATAAGGATTCTTTCAAAAGCTAAATTCTTGGAAACTTGCAAACCCCTCTTCTAAAAATTTTATATACTAACATTACCTTGCCTGTATATATTAGAAGCCAGTAAATTTGTACATAAACACCAATACTTACATATTAAAGCCAAAGATCGTCAGCAATGTACTCAAAACCTAAGACAGAGACAAACAGATGAGCAATAAGAGCCCTCATATGATGATGAATTATTAACCACCTGCCAAAAGATATCACACAAGAGCAAAAATATACAAAATTTGTTTACAAGTTAAAAAAATACTTAATAGAGAAATGTTTCTATTCAACGCAAGAGCTCTTTGACTTTAGTTAATCTTAAAATGTAATGCAGTGTATGAAAATATAATTCGATTTAGGTTGTGATCTCATTACCAGGATATATCTGTAGTTTTAAGTACCTATTGTAATATTAGTCTAGTTCCATTTTTCAAAAAATCCATGTCGAGAAGCAAACGATATTACTTTTGGGCAACCGGGCTTTTTACCTGATTTAGACCCTGCTGTATCCGAATCGCCGGTTGCCTTCAAAGAAAATTTGTCCGGAAGTGAGATATTCAAGATGGCGGCCAAAAAAATTACCCATTTTTTACTTTTTCTTAAATAACTCGTAGTCACGGTTTACCTACCAAAAAATGTTCTTTTACTTAAATAATTCACATAAAATTCTCTATAAAAAAGGTTCTATACAGATTTTTGCTGGGATCAAAGTTTAATGAGATATCGAGGGTATAAGATAGACCTTAAAAATATAGACTAATTACCCTTTTCCCGCGACTTCGTCTGCGTGGGATTAACATTCGCTATAATACATTTATGAAACACCTTAGTGAAATCTTATAGCAAATATAAATTTAACGTACATACTTTTTTACGTCTACAGTGAGCAACAATTCCATACAAAGTTTCACCCCCTTTTTCACCCTTTCAAAAGATGATTTCTGAGATAAAAACTATTTCATGTCCTTTTCCATAACTCAAACTATCATCATGCCAAATTTAATCTAAATCAGTTCAGCGGTTTAAGCGTGAAGAGGTAACATAAATAACATAACATAAATTTATTATGGCGAATGTTAATCCCACGCAGACAAAGTCGCGGGAAAAAGCTAATTAGTCTATATGTTTAATGGCTGTCTTATACCTTCGATATCTCATTAAACTTTGATCCCAGCAAAAAACTGTATAGAACCTTTTTAATAGAAAATTTTATGTGGATTACTTAAGTAGAAAAAGAAAAATACCCATTTTTTGGTAGGCGTCACGGTTTACGATTTATTTAAGAAACAGTAAAAAATGGGTATTTTTTTTGGTCGCCATCTTGAATATCTCACTTCCGGTCAAATTTTCTTTGAAGGCAACCGGCAATTCGGATACAGCTAAGTCTAAACCAGGTAAAAAGCCCGGTTGCCCAAAAGTAATATCGTTTGCCTGTCGCATCGAAAAGGAGAGCGATTTTGAAATTTTGTGCCCTGTCTATATAGTTTTAAGTTTACATTTGCAATACCCTATTAGGGTATCATGTTTATTGTTATTCTGTAACACTAACGTGAGAGCAAATAAAGTTATTCTATTCTATTCTCAAGGCTATAAAGTGCATGATCATATATTTTTAAGTACCTTGGCCGCTCTGATACATTTGATGGCGACGTAATAACAGATTGTGACATTTGCTTCGGGCCGGACCATGGACCAATAAGGACGCTGCTATTTGTTTGATTGAGATACTTCTCTCATTTTAACTATTAAATAGCAGCGTCCTTATCAGTCTGTATCCGGCCCGAACTGAATCTCACCGTCTGGTACGGAACTTTTGTATGAAGACCTTAGTCAAATTTAAGCTATTTTGTTTACTAGATCTGGTTGTCACGAGGTAGAGGCATATGAATTTCTTGACCGGCCTGGTGAGTATCTAGAGTTGTTTGACCATTCCGGGGGGTATCTTGAACGGTTGGGTGCATATCTTGACTGGTCTGGGGGGTATCTTGATTGGACTGGTGAGGATCTTGACCGGCCTGGGAGATATCGTGAATTTCTTGACTGGTCTGGGGGGTACCTGGAGTTACTTGACCTAAAACAATTGCAGTTTAATTTGCTTAATTTTCTATTTCAATACCACATTGCCACATTTCAATAGGTTAGCATTGTTTTTCAACCGACTGAAAGATTTCAAAGGAGGAAGTTATTCAATTCGTCAGGATCTTTGTTTTTTTGCTATTTTTTAGGGTTCCGTAGTCAACTACGAAGGAACCCTTATAGTATCGCCATGTCCGTCCGCCCGCGGTCTATATTTCGGTTTTTTGAGATTAGAAATTCAGTAAACATAGAAACAACCTGTTCTAACCTGTTCTGTTCGAATGTTCAATTTAGGGTCACCGCATACCTAGCGGTTTTCCTCGCGGAATTACCGGAAGTAGCGGAAATTCATAGACAAAATGCTTAATTTGTCTATGGTAGCGGAAATTTGTCTATGGCTTCCATACAAAAAATCTGCTACTATAGACAAATTTCCGCTACCATAGACAAATTTCCGCTACTTCCGCTATTTCCGCGAGGAAAACCGCTAGGTATGTGGTGACCCTTAAACACACTGTAAGCACACCAACAAACGATTAGTTAACATGATGAAGAGTTCACATTTGTAAATAAATAATGACAATTTGCAGATTATAAACCATAACAGCAATAAAAACACAATTTCGTTTTGATTATCACGTTAGAGACACATGATAATTGAAAAACTGACAGTGACACACGCATACGTTATAAATCGAAAACCATATGTTTCGAACCTCCTTTTCTCCAGGTTTTTTATTGTGCAACATTCACTAAAACATTAACAATGATAAGAATTAATTATTTCGTAATAATGACTACTATTACAATACTGTAAAAAAATAAATGTTATTCAATTTAACATTTACAAATACCTACGCATGGCTTTAGGCCGCAATTAGACTATCATTTTTAAATGATCATACATATAGGACTCATTTATAAATGAAGAACCTATGATAGTGTAATAACAATAAATGATCCATTATGAATCATTTATTGTTATTACACTATCATAGGTTCTTCATTTATAAATGAGTCCTATATGTATGATAATTTAAAAATGATAGTCTAATTGCGGCCTTATTATAAATAAAAATATATTTAAATATTTTTTATTGGCCGCATTGGCACTTTGACACTTGTGACATGTATCATGCCGTGTCGTGCCTGATAAAGAACCCTGTAAATGCGCCTTTCAACTTTTTTCTAATCTGATAAAACTAATATTTTCGTAAATAATAGATCCAAAAGTTTAAAACCGGCTTCCCCCATCTAACTTTTGAACTGGGTACCTGGGTACAAAAATTTTGAAAAAATTCATGAAACTGAAGCCTAATAAGTACCTTCAATGAAAACTATATTGAATTGAATTAAATCGTTGAGCCGTTTTTGAATTATCACTCAAAAACTCATAGTGAAAACGGAATCCTACACTGAGATCCCAACATGCTCTGATTATTCGAAGATGGCTGGACCAATTTGGAAAATTCTTTTTTTGTTTGAAAGAGTATACTTCATAGTTAGCCCCATTGTCACCAAGTCCAGAACTGATGATGGAATCCTGGAGAAATCGAGGACACTCTTCAACTATTATAGGCACACCTATAGTGGTTTCACTATTTTTTACAGTAGCTCGGCCACTTCCTCTTGGAATAGCAAATCCTAAGTTGGTTCTTTTTTTTTTTAATATTACCTGTATTCTTTCTCCATTGGTATGTACTTCTCTCTGGATCTCCGTGGCAAATGCTCAGGCGGGTGCCTCCTACGATAAGGTTCGATATCTTTGCATCTATCAAACTCGCGCGAGTTGTAAGGCCTGTGTTCCTGTAAACATTTTAAGTTTGCATTCATATCATGATGCATATTTATCAAAATATTTGCTTACTTGCTGCAATTGGCAACATTGGATATAATTGTTATAAGATTAATTAACTAGAGTTACAAAGTACTCTAAAAATGCAACCTGTGTCACATAATTTGTTTTAATGTTTTACATACAATATTCATGTTGAAATTTAAAATGATAGGAAAAAAAATTCTTCCAAAAACCGTGACTTATATTATATATATTTAACGTTTGATATGTCCCCATCAGGCATGCACATATCTTTTTTTACAAATCGTTTCCACTTATCTACGCCATTGCCACACGCGACTGAAGAAGAGCAGATGAGAATACATCTCATGCTTTTGACACAAATGGGCGTATAGTATGTTTATTATTTTCCTGAAAAGTATATGCGCATAAGTCCTGTTTTTGTCAAAATAATGAGTGAAAATCTGGTGAGTTTAAATGAGAATACAACTATTTAAGTGATGACGAGTAAAACTAACATCAAATTTAGACGGCTCATGTCTGTGTCTGGGGCTCCGAGACCTCGCCCTCGTCATCTCCGTTTCTCGTCCCATGTCCTCGTTTACATCAGCAGAGCCCTCAACAATTTGAACGACTAAAGGATACTTCATGTTGTTGTGTGCAAGCGGCTTGTTGTTGAAGAAGTTAAGAGCTCTATGCGCGTCCGCTCGTTTCATTTCGACAGTCATGTGTTTGTAATCTCCGTCTATATTATCGGAGAAGTCGCTTATCGAAAACTGCTTTATATGGACCTTCCTGAATAATGCTCTGAACGTTGTCAACAGCGTGCTGAACGACATCTGTGTAGGCATATAATAAACGTTAGAATGTTCATCAAAATAATGCCATGTTCTTGGGTCAAATAAGTACTCACATCGCCGGGTAGACCCGTAATCAGTAGATTTATTTTACCAGACATTTGTGGTTAGTACCGATTCATTAAATCAAACTTCAGCATCAAACCAAACTCATGAACTCAACTCCTTTCAATTCAATTTTTTTTGTTTGTCAATTGTCACAGTCTTATCTTATCAGCACCAGCCACGCCACCATCCAGCCACAGATCCAACCAACAGCAAAGCTATAGCAAAGCAAAGCAAAATGTCATGATCATTTGGCATCATAGATAGACATACAATATAAGGTATAGATAGGGCATGGTGATAATAATACCAAGATAGAACGGGATGGTCTTATTAAATTTTCAATAGGTATGACAGAGAAGTTGCCATTTTTTGTTCGTCCTTATCATAGACTCACGGCTTTATGTCACCCTCCACCGTAAGTACTTTCTATGAGTGGAGGGTCATGAACACATTTAATTCGCGTTTTCTTGCAAAATATCTGTATTTGCTAGGTGAAACCCAAATATATTTCGTGGAAAGTTGTGCCAGCTACGGAAAACAATGGTTAATTGTTGTGTTTTGAGCTGTAAGTACCTGGAAATGCAATAAAGATCTCTTATCTCTTATCTTATCTGTAGAAGTGATTATCGCCGATATTACGACAACATAACCTTTCACAGGTAAGTACCACATTTTACAGTTTACTCCTGTTGTTTAGTGTATAAATAGTATCCTACAATCTATTACGCGCTATAATCTTGTTAATAAATCTATTCTCGTGAAGAATAATACATAAAATCGTAAAGGTAAATAAAACATTCGAGAACATATTAACCGACTAATTTATGAACGCGGTTAGCCGTATAGCTGTCAGTAATTTAGAACCGCATAAGCAATTTAGTCGCATTACATACGCCTTAGGGATACCAGTGCGTGATTTTTATACTTACCCTAATATTGAGGTATTTTTTGTTTTAAAAAGATCATCATTTCATATCATTGGCAAAAATTTATTTAAATAAAGATGTTGATATCTGCCAGTAATAAAATTTACCTGTTTTATTTTTCCATACTAAAGAAATTAGAATTTAACAAAATTAATTCCTAGTGTTGGTTTTGCTATGGCTCAGTAAGTCTGGGGTATGCTTGGCATCCTAAGTCCAAAATTGGTACTAACTAGTTTTAATGAAAGCGAAAAGATCTTCCACCTGATTTGATTTACTTGCAATATTTTAGTTCACCGTAAAGGAACTGAAATAACAAATGAAAGTTCGATCATAAGTTTCGAAAATCTTAATGTACAAGTTGGGTATGGAACAGCGACCTTAAAAATGAAATTGCTATACAGGATGTAGCAAAAATATTCATGATCCGTTCAAGGGCATTAGCATGGAGCATGGATACCGGTATTCGATAATATCGAAATTTCGATAATATCGGACGAAATTCCGATATTCTATTATCGATATTACATTAATCAAAAACCGGTATTTTCGATATTTTCGATATTCACATTTTTATTATTAATTTTTATTTACGCAATGCGTTATAACTGTTATAAGAGTCAAAAGATGTGTACCGTATGTATCAATATACTATACGAGTACTGTGATACCAAATCCAAATACTTTGTTTCCTTTAAAAACGTGATATTGAACTCGAGGACAAGCACCAGAACAAAGACTAACTAATCTATCAGAAAACCAATTACCTGTTACCTAGCTAGTTGAGAGCGAGACCGAAAGAGGGTAATCCCGTAGGTGCGAGTGAAAGCCACACTAGGCTAATGTCCCTTTATGATCCGGTTAAGTTATTTTTCAATGTATGGGTTAGACAAACAAATTAATAAAGTTATGAAACTATTATAGCATCATACCTTTAGGTATAGTGTTTAACGCACACTACCGTCCGTACCCCTCCTCCTGAGCACAATGTGTCCCGGTTTACAGTTTTCTTTATTTTTTGAGAAAAATATTAATGTTACGAAAAGTATGTCTATAAATAAAATTATCCTCATTAACTCATCACTATCACTACATAGTATAAAACAAATGTCCCTATGTATGCTTAGATCTTTAAAACTATGCAACGGATTTTGATGCGGTTTTTTTAAATAGAGTGATTCAAGAGGAAGGTTTATATGCAAAGCCGGGCGGGTCGCTAGTTAGATTCTAAACAAAAAAGGTTCTATACATTTTTTCGATAGGCTTTACTGTATTCACGTTATAGCATAGCTAGGTGAATTTCGAGAAAACTCAGTCGTTGACCAAATGAATCAAGTTGTTATTTTCTAAATTACCATAGATACTGAAATAAAGTAATCATCAAATAAAAGGCTGTTACTTTATCTACAAAAAAACTGGTCAAGTGAGAGTCGTACTCGCTCTCCGAGGGTTCCTTATATCAAACAGTTTTAACAATATTTTGTATCGTAAGTCCGACTCACGCTTGACCGTAGACTCCTTATTATTTTTCCTGTTATCTATAGGTCAAAAACTATTCTCTACTAACTATTCCTTTATGTATTAGTATTACTGTTTTGAAAAAATAAGTCCCGCCGAGTTTCTTGCCGGTAATAAGTAATACTTCTCGGGTCAGAGGTGTAGGGTTAGAACCGGTGGTAGTTTCTTTTTCTCTCTGACGTTCATAAGTGCATCGTAATGTGCCTAAATTGAAGAATAAATATCTTTTATTTTTATCTTTTGTTTAGAATTTAATGATGATAATTTTATTAATAGACATAATTTTAGTAACATTAATATTTTTCTCAAAAAATAAAGAAAACTGTAAGCCGGTACACATTTCGGGCTCAAAGGGGGGGTAGCATCAGGGGTAGGGGACGGACGGTAGTGTGCGTTAAACACCATACCTAAAGGCATGATGCTATAATAATTTCAAAACTTTATTAATTTGTTTTTTAAATACGTAACAATAACATATATAACCGTATAGGCCAGCCCCGTCAGCGGAGCGGACCAATCAGAGTATTGATAAATAAATGTCAATATTGTCAATTTTGAATTATAATGCTATATTATTCCAGTTTATTATACCTTTTCCTTCCAGTATCGAAAAAATATCGAAAATATCGAAACTATCGGAAAACCGATATTCGAAATTTCAATATCGAAAAAATACCGGTATTGGAAAAAGGCTTCGATATTCCATGCTCTACATGGTATCGTATTGCGAGTTTGGAAAAGTAGGTTGAAGAAAAAAAAAACGCGAAATTTTTTTTTTATGTGCGGAACAAATTACTATTGTGTCCGTAGTCGACACAACTTTCTGACAAAACCATCAGATTTTCTCGTAGTAAAAACGCTAATTTCATCTGTTCGTTACCCTCCACTGTCAAAAAATAGGTGAGACTATGACAAGGACTAACGATAACAGCTCGCTTCTCTGTCACACCTGTTGAAAGTTTGATAAGACCATCCCGTTCAATCTTGGTATTATTATTTATTTATTTCCATGTCAGGTCTATGGGTGGTATGTCTATGTTCACATCGCTCCGGGCCTGCCCGGAGTGCTCGGTGCTCGCTATATGAAATAATGGGGTAATTTTCTCTTACTGGTATCCCCACGAGTTAGACGTCATCATGACGTCATCTATGTCTATCCCTTACGGTGCTACGCGGTGTCAGGCTTATAACCGCGAACCACTTCGTTCATCGAATCGTCTATTGGCATCACTCTCTTTCGTATGTACAAGAGCGATAGAGACGGGACCATCGTTTTGTCGATTTTCGAACTTCGCGGTAGGCCCTCAGGCCCTTGTAGGCAGGCATATGGTAGGCCAGCGGCGAATCAAAAGCACGTGTTGTATTCTGATATTGTTTATTATTGAATTAAAAAGTATAAAATGAAGGTCCTATCTGAAGAAAGAATGCGGATTTTATTCGAAAAGCTTACAAAATAGTAAGTTATAGTGCAGTTACCCAACCTCCTTAAAAAACGAACTTATAAAGACTCCTTAACATTTTCAGTGAATAACATGTTTCTTTCGCTATATCGCGTATTTTTTTTAAATTTTCAGTATCGGTGTGAACGTAAAGTTGCTTATAGACCGGCCAGACGGCACATACTGCTTCAGGGAGAAGAAAGACCGAGTATATTACATATCAGAGAAGTTACTTCAGTTAGCTCAAACTGTGAAGCCTGATAACCTCATATCCGCAGGGACGTGCTTCGGAAAGTTTACAAAGACTAATAAATTCAGACTGCACATCACTGCATTGACATATATTGCTCCATATGCTCCTTTCAAGATTTGGGTTAAGCCGTCAGCGGAGCAACAGTTTTTGTATGGACATCATGTGATTAAGAGTGGTGAGTCAAAATGGTATTCTTTTGTGTAATTTAGTAGCTTGGTCTGGTAAGCGTCTCCTTTCTGCACAATTACAAGCACGAGCACCAAGCCTGCCGTATGCTGGCTGAGCTGCTGGATATGTTGTTGGTCTATTGTCCCATTCCCATTACCGGATGTCAAGACCGCTCCTGAGGATGCCTCGTAGAGAGGCGTAACACGTGTCCAGTTTTGGTATTATTGGTAGTGGTTTGTTGTATTTGTTTGCATATTTATTTTGCAGCGGGAGGGTGGGAATATACGCAAATAAGTATAATTGGTTGTCACTAATCAACTAGCACGTTATTATACTGCAGAATACCAAAGTAATATTATTGTAGTGGATAATATGGATTTCCGCAAAGTAACTCCATAATTTAACATATTAAGTTAAAGCAATATTCAATTGTGGCATAAAGTGTGTAGTAGCAATTATCAATTTAGTCATGGTAAGGTGTAACAATGTTACAAAATGAAAATAAATGTTTAAGAAAGAATGCCCTATGGAAACCTGGACTTTGTCGCAGTAAAATTATCATCACATGTTGCAGATCAATAAAGCAGGGCTTGTAACTGGTTAAAGCAAAAAAGAAACCCATAATAACCCAATATATTCAATTATTTTATTATGGTTTTTATGTAAAACCCAATGTTGTATTTAGGTTTTTACTTCATATTATAGGGTTTTTCGATTAAATATGAAACAGTAACGAAAGAACGAAAAAAAACCGGTTTTTACTACGGAGCAAAGTTCGGTTTCCAAGCCCTGCAATTAAGTAACCCCGAAAAATCCCTTTTCAGGTCTTGGCCGTATAACAGAAAACACACCGAAGCACCAAGGTGTAGTCGTATACTCCATGTCCGACATGCCTCTAGGGTTCGGAGTGTCAGCTCGCACAACTACAGAGTGCAGGCATGCGGATCCTTTAGCCACCATTGCGTTTCATCAGGCTGATATTGGGGAATACATTCGTTCGGAAGATACTTTGACGTAGAAATATATATCTAGTAATTAATTCTTTGTTGTTTAATTTTATTTTCAATAATAGTAAATTCAGTGGATTGCAATGGCTAAAAGTTAATAATTTTAAACAAAAAATGCATCTATATCGGAATCCCTAAACTTTTTTGTCCTATTTTCGTATTCTTTAATGCTATTTGTCCTAATGATCATTTGCCCTAATGCTCATTTGTCCTAATTACAGTTGCCCTAACATCATATCGGTGAATTTGTTATTCCTTAATATGTTATTACCTAATATTATTTGACATAATATTCAGTTGCCCTAATATTTTTTTCCATAATTCTAATTTGTCATAATTATTATTTGACCTTAAATTTATTTGTCCTAATAATCAAAACACCTAATTTCAAATGAACTGATATTATTTATCCTAATATTTTATACCCTAATATTAAATGTCTTATTGGTCATAAAAAAAAAACCATAACCTACCTATCTCTGGGAGCAGTTTCGTTTTTAGGGTCATAAAACAATAACCCTAACCTACCTATCTCTGGGAGCAGTTTTGTTTTTAGGGTCATAAAAAATAACCCTAACCTACCTATCTCTGGGAGCAGTTTTGTTTTTAGGGTCATAAAAAAAATAACTCTAACCTACCTATCTCTGGGAGCAGTTTCGTTTAAAAGGGTCATAAAAAAATAACCCTAACCTACCTATTTCTGGGAGCAGTTTTGTTTTTAGGGCAAACATTACATTATGACATGTGACTGTTAGGATAATTGTACACTGTTAGGTACACCCGAAATGACTATAGGTGTGCCTATAATTAGTTGAAGAGTTCCCATGATTTCTCCAGGATCCCATCATCAGACCCCGACTTGGTGACAATGGGACCATCTAGGGGTTATACCCGTTCGATTACACAAAAATTTGAATATCGGTTCACGATTCACGGAGATATCGAGTAACATACATACAAAAAAATAATGATAAAAAAAAACTCGAATTGAGAACATCCTCCTTTTTTGAATACGGTTAAAAATAAAAAATAAAACAGTTTTGATTTGAGGCTAATTTTAAAATAGCGCCATCTTGCGAAGCTTTATCTAATTACGTGCAACAGGGGCCGGCGTAAACGAAAAATCCGTAGATGGAACCAATTAATGGTTTAAGTTGTTTGAAGTTGCATTCATAGATGGCGTAGTGTGCATGATTGTGGCGCCATCTCTAATTTTTGGGCAGGTGTTGAATCTCTTTGTTTTCTTTTTTATAAATAGGTTGTATTCCTTTCTTATATGAAATGTCACTGGCTGATTCACTATTTTGACAGCTGAAAGGGGCTTTTGCAGTTTCATTTCTTGTCACATTGTGCACTGCGATCGTTCTAGGTACCCCCACCATGCACTTCGCACATAGCGAATATAGTGTCTGATATTGTTTTCAACTCATGGAACTATATAATACGTTGCGTTGCGTGCAAAGTGTTTAATAGTTTGATCACTAATTGGCGCGAGCACCAAATTTATTTAATTGAAGATGCATCTGACTATTTCACCCTAACTAGCCACTGAAATTGTGGATGGCGAAGAGTATGACGGCCCCCGAAAAAGTACACCCAGAGGCCCATCCAGGATCTGGCTAAAATATCAGTGAACCGTTGTATGATTGCAAATTGGAACGCTGTGTCGGGTCACTGTGGAAACCCATACTTAATACGGCGATAAGACCAGCGTGTTCGTACTCGCGCCGGAGCTTGTCGAATACTCGTAACTAGTTCGACGAATCATTCGCATACGAATATCCAAGGGCGTAGCTAGGATTTTGTTAAGGGGCGGGAGGGGGGGGGGGGGGGGCATGAGCAACGGGGAGGGTTACGTTAAAAATGAAAAACAAAATGTCAATCAGTGGATTCATTTTACAAAACAAGTAGTCGACGAGATTCCTCACCTTAGTTTTTAACCGACTTCAAAAAAGGAGGAGGTTCTCAATTCGACAGATTTTTTTTTTTTTTATCATAATTTTTTTTTTTTGTATGTATGTTACTCCATATCTCCGTGAATCGTGAACCGATTTTCAAAAATTATTTTTGAATCGAACAGGTATAACCCCTAGATGGTCCCATTGTCACCAAGTCGGGATCTGATGATGGGATCCTGGAGAAATCGATGGAACTCTTCAACTATTATAGGCACACCTATAGTGATTTCACTATTTTTTACAGCAACTCGGCCACTTCCTCTTGGAATAGCGGATCCTAAGTGAAGTCGGTTCTTTTTTTTGTTTAAAAGTATTTGTACCATGGTTCGGTGTACAGTTGTACACTGAGCATGCATAGGCCGTTCAAACGGGGAATGGGAAACAGTTTCACGCGTAAAAAGCAAATCTAGATTCAACCATTCATAGTGCAATCTTATAAAATTCGCCTGTCAATAGAATCAACTTCGTTTTTAGGGTTCCGTACCTCCAAAGGAAAAAACGGAACCCTTATAGAATCACTTTGTTGTCCGACCGTTGTTGTCGTTGAAGACCATTTTTCTCAGGAACGCGTGGAGGTATCAAGCTGATTTGTATATCAAATACTCAGGTCTATTGTCCCTTGGAGCTGTGAAAAAAATCAAACTTAAAAGCCAATTAACGCAATCAAAAGATACGGTAATTTATGCTGCAAATTTTAGAATTTTTCGGCACTCGAAAAGCCTACGGGGTCCGTGAACTCAGAAACTTGAAATTTGGCACGAAGCAACGTCATATAGCAAAGACAATGGAAAAATTACAAACAGCAGACATCTTTAGTAAAATCATACTAATATTTTTTTTTAATTTTAAACTTACTTTTTTACTCGTAAACGCGTGGAGGTATTAAATTGAAATTCATGTCAAATATTCAGGGCTACAGGACCTTTTAGATGTAGCAAAACCAAACTTTTATGTCAACGCAATCAAAAGAGATAGCTATTGAAGTTGCATATTTTGAAACTGAGTATAGGTACTCGCAAGAAACTCAAAACCTAAAGGGTACCTACTTTCCGTTAACTCAGAAACTTGAAACTTAGCACGAAGAAATTTCATATGGTACAGACAGACAAAGGAAAAACTGCGAAAAGTAGACATTTTTAGTAAAATCGTACAATTTTTTTTTTAATTTTGAATTCGTACATAGTTCCTCGTAAACGCGTAGAGTATTCAATTGAAATTCATATCAAATACTCAGGTCTATAATACCTTTCAGCTGTAGCAAAACGAAACCTTTATGTCCACGCAATGATAAAAAATAGCAATATACCTAAGTCGCATAATTTAAAAATGGGTAGATAATCTCAAGGGTATCAAAACCTTAAGGTACTTCCCGTGAACTCAGTTTTATATCAACGCAATAAAAAGAAACAGCAATTTAAGTCATTTAGTAATAAACATACTACAACTTTTGCTTGTTATAGAGTTGTATGGAAGTATGGAACCCTCGGTGCGCGAGTCCGACTCGCACTTGGCCGGTTTTTTGTTTATTAACCCTTTACCAGGTGAAGGGATATATTCCTCCCACATCTTATACGGTTACCGTAGTCAAGTTTTAACTCCAAACCTCCTGCAAAATATTTTGTCAATTTTTGAGTGTTGAAAGGTAATGTAATCGTAAACATTGCTAAATATTCATGCATTATTGTGTATGACCAGAATTAGGATGTGGGTTATCCCATGGCCTTGTTAGAGTTTAACTGTGTGGGAGCTATTCTTCCCATGGCCCGGTAAATTGTCTTGTCATGTCATAAAAACTCACTTACGTAATAAAACTGTAAAAATCATAAAATAATGTTTTCAGTGATTGATATAATGTTTCGTAGTACATTTGGAGGTAAACCTTGACCATTATAACCGATATGAGATGTGGGAAGAATATATCCCTTCGCCTGATCAAGAATATATTAAGACAAAATCGAGTATGACAGTTAATTACTTGGCCAGGCGATGGGATAACCGTAACCCACATTTTTATTTCTGGTTTAAAGGAACATCTCCGACTTTTGTACATACATTTTTTACAAGGCGTTCAATACGGTTGTAACAGTATATACAGTACGTATGAAGACACGCTAGTTCTTAGGGGCCTGGTAAAGGGTTAATAGGCTACCTATGTCCACGTCATATTACTATACGGTTTGTGAGTATTCCCGCATCTTCTAGCTGCTTTTTGCAGCTGCCCCCCCTGCCCGTACCTCGCTACGCCCTTGCGAATATCTGTTCATATATGTAATACATAATCGTCTCCCCGTACAATGTACAATGTACTCGACGCGAGCGCGAGTGAAGAGAAACAAACACACATACACACCACACATCTCAACATACATTTCTCGTTTGTAATGTTAGTAGCATTTATTTCTTAAAAAACTCTCTCTACTCCATGATCCACGTTCAAGTTAATAAAACCGGCGACTTTTCCAAGTTTTCCAACATAACGCAGACAAACGATGCCCCAGTGATGATACATTTCTCGTCTGCCCCTATTGTGTCGTCCCGACAAACTTATGGACGCCCTTATAGAGATTTATAACATTTTCTAGTACTTTACGCATCTTAAAGGAAGTTGTGAGAAAGTTTGTTGGGAAATAATAAGTATAAAGCATGTCTACTTGTAGTCACATGAGATCGAATAAAGTAAGAAGTGTGTGTTTCACACGTAATGCTACACTGAGAGAAATTTGCTTTGTGAATTTAACAAATTTGACTTGTTGCGTGTTTATCAGTTTGAAAGTGAAACTAAAGTATTTTAGTAAACGGAATTGATCACAATATTCATAATACAAGTCGAATTTGTACGAAGAACAAGGTTAAACTTGGTAAAAGATAAGATTGAATCAGCCAAATATTTGTTTAAAACAATATGGCACCATGTTAAATCTACAAGTGACACTTAACGTAGAAACAACATGATGTCATGATAAGTAGCTTATGGAATCTACAAGTTACTTTTAACGTAAACTGACGTACGTAATTTACTTACGTAGTAATACTTCTCGGGTCAGAGGTGTAGGGTTAGAACCGGTGGTAGTTTCTTTTTCTCTCTGACGTTCATAAGTGCATTGTAATGTGCCTAAATTGAAGAATAAATATCTTTTATCCTTTTTATTATCTTAAATAAAATGACAAGTGACTTGTAGAATGAACTAATTACACTTAACAAAATTGAACTTGTAGTTTTAACCAAAGAGCTTGTAGGCGCTATTTTAAAATGAGAGTTTGGTTGAACGAACGTGAATTCTGGTTGTTATTTCTCTCAGTGTACCGCAGAATAAATGTGGCAGTCAAATGTGAAAATATAGGCCCTGTCCTCTATAACTGAAACAACTTCGGCAGTTTATACATATTTTGGTACCTAACACTATTTTTCAATTCAAAATGTTTACTTAGTCTGTAACTCTGACCTGCACCCATTAAAAGCTGCCAGATGCCCGGATCTAGCAAGCAGGATACGATATCAATTTAACTAAACGGGTTTATTTACTCTGATTATTGTGACATATTCATATCTGACGTGGCCAGCTCTTATAGTTCATACAGGATGTTTTTCTCAACCTGGGCCACCCTGAGCCAAATTTACTCTGCAGTGCGATTCTAAGTAGCCGTGGTACCTAAGCTGATAAGACCAACCATATTAACCGTGTTTCAGTCCCGTACAAATTAATAATTTGTCTTTATCAAATTGTTCCAATTTTCAAACACATCCCTAAATTTTGCGAAAGAAATGTACGTACACGTACACAGGATAATCCAATTTGTAGATTTCGTTCAAATACGGTACAATTTCGCTCCCGGCGTGATTACAGGTAAAAGACAGGGGCCCAAAATAATGTTATTAAAAAAAAATGCAACGAAATAATAGTAGATTGTATTACAAGGGAGCAAAATGACTTATTTCGGTCGAGGGTAGCGTGGATTCAAGTGATCCGAGATCGAAATAATTTTGCTACCGCGTAGTACACTCTACTTTTCACTCCTTCTATGAGAAAAACGAAAACAAAGGTACTAAACTAGCTATCTGCTAGAAAGAGAAGTTATATAGTGTTGTCTCATTTTAGTCGGTTGCAAAGACAAGGAAAATTAAAAAAAAACGCAGAGGGATCAAAAGTCACTTTTGCTCCCTATAAATGGGCAACAAATTACCCTTTTTCGAATAGTAGGGGTGAAAAATAAATAGCAGCCAGCCGGGTACCACGAACTTCAAACATGAGGGTTACCGCGATCGAGTTTTTCACTAGATGACAGCACCGTGGTGACTGTGGTGAGAGTCTTATTTTATTATTTATTTTATTTATTTAAAAGCACATGTTTAACTTAAAAACTAGTAGGTATATTGTCTCACAAAACTATGATAATAGTTTCACTGTGGGATCGCAGACTCATTATAAAACATCTAAGTATGTATTAACAATCTACAGTGTGTTTCTATAATAGGAGCAATAAATTAAAACATAGATTCTAATCCTCAAACTACAAAACTTTTGTTCAACAAAAAAATATGTATTTTGTAGATTGTCTCTTTTACATACAAACTAAATAGTATTGTCAATGAACGTTAAAATCCGTCTAATTGACATTGCTTGTCACCCTACAGACATAGTCAATTTCGGAATACATTGCGTGTTCGAAAAAACTTTATAGTGTCCTAAAAATCAAACCATACGTTATTTTTAAAAGTCGCTGAACAAACGTTTCCTGGTTTGAGGAGTAGAATCTACGTTTTAATTTATTGCTCCTATTACAGAAACACACTGTATATTACGCTAAGTCTAATAGGGTTGGCAACTGTCAAAGTGACATCTTCAAAATTGGTCCCTACAAAAGCTTAATTTGTACGGCGCGAAGTAGTTTTTATTTATTTTCCCGAAAATGACGCAATATGTTTTGTCTCGAATTGCTCCGAAATTGAAATCCATCCGTTTTTGGAATACACTAAAATTAAAATGATGTAGATTAACGCCATAGGGAAGGTTTTTGCCTAAGAAAAGCTTTATGCCTGCATACAAGTTAGGGACTATTCATCGTCTGTCTTTCTATCATTGTTTGTATCTCTTTCTCTTATTGTATGGAATCTGGAACAGCGCCCTCTGCAAAAGTTTTCACCGGCCAACCCCATTAAGGTTTTTTTAACCTTTTCTTAAATATAGTGTACTCTTTCTCGCATCGAATGGCTTTCGGTAAACTATTGAGAAGGTATGGGATGCGTTTCTTACCCGTTCTGTCCCCATAATGTGACGATCATGATAGAAATTCTTATAATTTTGAAAATAACGCAGTACCTGCTTGTTGATGTAAATTTATAATGTAATTGTCTTTCGTGAAATAAAACAAATCTAATCTAAATCTAATAGTTATTAACTCTCGGAACGAATAGTTTACTGGAAGTCATGGATTTACCAAATATGCTCTTTTTACTGAGCGATCTTCTCCCATCCTCTCGAGGTGGCCGAGCCAGCGGAGACGATGTGCTTTAGTCTCACCAATTATATTAGGTTCGGCCACCAGTTCTTGGATTTCGGCATTTTTGCGGACCCTCAAACTACCATCGTCTGTGCTTTAATGGGTCCCAGAATCTTTCTTAACACCTTACGTTCTGTGACTAGAAGGCTGTTCTCCTCCTTGAGCGGTGCGCTTTCACATTATCCGATCCGATATCGGATGTAGGACCGATAAATAATGTCGGACGACATCCTACATCCTACATCCGACACCCTGCATCCGATAAAAGCGGTATTACACATTGCAACCTGCAGGGCCCAATCTGTTGTGTACCCTGCCTCTTCCTACCCCTCCTTCAGCTCCCTACGGGCCCTACCTTCAATTACACCTTCCAACCTGACAGATTGGGCCCTGCAGGTTGCAATGTGTAATAGCCGTTTAAATAATGTCGGACGACACGGAGGTCCTATAGACGTTACAATTTATCAGGCCTCTACAGACGACAGCGATATGACGAGGCAACAAAGTGAGATGGAACTATAATAAAGGTACGAGTAGAATGAGACAAAAGTTCTCAAACAATTTGCCTCTCATAATGTCATAATATGTGGTGGGTGGTAAATTTATGCTCAGTCCTATCAAATTATTAAAAGTACTTTTAGTTCAACATTACTTCAATAATTTTTACTAGTACAGTCAGCTGCAGAGAAAAGGACCCCCCTGCATACATGTTTGTATGGCAGTGGGGGCCTTTTTCATTGCTACTGACCGTACCTATGTAAAGCCAGTTTGGCGTGAAAACTCTTTGTAAGTATACAGGATGGATTTTCTTTTTGGGTCAGTAAGGGCAGTTACCAGATACCGTGCTGCTACGTGATAATGGTCTTAGAAGACCTTTCCTCGATTTCAAATTAATGATTCGCGTTTACAAATTTTGGAAAAATCATATACAGGTTGCGAGAAAAAATTTTTTTGACAAACTTTTTTTGATGCCGTTCGATCCCATTCCTATCCACGATCAAAAGCTTGTATGAGACCAAAAAAAAAATTATAAAAGTGAGACCTGGGTCGCGTTTTATAAAGTTACAATTTACGATTTCGCTGTTTGCCTCTCTTTCTAGCACACATATTGGATAGAAAGAGAGGCAAAGGCGACCCTGGTACCTTAAATAAAAACTATATTGAATAAAATGACGGTTAAAAGCAAAATGAAAGGACGTAAGTGCCGGAGAGTAAAATTACTTACGCAAAATATTCCGTAATTATCGACCTTTTGAACGAATGTATTGTACCGGCCGGCAACTACGGAACCCTACACTGAGCATGGCCCGACATGCTCTTGGCCGGTTTTTTGATATTTTGAATGCTTTTACTGTAATGTCCTCATACAGTCTTATGGACCTTAAACGTAAAAGAACTGATAGGCGCGATAAATAAATATAAATCAAATTACTGTAGAAAAAGTTTTCTTTAATATGTCGCTTTTTCGTACTCTACCGTAAGTTGACCTCTAGGAAACTATATAGAAATGGAATCGATAAGCAAAAAAAAATAGAATGTAAAAATAAAAGTTTTAATTTTCATACAAAATTTATGAGAAAAGTTTTCCTCGATTTGTGACTTTTCTAGCCAGATTTTTTTTTGGTCCTATATAAGCTTTTGATCCTGAATAGGAATAGGGTCGACTAGCATTAAAAAATAAAGTTTGTCAAATATCCTATATTAACATATTTCTCGCATAATGTATGTTTTGAAAAAAATACCGTAAACGCAAATCTTCATTAATTTGAAATCGAGGGAAGGTCTTCTAAGACCATTTTGCACGGGTCTGGTAGCTGCCCTTACTGACCCAAAAAGAAAATCCATCCAGTAGGTATATGCGAAGACAATTATATACTATAGTTTGGCCAGAGTTTGTTCCACTTCAAGCATAGACAGGGAGAATCATAATGTCTTTTTCTAATGCTAGTACTCTCACTACTAGAAAAGGGATGGGTATAGCATGTTACTCTGACTGTTACTGCGCTTTTGGTTTGCCAGACTATATATTCATGTATGTTATTATTTTTGAACTACCTACACCTACGTTGTTTATTTCTACCGAATTATGTTTACTTCCTTGGCCGTTTGTGTATTAAATAAATTAAAAAAAAACGTTAAAGAATTTGGAGTTCAATTGTTTCGAGCATTCGAAATTTAAAATCCGCGCTAGCGTCGTCACGCACACTACAGCAAAACTGTACCTACACATGCACGCACACAAACAAAGTTTATCGTCCGACAGCCATCGGGGCTCCGACATGTTATATCCCTATCGGAAGTGCGTCGCCGATATCGGATGTCGGAAGGCCCCAAGTAGAAAGGTAGCTGTTAGAGAGTACCTTGTGGCGCAAAGTCCGCCTTTTTTGCGTGAACGCATTATTTTAGTAATAGAGATTAGTTAAATGAATGAAAAAATACAAAAGTACGCATATTTACTTCAGTATAGACCCTTCCGACATCCGATATCGGGTAGGATAATGTGAAAACGCTCTAAGTGTCCAAGCCTCACATCCATACATAAGTATGGGGCGGATCACGGTTCTATTTGGGTCGACCGACTGGACGCCGTCCTGTCTAGGGTTTCTGGTTTCTCGACCTTTTTTATTTATCGAGGCACGGGAATTCTCGACCACGATTTCTCGAGTTTCTCGAGTACCTCGAGAAATTTTAGAAGGTCTTTTCCGACCACGAAACAATGGTGATCCGGACCTTTGGAAGGCGTATGCGGAGCCAAAGCCAACGCGCAAAGGCCCTTTAGACAATTTAATGAAAAGTGAGGGATACACTAAATGGATGCTGCCCTTGCCCGTGTCATAGGACGCACGCAGAGACAGCGCCCGCCATGGTGTAAGGACTATTCAGTTAATGGAGTCTAAAATGTACTAGGCTATTGGGTGAATAGTATGGGCTAATTACTGGGCTATTGGGTGAAGAACCGGACGCCTGCTTAATAAAACGGTATCCAATTTTAATTCTGGCAGACGGTGACTCGCCCTCCGCAAGATGGGATCCCATAAAAAGCGACATCAAAGATGGCTCAAGGGCAGCACCGGTGCGGGGCTGGGGGTAGAGAGGTGTCACTAGACTTTAAACATATAATATAGCCAACTCGCCACTTAGGTTTCCACATCTACCCTCGAGAACGCAGCTCTAGCGACCCCACTCTGGACTGGACAGCCGGTCCTACAGTCCCACTCATCAGACAGGTTAAGCACAGAGCACAGACAGCATAAGCTAGACGCATTAAGTGTTAAACACGTGTTTTTTTTACTTATCGCTCTTGCAATTTATTTCTCGAATTCTCGAGGCATTGCGGTTTTTTTTCCCGTCTCGACGAAGGACAAATTTCTCGAGAATTCTCGAGCAGAAACCCTAGTCCTGTCGGTCGTCCTAAGTATCGCTGGGCAGACAGGGTAGGAGCTGATCTTCATGAGCTTGGTGCGGGTGAAACCTGGCGTGAAATAGCGCAGGACCGAGCAAATTGGCGTGCTCTTGTGTCGGAGGCCAAGACTCATTTTGGGTCGTTGCGCCAAATAAGTAAGTAAGTAAGTCATGGATTTAGTGTTATAAGTATATGATCGGGAGGTTACAATGTAAAATAGTCGGAATTATGATCGAGGTAGCTGTCATAATGCACCAATCATGTTTATTGTTGGTTTTTGACAGCTGCTGTCAAAAAGACCTCTCGTCACAGTGCCGCCATCTAGGATTCAGAAAACCCTCATTGAAATTGATTATCTCCGTCTACCTATGTATATCTCTCTTGCATATTCGAAAGCTTAATAATCAAATTTAGAAAGAGTGACGCAAATGCAAACCTTTATACTAACTCCTTTCGACACGATCTAACTTCAATACTGGCCTATACCACTTCGTTCATCGAATCGTCTATAGTTTCTTTCGTAAAAGGCCTGTTACACTTTACCTTTTTATAGTATCCTAGCTAGCATCCTAATTAGGATCCTAAACGTATCTCCCAGTCACACTTGTCCTAATTAGTATGCTAACTCTTTAAGTTTGTCAGTCACCATCCTAGCTTCCTAACTAGGTTACTTTTTAGGAAACTTATTGCTAAATGCGGTTACACTTGTCTAAATTTAGAAACTAACTCATTTAGGAAGCTAACTAGGACAAGTGTAACAGGGCTTTAGGTAGCTGTTACACCTTCCTAAATCGGTTCCTAACGACAACGACGCTGCAATACGTTAGACACGTTTGGAGATATTGCTTAACGTCTCTAACGTATTGCGGCGTCCTTGTCGTTAGGAACTAATTTAGGAAGGTGTAACAGCTACTTTATGTATATGCAAGACAAGAGCGATAGAGACGAGGCCAACGTTTAGTCGATTTTCGAACTTCGCGGTAGGTCCTCTGCTCCAATGCTTTAACCACGCAATATATACAATAGAGTTATTAGCGCCTACACGTGTGCTATAACCGCAAAACACTTCGTTCATCGAATCGTCTATTTGCATCAGTCTCTTTCGTATATGCAAGAGCGATAGAGACGGGGCCATCGTTTTGCCGATTTTCGAACTTCGCATTAGGCCCTGTGAATCCAAAATAGGTACTTATTAAAAAAAGTTTGTAAATTATTTCGATACTACTTTTATTTTATTATTTATTATTAAATAAATAATAATAGAATACAACTTCAATATTGGTTGATTATTTGTCGTGCGTTGGAGTTATGTTTGAGATAGATTGTGTTTTTCATAGGTGTTTTTAATGTATTGTTTATCGAACGAACGGAGCGAAGTATATTTTAAGTGATAATCCCAGAGAAAATCCTCTATATTTACACGATAAGACAAGTAAAGATGAATTCACTATAACTAGAAATATGTTTGAGAGCATCATTAATAAACGTCAAATCCAGTAAATATAATATTTATTGTTGTCCACAAATCGGCCGAAAGTCCGAAGCTTATTTCGCGGTTGGACGAAAATAAATTGCTTATTTTACTGCACAAAGGGAGAAAAATGAACATTAGTGACATTTATTTTGTGGCAGTTTCATCCTTACTTATATGAGTTATGTCATTATATGAAGCGTTGGAGACAGGTCAGAGCTATACAGGAGATGACATCCCTAATAAATTCTTTGTCCCAAAAGTGGTAGTGAAAATCGCTACAAGTCTATAGGTACACCGACAAAAATATTTTTCTACAATACTACAAGAATGTGTTGTTGTGAAAAATATAGTTATTTTTACTAGAATCTGGTGGAGATAACAAAAAATATTGTATTTTGTAAAATTTTGTTTGGAAACGTTACTGGACGAGTCTAGTTAAACGCAATTTAGCAAAATTAACAATTGCATTATATAAATAGAGACGCAAGCGTAATAACAACAAAATATTTGTGTTATTTACAACTGACGCATTGTATTACAATTTGAAATCATCATCATCATCATTATTTCAGCCGAAAGACGTCCACTGCTGGACATAGGCCTCCCCCACTGAACGCCACAATGACCGGTCCTGTGCCACCCGCATCCAGCGGACTCCAGCGACCTTCACCAGGTCATCAGTCCACCTTGTAGGGGGCCTACCAACTCTTCGCCTTCCGGTGTATGGTCGCCATTCGAGTACCTTAGTGCCCCAACGGCCATCGGTTCTCCGTGCAATGTGCCCTGCCCATTGCCACTTAAGTTTAGCGATCCGACGGGCTATGTCGGTTACTTTGGTTCTGCTACGGATAGTATCGTTCCTGATACGGTCACGCAGAGAAACTCCTAACATAGCCCTCTCCATTGCTCTTTGGGTGACTTTAAGCTTTTTAATGAGGCCCATTGTGAGCGACCACGTTTCAGAGCCATAGGTCATCAGTCATCACTGGCAACACACACTGGTCAAAGACTTTCGTCTTGAGACACTGCGGAATATTGGACGAAAAGATATGTTTCAGCTTCCCAAACGCTGCCCAACCGAGACGGATTCGACGATTGACCTCTTTCTCGAAATTGGACCTACCTAGCTGGACTGTCTGTCCGAGGTATACATAATCGTCTACAACTTCGAGCGTAAAGTCTCCGACTGTAATAGGGGTTGGTACTACATGGGCGTTAGACATGACTTTCGTCTTATCCATGTTCATCCTTAGACCAACCCTCTCGGAGCCTTTACTGAGGTCGTCGAGCATCGTACTTAAGTCCTCCATGGTCTCAGCCAGGACTACGATATCGTCGGCAAATCGAAGATGAGTGATGTACTCGCCGTTGATGTTGATGCCAAGCCTTCCCCAGTCCAAACCCTTGAAAATGTCCTCCAGGGCAGCGGTGAACAGTTTTGGAGAAATTACATCTCCTTGCCTGACTCCCCGCTGCAGCGGTATGGATCTCGAGTTCTGGTCCTGGAGTCGGACTGACATAGAGGCGTTCTCGTACAAACACTTCATTACCTCGATATAACGGTAGTCCACTTGGCACCTCTGGAGAGCCTGTAGTACAGCCCAAGTCTCGATCGAATCGAAGGCTTTCTCGTAGTCCACAAACGCTAAACAGAGGGGCAGGTTATACTCCTCAGTCTTCTGTATAACCTGACGCAGCGTATGAATGTGGTCTACGGTACTGAACCCTCTTCGGAAACCGGCTTGTTCGGGAGGCTGGAAGTCGTCTAACCTGTACGAGAGTCGATTTGTAATGACTCTAGAAAACAGCTTATAGACATGGCTCAGAAGTGTGATGGGTCGGTAGTTCTTCAGCAAGGTGCTATCACCTTTTTTGAAGAACAACACCACCACCCCTCTGTTCCATGCCTTTGGCGTTCTCCCTTCAAGTAAGACGGAATTAAACAGCTTCTGAAGGGCCATAAGGACCGGTTTTCCACCCGCCTTCAGGAGTTCGGCTGTAATTCCATCTTCACCTGGCGCCTTGTTATTTTTGAGCTGCTTCAGGGCCATTCTGATCTCGTACAAGCTGATGTCCGGGATGTCATCGGTATAGTGTCGGATAAGCCTAGCTCTATGGTCATTCGCCAGGCTAACTTCGGGTCCACGAGTTGATCTATATAACTGCCCATAAAAGCGCTCCATCTCTCTCAGTAGCTCGGGTTTAGATGAAACCATTCTACCATCTTCAGTCCGTAATTTAGCGAGCTGGCTTTGCCCAATAGACAGATCTCTTGAAAATACTTTACAGCCCTTGTTCCGCTCGATAGCTTCGTGAATTACTGATTGACTTGACAATTTGAAATACTGATTGATATTTTCACGTAGCACCGCTAAGGCGCTCGTGGCCTGGCGGGTAGAACATCAGACTTTCAATCGGGAGGTCTGGGGTTCAAATCCCGGCTGGGGTACCACTAAGCTAACCCTACGGGTCTAATCTTGGGTATCGGTTGCAGAGCGGCCAAAAAAAAAAACATATCTATCGTCTAGGATACTTAGGTATCGAACTAGGTTCAGTGTCATGGGCTCTTCTACTATACAGAGCTTCACGGACACGGATGACAGATACATACACACATGCATAGGACGGGACGTGCTCAAAATGGCGGCTTTTCCGCCGTGTAGTCAGACGCAGACAATAATTGAGGGTACAATTTGCAATCACAGACTCATGAACGGGTGATACATACACAATAAGTGTATGTATTGTTATAAGCAGTGATCGGTTATTTGATTAGACACGGGCTCAATCATTATGTTAGTATGGATATGCCCCGGGAATCCGGGCTTTATGTTGTTAGAAAAGAAAAAAAAATACAATGTGTTTATTCTATTACACTTTAAAACATCTAAGTATCCAAAAAACCGATCATGCGATGGAGTTGTTTACACGTTACTTAACTTAACGTTAATATTATTGAAATGTGTTTGATGTAACTAAAGTAAACAGCGTGGGTCATAAAATCTCGAAGATTATCCATATTAGTCTTATTTGAAACCGTGTTGCACCCTAAAATCCGATCACTGCTCATGAAGATAGAAGATTGTTCATCAAGGGCTGGAAAGCTGGAAAGTCCAACGAGATATTTGGGCCTGGGAGTGAAAGTGCCAATAGTTCGCGTGAAATGGGTGCTTTTAATCTGAGCTAAACATATTACTTTTCATTTCGAATGTAGTGAAAGTAAAATACACGTAATTTTTTATAACAAAACTAACCTTAAACTAGCAGTGGGTACAATTGCTTGAGGTAATTTTTTAACATTTGAGGATTTATGAATTAGAAGTTAAATGTCCGAATGGAAATCATAAGACTGGATCTATGTATATCTGAATCCCTAAAGTTTTTTGTCCTATTTTTGTATTTCCTAATGCTATTTGTCGTAATGATCATTTGCCCTAATGCTCATTTTGTCCTAATTGCAGTTGCCCTATCATCGTAGCGATGAATTTTTTATCCCTAATATGTTATTACCTAATATCATTTGACCTATTCATCAGTTGCCCTAACTTTTTTTTCCATAATATTAATTTGTCATTCTATATTATTTGACCTAAAAGTTATTTGTCCTAATGATCAAAACACCTAACTTCAAATGAAGTAATATTATTTTTCCTATTATTTCATACCCTAATATTAAATGTCCTACTGGTCCTTTTTCCTAATTGTGATTATCCTAATTGTCACTTGCCCTAATGCTCATATGTTTTTAGGGTCATAAATAAAATAACCCTAACCACCTATCTCTGGAAGCAGTTTTGTTTTTAGGATCATAAAGAAATAACCCTAAGCTACCTATCTCTGGGAGCAGTTTCGTTTTTAGGGTCATAAAAAATAACCCTAACCTACCTATCTCTGGGAGCAGTTTCGTTTTTAGGGTCATAAAAAATAACCCTAACCTACCTATCTCTGGGAGCAGTTTCGTTTTTAGGGTCATAAAAAAATAACCCTAACCTACGCCGTTATGGGAAATAAAATTAGGATATTCGAACATTATGGTAAACAATTTTAGAACAAATGAGCATTAAGACATTCATTACATTATGACCAGTGGCTGTTAGGGTAATTGATCATTAGGGCAAATGACAATTAGGACAAAACGGTTAGCGCAAGTGATTTTAGGACAAACGCTATTAGGAATTGCGAGGTACACCCCATAAGACTACAATTTATACCAAATTTTTATTGCAAATCGTAGAGACTAAAAAACATTGTGTGGTTTTATGAAACCACGATGCAAGTGAAACTATACTATGTTAGCATGGCGCTTAGAAATTGGTGCCCAATTGGTTTGTGTCAATCCATCATTGAAACAATAAGCGGCCTTGATTCAATTCTCACTTTAGGCTCAAAACATACCTAGCGGAATGGAGGCAGTAATGTATGGAGGCCATAGACAAATTTAAGCTACCATCGACAAAGCTCCATACATTACTGCCAAAATTCCGCTAGGTGTGTTTTGAGCCTTAGGCTGCGTTTCCACCAAAGCTGTGCGAGGATGCGTTGCCAGTAATGTGTTGGTCATGAACCAATAGAAACGCTTTATTTACCTATCCTCGCTGAGTACAGCTCTAGTGCAAACAGCTCAGCGGAGCGAGGTAATTGTACATACAAAACAAAGGATGATGTGTGCGAGCAGTGTGTTGCGAGGAATGTGGGCGAGTAATGTGTTGCGAACTACTAAACTATCAGTACTAGCACTCCGCTCGTCCCGCTTAACCGCACCCCGTTTGCTTATTTGAAAAGAGCCCGCTATACACTCGCACATCTTTGGTGGAAACACTCACAACTTTCCACATCCTCGCTAAGCATTCTCGCACCGCTCAGCTACCTCGCACATCTCTGGTGGAAACACTCAGAACATTCCATATCCTCGCACCATTAAGCAATCTCGCATATGTGGTGGAAACACAACGTTCCACATCCTAACACCACTCAGCTACCTTGCACATCTCTGGTGGAAACACTCACAACGTTCCACATCCTCGCTAAGCATCCTCGCACATATCTGGTGGAAACGCAGCCTTAGTCCCAATATTTCGTGGCGTAAGAGTCACATACGTAGCTAAATTCGTGTTGTAAAAATTAATTGTTAAACTGCAAAGTGGCTTCTTGATAGGTATCTATTTATGCAGCAGCCTGGCTTGTGGTAGGTATATTTCGAGGTTCTCGTTGCAGTTGGTTGTGTAATCCACTGTAGCTCTTTTTTGATCTTTGTTTGAGGCCATCATAAACCGTTGTGCTTTGCAGCCTTTGAATAACAATGTTATTAATACTTCCGACACAATATTATCAATTGGGTTAGTTAATATTTTTGTACCCCTCATTTTGATAATTTATCCTAAAATTATAGGCGATTTTAAGATATTAATTCTAATTATATGCATATAACAAAACTTAGTAATTTTAACGGCCCTTTGTTTACAGTTGTCTGTTTGTCATATTGGACAAATTAATGCTTTAAGAGTCTGACAAGACCCGATGACCTTCAAATTGACTTTACTTAAACAGTCATATAGCTATAACTACTTGTTTTGGAAAAGTAAAAAAAATATATGTTAATATTCATTATATTTAAAAGAACTTGGTTAATTCCAATACACGATTGGACGAAATCGGCTCGATAGAAAATAATTCCAAAGTTACATCTAAAATTAGCTTAAAACAATCGCACGTCTTTCGTTTCTTGGCTTATATGTCTGTAATTAAGGACAACATTCCACCACACTAATACTAAAAACTTCGTTGCCTTAAATTTCTCAATTAATGCATAGTTTTTTTTTTATTAATCATTTTGCAAAATTTGCAATGAGCTCTCATACTAATCGTAACGCAGTGTTTCTCTTTCACTCGCGCTGAAAAAGATAGGGAGGGAATTAAGCTCTTATCATCCTCTTAATTATATATAAATGACTGTTTTGCTCGGTAATAAGGTCTCTACTGGTTCATGTTCCGCTCCGAGACACCAACCGACTAAATTATGTAAGCTACGATATACAGTACGATATCAGTAAAGTGTTTTAAAATTAGTCGTGTTGCGTTTACACGCACGCGCGTTACACCGTTACCGATGTAAAGCATGTCGCGCGGAAGACAGGCCTAAATTTTTGAGGCGATGGAATAAAAGTTTCACTTCAAAAAAATATTTAAGCTTAAAAAACTAACCGCCCGGAAATGAATTTGTTCATTAATATTTATTAATGTAATAAATTATTTATTTAGGTATAACTTACAGTGTGAACTAATTAATAAATTATAAACTAAATGCCTATAAATAAAACTAAATTCAAAAAATTGGGCCTCCGCGGCATGGTGCCGAGGATACTGGCAGCATTTCCCCGCTGTATCGCAATAATTAATTAAATATTAATTATCTCCAATTACTTAATTAATTTAAACAAATTCCTATCGCTATACTTATAGACAAACTGACTCACTTTCAAAGCATGAGAAACGAACGGTCTCGCCAACAAACTGTTATCGCAGTTTGGCGAGTAACATGATATTGTTAAATGTTTTGTACTTTAGATTAAAAAAAAGTATTTAACTGAAACATCTGCCTCCCCATAGTCTGCGCTCCCAGTCCGCCTTTTCCTGTACTTTGAGTGTACCCTTAATTGCTAGTCTTTGTGTTGTACTTTTACCTCAAACAATTAATAGGGACGTAAAAATAATTAGCGTACACTAAAACTACCTACTAGTTATGTTTAAAAGGAAGTTCAGGGGAGTTCAATTGCATTGAAAATGTTAGGTACTTAAATATTTGCTGTGGTGTCCCGAAAATTGGAAGTTATGCACTTTAGAAGACATTATAAGGGTTAATATTGGTACACTGGGTCAAAGAGAGTTAAGTAAATTAAGAGGATGGCAACAGCTAAATGCCATCCCTATCTTTTTCAGAGCGAAATTTTATTATCGTATGGCTTCATGTCATATAGGTAGGCATTTCAGCGCGTGAGAAATAGATACACTGCGTTACGATTAGTAAGCTCATTAAAAAATTGCAAAATGAGGAATAAAATAACTGCGCATTCATTGAGAAATATAAAACAATGAAGTTTTTAGTATTAGTGTGGTGGAATTTTGACCGTAATTACCAACGTATAGTAAGTCAAGAAACTAAAGACATACCTGTTTAAAGCTAATTTTAATCGAGCCGATGTCGTCCAATCGTGTATCGGAAGGGTCTTCCAAATATAATGAATATTAAATTAACATAGATTTTTTTTTCACTTTCCCATAGCAAGTAGTTATAGCTATTATGACTGTTTAAGTAAATTCAATTTGAAGGTCATCGGGTGTTGTCAGCCTCTTAAGAGTGTTGCGTTTTAAAAAGCTACACTAAGTAATATAACACCTCTGTCTTCGTAATTTTAATATTAAATATTACCTCTATGCAACCCCGAGAGCTAATATTTCATCTCAAGGAAGCCGTAAACTCTGAGATTATTTATTAAGGGTTGATTTACCCTTGGCTCATTATTATTTAAGGACGACTAACCCTTAAATGGAGTTAAGCAACACCGATTTATATCAGAGTTATTCGGAGATTTATTTATACGTTAAGACCTCTACAAACGTAAGCGACTAGTCGCCTGCGATTTTTAATATATTGCGGTTTTTGATCCATCGATTGATTTCGTTGCACCTAAAAAAAAACCTAGACGGACGGAGTTCAGCGCGGAATTTAGGTATCATAGATATATCAAAAATCAGCGGTAAAGCGCCTTTGTCTATGATACTAAATTCCCTTCTAATGTGTGATCCTTAAAGATAATTTTATATACATTTTCTTCAGTATGACGTTGATATAAACCACATATCAAGTAATGCGCATGCGCGTGCGCTAGCGGCTAACGCACTAAAGAGTTCGGTACTCTATGATATAAACATTAAAAAGTGTTGCTCCCGGAAACATAGCTCGACTGCCAGTATTTATCGCGGTGGGAAGTGTCAGTCAACTGTCAATTAAACTGTCAAACTCATCATGGAAAAGCTTTCGGTAATCAACTTTGTTAGATGAAATGTAATATGGTGTTCGTATTTAACGATCACACTGCTTAATTTATTTGCGTTTGTAAAATCGGTTCTTTAAAACAATTTGCTACTGTCATGTTTCTATGGTAGAGTTAGTCATTACTACGACGAATTTGTGTTTCTGCTAATAACTTTAAAATCTTTGAAAGCATAAAAACTGATCAAATATTTTCACATGTAATTCGTATATTTTATTTCATGATTGCTGCGAAGCAATTAAAATCTATACGAAAGTAGGAAATTGCAGAAAGGCTTCGGTTCCTGTACGGCCAAAAATCCGGAAAACCATTAATCCGTACGGAAAAGACTAGTAACGTGATTAGGGGCGGCAAAGTTGAGCTAACTAGTTTTAGACGGCAATAACTAGATTCCTGATCCGTTTTCAACAAGGCTTAGATTTTAGTGGTAGCTGATGCAAAATGAAATTGTATGGGGCTGAATAGGGTGGGGACTTTCACGTCAAAACTGTGGGCTCTTATCTCACAAGCGTCTATAGCAAATCTAGAGTAACTTAAAAAGTTTCCTTGTAGTAAGGCTGTAAAGATAACCCAGAATTCAGCAACATTAAAAAAATAAAACATTGTTTTATCTCGGCGCCAAATTGCGTCTATTGTAAAACATGCTATCTCCGCCATTGGCGAGAAAACGGGACAAAAGAACTGGTTATTAAGATAAAACAGTACAAATAATTAAAGGAAAAAGTCTTAGATCTTTGATGACAATCTAGCCTTCTGATGGAAAAAAAACTGCCTGAGGATCTAAATCGTGCGAGAATTTATGCTACTTAATTTAAAATAGTTGAAGGACGACACTTTTATCAGAGACTATAGAGATATAGACGACCACAGCCTAAGAACTTTTTGAAGCTCATGTCAAAGCCCCCTAAAGATACCGAAAATGTAAGAGAAATGTCACCTGCACAGCTACTCCACCTAGTAGCTACTAGTGTACTACTAGTACGCTATTTGTTGGCGCAATCGACATGAGCTTCAAAAAGTTCTTAGGCTGTGGTCTATATCTCTATAGTCTCTGCTTTTATAAATACTTTTGAAATATTGGTATCCTTTGATGTCGACCTAGGCTTCTGAGGCGCAAAACTGTTTGAGGACTTGAATTGTATGATAATTTATACTAATTTAAAGTCGGCCATTGTAGACAGTTTTTTGTCGCATGAATGATGGCTACTGTGCGTGTAGAAAACTTGTCTGGTCATGCTGGGACTGTGAGACATGCTCAAACATTCAGAGGACCTTTTTTACACTTGAATGTAAAAATATAAAATACGACCTGTAGGTAGTTGACCAAATGTCAGACACTAGGGAATGCAACCCGGGTTTTTTTAAGTACACGCAACTATATCACCGATCGTTGTCAATGTTGTCAGTAATGCAAGAATAAATCAATGTAATGATGACATGGTTTACACTTGACAGAGTAAAAAAATATTTTTTTTATGATTTTACTAAAAATGTATACTTTTCATAATTTTCCCTTTGTCTGTGCTAAGTATATGAAGTTTCTTCGTGCCACGTTTCAAGTTTCTGAGTTTACGGGAAGTACCCTTTAGATGTTGAGTTTCTCGCGAGTACTCAGTTTCAAAATATGCAACTTAAATTGCTATTCTCTATTATTTTCTATTATATTCTTTTGATTGCGTGGACATGAAAGTTTTGTTTTGCTACATCTGAAAGGTACCATAGCTCTGAGTATTTGACATGAATTTCAATTTAATAACTTCACGCGTTCACGAGGAAAAAGGTAGTAAGTTTAAAATTTTACATACATATTTTTGTGTGATTTTGCTAAAAATGTGTACTTTTTATAATTTTTTCTTTGTTTATGCTATATGACGTTGCTTCCTGCCAAATTTCAAGTTTCTGAGTTCAAGGGAAGTACCCCGTAGGTTTTGCGAGTGCCGAAAACTCTAAAATTTGCAGCATAAACGACTGTATCTGTTGATTGCGTTGGCTTTTAAGTTTGATTTTTTCACAGCTCTGGACCTGAGTATTTGATATAAATTTCAGCTTGATACCTCCAGGCGTTCCTGAGAAAAATGGTCTTGACAGACAGACAGACAGACGGACAACAAAGTGATCCTATAAGGGTTCCGTTTTTTCCTTTCGAGGTACGGAACCCTAAAAACTAGTGCGTGTCAAGATCATTTTCATTTCTTTAACCACTCAGTTACCTCCGCTGCTGACTGTACATATAGATTCTAATAAGGCTGCGTTTCCACCAGAGATGAGCGAGGAACCGAGGATGTGCTGTGAGGAACGCGAACGTGTTTGTTGATAACCAATAGGATAACTTTAAGTATTTCTCTATCGTCGCGCAGCGCAGCGCAGCTTTAGGAGTAGTTCTTATCAAACACATTCCTCTAACGTCTTTACTATGGAATTGTCTCTGGTCTCTGCCCAAAAGTAACCAGCGGACATTAGATCCAATAGGTGTTTCCGCAACGAATGACTGTTGTTTTTACAACACTTGTTTGGTTGGCTATGAAGTAGATTTGCATCAGGGGTCGGTAGTATCCTGAGTTCGATAGAACATGAATCTTACTGAGGTCACAGAATAGGTATGTACTATTTATACGTAGTACTCTACGTAACAGAAGGTTAATTGTGAAATGAGACCCCTGTTTAGTTATGTTAAATGTGCCTTAAGTTACAATATTTAAAGAACATGGGGTTAAACTAAATAAAAGTATGCAACAATAGCGATAAGAATGTATCAAATAATTAAAACATTAGATATTTCGTTCATGAAAAAAATGGTTGCTTGTAAAGTCGGTTCCCGGACGATAATTTTACGTGATGACTGATAACGTCACAAGAAAACATTGATGAAAAATTGCATACTTTTATTTATGAATTGAATTTATCATTGAGTTTATTTAGGATGTAACGGTTTGCCGTTATATCTAATAAAAATCCTATAAAGCAAAATAAAACTACAAACTAAACAAACCTAAAAATTACTCAGCTCAGCTCAGAAAAGGACTCACGACCTTGTTTTTCTTTTAATTAGGTTAAATATACTTTGTAAAATTTAATCCAGGTATTTTTCTTACTTTTCTCTGTCTACCCTACTTCATGCGACGCTAAACGTCTCAAGGAAAAGAATCAAATAAAATGCAGTACCGTCGCTATGAAATATACCGGAACGGCCAAGGTACTCAAAAATATCTAATAAAAAGCACTTTATCGCCTTGACAATAAAGGCGTTGGCCAGATATTTATGACCAGGTAGCCATTTTACATGTTTCTCAATCGTATGGCTTGTGGCCGTAACGTTACCATGGACATCTGTCCACAACGTTGTGGTCACGTGATCGGAACGGAACGTGACACTTTTTAACCCACTTCAAAAAAGGAGGAGGTTCTCAATTCGACTGTTTTTTTTGTATGTACTAACGTACTCTCGATATCTCCGTGAATCGTGAACCGATTTTCATTTTTTTTTAAATCGAACGGGTATAACCCCTAGATGGTCCCATTGGCACCAAGTCGGGGTCTGATGATGGGATCCTGGCGAAATCGAAGGAACTCTTCAACTATTATAGGCACACCTATAGTGATTTCACTATTTTTTACAGCAACTCAGCAACTTCCTCTTGGAATAGCGGATCCTAAGTGAAGTCGGTTCTTTTTTGTTTAAAATTATTATTCGTGCATGCTACCGGTGGTGTTCATCGATTTATAAGACGTTATCACGTCAAAAATGCCTCGAGCGTTTTATGCCTCGCTCCAATTTACGGCTCAGTTTCGTGAACGTGACAAAGGAGCTCATACGCTACGATTGTTTCATATGTTCGCCGCTGACAGCGTCAAAATCCCAGGGACATAGACTTAAAGATATAATAGACGGCCATAGTCTAAGAACTTTTTGAGGCTCCAAGTCTTTAGCGCCATCTAGTCCAGAGTGACCTAAAAATAGCCAAAATGTAAGAGAAAAGGTCACGTGCTCTGCTACTCCATCTATTAACGACTAGCGTACTAGAGCAGGTGACATTTCCTCTTACATTTTGGCTATCATTAGGTCGCTCTCAACTAGAAGGCGCTAAAGACTTGAAGCCTCAAAAAGTTCTACGACTATGGCCGTCTATTATATCTTTAAGTCTATGCCAGGGATATCGCTCGGAGCGTTTGTTTCGTGAAACAGTTATGGTTTTAATTTGACAGGCATATTGCCTTTGTTTTCAAAAAATGCTTCGGTATTTTAAATACCTGGTAAATATTTTTTTATTTGAATTGGTCCATGATTTTATAATTGGTGTATATAACTTCTCTTTAATATTTAGAGCTAGAAATGTTTTCCTTTAGTTGGTTGGGATGTAAAGTTTTCCTGACGTATTTTCGATCATTTTGAAGGTTGATAAGTAATAATTTAAATCTAGAGTTATAACCATTGATTTCATATATATTCTACTAGATGTTATGCTAGATGTGACATCTAGAACAAATTTTGTGCGCCATGTTTGGCGGTTGACAGCTGTGACTGAATCAAAGAGCAGTATAGACTTGTAGTGATTTTCACTCAACCATTGGGACAAAAAAAATCTTAGGGATGTCATCCCCCGTTACTCAATGCTTATCACTATCAGCGGCAAAACTCTCATTATAGTTCAAACCCTTTCTTCTCACCCAGATAGGGCTTGTATTCTAATCAGATATTTCTGATTAAGACGTGTAGGCGCTAGCTGTATTGCGTATTGAAGTTATGTTTGAGATAGTTAATTTTTTATGAAGAAGTAGTTTTATTGGCAGGTACAAGAGTATAAATAAACAAGTAGTCCGCCTCGAACTTAGAACTCGTGATTTACTTGCAAACGAGTTGACCAATATAACAAGACCCCAAGGAGGATTTTTTTTCTCCTTCTAGCTCCATAACCAATTGATCGATCCTGCTCATATACGAACTTACAAATTTTATGTAGATATCTTAGCTACAGCCCCAAGAAATTTCATAAAGATCAGAAAAACGTTACTAAAGTTATCGTCGGACAAACTATCGAAATCAAAAAGCCATCCAAATGCCGAGACGTCCCAGTTGCCAGGTGACAGTTCGGTCTGGAGTTGTTTGTAAGAACTCACTTCGCTTACGCTCCGCAAGTTCGATTACAAATAAGACTTATAAACCCACCAATTTACAATAAACATAGGCCTCCCCTTTATAAGGGGGGGTTTGCCATACGCGCCACGCTTGGCAGGCGGGTTGGCGCGCGCAGTTTTTTTTGTTTGTTTATTGTTGTTTAGGCTCTCGGAAGATGCTGCTGCCCATCTCCCGGTATATTCCCTTAGCAGACTCCTACTGTAACCACGGGACGATATGGTGGGGGACAATTCTAAGGCCGCGCACCCCACGGCGACAAGGATAGAGAAATATCCGTGATAAATACATAAATAAATGCCCTGACCAGGATTCGAAACCGGGACCTCCTGCTTCGTAGGCAGCTTCCCCTCTCTTTACCGCTCCAGTATAAAGCCCAACTCAGGATAAAAACCTTCTGTTAGTATTCCTTTTCAATCATGCACATATACTTTTATGTTGGGGACTAATAACCCAGTGGAAACCTTGTAAAAGAATTTAAATTACTTCGACCCGTACCTACATACAGAAATGAGATAGATTAAAGCCAGAAAGGGTTTCGTAACGCGATCACCAAGGTTCGGTCACAGATTACATAACACCCATTGCGGCAGTAGATTCGCCAGTCTCAAATTAATACGGAGATTTCTAAAAAGATTATTTATTGGCAGAAGGGGCCATCGCTATGGGAAAACTAGGCGTATGACGCGGTGATTTCCTTGTGTTTATATTTTTTGTAGTCACATTACGTTGAAGTTTGGTAAAAATCAGTCTGTTATGAAATTTCAGTTTTGTATTAGGTAGGGTTCCCTCTGACAATATATCAAAACTGTAGATGCCAATGGCCTTATTGTTTATTTAATATCTATCTTTATAAACAAACAAATTGCCTGTTGTTTTTTTTTACACTGATTACCCGTAAAAAGTAACCCATAAAACTGTAACTTCATTGTATCTGTGTTATACAAGTAGTTCTGATGACATATATAGTGTTAATAATTCGTTATCTTTTTTTATAAAAAGTTGCGCATCTGCAATATGTTTTTATGTAGTCTGTGATGTTACAGTACTTTTTTGCTAAAAAATGAGGGAGAAAAGCCTTTTAAAATATTCAGAATGAAATAGGTTTTGATGCACGTTGACACCCTTTGGTAACGGACTTTGATGTGAAACCGGTACGGGAGTTGATTTGAAACACCGTATGTAGTCTCTATAATACTCTGTTTTTCCTTTGGTTTTGGTGATATTTACGATAATTGTGATGATTTGAAGATAAATACGTTTTGTAATACTATAATACCTTTAATCTTTAAAACAGCAACTTTAATTTAAGTAAAGTAAACGTTATTACACGGAGAAAAAAAATTATCGAATTAATAACCTGATATCTAAAAGACGGGAATATCAAACTGTATTTTAATTTTTCGATTTTTTTTAGGTAATAGAAAATTATACTAATTTCAAGGAAGTTTTATTAATTCCATATTATAGGAAATACAAAACGCGTATAACCGTTAGTATGTATAATCTCCTCTTGTCCTGGGATTAACTAAAGTTTATCCCTAAGATTTTTTTTGTCCTCAAAGTTGCAGTGAAAATCACTGCAAGTCTACTCTTTGATTCAGTCACAGCTGTCAACCGCCAAACATGGCGCACAAAAATTGTTCTAAATGCCACATCTAGTAGAATGCCTACATAATAAATCAATGGGTGAACGTGTTAATAATAGTGCAAGCAAGAAACGTAGACAAATAATATCAAAATCATGTCAAATTGACTGCAGTTAGTAAGTTAGAAGCGGCCTCTAGGTGTGCCATGATCGCATATGTAGGTCAGAGTCGTTCTGCTTATTGCCAATGTTTTTATTACGGCATTGTTCGACTACACCCAGTTTCTTGTTTAGGGATGGGGTAAAAATACTACCTAGTATTAGTTTTATCCAAAAACTGTTTTAAAAGACCCTAATTCTTTTTAAAAGACCTATCCAACGATACCCCACACAACTTGGTTGGAACGAAAAAAAATTTCGCCCCCCACTTCACGTGTACGGGAGGTACCCTAACAAAATATATTTTTCGCGTTTTTATTCTACCGTTTTGTCGGCTTGGTTAATGCACATATTCAAACCAAATTTCAGCTTTCTAGTGCTAACGGTCACTGAGCTAGACCGCGGACGGACGGACGGACGGACGGACGGACATGGCGAAACTATAAGGGTTCCGTTTTTGCCATTTTGGCTACGGAACCCTAACGAGAGTCATTACTCCCGCGGGGAAAAAATTTCGACAATACTCCCGCGGGAACAATTTAGGCCATTGTCCTTCTGTATACAGGTAGGAAATAACACCATTTACGAGCAGGTGTGATGAAAATAACTTTGTTGCGTATATTTATTGACATCGCATAATACATATATTTAACCAAAATTATGCCATTGGGCCACAGAACATTAAGTTAGAAGAAGCAAGCACTCTCAATAACATAATTAATAAAATAAAAATTATTTATTATCAGACAATTACAAAGTCCATAGATAGTTAGGTTTTAGGTCGCGGGAAGACGCTGGATGCAAGTCGCTTCCGACCGATACTTAATGGAGGTCCAAAGGGGAGGCCTATGTTCAACAGTGGACGTCTTATGGCTGAGATGATGATGATGATGAGTTAGTTTTTACAACTTAAAAAACTTAAAACTATGTTAGTTGCCTAAAAAAACCTATTTTAACTATATAACTAATATTATGAAATGCTGGCTGATGATCTATCGAATTGCATGTGCCATGTGTTATCAAATTGCAACATGCAATTCGATATACTCGTATCGGCTCAGAATTACGGAGTCGAGTCGATCGGCTATTTTCAGGATCTCGTTGTTGCTAATGCCACGCATGCAGATTTCTACATACATACTTGCTACGTATTTTTGTAGTAAAATGATAAGACAAGGTCAATATTTATTCGGCTAACATTTTTGGATGAATAATTCATATTTAATCAGCGGAATAAAGAGATCAATTACAGTTGGAACATAACGAATTCTTTGGATAGGTGATCCTTGATCACATTAATCTCTCTCTGCAAAAGCTGATTTCGGCCGTACAGCGACTGCACAATATTCATTATAGTATCCGCAGAATTAAGTGGCGACTGAGTTCATAACGCTGTCTCTTTCTCTCTTGTCGTGGTGGTGCAAGCGTGAAAGAGAAGTTTTATGACCTCAGTCGCCACTTAATTCTGAGGATACTATAGTTGCGGGAACTAAGCTGGTCCGCCCGCTCGTGCGCCCTCATGTGACTGCAGTAGCCAATCAGTGTGCGCCCACACCGAAGGCATGTCAGGACTCAGTCTAGGTAGTGGTAAAGTAAAGGCTGCAGGTGGTCGAGCCTTCAGAGCATCCCGTCCGTTGTCAAGGTCTACTTTCGTCGTCTCTCGAAATCCTCAACTCTTAGCTGCAACAACCGTCTCCACTTCGCTCTTTATTTAAGTCTCTAATTATGTATTTGATATAACTGAATAAAATACTAACAAGTATTTATGTTACACCCAACACTAACTTTTATTGCATTATTATATTACTGCACTTTTATACGCTAGACACACGCAACAATCTAAAGCTTGTAATGCGCGATGTTAATAATTGTATAGCTAGGTAGTATTTATTATACTTGTAAGTATATTTGATAACATAACCTAATGGGGTTGATAAGACGAAAGTTCTTACAGATGGCGCCAGCATAGCTTGTACTTCTCAAACCTACAAACAGAAGCCGTGTTCAGAATCGAAATTATAGTGCTCACAACGCTTACGCGCGGCTCAAGGCCGCGTGAGTGAACACCGTAAGCGGTCTGAGCAATGTGAGCGCGATTCGGACCGCTTGACAGCTCCTGTCAATGTCAACAGATTTCGCTCCTAAGTGACATATGTCAACACAGTTGACACATGTGAAACGTCAACTTGACGTTTGTGCTCAAGGTGCTTACGTCTCGGAGTGTGACTCAAAGCAAGCATTAACTAGAGCCCGCACACGTGTACCCCCGTAAGGGATAGATAAATAGATGCCCATAATCACTTCTACAGCATAAAACAGAACAATTTACCAATGTTTTCCTTAGCCGACACAACTTTCTAGGAAAACTAACAGCTTTTCTCGTAGCAATCACAGAAATTCTTGAAGAAATCGCGCATTATATCTGTTTGTTACCCTCCACTGCTAGAAGTAACGCGTGGAGGGTAATAGAAACTATGACAAGGACCAACGAAAATAGCACCTCTCTGCCGTATCTATCGAAAGTGTAATAAGACCATCCCGTTCTATCTTGGTATTATTAGTTCCGTGTCAGATCTATGGGTGGTATATCTATGGAGTGTGAGCACCTTGAGTGCTATCCATGACGTCATAAATGGCGTCATGACATTTCGTGTTAGCGCCATGACTGTGATTCGGTCCGACCGTAAGCGCGCTCTGAGCGCTGTGAGCGTGATTCGGACCTGGGCTAGAGGGATTTTTTTTACCGGATGCTAGCCCTTTAAATCAAATCCCATAGAAGAATACTAGTGACAGGTACGAGCTATACTGGCGCCATCTGGCCAAACCGTTGATAGTTGCAAACACCAATGTTGATACTTAACGTACAATCGAGTTTTCCAATATTTGTACACCCGGAGTAATAAAAAATATATGATTACAAGTATATTTGTCTATGCAAGTAAACCTATGTTTAAGGTTGTGTACCTGCACATATGTTTTTGACCGTCTATTTTATTAGCGAACTAAAATTTTATACTTCGAATCGAACGTCACGCCAACTAGTTAAAAATTGTGGCAGTCCACAGACAAAGGAACCACTTTAACGATCTGAAGTTACTAGTACTTTCTAAAACTACGCAATATGCACTATCTATCAGTTGCTATTAGTGAAAGAAAAAGGTGTCCTTGTAAATCGACAAAGAGGTCGCTTGCACTAAACTCATACAAATTAACAAATAAGCAGTTTGCTGCCCTTGTATAAATAAAGTATAGTCTACGACTTCCATGTTACCGTTCACTGGTCTTATAAATGTACTGAACTAACCTCAGTTAAATCCCACGGCTTAAAACTAAAATGAAGAAACTTGGAGAAATATGAGTTCTGAAGCGGCTGTAGCCGGTTCAGACCAGATTAGTGGTTAGTACACTCGTGCACAATCATTAGAAATATACTGAAGTTTTCTGAAACAGCTTATGAAGAATGAACTGCTTAACTAAGTAGGTACGTGATTTAGTAAGTTATTTGTAAATAGGTATTATAATGGTGGTTTTATAGCTTTTACAGAGTTTTACTATATTTTCCCATCTAAACACAAAAAAACTTTCAAATAACAATAAATTGCACTTCATTTACATGACGTATAAAATATCAATTTTTGTTAAGAAGTTTAGAAACGTGAATAAAATTTCGTGTTGAAAACAATATATTATTTTCTGTGCCAATTCATCCAATTATCAGTTAATTATTGTACTCTAATAGTATTTTGTACAATAGTGACATAATCAAGAGCTTTCCAGTCGAGTACCGCGTTTAGGCCACGAAGCTTGCTGAGTGGCCTATTTAAGATACGAGATTGAAAAGCTTAATTATGTCACTATTGTATACAATACTTTTTCTACGAGTATAAAGTAAGAATTGATTTTCTTTAATTCTTTCTAAATTTTTCCTAATCAAGCGTCAAACACTATTTTTCAAACCGGAAGTAATTGTATCTGGGCATTCGGTGCTACAGACAGCACCGAAAAGAGATAGACATATATGTGTCGGTATTAGAAAGACACGGCTAGAATAAACTGAGTCCAAGATGTCGTTGTACTTGTGATTGGTCTTTTTATAATCCAATCACAACGTAGAAGCAAGTTTAAGTAGAAGAAAATTTGACATATTAAGTACGTTCGGAAATTATAAAGTTGAGTCTGTCCGAAAAGAAAAGTGTCGTACAATGTAAGAGCTCCCATATAAACCATGACACTTTTCTTTCCGGACAAACTCTACACATTTTACCGAGATGTGAATGAAATTCTCTTTTCAAAATTATTTTAGTTTAGGGGCGGGTTGTTTAATAAATCTATTTAATGATCCCGGAAGTGCCATAGACTATCCAACATTTAAATGTGTAAGGTTTAAGTCTGGTTTATAAAGTCCTAATACACAGATTACAGTCGACGAGTAGAAAAAATAATCTATTGTGCTGTTGAAGGTTCTGATTACATAATGGAATCTCGAATAGATATCTCGAGAGCCTTTCTGTGAAGTATGCTACGTAGGCAATCCGTAGAAGGTCTACGACGTAGCAGTTTTCTCGTAGCCGTAGATACGAGTAGCGGTATTCGAATTTTAAAATCTTGTCTCGGATTTGTTACCAATATGATCTTCCATTGTCGTCAAAATGATATCAAAACGAATTGCAATTCTATAACTAATGCGTATAAGCCCTTTTTACGTTTGGCATTAATAATGTACGTTAAACATTTTAAGTTTAACACATTCACTGCTATGCTACGCGTGTAGCGCTACGCCGTAGCCGATAACATGGGTTTCCCGCTATGTAGCGAAAATGATTTGTACAGCCGTGACGACAACGTGTCGTCATTAGCAGTGAATGGGCTAATAATTTCGTGAACCATAGGTTACCTAACTACCATCTTAAGTTTTACTTTCAAACGGTGAACTTCACCATAGCGAAGAAAAAATTGGTGGGGGGGGGGGGGCAACTAAGAAAAATGGTCCATTTCAACAATACATATAAGCATTCGACATAAGTATTGTGAAACTAAAAGAAATCAATTCTAGTAATGCATATTTGTAAGCTATGAATGATGTAAAAATGTTAATTTAATGTGTTTTTAAAATACTTTATTCAATTCCAAATACAAAATAAATGTCAACTTATAACTACCTTACCTAAATATACACTAACCATAAACTTACAAACTACTACATATAAAGGAAACAAGACCACCATCATAAAAAACAATATGTCCAAACCTAAAAATTAAATATAAGTCCGCTCAATCACTCAAATAAACCACCCCGCATCATTCCCGGCGCAAAGGTGCCCATCACGCTTGCCGCATTACCGCGTTGAATCGCGATGGACAGCCTCTGCGCGAGGAACGACCCGGATGTGTTTTTTATGAATAAAATAACTAGTTAATCAAATTCTAGTAATTGATTATTATAAAAGACAACATTATAAAAGAAATTAACTTCGCGGGAAAGTATACATTTTGAGAATTCAACTTTTTAATATTTCAACATTTCGCGAAACTAAAAAAAATCAACATTCTGGGAAAGTCAACATTTGGGGATTTCAACATTTTAGGAATTCAACTTTCTGTTCCTATACCTTGTGCAATCTAAGCAGCGGTTTTTGACACCTGTCATCTCAGTACATTTTATGACCTAAAATCGATTTTAGGTTATAAAATGTACTGAGATGACAGGTGTCAAAAACCGCTGCTTAGATTGCACAAGGTATACATGATTTTTTAAAGTATTTTCTCGTTTAAAACTAATTTTGGTTTGGTATAGGCTATTTCGTTTGACCTCAATATAGACTTTGGTCTTTATAGATCTAGGGATTATGTTACCAAGCGCAACCCAGGCTTTAGATAAAACTAAAATGGAAAGCAGGATTTTATGTTAATGATGCTCTCTCAGAAAAAATAGCTTTCATTAAGGATTTATCACGAACTTTCCGATTTTCCGGCCATTCTTCCACCTGCTGAAGTTTTAATGACTATATCAATTCCGGAATTCCCAGATCCGAAGTTTTTAACGGCGCAGATTACTTAATAGTAATATTTACTACTACAGTACAGTATTAAGTTAGTAATGTAGTGGATATTTCGCTCTCGAAAAAAACACGATAGGTAAGTACTATGCATTGATTAAAGGAAACCAGGTACTGTTGAGAATATAGATAATTTCTAGGCAATAAAACTTTTTTTCTATAATCTTGAGATTTCCAATTCCCTGACCCTTCTCTTGATCTTACCCTCTCGCTTAGTAATTCTTTTATAAAGTGACTTTTTCCGCACGCTGCGCATACGGAAAAAGATGCTTTCTGGCCAAGTGTAGATATAAAACGATGTACACAACACGGGAGGTAATAAAGAAAGCCCTCGATCGCATATTTACGTCCCTCGCTTGCAGCTCGGGCCGCAAACTTCTGCGATCTCGGCCTTTCTTTGTTTTACTACCCTAGTTGTGTAATGTACTATTTTTTAACCTCTTTTTCGCCTCCGGGATATAATAGTAAGTTAACTTAAATTGTGTGCTATTCACCCCGTTCTGCCATTTCTACGTAAAGAAAGAACAAATAACCAAACATTGAAACGTACAAACTGTAGCATTGATGATATTAGCTTAGGGATACAGGCACATATGTGTCCGCTAGATTTGTCCGACGGATGTGCCCGGCGGACAAATCCGTGCGTGTATGGCGCGAATTGGACACGGATTTGTCTGCGGACATATCTGAATAGCGCCATACACGAACGGATCTATCCGCCGGGCACATCCGTCGCACAAATCCGGCGGACACATCTGTGCGTGTATCCCTAGATATTAGTAGGAATTAGAAATATCAGAAATATAACATTGATACTTGTTACGTATTCTAATATTATAATAAATAAACAATACATTGCAAAGAGATCTCAAACATAATTCCTATACACATCAAATAATCAACCAATATTGAAGTTAAGTATATCGGAGTTGCATAGGAATCATTCAAGAAAATTCTGATATCGGCCCCTAACAGAAATTTTGTAATTTAAGATAAGATAAACATTATAAATTGACCAAAAATAAGCTACGAGTAAAGGTATTAAAAAGTGTACCATAAGGTATAGTAAAGCTGTGTTTGTTAAGAGTGTCGTATCTTCTGTGCTATTTAATCTGTTCCTAAAGTCCATTTCCGCTTTATTTAGCACCATATCAATTTACTTACAAGAATGTATATACGAGAAAAGTTTATTTTCAAAGTTAAATTACGAACATTCTTTACGTACTTATAATTTTGTGTTGTATCCGAAGTTTTTCATTACAAGGCTATTTGGTTAATACATTGCGTAGCATTTTTTTTACGTTTAAAATCGGATATCCTAGGACAAGAGGAGATTATACTAACTGTTATAAACGTTTTGTATTTCCTATACTTACCAGCCGTGGGGTGCCCGGCCTTAAAATTGTCCCCCACCATATCGTCCCGTGGTTGCAGTAGCAGTCTGCTAAGGGAATATACCGGGAGATGGGCAGCAGCATCTTCCGAAAGCCTAAACAACAATAAACAAAAAAAAACTGTGCGCTCTAACCCGCCTGCCAAGCGTGGCGCGTATGGCAAACCCCCCCTTAATAAGGGGAGGCCTATGTTCAGCAGTGGACGTCTTATGGCTGAGATGATGATGATGATGATTTCCTATACTATGCTATTAGTGTATTACTTCCTTGTAATTAGTATAATTTTCTATTACCTTGAAAAAAAATGAAAAATTTAGTACAGTTTGATATTCCCGTCTTTAACACTTTCCGTACAGCAGTTCGCTACGCGCTACGCTCGTAGCCGATCCTAGCGTTTTCCCGCTTTGTAGCGGAAAGCGTCTACGGACAGAGAGCCCGCCTAGCGGGTTCCTGGTCGTGAAAGTGTTAAGATATCAGGTTATTAATTCGAAAATTTTTTTCTTCTTCGTACGCACACCTTATACGAAAATTGTTCAGTAATTCAAATTATGTATTCCTCATAATGTCATGTTAGTATAAAATAAGTAGACCACATTAACAAGTAGACCAATTGATTTTTCTGCTGACTAAAACATTTTTTTTTGCAGACTAGTGATTTCGTACCCTTTTTTAGGGTTCCGTAGTCAACTAGGAACTCTTATAGTTTCGCCATGCATGTCCGTCTGTCCGTCTATCCATCCACGGAGAGCCGTGACCAAATCAGTGATAGTTATACCTAGTACTAGAATATTTAAATTTGTTATGAGTATGTGTTTTAATCACGTCGACAAAGTGGTAAAACAAAACATAAAAAATATTATTTTACTATAGTACTACTCCAGTACACATTGAGGGTGGAGATTTTTGACATCTCGTTAAAAAGTTGACGAGCGCTAAGACCCCACGGACCAAGGGTCTCGACTCCGAACTTTCTTTTATTTATATTCTATATTCTATATTCGGGTACTAAAGCATAACTTTTGAAGTATTTTGTAAAATTAGTTTTCTTTTTAGCTTTCACATGAGAGTACGTAACTTAAGTAGGTACATCAGTCATCCACATCCTAAATACATTTAAAGACAAATAAAACAGTTCACTTTTTGTGAAACCTTCTATACAGAGTCACTCGTTTCCATAGTCCTCGAGTATATTAGTATAAACAACACTGGTAAAATTAATCAGCTAGAAATAAATAAGTTTTCACCTCACTAGCTCGGAAAGCCCTTTTTGTTTGTTTAATATCTATTGTGAAAATCGCTTTTTATCCACATGTGGTGAAAGAGTTTTGACATAAGTGACAAGTGGCTTAAGTGACATTTGACAGCTAACAAAACGTAAAACGTTAAAAGTGCAGAATTTTTAACATCGCAATTAATGAATTGCATCGAGTAAAAACACTAAATATAGTCTTAGAACTTTATTTTAATTCATAAATATCAGCATTCAACATTAATCTTTATTCTTTTTGTAAAAACGGATAAAATGTTCTGACAGCCCAATAAGTTTACGTACGAACGAAACGCATCTGACATTTAATAAAACCTTTTACGTCAAAACTTTTCATTTCAATTCATCCATCATATCAACATTAAATATTCGCATGTTTTTCTAGGTTGTTTTGTTAAAAATTAGTGATTCGAGTGATGAAGAAGTATTAACACCTGAGGAATTACGGGAAACCGAGCAAAATGCACCCTTTTTCTTATTTTCCTCGCTGTAGTGAGGTGAAAAGTTTTGTGTTATACACGTGTGAAAGTTATTTTACGTCTCGTGTATTAAAGCACTCGCTACGCTCAGGATTCTATTTTTGAACCACTCGCTTCGCTCGTGGTCAATAATAGAATCCTTTCGCTAGCTCGTGTTTCAAATAACACTCGCCCGTAAAATACAACTTTCACCCCTTGTATAACAAATAACTATTTTGCTATTTACAACCGAGTGACACGCTTCGCATGGAGCTTGCAAAGTTCGTTGCTAAAATCAAAGATGTCAACTTGGCTAGCGCATGTATGTAAAACTATATCATTAAATTCGTTAAGAATAAATCAGGGAATCAGGTACGGGTTATATTTACTAGGACACTTATTTGGATTCAAAATTAGTGCTTGGTTAAAATGACCAAGAACGTTTAGAAATAATTGCTTGTTTGTCATTAACAAAGCTTTATTCCGTGTTTTAAACATTGGTTGCACGCAACTAAAAATATCTTAACCGAGCCAAATTGGTACTTTGAAAACCTAATTTTTTTCTGTGAAGTTTTCTCACGTTAAATACTCGTATTCTCTTAAAATTTTATCGCCGAGTTCTCGCCCGGTCTGGATACTCCGGACATCGTAAAATTGGGAATATGTATCATGCATTGCCACAAATTTTACGACGACATAAAATTGAGGACCGACGTGTTTCCACTGACCGACTTGCGGTGTCGAAAATGTCTGTGGTGTGTGCAGGTTTCAAAACAGTGCCAGAATTATTATAGTAAGTAGTTTATGTAACTGTTACTATTTCCGGCTCTTAAGAAATACTTGAAAAAAACTTTAATGTCAAAGTCCTTTACAGGGTCGAGGACTAAATATATGACAGATATAGGTGCATGGCCCAAACCAGAAACTACTACAAAATCATCTAGCATTTAGAGGACACAGTTCAGGTAAGAAAGCATATCAAACATTTTGCGAAGCAGTCACTTTACTCACTTTTAATAACACAATAGGCAGGTACATTGTCTGTCTCTCAATAGTACGCATGGAGGGTCTATGATATGGGTGTAGTTAAACAATTACATAATTGTTTTTCCGGCTTTTTACTATAGCTTGGCTAAGGAAGCCTTAGCTCTGGTTGCCAATGCCAACCGAAACCTAAGGACCGATCACCAATACGCTCGGCACGTCAGTCACCGCAAGACAGGTCACCAATAAACTCTTTACTTGCTTACCACGCACCATTACGTAGGTTTATAATTAACATCCTTGAACAGATAAAAGCTAGGATAAAAGTTTTACACATGGAAAAATAACGATTTCTGTGTACGTGTACGTAGCAGCAATACAAAATAGTTCTGATCCAGCAATACGCTTCACTCTTACGTACATTTATAATGGATTCACTGTCCTTTTATTGTACCGCGTGGTTCTTCTATTTATTTTATATCATGACACACTACTAGATACTGCGAATACTGCGATGTTCAAAGTTTACCTTTAATTTTCAGTAAATTACTAGGAGAGCCAGGCGCCTCAAAATTGCCTTCTATGAGTTACCTACTATAGACTAGGCAGTGGCGTCGCGCCAAAAATGCTCATGAAGAATTTTTGAGCCAAATTAAGCTTCGGCTTGCATGAGAAAATGTTTGAACCTCCGCCACTGCTAGGAGTTCTATTCAAAAATATTATTTTTCAATGGATTATTTTTTTTTACAAGATTTAGACCTGCAAGAAGTGTCTTTTAGCATATCCGGGTCATTCTTTTCCTGTTATATGGTCATAGTTATAAAGCCAAAAGTTTTAGTAGGTAACTCGTATTTCGTTGTTAGAATTAAAATTAAAGTGATTTTGATAGCAAAAGAACATTATTTATATAACATAAAATTAGATTACCGTTCCAGCCTTAGATATTCATATAATATAAGTACATACTTTGCAAACTAATTTTAATAAGTTTTCTTTTGGCAATGGTCCAACGGAAAAAAATAACTGTTTATTTAAAATTGGGTTAGTTATAACTTACAGTAATTTGCACGAAACTTAGTATATATTTTACATTTTAATATTGTTAAACTAGGCTTATGAATGGGGTTGCAAGCCCTTTTAATATAAATTACTTTTAATTACAATATAAAAATCTATTTTATAATTTTTATTACTTAAATATGTATCTGTGCTTTTTTAACAATACTTCTAAGTTTCCATCATTAAGTACCTACCAGACAGTATCCTCTTTTTGCACAATTTCTTGGTATAAACAAAAATCCCCAGGCTATAAATAAAATGTATTGCGTTTTTTCGCCATTTATTCTATTTCTGATTATTTGTCGAGCCTCTGCGACTCCCTTTATAAAAAGGCACCAAAAGTAACGTGAGTCATCCTCAAACTCGTAAATAGGTACTCGAACACACCCTCGACACCATTTCATTATGGCCGACATAAAATGGCCGCCAAATGTATTTATTACGCAATCCCCTAAGCTACGCTGATTGAATTCACCATAATCTTAGATTAGTGTAAATATATTCGGCGGAATGGAAACAATTCTGATTTTTTTCCCGTCACAACACTCTTTTTTCCATTTTCTTGGTTTTCTTGATACGTATAGGTACCAACGTAACTTTTAGGTACGAGTAACTTGTTTACCTAATTATCATACCCGTAATAAAAGACTGTTCATTATCCCGCTGAGCGATAGACATAAAATAAAATAATACGATTTCCCTGTTGACTAAGGAATTATACCACTGAAAAACAGAAGCGGATAGAAGTTGTAAAGTGTTTTTTTAATTGCAGTTTTAAATTAATTTACACAATGTTAAGGCTAAAATAAAACCGTCCATGTATATTTGCGTTGCATATTTTGGAGGTTTCTTTTTACCAGACTGTATTTTTTTAGTTAACGAACCGTATTATTCATATAGGTAGTAGATTTCTAAATCAAGAACGATTCTTTTTTGTAGCTAATTGTAAAATTTACACGTTTTAATGTCCCATATTTCAATAAAATTATAGAATTTCGCACACATACGTTACCATGGAAAAGGTCAGTATAGCATTTTGTCCTGAAACGTATTCCTCAAAAAATGTGTAATCGGGATAGAAATCCAGAACGAGAAGGGGTGAGGTTGGAGGCCGATTAGCGACTACTATGCCGATGAAGATGAATACTTTTTCGCCTTTTTAAACCGCTGAATTGAGTTAGATGATGGTTAAGAGATAGTTTAAGTCCTGAGAAAGGGCATAAATACGATAGTGTTTATTACAGAAATTTCTTACGGGAGAGAAAAAGAAGGAGAGAATTTTAATGTGTTTTATTAGATTTTTTTATAGGCATGTACGAAGTCACGGGCAAAGCTAGTAATCTCGTAAATAAGTCTTGCAACACAAACCATAACACGTACTCAGCAGGGCGTCTCGTAAACTAATAACAACATTTTATGGACTCCTACGATATAATACAATATGTATTAGTGGCATAATGGAATTAACGCCCGCAGGGAGGCTATTTTTAGGTCGGCTGAATGTCATACAATTGCTGGTATATCGAACTCATTCTCTATTGTTTTATCATGTAAACAAACGTGTGTTAATCTATAGTGTCCGTTATTTTTCGTTCTTTACTGCGATTATTAATTGTGTGTGAATTACTTATTCCACGCTGACGAATATGCCGGTCAAAGCTAGGCCGTAATAAACCATGATATAAAAACCGGCCAACCATACCATTATCTATAAAGACTGCAAAAAAATCATGTCAGGTGTATGGGAGCTCCCTTAAATATCTAATTTATTGTGGTTTTTAGTATTTATTGTTATAGCGGCAACAGAAATAAGTCATCTGTGAAAATTTCAACTGTCTAACTGTCACAGTTCATGAGATACATACACGTCACCAGACAGACGAACAGACAGACAGACAGGCATTCAGACAGAGCTTTAATAACAGAATACAACCTTAAAAAACAAAAGGGATTTCAAACACTAAGCTAAATACTAATTAACCCAGCATATTAATGTGGATACCTTAGTTAACAGCTTTGTTGTAACATTAGCTTAATGAGTTTCAGTCTGATACTCACAGCACCCGTAATATTACAGAATTTCATATGACTTCATTAAGTACTAAGTAGACACATTGTAATATGACGTGATATGCGGTGATTAACAACTAGTCGCGGAACTTCACAAAGGGCTTGTTGATTTTCGAGCTAATATTAGTATGTTGTCTTTGTGAGTAGTTCTAAAGACGTAGGCATTGAGTAACAGGAGATGACATCCCTAAGAAATCCTTTGTCCCAAAAGTTGTACTGAAAATCACCACAAGTCTATACTACTCTTTGATTCCGTCACAGCTGTCAACCGCCAAACATTTGTTCTAGATGTGACATCTAGAACAAATATATATCCGCTAGTCCACGTGCTGTTTGTAGGGAGTAGCTATCTCCCCACAAAAAGCCTAACCTCACCGTACAACGTCCAGCTCTTGGAGCGAAATTTTAATTAATTAAACGTACACTTGTCGTCTCTACTTCGACATTAGCAAAATTGTCCTAATATATGTGGACAGAATGCCACTTATTTCTAAAAAATAATTAAATAAAAACAAATATTGTGCGTCACATTTGTTCTAGACGTCTCATCTAGTAGAATACATAATATATCAATGGATTAAGGAGCGTAAACTGTAGAGGGCAGCACAGTGGCACAAAGTTGTACAGTGAATAAGTTTTTGCCAACACTTTCATTATTTAGAACACGGACTGTACTCGTTATTTTGATAAAAACGGAACTTAATCGCGTACACTTCCTTTTATTATGTTCCTGGCGTTTCGAGCGTGTCGTAACGCTCGTGGTCGCAGGCAGACTGGCGAGATTGTATCAGCATCTCCTAGCCGCGCGGGTTTTCCGAACTACCCACACTTGGTCTTGATTATTCACATTTACGCTAGGGTTGTGATTAAGTCCCGTTCTTGTCAAATTAGTCAAAATCGTGTGAGATTAAATCAGCACGGTCTGTAATTTTCTTGCAAAAGTCATATATTGTGCGTATTGGTGTTTTATCAGTATCACTGTGATTATTATTATTCACAGAGTTGGTACCAAAATATTATCATCATCCAAGTTACGTAGGTATGCTAAATTTCAGCTCAATCGAATCAGGAAACGTTTCAAATCTGGCTCGCAAGATTTTACCTACACAACTTACTGACAAACAAGTTAAATGAAAGGATATAAAAAGTGTATTATAAGTTATCAGAAGGCCATCCATGGTTGTCATTTTAGCGCCTATCGCGTCATGCGTCATTTTCGGACTTATAATTGTGAGAACTTCACAGCTATGGTGACAGGCGATAAAAATAAAAACCCGACCATATTAGGCAGGCAGATAAATATTATATTATAAGGGGATCTGATATCATGCAATTGCTTTTTTAACCGACTTCAAAAAAGGAGGAGGTTCTCAAATCGACTGTTTTTATTAATTTTTTATTACCTATCATTATTATTATTTTGTATCTATATTACTCGATATCTCCGTGAATCGTGAACCTATTTTAAATTTTTTTTTAATCGAACAGGTATAACCCCTAGATGGTCCCATTGTCACCAAGTCGGGGTCCGATGATGGGATCCTGGAGAAATCGAGGGAACTCTTCAACTATTATAGGCACACCTATAGTGATTTCACTATTTTTTACAGCAACTCGGCCACTTCCTCTTGGAATAGCGGACCCTAAGTGAAATAGGTTATTTTTTGTTTTAAATTATTATTGGATTGGATTTTTAACACAAAATACATTTATGAAGAAGGAACAAACACATTTAAACACACAGATTATCGTATGTGTAATAAAAAGTAATATTAGTAAGATCTTTATTTATTTATGTAAACTTTATTGCACAAAACAAAAGAAAATGTATAAATGGCGAACTTCATGCCAAATGGCAGTCTCTACCAGTCAACCGTTGGATTAAACAGAGGCATGGTTGTTGCTGGAGAAAATTTTAGTTTATTATAGAATTTATTTACAAAAGCCTGCAATTAAGGATTTAGGCATCAACTCGTCACACCAAAATTTTGTTATAACCGGTCATACTGCCGAAAGCAATAATATTTGTTTCAACCCGTCGCAAGTAAATTCAGTTCTATTAAGTCACATAGTAATTTTGTAGCTATTGGTCACACTAAAAATCTATTACTATTCGTCATCCCGTCAATAAGTTCTAACTGGTCACAAGGGGGATAGGTACCTAAATTTCGCTAAACCCGCCAATATTTCTGAGATACTAGATTCACGCACAACCGGCACAACGCGCAAGCTGTTTATGCAGTCTACCAGGGTCCCCTAGTCAGATCCCCAGGGGATCCTGCTGAACTCATGAGTTCACCAGGATCCCCAAAAGTGTTTCTTTTCCAAAAACATTCCCTTCACAACTTAACTAGACGGAGCCCCGCTCCTGTTTCTGGGTAACTTGCCCTTCGGGCATCTGAAGCTACCTACAAACCTAACCTACCTACCTACGCTTTACCCTAGGATCCCCTGGGATCCTGGTGGACTACAGCAGACCGACTGTTATATCCATGAATGAGTTTCAAAAGAAGACTCTATATTCTGTATCCTCCTTGTGACCAGTTAGAACTTATTGACGGGATGACGAATAGGAACAGATTTTCAGTGTGACCAATAGCTCCAAAATTACTATGTGATTTATTAGAAATAAATTTACTTGTGACGGGTTGAAACAAATATTATTGCTTTCGGCAGTATGACCGGTTAGAACAAAATATTGGTGTGACGAGTTGATGCCTAAATCCAATTAAGATTATAAGGTTATATGGGGAAAAAATTAGGTATTGCCGAGTTTTTAAATTTTTCTCCAAAAATTGTCTTCCTATGACTCCTATGAGGAATGTCATCCTTCGCTCGCGGATTAACGTCACCTCATAATAATCTTGTCACAAATATCATAAGTATTTTCTAATAATATACCTAACTACTCCTTCACACTCATCGCTCACCAAACTAAGCCGTAATAACATTTGCAAGTTCTTTTATTAATTACCGGCATTTGGTCGAGTGAGAGCACGTAACAAGTTACTTGCTTACACGTGCCTTGACCTTTTGAGACCGATGTCTCAAAAGGTCTCGAAGTCGATACTTATAGTATCTAAAAGAGCTTATTTAGATTTTCGGGCTTAAATGATATAACTAGTAGTCCGCCTCGAATTACTTGCAAACGAGTTGACAAATATAACAAGACCCACGTGAAGATTTTTTTTCGCCGTCTAAATCCACTACGGCTTAATCGATCCAGCTCATAAAAGAACTCTCAAATTTTATGTATCTCTGCTACAACGACCCCTTACATAAAGATCAGTAAAACGTTACAAAAGTTATCATCAAACAAATTCTCAAAATCAAAAAGCCATTGAAATGCCGAGGCGTCCCAGTAGCCAGAAGATATTTGTAAGAAATCGTTTCGCTTCGCTTACGCTCCCGCTCGTTCGAAAATAACATCATTTAGTTAGATGAGAGCGTTTGCCTGCACCTATCTTAAACACGGTGTCAAAGCAAATCTCTAGAGTTGAAATACGCGTCAAGGACAGAACCCAATACACGCAACGAGACTAATTTTAAAACACGTTTATAAATGGCTTATATCATAACGTAGCCTACATAATTTAGTCGAGTTCTTTGTTCCCCTTCAAAAGCGGTGGAGGGTAAATAACGTTTATATTGTACTTAGGGCCTTTTGGAAGTAAGCAATAATCACAATGTGATGATACGACACGGACCAACGATAATAGCACCTTCTCTGAACGTTTGATACCTATTGAACGTTTAATAAGAACATCCCGTTCAATCTTGGTATTATTATTATTACCATGACATGGATAGTAATGGTTAATGCTCCTAGGTGAGCGAATTCAACGCGAACGCGAATCGCCGCCGCGGGGCTCGAAGCGGCGCGAATGAAACATACAGCCGAATGCGTTTGAAGTGTCCTATGCATAGACATAATATCCCTAGACCTGCAATGGTAATAACAATACCTAGATTGAACGGGATGGACTTATTACACTGTCCAGAGATATGATTATGATAGAGAAGGTGCTATTATTGTTGGTCCTTATTATAGAATCAGGGTAAATGAAACCGACTAAATTATGTAGGTTAGTTACGGTATGCTATCAGCCATCTTGAAACGTGTTTTAAAATCAGTCATGTTGCGTGTATTCTATCCTTTTTGGTGGGTCGCGTGTTTCAATTCTAGAGATTTACTTGCTTTTAGGTCCTACGTGACCAAACGACAAGCGAACGTGATCAGTTGATATTTTCGCGCGAGCTCGATGCGGCGGCGGTTGTCCGAGTGTCATTTTCAAGCCTAGGATTTTTCATCGCATGGTAAGATGAATGAATGAAAACTATGGAGTCGATATTAAAACTAAAATTTTACTCATATTCATACTCATACTCACTTATTTTCTTAGCCCCGTAATAGTTTCACCCCTTTATCTGGCTAATAGATCGAAAATGTCAATCGAAAGTTTTTTTTTCATACTGTAACTAAAATGAATTTTGTAGTAGTGCTATGCCTTTAGCTTGGGAAAGGGTTACATTTATCATGTAACTATATTAACTTAGATACATACCTAGTTAATTATACATACTAATTTATTGCGGTAGACGTAATGTAAGTTTTTTTATGTCAGTTATTTTTTTATTTAATATATAATTTAATTCAATTCAAATTATTTATTTTATTTATAATTTAGTTTCGGTATTAATTAAAGGAATGAGTATGAGTATGAATATGAGTAAAATTTTAGTTTTAATATTGACTCCATAGTTTTCATTCATCTTACCATGCGATGAAAAATCCTAGGCTTGGTCATTTTACAGGGCGATTCGTGTGCACGTAGGACAGAGCCGCCGCTTCGTACTGAATTCGCATGTCACTCCGCTCCGCTTCGAAAATGTGTTCGCTACCAATCGGCCACAGTACGGACTGACTAATTACGAGCGAAACGACAAAGATCAAAGTGATATCAATTAGTGAATTCGAATATTGTTTCTGATATTGGATTGATTTTAATTGACATTGAACACGATTGGGCCTGCCAAATTAACGTTTGATTGCTTAAGATCTTCAATAAAAAAAAGTTGGACCTTATAAAGATATAAGACCTTACATTACAAAGATAAAAGTGACTCAGGGTTCCAATGCCCCGAGCTGAATCGAATCGAATCAGCGTCTTCTAGACATTGAGTAACAAGAGATGACACCCCTAAGATTTTTTTGTCCCAAAAGTAATAGTGAAAATCACTACAATTCTATACTCATTGATTCTGCCACAGCTGTCAACCGCCAAACATGGCGCACAATATTTGGTCTAGATGTCACATCACATCTAGTAGAATACGTAATAAAGAAATGCTTCCAGAAAGATTATTATTTACAAAGGATGTTTTTTAGAGCGCTGGTAGCCTGGCGATACCACGTCCGACTTTCAATCTGGAGGTCTCGGGTGTGTCTCGGGTTTAATCCCGACTAATTCAATACAACATCTCCGTAACTTAGAAATACTACTATACCTAAGTTTACCTTTTTTTTATACCACGACGGTGGCAAACGAGCATACGGCCCGCCTGATGGTAAGCAGCTATCGTAGCCTATGGACGCCTGCAACTCCAGAGGTGTTACATGCTCGTTGCCGACCCAATACCTCAAAATGAAATTCCTATACTGTATGAGGTAATTCGCGTTCCTGTTGATGGACGTAGTACATACGTGTTCTTGATTTATGGATAATAAATAACCTTTTATTTACGTCTTACAAGCCTCAGTTAACCTTTTCCACGCCAAAGACGTATATATCGGCACCATAGGTCCAACGCCAAAGACCGATATATCGATCACCAACCACAGAGCAAAATAGACCTACATGCACACGCATAAAGTTTAACTTCATTTTTGACATTTAGATGGCGTGGCGTCTGAGTGGTAGGTTTTGCGTTTGACATGGCGTCGAAAAGGTTAACTAATAATCCTTTGTCCTTATCTGTTACTTTGGCAGTTGTCTTTGTTAGCTCTAACAGTCAAAACATAATTTTTTTATACTCGGCGACTGTAATACTCGAATTGAGATTGTGGTGGCGGAACTACTAGCGCATACTTTTTGATAGAGCTTGTATGGTCGCATATTGTAGCATCCATAACAATCACAGAAAGGATTTCCATACAATATTGTGAAACTGTTGTCGGGCCCCGCATTGCGTGTCGCTGCCGGCACAATCCACCGGGAGATCGAACGTTACGAGATTACATAGAAGCAGTAGGTTGTGCACGGCTTTCGTCGAACTCAATTCTTACCGGCTTGCTTAAGCACTCGTATAAAAACTATTGTGTGCAACGGTACATAATAAGGGTTCTTAAAATTCTCGGGTCTGTTTTTCGGCTTCGCCTCATTTTGTAACTTCGACCCTCGAATCTTAAGAACCCTCATTATGTAACTGTTGCACAAAATACTAAAATAAATGAGGGATTGTGAGACGGATATGAATATTGAATAAGGAGGTAAGTATTTATCTATCTTGCAGTGGCGGTAGTTCAAAATATTTCTTAGGCAAGCCAGTGCTGAATTTGACTAAAAATTTCTTAATGAGCTGTAGGAAAACTGCTAAGGCGCCTGAAACTTAGGCAAGCCGACGGGAACCGTGTTCTATGGACGCATCGCCACTGATGCACGCGCCGCCTCTGCTACCTTGCAGACATTAATATCGTATTTTTAATTCATGATAGTAATCTGACAGTTAACTCCATTTACAAAGTGACTTACTATGTAGGGCAGGAGCTGTCAGATTACTAGCTTGTACTAAAAATACTATATTAGTTATATTATTATGTCGTTTAGTATCAACAGTTGATACTATTACTACCTTATTGGCTAGGGATACACGTACAGATCTGTTCGCCGGATTTGTCTGCCGCTAATCAGATGTGTCCGCAGACAAATCCGTCTCCAATTCACGCCATACATGGACGGATCTGTCCGCCGGGCATATCCGCCAGACACATCCGGCGGGCAGAAAAGATGTGTGTGTGTCCATAGCTATTCAGCATACTGTTGCGCGTTCTATTTTATAATTAAAATTTTATTTTAAATATTTCTAATGAAGAAGTTAGAAATTAAAGGACTATATTATAATAAAATATTAAAGTGTTACCTACCTATGAAATGAAAACCCTTCGGGACATAGCGACAAGTTAATTCTTTTGTAAAGAATTGTTGTTCAGTCTCGAATTTCATAATGGTTTTCAAAGTAATCCAGTAAATTAAGCTCAGACGTACCTAACATAAATAGGCCAAGAAAGTCCACTTCACTTAAGAGTCCGGTATAGTTTTTTTTTCGATTTCGCTTAACTTTTTGATGCTATTTTGCAGTAACTAACATTACCTCTATAATTTTGTATACATATTATGAAAGATCGTTTCTTTTTAAATGGAATAAATACAACGATTTTTTAATTGTATGCTTCATTTATAAATAATTCACCCTAATCTAATACCTGTTTCGAAATTTTTGCTTGGAGAGGTGTAAAGAGTAAGGTTTTTATTGATTAAAATTAAGTTATACAAGTACGTAAAATATATAAATACATTGGAAAATGAGTCGCTTGAGGAACAAATGTAACAGTTTTTTTCATTATCATATATATTTTTTAAGGGAGAGTATGTTTTGCTAGAGCAATTTTGCTAAAAATTGCCGAAGTTTAGGTGATATTTTTGGGAAGATATTAAAGTATTTTACAAATATTAAAATACAAATATAAATTTCACTTACTTCTATTTTACTAAAAAACATATTAGGGTCCATAACAAATAATAATTAAAAATCATACGACAAAATTGTATGAATCAACGTCCTCACTAAACAAGCTCTGTAAGAATTGAGTTTTAAGGTATTATTAACCCCCCTCGTATGCGGCCTGTCAAATTTGATCATTAGCCCAGAAGTCCCGACTAAAGATTTGCCAGCGAGCGATGGAGCGCAGCATACTCGGAGTCCGCAGAACCGATCGTGTAAGGAACATCGAACTGGGTTCCAGAACTGGTATTGCGGATGTGGGTGCTAAGGCCGCCAAGCTCAAGTGGGACTGGGCTGGATACGTATGCCGAATGCACCCGGAACGGTGGGCCAAAAAGGCTACTGAATGGGCCCCGCAGGAGGGCCGGAGTAGAGGCAGACCGAAAAAGAGATGGCAGGACGACCTGGATGCCTTTTGTAGCGACTGGCTCCCAACATGCACCAGGCCGTGACGAGTGGCGGAAAAGAGGGGAGGCCTTTGCCCAGCAGTGGGACACAACATAGGCTATATAAAAAATATAAAAAAAATAAAACAAATTTTACTTGTTCCCAAAACAAGTAGTTATAGCTATAAGTTGGGACGCGATAATCGTTTTTTTACTGGTTAAATGGCTGCCATTCCTCAACCCAAGCACGGAGCAGCAACTGACCTTCACGATGCTTCATTATACATCGCCCTTAGCCGATTCATAAGTTATCGCCTGGGACGCGATTGGTCACGATTAGTATTTATAGTAAAACCTTGCGTACGTATTTGTAAATGTTAAATTAAATAATATTAATTATTTTACAGTATTAAAATAGTAGTCATTTGCACGAAATAATTTATTTTTATCATTGTTAATGTTCTTGTGAATGTTGCACAATAAAAAACCTGGAGAAAAAAGAGGTTAGAAACATATGGTTTACGATTTATAACGTACGTGCGTGTCAGTTTTTCAATTGTCATGTACCTCTAACATGATAACCAAAACGAAATTGTGTTTTAATTGTTGTTATGGATTATAATCTGCAAATAATGACATATTTATTTACAAATATATACTAATCAAATCATGTATACTAATCGTTTACAATAAAATCATGTATACTAATCGTTTGTTGGTGTGCTTGCAGTGTTTAAATTGAACATTCAAACAGAACAGGCCTATAACCGCGAAGCACTTCGTTCATCGAATCGTCTATTTGCATCACTCTCTTTCGTATATGCAAGAGCGAGGACCATGGTTTTGTCGATTTTCGAACTTCGAGGTAGGTCCTCTGGTCAGACCCTGCCCTATACCACAAAATTTACAATTACAATTTGACAAGTGTCAAGTTACAAATTTGTCATAATACAAGTGTGTGTACCACAAAATTTACAAGTTACATATTTGTACTGGAAAATTCCTACAAATATGTAAATTGTAGCAAATATCTACAATTTACCGTATCACAAAACTTTACATACGTTACATATCTTTTCCGGAAAACGTACAAATTTGTAGCTGACAATTGTTTTGTGCTACATTAGATTGTAGTAATAATTATACATATGTGTAGAATTGTACGTACAAGTTAACAATTCTCTAAACGTTTGTCACACCCTCTTACAACTATATTAAATACCAGTCAATGATTGCTATATAATAAAATTATAATAATTTATCACATTTAGCGACGAACTTTTTGTACCACGAAATGTTTAGTCCAAGTAGAAGTGATAGTGAAGAAGATTTAATAGTGCGACGTCCTAGGATATATCGAGAACGTATAAATTTATGTTTGATTATACTCGCTTAATTTCGTCTTCGTCATGTTCGTCTCGCGATTTACTTGCAAACGAGTTGACCAATATAACAAGACCCCAAGGAGGATTTTTTTTCTCCTTTTAGCTCCATAACCACTTGATCGATCCTGCTCATATACGAACTTACAAATTTTATGTATCTCTGCTACAGCCCCAAGAAATTTCATAAAGATCAGATAAACGTTACTAAAGTTATCGGTCGGACAAACTATCGAAATCAAAAAGCCATCCAAATGCCGAGACGTACCAGTAGCCAGGTGACAGTTCGGTTCGGTCTGGTCTTTCTTACAAAGAACTCACTTCGCTTACGCTCCGCGAGTTCGATAAATACAAGAGAAAAACAAACGAAAATAATATTAACCTTAAAAGAAATATTTAGGTAGCTAGCAATGCAAGAAATGTCATATGTCAAAGTGACATTAGAAATAAAGACACCAACACGCTTCAACCGGTATTAGACATTGCAACCTGCAGGGCCCAATCTGTTGTGTACCCTGCCTCTCTCTTCCCTCCTTCAGCTCCCTACGGGCCCTACCTTTAATTACACCTACCAACCTGACAGATTGGGCCCTGCAAGTTGTAATGTCTAATAGCCGTTTTCGTGCTATATCTATGTGCAAAACTAAAGCGGACATTAATCGCCATCGACAAATCGACCATAGACGATATGCTCTACTTACCATAGATCTGATCTGGTCTACATACCATAGATACGCTACTCTCTGGTAGGGTTGCCAGCGGTGAATAGATGTCAAACGTCATCGCGGTGCTCGGCACTCGCGACATCTCCATTGTACCGGTTTTTTATATAATTATTTAATATAATTAAGCCGGTTTCTTTGTTGCCCTTAAACTCAAAGCAAGAATTTTACATTTAAGAGTCCGGTAACGATTTGAAAACGAAAATCGCGAATAATGACATTATGCATATGAATTGCATTTGGTAAGATAGCTTGAAGTCTTGTTATTGCAAAATAGTACTTTAGGTCGATATATATTAATATTTAATACCTTAAAACTCAATTCTTACAGAGCTTGTTTAGTGAGGACGTTGATTCATGCAACTTTGTCGTATGATTTTTAACTATTATTTGTTATGGACCCTAATATGTTTTGTACTATCTGAATAAAGCATGAAGTGAAGTTTATTTTTGTATTTTCATATTTGTAAAATAATTTAATATCTTCCCAAAAATATCACCTAAACTTCGGCAATTTTTAGCAAAATTGCTCTAACAAAACATCCTCTCCCTTAAAAAATATATATGAAAATGAAAAAAACTGTTACATTTATTCCTCAGGCGACTCATTTTCATTTGAAAATGAGTCGCAGTAATACATTTGTATTTATGTAATTTACGTACTTGTATAATTTAATTTTAACCAATAAAAACCTTACTCTTTTCACCTCTCCAAGCAAAAAGCGCAAAACTGGTGTTAGATTAGGATGAATTATTTATAAATGAAGCATAAAATTAAAAAATCGTTGTATTTATTCCATCCGAAAAGAAACGATCGTTCATTATATGTATACAAAATTATAGAGGTTATGTTAGTTACACCAAAATAGCATCAAAAAGTTGAGCGAAATCGAAAACAAAGTTTACCGGACTCTTAATGAGAGACTCAGAGTAAGTAAATCTACCGTCGAATATCTCCTACAGACTATTGCTGGAAATCTTAGACATCCGACGCGAAAAAGTCACGCTCTTGATCCTAAACAACAGTTACTGACTGTTTTAAGATGGTTAGGCTCAGGTTCCCAATATCACGTCACTGGCGATGCGTACGCAAGCAGTGGACACATTACTAGGAAGCGAAGTAAGATGGCCAACAAATGGAAACTCACTTTCTGAAGATTTTATTGCAGCATCACATGTAAATTTTCCCAGGGTCGCAGGTATTATAGATGGATCATTAATACCGATAGATGCACCATACCAAAATGAAGCTGGGTTTGTTGATCGTCACGGAGATCATTCTATAAATGTAATGGTTGTCTGTGGACCGAATTTAGATCTTTTTTATGTGAATGTACGATGGCCTGGCGCTGTTCATGATTCGCGGGTTTTAAGGCGCTCACCGTTATGTCAGCAATGGGATTATGGATGGAGACCTTTCCCCAATGCTTTAATATTGGGAGACAGTGGATATAGTTTAAAAAAGTGGTTAATAACCCCAATTATTCTAGCCCGCATACCAAGAAACGCAGCATTGGATCGGATCGGATATATAATTGTATTTTTTTTTTTTTATGTAGAATAGGCAGGCGTTTGACCACGATCTCACCTGATGGTAAGTGATGATGCGGTCTACGGTGGGGCACGCTTACCTATGAGATACCTATTTACTCGCGCTTTGAAGAGACCCAAATTGTACACAGATAGAAATAATATCTTAATTCAAAACGCAAAACTCTCTTGCACGCGGTTTCTTAAAGAGAGTAATAAATACCTTAGACCAATAAACATGACTTGAGTTAAAAATATCATGATTTTTAAAAGAAGAATTAAAATTATTCAGCTTTAGCTTTACCCATTTTTAAAGCGAATAGTAATGATTTGAGTTAAGATAATAATTATTTACGGCAAAAAAGCACCAACATTTTCCTTTAAGAGTTTTATGTGTTTACGTCAAAAGCGATTAGTTCTTGGTTTGATGTTTTCAATCTACAGCTAAGAGCCAAAGCTAATTCAAAGAAGTAGCGCCAAAAGTTTGATTTGAGATTTTTAAGTTTTTAGGCAAGAGAGATTAATTTTTGCTTTGATGTTTTCAACCTACAATCAAGAGCCACAGCTATTCCAAAGAAGAAGCACATAATTTTTGCTTTGAAACATTCAAGTTTTGGACGTTAGTTACCCTGCGCATCAATAGATGTCTCTGCGTGTAGGTTAGAACACGCGAACGTTTGTTCGACGTAACTTCATGACCCTCAGCGCTTTACCCGGGCTTATTTGAGATTCACAATAGCAATCTCAGCTCTAGTTAATACGATTATAAATTGTGAGTATATAAATAATCATAATTTATATTTAATTTTGTATTAATTACTTTTAGTTAAACTTCCTTTCTTGGGATTAGTCCCGAGAAACACAGTTTCTGCTACTAGCTTTTAAAGTAGTGCACTGAGACACTAAGGCGATTATCACACTGACGACGGATCCGCATGCGGCGCCGGTGTGCGAGCGAGATAGCGCTATACACATGCAGAGCGCTATCTCGCTCGCGCATCGGTGCCGCATGCGGATCCGTCGTCAGTGTGATAATATTTTCAACACAGTTTCTGCTACTAGCTTTTAAAGTAGTGCACTGAGACACTAAGGCGATTATCACACTGACGACGGATCCGCATGCGGCGCCGGTGTGCGAGCGAGATAGCGCTATACACATGCAGAGCGCTATCTCGCTCGCGCATCGGTGCCGCATGCGGATCCGCGCCAGTGTGATAACCGCCTTAGAAAATGTTATTGTTTGTTTCAAGTAATCGATTTCATACGCCAAGAAACTTTAGATCTTGGTGTGAAAATATCAAATTTTACATCAAGTAACACATGCTCTTGAACTAATGCGTTTTCTTGTTTCCGTGGAGAAATTCAATTTTCAATTTAAACTATGAGTCTTCATCCAAGAAACAAAGTTTCTTGGCTTAAGTTCTTTATGTATTGCACTAAGACACATAAAGTTCAATTAAAAAAAAATACAATACAAAAACAAAATTCAAACGCTCCTCGTGAGAATATTAAGCTATTTTAAAAAGAAGATTTTTATATCTCGGATAAAGTATTGAATTTATTAGGTTAAGTAATAAACTTTGAAACATTTTATATCTTAAAATAAAGAATTTTATTTTTTCCTTATATGGGAAACTGGATATCTCTTGATTCAAATAGGTTTCTTTGGTTGAAGAGATTTTTTCTATCTGTGTACTCATGTGGAAACACAGACTCGGGCTCGGGGGTCGGTTGTAGTTGTAACATTACAATTATTGACCTGTATATTTACAAATCAACAATCCTACAATTATGTAGCTGTCATGACATACCGTTATTCTTTGTGATACGCTTTAAAAAAAGTGACACATTTGTATACCGCAAATTGTAACGAAAACATATTTGTAATGATTGTGGTACATTTTTTTGTTTACAATTTAACAATTTTGTAGAATTGTGCACTTGTAAAGTTTTGTGGTAAGTATAGGGCATGGTTGGCAACTTCTGTTTCTATGTTTACTCAATTTCTAATCTCAAAAAAAAAAACGAACTGCCGGTACTTGTCGATTATTTTAACTAATATTATTGTTATCAGAATTCTATGAGATTTTAGAGGTCATTAAGATTAATTAATTAGAATAAGGGAGGAATTTTAAACAAATTTGTATAATAAAACAGAAAATATAATTAGAATTATTTATTCTGATACAATGCACCTAAATGATGTTTTAATTCGCCATGGTCCTTAATCCAATATAAAATTCATTTAATGTAGACAACGTATAATTCAAATAAGCACAGAAATCACATTCATATATATGTATTAAATATGATGGTGTAACACAAGAATGATTTACAGAAATACCACATCAAGGTACGTATCCTTTTTACAACGTTACATGTTTTCGATATATACGAATCGTTAAATACAGACTTTAATGGTACTTATTTACAGAAACAAGAAAAAACAATTTATTAAACATCAATAATTTGCAATAAATATTTATTTCTGCTACTTTTTGTGAATGGGGGCTCTCCATTCAAGGACTTTGACAGTAGCTGATTATTAAATAAAAAACACAACAATTATGTACGAAACAGTTTGTAATCAGGTAACAGTCAAAGTCTCAAAAAAGTAACCGAAAATGTACAAAATTACAACATTCAATATTTTTTACGCGCTACAACTATGTATAGATATTTATAACACAAAGGCCGTTCAAATAAATCGCAAGCAAATCTACATTTTTATTTCATACATTTTTGATATGTCTATTATAACTATATAAAATAGACAAATAGGATCTACAATCTATCAATGAAAATAGCACAGTTTATTTACAAAATTCTCCTAAATTTCTAAAGCACGGTTTCATTTGTGCATGTCCTCGGACCATTTACTAACGAATATCTACTAGATCCGCCATTTTTCCTACTAGTAACGGCGCCCCTAATAAATAATTCCTTGAATGTCTCCCTAAATTGTCTGGACATTCCGCAGTAAATAGCAAAGTTGATGGGATATGACACAATGATGAAGAAATTCGTGATCAAAATAAGGATATTGGCGATATGATAGTCTAATATCTCGACTAGACTGCTAGATATAATATGTAAGATAGTGACGACCGCCACAGGAATCTCGACTAAAAGAAAGACCGTGACAACAACAATTAACATAAGAGTAGTGCAGTTGGAATCCCTGAGTCTCTTGCACTCTGATTTTCGGTTCTCCTTGAAGAGTTTCTGCCGGTTGATCTGAGCAGTCCTCATGGCTCTGAAGAGGAGGATATTGAGGACCACGAGGGAGGTGCAGGGGATGAGGTGGACGAAGAGTACGCGGAATCCGAAGTAGGAGATGAAGTAAGCGTCCAGGGAGAGGGAGTGCACCCATGGAGCTATTTGTATCTGAAACAAAAAATATGAATCTTAAACATTTCAATATTGCGATTGACATTTACTATAATTTTTATTGATTTTTCCCAGAACCTTTAGGCTGCGTTTCCACTAGAGACGAGTGAGTATGTGTTTTAAATAAGCAATATAATCACTTTTTTTTATCCTCGCACAGCGCAGCTCTAGGATTGGTTCTTAACAAACACATCCCTCGCAACGCATCCTCGCTCATCTCTGGTGGAAACGCAGCCTTAGGTTAAACAATAATTTTCTACGCCGTACTAAAAAATATATTCAACAGCTATTGTAGCACCAATCTTAAGCCTTAAGTCGTTGTGGTTCCAGAATCCAGTGCGCCGCCGTGCGCTACGGCGTGCTCACCGGCTCGGTCTATGGTCCCGTCGGCTACATCATGCACGTAAATAGTCTCTGTAATGTGGTACATGACTGTAAGATTTATATGTATGCGGACGATACGTGCATGCTGTACGCGGAAAAGACATAGCGGTTGTTAAGGAAAAAGTTAAAAGCGACTTAGACAACGTAATTAAATGGGCACACGATAATGGTATTATCATAAACCTCAATAAGACAAAATGTATGCATATACGCTCGCCATATAGTAGACCCCTACCCCTACAGACGAACTTGCGTGTGGTCGGGCACGATTACGACTGTTTACATGAAACGGGGAGAGACTGCAGATGTAGTGAAATTGAATTTGTAGATAGTTATAAGTATCTCGGCTTAACGGTAGACTGCCACATGTCATGGTCGGTGCACGTTAATAACGTATGTGATAAACAGAAGTCTGTGCTAGGAAAGTTTTATCATTTGCGAAATATAGTAAACAGGGCAACATTATACATGTTATATCACGCACTTGTAGACTCGATACTATCTTACGGTCTCAGTAGCTACGGCCGAACCTTTCCTTCATGCATACCTAGATAGAATAAAAGCGATACAAATTAGATTTTTAAAATACTTAGTCGATAAAAAAACAAAGCAGTCCTGTAGAAATAACTAAATATGATAAACTTTTTGTGATCTGCAATATATTACCAGTGCATGACAAGCGATCTTTGCTCGTAGCCTTGGAACAGTATCAACGTAATGATTATAAAAAACCGTTAAATCATAAATTCCGAACAAGAAGCGTTACCAAAGAAATAAGTCTTCGTAAATTTGTTCGTACCAAAGGTTTGTAACTACTTTGGACAACATACTCGAAAATATTTAGTGCCCTTAATTTGAAATAATGTACCAGATCAGCTAAGGTCCTGCCAAGATGTATCAAAGGTTGTGTATAAAAAGAGGTAAAAAAATCATTTATGCTTAGGCTCGAACAGAACACCTGATTGAAACACCAACCAATTTGTTTTTTATTACCGAGCGACAGTAATTCTATGTGATCTAACAAGCAACGCAAGTTATATGTAACTATATTTCATTATAAAATGGTCTACTTACTTTTAAGTTTTAGATAAGGGTACGAGAACTTGTTGTCATTATCATTAATATTTACTCTGTATGTTTTTTTTTGTCTCCGGTGTCTGACTGTACTGAAATTTGGTATAATATCGTAGCTTACATAACAATGCAATAAGATTTTTTTTTTTTTGGGAAGTATCATTACTAATTGTTAATTCAACATAATGTAAGTATTCATGAAAGCGGCCGCGCGGCGAGTGCCTGCTTGTTCATTTGTAAATACGTACCTGTTATTACAAAGGAGCAGGCAGACAATCCCACAGCTAGATAAGTAAGTACTACCTAAATGGTAGGTGGAGGGCAGAATAAGTTTTCTGCCAACAAACTGCTGCGCAGCTTGGCAGATAGGTAATTTAAACAAATGTAACTCTCTTTTTGTAGAAAAAAAAGAAAAAAAAGTATCGAATACTAAATTGTAGTCTGTGGTAATTACCACGGGGGAATCACTTATAGGTACATCATTTTATTCATTTTACTAAACAATAAAACCCTTAGCCCAAAAAATGGCCACATAATAGTGCTAAGAACGGCTCGTACATCAGTTTCTTTTGACAGTCTTATTACGGTATAATACTGCACGGTTACAAATTTTCATGAGCCAGATTTTCGGTAAGTAAAACTTTTTTGACTATTCAACCAACCGGACCGGCCTTGTCTGTCATTTTCTATGCAAAAAAGTCTGCTGATTTTTGCGGGGGAGGGGAACGTCAAATGTACCTATGCGAAACATCAAAATAGCCACGTCAGATAAACGTCAGTCCATACAATGAGTATGACCACTGGTCATACATTTTCGGCAGAGGGGAACGCCTGTCAATGGCCACTCCGGTTGGTTTAAAGCTCTAAGTAAAACTTGTTTGAGTCTATACCTCCAGTATATTTTTTACTCTATGGCTGGAATCCGTAGTTTATTTTTAATGTGCATCATGTGTATTAATTCTTTTTTTTTAACTAAACTTCTAAAGTTATTATTAACCAGTCGTATTACACGTAAAACGTCTTGATTACACATGGTATGATTACAGCAGGCTAGGTCTACATACCCGGCATACGTCTTCATAATGTCCACGCCAGACGGTGTGGTGCGGGATGAACTGACGATCGAAGAAGCGAGGCAGCTGGTGCAGGAAAGCGGCTATGCCGATGTAGATCAGGCATTTGGTGACGCGCGGCATTGTGCACCTGCGAGAAAATAGGGTTTTTTTATGAATTTAAGAAAACTGCTCATTCTTTCTCGCTATTGCATAACAGACGGCAGAGATCAAGCTACATTGCACAAGCAAACGCGCTCGCAAATAAACACGAGAACTGGTTGAGAAGGCGACCTAGTACAGAACAGCTAGGCCTTCTGGACAGAAATTTGCTGGGTGGATGTAAAATAATACATTACGTACCTGGGCGGTAAAATAAAGAATGGCTCATTTCCTCATCCGAGGCATTGCGGGCATTTGTGCCATAAACAAGCGATCTGTGGCCTTCTTTACTACCGCCCGTGGTGGGTACACAATTTTACGTCTTCTCCTAGGTGTAAGTGAGATTTGCCGCTGCGCTCGTGGGCGGCAAATCTCACTTATCGCCCAGAGTGACGTAAAATATTTTTCACCTCAGCAGTTCGAACAAGCCTTCTTTCCTCACTCCCTGGAGTGACGAAAGTGCGACTTTCATCACTCCAGGGAGTGACGAAAGTTGCTACTTTCGTCACTCCAGGGAGAGAAATTTTGTTTCTAGAAGGTTTTCGTCATAATGATGATGCCTTTCATTTAGTGCCCCTTGTATACAAAATAAAGCCGCAAATCGATGTACAGTTTAGCCGTTTGGCACACACATACTAGAGGTCAAAACAATATTTTTCATCCGCAGTTCTTTAAAAAAATTCCCTTAGGAGGGGGGTGCTGATTCATTTTTTTTTTTGTATGAGAAAAAAAAAATTATTTTCAAAAACCTATCTTGTGTGGTATCATATGAAAGGGCTTATAAAGGCGGTTCTAAAAATATACCACATCATTACATTTCAGCCATTTTTTTTAAATTAAAACAAAAATAATTTTCAAAACATACCAAGTTTGGGCTCCACCAGATACGATATGGCCGATTATTTTTTTGTACAATATATCACAAATGATACTTTATACCCTCATATCTAACCCCAAGAAAGCAATTTTGAAAATAACTTCTTTTAGTATTTTTTTAAATTTTTTCAAAATTATCAAGTAACGCAGTACAAAATGTACTGGAGTAGAACTCTAGTAGAACTCTACTTCAGTACATTTTGTACTGCGTTATTTTGTAATATTGAAAAATAAAAAATAAATACTTAATGAAATTATTTTCAAAATTGCTTTCTTGGGGTTAGATATGAGGGTATCAAGCATCATTTGTGATATATTGTACAAAAAAATAATCAGCTATATCGTATCTGGAGGAGCCCAAACTTGGTATGTTTTGAAAATTATTTTTGTTTTAATAAAAACAAAATGGCTGAAATGTAATGATGTGGTATATTTTTAGAACCGCCTCTATAAGCCCTTTCATATGATACCACACAAGATAGGTTTTTGAAAAAAATATTTTTTTTTCTCAAACAAAAATAATGATGAATCAGCACCCCCCTCCTAAGGGAAATTTTTTAAAGAACTGCGGATCAAAAATTTAGTTTTGACCTCTAGTATGTGTGTGCCAAATGGCTAAACTGTACATCGATTTGCGGTATCTCTGTAAAATTAGACTCGTGCAGGGTCGACTAATTCGGGGATGTAATTAAATGTGTTTTTTTAACTTTAATATGTTCTTACTACTGAGGTGAAAAGTTGTATGTGTCACACGAGAGGATTTTTTTTTACATTTCGTGTTCTTGAGATCCCTCGCTACGCTTTCGCTTACTCGGGACTCAAAATCAACACTCGCAAGAAAAACCAACTTTCCTCTCTTGTTGCACAAATAACTATTTTACCCAAGCTGAAACGTAGACGACGCTCGTCTCGTTCACACAATCAATAAAAACACAACAGCCTCTCATACTAATCGCATACATACACCATCTTCGTTGGGATAAAACTGGCAAATTAAACTGGAAATGAAAATTTCGATACAAATAACTCATTTCTTAAAAGTCGCCAGGACGCTCGCGTTCCCATACAAACGTAGTTCAGCTCTCATTTTAAAACGACATGCTTTATTAGAACCATGAAATTTGGCATGGGCATTTTAGTAATACAGATCTATGTCGGTAATTCATTTTCGTTGCTAAAAATTGTAATACAAAGAAAACACAGCCAGATACAGATTTCCATACAAAACTTATTTTTGCTATATTTTCTTTGTATTACAATTTTTAGCAACAAAAACTAATTAAATTACCAACATAGCTCTGTACTACTAAAGTGTCCATGCCAAATTTCGTGATTCTAAAGCATGTCTTTTTAAAATGAGAGCTGAACTACGTTTGTATGGGGACGCGAGTTCACGCGAGCGTCCTGGCGACTCTTAACTCTTTATACCTTGTGCAATCTAAGAAGCGGTTTTTGCCACCTGTCATCTCAGTACATTTTATAACATAAATTGATTTTAGGCTGTAAAATGTACTGAGATGACAGGTTTCAAAAACCGCTTCTTAGATTGCACAAGGTATAGTATATATCGAGGCCTAGCATTATCTCAAGATGGCTTCATAAAAAATTACTTTTAAAATTAATTCCTAAAAAGCTTTTTTTGCATTTATGTAGACATGTAAAGATAAGTTATTGTTCAATAAGCTGATAATTCAAGGACTTAAGGGCATATCTACTTAAGATCACTCAAAATACAATCCAAAAACCCAACTTGTGTTTACTTCATCAATGAAACATTGATTCAATCGCAAAAGTGATTTATTCAGATTCTTAAAATATTAAGTAACATTTAAATGTCAGATATTTTTGCGATAAAATATTTCAAGGTATCGGCAAAAACGTTTCTCGTAAATGTCAGGGTTTATAAAATTTCTGAAAATAGATTGTTTCCTCCCGACGCGGTTCGGACAGACATTTTGGTTATTGATAAAAAATCACGGAACCAGAGACAAATAAATGTAGAAGACTAATGTATATTTATTAGGCAAAGGCCTCCCTCCTCGCTTTCCACGTATCCCTGACCTGAACCATCTCCCACCAGTCTCTATCAAAGGCGTGAAGGTCATCGCATCATCGCCGTCGAGGTTAGCCGTGACCCCGGGTTCGATTGTGTGGGACCCAATTGGTGGGTATTTTAGCCCATAAGTCTTGCCCTGACCAATCCCATTTCAGCTTAGCGGCTGTTTTAGACAGAAGTCTGATTGATGAAGTGATTTAGAGTCCATTCACTGTATAACGGGAAACTCTATCGAAAACTGTATGCGTGAGCGAACCGGCAGTTTTGTCCTATTATGACAAAGAATTGTAAAGGTCAGGTATATTGTTTTAAAGCTCAACTCTAAATACATTAAAAAAACCGGCCAAGTGTGAGTCGGCCTCGCGCACCGAGGGTTCCGTACAAACCTATAATAAGCAAAAGTTGTAGTATTTTTATTACTACATGAAAATGAAATCCGTAACATAAAAGTTTCGTTTTGCTACAGCTGAAAGGTATTATAGCCCTGAGGATTTGGTATGAATTTCAATTTAATACCTCTACTCGTTTACGAGGAAAAAGGTAGTAAGTTTAAAATTGAAAAAAAAAAAATTTGTATGATTCTACTGAAAATGTCTGCTTTTCGTAATTTTTCCTTTGTTTGTGCTATATGAAGCTTCTTAACTTGGCAAAGTTTCAAGTTTCTGAGTTTACGGGAAGTACTCTTTAGGTTTTGACTTTCTTGCGAGTACTCAGTTTCAAAACAGGCAAACACTTTTAAAGTACACTAGTTAAAGTAACACTTTTTCGAGCGTACTGTACATCGCTGTACGCCTGTTGCCTGTGGACGAGGTACACGCAGCGTACTATGTATGCTATGCGTGTACAATACAATGACGCGTTCAGGGTACTGTTGAGGCTGCCGCGGTACTGTAGTGCGTCGGGCATGTTCGCCGACGCGCATGTGGACGGGTTCCACGCCACGCTGCGCAAGCGCTGCGCCGCGGCGCTCCGCAGAGTGCGCGCCAGCCACAACAGTCTCCTGACCGTCGTGGCAGAGAGATGGGACAGGGCCCTAATCAGGCACTGGACCTCTCAACACTTAGGCTTAGGTAGCTTACTAACATAATTATTTAAGTTCTAATTGTAATACTAACACTATATGGATTACTAACATAATTATTTAAGTTCTAATTGTAATACTAACACTATATGGATTCTATCGTCCGAAATAAATGCTTTTTTTTGTTATTAAATTGCTATTTCTTTTGATTGCGTTGACATAAAAGTTTGGTTTTGCTACATCTGAAAGGTCCTATGACATGAATTTCAATCGAATAACTTCCTGCGTTTACGAGGAAAAAGGTAGTAAGTTTAAATTTTTAAATATATATTTTTGTATGCATTTACTAAAAATGTCTACTTTTTATATTTTTTCCATTGTCTATGCTATATGACGTTGCTTCGTGCCAAATTTCAAGTTTCCGAGTTCACGGAAAGTACCCCGTAGGTTTTGCGAGTGCCGAAAAACTCTAAAATTTGCAGCATAAACGACTGTATCTGTTGATTGCGTTGGCCGCTAAGTTTGATTTTTTCACAGCTCCAATAAACCTGAGTATTTGATATAAATTTCAGCTTGATACCTCCACGCGTTCCTTAAAAAAATGGTCTTGACAGGCAGACAGACAGACAGACAGACAGACGGACCAAACAAACTGATCCTATAAGGGTTCCGTTTTTTTCTTTGAGGTACGGAACCCTAAAAATGCCATTTTTTTAATAAATGGCTTTCTCCCTTTGCACATGAGCAATGCAAATGGGAATTCTGCCAATGACAAGTTAAAGACGTTAATCACATTTTATTTATTAAATAAATTTACGCAACGTTGTTCGGTTTCAGCCTTGCTCTTCGTAAGGGTGATAGCTGCTACTTACAAACAACACGTGGCGGCCATGCCAGGACAACTGTCCATTTAACTACTGAGAGTTTACACGCGTTTTGATATTAATTCTTCATTAGTACACTTTTTATTAGATCAACGCACAATAAGCTATCAATATTACACACTGAACTACTTAAATGAACAAAAAATAAAAAATGATTCCCAAGACGTCCAAACTACCCTGCGTTACGAACAGAAGTCCCTAATTACATTTAACCTTTTCGATGCAATGACAAATGTCTACTCAGTCGTCAGCGACGGTCGCGCTACTGTCGCGATACACTTGCTTGCTATCCTCCTGGTCCGAATTGCGCTCACAGCGCTCAAAGCGCGTTTACGGTTGGACCGAATCACGCTTATGGCGCTAATACGAAATGAATGAAACTAAACTGAATGGCGCTCACGGTGCTCACACTACGAGGCGTAAGCACCTTGAGCACAAACGTCACGTTAACATATGACATATGTCATGTCACTTAGGAGCGAAATCTGTTGACATTGACTGTCAAGTGGACCGAATCGCGCTCACAGTACTCAAACCGCTTACGGTGGTCCGAAACGAAACACCACTCACGCGACCTTGAGCGCGTTAACTGATTCGGTCCGCCGTCAGCGCTGTCAACGTTGTGAGCACTATTATTTCGATTCGGTACACACCCCATTTGTGGCATCGCGACTGTATCGCTACAAAAAGTAGCAATACGCGATCTCCCTAAGTTTTATGAATAAGGTTGTTAGGTGTCTCTGACAGGGGTGAGGCACGGGGCATAGCATGAGACTCGTTGATTATCAGTCTTCTATTTACTTGCCTCTGACAGAATGGAATTCAATTATTGGAAAAAAGTATGCGTTCCTTGGCCTTTGGCTGCTGAAAACCGAGGGGTGAGGTAGTTAATTTTATGTAATATGTATACAGTGTATACTATGCCGCCTACTGGGCATCTCAAGTATGAAACATAAACGGAACCTCGACACGAAAAGAAAAAGAAGTGTGCAAGAACAAATTCTACACTGCCAAATAAATCGACAAACACGACACGACAACACACAGTGGACGACAATGTGGAAAAATAAATCGGGGAGCGTACTGAGATAACGGTAAGTTTACTGAATAATCAGTTAATCTTACTGAATACAGTAAACTTTACTGTTATCTCAGTACGCTCCCCGATTTATTGATGTCAGTGTATGGACCTTGGAGGGAAACTATGTACTTAAAAATGGCTTATTTTACGCAAAGGAATTTATTAGTTAGAAAAAAAACCGTAGGTATTCAACGATTAAGATAAGTTTACCCAAACCGGGAACCGAATCAGCTTACAAAGTTAAGATTACAAAAATTAAACTTCACTCAAAATATTAAACAGCTTGAAATAAATACATTTTTGCTATTTACAACCGAGTGACTCGTTCGTGACTTCGTTGCTAAAATCAAAGAAGTCAACTTTGCTAATGTAGGTATGTAAAACTATACCATTAAATTTGTTATAAATAAAAAAGGGAATCATATTTACTAGGCCACTTATTTGGATTCAAATTAGTGCTTGGTTAAAATAACCAAGAACGTTTAGCAATAATTGCTTGTTTGTCATTAACAAAGCTTTATTCCGTGTTTTTCCTTTATGTCTTGGTTGTATGCAACTAAAAATATCTTAATCAGGCCAAATTGGTGTAGATGTCGGCGGCCGATCGTCAAATCCGCCAACCGTGGCCTAACAGCGCGCGAAGCCGAGCGAGCGAAGCGAGCGTGCCGCGGCAGCGGCCGGCGAGCGCCAGCACCGACTTAATCTAATGAACAATAAAATGAAAACAACATCCATCGAATTTTTGCCAAGTCCTAAAAACGGCGAGTATTGAACGATATGGCTCGTTTCATGATATGACTAGGAATTACATGATCTGCCTCTAGGCAAATCGATGGTGAAATATAAACGATATGGCGGATGTCACTCAGCCAAATCATGAAATGGCGGCTTCATGATGTGCCTAGGAAGTTCATGATCTGCCTAAACGTCTCTAGGCAAATCGTTAAATGGTGAATTATGACCGATATGGCGGATGTCACTCAGCCAAATCATGAAATGGCGGCGTTTCAATTCAAGATATGCCTAGGAATTTCGTGATATTCCGGATTTTACGATCGGCCGCCGACATAGATACTTTGCTAAAGCTCATTTTTTTCCGTGTTGCTATTTTGTTCGACTAAACGGTCGTGATAAAATTTCTAAAACAAGTTAAATATTTAACGGAAGGCCCATAGATTTTTCGTGGCTTCCTGTGGCCAATTGGAAATTTGGGGCTTCTATTACAATTTGTGTTTATTACATTTCATTTTATTAGCAGCCTTCCGAGAAATCCTTCCGGAGTTGAATCGGTGTGTAAATCCTATTTAAAATGTATCATTATTCGTTTCAGACTTTTTTTTTAAAATCTGAACCGGGTTTTCCCTCAGAAACACATTTTGAAAAAAAAAAATTTTTTTTTGACCATAAAAGTAAAAGACAATCATATTGATAACTGCTCTAGGTTTTTCTTAAAATAATAATTGAATTGGATTCACAAGACTGTCATTTTAGTAACTAATCTGGAGGGAAAAAAGATTGCATTATTAGGTCGCCCACCGAGAGTAAAGAGCAGCGAATAATGTCTTAAGCCAATTTAGTTTTCAATAAAAGCAAAGTTCTCATTTCTATTGTATTTCTTAAAAACTTAATCAAAGATACTTGGAATTCAGAGACATCTCTAGAATTGGCAAAACAAGGGTTCGATATCAAACGTTCTAATTGGTTTATGTTGTTAATAACAATACATAAAAGATACCAATTTTTAGAACAAGTCTGAGACTTGAACAAGTTTTCAAGTTTTAATAATTTAATTTTGATTGTGTATTTCTATAATAAAATATGAATTAGGCTCTTGGTGACGTTCTTATACTTCGTTGGAATTATTGAAAAAAATAATCGTGGTCCATAACGGTTTGTAGTCAAAAGATAACTATAGTGGTTGTTGAACTTTTGTCTTACACTTGTTTAATACCTGTAACACTTCAGACTGAAATCACACTTAGCGGAATGGAGGCAGTAATGTATGGAGCGTTGTCGATGGTAGCTTAAATTTGTCATAGACCTCCATACAATACTGCCTCCATTCCGCTAGGTGTGATTTGAGCTCAATACTGGCTCGACAATGCCCTGTATTGGTTATAACTTCACTTCCACCACAATAGCCCGCGGCCATCGTCCATCGTCCATAGACAGTGACAGTTCATTTTCTCGGCATTTGCCGCCAATTCGTGGGCACACGAGACAGTTTATGTATGCTATTTATTTGAGCTACTCGCTTAATCGCATACACTACATCAACATTAATAGTAGTTTATGTAACTGTTACGTAATAGGGGTCCTTAAAACACGAGTGAGTTTGATAATAAGATCACACGAGTGTTTTAAGGCCTAATTACGTACAGTTGCATACACTGCTTTATCTACACACAAACACACATATTATAAACCCTAAATGATGAATGAATGACTGCCATTGCACGGATTGCACCGCCATCGCCATGGCCAACTCGATTGTGTCGGTCGGGGGGGCGCGTGCCGGCGGTTGGATGGGCGCGTGCCGGCTGTCGGGGAGCAGGCCGGATTTTCATAAATGAAATCGATTTTTTGATTATTATTTGTTAATAATAACATCGTTACAGGTAAGACATTTGTTCTAACTTCTAACAAAACAGTTTAGTTTTATGGTGCTCATAACGTGCGGTTTTTGAACGCATCATGGAAGGGTTTATGATATGGGTGTATATGCAGTCCTTTTGAGTTCTCTTTTGGTCTCACTCTCACTTTGTCGAAATGATGGACAAAGCAAAAAAATGTTTTTCTTTTTGCCCATGTTTTTAAAGTCTGTTAAGTATATTATCCTTTTGTAAGCTTAGGTATATTGATTCTCAATTTTGCCCCATTGTCATTATTTACTAAATTTGTTTTTCCATATTTTTTTTTTGAAAATGCCGCAAATATTCGAGAGCATTATTCTCCTTAGCACTTCTTTCAAAGGTTATAAAGTATACGACAGACAATAAACAGCTTTACACCCTTATCAAAAGCGGCTGGAATATTAAAAACAAATCAAACTGGCTGACGGCTCACGTTAAATTAAATATTTAATGGTCCAACTGGGTTTAGCATAGTTAAGTTTACCTTAAATTATAATTCATAATAGACAAAAATACCACAATTGGGAACAGATGTCCATTACAAATTCCAGGGTTGTGCCCACCCCAGTCTCTGTTGGGAACTCGGTACTCGAAGCTGTTGACTCGTACATCTACCTAGGACAAGTAGTCCAATTAGGTAGGTCCAACTTCGAAAAAGAGGTCAACCGCCGAATTCAACTCGGTTGGGCAGCGTTCGGGAAACTACGTAATGTCTTTTCGTCCGACATACCTCAGTGCCTCAAGACGAAAGTCTTCAACCAATGTGTTACCAGTGATGACTTACGGCTCCGAAACGTGGTCTTTCACTATTGGCCTCATCACAAAGTTCAAAGTCGCTCAACGAGCTATGGAGAGGGCTATGCTCGGAGTTTCTCTACGTGATCGAATCAGAAATGAGGAGATCCGTAGACGAACTAAAGTTACTGACATAGCCCACAGGATTAGCAAGCTGAAGTGGCAATGGGCAGGCCACATTGCACGCACAGCAGATGGCCGATGGGGTCGAAAAGTGCTCGAGTGGAGACCACGGACTAGTAAGCGCAGCGTAGGACGTCCACCCACAAGATGGACAGACGACCTTATAAAGGTCGCCGGAAGACGCTGGATTCAAGTCGCTTCCGACCGATACTTATGGAGGTCCAAAGGGGAGGCCTATGTTCAGCAGTGGACGTGTTATGGCTGAGATGATGATGATGATGTCAATTACAATGAAAAAATTAACTGTGAAGAGCTCATGGAATTTGAACCCACCTCCTTCGGATTGCCGGTCCGACGTGCTCTCAATTACCTAATAGACTATCGATTTTTTCTTGTCTTTTTTGACATGGGGCCGTATTCTAACTTTAAAACACGTTTGACACGATAAGTACAACTACAACTCTACGCAATACAGCTAGCGCCTAAACGCCTGAATCATAAATATTAGGATTTGCTTTGAAAATTATTCCGATACAACTCTAATACAACTTCAATGTTGGTTGATTATTTGTTGTGTGTTGGAGTTATGTTTGAGATAGATTGTGTTTTTATTGTATTATCGATGTATTTTAAAATTAGAATATGGCACTTGTCTTGGTTGCAGGCACAAATCTGATTAATGAACTAGGCATAACGACGAGAGAATCTGTACCTTATATGACTAGATATTCTCTCTGTTGACAATTTAAGAGACATCCCGATGATTTCCTAACCATTTGTAATTCCCGAGGCTGGCACGAAGGCATCCGATTTGAATTCCGCCTTAATTCATGCCGATAGACCTTTGATTTAGACTCCGCACCTACTGCAGCTGTTGTAAACTTAGAGCTTTAAGCCAACCGGAGTGAGGCGTTCCCCTCTGCTGTAAATATATGACCAGTGGTCGTACTCATTGTATGAACTGACGTTTATCTGACGTGGCTATTTTGACGTTTCGCATACATTTGACGTTCCCCTCCGCCGCAAAAATCGGCAGACTTTTTTGTATAGAAAATGACAGACATGGCCGGTCCGGTTGGTTGAATAAGTAGTCAAAGGTTGTAAATGCTCGCTGATTCTACATATACACGGTTTTTTTTACTTGTCAACTGCAACATTATGCGCTGGACCCCATTCAGTTTGAGCCAACGCTTTTTAGACCATCGCTAAACGTTGTAATTTTTTTCAGCGTCAATATATCAACACGTCTGTTTTCAAATATAACTTTGAAGTTGCTAATAACATTTTTTAGTAGGGCAGATGTCCCGGATTTGGTCACTGTGCCGGTTTTGGCCATTTTCAACTTTATTCAGGTATAGAAACATGTACAAATCTGTGGTTTATACTTAATATAAGAGTAAATTATGTCAGTACCCTTGACACTGTCATCTGTCAAGTATCAGTTGCCATTCAGTTGTCAGGAGCCAAAGAAAAAAAAAGGTCTAATGTCAGAATCTTAACGGCGGTGATTCATATAAATAAAGTAATATATTTTCAATGACTCAGTGTATGCAGAGTGTCATAATTCCTTATTTACACAAAACGAATGGCGTCTGAATAGACAAACTCTCCTTAAAGTGGCCTAAATCGGGGCATCTGCCCTACCGAAGTACTAACTGATCGCCGAAATATTTCAATAATTATGTTAATAGTTATGTATTTTAATATCGATGAAAGTCGAAAATTTGTGTCCCTGTCTGATTCGTGCCATAATTTGGTAGATTCGTCCGTCAGACCCAAGCGCCAGACATATCTGCCCGTGTATAGCTTAGTAGATAAGTTTATGTACCTCTATATGTAAACACTTGATTTCAGGTAACATGAGAGAAGCATTAGAAGAAATCAGAGTCTGTCACAATTTCACCTATTTATTTATAAATGAATTTTGTTGACCTGATTTTACGTGGAATAATGTTAAACTTGCTGGTAATGTAAAAGTTGTACCTAACAATATAAATATGAACAAAAAAAACAAAGGAGAACTTATCCCTGCAAGGGATCTCTTCTGTAAGTGGTCTGCGTTTACGCCAGACGCCACTTTATTAGCGTCAGGAAACGCCGAGGCTGTCTGTTTACGGTTGCCCGGTCGGAAACTTATGAACAATCACAAAATGGCTGCTCTGGGAGACGAAATCTGCAGGATTGTAAATGGACTATTAGAAATGTCAAAGTTTGTTTAGGGTTACGTATTTGGATGTTGACATATTTGTCCCGCTTTTACTCAAAAATAGCTTCATACATTTAAATGAAACTAAGAACATTTATAGTTTATTTTATTACCTGAAAAAAGACCTAACCTTTTACCGCATCATCATCATCATCATCATCTCAGCCATAAGACGTCCACTGCTGAACATAGGCCTCCCCTTTGGACCGCATACGAAACCATATATGGCCGTTAGTATTTTCAACTCTGTTGACATGTATCAGAGTTCAAATTTGAACAACTTTTTAATATTCATGCGGGTTAAGAATGTTTGTTTCGTTCGTAATTCTAAAGAGGTACAAAGGCGTCGCTATTTAGTGGGTACGTGAGTACTAGGGAGAGAAGGAACTTGCACGCATGTATTTAAGTAGTATAGACCATCTGTTAAACTGCAATCATAATACATACACATACATAATCATCATAAGAATAATAACAACGAGGTTTTAAATATAATTAAAGAAAAATATGCCTACTGAGAACCATTGAAAGTAGAAAAGGGAACGTGTTGGGACACTTGTTACGACACGATGAATTCATCAAGACAATCATAGAAGGGAAAGTGGAAGGAAGAAAAAAGAGAGGGAAGCCAAGAAGGGCATACATGGATCAAGTGAAAGAGAAAGTGAATGTCGTGTCGTATCAGACTGTCAAGGAGAAAGCTAGAGAAAGGAGTACATGGAGATTGCTGCACCGACAAGAGCTCAGCTCTTAAGTTTATGATGATGACATATTCATCATCTTTCTTTTCCTATAAAAATAACGCATTTTGAGCGCAGTGTGGAAAGCCAGCATTAAAGGTCCCCACATTTTCCACTTGCAAATTCTAATAAACTAGTGGCCGCCCCGGCTTCGCACGGGTACATTTATACATATAAACCTTCCTCTTGAATCACTCTATCTATTAAAAAAACCGCATCAAAATCCGTTGTGTGGTTTTAAAGATCTAAGCATACATAGGGCCGGACAGACAGCGGAAGCGACTTTGTTTTATACTATGTAGTGGCTAAATATTAAACGCTTTCTTTATTTATAATAACCTACAAGGGTGTTTTTACACGTCAAGTATACAATGATATCTTTCTGTATACCTACTTACAGCTATATTGAAAAAGCAATTAGTTTCTTTTTTCACCGGTGTAACTTTATAGTAGAGGCAGTATTTCAGCATTTTACGACGGCAATAAAATGCGGCGAAATAAAATATCAGCGTAACATCCTGTTTACTGCGGCCTTTATAGAACATGCAACTGGTCCTGACGTCACGGACAGAGGAAATTTTATATGGAGAAATACAGTTTTACAAAAATTGGACACTCGATTTTTAATTAACTTACGGGAAATATTTTGCTGGAAACCTCCCTGACGTTTGTTGAAGAGATGCGTTCATTGTTTAAAAAAAAATATTTTTACATATGACAGTATAGACCATACTACAGAGTGTTTCCTGTAATACGAGCATTAGTATTTTCGATGTACGTTACAATATATCTATTTGCTTGTCACCCTACAGACATAATTAATTTCGGAATACATTGCGTGTTTGGAAAAACTTTAAACGGTCCTAAAAATCAAACAATAAGCTTTTTAAAAGTCGCTGAATAAATGTAGTCAGGTTTGAGGAGTATAATCTTTTAATTTATTGCTATTACGGGAATCATTCTTTTAACTTTCATTCATTTGCGTGGAAAATTTTATACACTTTCACCTATGACTTTCTTAGAAACCTGAATTTTCAAAAATCATTTATTGAGGAGTTTCATTTCTTAGGGGGGCATAAAGTACCAACAGTCGACTTTTAATGAATCATATCGTCACTACTGTAAAAAAAATATCGTATCTCACACTTGCTTGGTTAAAAAACATCTCATACCTACCACATTTTTTGATTGACAAAACAAGATACGAGTTTTTTTTAAAGTAATACGACAACGATATGCAGTTTGGGTTTATTTAAAACATCTTTCCAATTTTATACAGGTGATCCGTTTAAGTGCATAATTGCTATCGTATTGCGAGTAAGAAAAAGCAGCAGAATTTTTTTTTGACACGTCATCCCAGCCGGTTCGAGGATTTTTTTTCTTAGGTTTTCCAAATTAGAATCCGATACCAATTATGGCCTTGAAAGGATCACTATTTAGTATTTTTGTTACACCTTGCATACACGAAAAAAAAGCTTCCGGGATATTCTCAATCTAAGCACACACATTATTATATTATGTTGAAAATATTTCCTCGTGACAAGCATTTATTTCCTTCAACGAAAATAAATTAAAGTTTTAAATATAACGAAGCAAATATATTCTTACAGATTTTCTAGTTTTCTTTTACCTAAGATAATACTTGTTTGATTAAAGTACAATCTCTCTTATTTACTCAATATACTCTTGAAACAATACATTTTTGTATTTCTATTTTAAGATAACGTGGTTTTATTAAACAAAAAATCATACTTTTGGTAAAGGAAATAAATACTTGTCACGAGGAAATATTTTCAAGAAAATAATAATGTCTTGGATTGAGAATATCCCGGAAGCTTTTTTTCGTGTACACGAAAAAACAGCTTCCGGGATATTCTTTATATTTAAAACTTTAATTTATTTTCGATAAAGGAAATAAATGCTTGTCACGAGAGAGAAATATTTTAAACATAATATAATAATGTCTTAATGTATTTTTTCCGTGTACATTGACGCAAAGGTGGCACGCAAATACTCGTGGCTCGTAGTCGTATGATTTCCACCGGTTACCCTTACAATTCAGACACATAATTACCAGGCATTATTACCAAACGTTAACCCCAAAATTTCCCCAGTCACAGACGGAATATTTCGGGAATACCGACATTAGCGATCCATTCCTGGGATTCTCTAAATATGCCACGTTACACACATACCTGCGTATTTGGAACGTGGACACGTGTTGATATGTGCTATAATATATTATGTATTGTACAGTATACTCGTGTACAAGTATGTAACCGACGTAACTTTGGCAAATTTTACGGACTGGAGTAACTATTACCTACACGAAAAAAGGATATCTTCAGATAAGAATGCCAATGCGAAAATATTATTGTTTAAACATAAGTAAATATTTTCTTGGACTAATTTTATATCTTTAGACCAAGATATATTTTACTTCAATAAACACATTTTACTTGAATAAAGATCACTTTCTAGGCAAATTGTTTTCGTTATATAAAAAAAAAAACAATATTGTTTTGACGAAGAGATGTCTTCGATGAAGATAAGTACTTTTTTTCCGTGTAGTTGGTTTTTGAAATAACCTTTGCTTTTTTATTAACGATAAATATAGCAAAATATATCTCTAATAGTAAAAATTTTACAATTTCATGTGATATTTACTCAGAAAAACCAGGTTTTTTGATTCTAGTAAAGTAAAAAAATATGTCTACAAAATATCCAAACATTTCTCGTTACTTCCATTCCATTTTGTTAGTGCCATAAGAACTCCTAAGAAAACTGGTAACGGACTAGGAAAAACATTGCATGTCTTTTCTCTTATTACGATTGAAAGATACGGTAAGAAAACAGCGAAAATTTTCCAAATTAAAATGTACTGGTGCGGGCAACAGTAAAGAAAATCGCCCATTGTATGTAGCTTTCCATACGATGATTTCCTTCATTGAGAAACTACTGATAATTAGCCAATGATATATTGTAACAGCTGTCATACCCCAGTACAGTACTTCACATGTCCCGTCCCTCATTAAAAATAAATAAATTCCATTTATGGTAGGGCTTTAAGTCCTTTTTCTACTCCGGTACTTTTATCTGTCAATTATATAGTCCCGCCAACGAATATAAAAACATGTCTTATGACATTTCAAAAAAATCTATCTTGTCTATTCTTCATAAAGACCCTAGGGTTATTATGTGATAAAAAGCAACTGCTAACAGGCAGTGGTGCCCTGTGAAGCCAACCGATAAAAAAGTAAAACAACACTAAATTTACAACGAAAATCAAAACTGCCAACTTAACAAACAACTGAATTCATATGGTTTGGAACAATAACAAAACTAAAATAATTGCTGCCAACATAAGGAAAAAAGCAAGTAAGTTGATGACATTTGAAAAAAAAATTACCGTGTCTATGATTACGTTCTCTCAACTGTCATTTGCCACTACTTTTCAACTTCTCGCTATTTCTTAAAGCAAACTGCGTTTAATCTTGTGTATTATTTAATCACTAGTCGTAGAAAAAGTTATGTATGCAACGTTGTATAAGTAGGTCAAAAAAGGCTCATGGCGTCTTTATTATCAATTTTCGGCTTCGCCTCAAATTGTTACACACGCCACTCACCTTTTTTGAACCCTCTTATACAACTATTGCATAAAACACCATTATATGCCGCGCCTCGATATCCTACCATGAGCATTATCTAATCTAAATACGATGTCAGATATTATTTCCACTCACTAGCTTACTACTTACCAGGTCCTAGCGACCGGTGCGTGGTATACATAGATGTATCACTGCACGGCCAGGGCTAGTGTCAACCAGATGCTTGCTGTGTGGAACATAGCCGGGATGACCTGTACAGGTCACATAACAACTTACCAGGTCCTCGCGACCGGTGCGTGGCATACGTAGATGTATCACTGCATGGCCAGAGCTAGTGTCAACCAGATGCTTGCTGTGTGGAACATAGCCGGGATGACCTGTACAGGTCACATAACCACTTACCAGGTCCTCGCGACCGGTGCGTGGCATACGTAGATGTACATATCACTGCACGGCCAAGGGTAGTGTCAGCCAGATGCTTGCTGTGGGCAACAATATAGTCGAGATGACCTGTACAGGTCATGTCACTACTTACCAGGTCCTCGCGACCGGTGCGTGGCATACGTAGATGTATCGTTGCACGGCCAAGGCTAGTGTTAGCCAGATGCTGGCTGTGTGGAACATAGCTGGGATGACCTGTGAACAAGAAAATAAACATTAGCACTCCAAAAAAGAGAAGGCTTAAGAAAGAAAAACGTAAGATTGCTTCACCGACGAGAGCGCAACGCTAATCAATAACTCGAGCGTAAATTCAAGTGACGATATACATAGTAAAATCTCAATTAAAGGTTGATTCACGGTGTCATGTCCCGGATCGGACACGTCGACGGGCCGACACCACGAGCAGCGACCGGGCGGTTCCAGGTCCGAGCGTACGTAACGAGCCTCTTACGACACTCGAAGGTCACGTGGTGTTTTCTATCCAAAATGAAGTGTTGGAAGTGTCGTATCGGACCCGGAATATGACATGACAGCGCCAATCATCCTTAACGCGCCGAATCCGTCCGCTCGATGGGAAACGTACCATAAAATTATTGCAAAGAGCTCATAGTCTTGTTTCGTATGAAGTAAGTGCCTACTTTATTTTAAAAGTTGCACCGTAGTGGTGACGAATATCTGAAAAACGCCTCTATTGCCAAAGCGATAAAGTGCATGTTCACGTTTTTTTGAGTACCTATCGTGGCTGCTCCAATATATCTGATGGAACTGTAAACAGCTTTTTTGAAAAGGTCGGAACTTCCATTTGAGACGCAAGATGGCCAAAATTTATTGGGAATAGTTTATTGTTTTTTCGTAATTTACGTAGTTCAGTGTGTAATATTGATAGCTTATTGTGCGGTGATCTAACGAATAAGGTGTCCAGCTAATTAAGAATTAGTCTCAAAACGCGTGTCACTCTGTAATTAAAAAAGCGGTTGTCCATCAGGCACGGCCGCCACGTGTAGTTTGTAAGGAGCAGCTATCACTTTACGAAGAGCAAGGCCTCTACCATAGAGTAACTTATATAGTAGAGCAGCACAGACTAAGAACTTTTTGAAGCTCAAGTCAATTTGCGCCATCTATGTCAAAGCCACCAAAAGATACCGAAAATGTAAGAGGAAATGTCACCTGCACTGCTACTCCACCTAGTAACAAATAGCGTACTAGTAGTACGGTTAGCTGCAACGAAAAAGGCCCCCGCTGCCATACAAACTTTGTATGCCAGGGGGGTCCTTTTCTCTGCAGCTGACTGTACACTAGTAGCTTTGGCACAATTGACTTGAGTTCAAAAAGTTCTTAGGCTGTGGCCGTCTATATCTCTAGTCTCTGCCTCTACTGAACCTTTCCTATACGGGTGGTTTTACAATAACTAGCCATATTGTACGAGGTGATTTGGTAGGCCATCTAAACAACCTTTACTATGGAGCCAACTCTCAAAAACTCAATAAAGAAATTTGGCTATTTCATACATTTCAGCCGATCAGACGTTGACGTTTAGTATGGGGAGCCCAAAATTTTTTTTTGGGTTTTTGGGGTTGGTCCCATAATAAAAGTTGTTTAGTATGGCCTACCAAATCATCTCGTACAGTTACCGTCAGATATATCGGAGCGGCCACGGTGATCCTGATCATAAATATCTAAACTACGCCTGTATTGTCAAAGCGATAAAGTCCATGTTCAGATATTTTTGAGTACCTTGGCCGCTCCGATATATTTGATGGCGACTGTATAATATGGCTAGTTATTGAAAAACATCCTGTATAGGAAAGGTTCAGTAGAGGCCTTGCTCTTTGTCAGGTGATAGTTGTTCAGTGTGACTTACCTAATCACCTCCCACAATATATAGTTATGGCAAAAACAATCTGTATTTTATTAACGTCGTCATTGGCAAAATTCCCTTTGCTGTGTATGTACAAAGAGAGAAAGCCATCTAAAAAAAACTTAGTCTGTAATATTGTAGAACTTGACTTTTCACGATTCAGCGCTTCAAGCGTGATTTGTTCCAATTGAAATGATAATCGTGTAATAAGGATTTATTAGGACCATAAAAATTTACACTCGAAAAGACGGGCTTGGGCGCCATTGTTATCTGGGTAGCTTCTGTCGAAAACGGGTCTGGATTAATGGCATTTAGGCGGATGGAAAGCAAATGGCGATGAGTGCGTATTTTTATTTACAAGGGAGTGTTTTCTGAGTCCTTTCGTTTCTTTTGTAAGAAATAGCGGGTTTTGACGTTTTAGAAAAAAAAATCATAAGCGATGTAACAAAATCATCATTAAAATTATAATTCGTAGTCTTTATAAATTTTTGGTTCATGACATAGAGCCTGGCCTGTAACCGCGAACCACTTCGTTCATCGAATCGTCCATTTGCATCACTCTATTTCGTATATGCAAAAGCGATAGAGCCGCGGCCCTCTGGTGACAGACGGACAGACAGACGGACAGCGGAGTCTTAGTTATAAAGTCTCGATTTTACCCTTTCGGTACCAAACCCTAAAAAAAGTGGACTTACCCCAGAGGTTTCAAATTGTCTATTAAATACAAGACCAAAGTTAGCTCAAGCTGATAGGAGCCCTAGTCCCTAGACCGACCTCAATCAATCAACTTTAGATTTTATCACTGAATGCATAGACTCCACTTAGATTGTCAGCCCTTCTTCAACGGATATTGACCGTTGACAGCCCCAATCCTGTTTGAACATGGAATTGTAATCATTTTAAATGGCCTATGTAGTACAGTCAGCAGCAGAATTAACTAAGCGGGTAGAGTGATCAAAATGACCTGCACACGCTCTTATTCTCTTTACAATAAAGTCGTGTCTTACTTATTTTGAACACCTTACCCGCTTAGCTACTTTTGCTGCTGACTTTACAGTCACCATCTATACATATAATAAAGCTGAAGAGGCTCGAAAGTCTATACATGGAAGATATTCGAAAAAAAGTTGGTTGGGGATACTTAGAATCGATAATAGAACACGTTCCAACAGTTTATAGAATTTTTGTCTGTTTGTCTGTTTATCTGTTTATCTGTTTGTCTGTTTATTTGACCGCGCATCTCGTGAAAACGGCTGAACGGATTTTGATGAAATTTTGTATAGAGACAGTTTGAGTCCCGAGAAAGGACATATGATAGTTTTTATCCCGAAAATCAACCCTGGAGAGGATGAAAAGGGGGACGAAAGTTTGTATGGAGAATTTTTAACCGCTGTATCAATTTCGATGAAAAATAGTATGAAGATAATTTTAGTCCCGGCAAACGACATAGGATGGTTTTCATTACGAAAATCAACCCTAGAGGGGGTGAAACGGGGGTAGGAATTTTGTATGGCGAATTATTAACCGCTGAACCGACGATTAAGATGAAACTTGGTACATGGATAGTTTGAGCCCCGGGAAATAATATACGATATTTTATATGCCGAAAACCAACCCTTTAGGGGGTATAAACGGGGTTGAAACTTTGTATGGGGAATCAATAATCGTTGAACGCTGAAGATAGTTTGAGCTCTGGGAATTCATTCCTTAACGGGGATTACTAATTCCACGCAGACGAAGTCGCGGGCAAAAGCTAGTTAGATATATCGGAGCTGACGTTTTTCTGATCTCTATGAAATTTGTTGGGGTTATAGCAGAGATACGTAAAATTTTAGAGTTCGTTTATGAGCTGGATCGATCAAGGGTTGTGGACTTAAATAGACGACGAAAAAATCACATAGGTCAACTCGTTTGTTATACTGGTCAACTCGTTTGCAAGTAAATCGCGAGGTTCATTTTGAGGCTGACTACTAGTTAATTAGGCGTCATGGAGGGCTCCTGGATTTCTAGTTAGGACCTCACTATGGCATATCTGGTCCAGAATTATGTAGTATGTGGCGTGTTTTACAACGATTAATGTGTACGTTGCCCGAGGCTAGCAAATAACTTTACCAATTACACACGCCTTCTTACTCCCTGCGGGTTCTCGTTCCTCACCCATACTCACTTTGTGGTTTCTAACTAACAACATAGCGACCGAGTTGTAACCTTATATATGAGATTTCAGGTTTGTCCGGGGGTCAAGGACACATGGTACAGTCAGCAGCAAAAGTTGCTAAGCGGGCAGGGTGTTCAAAATGACCTGGACAAGACTAAAAGAAGGATTTGGGGATTTCAGCAGAGTCAGTGGAGTTACGAGTAGATAGCCCAAACACTAGTTTACGTGGTGAATAGTATATTGCAAGTGACAGTACAAAGCATATAAACAAGCCGTAACTATGCTTAATTTAAACACGCGTCAGATATGTCGTAATACCGATTACTATATAGTCAGCATACGCATATACAACCTCCAATAAAGACCTCATTGTTAAGAGAAATACGTATATGTGTAGGTCATTTTGAACACCCAACCAGCTTAGCTACTTCTGCTGCTGACTGTAGCTATATGTATATTATTTTTCACCGCACGCGAGGAAATTACAACTTAACTTAACTTTAAAAATTAAACTAAAATGTAAAACATCAAAAATTACATTCAAAAGAATGAATGTTATTAAAAAATTGGCCATTCAAAATCATCGCTTTAAAGCCCGTCCTATCAAATAATGCGGGAAAATAAGCCAAAATTTCAATGAAAAATTACTTTCCGCACTAGTGGATAAAATGCGATTTTACCCACTGGCAATAGTATGTAATATAATCTTATAAACACTAAAGCTGTCTGTTTGTCTATTTGCTAATCTGTTACATCTTCACGCTTAAACTACTGAAATTAGCTATGGCATTTTACAAAATACAAGCTACCCTAAGTATTGATTACACAAACGTTAACTCGTGGCAGAAATCTAGTATTAATACAGCCATCTATTCACCCATAAAGATTGAAATTTCACATTATTACGAAAAAATATAAGACGTTATTCTTTGGTATAGAATTGTCCCAATTCAATTTGTTCGACGAAATGGAAAAGATAATTTGCTTTCGTTCTAAGCTAGGCTTTGTATGAATTGTTTAATTATGTGGAGCAACGAAGCTTGAAGTGAGAAATATTTCCATTTACGCGAAGTATACTTAAAACATTTATTTATCGTGAGAGAAATGTACCAACGACAAATTGTGACGAAAAAAGTTTTTAACATAAAAAAATCGATACAAGCTTTTATTTTCTTCAAATTTTTTTTTATATACTATGATGATGGCAAATAAGCATGCAACCCGCGTGATGGTAAGCAGCTACCGCAGCCTATGGACGCCTATAACTTCAAGTGTGTCATATGCGTGTTGCCGACCCTTAAATAGTCGTCTAATACTTATTGAGGTGATTCTCATGAGATCAAACTTGATGAGGCTGTTTTGTTTTATCTTAGAGAAAATAAAAAAAATCATTCCGTTTTGATCAAATACTACCATATCATAATCGTCAGTTATAGAGTCAAAAACACCTCGCGGCGCCTGTTGCATTCAAAATTGGTATAAAACAAAGAAGAGAAATAAGTAGGAACCATATTAAGAAAAGCGGTTTTTGTAGTCACGTAGGTAACCCGTTTTCTCACTTTGACACTTTAAAAACTTAACTTTTTACAGTTTTCCAACTAAACTAAGGCGTGCCAAATCAAAATCACTTACTAAGCACTAAAACTCCAATCTTTACTACGAATCAGAGGAAAACTGTGCTTATCTTCCGTACTTTAAGTTGATAATAGTTTGAAATGAGTCCCGTCTTCGAGATAACAAGCACCAAGTCATTTGCGGTTAGAAAATTGGCAGACCGGTAGTAATAGAGCTGAGCTGTGGCAATGACAGCTGCAAAATGAGAGCAGTAAAAGGTTTTCAATGACAAAAGTCGATCGGGAGTCGTGTTTGATCTGAGAGGTCCTTTATTTAAAACTTGATCTATTTGTTTGAGCCATTGCTACCGGAAATGTCTACTTTAAGTGCTTACGCAGACAGTAGAGTAAGCAGCCGAAGTGGTTAAGCAAGTTTTCAAAAATGATCTTGACATGCTCTAGTCATGAATAAAAATGCCACCACACACCAAGATCGCGGACGCAAGCGAACCAATATAATTATAAACCTTACTTAAAAGTAAGTATGAAGGTTATTTTATCACTACATGCGGCTGTACTCACTTGTGTTTAGTCACTACGCGCGACATGTTTCGTAGAGCTTAGGTCTCCATACTCAAGCACTAAGAGTGCTAGGCAAACCGACCCGGGAACTTATAATATATGTCCCACTGCTTGGCCCAATCTGGGTTGGAGATTTTACGTACAACCTTTGTATTTCTTCGCGGATGTAAGTAGGTTTCTTCACGATGTTTTTATGAACCGAAAAGCGCGCTTTGATATTTCATCGTACATAAGTTCCTAAACCTCTATGGTACGAGCCGGAGTATAGAGATATTACTGAATCGCGATGAGAATGGGATTGAGTTAGCTGTCAACCCATACAAATTTTGACGTAAGCATATGGAAAATCGGTCAACTCTAATCTCATTTTAATCGCGGTCCAGTAGTATCTGGATTGAAATTAAAGTAGGTAGTCTTAACGCCAGGCTAATACCAATCCTTATGTAACACAAGCTAGCTAGAATAAAACTTTTAAATATAAGCCAAGTTAAATAAAATTACATTTTACAATATGTGAACGCTAGATAGAATCTGAATGGTATTGCATCGCTTGTTTTCAATAAACGACACAATGAAATACCGTTTTATTCAATTTGTATCGTGGTGGCCTACACGGCGGGTTCTGAAAATAGAATCACGCACCGGAAAAAAAGGTTCCGGGATATTCTCAATCCAAGACATTATTATTTTCTTGAAAATATTTCCTCGTGACAAGTATTTATTTCCTTTACTAAAAATATGATTCTTCGCTTAATAAAACCACGTTTTCTTAAAATAGAAATACAAAAATATATTGTTTCAAGAGTTGAGTAAATAAAAGAGATTGTACTTTAATCAAACAAGTATTATTTTAGGTAAAAGAAAACTAGAAAATCTATAAGAATTTATTCGCTTCGTTATATTTAAAACTTTAATTTATTTTCGTTAAAGGAAATAAATGCTTGTCACGAGGAAATATTTTCAACATAATATAATAATGTCTTAGATTGAGAATATCCCGGAAGCTTTTTTTTCCGTGTATAGTTGAGAGCAAACAAATCTTCAATTTTATAGACCACTTTTAGATTCCCTGGAATTTTAGATTCTCAGTGTTTCCAGAAAGAAGTAGAACACGTAACCACAGCGTGTACGGAAATTGGAGTTCAGACCTTTCTCATTTAAAAACCAGCTTTAAAAATACATAAATAAAGTTTAAATTTGTTCGTTTGCGTAACATCTTATTTTGCTTTTAAAATTTGAACTTTAAAACTAGTGCAGTAAAGTCTTGTGTTAAATACGGAAGCAGCGGGTAAAATGCAGTAGCCAAGACAGCAATTTCATAGTACAGGATGCGGGTAGAGCGGGGATATATGGACCACCGCAGGATGTATTACTTAATATGGACTTTGTAAATGCAATAACGTTTGTTGGTATACTTTATAGCATAGAGTATCTTATAGTATAGTAGAGCATCACAGCCTAAGAACTATTTGAAGCTCAAGTGAATCATCTGCGTGAAAGCCCTCTAAAGAGGAAATATCACCTGCACTGCTACTCCGCCTAGTAGCTACTAGTGTAAGTACTGTAAGTAAGTAAGTAAAATACTTTATTGCACAAAACAACTACATGACCAACAAAAATATAGTAAGTGTGTACAAAGGCGAACTTATCCTTTTAAGGGATCTCTTCCAGCTAACCTTTAAGCAACTGAGAGATATTGGTCAGACATGGTAGACATAGAATTTGTACATTACTTGCTTTAGTGTACTACTAGTACGCTATTCGTTACTAAGTGGAGTAGCAGTGTAGGTGACATCCTCTCACATTCCTCTTCCATTTTGGGTATCTTTAGGTGGCTTTCACGCAGATGGCGCGATTGACTTGAGCTTCAAATAGTTCTTAGGCTGTGCTGCTCTATTATATAAGTTACTCTATTATATGGACTTTGTAAATGCAATGAAGTTAGTGGGTATAGTTAATAGCAAGGTTAGTTACGGCCGCATTTATACCAGAGATGAGCTAGCCGAGTATACGTTGCGAGGAATGTGATTATTAAGAACCAATCAGAGAGCTGCGCTGTGCAAGGATAGGTAAATTATGTGATTCTATAGGTTCGAAACAAACACATTCCTCGCAAGTCGCAACGCATCCCCGCTCATCTCTGATGGGAACGCACCGATCGTTCACTTATGTAGAAATGTAAAAATGTATTTGTGAAAGTAACTTATACCTACGGTCCTGTGACATAAGTACTTATTCAGAAGTGAGGTACGGTACGATTGCTCAAAAGGGAAGGTAAAAAAGATAAAAAAAAGATAAAGGATATTTATTCTTCAATTTAGGCACATTATAATGCACTTATGAACGTCAGAGAGAAAAGAAACTACCACCGGTTCTAACCCTACACCTCTGACCCGAGAAGTATTACTTATTACCGGCAAGAAACTCGGCGGGACTTATTTTTTAAGGAAGGGCACATTTTATCAGTTCATACGTTCGTAACGATAATCAAGTTCATTATACATTTACTTTTCGTAATGTACCGTAATACCAGCCAAATATATATCCTCCATATATCCAATATATATCCAAAGCTCCCAACTATGGTGCAAAACTTAGATGTGACTTTGTTTAAATGCGATTTTATGGCAAAATATGTTGATGAATTACTAAAAAAACTTAAATGCAAAAATAAAACCAATATTATATTTAATTATGTAGTGATCTTGTGGACCATAGCTGCAGTTTGCAGTAGTGGACTTATATTAAGTTGGGTGGTTGTACGGTACAAAATTATTTAATAAACCAGGCATTACATGAAGTATCACCATATTTCCTTGAGCGTTTGTCCTGGTTTTTGCCCCAGCTCAAGGCAGCATGGCGTCCGTTTCGCAACCTGACCCCAAGAAATAGCGTAGGCTTCGAACTCAGAAGGAAAACACAGCTTAAAAAAAACAATAAAAGAAATCCTACTTCAATGGGATTATAAACTGAAATAGTTGTCATATACTTCAAAAAAAGTGACCAAGTCCTCCGGTGTCCGAGGCCAGATTCGATCTGGCGTCTTCAGCTATCGCGGCCGACGACGCGCTGACCACTTCACCACCCGGTCACGGCGGAACCAAAAAATATTCAACAATATAATTTGATTTACTTTAAGATTCAATGGGATTAATTAGGTTTTCTGACGACATTTTTATTCACCTATTGGTAACATTACAAATAAATAATTATGAGCAACAATTAGGATAAACTATAGATAAATAATTAAGCACACTTATTTTCTTTATGTGACAAACCTACACTGAAAAAAAAAATCCTTGTTACCAGCAACCAAACTTCGTCTACTAAGTAACTTAAGTTTTAGGACTTGCAAACTAAGGCTTATAACTTACTAGCTTTTGCCCGCGACTTCGTCTGCGTGGGATAAGTAATCCCCCGTTAAGGAATGGATGCTGGATATCAACTATTATATATCCTTCCCCAGAGCATCTCCAGCGTTCAACGGTTATTGATTCGCCATACAAACTTTCAACCCCTTTTCACCCCTTCTAGAAACTATCTCTATACGAAATTTCATCATAATCCCTTCAGCCGTTCTCACGTGATGCGCGGTCAAATAAACAGACAAACAGATAAACAGACAAATAGACAAAAATTGTAAAAACTGTTGGAACGTGGTCTGTTATCGATTCTAAGTATCCCTAGCCAATTTTTTTTTAATATCTTCCATTTACAGACTTTTGACCCTCTTCAGCTTTATTATATGTATAGATAACTTACCAAAGTGTTTTGTTCTTTATAAGTAAACTTTGACTTAAGTATAAGTAAGTAAACTTTATTAACTCCTTACCGAATTTTGGTTATTAATGAAATACGAGTAGCCGAAGTAGTTCGCCTGTCCTTTCGGCACTGGTCCCACCGCGAGCTAGTAAGCTATGAGCTATCGGCTATAAACATGAACAAAAGATAAGCACTCCCGTGTAAATAAAAGAGACACGGCGATATTTATAGCTCACCGCTGGGCGAGTAACTATAAATGTCACCGTGTCTCTTTTATTTACACGGGAGTGCTTATCTTTTGTTCGTGTTTATAGCCGATAGCTCATAGCTTACTAGCTCGCGGTGGGACCAGTGCCTTCAGTGTATAGATATTTTTCTTTCTGCCTTACAGCGGATTCAAATGAGCAAGTAATACTAGCTTTAGTGTGAACAAAAGCGTTAGCAATGGGCTGATACCAGCTGTTTTAATACCTACAGCTTTTTACTTGCTGGAGAGAAAGAAAAGCTACAGGGAATACCATAGAGTAAGTAATAGACAAGATACCTACTAAGGACTTATCATGTTGATAAAAGATGTTATATAAAATAACCCATATCTACACACAAGATGACCCATTTTCAATGCCCTGGTTTGTATTTCTACTTTACCTAATTAATTATCGATTACATACTTATATAAATGATTCTTAGAAATAACTAGACATGTAATTATTTGAAAGCGAAGAAGAGTAACTAATAATATAACATGCGGAATATGAGAATTTGTGGCTTCTATATTGGCTAATAATTTCTATGTATCTGTACAGGTGGCCAAAAAAGAACGAAATACCCGTTGGCTGTAAGGTTTTAGGATGCTACCAATGGACCTAGATGGATTTGGAACCTTTCAGATTGATTTGATTTTTGGACTTCTGTATGGCCATTGAGTGGCGGCAGTGAGTAATTGGAATTGTTTTCTATCGAGCCGATTTTGTCCAACCGGGTATCGGAATTCACAATTTTTTTCTAAATTTAATGAATATTAAATATTTTTTTTTACCTTCCTAAAGCAAGTAGTTATAGCTATATGACTGTTTCAGTAACGCCAATTTGAAGATAATCGGGTGTTGCCAGCCTGTTAAGAGAAGAACTAAACATGAGAAAAGCGGGATTCTGTGTACGGTAAACCGACTCGCACTTAACTGTTTTTTTTTAATCGTACCGACCTCTTGCTATACTGTTTTTTTGATATAAAGAACAATTGAACTGTAAACACAAAAAGAGAAATGAAATAAAACGAAATCGCTGAAATAAATTGGGACGCAATCAAAAGGAAACCGCGTCCGTATTGCCCTCTCAAACCCGAATAAAAACGTTACATCCGTTGGAAGAAAATGATGGCGAAATAAATATATAAGTACTTAAACGTAGCAAAAAAAGATTAAATGATTACGTACTTGAAAGGTACGTTATTTATTCATCGTACGGCTAATGAATACACTGTTTAACTTATTAGTTTATTCACGCAATCACTACAAGGTAGGTAAATATGTTACAGCGAGTGTGATTGTTCCTATGTTTAGAAAAACGGTTTTCTTAATGATTATAACACTTCTATAAAAGTTTCGGTTTCGGCCAAAATTGAAGCCAGAGACGTTTCGGCAAAAATACTTGTTTATGTGCGGTGCGTGGATTCATGGAGCAAGGTTTTCTGAGCGGTACGAGAATGCGTAGCGAGAGCGGTGGCCTTATAGACGGAGAGCTGGCCACGTCAGATATGACACAATAATGAGAGCAACGAAACCCCTCTAGTTAGTTTGCTATACTAAGCTTATTTCTAGATCCGGACATCTGGCAGCTGTAAAGTGGTGGAGGTCAAAGAATGCAAATAGCTTGAAGAAAACAAATTTTAGAGTTCTAGGTTTGATCCAATGTTATAAAAAAATATGTAAATAATTAGATTATATAATATCCAAAAGTTTCGGTTAGGGGAAGTTGAGCCAAATGATGTAAATATAATGTAATTTTTGGTTACTCGCCTACTGTTTTTGTTTCCGCAATAGTACATAGTGTTTTTTGTTCTAATATTAAAATATAGGCCCTCTTTTCTATAAATGACACAACTTCAGCAGTTTTTACCTATTTCGGTAATACTTTTTTCCAACTTAAAAACTTTGTTGGTTTGTCACTCTGATCTCCACCCATGAAAAGCTGCCAGATGTCCGGATCTAGCAATAAGGATGGTTATGCCATCTAACTGCACTGGTTACATTACTCTCATTATTGTGTCACATCTGACGTGGCCAGCTCTTAGACCATTATGACAAACGCCGTCAAGTAACTGAGTTACCTCGCAACACATTCCTCGCACAAATCCTTCACTTGTTTTGTATGTACGAAAACCTCGCTCCACTGAACAGTTTCCACTAGAGCTGTACAAGGCGAGGATAGGTAAATGAAGCGTTTCTATTAGTTCATGAAAAACGCATTCCTCCAGCTCTGGTCGAAACACACTAAGTCCAAATGTGTCGTAAAATGCACCATGCAAATGGTTGCACATTTTCCCCATCCTCAGTAAGTCAAGATAAAGAAAGTATAAAGATATTTGCATGCAAAGTCACGCCTTATGATATTTACTCGGGATTAAAGCACAATCCATTTCGCGATTATTTCTAACATGGTGGCTACGGATTGAGGAAAACGAAAGAATATCTCATCGCTATATTGAAAAGACTTAAGTGTATAAGAATCGCTTAACACTTACCACCTTTTGCTGCTGGTAAGATTGTATCAAAACGAGAAATATTTTCGCGAACATGTTTTATGTTAACGATATGTGTATACAGGGAGTCCAATTTCGCAATAGTATTTTTTGACATGTAGGACTTTTTAAAAGGTCTTGCTAACAAGACATCATTAGACATGACAGGAGAGGGATTTTTCTGTTTTTCATCCCAAAAAAGTCAGTCATCAACTATCATTATAATAATGAAGTTGTTATTTAACGTTTTAACTAATATTATACGAAATTAACATATTGTTTCAATTAATGTGATACTTACTATTTAAAAATTGCCCAAATGGTTCGATTTCACACACTACCTAGTGCTTTTAACTTCTCCAGCGTTTTTTAAATTGAAATTATGTAAGTGTTCTTGTACAAAATAAAGTTTTATGATGATTCATTTTAAGAGTGAATGGAGGGGGGGTTCAGAGTGCATTATATAGATAGAGCTTGTATGGTCGCATATTGTGGCATCGCCAGCGATGGTAGAAAGGATTTTCATACAATATTGTAGCACTGTTGCCGCTGCCCGCCCTGCGCCACCGCGGTCGCCAGGGAGGACCGGCACAATCCGCCGGGAGATTGAAGTTACTAAATTGTATAGAGGCAGCAGATATTTCGTCGAACTCATTTTTTACCGGCTTGCCTATACTGAACACTCGTAGAAAAAATATTGTATACAATAGCGACATAATCAAGCTTTTCAATCTCGTACCTTGCTTTGGCCACTCAGCAAGCTTCGTGGCCTAAACACGGTACTCGATTGAAAAGCTCTTAATTATGCCACGATTGTATAAAATACTATATCGTCATTTTCTCGCAACCGTTTAAAAATGACAGTCTTTTCAGTCAGTCTGTTCTTCCTAAATATTGTCACCTGCCTGCAGTTCGTGGCGAGATATCCGGGTGAAGGTATGACGTACTTTCCGTCCTTGCATCATAATACTCTCTCTTTACCCCGACCACGCATTGGAGGACACACTGTATACTCGTGTTGGTAAGATGTTGTTGAAAGCGATATTTTCAACCGACTTCAAGATTTCGAAGGAGGAGGTTTTTTTTTTCCTTTTTTATGTATGTTCACCGATTATTCGAAGACGGCTGGACCGATTTGGAAAATTATTTTCTTGTTTAAAACAGTATACTTCACAGATCTGATGATGGGATCCTGGAGAAAACGAGGGAACTCTTCAACTATTAAAGGCACACCTATAGTGATTTCAATATTTTTACAGTAACTCGGGCATTTCCTCCTGGAAAAGCGGATCCTAAGTGAAGTCGGTTCTCTTTTTGTTTAAAACTGTTTTATTGACATTTTCTTGTAACTGTTTTAAAAAGTATCATTCTCGACTCGTCCCAAATCTTGCCATTCCCCTCGGAACTCGCGTAGTAAATACTTGCCGCCCTTGCATATTTAGGTACCTCCACCACGCAATGGAGAACACCCTGTATACTCGTGTTGGTAAGAGGCGGTTGAAAGCGATCTTTTTATGTAACGTCATGTAGGGTAAGATTATATCCGACGTTTTCCTCGGATTGTCTGAGTAATGAGGGATCAGACGAACAAACGGTCCTATTGACTGCTCTTTGATAAACAAGACTTAACAAGGAATGGTTTGTTATTGTACAAAATAATGATAAAAGATGTAACAAAAATTGTGGTTATCCGTTTAAGGGCATAATTGGAAAAAAAGTAGGAGATACATTTTTTGGTCGCGAAACGAAATTCGGGAATGACATACCGCAGTTACACTAAAAATGTATGATTAACTGGCACGCTCGTCAGTCTGCTCTAATGTAAAATGTATGGAAAAGCCAAACTTGAACTTGACGTGGCTTTACAAACTTCAGCGTAAAACATTTCAATAGTAATTTAAATATTACGCTTCGCAAAATTCACGCCTCAATTGTGTACCCGCGAAATGGTTCTCTCTATGCGTAAATAATACCTTGTGACATATTTCCGCTCGTCCGATAGGGCACGTTAATTTGTCTCGACGTGTCTTGTGTTTATAGAATGGAATATCAGAATACAGTAATTACGACACGACCGACAGCTTTCCAAGACAAACCATTTACGAAATTATAGAAAAATTTGAAATACAAGGTGTAACAAAAATGCTGGTGATCCTTTTAAGGGCATAATTGGTATCGTATTCTAACAATGAAAAAGTAAGAAAAAAATTCGCGCGAAAAATTTTTTTGTATTAGTATGGAGGGTCGTAAAAGGCGAAAGATTTATTAGCACGAAGCTCAAGACCGATCCAGATGGCGGCACACTGTGGACGCCCTCTGCCCCATCCAGGGGACATAGGATAATAAGTCAAGTTTGCGTCCAAAAATTTTTTTCTCCTACTTTTTCTTAGTCACAATACGATACCACTTATGCCCTTAAACGGATCACCAGTATTTTTGTTCCACCCTGTATAAAACACCTACTTTTAAGGAGAGCAACGAAATAAGTACCTACTTACAGGTTATTGAAAATAAATAGCAGTTCAACACAAAAATAACGCATATAAACGAAACAAAACGGGTTTAACGCGAAATAAACACATCTTTTCACATCTTTTGACATTTGCTAAGACTTCAGTTGTCCGCGACCATGACTATATTTCGTATTTTTTTTGAGATTAGAAATTCAGTAAACATAGAAACAGAAGTTGCCAACCTGTTCTAACCTGTTCTGTTTGAATGTTCAATTTAAACACACTGCAAGCACACCAACCAACGATTAGTTAACTTCAATTGATGAAGAGTTCACATTTGTAAATAAATAATGACAATTTGCAGATTATAATCCATAACAGCAATAAAAATACAATTTCGTTTTGATTATCACGTTAGAGACACATGACAATTTAAAAACTGACCGTGACACACGCATACGTTATAAATCGAAAACCATAGGTTTCGAACCTCCTTTTCTCCATGTTTTTTATTGTGCAACATTCACTAAAACATTAACAATGATAAGAATAAATTATTTCGTAATAATGTCTACTATTACAATACTGTAAAATAATTAATATTATTCAATTTAACATTCACAAATACTAGTACCTACGCATTGGCTTTATTATAAATACAAATATATTTAAATATTTTTTATTGGCCGCATTGGCACTTTGACACTTGTGACATGTATCATGCCGTATCGTGCCTGATAAAGAACCCTGTACATGCGCCTTTGAACTTTTTTCTAATCTACAAAAAAACGAGGTATAGTGCCACCTGTGTCGAAACGACTCAAGGGAAAACCGTTTTGTTTTGTTTAATATTTGTACAAAACGCGAAAGTTTTAAAAGTTATAAAATAACGGCCTACGAGTGACGAGAAATGACGATGGATAATGTGTTTGAACTGAATTAACCATTGTTTTTAAGGGCCAGAAAGAAAACATTTAGTTGAATGTCGAAAGTGACTTGTAAAATGCTTAAAGTTAGCTTGCGGTCTCTCCATACATGGCTAAAGGCGTATATATATAACAAGTTTTAAGCAAGCTTTGCTAAAAGTTATTATTCAAAAGATTACAGCTTAATACGTATTACGATTTAAGTGTGTTTAAAACTTAGTAAAAAATAGTTTAACCATACCTCCCATAGGACTTATTATTTAATTAGTAGTTTTGCTATGTATGGACTATGGAGATAGCAATCTATCCGCTAAAACTCTCGCATTACGTATAGGTACTGTATTGAAACATAGACCCAAAATAAATATATATTAAATATTTATAGTAAATATAGGGAGATTCATAGAAATTAGGGCGAGATTTGTATTGAATTGACAACATTTTTTTATATTATTGTGATATATTTTCATAGAGAGCGCCAGCTGATTTGAAACTACCTTTAGGCCTTAAGGCCATTCCTCGATTCGGACAAGCCACGCCCATGCGTTAGAGATACATTTATGGCTCCCGTGCACGAAAGAAAGAGATGCAGCGCTCTTAAGGATCAGACTTTTTGATCGAATAACGAATAATAAATAAGCGAATCTATAAAGTTTTGACTAATTTTGCTTCTGTAACTTTTTAGATAAACCAGAATACCATATTTTTAATTTAGTTATATTACTTAATCTCTTATAGTTTGCGTAAGCTAAGAAAAATAACGGGAAAAAGGACCCAACTTCGGAATTTTTTTCTATCGAGGCAACTTTCAGCAATCGTGTTTCGGCTTGTGCCAAAAACAAGAGTATATAGTCTAATAATATATATTTGAAAATAAATTTAGTCCCTTTTCCTGTTTTGTCACTAAAGCGTTTGAAAAAGCCAATAATTTTTCAAAGTAGCCTTAAGGCCCGTTATTACAAAAGCCATGTATAGACTTGACAGAAATTGCGTCACTTTTATAAAACTTATATACATCAAAAAAATCTAAATTTAACGGTATTTTTATGCCAAAATAATAAAAAATCGACTTCTCAAAGGACATTGCGCCATTGACTTCTCTATCCATAGGCTGTTTGTTTATCTAGCATACCATAATAGAAATCTATGACTAAATATAAACGAGAACACAATACGGATTATATAAGGATAGGCCCCGATAGGGTAAAACGCTATTACAGGTCTTTAAGCTGTCAATAAGGTAAGCGGGCTTATTACGGGCACGAGTCGGTATCTCGACCAATTTGCGTAACAACAACGTATAATTGGAACACTACTTGGTTTACTGCAGCGATCATTATCGGTATTCTTCTTCTTCTTCTTCCTAGCGTTTATCCCGACTTGGGGTCCGCTTGACAACCTAATCCCATGAATTGGCATAGACACTAATTTTTACGAAAGCGACTGCCATCAGACCTTCCAACCCAGAGGGGAAACTAGGCCTTTTTGGGATTAGGTCCGGTTTCCTCACGATGTTTTCCTTCACCGAAAAGCGACTGGTAAATATCAAATGATATTCCGTACATAAGTTCCGAAAAACTCAGTGGTACGAGCCGGGGTTTGAACCCGAGACCTCCGGATTGATAGTCGGACATCTTACCGCAAGGCTACCAGCGCTTGTCGATCATTATCGGTATTAGCTAGGGATATATAAACATACCTGCCCGGCGGATTTTTCGGCGGATATACCCGGCGGACAGATCCGTCCATGTATGGCGCTAGTCAGATGTGCCCGCAGACAAATCCGTGTCCGATTCGCGCTATATATGGACGGATATGTCCGCTGGGCATATCCGGCGGGCAGATCTGTGCGTGTATCCCTAGCTATTACTGAAAAACAAAATAGCACCCGACTATCGCAATATTTACATAATATTCTTAAATGTAATTTAGGTAAGGGCAATAAATTATCTTATTATCTGGAAAATATTTTAAAATATTTATTAACGACACCGAGATACCGAAATTTAATACCGGTTAATTTGTATGAAAACACCGGTATACGATCTCTGGTTTACTGGAATTCAAATACTAGGAGAGCAGAACGTAATACCAATAAGTTTTACAAAAACTATTTAAAACGGGATATTTACCATGTGAGTTTAAAACCAATAAGTTTTGTAAAGATATGAGTAGGTTAATTAGTTATTGAATTTAAACGCCTATATCACAAAAGGGGTAGGCAGAGATCATGGATTTCCATTTGCTACGATCAATGCAGCAGAAGGGTTCTCCGTGAGCCACTTCTCGCCCCCGTGAAGAACGAGACGTGATGGGTGGCGAACCGCCAAAACCAAAACCTTACAGCCAACGGGAATTTAGTTCTTTTTTGGCCACCCTGTATAAGTCAATTAGTTGTTGGTGGTACTTATGTACGAAATATCATGTGTCACAATTTACATGAAAATTCTTTTTCTCAAGCATGCGCGGAAATGTCGTCGTTACGTTCGTAAAAATAGACTCGGAAGTATCACGTTTCGGGCGCCGCAGTGACACTTGATATGAAAAGGATTTTCATACTACTTTGCAGCTCGCCCCGGCGGCGGGCGGGCCGGGCGCCGCCGGTCACTGTCGCGCGGGCGCCGGCCACGTGTGCGATAGACTTTTAGGCTTTAAGTATTAGGTTTTAGGTCTTATTTCCACGCATTTTTTTGAGAAAAACACTATACATGCCTCGGCGTGAAAACGGATTCCCGGCTCTCGCTACGCTCGGCCGTATATACCTACACTGAGAGAAAAAACAACCAGAATTCACGTTCGTTCAACCAAACTCTCATTTTAAAATAGCGCCTACAAGCTCTTTGGTTAAAACTACAAGTTCGATTTTGTTAAGTTTAATTAGTTCATTCTACAAGTTACTTGTCATTTTAGTTTAAGTGTTATTTAAATCAACAACTCGATTATATAAAACCAACATGGCACATATTGTTTTAAACATATATTTGGCTGATTCAATCCTAATCTTTTAACAAGTTTAACCTTGTTGTTCGTACAAATTCGACTTGTATTATCAATATTGGTGATCGATTCCGTTTACTAAAATACTTTAGTTTCAAACTAATAAACACGCAACAAGTCGAATTTGTTGGACTCACAAAGCAAATTTCTCTCAGTGTACTTGGCCGGAAATCCCTGTTTTCCCAGTATCTGCTGTAATGTACTATTATCCCTCGAATAATATATTCAATCTTTACAACGCACAACGTAAGAGCTTTCCTTCAAATGGTACCATTTCGAAAAGTGTCTTATATAATTTTAGTCCGTTGCTTAGTCGTGAGGATATTGGCTAGGGATTTACGCACAGATCTGTCCATACGTACGGGCATATCCGCCAGACAAATCCGGCGGATATGCCCGGCGGACATATCCGTCCATGTATGGCGCGAATTGGACACGGATTAGCACCGTAGCCGGACAAATCCGGCGGGCAGATCTGTGCGTATATCCCTAGCTATTGTCGACATCAACGGTATTATATACAGGATGATTTCTGGGTCGTAATTCGGAACAACTTTTTCTGACTTGGTAGGTGACTGATCAACATTATTGGTAGTATTTTCTCAAAACAAAATTCATTTTGGTGGTGTATATTTTTGTATATCCATATTATGCTTCTCTGCATCGAGTAAACATTTTTCATTTCATTTAATTTCTTTAATTTTTCAAGTTAAATCTTAAGTCATCCAAGTCATCATGGTTACCCTATGAGTTTTGCCATTGAGGGTGACCAAATCGTATGCAAAAATGTTCATTTTCTACTTATCATCTGAAAAATAAATATCAATATTGGCGATTAAAAATAATGAACACCATTTATTTATTTATTTAAACTTTATTGCACAACAAGTGAAAATGTACAAATGGCGGACTTAATGCCAAATGAAATTCTCTACCAGTCAACCATTGGGCCACACAGAGAATTGTAAGGTGGCGCAGGAGGAAGATGTAATAAAGTAGAAAATAGTTATTCTAAAGCCAAATTTATAAACATATATAATTACAATAAATAAAAGCCATCATTAGGTTCATCTTTAAGTTCTGTATAATACCTTGTTCTCTTACTTCACGATCCCGAAATCACCCTGTATACTTAAAAGCTATCAATTATTTGTGTACATCCGGTAAATACGAAATGTTTGAAATTAAATTTCGAAATCCCTATCTCAAGTCAAGTCAGTTTCAGAATTACTTTTATTGTTCCGTCTAAAAGCAAAGTTTAACTTTCCCTTCAGTCATTATGTATCAGTCCCTTTGTTTACGAAAAGTAAGAATAATTCGTCTTTTGGGAGTATTTTGGAAGGCTAGTGATATTGTTAGCATTAGTTGGATTTGAGTTATGGAATACGTCTCTAGTGACACATCTCTGAAAATCACGTTGTGTAAATATAGCTATTCATACACATGTTATGACACGATTTGATAAAGAAAATAAAAATATATATGAACCCATTGGTGTTTTTATTGGATCGTTTTCAGTCTTCCAGGACTAGGTACTAGGAATTCAGAGAATTCAGCCTTAGAGGACTAGGTACTCAGCTACAAAATGGCAGTTTCTTTTTTCAGATTATGTTTTGATATCACGGTCATGTACAATCAATATATTTTGTAAAAAAATATCTAGTAATATTTATCTACTAGACCTCGTTTTTTTTTCAGATTAGAAAAATAACGGTCGATTTCGACAATTCATCTTTATTTTTCTCAGCCATTTCTGGCCAAAATTTAAATGTGATTACTTTTTTCCACTATTAGTGATACGCTTAAGCCAATAAGATGCAAAATGGCAAATTTAAAAATCGTTTTCCCAAAAATCGCACGACGACAATCGCACGATTTTTTTAATCTGAAAAAAACGACGTATATGTAATAGAAATCTGTAACTATGTGATTCAGTGTAGCAGCGGCGGTGGGTCTACATTTGTCTTAGGCAAGCCGGTGCTGAATTTGGCTTAAAATTTCTTCATGAGTTGTAGGAAAACTGCTCAGGCGCCTGAAACTTAGGCAAGCCGACGGGAATCGTGTTCTATGGACGCGTCGCCACTGTAGTGTAGTCAGATTTAGTTTGTTTCAGAAAATCAAATTTTAGAGGTACATACATATATGTATCAGACTAGTAAGTAACAATTTTAAAATGGCGGTCATTTTTTAGACGATGATTTAATACATAACTTGTATAGCTTGACACTGCGAAGTGTGTTTTGGAATAATTAAGGAAAAATCTATTTTGAATCGTGCTACATCAAATCTTACCTCGTTCATATAATTCCACGCCTGACAAGCCGTGACCGGGCTGAGCGGCTTGTAGTGGTTCCCGAACGTGTACATGTAGAACAGCCACGGGGCCGGGAACAGCATGGTGAACATGTCGCACAGGGCCATGGCCATCAGGACCACGTTGGTGGGCGTGCGCATGTGCCGGCGGGACAGGACCACGACGATCAGCGTGTTGGCGACGGTGGTGGTGGCTAGCAGGAACGGGGCGATGTATCTGGAAGGTAACAACAAATATTTTACTTGGAGAGCTTGATAACTAACCTAAACATCAATGAAAATCTCATCATAATCTCTCTCGTATCTCATCTCTTTCATAAATACTAAAATAACCAAAATGTACACCAAGGGCCGTAGATGCTGACAGCATTTTCCCTCCGTATCGCAATTCGTATAAGTACGTTGGGTGAGCTGCCAGCTCTTTTAATCACAGGTGGCATCCTCTGCCTTCTTGATATTAAAAGTCCTTTAAATTCCTCCTTAACCGTGTACCTAAACAGTGAAAAAGCCTTATAATATAATAATAATATATGCTAGCCATATACGTCCCACTGCTGCTCATTCACGAGAGGGATCGGGCTAGAGTCCCCACGCTGGCCCAATGCGGGCTAGGAACTTCACATACACGGTTAAATTTCTCAGCTAACGTATGCAGGTTTCCTCACGATGCTTTTCCTTCACCAAATAGCGATTGGTAAATATTAATATATTTCGTACATAAGTTCCGAAAAACTCAGTGATACGAGCCAGGGTTTGAACCCGAGACCTTCGGATTGAAAGTCAGACGTCATACCGCCAGGCTACCAACGCTTTTTTAAGATTTTTTTTTTTATTTTAATTGATAATTCAAATAGATCCTGCTCTAAGTTACTTGGTAAATACCATTAGCAGAGCATTAGCAGTTCCTTAACCTATACTTTACACTCAAAAACACTTACCCATACATAGGCTCAGCATAATCGATGGGAAACTCGCAGGTGACATTCAAATACACGTGGCTAAAGTTCGACGCGCAAAAATTATCAGTCGTGAAATTAGTATAGTCCGGCGCTGTCACATTGTCATAATAAGTATAGTTGATCTTCGGAGATACGTCGATGACGTCATTAATGCCGTAAGGTTCTTCAAATGCGCCAGATTTGAAGTTTTTTGTGTTGTTGAAGAAGTCTGGCCATTCTTTAGTAGCTTCCATGTTGGATGTTAGCTTCTGCTCATGGTGTTATGTCATGTTTATCTGTGGACAAAAGAAATGGTGTTGAATTTTTTTGTAAGCAATACAATATTGTACATAATACATAAAAGTTGATAAACACAGTAAACAAAAGATGTAGTACAAAAGATGTAAGTAGATGTAAGTTGTTACGTGGTGGTTTTTCGGGTTAAAGCGTTGTATACTAGTAGTAAGGGCGGCCACCCACTATCAGGCCGGACGATATCGGCCTCTCAGGTAGAACAAAAACTTGACAGTTCCGAACAACTGATATTTTGATTGACAGTCACATGCACTAGCGCTCAGGCGCGGTTACGGGGGGGGGGGGGGGGGGGGGCAATTGCCCCTGTGGCGCCCCCCCTGACACGCAAGTTTGTATATTACGGGGGCCATAGGTGCGGACGGCAAGATCCCCCCTCTTAAACAAATCCTGGATCCGCGCCTATCAGCGCTAACCTCTAGACTACCAATGTTGCCAAAGGAAAGGCAAAGTGTATATCAAGATGATAATATAAGCAGGGATTGACAATGTCTACACAAAATGGCGGTCCCGTATTTCATGCCAATAGCGCCATATTTCACAAACGCAGTAGGTCTCAGGTTCATACATTTTGTTTGGCGATTACAACCAAAGCCCGGTTCGACAGATCACCATCTGCGGCACTTAATACCGAAAACAGACGTATTCGCTGTGTGCATGATTGTGGCGCCATCTCTTGGGCAGGTGTACAATATCTTTTTTTATTTTTACAAATAGGTTGTATTCCTTGCTTATATTAAAATTATTTTTATAAATAGGTTGTATTCCTTGCTTATATTAAAAATTCACTGGCTGATTCACTATTTTGACAGCTGACAGGGGCTTTTGAAGTTTCATTTCTTGTCACATTGTGCACTGCGATGGTTCTCGTTGCCCCCACCATGCACTTCGCACATAGCGAATAGCCTGAAGTTTAGAAAAATGCGATAGGTATTGTACAACAGACATTGTAATCCATGCTTATACCGGATGTTTCCTGTAATAGGAGCAATAAATTAAAACGTAGATTCTACTTCTCCAACCAGACAACGTTTGTTCAGCAACTTTTAAAAATAACTTATGGTTTGATTTTTATTTCACTTTAAAGTTTATTCGAACACGCAATGTATTCCGAAATTGATTATGTCTGTAGGGTGACAAGGCGTGACAAGGCTGACAAGCAATGTCAATTGGAACGATTTTAACGTACATTGAAAATACTATTTAGTTTGTATGAAAAAGAGACAATCTAAAAAATACATAGTTTTTAAAAGTTGTTGAACAAATGTTTTATTGTTTGAGGAGTAGAATCTACGTTTTAATTTATTTCTCATGTTACAGGAAACACTCTGTATTTGTCAGTATTTCGGAATAGGGCTCATTATGGAGTAATTAGTTTACTAATAAATATGTAACCGAATATTGTATGGCAAGTTATCACTTCCCAAACCATATTTCCCGTAGTTTCATTTGGCAAAATCATCACATAGGATAATATCGGTTCGTATAACTATTTTTCGCATAGTTTTATTTGGCATACTAACTAAAAACCTATGCCAAATGAAAATTCGTCAAAATAAAACTATGCGAAACAATAATTTGGTAAACGTTGGTATGCTAACTAGACGTTCTGCAATAAGTTGTTTGTGAAATATATTAGTAAAAGAATGAAGTGTCCTTGAAAATGACAAAGTGGACCCTTTCATTAAACTCGTCTACATATTGTCTTTTTTGTATTCATACCGCAAGAATTGTCTGTTTATTGCTGACTTGCTTGCTTGTTTATGAGACCCCCAAACGTATTTCAGAGACATAATTACTTCTCTTTTTGTAAAGGTACATTGTATATTTTCATTAGAAACCTTTTGAAGCCAATTTAAATGTTGGAAGGAGGTTGTGGTTACACAAAGGACCGGACCATGTTTGTATGTCTTAATTAAATGCAAGGAATACTCCAATTTAAATTGATAATAATGGGCAAAGAATATTTTCCTTGATCGCTGTAGCGACATGTTGGTTGTTCTATTTAATAAGGCATGGAAAATGTAATTTATACATTTAAAAAAATACAGATATTTTTTTAATTATTTTAAGCGAAATGTAAATTTCTTTTGAGTAATAAAGTTCTTTAAACCTAATTAGTGACCAATTTCATAGTCTAAACGACCGAGCGACAGCGAGTACTTCCAGGGACCTCTGGTGGTCAGAGGATCATATTATACATATAATCAGTGCCTTTGCAGAGGATGTTTTTCTATAAGTAGCCATATTATTATAAGAGTTGATTAGGTAGGTCCTACTGAACTATCCTTTACATGGGACCAACCACGAAATTCCAGAAAATGTACAACATCTGATCGGCAAAATGTATGAAACAACAAATTTTATTTCGGAGTAGGTTCCACAGAAAAAGATGTTCAGTATTGCCTACCTAATCACCTCGTATGATATGACTAATTAATGAAAAAAGAAATAACGCTCTGTATAAATAGAACTGACTGTACAGTCAGCAGCAAAGGTAGCCAAGCGGGTAGGGTGTTCAAATGAGCTGGACACAAGTTTATTGCTAAGAGAATTAGAGCGTGTATAGGTCATTTTGGACATCCTACCCGCTTAGCTACTACTGCTGCTGACTTTTTTGAATCTGGAGCTGCTATGATCAATCTTTCTAGCTGTATTAGTTTATCTTGAAATATTTCTGAATATTGTTACTCCCACAAGCCCCCTGTCCCCAGTTGCCAATTTAACTGTGCCAAAAGTTCAACTAGACTTAATAATAAGATTCGCAAGGTCCTCCGAATCTTATTATTAAATGTCCCTCGTCAACAATCAGCCTGTATAACGTTAAATTAAATTCTGGACTAAGTTAAATACAACAATTAGTCTTGTTTGCGATTTTTGGATATTTAATTTCCTTTTACAACTTCTGAAAGTTAAGAGTTTTGCTTTTGAGTGATTTCCTGGTTAACATCGAAAATATACTATAGTGTCTAGAATGATGAAAAATAAGGAGGAGAAATTGAGGAAATAGCAGGTTGAATCACAAAGGGACCATCAGTAGGTACATATTTACGACGAGGGCATACATTGAATCAAGAGGGTAGAGAGGGACTCAAGCGTCAACACTTTGAGAGGTAAATAATTTTACACATGACACACTGCTTCTTACACCAACTCTGAGGATAATAATATAATAAACCACTAATCGTATCATCACTATCCGGTTCGGTTCAAATTAGTACGGCGCATATCAGTTCGCCATGGTCTGGTTTGGTCCGGTCCGGTTTGATCAGGTCATCATTATCATTAATATACCAGCACCAGAAAACCACCACCGAATTGATGGCGCAAAAATCAATTTTGACAGTGCTAAATTGAATATTTCTATCAATTCTACGCACCGAACTTTTTGGTTGCGTTTTAAATACCACGAAACTCAACTGAATAACGAAACCAGATAGTGTGAAGCTCCCTGCTCCCTTTACACGTGTAATTTGTCGCTGTCGGAAATATTCAAAGTTAAAGCCACCTTATCTTATAAATTATTCATATACCTAAGTTATTCACTACACACGTCAAATTGTCATTTAACAACTGTAATTCAAACATTGTGCCACTTGGAGCTTCAACCGCATTATTACCGAGTAAAGTCTAATATTGCACGCACGGTTGTATAAGATGAGATCCTGTGAAAGTTACTTGGGCGTTAGGGGTAGTTTCACTGAATAATTTGTCACTGTTAATAGAGCAAAGATTTAATCTCCAAGGCTTACGAGTAATCCTGTAGGAAGTTGTCGGGATTACCCAGACATATGTAAGAGGTAGTTGATTCGTACGTAAATTAATAGACAAATGAATTGTACCGTGTGTGCCATATTACACGAGCATAAAAATATAACGTATATTCTCCTCAAACAATAAAACTTTGTTCAACAACATTTTAAAAAAAGTAGTGTTTAGATTGTCTCTTTCCCGTACAAACTAAATAGTATTTTCAATGTACTTCAAAATCCATCTAATTGACATTCCCTGTCAATCTTGTCACCCAGACGTAATCAATTTCGCAATACATTGATTGCGTGTTCGAATAAACTTTAATGTGTAGGTACTAAAAATAAAAACCCAAGCTATTTTTAAAAGTCGCTGAACAAACGTTGTCTTTAGTTCGTTTTTTTGAGATTAGAAAAAAGCTGAAAGGAGGATGTACAGGGTTCTTTAATCAGGCACGATACGGCACGATACATGTCAGAAGTGTCAAAGTACCTATGTGGCCATTAAAAAATATTTAAATATATTAGTATTTATAGTAAATCCTTGCTTACGTATTTGTAAATGTTAAATTGAATAATATTAATTATTTTACAGTATTATAATAGTAGTCATTTGCACGAAATAATTTATTCTTATCATTGTTAATGTTCTTGTGAATGTCGCACAGTAAAAAACCTGGAGAAAAAGAGGTTAGAAACATATGGTTTACGATTTATAACGTACGTGCGTCACTGTCAGTTTTCAATTGTCATGTATCTCTAACGTGATAATCAAAACGAAATTCTGTTTTAATTGTTGTTATGGATTATAATCTGCAAATAATGACATATTTATTTACAAATGTGACCTCTTTATCATGATAACTAATCGTTTGTTGATGTGCTTAAAGTGTTGAAATTGAACATTCAAACAGAACAGGTTAGAACAGGTTGGCAACTTCTGTTTCTATGTTTACTCAATTTCTAATCTCAAAAAAAACGAAGTATAGCTTGAGGAGTAAAATCTACGTTTTTATTTTTTGCTCGTGTTACATCTCGTGCTCATGCTCGTGATTTTTGCGGGGCCCTCCCAACCTCCCAACCAAACGTCATATGTATAATACGTAACGTCAAAATAGCCACGTCAGATAAACTTCAGTCCATACAATAAGTATACTGGTCATATATTTTCGGGAGAGGGCCTGTCAATGGCCGCTCCGGTTGGTTGCATCCTCTAAGATACGAATTCCAGTTATTCATGATTATTGTGGATGGGGTTATATTACAGAGATTTTATTTTAATTATATTTTTTGCGTTAGAGCATTTTTACTAATGCGATTTCACAGGCAAGTTCCTGACCCCTTGACTTTACACAGATCGCTACTCTTGCTCATTACTAGAATTTCATTAAGTAAATTCACAAAGGACTATTAGGTACAGCTATTATATAATATTATGAAAGTCTGAATGCCTCCGTCTGAATATTGGCCCAACATAAATGCTCACAAATTCACTAAAATCTCTTTGAAAGTCACTTTAGATTTACTAAAATCTTTTTGATTGAATATATTCTTGATAGGAATAATTACGGTCCTAATTATTGAGCGTAAAAAGCCTAATAAGCTAATTCAAATCAAGTGATTTTAATTTTTAATCATAGAGTTATAATTGCGTGATACTAATTGCGAGTTAGTATATAGGTAAGAGAAGAACACAGATATATAAGTATGCGAAATCGACAGTCTAGATTACTCTAGAATCTATTTAGATCAAGAGGTGTAATTTGGCTTACACAATCTTATTGCTTGAAAACAAAATTGAAAATATATCTGTACATACAACGTAGGTAAGTGCCTTACGCCAAATGGTACTTTTTCCAAAAAAGTATCTCATAATAGTTAGGGAGGCGAGGTAGCTAAATGGCGTAATTCAACGGCGCCGTCGAGACCTATCAAAATCGAAAGATAAAATAATTTCGAAAAGAAAAGCTCGTATGGCAAAAACCATTTTAGCGGTGGGTTTGGCGTGTACGGTTTTTCAAAAATGTTAAAAAAAAACAGTTACTTGGGCATTCTCGAGCGCGTCAGATATTCATACTACGTATGCCCCGAGTGCCTCTGATAACAACGGTATACTAATCTGCCGGTTTGCGTGGTGGGGGTAGGCATATAAAGTAGTCAAAAATGCAAAAAAAAAATTACTCGAGCGCGTCAGATTTTCGGAAGGGGTGTTAAGTAGGCCCCAAGGAAGCTCCCTTTAAAAAAACTGACGATTTCGGCGTGACGATAAGTTACGATGAATTTTTGAAAATGCAAAAAAAAAGTGTTTTTGAAATACTCGAGCGCGTCAGATCTTCATAGGGGAGGTTTATCTCGGTATCCTGAAAGCATATTTTTTTAATCTGACAAAAATGTTGGTGGGTTCTCTTAATCTGACCGCGAGTTTGAGTTTTTATGATGCTTCAAGTCAAAAAGTTTTAACTTTGGACAAAAATGTAAAGAGACCTCTTTTTTGTAAAATAAAATAACCTTTTTTGTTTATTTAAACTTTTTTTTTGTAAAATGTATCGTTCGCGACTTATATGCCGTAACGCGTTCTTAGGAAGACGAAATGGCTCCTCCACACTTCCGGTCATGCGGAAACCGGCAGATTTTGTATTTTTAGTAAGTTTTAGATTATATTCTTCAAAATAAAAAAATAAAATATCGCGCTCGAGAATGCCGGATTAACGTTTTTTTTTTTACAAGTTCGCGACAATCGCGACCCTATAACTCGGCGGCGTCAAGGACTTATCGTCAGATTAGTTAAATTTAGTCTTTAAACACTAAAATCAACCCCCAATATCTTAATCTGATGCGCTCGAGTATTTCAGACTATCCATTTTTTTTTACTAATCTGATCGTCTATCCTAGGCGCGCGTCACTACATATAGAGCTAAATACTTTACAAGGTTGTTCTATTAGGTCTAAGGTATCTCTCATATCTTAAACTGCCACGCTCGAGTATTGCCGAAAATTCCCCTATTCGCCTCCCTAACTATAAATATAATGTCACGACATGAACGATAAATGCCACCATTAAATATTTACATTAGGACTAGAAATGCATTAGCACCATGATGTTTTTATAGAAAAGTCAATACAAAGTAAAGTCCGAGTGTTCATCACAGTACAACATTCGTTACTTAATCGCAATAAAAGGTGTCAACTATTGAGTACAAGGGTGTCGAGCACTGGAACGTTTATGTCTGTATTATGTGAAGATCTCAATGTTTTTTTAGGGTTCCGTACCTCAAAAGGAAAAAACGGAACCCTTATAGGATCACTTTGTTGTCCGTCTGTCTGTCTGTCTGTCTGTCTGTCTGTCTGTCAAGACCATTTTTCTCAGGAACGCGTGGAGGTATCAAGCTGAAATTTATACCAAATACTCAGGTCTATTGTCCCTTGAACCTGTGAAAAAATCAAACTTAAAAGCCAACGCAATCAAAAGACACAGTCGTTTATGCTGCAAATTTTAGATTTTTCGGCACTCGCAAAACCTACGGGGTACTTCCCGTAAGCTCAGAATCTTGAAACTGGGCACAAAGCAACGTCATATAGCACAGACAAAGGAAAAATTATAAAAAGCAGACATTTTTAGTAGGATCATACAAAAAAAATTTTTTTTCAATTTTAAACTTACTACCTTTTTCCTCGTAAACGCGTAAAGGTATTAAATTGAAATTCATATCAAGTACTCAGGTCTGTAATACCTTTCAGCTGTGGCAAAAACAAACTTTTATGTCAACGCAATCAAAAGAAATAGCAATTTAAGTTGCATATTTTGGAGCTAAGTAATCGCAAGAAACTCAAAACCTAAAGGGTACTTCCCGTAAATTCAGAAACTTGAAACTTGGCACGAAGAAACTTCATATAGCACAGACAAAGGAAAAATTACGAAAAGTAGACATTTTTAGTAAAATCGTACATAAAATATTTTTTAAAATTTTAAACTTACTACCTGTTTCCTCGTAAACGCGTAGAGGTATTAAATTGAAATTCATATCATATACTCAGCTCTATAATATCTTTCTGCTGTAGCAAAACGAAACTTTCATGTCCACGCAATCATAAGAAATAGCAATTGTTATAGGTTTTTACGGAACCCTCGGTGCGCGAGTCCGACTCGCACTTGGCCGGTTTTTATAAACTTAATTCTCTTAATAAACTCCGAGCAATATTATGAAACGCTTTGTTATCTTCCTACAGTTTGGTAAATTACTCTAATGAATAGCGGCCATTTTATTAACGTTGTAATTCAGATAGTTGACAGTTGATGAGTAGAACAAAATGGCTCAACTAATGGTAAGTTGAAATATCCTAAGGACACTCATGTCACATGCACGTTGCTGATAAGAGCCAAAATAGTTCTATAAGTTCTGTTCGGTGCACGGTGTGGTAAATGGTTAGAACCATAAACTCTTACTCGTACGCACTATACGTCTGGGGGATATAATAAGTGCTTTGACCTATAAATATATTTTTCAAAATAGCCCCTGCATTTTAAACCCCGTTCGACGATAACTAAAGTTTGTTTACGTAATAAACTCAGAGCAATATTATGAAGTGCTCGTTAACGTTCACCAGTTAGGTAAATCGCTATAATTAATGGCGGCCATCTTGACTCTGTAATTCATTAAACAGATAGTTGTCTGGTCAGTCACGCAGGGGAGAAAATGCAGCAGGTTACCGCTCTCTTACTGGGCTTTCTTGGTTTCTTTATTATTATTCTTAGTTCGTTTATTATGTTTTCACGCCATTGTTCGGAAATGTGGCAAAATAAGAACAAAATCCAATCTAGAAAGTAAGCAATTGCTGTAGCACCTGAACTACCACTACTATAATTGCTATTTTAAAGCAATGAAATGTCACAGTACTGCCGTGTCATGACAAATTGATGTAACTATAGATACATCAATTAGTGCTAACAAGGTTCTATGGTATTTTTTTAGTCATATCTTGCTACCTATCAAGAAAAAAAACTCAAAAAACCTTTTAGATTACGAGAAAATTCAAATGTCTAATTGATGTAACTAAGAATTTCCCGGTTGTTGTCATAACTATTAATTGTATCTCTAGTTACCTGATTTCGTCGTTACAGAACGTTGGCAAATTTATACGTCAATCTGCTGTATCTTGTAGTAAACATACTTAATTGTACACTATACTACACTGAACGGAACGTGGAAAATAACTAATATCTTACCTGCATGTGCAGTCTACTCTACATGGTAATCCAGTTTGGGTGATGGAAGACAGTTTATAATAAATAAATTACTATTACTATAGTAGATTGTATATCTTGGGTAACATTGTGTTAATTACTTATTTTATTTTAAAACTCTCGCAACAAAACAAAGTTTTTGAAAAAAACAAAATGTGTATTTTGAAACAGATCAGATCAGGGGCATTCATCTATAATTTTCGAATTCTAATTACCCATTTCACACTGTTCATACCTATTTTTCATTTTATAAACATTTTATTTTTGTTACGAGTAGAGAAGTTTGGTATGTTTGATACCAGGGCAAAGCCTATTTTTCGTTTTTCTTTTGCAGTTTCTAATTTTGAACATCTATAAGTATAACTGCTTCTAACCATATTGTTATCAGTACCACTAAGTAATGTTTTGTCTTTTCCTATGTACCTAACCTGTTTTATTTTCCCCACAGGAAAAGCCTAGTCTAGTGTGGGGATCAGCATAAATACATATAACGTTGTGTAATTTTAGTTCTGAAATAAACTTTTTGTATTTGTATTTCGGAATATCTAATTATACTGATGCGGTTGCGTTTATTAACTTACCGATGTCATATTATGTATGTACACCATACAACTATTATTTTGTTTATTGTAGTTTATAACTGTTAATATTTAAAGCACGTCGCCTGAATTGTTTGACAAGCATTCGTATTGAGTCTATATTCATAGACGCAATAATCTCAAGGTAGAAAAAAATAGAAAAACTAATTTACAAAAATCATTTGTCAAAACAGATTTTGTTATGTTATAATGCTGTACTCTATTCACTTATATATAGTATTTTTAACAATAGGATCTCATAAACTTATGAATACCTTATACATATGTTTTGGTACTTTTATAAAAGTATTCAAAAAATAATTACATAGTTGAGTATTTGGTATTTCATTAAAACTACAAGAAGCCATGCGCTTAGCGAGAGAAAAACCTGGTCTTCAACAGAATGACATGATTTCATGATCCTCAGCTCTGAGGGAACGACTAATGATGATGATGATGATGATTTCGTATTCAAAAAGCTGTTAAACATACAAAAACATTGCTGTAACTATAGTTACCATAATTTGCCACGACAAAGTTTGTACTACACAGTTGTCATGACTAACTGCTGTAATCGATATATAACAATTAATAATAATAAAAGTGCTAAAAAAACATACGGGCGCATTAAACCATGTACTGTAGAACATCTTTGCATAAAAATATTTTGTATTAATTTACAAGGTACTGATATATCTCTAAAAAACGAATCGACACTTCAAAGTCGATTTCCCACAAACTTGGTTTTTAGAGATACAGTGACACGGCAGAGTAGAGTAAAAGTATCCAGTTATGTCATTGCATTCGACCCACCACTGAGAATCATTTAAAACATTAAAAGGTCTTATTTTGGCACCACTTTTTCCTTCTAAAATAAAATAAGGTTGTTTATCGAACCAATTTACTTGTTTAAAAGAAACCCTTAAGGCGTTTTTACCTTTTTAACCGTTTGTAGTTTTCTATCAAAAATGCCTCTAAGTAGTGAGTTGGATTGAAGCAAACGATGTAAAAATGCTTCTTAAAAGTGAAAAAAAGTAAAAAAGGTGGAGCGGGAAAAATACATAAATATTGAATTCGATAATATTTGACTGAAAAACAAGAAAGTTGTATTTATGCAGTAAAAATGAGTTCAATAAGTGTAGAAAGTGTTATTAATACGCTGGCGCCCACCGAAATTCAAGAAACTACACAGGCGGTCGCTAGAAATTTGTTACCAGTGAAATCGCGTCCTAAATAAGAAGGCCCATGAACAGTGATATTTTGTATACAATGTAATATCCGACGAACAATTCATGTTATGGAAGGATGGCGAAAAGAAGCATTTATTTACAGAAAGTTACATGCTCGTTTACATTATCGTGCTTGCGAAAAGCACATGAACCTTCAATATACCTATAGTATCTATTAAAGTGTTTGTATTGTTATGCCAATTATTTTTTTAGTTTATTTCCTCACAGTAGTCGTGAAAAGCACTATGTAATGTCTCGGCCGAAAGCGCTATAGGTGGACTCGTATCTTCGAGGGCCTCCCCTGGCGGGTCGGCCCTCGAACTAACTCGATCCACCTATAGCTTACTTTCCAGCCTCTACAACAATGTTCTATTATGAGTACAGCACTTCACTACGGTAGCTCAGAGCATTACAAGGCATGATTTCTCTTATACTAAGACAGTGGTAAACAAGGAAGCAGCTCGATTAATGGTAAGTTGAAGTAGCCTAAAGACAGTGGGGAAGGCAACTGTCAAAGTGACATTTCCAACATTGGTTCATAGAATAGCTAAATTTGTATGGTGGTAAGTAGTTTTTATTTATTTTCGCGAAGATGGCTCAATGTTTTACGCGGTTTTCACCGGCCTTTGTGGATACTATGTCGGCTTTCATACTGCTGCAGTTTCCGCATGCAGCGCCGGTGCGCGAGCGAGATAGCGCTCTGCATGTGTATAGCGCTGTCACGCTTGTACATCGTCGCCGCATGCAGTTGTGGCATCAGCGTGATAATCACAATATTTGGAACGTAACTTAGAAAATGTTTAGATCAGTTAGCCTGCTGTAGGGTATCTTACTATCCTACAGTTTAATATTAAGTTGTCCAGTAAGTCCGAAGGGTCTGTCATTAGTTATAAGTTACTCAATTGGATCCACTGACAAACTTGCCGTGGGGATTACTTAATAAATTATTACTTTGATTGATCATCTAAAGTTTAATTGCATAACAAGATGTTAAAACAACAATCACGGATTTATTGTTCTTGCTATGTTGTATTCGTATAATCTGCCTTAATAAATAATAATTAATTAAAAATACCTAAGCGGGTGAGGTTATCAAAACCTTCAGACGCTCTCATTCTCTTAAGAGTCGCCAGGACGCTCGCGTGAACTCGCGTCCCCATACAAACGTAGTTCAGCTCTCATTTTAAAACGACATGCTTTAGAACCACGAAATTTGGCATAGGCATTCTAGTAGTAAAGATCTATGTCGGTAATTTGTTTACGTTGCTAAATATTGTAATACAAATAAAATACAGCAAAAATAAGTTTTGTATGTAAATCTGTATCTGGCTGTATATTCTTTGTATTACAATTTTTAGAAACGAAGACGAATTACCGACATAGATCTGTACTACTAGAATGCCCATGTCAAATTTCGTGGTTCTAAAGCATGTCGTTTTAAAATGAAAGCTAAACTACGTTTGTATGGGAACGCGAGCGTCCTGGCGACTCTTTAGGCTGCGTTTCCACCAGAGATGAGCGAGGATGCGTTGCGAGGGATGTGTTTGATAAGAACCAATAGAATCGCTTCATTTACCTATCCTCGCACAGCGCAACTCTAGGATTGGTTCTTAAGAGGATGATAAGAGCTAAATTTCCTCCCTATCTTTATCAGCGCGAGTGAAAGAGAAACACTGCGTTACGATTAGTATCGAAGCTCATTGCAAATTTTGCAAAATGATGAATTTAAAAAAAACTATGCATTAACAACGGAGTTTTTAGTGCCAGTGTGGTGGATTTTTTTCCTTAATTACAGACATATAAGCCAAGAAACTAAAGACGTGCAATTGTTTAAAGCTAATTTTAAGATGTAACTTTGGAATTGTTTTCTATCGAGCCGATTTCGTCCAATCGTGTATTGGAATTAACGAAGTTCTTTTAAATATTATGAATATTAACCTATATTTTTTTTACTTTTCCAAAACAAGTAGTTATACCTATATGCCTGTTTAAGTAATAGTACATTACAGCAGGCCAAGTAGGTATAATATAGGATAGGGATACGAGGCCGGGAATCCGTTTTCACGTCGAGGCATGTATAGTGCTCTTCTCAAAATACTGCGTGGAAATAAGACCTAAAACCTAATACTTAAAGCCTAAAAGTCTATCGCAATCCGTATGTCTCGGTATAATGCGGGGACCGTGTCGCGGCCGGCGCCCACCCGACAGTGACCGGCCGCGCCCGGCCTGCCAGCGCGGTCGAGCGCGTGGCGGGCGCCGTCTACTTTGCAGGCCTAAGCCTGAAAATCCTTTTCATAGCAAGTGTCACTACGGCGCCCGAAACGTGATACTTTCGAGTCTATTTTCACAAACGTAACGACAACATTTCCGCGCATGTTTGAGAAAAGTCAATTTGAAGGTCATCGGGTGTTGTCAGCATCTTAACAAACACATGCCTCGCACATCCTCGCTCATCTCTGGTGGAAACGCAATACCACATGTTTCCAGACACACAATAGGTATACAGCGGGATAGAAGCTACGCATAAAAAGCTGGTTGTCGACGACGTGCCAGGACCACATAGGTACTCAAATACTTCGGACACCTCTCACGACGCTCGGCGGATAGCTTGGAGAGAATTATAATGACGGGAAAAGTTGAAGGCACGAGACTTAGAGGCCCTCCTCCTGCAAGATGGTGTACCCAAATTACTGCACCCATGCAATTAATTACTGCACGAAGCCATGTGCGTAGCAAGGGATAGAAGCCTGTGGAGGAAACTGGTCTTCAACAGAAGGACATAATGTCACTATCCTCAGCTTTGAGGGAACGACTGATGATGATGGGATAGAACGACAGTCGATATTGCTGTGAGACTAGAAATCCTTGGGCAATGAAGACATGCCAAGATGCTAAACGTATCTCCAGCATAGCTTCTACGAACCGTACTAATGGAATCTACTTTCAAAACAACGACCACGTTATCTACAGTATTAAAATTTGCTTGTGCAAAACAAACAATTTGCCGCAACTCGTAAATTGGATATTTACTGAGAGTTCGGAGATAACGAACAGTTTAGTTCGAACAAACTTTCGCGATTACCTTACATGGACGGACGCTAGTATTATTAGGTTTAACTAGATTTTAACACTGAGCAATTAGTTTATTAACACGTGCGAGGAAATTATACGTATTTCAGAGTAGCGGAAAAACAATATCAGTGCGCTTTGTTATAACCCGAGAATAAGTCAAATTATTTTTAACCGATTTCAAAAAAGGAGGAGGTTCTCAATTCGACTGTTTTTTTTTGTATGTATGTTAGTCGATATCGCCGTGAATCGTGAACCGATTTTCAAAATTTTTATATCGAACAAGTATAACCCCTAGATGGTTCCATTGTTACCAAGTCGGGGTCTGATGATGGGATCCTGGTGAAATCGAGGGAACTCTGCAACTATTATAAGCACACCTTTCACTATTTTTTATAGCAACTCGGACACTTCCTCTTGGAATAGCGGATCCTAAGGCGGTTCTTTTTTTGTTTAAAATTATTTTATGTCCTTTATTTCTTTTCTGTCTTAGATTAGGTTATTTTATAATATTTTTACAAAAGTAAAATACAAAAATACATCAAAAACATACAAAACAATAAAAACATTATAAAAAACCTAACCTAGGGTGCCGCCGCCGCCGGCAACGGAGCATGGCCCATTTTATTATTTACTAGCTGTACCCGCGCGGCTTCGCTCGCGTGTGTTGCAGTTGATTCTGTTACTTTTCGTTATCCTCAACAGTCCATTGCTGAACGCTTTCTACTTGTAAAATTTTATAAAGTCAGTTTAGCAGTTTAGCTAAAACCGACTTCTTCCATATAACTTCGACATCCCAAAAGATCAACGGAAAGCGTCTAAGATTGGACTGTGTCCGCCATGGTCAAGATAAGCATGTGAGTGGGAAGATCTGGTGAGCTAAAAAGTCTTTTTCTCCCATCTTGAATGTTTAACCTAACAGTTCTTGGTATACTTAGCAATAGTACGGTGGATTTTTTCTTTGTGCAGGGGGCTCCGCCCCCGAGCCCCCTTTCTTTGCCGCCCGTTACGTGCTAAACCCTATCAAAACTCTTTTTCTCCCATCTTGAATGTTTAACCTAACAATTCTTGCTATACTTAGCGATAGTACGGTGAATTTTTTCTTTATGCGGGGGGCTCCGCCCCCCGAGCCCCCCCTCGTTTACCGCCTATTCCGTGGTAAGCCCTATCAAAACTCTTTTTCTCCCATCTTAAATGATTAACCTAACAATTTTTGGTATCATTAGCAATACTACTGTGTTTTTTTATGTGGAGGGCTCCGCCCCCGAGCCCCCCTTTAATTGCGGCCCGTCACGTGATACACCCTGTCAAAACCCTTTTTCTTCCATCTTGAATGTTTAACCTAACAATTCTTGCTATACTTAGCAATAGTACGGTGAATTTTGTCTTTATGCGGGGGGCTTCGCCCCCCCAGCCCCCTTGTTTACCGCCTATTCCGTGGTAAGCCCTATCAAAACTCTTTTTCTCCCATCTTAAATGATTAACCTAACAATTTTTGGTATCATTAGCAATACTACGGTGTTTTTTTATGCGGGGGGCTCCGCCCCCCGAGCCCCCCTTTAATTGCAGCCCGTCACGTGATACACCCTGTCAAAACCCTTTTTCTCCCATCTTGAATGTTTAACCTACCAGTTCTTGGTATACTTAGCAATAGTACGGGGTATTTTTTCTTTATGCGGGGGGCTCCGCCTCCCGAACCCCCCTTGTTTACCGCCTATCTCGTGGTAAGCCCTATCAAAACTCTTTTTCTCCCATCTTAAATGATTAACCTAACAATTTTTGGTATCATTAGCAATCTACGGTGGATTTTTTCTTTATGTGGGGGGCTCTGCCCCCCGATCCCCCCTTTCTTTGCCGCCCGTCACGTGCTAAACCCTATCAAAACTCTTTTTCTCCCATTTTTAATGTTTAACCTAACAATTCTTGGTATAATTAGCAATAGTACGGTGTGTTTTTTATGCGGGGGGCTCCGCCCCCCGAGCCCCCCTTTGTTTGCGGCCCGGCACGTGATATACCCTGTCAAAACTCTTTTTCTCCCATCTTGATTGTTTAACCTAACAGTTCTTGGTATACTTAGCAATAGTACGGTGGATTTTTTCTTAATGCGGGGGGCGCGCCCCCCGAGCCCCCCTTTCTTTGCCGCCCGTCACGTGCTAAACCCTATCAAAACTCTTTTTCTCCTATCTTGAATGTTTAACCTAACAATTCTTGCTATACTTAGCAATAGTACGGAGTATTTTTTCTTTATGCGGGGGGCTCCGCCCCCCGAGCCCCCCTTTCTTTGCCGCCTGTCACGTGATATACCCTGTCAAAACTCTTTTTCTCCCATCTTGATTGTTTAACCTAACAGTTCTTGGTATACTTAGCAATAGTACGGTGTGTTTTTTTCCTTTTTCGCGGGGTGCTCCCTGACCCCCTCCCCCTTTTATCAACCACCTCGTGGAAAATTCTCCCATCTTGAACATTCAAACATTTTTGGTGACAATAGCAATAGTAGTGTGTTTTTCTTTATGCGAGTCCCCTTTAACCATCTATTACGTAAATTCTATCAAAACTGATTTTTCTTCCGTCTTTAACATTCAACTTAACAGTTTGTTGAATTTTGTAATTCTAATTTATTTTTTCCCCTTGCATAGGCTTATATTGGCCCTATGACGACTGGTAGAGAATACAATTTGGTATTATACTTACTCGCCATTTCGTGCAATATCATCAGTGTTTTCAACAGCTCTGTTGATGAGATTGGCGTTGCTAAGCAACTGCGTGCTAGCGCGCCAGGCCTCAGCAAAAAGAAGGAAGAAAGAGGTAGCATAGATAGTGCCTACCTACTAGGCCATCTAGGGAAATCTCTGCGAACTCGTGTTGCATTTAGTATGCACCTAAACTACATATGTAGTGGTCAGATTTTGCGTAGGGAGGACTCGGTTAGTGACAAAGTCCTGCGAGAGATAGCGTTTCCTAATCGTATAGCCAAAGACATATCTAGATACCCCTTTTGATGGTACGTATTTTTTACTTTTCCACTATATTTAACCAGTATATTATTATTTAACCCATTTATTTATTTATATATGAATGAATATAAGCTAACCGAAAGTAGTTAAACAAATATCAATTTGCTGCTTGAGCTTAACACTCATATTCATTTCCCATACAAAGTTTAAACCCTCCTTAAACCCCCTTAAATCCAAAATGTTCGTATTTTTTATAGCCTATGTCCTGACCAGAGGTCTGTTGAACCTGCTAGTGAAGTTTTTATCGAAATCGGTTCAGGCGTTTTGACGCCAACTCTCCCCATCCAAACAGACAAACAGACAAACAGACAAAAATTCTAAAAATCGTTGAAACGTGTTCTGTTATCGATTCTAAGAGCTACTAACTCATTTTTTTACTAATATCTCTAATGTACAGATTTTTAACCCTCTTCACCTTTATTATATGTATAGATGTATAGATTATTTAATAAAATTTATTTAGGTATTGCTTTATTATAAACTTAAATATATGTAATATACGAAAGGTAAAGTATTCAAGGCCTCCGGTACCCAGGGCTGGAATCGAACCAAAGAATAGAAGCGTTTTTTAATCACGGCTAAATTTAGCCCGAGTTCCGTTTGGCAACCTAATTCCATGAAGTACTTACACTACTATGACTACAACTACTTTTACTAAAGGAACTTCCATCAGACCTTCCAACCCAGAGAAACCATTCCTTATTGGGATTAGGTCCAGTTTCTTCACCGTGATTTCCACCGAAAAGCGGCTGGTAAATATCAAATGATATTTCGTACTTTAAGTTCCGAAAAACTCAGTGGTACGAGGGTTTGAACCAGAGAAAGTCCGACGTCTTATTGCCAGCACAGGGCGGACATGCCAGACTACAAAACTCGTTTGAACGCTATCGTTTGTCTGTAAAAACTTCAATGTATGCGTGGAAAAAATCTGATCTAGATCTCGGTCGTGGGGTAGGGCGCCCAGAAGGCTGACCGCATTTCCGCGCTGGATAGATATGCTTATCCGCTGCGCGAAATAGTGACGAGCACCGGAAGCCTCAATAAGGTGCGCCGATATCTCCTTGTGGAGGCGACGCGCACTTGGCCCCCACGGTCCCAGTCCCAGGGTTTCAACCCCAAACGCCGCCAACAGGTAACTACAGTTTAAGTATTTTAAAATTAGAATACGGTACTAACGCTTCTAACACATTACCTACGAATATATTAAATTACTATGTAAGACTGTTTAAGCTCCACAAAGAGCCCAAATTACTATAATACACACAGCAATGTAACCATCAAAGACCTCTAATAAAAAGAAGCCACAGTAAGCAAAGGAAATTCGTACTAATTTGATTACATTTTTCACTTTCCTTTGAAGACGAATTTGTTTTTGTTGGTACTCATTTTCATTCAGTATTTTTTCTTTTGGTACCGATTATGCGTACGAGCATTGTGTATAATATAGAATTACCAACTATGTATTATATATTACGCTTTTTTCAATGTTTGTCATAATTTCTTGCACATATTCGCTATGTGCGTAGCAGTAGCAGTGCATTATGTGACAAAAAAAATTACTGCAAAGGGTCATCACCTAGCTATGTCACCTCAACTTGGTCAGCAATCGAAGTGAGTACAAGTCATTCATCAAAAAAATAAAAGATTGAGCCCTGGCCCAAAATATGGCGCCACAATTATGCAATAAATAACCTTACTCGTACAGGAAATAACTTTTTTATACTCGGCGACTGTAATACTCGAATTGAGATTGTGGTGGCGGAACTACTAGCGCATACTTTTCGATAGAGCTTCTATGGTCGCATATTGTAGCATCCATAACAATAACAGAAAGGATTTCCATACAATATTGTGAAACTGTTGTCGGGCCCCGCATTGCGTGTCGCCGCCGGCACAATCCACCGGGAGATCGAACGTTACGAGATTACATAGAAGCAGTAGGTTGTGCACGGCTTTCGTCGAACTCAATTCTTACCGGCTTGCTTAAGTACTCGTATAAAAACTATTGTGTGCAACGGTACATAATAAGGGTTCTTAAAATTCTAGGGTCTGTTTTTACAAAATTCGGCTTCGCCTCATTTTGTAACTTCGACCCTCGAATCTTAAGAACCCTCATTATGTAACTGTTGCACAAAATACTATCTTTTAATCCCTTTTGATGTTATATTCGCCTTTTGTTACTGTGCAAAAAAGTTCTAAAAAATAAATGTTGGTATACTTGGTATGTATATACGAGGGAGATAATATGTAGGCCAGACTTTCACTCTCTCTCTTTATCTCTATCTGCTCTGCTTATTTAACTTGAATTTATAGCAAATGGAGTGATTTACTCAACAAAATTTTTGGGCTAATTTGAAAGATCTAAAACAACTATAAAAACAGCATAATTTTAATTTAGGGACTTGTTATTTTCTGGTCCTTTGAACCTTGTAACCTTTAAATAAAAGGCTATCGAAAGAAAAAATAATAATTTAGTGTCAAAATTTCAATACATATTTATAAAGCGTAAATATTTTGTTAATTTGTTAAAACAAAGTGGAACTTACGATTACTAATGTTCAAAACTAAATATACTCGGCGGCGACCCAACACCCGAAGGAGAACCTCTTCTTCCGCACACCAGCACCCCGATGTCTCCACCGCCAGAGGGCAGCATATTTGTCCTTTTTAAGAGGATGATAAGAGCTAAATTCCTTCCCTATCTTTATTAGCGCGAGTGAAAGAGAAATACTGCGTTACGATTAGTATGGCAGCTCATTGCAAATTTTCAAAATGATGAATAAAAAAAAAAAACTATGCATTAATTGAGAAATATAAGGCAACGAAGTTTTTAGTATTAGTGTGGTGGAATTATGTCCTTAATTACAGACGTACATTTAAGCCAAGAAACTAAAGACGTGCAATTGTTTAAAGCTAATTTTAAGATGTAACTTTGGAATTATTTTCTATAGAGCCGATTTCGTCCAATCGTGTATTGGAATTAACGAAGTTCTTTTAAATATAATGAATATTAACATATATATTTTTACTTTTTCAAAACAAGTAGTTATAGCTATATGACTGTTTAAGTAAAGTCAATTTGAAGGTCAACGGGTGTTGTCAGCCTCTTAAGGGACGCTGTACGTACTTAATATACTGCCAAAACGGGTCTGCAATCGCAATCTGCCAAACGGCGGGTGTGCAGTGGATGGGACTGGCACGAGACCGAGGAGAATGGCGTAATAAAAAAAACGCCCATACTTAGCTGTGGGTGGATAAGGGCTCCATAGATAGAGATAAATAGAAACGGGGTGGCTTTGAAATAAAGGTGACAATAAAAAAAAAATTATAACCGAAGAACAAATCAAATAATTTTAAATAAATATTTTGATTTGTTTATTTTAAGTAAGTAGTCACGCTACTATAATATAAATTATAAACTTATATAGTGACCTAGTTGGTCTTGCTCAAGTTGGTTAAGGCGTCTGCCGCGAATGCAGAAGACGCTGGTTCGATCCCAGCCTTGGAGGCTTAGGTCACTTTTTCCTTTGTATATGACATCTATATAAGTTTATAAACCAATTTGTACGCTAAAGTACCTTTTCACGTGCAGAATTCCGTCTTTCTACACAAACATTACATAAGATCAAGTACATTATAAATGCTGCTTTTATGACCATTTGAAATTTATCCGAAGAGCTGGCAGCTATCTTGCTCAAAGGATTAGTTTAGCAGTTCAGAGAGGAAATGCTGCCAGCGTCTTCGGTACCATGCCGCAGGGGCCTCTTTTAGATATATTTTAGTTTAGTTTTATTTTTAGAATTAATTATTTAGATTTATTTTAGTTAGTTTTATTTGTTATGTTTTTATTAATTTGTAAATTATTTATAAATTATTTGACATTGACACTTGGTTTGCCTTTTTTTTTGAAACTTTGAAAAAACTAGACGATGTTATATTTTTTACTGATTGTCTTATTTAATAACATTTTTCATAAAATAATTATAATGTGTGTTTTTTTGTAAAACTAGAAAATTTACTCGTACATAATAATTTTAAATAAACTTCCAAGTAGCCCCAAAAGTTCTGTAAGTCACCCCGTTTTACGGTATCGTTCAAAAACTATAAAACTTTATAACCTCATGTATCTAACTTCGGAAACTAAAATAGACTTGCATCGAGCATAGCTAACCAAATTTGATTTGATAAACAAGCAGAAACTATAAAGTTGAAAACCGCTAACCCGGTTTTATAAGGCGTAAGCATATTTAGAACCCAAAGACTAGTAACTTGTGTGATTTACTAGGACGGTATTTGATGCGCTCTGTATCCCGGGCATCAGAATGCAGTTACGGAATTCCCTGCTTTAAAAAAAGAAATACTACGACGGTGGCAAACAAGCATACGGCCCACCTGATGGTAAGCAGCTATCGTAGCCATGGGCGCTTGCAACTCCAGAGGTCTCACATGCGCGTTTACAAAAAGGAGGATTCACTGTACTGTCGACTAAATGAACAAGAGGGTCCCTTGTCGTCAACACACTGGGTCCTCTTTGAGCTCTTTGGCAACCTTACTCACCAGCAGGAACACAACACTATGAGTAGGTGGGGTCTAATGTTATTGGGATGTGGATGTTTGTAACGTGGAGGTACTTCCCCAGTCGGGCTCCAGATTTAAGCGAGATGACATTCGCTGTGCTGTGCCCTACTACACAGGATCAAAGCCGCGTTAGGTTTGATGTTCTCACATACCGCGGTAGCGCGATATGAATTTGACAAGAATGCTTAAATTTATACGCTCGGCCTCAGTCTACCTTAAAACACGAGTAAGGTAGCCATTGCCACTTTTTAGATACGGAACCCTAATAAATGAATGGAACTTTTTACTTAACCAGGCAGTCTTTATTTTGAATTGTCTTTGTTATAGTTATTCTATTACATTCAAACAACGACTAAGCAGAATAACAAAACTTACTACCTTACCTAATTTACATTAAAAATCTAACCTTAATTGAGTAATATTCACTAGTGTCTAAAAATATGCGTTCGTTAAGTGCACAGAATCACGAGTTTCAAAACAGGTTAAGGTTTCTTTTTATTCGCAAACATGCAGGAGTTAAGTAGTTATGTTCAGTAGAAAACTAGGTAGACGGAGAGCTGGCCACGTCAGATATGACACAATAATGAGAGCGACGAAAGCCGTCTCGTTAGTTTGCTATACTATACTTATTTCTAGATCCGGACATCTGGCAGCTGTAAAGTGCTGGAGGTCAAAGAATGCAAATAACTTGAAGAAAACAAATTCTAAAGTTCTGGGTTTGATCCAATATTATGAAAAATGATGTAATTAATTAGATTATAAAGTATCGAAAAGTTTCGGTTGGGGGAAGTAGTGCCAAATCATGTATAATGTAATTTTTGATTACTCGCCTCCTGTTTTTGTTTCCGCAATACACAATGTTTTTGTTCTAATGTTAAAATATAGGCCCTGTTCTCTATAAATGACACACTTCAGCAGTTTTTACCTATTTCGGTATTACTTTTTTCCTGCTTAAAAACTTGTTGGTCTGTCACTCTGATCTCCGCTCATTAAAAGCTGCCAGATGCCCGGATCTAGCAATAAGGATGGTCATGCAATCTAACCGCACTGGTTACAATACTCTCATTATTGTGCCATATCTGACGTGGCCAGCTCTAAGACCAAGGGTATCTTTAGTTCATAAGTCTGGAATAAACAAACTATTCCCACGTTTTAACTTTAAGCGGCAGAAGTTTGTGGTGTTATCTTCTTTACGTTGCAAGTTTTTGAGTTTGTTTATTATAGAGGTACAAGTACCGTCAACTGCTACAGCTTTGCCTACGATGCTCAACTTTGCGTGGCTCGATAAAAAAAGTTTTCTTCACCAAACAGATATTTATATCTTATTCCTGACAGCAACCTAGATGTATAAATAAAATAGGTACCTATTTATATCATTTTACGTCATCATAAGTTGTTATGATAAGGAAATAATGCTTAACATCAAAATTGTAAAATGTCACTTTTCGGTTATCAAACTTTCAGTTTTTGTCATTTGGGCAAGACTCGAACTGATGACATCGGGATAACGTGCCACAGCGCTATAAACTAAACTAACGGACCTACTCATTGGCAGCGAATTTTTAGGATTCTTCATATTAGCCTGTGAGTATTTAAACTTTACTGTTATTTCAAACCCCTTTTTTTACCGTAAGCAGACGTCTTAATGCTCGCACTAAAAGTAACTTTTAATTTAAGTAACTTTCTTACCAAATTATTTCGTACTTAATTAATTTAAGTAACTTTGAGTACACAAAACACGAAAAAGCACATAACGGGAAGTTATTTAGGCGGGAAATATTAAAAAAAGGCAACAAAACCGTTACTCCCCATTCGGGCGCGTAACCGAAAACCCTTTTTAAAATGACAAAGGGCGCCATCAACACCCTGAACCATAGACTATATCCTATGGAATCCGTAAAACGAGTAGGGAATGCAAACTGGTAAAAAATTAAGTTAACTGGAGCCAGTCTTTTTTCGCGACCACGGGGACAATATCGTCCTCGAAACGTCGAAGGTACTTTAAAAATTATATACGCGGTTAAATCCCGTTCATTTCTAATAGTCATGTATAAAAACCGTGAAATAGTAAATCAGTGTCCGGTAAAAAAATATAGAAAATATCGGTAAATCAGAAAATTTGCGGTAATTCTCATACAAAACGTTTATCGGTGAATAAAGGTTAATAAAGAGTTTGCATATCATATTTGCAGGTTGCACATACATATTTTAAACATTACTTACGTAAGATCACACAAACGGCGTATACTTTGAGACCAACTTAGAAACCACATTTAATATCACAGTACAGGAGATCTCAAAGGTCCCCAATGTCAAAAGGTACTAAGATTCCTTGGTGTAAGGCTCTCCGAGAATCAAAATAAAATCTACATCAAATAAATGTATTTTTATGTAATCATGTTATGGTTTTGGTATGATATTTTTGTTTAATGATTTTATTATTGTGGACATAAACGATTTTTTTGACATCTGAAATAAATGAAATTTAATTCAACGCGCTTAGATGTTTAAGAAAACCTCTGCCTCGTCTAGTTAAGTGATCTGTGACCCAACCCTTTCAGATAATGTAAACCAAAACCTCTTTGTTCTGTAATTGGATAGACTTGCAAGTATTGGAACTTCGGACCGTGAAATTGTTTGAGAATTTTCCTCTAAACGTTGTTTCTTGTTCCGTTAAAATGTCTTTGAGGTTAAAATAGAATGTTTTGAAACAGAATTTTAAAGTAGTGTTAACTGTCGATGACCATCAAATTGACGTTTGTACAATTTTAAACAAGACTCACCTGCACTGCTACTCCACCTAGTAACAAATAGCGTACTAGTAGTACACTAGTAGCTACTAGGTGGAGTAGCAGTACTGGTGACATTTCTTCTTACAATTTCGGTATCTTTAGGCGGCGTTCGGACAGAGGGCGCAATCGACTTGAGCTTCAAAAAGTTCTTAGGCTGTGGTCGTCTATATCTCTATAGTCTCTGCTTAGACTGACCGACTAGCTGACTGGCATACTTACTCTTTGAATTTAAAATTGGACACGACAAAACAATAGATCTGATCTGAGAGTCTGTTTGTGATACTGTCATACGAAAAAGACGATCCGTCATCCTCGAACCCGACCAGTGGCCCTATTCTAAAGTTGGCTTAAAGTTGGATCGTTTGTAAACATTTACAAACGATCCAACTTTACAACTCCAAACTCCAATGCACAACGCAATACAGCTAGCGCCTAAACGCTTGAATCAGAAATGTCAGAATTAGCTTGAAAATGTTTGCAATGCAACTCCAATACAACTTCAATATTGGGTTGATTATTTGTTGTGTGTTGGAGTTATGTTTGAGATGGATTGTGTTTTTAATGTATTATTTGATTGGTTAATAACTAGAATACGGCACTAGACGGTTCAATACTTGTTACATCGTGAAAACTATGGTGACAGGCAATAAAAATCCGACCATATTAGGCAGGCGCGGATCGCGGATTTCGTTCGGGGGGGGGGGGGCACTTTCCTACACAAAAATTCTTACGGTTCGCACCTACGGCCCCTATAATGAACTGTGAAAGAACTCTGGGACATCATGGGATTCGAACCCTCCTCCTTCAGATTGTGCGTCCGACGCCCCAATTACACCAGAGTCTTAAAATTATACTCCTCTTATAACACTCGTCTTCTTCTCTTAGAATTCTATTGGTTTGGCACAACTTTTACTACTTTTACTAGGACAAAGTCGCGGGCGGAAGGTAGTACTTGATCATAAAAGCAAGGCTATTTGTTACAATACGAGTAATTAACGATGATTTACTATGGCAACTTTATTGGCTATAAAATTTAATTAACAAGCTAAGCCTTAACACAGAGATCTTGTAGCTTACTATTTCAGCCTAGGTATACAATTTTTATTAGCAGTAGAAGTAGCTAGGTGGAAGAAGTAGCAGAATTTGGCTTATGTAGGGCGACGCACGATGAAAAGTTATGTATTTTAGTACCTACCTAGGCCTACTTGGTAGCCTGAGCTAAACTTGGAACATTTTGTACAGTCATCAAAAAATTTCCATATTTTTTGACAAAAACTACTTCAACGACTAGCACCTGGGCACGCGATCTATTCGATAAAAAAAATCATGGGACATACATATATTATATTATAATATAACATTTTATCGTTTTGCTACTCGATGTGGTAGAGTTGCCTACGACCTACCTACACTTGATATATAAGAGAACAACAACTTTACCATGTTAAATACACTCAAGAGCAAAAGTTTCGGGTCATTAGCATTTTCTTGAATATTTCAAAAGATATTAATTTGAAAAATAGACTTGATAAACATTTTCAAAATGGACAAAACACAAGTGGACATTGATATGCACGTATCAGCTATAAGCTGCCTGTGCATTAATAAATAATAATAATAATAAAGGCGTAGGGATGTGACGACCCCATCGCCCACTGGTTTCCACCAGCGCAATCAGTCAACGCAGGGCAGCTTGTGGCGAGCTGTTGGAGAGTAGCGACTCCACGTACCTGAGTGCCCCTGGGGTGCCCTGTCGAATGGGTGGGACAGGTCCCCTGCCTCTGGCTTGCCTTAGCCGGCTGTCCAGAGTGGGGTCGTTAGAGCTGTGTTCTCGAGGGTAGATGTGGAAACCTAAGTGGCGAGTTGGCTATATGTTTAAAGTCCAGTGACACCTCTCTACCCCCAGCCCCCGCACCGGTGTTGCCCTTGAGCCATCTTTGATGTCGCTTTTTATGGGGGCCCATCTTGCGGACGGCGAGTCACCGTCTGCCGGAAATAAGATTGTATAGCGTTTTATTAGGCAGGCGTCCGGTCCTTCATCCAATAGCCCATTAACTAGTCCATACTATTCACCCAATAGCCTAGTACATTTTAGACTCCATTAACTCTCAATAGTCCTTACACCATGGCGGGTGCTGTCTCTGCGTGCGTCCCATGACACGGGCAGGGGCAGCATCCGCTTAGTGTACCCCTCACTTTTCATTAAATTGTCGAAAGGGCCTCTGCGCGTTGGCTTCGGCTCCGCATACGCCTCCCAAAGGTCCGGAACACCATTGTTCCGTGGTCGGGAAAGACATACAAAAAAATAATAATAAGAAAGAAAATAAATATAAAGATAATAAAGATATTCATTTTAAAGATATTAAAGTTTATGTTACTGACCCGAAATTTTTGCTCTTGAGTGTAGTAGAAAATATCGGTAAATCGGAAAATTTGCGGTTATTCTCATACAAAACGTTTATCGGTGAATAAAGGTTAATAAAAAGTTTGAATGTCATATTTGCAAGTTGCACATACATATTTTAAGCAATACTTTAGTACGTTTCTCGAAATAAAATAAAATAGTAGTTTATGTAACTGTTACGTAAAGGGGTCCTTAAAACACGAGTGTGGACATAATTAGATCACACGAGTATATTAAGGCCTAATTACGTAAAGTTGCATACACTGCTTTATCTACATACATATTATAAACCCTAAATGACGCGTTCTAAAACTGTTAAAATGGCTGCCATTTCACAGATTGCACCGCCATGGCCAACTCGATTGTGTCGGCGCGGCAGTCGGCGGGGCGCGTGCCGGCTGTCGGAGGAGCGCGAGCGCGCCGTCGGTCGGGGAGCAGGCCGGATTTTCATAATGATATCGAATTTTTGCTTATTATTTGATAATAATAACATCGTTACAGATAAGACATTTGTTCTAACTTCTAACAAAACAGTCTCTTTTTATGGTGGTCATAACGTGCGGTTTTTGAACGCATCATGGAGGGTTTATGATATGGGTGTAGATAAAACTACTAAAACTGCGCTTTCCATTCCTCCAACAAGAAAAAAAGACTATAAAATAACACGGTTGCACTCACGGTTAAAGGTTAGTTTTATAATGTTAATATGTCTCATGAAAGTTTAAATTTAATAAGAAAAAAGACCTCTAAAAATCTATACATTTTTGAAACTTTGCTTGGTGTTACAAAGTAAGTATATAGGAAATGGTAACAAATAAAGAAAAAAACGATAGGACATTTTTTATCCTATTATAACCGAAATAATTAATGATTCGGAGTAGAATTAAAATTAAATCACAGAAAATAACAGAATTTATAACTAAACGCTCTAAAAGGCAGGAGACCGTTTTGTCGCTAACAGAATTATTAACATGTTTACTCAGCGGTGGCAAACAAGCATAGGGCCCGGTTAATGGTAAGCAGTACCTACTCATACTGTAGCCTAAAGGAAAGGTCCCCCGTCGTCAGTATCGTCGTCGTATCCTCTTATCCGTTTAGCCGTCGACACAGATTATTTTTAAGGGTAGACAACGCGCATGTATCAACCTCTGGAGTTACAGGCGTCCATAAGCTACAGCAGCTGTTGACGACCAACCGGGCTGTATGATTGTTTGCCACCGTCGTGATTTAAAAAAAACGTTCGAAAACATTCGACTTGGAACCAATTACGTACAATCTATATTGGCTGTCAACCTCATTGTTGCTTAATAAGTATTTATAGTAAGACCAAGCCCCAAAGTAAGTCTTCTTACACAGTCTCTCTCATAATAAGTTAAGGGTCTCATAATAAGTTATGTGACGCTCATCTATTATTCAGCAAAAGGTTCGACCCAAATTGATTGGTTCCATAAAATATGGCGTGTCACATCTCATCTCCCGTACTAACCGCAATCAATTTTGCCCCTTTAACAAACCGCTTAATATTGAAATTCAAACCTAGACATCGATATCTGAAGGTGGATTTTCACGTGTCATTATTTCGCAGGTTTTAACATTAAGGTAATTGGGATTGGGACTATTGTAAAGGGATCGGGGAGGAATCGTAATGAGACTATTGTGAGTTGTATGATTAATTCTGCGGTTTAAATGCAAAATTTGACTGTAGAAGATCGTTTGAGTGTCGGGGTTTAATGTCTTTGAAATATTAAATAGGTCAAAACCAGGAATTCCTTGCAAAGAACGTGGTTATTTTTATCTGAACTCTAGCTAAAAATACAAAAGAACATTTATAAAAAATAAAACACAACACAAACCATCTAAATTACGGCAAAGGGCGGACACGTCATACTTCGTGTTGTGTTGGTTGAATATGGACTTTGATTAGCTTAGGTTAAGGGAGATATTTAAATTTATAATAAAATTCATCAGTCTGTCGTTAATTGATTTTAATCGAGGTGTACAAAACTCGATTGAGCGCCTTTGTGTGCACGGCACATCTGTATTATGCTTCAATGTGTGCGTGCGTCTTAGGACGCTGTTTCCGCTGTCGCAAATGACGTTTGACAATATACACCGTCATTTTGCTTTTATCAATGCGCTGCCAGCCTGACGGATTTGCCTACTAGTTTCCTACCAATCGGCCTCTGCGGGGTGAGGTAATTCTGATCGGGACAGGCGTAGCGTGGCCATTCTCTATGAAATACTATTATTTATTCTGTGATTACGACGATAGGGACTTTTTTAGGAAACAAAATTAGGATTAGACTTTTATGAAACTTTTATCATTTGAAATTGTCACATAAATTTTTCGTCATGTTATAAATAAACTGTACCTCAATATCTAATTTCAGACTCATTCTTTGAAAGGCCTCCTGAAAGTCGCACCCATTTCTAAATGAAATCACAACAAGTATCGTAAATAAGCGGAATGATAAATTTCTTGGAAAAAAGTGGGTATTTTACGGTAGAAATAATCCGTAGGTACCTTAAGGAGGCGACTAAAAATGGAGTTGGAACACCGAATCCTCATTGAATTTGGACTCGTAGGAAGCGCCTGTAAAATTGTCCTTAGCAACCAGTGAATTGAGTGTTCATGTGTGGAGCAAATTTAATGTTTTCAACCGACTTCAAGATATCGAAGGAGGAGGTTAATACGTCAGGATATTTGTTTTTTTTTGCTATTTATTTTTATGTATGTTCATGGTAGCCATAATTATTCGAAGATGGCTGGACCGATTTAGAAAATTATTTTTTGTTTGAAAGAGTGTACTTCACAGTTGGTCCTATTGTCACCTGGAGTTCGATTTTTGAATCTCACCGGTGCCTTTTTTTGTATGCAGCCGATGACTATTTAGTACGAAATAAGTCACTCGGTGAGATTCAAAAATCGAACTCCAGGTCCGGATCTGATGATGTAATCCTTGAGAAATCGAGGGAACTCTTCAACTGTTATAGGTACACCTATAGTGATTTCCGTATATTTTACTAGCAACTCGGGCATTTCCTCTCGGAAAAGCGGAACCTAAGTGAAGTCTGTTTTTTTTTTAATTATTTGTATCATATTCCGGACTGAGAAACAGCGCTACAGTGTCACTCATGTTGAGTTGTCGACGCTCAAACGTTTTGTCACAGCTAATATTTGGATTTTAATTAATAGTAAAGTCACGTTTGAAAACATGTATACATTGAATGTGACAAAAATATGTAGCCACGATTCTACTACCAAGGCGTAAAGTCTTGTATATGTCACCGTAAAATTGTCAAAACCGTTATTTTATAATCTAACTAGAGAGATTATAAAATATCGAAAGATTGTGAACCGTGACGTACTGCTTACAATTTAACGGATTATTTTTCGTTAGATTATAAACTATCCACCAGGAACCGTCATATTGTTCGTCAGTATGTTACGGTTCATAATTTTTCGACAGTTTACAATCTCGCTAGTTAGATTATAAACTAACGGTATTTACAATTTTGCGGTGTCATATACATGTTTTTATCCCATTAAATGTATCCGTATTTTCAAAGGTAACCGTATATTGTGTTTATGTTAGAGTAGGTAATAGGTATTTTAAAAGTTTTATATAAAGTCAACTCGGCGAAGACCGTCAGTCGGCGAAAATCGGATAGCAAGTAATTACAGAAATTTCTGCATAGCTTTTATTTACGTATGTAGTTATAAAACTGTTCTAGAACAGTTGTACAACAATTTTACCATTTCGTAAGAAAAAGCTATGCAGAATTCCATCCGATCTTCGCTGGCTGACGGGCTTCGCCGAGGTTGACCTTAGGTAAGTATTTTATATTTGTATTCGCTCTTGTGCTCATATATTTGTAATCCGACAAAAGCGTTCCTGTTTTTCGTAACAAGCTATTTCTGCCACAGCGTTTCTTAGGAGACATTTTAAGGGCCTCCTCACTCCATTAACCGTTGCGGACAAAAACTCCGGGGGACGTCAACGCCAGGGTACTATTGTGTCGTATGGTCGTGACATTGCTAACACTTGCAGAGCTCTTATGTAGCCAGTTATTATCTCTATTACTACCTTCTACTAGTTTAGTTTTGTCTCCAAAATATATTTATAGGTTAGGTTCGACAATCATATATGTCAGCCATTTTCTTTAAGGGCAAGGTATATTTGTAGTTGGTCCGATCTGTTTGTGTTTTTCAGCAAACGTGATAGAACTACATTAACAATAATACTTCATAGACAGGTTTCTATTCGATATATCGCTATTATCACTACATGCGGCTGTACTCACTTGTGTTTAGTCACTACGCGCGACGTATTTCGGAGAGCTTAGGTCTCCAGTCACCATCCAAAATAGCAGCAGCTTAGGGCATGTAGTGGGAGTGATAATAGGGAGTGTCAATATTTATGTCTCACGACAGTTTAAATTCGATTTATTGCTGTTATATTTTCACGGGCGGCATTTTAATTTTGTAATTTATAAACATTTATGTTTGTGTTCTATTTTGGTACGTGAAGTCATAAGTTGAAGATGAACGCTTCTCATAATATTTTTTTCTTTAAGTATGTACCTACCGTCAAACGAGGTGGCTTTAAAATACAGGGGCGAATGAAACATAATTTTCTACGCCAAATTCAATCTAGTGATAGGTAAGTAAAAGTTTTTTTATGAAAACGCTTTTATGACCGTTTGGAATCTATCAAAGTAGCCCCCAACAATTCCTAATAGACTCTCATTATTATGTTATATTTATCTGACGTGGCCAGCTCTTAGTCCAAAAGTACTAAGGAATAAGATCCAACCCAAATACTTTGCTTTTAGATGTGCTAGAACTTACGACAAGCGAGGCAAATAATCGCACATTCTTAGTAAGCAATATCAATGTCTACGTAGCAAGATACCCAAGATTTCGGCTCAGTGAGCATGTGTTATCATTAACCGACTTAAAAAAAGGAAACCGTCTTCCGGTTACATCGGTTTTATTTGGAAGCGCTCGTGTGGAACCGTTGGTAACTCAATTATTTTACATCACACGTGCTAATAAAGTGTCATTACACGCAGGCGTTGCAAAAGTTATTGTTGGCACTGGTCCCACCGCGAGCGAGTAAACTATGAGCTATCGGCTATTTCACGAGACAAAAGATACTCGCTTCCGTGTAAACAAAAGAGAGACAAATATCATCGCTGGGCGAGTATAGTTCATGCGCCCAGATGATATTTGTCTCTCTTTTGTTTACACGGGAGCGAGATCTTCTGTCTCTTGAAATAGCCGATAGCTCATAGTTTACTCGCTCGCGGTGGGACCAGTGCCGGGAGTTATGGAGTTTTTATTACTTTTATTAATAGTTTTTGAATGTGCATGGTAGGCAAAATTGTAGCAGTTGACGGAACTGAAAAAATTTGAATCTATCGAAGAAGCGTCTACCATACACTGAAGCTGTCATCTGCAATAATTATCTTAAACAACGATACACGCAAAAAATATCAGGAGTGGGGTGTAGTTTAAGTTATCTTTTAGTATTTAGTCAGTAGTTTATTTACTTAGTTTGAAGTTGACATTTATTGTTTTTTTTTACTATGCAATGACAATTATTGGTATTAATGTTTATAAGAAATAGAGGTAAGTAAATAATACTAGTCTTAATAAAAAATAAATTGAATATCAGACACAATATTATTGCGTAGCCATTCGTGCCTGTCACATTCTGCCTCAACGGCCTCCTAGCCCAGTTGGTAGTGACCTTGCCTACGAAGCAGGCCCCAGGTTCAAATCCCGTTAAGGGCATTTATTTGTGTATTTATCACGAATATTTGTTCCTCAGTTATGGTTATGTACCTAAGTATATATTTATCTATATAAGTAGGCATACGAGTATCGTCGCCTAGTACCCATAGTACAGTAGTAGTTCGAGTGAGTTTGATACATATGTGTAAGATCGGTTCTAAATATTTATTTATTTATTATTTATACTCGTATTTTGCTGCCTTTGTTGAGCAATTAACAGAGTAATTTTTGAGTAGTTATACTAAACCACCTTTTCTGACTCTGACACTGTTCATCATTAGTTTCACTGTTTATAATTATGATAGCATTTGTGGCAGTCCACGGACAAAGGGACCACTTTGTCGATATGGAGTTCCTAGTACTTTCTAAAACTACGTAATGCATTATCTATTTGTGAAAGAAAAAAAGTGTCCTTGTTAATCGACAAAGTGGTCCCTTGCACTAAATACGTCCACATTTGATCACAAGAGAATTACCTGAATTTATGTTTCTTATTTTTGAAGTATATTTAAATAAGTAAATTATGGTCACCCTATCATTTTTGACATACGCACGTTGTGTGGGAAGCGACAAGATGTCAGATTCAGAAGGGTGACCAAATTATATGCGAAAATATCTTTTTCTACTTACCAGCTGAAAAATAAATTATCAATATTGGTGATAAAAACAAATAATATAGTACTCTTCTCTCGCCCAAAAATCACCCTATTATATTACAGGTGACTACATAAAAGGTTTCAATATACATATCAATTAAAATCTTCGTTTGCGTCTCGCGTTTGCCGGCTCTACACTGCATCCAGTCAAGTAAAACCAATAGCCAATTACTTTGAACCATAACTTTCAGATTCTGCAATTGATCGCTTCCCTCTTGTACAACAATGTATTTCCAATATAGACGGAGAGCTAGCCACGTTAGAAATGACACAATAATGGGAGCAACGAAACCCCTCTAGTCAGTTTACTATACTATGCTTATTTATAGATCTGGACATCTGGCAGCTGTAAAGTGTTGGAGATAAAATAATGCAAACTACTACATAAAAAAAATTTTTAGAGTTATGGTTTTGATACAGTATTATGAGAAATTATATAAATAATTAGATTATATAATTGCCATAAGTTTCTGTTGGGGGAAAGTAGTGCCAAACGACGTATAATGTAATTGATAGTTTATCCCCGAGTGTTTCTGTTTAAGCAATAATATGCAATAGTTTTTATTCTAATGTGAAAATATAGGCCCTGTCTTCTATAACTGAGACAACTTCGGCAGTTTTTACGATTTTGGTAGTACTATTTTCTAATTCAAAAATTTTCTGGTCTGTAACTCTGACCTCCACCCATTAAAAGCTGCAATCTAATCAGACGGGTGTTGTTGCTCTCATTATTGTGTCATATATCTGACGTGGCCAGCTCTTAGACCTTAGACCAATAGCTTTATTGAACTGCGTATGGCGAGAACAAGTTTAAACTTGAAGCATCCTCTCGAAACAGATATCCTTTGAAAATTTTCAAGTATCCGTTCAAAGAGAAGTCTTATAACTTGCACAAAGAAATTGCAAAATATCCGTATTATTTTCAAGTATGATTTTATAAAGTTCCGCGATTCTAGGGAAGTAGAGAACAGTGTTTCAATTGTTATTTATATTTTGACATACTGTCCCTTATCACCTTGACAATAGAGGCGTTGTTAAGATATTTATGAAACCAATCAACGTCTGAGAGACGCATGGTCGAAAAATATCATTTTAAATCAACAATGACGTTCAGTATATGAGGGGTGAAAATATATTCTTACGGTCCTTAGTTTATCATCTCATAAATGAAGAAAAAAACCGTTGCGTGACATACTTAAAGAGGTATACAACTCCTGTCATCTCCGCGAATATCGATACATTACACCTGGGTAGTTTCATAATCACAGAGTATACAGGTTGTATAGAAATTGCATCTCGGGCGTTTTCACTTGAGTTTGTCCGGAAAGAAAAGTGTCGGGGTTTATATGGGAGTTCATACAATCTACGACACTTCTTTCCGGACAGACTATCTTCTTCTTCTACCTAGCGTTATTCGTACTATTACTAGGGTCTGCTTTCTTGCACTTTACGCGGTCCATGGCGCCTTATTTTACGGTCCCGTTTTCATTCGTCGATTTTCGTTTTCTTTCCGGACAGACTTTTCATTGTAAGTTCAGGACTTCCGGTTGAAACTCAAGATAGCGAAGTCATCTTGAGAGTAGTTTTATTGTTAGTTGAATAGTAGAATAATGAAGATATATTATATTTTATCATAAAACTTACATAACATAATAAAAAGGCGTAGGGATGTGACGACACCATCGCCCACTGGTTTTCACCAGCGCAATCAGTCAACGCAGGGCAGCTTGTGGCGAGCTGTTGGAGAGTAGCGACTCTACGTACCTGAGTGCCCCTGGGGTGCCCTGTCGGATGGTGGGACAGGTCCCTTGCCTCTGGCTTGCCTTAGCCGGCTGTCCAGAGTGGGGTCGTTAGATCTGTGTTCTCGAGGGTAGATGTGGAAACCTAAGTGGCGAGTTGGCTATATGTTTAAAGTCCAGTGACACCTCTCTACCCCCAGCTCCCGCACCGGTGTTGCCCTTGAGCCATCTTTGATGTCGCTTTTTATGGGAACCCATCTTGCGGAGGGCGAGTCACTGTCTGCCGGAAATAAAATTGGATACCGTTTTATTAGGCAGGCGTCCAGTTCTTCATCCAATAGCCCATTAATTAGTCCATACTGTTAATCCAATAGCCTAGTACATTTTAGACTCCATTAATTCTCAATAGTCCTTACACCATGGCGGGTGCTGTCTCTGCGTGCGTCCCATGACACAGGCAGGGGCAGCATCCGCTTAAGTGTACCCCTCACTTTTCATTAAATTGTCGAAAGGGCTTCTGCGCGTTGGCTTCGGCTCCGCATACGCCTCCCAAAGGTCCGGAACACCATTGTTCCGTGGTCGGGAAAGACATACAAATATGAATAATGTAATTTTGAAGTTTATTACGCAGGGAACCTATGAAGAAGTTTGTAGCTAATGATGTGACTGCCAACTGATCTCCCAACCCAGAGAAGAAACTAGGTCTAGGGATAAAGTCTGATTTCCTCACAATATTTTCTCTCAAGAAAAGTGACAAAAGTTCAGTGTTACGTGCCGGGGTTAGAACTCAAGATCTCCGAATTGAAAGTCGGGCGCCTTACCGGCAGGCTACCAGCGCTTCCCCTATACAGCCTATTCACATTTCCACGCGAGTCGTCTATGATCTGTCTAGTAGCTGATATGGTCTGGGTTTGTAATATAAAACATCCCATCAATCATGTGCTATTACGAGTTTTTCGCCCTCGTGCATAATGTACGTTATAGCTCTAGGTGCGATGTAATAAATCAATATAAGTGCTTTTTACTCGACTGCCAAGCTTAAAGAGGAGGGTTATGAGTTTAACCCCAATACAGAATTAATATCTAAATCATAAAATAGAAAAAAAACAATTATTAAGTACTCTTCAATAATACGCCACAAGGACAACTATTCATGTCTAGCAACTAGCAAACTAAGTATAACCAATATTAATTAATTATTCTTAATAAAAATCTAATTAGGTAACCTAAATTAATCTAACAAACCTAAACTAAATCAAATTAAATATTCCCCTCCTGGCAAGGTCCCGTAAATGCTGGCAGCATTACCTCGCTGAATCGCTATACTAATGCGTTGAGCGAGGAAGCTGCCAGCTCTACGGTCCCCGGTCGCGTCTACCAACCTCTTAGACAAGGCCCTAAAGAAGGCGGGCACACGGACCCCACGGGCCTAGCGTTTCAACGGGAGAAATTAATTATTAGGGAATTAATTATTTACAACTTTCAATCCACAGCCAAAATGCAGATTAGGTAAGTAATTAATAAAATATGATAGTTAATTCCTCAGACTTATCTAGTCTCTTAACAGTCTAATAAAAAAAACAGAAATTAAGACAGGTTTAAATCTGTTTTTAGATCTAGACAAGTGGTTCTCTAGACTTCTAAAATAGGTATTTTTCCCCACGTCCCATTTACCTAGGTTTTACTTTAACATAAACACTGAATCCTTTAGTGAAGTCTGTCACGAACTCGCAATTTCCTGAATTTCAGCTCGCGTTTAAATTCAATATGGAGATTCTGAAACCGTTGCGACGCAAAAAGCTCAAAGACTTGGTAATTGAATGACGCCGACGGAGTACAGGATAACCCCATTACAGGTACAGGTGCAGTCGCCATCAAATATATCGGAGCGGCCACGGTACTAAAAAATATTTGAACATGCCATGCCTGAGAACGCCTTGACAATAGAGGCGTAGTTCAGACATTTGTGACTACCTGGGCCGCTCCGATATATATGATGGCGACTGTACAGTCACCGTACACAAAGTATCTGTACACTCAGGTGCCCGTGAGCATTGCGAGAGATTTTTACCACAAATTCCTGAGGTCATAAGGAGTAATAAATGTTATACAAATTTAAAATTTCAGAGAAAAAAATCCTTTTTTTCCAATTGTTTTAAAGCTGACGGTAGCTCATTTACTCATTTTAAACAAAAATACTCACATAATGGTTATTTAAAGGTTAGAGAAAGCACTAGTGGGAGACATCAAACTTTCAAACGAGAAAAAAAAAAATTTGAGGAACGGTATTTATAAGCCACTTTTGCGCAACTTTGTCAAAAAGAACATTCATAAAATTACTTAATATGGATACCTCATACTCTGCGACATAATTTAACTCAAATATAAATTAAAAAAGACTAGTCAGCTAAATCGAAATTGTACAGTACTGCATGTCCATCTACCTACTATGAGAGTCTTTTTTTGCGTAACTTTATTAAAAAAACTGGCCAAGTGCGAGTCGGACTCGCGCCCCGAGGGTTCCGTAAAAACGTATAACAATTGCTATTTCATATGATTGCGTGGACATACAAGTTTCGTTTTGCTACAGCAGAAAGATATTATAGAGCTGAGTATATGATATGAATTTCAATTTAATACCTCTACGCGTTTACGAGGAAACAGGTAGTAAGTTTAAAATTTAAAAAAAGTATTTTATGTACGATTTTACTAAAAAAGTCTTATTTTCGTAATTTTTCCTTTGTCTGTGGTATTAGAAAGTTGCTTCGTGACAAGTTTCAAGTTTCTGAGTTTACGGGAAGTACCCTTTAGGTTTTGAGTTTCTTGCGAGTACTCAGCTCCAAAATATGCAACTTAAATTGCTATTTCTTTTGATTGCCAAACTTCAAGTTTGTGAGTTCACGCGAAGTACCCCGTAGGTTTTGCGAGTGCCGAAAACTCTGAAATTTGCAGCATAAACGACTGTATCGGATCTTTTGATTGCGTTGGCTTTTAAGTTTGATTTTTTCACAGCGTCAAGGGACAATAGACCTGAGTATTTGATATCAATTTCAGCTTGATACTTTCACGCGTTCCTGACAAAAATGGTCTTGACAGACAGACAGACGGACAACAAAGTGATCCTATAAGGGTTCCGTTTATTCCTTTTGAGGTACGGAACCCTAAAAACATTTAAAAAACTACTAGCAACATCGTCAGTACCCTATTTGCTCCTTAAAAGTAGGTAATATGATTATATATCACCTTTCACCGTCGGACGTGACTAATGTAATCTCGTGACATAATTTAGCTCTAATATAAGGGAGACGCGACATTATAGGTACCATCAATCATAACGACATTGCAGACGGACGTTTTTAGAGCGTTTTCTGATTATATTTACAACAAACAAGTAACTCTGTCCCAATATCTGTCTAAAGATAGAAAAAGGTAGGATGACCACCTATTGGGCACTAGCGTGTCGAGTAATTGGACGTTTACCTTATCTGTCGCAATTCTGCCAAATATCAGTTTACCCGGTAATCAATAATCAATATCGGAATATCATTTGATATTTATCAGTCGCTTTTCGGTGAAGGAAAAACATCGTAAGGAAACCGGACCTAATCCCAAAAAAGGCCTAGTTTCCCCTCTGGGTTGGAAGGTCGGATGGCAGTCGCTTTCGTAAAAAACTAGTGTCTACGCCAATTCATGGGATTAGGTTGTCAAGCGGACCCCAAGTCGGGACAAACGCTAAGAAGAAGAAGAACAGTTTACCCGGTAAAACTACGCAAAGACACTTAAGTGTTCCTCCTTTATACTATAGAAAATTTCAGACGACAGTTTTATTGCTGACTGTAGGTTCCTAGTAGCATTGTCATGTAAACTACGGAAGTATACCAAATTTCAGCACAACCAGACACCGGGAAGTGGTTGAAATTTTACTTAAAAGATTTGATGCGTATAATGATGTAAATGCCAAATTAAGTTTAATTTCTTTTTTATTTAGTGGAAAATATCAATTAATCAAAAATACTACAAATTGTAAACTGAAGAAGTTTTGACTCTGTAGCTAGTGACTTGTTCATCATTAAAATGACTGAATTCGCTGTGATTGATAGAGGAATGTCTGGTGTAATTGGAAGCACGTTGGACCGGAAATTCAAAGGACACGGGTTCGTATCCCGTGATGTCCCCGAGTTAATCACACTTGATTTATTTTATTGGTGATATTAATGATTAATGTCATTGTCTACCAGTCAACCAGTGGATCAAACAACTGTTAGTTGTTGCAAGAGAATATTTTTACGCTGCGCGTACGGAAAAAGACCCTTTCTGGCCAAGTATAGACATAAAATGATGTACACAACACGAGAGGTAATAAAGAAAGCCCTCGATCGCATATTTACGTCCCTCGCTTGCAGCTCGGTTCGCAAACTTCTGCGATCTCGGCCTTTCTTTGTTTTACCACCCTAGTTGTGTAATGTACTATTGTGCAACAAGAGAGGAAAGTTGGTTTTTCTTGCGAGTGTTGATTTTGAGTCCCGAGTAAGCGAATTATTCTATAATTGAATCACGAGCGAAGCGAGTGATTCTAGGTTTGAATCTTGAGCGTAGCGAGGGATCTCAAGAACACGAGATGTAGGTAAAAAAAAATCCTCTCGTGTGACACATACAACTTTTCACCTCACTAGTGAGAGCATATTCAAGTTAAAAAAACACATTTATTTATTTACATTCCTGAATGAAAGGTATCATCATTATAAGAATAAGAATAAAAATAAGATTATTTATTTCAGACCAGGTCCATATACATTTTAATTATAATAACATTAATTAAGATTTATATTATTATTTTATTATTTTTAAATTTATTATGACGAAAAGCTTCTAGAAACAAAATTTCACTCCCTGGAGTGAGGAAAGTCGCAACTTTCGTCACTCCCTGGAGTGATGAAAGTCGCGCTTTCGTCACTCTAGGGAGTGAGGATAGTAGGCTTGTTCGAACTGCTGAGGTGAAAAATTAATTAATCTATGTGCTGTTTCGTTAAACAAAATGTGCCGATGCAAATATTGTAAAATACAAATAAATATACAGGGTAAAAAAACCGACTAAAGTAGTAATAAACATCCGTTTATCAAATAACTGTATTTACCATCTTCAGATGTACCTATTTTCTGCAAATAAATGACTATGTCTATGCACATAAACAACACAAAGAAACGTTTATTTAAAAGCACTTAACACCGTTTATCCGTTGGGACTGATGCCAAAGACAAACACACATACACGAGTTAAACTTACAACACCTCTTTTTTATCAGGAGAGCTGAGAATATCACCGGCATATTTGCATGTCATTTTGTCATGTTTTGACAAAACCGTGATTTATTCCTGCTCTCTATTCATGGATAAAGTGTAGCGAAAGATTCAGTTGACTGTTTTCGTGAAACTCATACTTACTTCATAACTTCGCGCATATTTTATCCGGCCTGATGCTTACAAAGTTTATTGTTCAGCCGTAATCATGCCGTAGTTCTATTTTGACAAAGCGCTCTGAAACCATGTCGTGATTATTAAAAAAATATAACCGCCTAGAACTGAGATTTCGCGATTTACCCTTAGAGAATTAAACCAACCGGAGCAGCCTTGGACAGGTGTACCCCTCTGCCGAAATCATATGACCAGTGGTCATATTTATTGTATGGACTGACGTTTATCTGATGACGTGACTCTTTCTACGTTACGTATACATTTGAAATTCCCCTCTCTCGCAAAAATAGGCACACTTTTTTTATAGAAAATGACAGACATGGGCGGTCCGTCTGGTTGATTAGTCTAAATTTAGTTTACCAATATAACAAGACCCTTATGAAGATCGTTTTTGCGCATTATGGGTTATGGAGGCTTATTACCCCTTAATTTAATAGATCCTTCTCTCATAAGAACTCTCATATTATAATGATCTATGCTAAAACCCCAACAAAGATAAAGATTAAAACGTAACTACATAATATTCAAAATCAAAAGCCATCGAAATGTAGGGTAGGGATGTCGCGGTAGATTTCAAATCAATCCGTTCAAATCAATAGAATTTGATAGAAACACAATCACCTACATTTATTTCATAGTATGTGAATGTGAGATGAAATGGCTTAATATATTGAGCGTAAAAACTAACATTATTTATTATTATTATTATATTAGCCTATTTGAGTGTCCCACTGCTGGGCAAAGGCCTCTCCCCTGGATCTCCATATCTCCCGATTTTGCAAAAACTAACATTAAAATTTTAAAAAATACCTCTTAACGTCGGTAGACTGAATATTAAGTCTCTCTCTAATTTCGCCGGTAAACCTTATCCGAATGTAACTTTTCCGGCCTAGGGGGAAAAAGAAACTGGCTCATTACTCGGCATCAGGTGTAAAATATTGGAGGGAAATTGTCGTCTTACGTCGATTAGGGCTAATTAAGGTCGTTAGGCTGCCCGCTTGCAGATTAGTGACGTCATAATGACGAAAGCGTTAATTATTATGATTAGGTACGTATTGAATGTTTTATATGGAGAATTAGTAAAAAAATAGGCATAAAATGTTGCATTATCTATGAAAAGGGACCTTATTGTCGATGGCGCTTACGTCGCGCGGCGTCATAATCGTTAACAATGGCGTAAGCGCCATCGACTATAAGATCCCTTTTAATAGATAACATCACAAATGATGGAGTTGTGAGGTAAGAAATATTATTAAGTCGAATAGAAAAGATTCAAATTGAAAAGTTAAAAATCACTGTTTTTTAGCCGGAATTGAAACGTATGCATGATAAGTAAATAAATATTTTCGGACATTTTACACAAAACAACCTAGTTATAAACTAAGCAAAGCTTGTAGTTTCGGTACCTACTAGGAAACGATATACATACTTTTATAGAAAATTATACTTATACTTAATTCGATACATATAATATATTAATAACACAGGAACAAATATTCGTGATAAGCACACAATCGAATGCCTTTGCCAGGATTTGAACCCGGAACCTACTGCTTAGTAGGCAGGGTCACTACCAACTGGGCTAGGAGGCCGTTAAGGTACCGATATGATACAATGTATACATTTTCGGAGTACTCTTATGTAATTTCTCCTTTTTTAATGCAGTATCTATAATAAGGGTTCTATGAAATATAGCTACTACTGTAACTTAATTAAACGACGGTAGTAATTAGTGACGTCATGATTAATTGATTAATGCCGACTGCTTTAATTAATTATTACTAGTTTTGTTGCTATAATTAATTAATTACTTCTAGTTAGTGTTTTGAGCTTCTCAAGTTAATTACGAGGTTAAGAAATAAACTGCTGATTATACGCGAGGGAAATAGTTATTTGTGCAACAAGAGAGGAAAGTTGTTATTTCTTGCGAGTGTTGATTTTGAGTCCCGAGTAAGCGAAAGATTCTATAATTGAATCACGAGCGAAGCGAGTGATTCTAAGTTTGTATCTTGAGCGTAGCGAGGGATCTCAAGAACTCGAGATGTAAAAAAAAACTTTCCTCTCGTGTGACACATACAACTTTTCACCTCAGTAGTGAGAACATATTAAAGTTAAAAACACACATTTATTTACTTTCCTTAGTGAAAGGCATCATCATTATGACGAAAAGCTTCTAGAAACAAAATTTCACTCCCTGGAGTGACGAAAGTCGTAACTAGGAAAGTAGGCTTGTTCGAACTGCTGAGGTGAAAATGTCTTTGGCTTCGGTACATTTCTACCGTAGGTGTTGAAACGGCTTATATAAGGTGCTAACAAATTAGCTACCGATATTTTAAGACATGGTACTTTACAATAAAACAATTAACTTTCAATGGTTATTAAGAAAATTCTTCATATATTTTTTTTGTTTTCATTTAACGAACAAAATAAATAAATTATAATTATTTCTAAAAATAATCACAATGTGCATTTGACTGACAACATTTATTTACAACTGACACAACTAGCATGACAATGACAATCAAGTATTTAATCTATCAACGTGAGGTGGCTAGGTAAGTGTTAGGTACCTAGAGGTTCTAGAATCTGTTCAATGAGGTCTCATTTAATTATCCCATTGTGCTTTTACGTAGCATTTTTTTTTCCGTTTTTCTCGAAAAAAACATCATAAAACCTATAATGTTTAATACTCAAGTATAATCCAGGAGTCGAGTCGAGTACTGTCAGCTGTAAAAATATCGGTAGCTAATTTGTTAGCACCTTACATAATCTCCCGGCGATCATCGTTTTACATAAGTTAAATAAACCCCTATTGAATATTGACTCTTTATCAATTTGACAGAGTTAAATTTAAACGGCTAGTATTTAAAGCTACAAAAAAAACCATAACCTAACTATTTTACAGACTTGCATAGCAAAAAATACAAATTCGCGTCAAAACATTATTATGCATTCATATTTCCATGCTGCGCAAGTCAGTATTTTTTCAGCATATTTTTGATATGTGGAATAATATTACCCAATTCAGACAGGTAAATTTTGATCCCTTTGTCAGGTAGATAATAAAATTATGCATTTATGTAAGTGAAATATTGTAAAAATTGAGTTTTACAATTGAAAATAAATTAATATCAAATAAAATCTAAAATAAAAGTAATAGGAATATAAAAGAAGCCAACCCAATGTGGCCCATGGCATTCTCCCCAAAATACTAGCCCTTTGTAGTAATATATATATATATATTATATTTGTTAACTTATATACGTCCCACTGCTGCTGGGCACAGGTCTCCTCTCATGCACGAGAGGGATCGGGGCTATAGTCGGGGTATAGGGTAGTAGTAATATATCACATTTTTATATATTTATTTGACGCGCTGTTCAGTAATTTATGTAATACCGTCAAGTCTGGCAACTTTGCCACTTTTCACAGGTGTTGAAAAGTCATAGTACATTTTTAACCAAAATTCATATGAAACCACTGAGGTATGAATGACGCGACACATAATATATTTATCAACGAGGGCATAAATAAGATGGTTTATAAATTAAATGACGGATAATAAGCTTTTACGAGTAAAAAAAAAAGTGGCAAAGTTACCTATACCATGTGGCAACTTTGCCAACTGCATTTTTACGTTGTATAGTAATTTAGTTGTATTTACAATATTAGTAAAGAATATTCAGTATTTAGGATACAATAGTTTCGGAAGTTGATCCTTAATGATATATTATTCCATAAAGAAACACAGCAAAAGTGGCAAAGTTGATCACCCATTTAAGAAAATTTCATAGAAAGTCAGTGAATGTGGTCAGGGTTGACACAAATGAAAGAATATTAATTATTTAAGTACTTATTTATTTTGTTACATACGAGTAATCAGGTTACATAAGTACTCAGGAAAAACATAAAAGACACCTTAATTAAAATATTATCAAAAACGAAACATAGAAAACTCTTTAAGAGGCCTATCACAGGTCCACTCGTAAATAATTGTGATTACTTAGGTACCTATTTTAACTTGACGATAGATATTTAAAAAGGGCTTCGTCACGAACTGCCTCGTCGCCTCTTAACAAAAGTATTATCGGAACAAAACACTTACTATATGTAGTAATTATTACCAATAAAATAAGTATGTCTCAGTTAACTTTGTGTTTTTTTTTTACTTAAACAAAACATACACTCTATATACAATTGTTAACAACAAAACCAATCACAAATAATTGTGATTCTAATGTTAAAATATAGGCCCTTTTCTCTATAAATGATACAACTTCAGCAGTTTTTACCTGTTTCGGTATAACTTTTTTCCAACTTAAAAACTTTGTTGGTCTGTCACTCTGTGCTCCACCCATTAAAAGCTGCCAGATGCCCGGATCTAGCAATAGGGATTGTTATGCAATCTGATTGGACTGGTTACAAAACTCTCATTATTGTGTCACATCTGACGTGGCCAACTCTTAGACCATATCGAATAAATTATTATCGCAAGGTCGTATCTGCCTAAGTTCCTAGTTATTTGGAGATAACTCAAAAACGCCTATACCGATAATGCTCAAAATAATTTTGGTTGAAAGAATATTAAAAGGTGTATCTTCTTGATTTTTTTCATAATTTTTGGACTTACGGTTCAAAAGTTACAGGGGGATGGGACACAATTTTTATGACTTTCGGAGCGATTATTTCTGAAAATATCTACTTAATCAAAAAATGTTCAAAGAAACCTCAGTTATTTGAACATTGTTATTTTTAGAGATCTATCGATTGATGTGCATCATGTTGATATTTGGCAAAAAATTTTTTTTTGATAATTACTTACACATATGGAGTGCCCCCCTAAAAATATTTTTTTAGCAATTTCTCTACAAAACTAAGTAGCTGCACACACAATACACTTTATGTAAAAATTTGATAATGATACGTCTTATAGTTTCCGAGTAAAATGGCTGTGACATACGGACGGACAGACAGACATGACGAATCTATAAGGGTTCCGTTTTTTGCCATTTGGCTACGGAACCCTATAAAGTATCTATCTTATGAAAAATGTGATTTAAATTTTTTGCTTGTGTACCAACCCTAGGCCGCTACAAAACATGGCAAAGATGCCACCCCATATTAGTCGGCGTGGTCTGGTAACTTTGCCAAAACAATTATGGGACTCAATTCAAACACTACGGCATTTATAAGGTAATCAATTCATTCCTTACCATTTAAATAACATAATATCTAAAATTTACGTACCTGGATGCGATGTTTATACTCTAAACTTGTTAAAGTTCTTGAGCACTAACTTTTATGATTATGTGAGTGACGAATTTGGAACTGAAATGGTAAGAAAATGGTTGCCGTGGTGTTGTCTCATTCATAATAATTTTGCCAATTGATAACCATATTTTCTACTAAAAGTAGGCACAACACTAAAAAATATACGTTGTCGGTGGTATGAAAGGATTACCTTATGCACTCTGCTAGTGGCAAAGTTAGTAACCCTTGGCAAAGTTGCCAGACTTGACGGTACTACTTTCGTTGCTAACTGTTCGGAGTTTAAAATTTTCGGACGCGCTCACAGACAGTACTAAAGTATTGAGAACACATAAGCTACCTAATACAACTTCGTTTTGTCAATGGGAAATTCAGATACTCTTCTTCAATATTATGGACTTAACTCTGACAGAACTTTGCTATTTGTTTCACAAATAACTAGTAGTCCGCCTCGAACTGAGAACTCGCGATTTACTTGCAAACGAGTTGACCAATATAACAAGAACCTTCGGGGGATTTTTTCTCTCTTTCTAGCTCCATGACCACTTGATCGATCCTGCTCATATACGAACTTACAAATTGTATGTATCTCTGCTACAGCCCCAAGAAATTTCATAAAGATCAGAAAAACGTTACTAAAGTTATCGTCCGACAAACTATCGAAATCAAAAAGCCATCCAAATGCCGAGACCTCCCAGTAGCCAGGTGACAGTTCGGTCTGGAGTTGTTTGCAAGAACTCACTTCGCTTACGCTCCGCGAGTTCGATAAATAACATATTGCATACAAATTTCACCGATTTGTAGTTTTCTAAGGAAAAGATTCTTAATGTGCAAATTTCCGCTTACATGGCTTTTTCATTTCGATACCCTAATAATTTTTTTACTAGTAGTCCGCCTCGAACTGAGAACTCGCGATTTACTTGCAAACGAGTTGACCAATATAACAAGACCCCAAGGAGGATTTTTTTTCTCCTTCTAGCTCCATAACCACTTGATCGATCCTGCTCATATACGAACTTACAAATTGTATGTACAGTCAACGCCTCACTAGGTATACACTTTTGAACCTTATTCCGCTGTAATAACGTTCAAAAGTGTATACCTAGTGAGGCGTTGTGTGTACCTCTACTACAGCCCCAAGAAATTTCATAAAGATCAGAAAAACGTTACTAAAGTTATCGCCAGGCAAACTATCGAAATCATAAAGCCATCCAAATGCCGAGACGTCCCAGTAGCCAGGTGACAGTTCGGTCTGGAGTTGTTTGTAAGAACTCACTTCGCTTACGCTCCGCGAGTTCGAATATATGTGAAAACCATTTACCATAGATTTTATGACATTGGGTCATTCTGGAACTTATCCAAAAATAGATTATGTCTTTATAAAGTTACAGTTCTATGCTGTTAGGTACCTACTATATAAATGCACCCACATAAAACATAACACTATTGCCTACAAACTACGCATTGAAAAGATGTTCCTAGTTTACCAAAACATAAGAACCCAGGTGCCATTAAGGAAACCTGTTAAGTCTTCTAATTAAAAGTTGTTGAGTCTGAGAGCAATTAACGACATAAAGTGGACGATAATGAGTGTTTTCTAAAAGTTTGCAGGTGCCCTGCTTCTATTTAAATTCTTTATTAATAGGTACCTTCATTGCTGCATATTAAAATGCTGTAACAATTTTAACTAGTAGTCCGCCTCGAACTGAGAACTAGCGATTTCCTTGAAAACGAGTTGACCAATATAAGACCCTTTCAATGATCTTTTCACGCCTCTAGCTCCACAACCCCTTGATATATCTATCTAATATACGAACTCTCAAATTTTATGTATCTCTGCTACAAACCTACCAAAATTCATAAAAAGCAGAAAAACGTTATTAAAGTTATCGTCCAACAAACTCCCAATATCAAAAATCCATCGAAATGCCGAGACGTCTTAGTAGCCAGAAATTGTTTGTAAGAACTCACTTCGCTTACGCTGCGCTCGTTCGATAATCTACAGCAGCGCTTAACTATATTAAGAATGGATTACTCATGTCATGTACTTTAGGTCGGAAATCTTTGGCTTGTAAATATTTATTTTGTTCGAGAGGATTCATAGTTGGTCCCATTGTCAGCATGTCGGGATCTCTCTGCCTTTTCGCCGAAATAGTTATTTGTTATACAAGAGGTGAAAGTTGTATTTTACGTGCGAGTGTTATTTGAAGCACGAGCTAGCGAAAGGATTCTATTATTGACCACGAGCGAAGCGAGTGGTTCAAAAATAGAATCCTGAGCGTAGCAAGTGCTTTAATACACGAGACGTAAAGTAACTTTCACCCGTGTATAACACAAAACTTTTCACCTCACTACAGCGAGGAAAATAAGAAAAAGGGTGCATTTTGCTCGGTTTCCCGTAATTCCTCAGGTGTTTAATACTTTTTCATCACTCGAATCACTAATTTTTAACAAAACAACCTAGAAAACATGCGAATATTTAACGTTGATATGATGGATGAATTGAAACGAAAAGTTTTGACGTAAAAGGTTTTATTAAATGTCAGATGCGTTTTGTTCGTACGTAGACTTATTCGGCTGTCAGAACAATTTATCCGTTTTTACAAAAAGAATGAAGATTAATGTTGAATGCTGATATTTATGAATTAAAATAAAGTTGTAAGACTGTATTAAGTGTTTTTACTCGATGCAATTCATTAATTGCGATGTTAAAATTCTGCACTTTTAACGTTTTACGTTTTGTTAGCTGTCAAATGACACTTAAGCCACTTGTCACTTATGTCAAAACTCTTTCACCACATGTGGATAAAAAGCGATTTTCACAATAGATATTAAACAAACAAAAAGGGCTTTCCGAGCTAGTGAGGTGAAAATTGTATTGCCGAATTTTACAGATTTTCACTTGCCAACCAACTTTTCGCAGAAGTTTCATTTGGCCGAATTTCATTTTCCAACTTTACATAATCCAACCTAACCTAACCCAAGCTAGCAGGTAATTTTCATTTCTCAACTATGGGGTTGGGAAATGAAATGGTTGCGAAATAATTATTTAGTAAAAGTTGTTCGGCCAAATGAAACTTCTGCGAAAAGTTGGTTGGCAAGTGAAATTCGGCAATGCAATTTTCGGCGAAAAGGCAAGATACCGTTGGGTAAATTTCGTGAAGTGGAAATACTGATAATGAAGGTCATATGTTGAGTGTTGAGATCACAGTTTTGCAGTTTGTAAGCGTTTGTTTGGATGTACAATTGGACACCAAACAAACCAACCAATAAAAATAATAATGAATATGGTAACAGAGTTTGTACTTCTTACATGCCCAAAATTCTAAACAGCTTTCCCAAAGAAGTCATAGATAATATAGAAAAAACCGTAAGAATATTAAAAATATTGTTAAAAAAGCACTGATTAATAGCAATAGTAATATATAATGAACAGTATAATGTTATAATTAATAGTATTTTATATGAAGAGGGGTTGCAACCCCAACTTACAAGCGTAGTAATCAAATCTTAAATAAATGTAAAAGATTAATACTAATTATTGTGAATTTCTTTCTCACCCAATTTATAATAATAAACAGTAATTTTTTTTTTTGCATACAGACGAACTGAGTTACAATTTTAAACGAAAAAAGAAAATCGCTTAATTAAGTTCCGCTTTTTCAAGAGAAAGTGTCCGAGTTGCTGTAAAAAATACTGAATCACTATATACTGTGTGCCTATAATAGGAAACTCTTCAATTCCCTCGATTTCTCCAGGATCCCATCACCAGATCCAGACCAGATGGGACCAACTGTGGAGTATAGGTACTCTTCCAAACAAAAAAAAAAGTTTTCCGAATCGGTCCAGCCGTCTTCGAATAATCAGTTACTTCGAAGATACATAAAAATTAAATCAAAAAAGATCCCGACGAATTGAGAACCTCCTCCTTCGAAATCTTGAAGACGGTTGAAAATATAAACAAAAACAGAACTTCCTTAATAACCCTTATAATTTTTTCTTGCCTTTTGGCATTAAGTTCGCCGTTTGTACTCTTTTTATTGTGCAATAAAGTTTAAATAAATTAAATTAAATTAAAAACAGAACTTCAACCAACAAATTAATTTCCATTATTTTCTATGAACCGCAATTATAAAAAGCACTTTAAGAGTCGCCAGGATGCTCGCGTTTCCATACAAACGTAGTTTATAGCTCACCGAAGGAAGCCCACTAACTGCTCGATAGGAGAAATAATTCGTGTATAGCTGAATTTTGGTGAAGTTGTAGATAAAGGTGTCTTACACAACATACTAAAAGTACCCATGGATAGGGGTGCCGCTAACGGGGATAGGGGGGTGTAAAGGTCCCCTTTTTTGGCTTTTCGTAAATAGCTCAGTAGCGGTGGCTCATACGAAAAAATGTTCTTCTACTTAATTAATCCACAAATGATTTTGTACAAAAAAGGTTCTTTACACTTTTTTGCTGAGATCAATGTATAATGAGATTTCGAGGAAATACGATAATCACTTTTTGAAACTTTCGGAGCTATTATTTACGAAACTATTAGTATTGTCTAAAAATTGTTTTAAAAAACCCATATTTATATTAAAAGACCTATCCAACTACACCCCACACATTAGGGGTGGATTAAAAAACAGAATTTATCCCCCACTTCATGTGTTCGGGAGGTACCCTAAAAATATATCTTTTTTCAGATTTTGTTTTAAAACTTTGTCTGCGTGTTCAAAACACATACTCATACGAAGTTTAACTATTCTAGTACTAACCATCACTGCGCAAAGCCGTGAACGGACAGACTGGGACAAACGGACAGCGAAACTATAAGATTAGGAAGTTGATTGCAGGCGTCCATAGGCTATGGGAACTGCTTACCATCAGACGGGTCGTATGCTTGTTTGCCACCGTCGTGGCATAAAAAATAAAAAGTAAAAATATACCCTCTTCAACCTGCTCAGTGATGGTTAGTACTTGAATAGTTAAACTTCGTATGAGTATGTGTTTTGAACACGCAGACAAAGTTTTAAAACAAAATCTGAAAAATATTGTTTTTTGGGGTACCTCCCGAACACATGAAGTGGGAGGTAAATTCTTTTTTTCACTCCACCCCTAGTGTTTGGGGTGTCGTTAGATAGGTCTTTTAATATAAATATGGGTTTTCTAAAACAACTTTTAGACAAAACTAATAGTTTCGTAAAGAATAGCTCCGAAAGTTTCAAAAAATGATTATCGTATTACCTCGAAATCTCGTTATACATTGATCCCAGCAAAAAAGTGTAAAGAGCCTTTTTTGTACAAAATCATTTGTGGATTAATTAAGTAGAAGAACATTTTTTCGTATGAGCCACCGCTACTGAGTTATTTACGAAAAGCCAAAAAAGGGGACCTTTACACCCCCCTCTCCCCGTTAGCGGCACCCCTATCCATGGGTACTTTTGGTATGTTGTGTAAGACACCTTTGTCTACAACTATACCAAAATTCAGCTATACACGAATTATTTCCCCTAAGTTTTCCTTCGTTTGGAGGGCTATTAGCTCTCATTTTAAAACAACATGCTTTAGAACCACGAAATTTGGCATGGGCATTCTTATCTAGTAGTACAGATCTATATCGGTAATTCATTTTTGTTGCTAAAAATTGTAATACAAAGAAAATACAGCCGGATACAGATTTACATACAAAACTTATTTTTGCTATATTTTCTTTGTATTACAATTTTTTGCAACGAAAATGAATTACCGACATAGATCTGTACTGTTATAATGCCCATGCCAAATGTCGTGGTTCTAAAGCAAGTCGTTTTAAAATGAGAGCTGAACTACGTTTGTATGGGGACGCGAGTTCACGAGAGCGTCCTGGCGACTCTTAAGGCACTATTGGATTTCTTTTCAATTTATCTTACTTTGCCGTTTCTTAGGATCTTGGGAGACCATTTATCATAACTCGAAAGAGGAGGTAAGTGCAGATTGGAGAAATATTATACCTACAGTCGCGTAGGCATTAAAACGTGTTAGCGAGCTCATGGACTAGGTACATAATTTGACCCTCGCCATGTTGCGGAATTTCAGTGGTACTAATTTATTTTACTGGCAAGGAGTGCTTTTAGACAACAGACGTCAGTCATCGATCGTTACTAATAAACAAGAGGAAAATATTTCGCTATTATAAATGATCTTACTGTATTTATTTATATATCATTGATTTTTAACGGACACGCATGTATTTAAGTGTGGACCCCTCGGCGGGTAAAGACCTCCTCCAGGCATTTCCATTTATTTCTTTGAGCCGCTACTGTTGTCCAGTTTTTTCTGGCTGTCTCATCGTTCCATCTTCCTCTAGCAAAAAATCAAATCAAATACTTAAACATATCTCCTTCGGCTTTGGCATCACGCGCCTGATTTTTTTTCACATTTTGGTCGTTCCTAATAGTTGTAATAGGTAGTAAGTAGTTTCTCAACATTGACGTCTTCCAAAAATCATACATTTTCTCAATTGAGTGATTTACCTACCACTCGTAATGACAACTTTTTCAAATGGCTAGCACGACCTGGTTATCCTTTTTTCAGACGTATAAGTACCTGTAACAGAAAAAAAATTAAAGCCTTGGTTTATTTTGTACGATAATTAGAGTCTGGCGACGCTAACTTAGTACGGACATTGCATGTGAATAGTGTGGAACAGCCTGTAGTAACGTACTTTTTTTACAATGTGCTCACGAGTAGGGCTTATATTCGGATAATATAATCTATACATATAATAAACGCGTAAGGAGAAAAAAAATGTACATTGAAGATATTTGAGAAAATCTAATTTAGGGGGTCTTAGAAACGTTGACTGAATACATTTTAGTGATTTTTGGAATTTTTGTCTGTCTGTCTGTGAGTTTGTTCGCGATGTACGCCAAAACTACTGCACAGAATTTCATGAAATTTTGTATTATAGTAGTTTATACCCCGAGGTAACATATAGGGTAGTTTTAATTCCGCTTATTTAAAAACTTATATTCAAGCAAGTCTGTTTGAAAGAGAAGTGCCGTGGTTTATATGGAAGCTCATACATTCTACGACACTTCTCTTTTCGAACAAGTCAATTTCGTTGTGAATGTTGAAAGTAACCGGAAATATAATTGTCATCGAATAAAGGATGATGCACGGTGTTCCAGACCGTCTCCGACACGACAATTCCGAGACTTCGTTTTGTATAGAAAAGCGTCACATGATCCTAGGAGGTCACCTGTATGTGTAGTTAAGTGTCGGAAGTGTCGTGTCGGAGACGGTCCGGAACACCGTGCATAATTCTTAATATGTACCTTCAATTTGTGAGATATTTTATTCTATAAATTAAATTATCTACTTATCTGGTTCATTCCTAGCCCTGGGCAGCGGAGGCCTAGGCCACTTTTTTCTTTATATATGACATCTATATAAGATCATAAATGCATAATTTATCATTGTAGTGTGGCCACATAAAATAAACAATTTATTCTTCATTCTTGAACGTTGAGTTTTGTCCGGTCCCGTCCATGCTGCTGAAGAAATTCTCGCTACGATGTTCCGTGCGTGAGCCCTATGCTGTACCTACCTGGCATTAGGCACTCGCATACATTGACAAGACACTTAATGAATTAAGTTTTGTCCAGTCCCTTTCATGCTGCTGCTGAACCAGTTCTCGCTGCGACTTTCCGTGCCTGAGCCCTATACGAACTTAATTGGCATTTGGCCTTCCCATGGTGTACTGCCTTTTTGCCGAATAATGTTTCGTCAAACTTCATTTAGCAACCAACTTTTCATCGAAGTTTAATTTCGCAAACCAATCCTTGGCATAATTTTACTTCGTAATTTTTTTATTTCGCTAAATTTTTATATTGCAAAATTTTATTACGTCAAATTTTATATAGTAAATAATAATTAATAATAATTGTGTAGCAAATGATTTTCTAAGGCAAATAACATATTGTCAAAGTTTATGTGGTAAATAATTGTGTAGCAATTAGTGCTGTTAGAGATAGGTAGGTTAGGGTTTTTTATGACCCTATAAACAAAACTGCTCCCAGAGATAGGTAGGTTAGGGTTTTTTTTTTGATGACCCTAAAAACAAAACTGCTCCCAGAGATAGGTAGGTTAGGGTTATTTATATTGATGACCCTAAAAACAAAACTGCTCCCAGAGATAGGTAGGTTAGGGTTATTTTTTTTTTGATGACCCTAAAAACAAAACTGCTCCCAGACATAGGTAGGTTAGGGTTATTTTTTTTTTGATGACCCTAAAAACAAAACTGCTCCCAGAGATAGGTAGGTTAGGGTTATTTTTTTTGATGACCCTAAAAACAAAACTGCTCCCAGAGATAGGTAGGTTAGGGTTATTTTTTTTGATGACCCTAAAAACAAAACTGCTCCCAGAGATAGGTAGGTTAGGGTTATTTTTTTTATGACCCTATAAACAAAACTGCTCCCAGAGATAGGTAGGTTAGGGTTATTTTTTATGACCTTATAAACAAAACTGCTCCCAGAGATAGGTAGGTTAGGGTAACTTTTTTTGATGACCGTAAAAACATTACTGCTCCCAGAGATAGGTAGGTTAGGGTTATTTATATTGATGACCCTAAAAACAAAACTGCTCCCAGAGATAGGTAGGTTAGGGTTATTTTTTTTTTGATGACCCTAAAAACAAAACTGCTCCCAGACATAGGTAGGTTAGGGTTATTTTTTTTTTGATGACCCTAAAAACAAAACTGCTCCCAGAGATAGGTAGGTTAGGGTTATTTTTTTTGATGACCCTAAAAACAAAACTGCTCCCAGAGATAGGTAGGTTAGGGTTATTTTTTTTGATGACCCTAAAAACAAAACTGCTCCCAGAGATAGGTAGGTTAGGGTTATTTTTTTATGACCCTGTAATAGCTGCGGGTGTGCTATTATGGTAATCTAAATTATAAAAAAAATTGGGGAATTAAGTTCCCGTAAACCTCCAAGGTGAGTTACAACTCCCAATTTGTACCTACTGCAGAAAAACAATTCAACACAAAATATGCAAAATGCTCACGGCTAACTAAGGGTCTAAGTAGGGTCGCGGTTCAGGCCACTATGGAGCGAGAGTACTGACCAAAATTTAAATTAGGACGCCATGACCAGAATCTCGACAAACGTATGACGTTTCCAAATAAAAGACAATATATTTACAAATTCACACCTTTAATTTATTCTTTAAGTAATTGCCCTTAATACTTTATAGTAATCGCTACTATGGATCTACCCAGTGATGCATCACGGTGATTACATATGTCTTGGGAACGCTCAAGTACCACAGTATATTATAATAGTTTACAATCTACATGCAGCTCCAACTTAGGCTGCATTACAACATCACTATATCAAATCTCAACGTTGATTGCCTTTTTGGTTTTATACCACGTTTAAATATAACCTATAATTGAGATTACAAGATACACCAAGTTTTTAAATGTTCAATTACTCTCTTATCACTCAACACTGATTACTAAATTAAAGTAAAAGTTTAACTCACAGTCTTTTGGTTAGAAATTACCCCGAGTTAGGGTTTTACCGAGCAACGGGTTCACCAGATGAGTAGGACTTCCCAGGAAAGGTGCGTCACCGACCCCGGAGAGTAGTCTGTCCCGCGGACATCACACAGGATCAGAGGCTTAGAGATGTCTGCGCGAAACAGGGACCTTCGCCCGAACTAAGGAATCTTCGACCGAAGTAAGGCCTCTTCACCCGTAATAAGGACTCTTCGCCCGAAGTAAGGAATCTTCGACCGAACTAAGGCCTCTTCACCCATAATAAGGACCCTACAAAATAATGTTCTAGGTTATAGGTTACTAATATTTCAAAAATGGCCTAAATTGTAATTTTAACATGGGCCAAGTGGTGAGAATTACAAATCTCAACTTACTTACCGGGTTTTAAACCGGGTCCTTTTCAGCTTGTAACATTTATGGCGACATATGGGCCACGTGCCTCGACACAGCAGAGTTTGCTTGGTGCAAGGAAACAGCTAGAAAACCACATACAAAACAGCATTAGCTAAATGAAAACAATACTAAATACTTCGTTTTACAATTCGTACAATATTACCGTGTGAAACTTACCAAATTATTTAATCAAGAAAGGAAAAATCGAACGCCATTCCGGCGATCCGTGCGACACGAATTACCCCGACATTATTATGATTACGCTGTAACAAATAAAATACTGATCACAACGTTGTACGTTAGGATAATATAGGAATTACCAATCCTCAGTTAAACTACATACCGGAGCAAAATTATATGTCGACGCACGCAAGATTCGTGCCAGTCGATGAAATGAATAGTCGACAAATGAACCACAGACAAAGAAAGTCTGGACCTTCGTTTTTCTGACAGCGAGTGACCGAGTCAAATTCTCTGAACATTGTTAATCATAGAAAATAAAAAGAATAGTTTATTTCGACACCTAAAAATATGCCTATTATTTATAACTAGGAATTATAAAAACACAGAAAAACTTCCATGAAAAATCCAAGAATACAAAACACGTTCGATCACGCTGGTGCATAGACAACAAACCAATTGACACTGACAGATGTCTTTATACCAAGTTCTCGTCGTCAACAAATCGTTCGGCTTCGCTTATTTATCTAGGAATCCATGTTATTTTAGCCTCGTAGACCAAAGTTATAACTATATTTCAATTGTGAATATGTGTATCATGAGACAAACAAAGTCTCCACGCCATAATTCAACGCTTCAACGAGAAATGTGCGCATACGATGCGATTGTTGGAATGCTTAGGATGACCTTTACTTTCGGTGAGTATTATCCTTTAAATACAGCCACAACTGTATCGGTGAGGTTTCACAACAATACCACAGGTTTATATCTCGAATTACTTACCATTACCACTACGCTAAACGACTAATTACCTATCCTATACGTACTAAACAAAACTCTCGACATCTATCCTACCAAATATTATATTACGGCTTCCAGCTCTGGGTTTAACACTCTAAAGTGTTACAGTTCATCTTTAGTTGGGTTAAAAAAAATTTTTAAAAAAATTTTTTTTTTTCTTATATATATATAAGCACTATGCCTAACACCAAGTTCGTACCTTAATCTACAAAACTTACCTAGCAAAACTTCAGAAAATCTGTAAAGACAACAAGACTTACCTCTAACCTTATACTTATGATTTGGTGAATGGCCAATTCAACCAAGGAAACCTTACGACTATTTTTGGTTCGAACCTTCCTAATCCTAATGCGCGCTTACCTAAATCAAACAAAAAATAAATGTCAAAGACGGCAACAACACCAAACTTTCCCTTTATTAAAGCAATTGCCTATCACCGACAAAAGTGGAATTAAGTAAAGAGCTGTAGTCTTAGCTATTACACAATTCCTTATACATGAACTACAGTTCTGTCATAGTAAAGGGAACAATGGGAAACGCAGTTCATTTTTATAGATTTCTATGGCATCATAGATTATCATTTATTATAAATAAGATTATTTTCAGCTTTTATCTCTTTATAAGGACATAATAAAATCGATATTGGTCCGTATGCATCCGGTACCAAGTTTAGAATTCAATACCAAGCCCTTTATCCCATCTGAGGAAATCATCCTGCGAGAAGTGTCATTCCGTTCAGTGGGTACGTTCAAGTTTCAGTATATCATAGAATAATTAAAGTTTTAGGAATTGAACCCAGAGTTGTAAAGACGAGTACCGCTAAGAGGACGGCTCGGCTTCACCAGGTCGTACAATATCCTTTATATGAAAGTTACCTAGAAGTTTACCTTCTAGAGATTTTAATGAGTATACGAGAGGACTCAGTTTTTTATGAATGACACATTTGTTGTACCGGGGAGCTAATTTAGCAGAGAAATGTTTTGCTGCATTTGACAATGGGAAACATTTTTTATATACGATTTGCCCTTCCTCCAATTCTACGTGGCGCTTCCTCATGTTGTAATACTTCGCATTACGTTCATGGGAGGCAGTTAACGAGTTGCGCACCTTTTGAAATATCGTTTTGAGCTCTTTAAGTTTCTCAGAAAAACTACCACTTGTATTCAGCTCGAGTGCGTTTTGATCGAGAGGACCTTCGCTATTATAAAGAGTGCCATCTAGAATCATTTGACGACCATGTGTTAGAAAATATGGTGTGTTTTTGGTAACTTCGTGACGAGCTGTATTAATTGCACACTGTATTTCCGATACGTTCTTATCCCAGTTACGGTGATCAGAGCGTACGTACGAGGCAATGGTTCTTACTAATTCACGGTTCACTCGTTCCGTTTGGTTCGTCTGAGGATGATATCTAGGGTTATAGAAAATATGAGGAACTTCATATTTTGACATTAAGTCTCGAAAATCTTTCGAAGTAAATTGGACACCATTGTCGCAGAATATATATTTAGGAACCCCATGTACAAGGAATATCCCCTTTTCCATGCACTTAACTATAGCCTTTGCAGTTACGGAGCGCAGTGGGAACAAAGTCACATACTTACTGAAATAATCAGCACAAACGAAAAGATACTGATTCCTCAGATAAGATGGAGGAAAGGGTCCAAGAATGTCACAAGAAATTGCTTCGCCTGGTGACGATATGCGTCGGGGGTTACCCATGAGACCAGGACGAGCTAAGTTAACCGGTTTATAAGTTTTACAAATTTCACATAAATCGACGTATTCTTTCACGTCTTGGAATAAAGTAGGCCAATAATAAATATCGGCTATTTTGGAATGAGTTTTAGCCACCCCAAAATGACCGGCAGTTGGATCATCATGATACTTATTTAAGATTTCTTTTCGCTGCTCATAAGGGAGTACCAGCTTCCAGTCAAATTGAGCTGTCAGACGATACTTATTCTTTGAGTAACGGAAGAGTTTATCATGTTCAATTTTAAAGTTAGGAAAGAGAGAAGGTTTTTCAGACACCTTTTTGTATAAATCGAGGTACCAAGGATCTTGGATAGTAACTGAATCTATAGCACTGACCTGTATACGAGAGAGACAGTCAGGTATGACGTGTTCTTTGCCCTTCCGATGGATTATTTCAAAATTAAATTGGCTTAACCGACATGCCCATCGATTTAATCGTCCTGTAGGATTTTTTAAGTTTTGGAACCATTTTAACGACGCATGATCAGTGACAATATAACATTTTCTACCTTCTACATATGCACGATACTGCTCGAGACCATAAATTACGGCTAAGAGTTCGCGCTCGGTAGCCGAATAGTTCGTCTCTGGTTGGTTAAGTGTGCGACTGCAGTACGCAATAGGATGATCTACACCGTTATACGATTGAGTCAAGACAGCGCCTACCGCGTATGAAGATGCATCAGTATGAATGTAGAAGCTTTCTTCGAAGTTAGGGCATTTAAGAATCGGAGAAGACACCAAAGCAGATTTAAGTGTGTTAAAAGAATCGTTAACTTCATCAGTCCATTCAAATTTTACTTTCTTACTCGTTAAGCGGGATAAGGGACGAGCTATCTTTGCAAAATTATTAATAAAACGACGGTACCAACCGCACATTCCCAGGAAACGTTTAATACCTTTGGCATCTTCGGGCATGGGGAAATTTAATATTACATCAATTTTAGAAGGATCGGTTCGCAGACCGTATCTATCAACTAAGTATCCAAGATATTTCAGTTCACTCCTACAGAAGGAAGACTTTTTCATATTAATAGTTAAATTGGCTGATTTTAATTTTTCAAAAACGGCCTTAAGCAATCTTATATGTTCATCAAAATCGGAGGTACAAATAATAATGTCATCAATATAACAGAAAACTTTGTGATCGAAATGAGAAGTAAAGAGATTATCCATGAGACGTTGCATGGTCGCACTAGCGCCTACCAACCCAAAACACATTCTATTATAGTGGAATAATCCTTTTCCTGGCACAGTAAAACTAGTTTTCTCCTTGGAGTCTTCACTAAGAGGTATCTGATGATATGCCGCACTTAAATCAAGCGAGGTCAGAAATTTCGCGTCGCGTAAATTATCTAAAATATACTGAACGTGAGGTACGGGATACGCATCAGATTTTGAAACTGCATTTACTTTCCTACTATCCAAACAAAGTCTTAAATCTCCGTTAGGCTTTTCTACCATAACGACTGGAGAATTCCAGGGAGAGTGAGAGGGTTCAACAATTCCCTCGTTAAGCATACGATCAACTTCTTTTATTAACGCAGCCTGTTTAACAGGACTAAGGCGATAGTATTTTTGTTTTATCGGAGGAGTATCACCTGTATTTATGACGTGCTCGATTAGATGAGTCTTTCCCAAACCAACCTTATCCGTATCAATTTGATCATACAGTAATTTAGTATCCTCAAGCAGGGATTTTTGTTTCAATGACAACGACTCAAAAGTAGTGAGTCCTGTCTCCGACGGTAGAACGTCGAGACTAGCGATATAATGAGAGTCATTCTTTTCTACGTCCGTAATGAGGCCTGGAGCTAATCCGAAGGCTCTCCAAAAGTTTAATCCAAGTATCATCGGAGTAGCGATCTCCGGTTGAATATTAAAAGTTATAAGTTTGACTTGACCTTTATAATTTACTGGTAACACCATATATTCGGAAGCTACGATACGATGATCGTCAGCAACGTTTACCATCACCGGCTTCACATGTTTCTGAATAGGTATCCCACCTGTGGTGAATACTACATGACTGCCGTGGCCCAGAAAACTAACACTGGCTCCACAATCTAACAACGCCTTAAAATTCAAATTGAGAATGTTTAATTGGGCATAAACTCTATTATCACCCTTAGGAGGATTAAAGAAGATGGTCTTTTCTGCACTACAGAGAGCAGAAGACCGACATTTGTTATTATCAGAAAAGACCCTATTTAGTTTTTTGAATTGGAGTTACATTTACCACATTCCGGAGTTTTCACCCCTTTTTCTCCACACTTGAAGCAAACGATATCTCTAGAGCTCCTACACTCTTTAGTATTGTGGTTGGATCTACCACATCGGAAACATTTTAGTTGAGAAGAGCTTTGTGCTGCCGCAGCAACAAAGTTTCTAGAAGAATTCGACAAACGAGGAGGATACGACTTCCTCCGAGCTTCAAAGTTCTTCGGCGGATGCTCAGATGAAGAATCATTCGACCTATTCGATAGAACTGGTTCTCGAAACTGCTTCGCCTTAACTTGCGCCAATTCAATGCGCTTACACAATGACTTCAGTTGCTCGATCGATTCAATGTCCTGTAATGCTAAATCCTTGGAATACTCTGGCCTAATATTTCTCATCATGGTATCCAGTTTTTCTCGTTCAGGAACCTCCTTCGTAAGACGCTCGTACATTCCTAGAATGGTCGATACGAAATAGACAATAGTCTCAGACTTCGCTTGAGTCCTAGCCCGTATTTCTTGTAGTAACTGATGATCTAAATCAGGTATATCGAATTCATCTTGTAAAGCAGCGGTGACTTCTTTATAAGTAGTGAGTTTCGTACGTTGAGACCGGAACCACGACAACGCCGGACCTTCCAGAATCTCAGGAAATCCTCGGTAAATTCTGTTCTTGGAAATTCCTCTGGCCTCTCGCAGCTCCTCGAGACGAGAAAGAAACGTACGAACGCATGTGTCACCTTTAAACTTCAAGTTGAGTGAATTAATATTAAACGTCTTATCCGTTTTGTATATAATCTCCCTAACAATGCGAGATTCGTTAGGCGATTGGAAATCATCATCCGACCCAGACGACGCAGATGAGCCTTGATCACCTAACCGATCCAATAAAGAAGAGATGGACTCCTTCAACAGGAGTACCGCTTCGGTCTCCGGTGATAACCGAGAAACACGACACAAAAGATATTTACAACGCGAGGATAGCCTGTCAATCGCCGCCGCCGACAAATCTCTTTTCGCTTCTAGCTCTATCTCTTCTACCTTATGCTGACAGAGTTCCAATTCGGAAGCTTCGTTGCTCATGACCAAGTCCTGGAACTTAAGACTACCCTTTTTCGCTAAAACTTCAGTTTGCTTTACAGCTTGACATAAACTAGATCGACGTGATATGGGGTTAACCGGAAGTTTTCGAATCGCCAACTCATGTGCCAATTCGTCTTTATGTAAGTGGGTAATTTTACACCCTGCCTCTATAAAATCCATTTTTAAGATTAATATGTACTATCAGAAGTAGGTCAATTTTAGTTAAAGAGTTGTAGTTACAGGTGAGTTAAAATTTTATCAGATTTTAACTTCGTTTAAATTCTTTTAAAATAGCTAAATAGTTAGCATAAGAAGTGTAGTTTCATTTATAAGTTGGTTAAATTTATAAGTTTAACCTTGTGTTAAAACAACAACTTGTAATCTCCATTTACATAGAATAACCTTAATACTAAAATAACGCTAAAAAGTTTTACTTGGAAATGTCATACTCCATAGGCCAAACGTTGGGCACGCCACTGTAATAGCTGCGGGTGTGCTATTATGGTAATCTAAATTATAAAAAAAATTGGGGAATTAAGTTCCCGTAAACCTCCAAGGTGAGTTACAACTCCCAATTTGTACCTACTGCAGAAAAACAATTCAACACAAAATATGCAAAATGCTCACGGCTAACTAAGGGTCTAAGTAGGGTCGCGGTTCAGGCCACTATGGAGCGAGAGTACTGACCAAAATTTAAATTAGGACGCCATGACCAGAATCTCGACAAACGTATGACGTTTCCAAATAAAAGACAATATATTTACAAATTCACACCTTTAATTTATTCTTTAAGTAATTGCCCTTAATACTTTATAGTAATCGCTACTATGGATCTACCCAGTGATGCATCACGGTGATTACATATGTCTTGGGAACGCTCAAGTACCACAGTATATTATAATAGTTTACAATCTACATGCAGCTCCAACTTAGGCTGCATTACAACATCACTATATCAAATCTCAACGTTGATTGCCTTTTTGGTTTTATACCACGTTTAAATATAACCTATAATTGAGATTACAAGATACACCAAGTTTTTAAATGTTCAATTACTCTCTTATCACTCAACACTGATTACTAAATTAAAGTAAAAGTTTAACTCACAGTCTTTTGGTTAGAAATTACCCCGAGTTAGGGTTTTACCGAGCAACGGGTTCACCAGATGAGTAGGACTTCCCAGGAAAGGTGCGTCACCGACCCCGGAGAGTAGTCTGTCCCGCGGACATCACACAGGATCAGAGGCTTAGAGATGTCTGCGCGAAACAGGGACCTTCGCCCGAACTAAGGAATCTTCGACCGAAGTAAGGCCTCTTCACCCGTAATAAGGACTCTTCGCCCGAAGTAAGGAATCTTCGACCGAACTAAGGCCTCTTCACCCATAATAAGGACCCTACAAAATAATGTTCTAGGTTATAGGTTACTAATATTTCAAAAATGGCCTAAATTGTAATTTTAACATGGGCCAAGTGGTGAGAATTACAAATCTCAACTTACTTACCGGGTTTTAAACCGGGTCCTTTTCAGCTTGTAACATTTATGGCGACATATGGGCCACGTGCCTCGACACAGCAGAGTTTGCTTGGTGCAAGGAAACAGCTAGAAAACCACATACAAAACAGCATTAGCTAAATGAAAACAATACTAAATACTTCGTTTTACAATTCGTACAATATTACCGTGTGAAACTTACCAAATTATTTAATCAAGAAAGGAAAAATCGAACGCCATTCCGGCGATCCGTGCGACACGAATTACCCCGACATTATTATGATTACGCTGTAACAAATAAAATACTGATCACAACGTTGTACGTTAGGATAATATAGGAATTACCAATCCTCAGTTAAACTACATACCGGAGCAAAATTATATGTCGACGCACGCAAGATTCGTGCCAGTCGATGAAATGAATAGTCGACAAATGAACCACAGACAAAGAAAGTCTGGACCTTCGTTTTTCTGACAGCGAGTGACCGAGTCAAATTCTCTGAACATTGTTAATCATAGAAAATAAAAAGAATAGTTTATTTCGACACCTAAAAATATGCCTATTATTTATAACTAGGAATTATAAAAACACAGAAAAACTTCCATGAAAAATCCAAGAATACAAAACACGTTCGATCACGCTGGTGCATAGACAACAAACCAATTGACACTGACAGATGTCTTTATACCAAGTTCTCGTCGTCAACAAATCGTTCGGCTTCGCTTATTTATCTAGGAATCCATGTTATTTTAGCCTCGTAGACCAAAGTTATAACTATATTTCAATTGTGAATATGTGTATCATGAGACAAACAAAGTCTCCACGCCATAATTCAACGCTTCAACGAGAAATGTGCGCATACGATGCGATTGTTGGAATGCTTAGGATGACCTTTACTTTCGGTGAGTATTATCCTTTAAATACAGCCACAACTGTATCGGTGAGGTTTCACAACAATACCACAGGTTTATATCTCGAATTACTTACCATTACCACTACGCTAAACGACTAATTACCTATCCTATACGTACTAAACAAAACTCTCGACATCTATCCTACCAAATATTATATTACGGCTTCCAGCTCTGGGTTTAACACTCTAAAGTGTTACAACCCTATAAACAAAACTGCTCCCAGAGATGTAGGTTAGGGTTATTTTTTATGACCTTATAAACAAAACTGCTCCCAGAGATAGGTAGGTTAGGGTTATTTTTTTGATGACCCTAAAAACAAAACTGCTCCCAGAGATAGGTAGGTTAGGGTTATTTTTTTGATGACCCTAAAAACAAAACTGCTCCCAGAGATAGGTAGGTTAGGGTTATTTTTTATGGCCCTAAAAACGAAGCGACTCCCAGAAATAGGTCGGTTAGGGTTATTTTTTTATGACCCTAAAAACAGATGGAGCATGCTTATTTTGGCATGTTTTATTGGATACATTAATAAAAATTAAAAGGAGATTTTTATCCGTAGATAATTTGGCCGAGATGAAAATAATGTATGCCAATCAATATGTTTGACGAAAACATAATTGACATCTTTAAAAATCCGAAATGATATCAGTGCGAAACGTTGAGTTGGGAAAAAATAATTTGACCAAATAAAAATATGGGATACGTAGTTCGGGGAGTTAAGAATTTGCTAAATAATTTTCGTCGAAATATTAGTAAACCCTTTCCATACATTATATTACCAATACACTTGAGTTTATATCCGGCTCTGTCATGCTGCTGCTGAAAAAAATCCCGCTACGACGTTCCGTGCATGGACACTATAATGCGGTGCTTGATGGCATTTGGCCTTCTCATACATTCCCTTACATAATTAGTCAATGTTAATCTGCGTCCGTAGGAAATACCTTAGACAACCCTACACGTGATCCCTGGACGGTGCTAAAAGAGTAACAAACTTGGCAGCTGCACTGTCCCATCTGGACCTCGCAGCACTCATTGGATTTTATTCATCATCTGCTTTTCTACTACTACTATCCGAGAGCAGAAATACCTATCTATATCCAGTGACATGTAGCCATACGATAAATAAATAATTAGCAACAAAAATGTGCTATTTATCGTGTAGAAAGAAAGCATAAGTTTAAGAGTATTGGGCTGGAAATAGTGATATTACCAAACCGCCTAAACACACGCGGGCGAAGCCGCGGGCACAGCTAGTATATTATAACGGGCGGATATTCAAACAGGCGACACCGAATGCCCAGCTAGACGAATGGCTGAAAAAAGGTTTTTAAACTCCATAGACTATGAGGGCACCTAGGAGCGATTCCTTCTCATATATTTTGTAGCACTTATTGTTTTCATCAGATTAGCTATGATAATACCATATTCTCTGACCTACTAACCCTCTATCATAAATCACGTAATACATACACACGTACATTTTTGTCGATCAATTAAATATAAACAAACTTCGGCCCCGTTTATGATTTCTGCTGATGCGGTAAATAGCTTGATGTACTGGATTATAAATCTCTAACAAGCAAAATTATTTAACACATACTAATAGCCTTAAAATGATTACCTACTGTATACTTTGATATTTAAAACTTAAGAACCTATTTTTTTTTTGTTAAGGTGATAAGACTTTCATTGTGTACTACTTATAGTGTATAGTTAAGTGAATAATTGGATGCTGATAAGCAATAATGTGTTAACCCGCATGCGCATCATTTCGAGAAAATGGCACCTAAATATTTTTTCGTGGTTTCTGACGATTTGTTCTAAAATTTTTCGATTTTGTTATAAATTTAATGTTTTACAGGTTAAATATGAGTAATTTTATTGATTTATGACTATAACTTTAGTAATGAACTTGAATTTAACGCAATAATCCACTTTTTGTTTATTGCGAATTGTATTAAGTCGTTAATTCTTCTCAAAAACATGTCATGATACTTAACATAGTGTTGCGAAATGTATAAAACTGACATTATACTCTTAATAAATATGTTATAGCTCATAACATTTTTTTGGTAAATGTTCAACTGATATATGAATCGTATTAAACAAGAGTTAAGTGACATAATATAATAATTAAAGAGGACAAAAACGACAATGGCGTTAAATGGTAGTTTATGTGACTAGTACATAACAAAGGGTATTAAAGTACGAGAGTGGTTTTGGTGAAATGAAGTGAGTTTCATGATATTATTATGAATGACACGAGTTTTATTTTAATTTCTAAGTATGCACTACCTTATCGCTTTATCTAAAGACATAAAAAATCCTCAATGTCGTGTTCGGAAACCATAAAAATTACCGCCATTGCACGGCCATGGCTGAATTTTGGCGGCGGGCATGGGAAGAGGACGTCCTCCTCTCCGACTACACCATAATTCATGACCAACTGTATTGATTTTGAATGTAATTAAAGCATCGGTCATCGATACTGTAAAGTAAACTTTACGATGTACCACAGATACAGGTTTATATAGGCTTAATATAGGCCTAATGGCCTAAGCTAATGCTTAGTTTCTGAACATATTATAGGAATTTTATGATATGGATGGCCCTTCTTCTTAGTCGTGTACTCTTTGCAGTGTCGTGGTTAATTAGCAGTATCAGATACAGATGTTGCTCGTTGTACAATTCTTCGCCAATCTAGCCGGTTTGATGTCAATCTAACAAATTTGTTCAAGGGTCCTTCCATAGCGGATTTGATCTGGTCAGTCCATCGCATCGGTCCTCTGACGTGGTCTTTCTCCGTTTGCTGTACCCTGTACCATCAGACGGTCTATACAATCATTCTTTTGCCTCGAGACGTGGCCGAAAAATCTGAATATGCGGTTGTTTAGATAGGCCAACGCCTATAAAGCAACCTTGATGCGGAGTTCTTTGAGGATGGAGACATTAGTCCGAAAGTCGGTCCACAATATCCCCATCATTTTCCTCCAGCACCACATAAGGCGTCTATCTTTGCTCTTTCTGTCTTCCGAAAAGTCCAAGCCTCTGCAGCATATAAGAATATGGGAAAAATGAGGGCCCGAACAAGCCGAACCTTCGTGGTGTTTGTAACGTTCCAGTTCTTCCATATTCTTTTTAACTTTTCCATTGCGGTTCTAGCCATATGCCTTTTTATTTCACCTTCCATCTTCCAAGATAGCTCTAGGATTGTACCACGTCACAGTTCGCAATCTTGGTTATTTTGGGCGAGTCCTTGTCAACGCGGTCAATTACCATTATTTTCGTCTTTTTTTGGTTAATCTTTAGTCCAAACTCCAGGCTCACGAGTTCCATCCTGATAAGTAATTCTTCCAAAAATGCGAATTTTTCTGATTTGATATTGTTAATTGATAATGATATTTCAAAGCTCGTAGGAATATGAAACAAGGAATGTGTCATGCCTAAATCGAAGTTAAGAGTTCGTATTTACTGTTAGATCTGTTTTACCACTAGCTAAGTTCTTGTTCATCTGGCATATGGCAACAGCCTTAATTAAGATGTGCGATCTAAAATGCTCGTCATTTCGAGTATAGAACATAGAGACTCCCTTTGAATTTGTTTTATATATAGCTTCTTTGCGGTATTACTTCAATGACAGATCCTTGCAAAATCGCACTAGCAGCTCGCAGCTTCGTCTGAACCAGCACTTCAATACTTTTCAAATTCCTTCTGTCGTTTCGTTTCTCACTGGTCTCTTTCATCGTCTTTTTGGTCGTCCAGTTTGTGTTACATAAAGTAATCTTTTCATTATTTTCGGGAAAATAATCAGGATTCAGGATCTGCAGTACTTACTATCGACTAGATAATCAAGAGCGTCGTTTAATGCGTAAGATTATTATTTACAACTAAAATATACCTAGGCACTTAATACCAATTGTACCAGTTAAGACCGTTGAGTGGAAAATATATGAACATAAACCAAACAAAGTATAAAAAACTAATTGATAATGTATTTCAATAACATTCAAACCTAAAAACATAATTTAGTAATATAATGTTATGGTTATTAAACCACTTAATAACAATTTATGGTCTTTATATAGTTTAACAATAATGAGTCAAGTCTTATAAAATGGATGAAAATATAAGACAACAAGTAAACTTAGTTTACCAATAACCGATCAAGCCTCTTAATGCATGAGTACTATATTATTTTCGTTTCGCAATATTAAGTCAAGTGCATGAAGTTATTTTTAATCAGTATAATTATAAAAGTAACATGAAAAACGGAATGTACACAAACGTATATTATTCATAATGGTTGTCTTAATTCATTTCTAAAAAAAAATACATTTTACGGTTTCATTTGTATATTTTTCGGCCATCTAAACTCAAAAACACATTTCCTTAAATTTTGTTTGATAACTCTTTATAAATACTGTATGTCGGTGTTTATCTAATCAAAACTGAATCGAAGAACACGTTTATGCACAAAATGTACTTAAATTTCCGAAATACACACTATTTTTTGTAACATTTACTTTCACAGCACTTTTGCAAAATTTGCACTAGCGGAATGGGAATCTCGCAAAAATGAGTTAACCCCACATAACACATTATTGACATTATAGTATACACGCTGTCTATTTGTGTAATGAGTCAAGATACTAAACGCATTATTGCAAAATAGGCAACGCGTGTTAAAGGAAATGTGTTAACCATTTTTCCTAATTTTCATACGTTTGGAAATTTCAAATCACTTAGGCCATTTTTGCAAAAGAATGGGAAGTGAATAAGCTACAAAATGACACTAAAATCTCTATTTTCGTATTTTTGTGGGTTAACACATTATTGCTTATCAGCATCCAATTAAAAGTTAATTAATTAATTTTGTCCTTCGCTGCCTGAAACACAGGGAACCCTAGTTCAGGCATTTGTAAACTACCTGTCGTTAAAAAATCTTAGCCTGTAAGAGCAACCACTGTACTATACTTTTCTCAATAAATTATTTGTTTGTATTTGTATTTGTAATATGGCTGGTGTCCGAATAATTCCATACAAACTACTATTCAAAAAATTCGGATTGCAAGCCCTACTCACGAGGAACCTACCAGATTTTAACCACACGTTTTTAAGGCCGAAAGCAGGACAAAAAATTATATGGCTTTAGGTCATTTTCACCAAAAATGTTAATTTTAGATTTTTTCAATATTTTTTTAAATAACAATAGTACATTGTTGTAGAGGCTGGAAAGTAAGCTATAGGTGGATCGAGTTAGTTCGAGGGCCGACCCGCCAGGGGAGGCCCTCGAAGATACGAGTCCACCTATAGCGCTTTCGGCCGAGACATTACATAGTGCTTTTCACGACTACTGTGAGGAAATAAAATAAAAAATTAATTGGCATATACAAACACTTTAATAGTTACTATTTATAGGTATATTGACGGTTCATATGCTTTTCACAAGCACGATAAAGTAAACGAGCATGTAACTTTCTGCAAATAAATGCTTCTTTTCGCCATCCTTCCATAATATGAATTGTTCGTCGGATATTATATTGTATACAAAATATCACTGTTCATGGGCCTTCTTATTTAGGACGCGATTTCACTGGTAACAAATTTCTACGCCTGTGCAGTTTCTTGAATTTCGGTGGGCGCCAGCGTATTAATAACATTTTCTACACTTATTGAACTAATTTTTACTGCATAAATACAACTTTCTTGTTTTTCAGTCAAACATTATCCAATTCAATATGTATTTTTCTCGCTTCACCTTAATTACTTTTTTTTTCACTTTTAAGAAGCGTTTTACGATGTTTGCTTAAATCCGACTCAAACGGCTATTAGAGTTGGCGTGTTTCAATATACTTATCTTTAATATCATCAAAATGTCTCGCTTAGTTCCTAGTTTGGGAGGGATTGACAGGTATTTGTAACCATCTGATTTCCTATACCTAAAGATATATTAAGTTTATGTACAGTCGCCATTAAATATATCGGAGCGGCCAGGGTACTCAAAAATATCTGAACATGCACTTTATCGCCTTGGCCATAGGGGCGTTGTTCAGATATGTTTGTGATCACCTTCGCCGCTCCGATATATTTGATGGCGACTGTACAGTCAGCAGAAGTAGCTAAGCAGGTGAGGTGTTCAAAATGAGCTTGTCACCACTTTATTGTTAAGAGAATAAGAGCGCGACAGTGTTATTTAATACCCCACCGCTTAGCTACTTCTGCTGCTGACTGTACTTATATAACTTTTTTTTTGTTAGCCTATTTAGTGTCCCACTGCTGGGCAAAGGCCTCTCCTCTTTTTCCCCATGCGACCCTGTTGGTTGACATTTTCGACCACTCTTTACAGTACGCGTCCAAGTCATCTCGCCATCTCTTTTTTGGTTTGCCTCTGCCCCGGTAGCCGTCCTGTGGGAGCCATGACACTTTTAAAATGTTTAAATATCATAAGAAAAAAATTATACGATTTTGAAAAACCACGTGAATGTGGTTTTTCAAAAGCCTATAATTTAATTCTTATGATTAATGATTAAACTCAAAATAAATGAGTATGTCCTTCATTCTCAGATCGTGTATTTCAGTCAACGTCAAAGATTCTATGTGAAATGTTTTTGCTGAGGCAGCTATTAGGCATAATGATGACGGCTCACTGCCATTCACTACTTCATTCAATAGAGCTGATACGTATATATGACGTTCTTATTATAGCATCTAGTAGGTACCTACCTACATGTGTAATATAAGTGCATTGTTTGCTGACTATTATACTTTTTATTCTAATTTTGTACCTATAATATGTGTACATACATATTGTGTACCTGTATCTATTATTTTATTTGTGTATGTATAAATAAGCTGTCAATGCTGTTATTATTATTTAGTTATAGTTAACTGGCTTTTCCCCGTGTTGTATACGTGATAAAATAATTATTTTCCCACAAATCAACTCACAGGGTAAAAAGGGACGATTTACGATTAGAAGCAATTTACTATGGGAGTGTGATAATTGAGGCATCTAGCTATTGAATTTATTTATACGTTTTGAAAAATAAACTATAAAGTAGATACTTATTCTATGTAGACAATATCGGGGGCAGAAGTGAGTTTCAAATAAAACACAATTATAGATAGGGGTACACATAATATTTCAACATAAGCAGACATGTATACACAATGGGGATGTTAATAGTTGTAAAATTTTGTAAAAAATGAACAATTTTTATTGATAAATAAAATTTCTCACAATGATGACACATAAATGCTTTCATAGTCTAATAGTCAAGTTTTTAAAGATATCCCCAAAATGTGCATTTTGGTACATTACAAAAGTGAAGAGCTTCTTCATCTTCTTTCATAACAACGCACCATGGCTCTGACTCGCGACCTCCAGGATTTCTGCAGTAATTTTTCTGTCTTGTCAAATGTGGATAGTCAGATATGCTTACGCTCCTTTGCTCCGTCCACTTTAGGCATGTATAACCAAACATACTAGTATATGTTCTCCCTAGATATTCAGGGCTGCTTCCATCACCATAATAGCAGCTAGCATTTGATGGTAGATCAGGGAGATCCAGGACAAGACAATCGTGTACGTCCTCTGGTAAACGCTGGCAGTTTAGCAAAATTTGCCGGGTGAAAGGGTGTATTTTCATGATAGCAAACTCACTTTTGCATATTCCCTTCTCAAGTACTTCACAATCATCCTTACAAATGCGTGACATTGTCTTTATTTTAACTTCACTAGGTAAATCTCCAAAGGTCGTGCTATAAATAATATCAGAGTCTGTGACTATTCCATTCGATTCTTCATTTTTTGTGTCAAAGAAGTCCTCGTAACTTTCGTAAGTTACTAATTCATCTTTGCAGATAGGAAACATTGAGTAGCATAAATAACGCTGAATATATTTCTTGCAAATCCAATTAAAGTCATTTGTTTTATCAATAAAGTTTAAGGTTTTTATTAGCTTGATTTCTTGAGTAGTAAGGGTAGTGTAAAGTGGGATGTATACAAATTGGCCGTGAAGGTATTCCTTGCAAGCATTTCCTGAATATTGTTGACATGGTCTTTTTGATAAATCCTTTGCAGTTAGTGTCTCTTCAGTTTGTAAATATGTTTCTTGGGTTCTTTCATTTATTCCGTAGTTATGTATTAACAAGTCATCGGAATGAAAAATATCATCAATCGTATTTGCGTTCATAAAATCGTTCCCATACGAAAATTTTGAAGCTTTATAAGCAGTTTCAATATTATTATGTTTTACAATTAAGCTTGAGCTAATATTTCTCACCTGTCTTTTTAAGTATTTTTTGTCCTTAATCGAAGCTATTTTAATGTTTTTCATAAGGCTATGCATAATATAGTCCATCGGAAGATTCTTTACGGTCGTTTTCACGTTTTCTTTAGCAGCGTTTTCTTTAGCACCAGTAACGTTTATATTCACCTCATATTTTACCCTAACGTCAGCTTCAATAGTAGGTTTGAGTTGATTTTGCAGCATTTCGGTGAAGTTTATATCAAGTTTTACATTCCAAATATCTTCACTTAATGTTTCATTCTTCCAAGCACCAGGCGATTGAGTATATGAGGTTGTAGTGTCCATTTCATTTTCCCGTAAATCTGATGCCTCAGTTTTAGTACTGTCAGCTAGGATTGTATTTGTAAAGGATTCAGTAGCGCTCTCCATGACAATGCCAGATATATAGTTATGATCCGTGACCTGAGCACTCACTTGTAGTGGTTTAAACATTATTAGCAGGTAAAAACAAATTACAGACCACGATATTAGTTTCATTTTTAATAATTTCAATTTGAATTACCCACACTGCACCACTGTGAGCTAATACTTTGATTAATAAATATTGCATTAAAATAAATGCTATCATTTCAAAACCTAGCCTAGGGTCATGGTTGCAACAGTGGGTTATGTGTGGGCTGAGTCTCTTTCGCTATAGTTTTGCGTTTGGAGTGGCAGTATAATAGTATATTACAAATATACATAAAAAAAATCACCAAACCGAATGCAGAACCTCCTTCCTCAATGGAATTGAAGTCGGTTTAAAATAACATTCGTGTTTGGGAGTGTGTGAAGGTGATATGACAAAAAATACGTAAATATTGTTTTTTTTCGGTTAATTTATTTGACGAAACTTGTGGCGGATGCGGTTTTTTTTAAATAGACGAAACCTGTGTTGCGGATTTAAATAGTATGTACCTATTTATTTTTTATTTTTCTCATAATATGTCAATTAGATATTTTATTAATTTATTTATTTGCTATATTATGTTTTATCGAGATAAGTGAAACTTTAAATTTCATTATTGAATAATTACTTACTTATATTAAAATTGTACATAGTTAAAATGGCGTATTTAAGTTTTCCCGACAAAAGGAGTTGTGACGATTTTTATTTAGTTATTTTGCTGTTAATAATTTTTAAGCCTTATTGTATTGGCTTAAGCTTTATGGTTGGAGGATAGGAACTGTTTTTTTTTTTTTTTTAAGTTAGCATTTTGGCTATTCTATTGTAATATTCATATAATTTTCATTATTTGGTACTTTCTACATAGGAGTGACCAACATAATTCATATTATACTAATAACATATATTAATTAACTATCCCCTATGGTTGACTCGCTGTAGGTATACTTATACAACCTGAAGGATACAGTAGGTCATAACCAATTCAAGAAAATGTACGATGACTGTCATTAAAAATGTAGCAAAAACCCGACCTTTCTTTCTTCTGAAATTAAAATTGGTCCCTTAAAAATGGCGGTTACCCACTGTTGGCAACATGACCCTACATCACAAGAATCATATTGATGACTTGTAATTTGAAAATAAGACGTATTATCGTAATGGTAAAATATATTCTTAAATTACAGTTCTTAGCTAATATGGAATTTTATGTCGTTGTAATTTTGCTGATTCGAAGAATATAAGTATTTGTTTAGAAGCAGTTTCGACTTTCATTCATAAAGAGTCAGTAAATTTAATTTAAATATTTCATAATTTTATTTTGTATTCTGATTATATATAATATGGTACTGTGTAATATGATTACTAGATTCCCGATTCCTGATAAGACGATACGTTATTTTTAAAGAACTTTCAGGAGGTTGTGGAAAATGTGTGTTGCTGTTGTAATCACAAATTTTAATATAATTATTACACATAAGTATTCTTTGGCTGTTCTTTGCAGCCTTGTTGAATGTTAAATTCGAATGGGTCAAAAATTGTTTTTTGTAAGTTAATAACAATGAACCTTTAAGATGATATCGTCAGGTGACAAGCAAAACTAAGGACAATTTTTTTTAACGAAATCAGCCTTGTTTTCTTGTTAGTATGGTTCATTATGGTAACTTGTGGTATGGTAGTACTTACTGAGTTTTGCTTGTCACCTGACAATGTATCCGTTAGCAAGCTAATGATGTAATTAGATGGCATTAAAAATTCAGACTTATTACAGTTGTTACTACGGGATTTTTTCATTAGTCGTTAGGGTAAACTAGGGAAAGATGCCTACGTTGAGTGTTTTGTATAAAATAAACGATGACAATGAGCCGACGATGAGCCGTGGGGTGCCCGGCCTTAGGATTGTCTCCCACCATATCGTCCCGTGCTTGCAGTAGGAGTCTGCTAAGGGAATATACCGGGAGATGGGCAGCAGCATCTTCCGAAACCCTAAACAACAATAAACAAAAAAAAACTGGCCGCGCCAACCCGCCTGCCAAGCGTGGTGCGTATGGCAAACCCCCCCTTTAAGGGGAGGCCTATGTTCAGCAGCGTCTTATGGCTGAGATGATGATGATGATGATGATGACAATTTGTTGTTTCGTGCATATTATTAATATTTGTGGTACTCTTTGGTATCTTGAATTGCTATTAAGGAATATCGTACGTAATCAGCAGGCTTATGATGGCAGTAGCTGTCCGCCGATAACTTGATAAAAAGCTGACAACTTGACACATTCACACAGCAAAACATGACAATGTGTCAAGTTGTCAGCTTTTTATCAAGTTATCGGCGGACAACTACTGCCATCATAAGCCTGCAGGTTATTAAAAAAAATGCAGCGTCTCTTCTTGTTTTTTGCGTGCCCAATGAAAAAACTAAGTAGGTAATAGTTCTTTTTAATACAGTTGCTCAAAAAAGTGCTTTTCTTGTAGTGGTTTAGCGTGCGGAAAGTTTGATATCGCGCACTAGTGCTTTTTACTTTTCCAGCCAATCACAGCTAATGACAGTGACAGACAGCCAATCACAGCGCCGCACCGCACCGCGCGGAGTGTTCGGATACATGTACTAAAGTAACCTCAAAGTGAATAATTGACAATTTTATAATTTTTTCGCAACTGTATTAAAAACGTCGTTCGATACTCGTGCGTAAATGTCATTCTTCACTCGTCCCGAGTCTTGCTCTAAGATATATAAGATATCTCGGTAGGTACTCGTGAAGTAATGACATACTTTCCGCACTAATATCGAAATGTACTATTGTGCAACAAGAGAGGAAAGTTGGTTTTTCTTGCGAGTGTTGATTTTGAGTCCCGAGTAAGCGAAAGAGTCTATAATTGAATCACGAGCGAAGCGAGTGATGCTAAGTTTGAATCCTGAGCGTAGCGAGGGATCTCAAGAACACGAGATGTAAAAAACTTTCCTCTCGTGTGACACATACAACTTTTTACCTCAGTAGTGAGAACATAATATATTTAAGTTAAAAAAAACAAATTTATTTACACTCCTGAATGAAAGGCATCATCATTACGACGAAAAGCTTCTAGAAACAAAATTTCACTCCCTGGAGTGACGAAAGTCGCAACTTTCCTCACTCCCTGGAGTGGTGAAAGTCGCATTTCGTCACTCCAGGGAATGAGGAAAGTAGGCTTGTTCGAACTGCTGAGGTGAAAAACATATTTTTAACAGACTTCAAGATTTCGAAGGAGGAGATTCTAAATTGAGTCACTGAGTTTTTCGGAACTTATGTATGAAATATCATCTGGTGTTTCCCTGTTGCTTTTCGGTGAACGAAAACATCGTGAGGAAACCGGACCTAATCCCAACAAGGCGTAGTTTCCCCTCTGGGTTGGAAGGTCAGATGGCAGTCGCTTTCGTAAAAACTAGTGCCTACTTCAATTCCTCGGATTAGGTTGTCGAGCGGACCCCAGGCTCAATTGAGCGTGGCAAGACCAGGACAAACGCTAGGAGGATGATAATGAGTACCATTACTGGACTATAGTTGGTTTGTTTTCCGGTATACCTCCTGTCCTATAAACTTTGGTTATATAAACTACTAAGGCTCATTATTGTTTTTTTTTAAAATTAAATTTTTATTACTTTGCATTTCCTTGGATTCTACAATGTCATTTATCATAATATGCCTCATATTCAGAGTTTAAAAATATGATACTAATAACATTATCTTAACACATTCTGCATCCATTCCGCTTGCATCAATACGATGACTCAATTTTTAACCGACTTCAAAAAAGGAGGAGGTTCTCAATTCGACCGAATTTTTTTAATTTTTTTGATTAAAATAATTTACCTTGGTGGAAATAATACGCAAACTTAGCTCTCATATACCAAAACTATGTTACTTGATTATTTATACTTTACAATTGGGGTCAGTTTATTTTAATCCAAAAAATGTTGAATAAAATATATAAACATGATTTTTTAAATCCCCACCACTCCATACATTTTTGAATCCTAAGCTGACGACAATTTAATTTTGGAAATGACGTCTCGCACCAATACAAGAGAGCAAGTGAGATGCACTGAGATTGGTATTCTGTATGGTATCATATTTTTGTAATCCGAATATGCCTTATGACAGGTGAAATTTAAATAATAATGTCACTCGATCATATTTTGTAGTCTAGATATTTAGGTCTTAAGAGTCGCCAGGACGCTCGCGTTTCCATACAAACGTAGTTTAGCTCTCATTTTAAAACGACATGCTTTAGAACCACGAAATTTGGCATGGGCATTATAGTAGTACAGATCTATGTTGGTAATTCGTTTTCGTTGCTAAAAATTGTAATACAAAGAAAATACAGCCAGATACATATTTACATACAAAACTTATTATTGCTATATTTTCGACGAATTAACGAATTAAACGAATTACCGACATAGATCTGTACTACTAGAATGCCCATGCCAAATTTCGTGGTTCTAAAGCATGTCGTTTTAAAATGAGAGCTGAACTACGTTTGTATGGGGACGCCAGTTCACGCGAGCATCCTGGCGACTCTTAAGTAGTAACAGGCTTTGTACCACTTTTCCTAGTATTATAACGTGGACTAAAAATCTGCGTAGAGTAAGCAACACTCTTGTGACACCACTCTAGCTGTTTACAGTTAGCTTGTATGTTTATTTACAACATTATAAACAAATGATATGGTGGATCAATTCGCAGCCTTCAGGTAAGTCTCAGTAGCTGAGTTGGTCAGCGCGATGGGCATGTTTCCCAGAGTCGCAAGTTCGATTCTCGCCTGAGGCAGTGGATTTTTCTACTTTTCCTTTAATTCTAAACATTGTTTAATATTATACATACTATTATATACATGTTGAATCACCGTTTACCAGTTGAAGTAGGTAGATATCAGTAAGTATTCATGAAAGTAGAAACACAGTTTTATTCAATTTCAAATACAAAAAAAATGTCAACTTATAACTACCTACCTTACATAAATATACACTAACCATAAACTTACAAACTATTACATACAAAGGAAACAAGACCACACCATTAAAAACAAGATGTCAAAACCTAAAAACTAAATATAAGTCCATCCAATTACTCAAATAAACCACGTCGCATCATTCCCGGCGCAAAGGTGCCCATCACGCTTGCCGCATTACCGCGTTGAACACACACAGTTTTTAAAAATGATTCTAAAGCTTTAAATTATATTAAATATTCAAAATCGTAATCATTGTCATGAATTTTACTAATTTGTAACTTAAAAATATCTTCGTAGTAACCAATTCTCATATTTTATTACTGAGCTAGAAATATTTAAAGTATCCAGAGAAAATATTGAAGTCTTCGTTTTAAATAATAAAGTTTATAGTTAGTTAATTCAAAATATTTCAAAGCTTTTGAGTTAATCAAGAAAATATGAATGTTGAGCTTATAAATGAATTGCTTTATTCAAAAATATATTATTATGTTACAACTTAATAATACATATTATAAATAAAACCTTTTAATATGTAAGAGGGTAAAAAAAAACAAAGAATTCGACTTTTTCAAAATCACAAAACCGAAGAAAATTTATTTCAAAAGGAGGATTATTTTTTTAATCCTTGAAAATGAGGAGTGTATTTTAAAATACGAGTATAAAATTATTTTTCACTAACGTGTCCAATATCGAAGCAGACGTGTCCCAGTTTAGTCAAGAAACGATTATAAATAATGTAATATATTTTGGAAAGTCATCAGATCTGTGAATTGAAATTAGGAAATTTGGGTAAAATTCGTTGTCGTAAATGGTTTAGTGTGGCAATCCGTTTCTCCTCAGCGACCCTCGTTGGAGCACAGTGGTTAGTGACATAACAGTAAGGCAAAAATTGTATCATTCTCCGATGCTGGTATCAGTAATTCAATACGGACAATACTGAACCTTTTACGTGAAAACGACATATGTATTGTTATGATACCGCTGAATTTTAAGTACGTGATTCAATAAAGTGTTAAGTAATAATTTTAAACAAAAAAACCGGCCAAGTGCGAGTCGGACTCGCGCACCGAGGGTTCCGTAAAAACCTATAACAATTTCTATTTCTTATGATTGCGTGGACATGAAAGTTTCGTTTTGCTACAGCAGAAAGATATTATAGAGCTAAGTATATGGTATGAATTTCAATTTAATACCTCTACGCGTTTAAGAGGAAACAGGTAGTAAGTTTAAAATTTTAAAAAAATATTTTATGTACGATTTTACTAAAAATGTCTACTTTTCGTAATTTTTCCTTTGTCTGTGCTATATGAAATTTCTTCGTGACAAGTTTCAAGATTCTGAGCTTACGGGAAGTACCCTTTAGGTTTTGAGTTTCTCGCGAGTACTCAGTTTCAAAATATGCAACTTAAATTGCTATTTCTTTTGATTGCGTTGACATAAAGATTTGGTTTTGCTAGATCTCAAAGGTACTATAGCCTTGAGTATTTGACATGCATTTCAATTTAATAACTTCGCGCTTTTACGAGGAAAATGGTAGTAAGTTTAAAATTTAAAATATATTTTTTTGTATGATTTTACTAAAAATGTCAATTTTTCGTAATTTTTCCTCTGTCTGTGCTATATGAAGTTTCTTCGTACCAAGTTTCAAGTTTCTGAGTTTACGGGAAGTACCCTTTAGGTTTTGAGTTTCTTGCGAGTACTCAGTTTCAAAATATGCAACTTAAATTGCTATTTCTTTTGATTGCGTTGACATAAAAGTTTGGTTTTGCTACATTTGAAAGGTCCTATAGCCCTGAGTATTTGACATGAATTTCAACTTAATAACTTCACGCGTTTACAAGGAAAAAGGTAGTAAGTTTAAAATTTTAAATATATATTTTTGTATGATTTTACTAAAAATGTCTAATGGTTTAGTGTGGCAATCCGTTTCTCCTCAGCGACCCTCGTTGGAGCACAGTGGTTAGTGACATAACAGTAAGGCAAAAATTGTATCATTCTCCGATGCTGGTATCAGTAATTCAATACGGACAATACTGAACCTTTTACGTGAAAACGACATATGTATTGTTATGATACCGCTGAATTTTAAGTACGTGATTCAATAAAGTGTTAAGTAATAATTTTAAACAAAAAAACCGGCCAAGTGCGAGTCGGACTCGCGCACCGAGGGTTCCGTAAAAACCTATAACAATTTCTATTTCTTATGATTGCGTGGACATGAAAGTTTCGTTTTGCTACAGCAGAAAGATATTATAGAGCTAAGTATATGGTATGAATTTCAATTTAATACCTCTACGCGTTTAAGAGGAAACAGGTAGTAAGTTTAAAATTTTAAAAAAATATTTTATGTACGATTTTACTAAAAATGTCTACTTTTCGTAATTTTTCCTTTGTCTGTGCTATATGAAATTTCTTCGTGACAAGTTTCAAGATTCTGAGCTTACGGGAAGTACCCTTTAGGTTTTGAGTTTCTCGCGAGTACTCAGTTTCAAAATATGCAACTTAAATTGCTATTTCTTTTGATTGCGTTGACATAAAGATTTGGTTTTGCTAGATCTCAAAGGTACTATAGCCTTGAGTATTTGACATGCATTTCAATTTAATAACTTCGCGCTTTTACGAGGAAAATGGTAGTAAGTTTAAAATTTAAAATATATTTTTTTGTATGATTTTACTAAAAATGTCAATTTTTCGTAATTTTTCCTCTGTCTGTGCTATATGAAGTTTCTTCGTACCAAGTTTCAAGTTTCTGAGTTTACGGGAAGTACCCTTTAGGTTTTGAGTTTCTTGCGAGTACTCAGTTTCAAAATATGCAACTTAAATTGCTATTTCTTTTGATTGCGTTGACATAAAAGTTTGGTTTTGCTACATTTGAAAGGTCCTATAGCCCTGAGTATTTGACATGAATTTCAACTTAATAACTTCACGCGTTTATAAGGAAAAAGGTAGTAAGTTTAAAATTTTAAATATATATTTTTGTATGATTTTACTAAAAATGTCTACTTTTTATAATTTTTCCTTTGTCTATGCTATATGAGGTTGCTTCGTGCCAAATTTTAAGTTCCTGAGTTTACGAGAAGTACCCCGTAGGTTTTGCGAGTGCCGAAAACTCGCAGCATAAACGACTGTATCTTTTGATTGCGTTGGCTTTTAAGTTTGATTTTTTCACAGATTCAAGGGACAATAGATATAAATTTCATATAAATTTCAGCTTGATGCAGCTGAGTATTTGATATAAATTTCAGCTTGATATCTCCACGCGTTCCTGAGAAAAATGGTCTTGACAGACAGACAGACAACAAAGTGATCCTATAAGGGTTCCGTTTTTTTCTTTTGAGGTACGGAACCCTAAAAAGAACCGACTTCACTGAGGATCCGCTATTCCAAGAGGAAGTGGCCATGTTGCTGTAAAAAATAGTGAAATCACTATAGGTGTGCCTATAGTAGTTGAAGAGTTTTGGTGACAATGGACCAACAAGGGGTTATACCCGTTCGATAAAAAAAATATATTTGAAAATCGGTTCACGATTCACGGAGATATCGAGTTACATACATACAAAAAAATAGTAACAAAAAAATAATTATGATACAAAAAAAACAGTCAAATTGAGAACCTCCTCCTTTTTTGAAGTCGGTTAAAAAGGTCTCTAATCTAGCAGACTCACTCGCATTACATAATGTCAGTGTCAAAAGGAAAAGTCCATAAAGGTAAACAAACCTATTTTTTTTTTTTTGTCAGACAGCCCTCTTTATTTTTCTTTATTTACTTTTATATTGCAGTAATTAAACTTCAAATTAAAGCAGTTGAAATATAGCTATTGGTGGTTTCACACTGATATTAAATAACATTATAAAATTAAGTGTAACAAGGATGACATTGACGTGAAGACATAATAACGGCATCCTTGTTGCACTACAAAACTAGTATGTACTATTGCGTTATTTTACTTCAGTGTAGGACCACCACAACTTTTATGTTCGTACCTTAAACCGAAAAACTGCCTAAATACCTTACTCAAACTATTAATGAGTCACTAATAGCAGGTATGCCTATGCCTACTAATAAATATGCTAAAATATCACTGTCTGTTTGTCCTTCATCTGTTTGTTTGCCCATTTTTGTCTGTCTGTCTATCAGTAACCTCTTCAGGCTTAAAATTCTGAACCAATTCAGATGAAACTATGGTATGGAGATAATTAGATAATTAGGGAAAAGACAAAGGATATTTTTAATCAGACGACATTCCTTAAAGAGGCGAATAAAGGAGTTTTGTATAAAAAGTGCTAATCTGACACAGAAGGCACGGACAGATACAAAAAAAAGTAGTGATGTTATTACACGTTTCCTACTGCGAGACTCTGTTTACTGTGACATGACGGTCGGCAGAACGAAGGCCGGAGGCAATCTGTCGCTCTAAGAACATAATTACGCGTTTTTTCAATTGAGCAAGTTTAAGCGGTTATTATACTTATTATATTGATGCGGTTTCCGCATGCGGCGACGGTGTGCGAGCGAGATAGCGCTCTGCATGTGTATACCGGTATTGGGACATACAAAATACCCGTCTTTAAGATTTAATGTTTTACTGTTTTGAAATTTAAGTCCTGCCGAGTTTCTTGCCGGTAATAGGTAATACTTCTCGGGTCAGAGGTGTAGGGTTAGAACCGGTGGTAGTTTCTTTTTTCTCTTGACGTTCATAAGCGCATTGTAAATTAGTGCCTAAATTGAAGAATAAATATCTGTTCTCTTTTTTATTTTCTTTTCTCGGTATAAATTCCCACAAATCAGTCGCGGTGTGCGGGCGGTACGATCAACATCACTAACGTTAACCCTAACCTAAAAACGCGTGTGAAATGTCTCGAATCGACAGTGAAACTTTAAAAAGTCTACTAAACAGTGCACTAAAGCCCTTAGAGCAAAAAATTTGTGACATATTTCAAAAAATCAACACTATTAGCAGTGAATTAAGTGACTTAAAATCCAGTATTCTTACAAAGAATACTGAGAGGCCAACCAATGTTGGTCACAACAGTAAAAATAATACCGATTCCGTCCCGACAACACCAAACAATGTGTCAACTCCGACTAGACGTCCCGCTCCCGCATCCACACATGCACCACCGCGAGCGCAGCGACCAGCAGCTGTGCAAACGAGACAGAGAATAGCCGCGCAGGCTAAAAAGTCGATAAGACCGAAGCGTAAAGTCCAGCCAGTGAAACAAGACCTACAGCAAAATATGGCCGACAATAAAATTTCAACGACCGTTAATAACGACACGGAGAAATTAATATTAGATAACTCGCCGAAACAATCCATTGATCTAAAAGTTACCTCGACAGTAATAAAAGAAGCAGCGCCGGGTTCCGACGAATCAACAGATGATGGTCTTGAGATTGTAAAAAACCGAAAAAGCCGACGAAAACATCGAAAATCCAACGTCATGATAAAAGGGTCTGCAACTGATTTGCCAATAAAAGGAGTTGTGGTCTACAAATATCTACATGGATGTTATTTTAAAAAGGATACAACACCTGAATGCCTAAAAAAACATTTAAATAACATTCACAAGGATGTCCCCTATACAGTAGAGAAAATACAGTCTAGACGAAATACCTACAATTCATTTAAAATAGGTATACCCATTGCTGTATACGATAGTTTCCTCTCGACGTCTGCCTGGCCTGTAAACATCAGCATCTCCGAATGGCGGCCCTTTCTCCGCCCTAGGGAGGCCCAGTCTCCCGCCGACGGCACCAGCGCAAACCGAAACAAAAAATAGAAAAAGATTGGTAAATATTCTACACCTGAATATAAACCGGCTAGCCAACAAAACTTGCAAATTAGAGAGTGAACTGCAACTTCTAGATGAGATAAATGTTTTGTGCCTATCGGAACACTGGCTAGAGCCAAACCAAATATGCTCGGTAAATATACTCAACTACCAACTTCGTGCTCACTACTGCCGACCCTCGCGAATGGGTGGAGGAGTCTGCATCTTCGCCGGTGCCGACATTTTGACCATAGAACGCAAGGAAGTCACGGACCTCTCCGTAGAAATGCAGTTTGAAGCGTGTGCAGTTGAGTGCATCGGCCTTGACCTAATTATAGTATGTATATATAGACCGCCCAGTGGCGATATCAAGACGTTTTTAAATAAACTAAACCAGTTGTTGGATTTTATTGCAATTAAAAATAATAATGTAATTATAGTAGGTGACATGAATATCGACATATTGACAAATTGTAATATTACCAATCAGTTGTTTGACATAATTAAATGCTATGGTTTTAGAAATATTGTCAAGAAGCCGACTAGGATAACTAATACTTCTAGAAAATGTATTGACCATGCATATTCGAATATAATTAAGTCAGATGTAGAAAAAATAAATTGTAATGAAATGAATTTATCCGATCATTTATCGTTGAATATTAGTATTAATATCAATAACCGAATCCAATCTAAATTTCATGTACTAAAACGAAAGTTCTCACTTTCGAATAAACAAGACTTCACTCGTAGTTTAAATTACAAAAATTGGGATGAAGTTTTGAGTAAAAATAACTGCCCCGGTGAAAAGACAAAATCTGTTATAAACGTTATAAAGCATTATTTCGATGTACATTTTCCTATTAAGTATCACCCTGTTAAAAACTGCAACGATGTCTGGGTCAATGACACTATAAAAAAACAGAGAAACAACATTAAAAAACTTAAAGTAAAACTAAGTAAAAACCCCAATGATACTGGGGCACTGTCCAATATTCATTCATTAGAACTCTCATACTGGTCCCTTTTAAAGAAAGTACGTAAAAATTATATAAACAACCAAATTTCAAACAGCGGTTATCATGATATGTCTCGTAGTATCTGGCGAATAATATCCAATGAAACATGCAGAGGTAGCAAAAAAAAGAACAGAGCGATTGACGTATTTGTTAGTAAGTGCGCAGGCGACTCCGTGGACTCGCGCGCCACCGCGTCCGCCGTGGTGCTCAACAAATACTACGTCGGCGCGAATGTAAACAATACGAAACCATGCATTCCCACCGCTTTACAATACCTACAAAGTTATCTAATCGAACCCCCCGCTCCTCTGACCTTTACCCCGTTCTCCATGCGAGAAATGATTAAAGTATGTAAACAAATAAAACGTAAAACTTCTAATGACATAAACGACATGTCCACGCATGTCCTAGATTGTTTGCCTCCCAGTGTTATATCCCTACTCCTATCACTGTTCAATGAATGCGTTAGTGTTGGTGTATATCCTGAAACTCTAAAGCTAATAAAGGTGATGCCGATTTATAAGGGCAAGGGTGAATTGGATTTACCCAAGTCTTACAGACCCATATCACTGGTACCTATCATTTCGAAGGTCTTTGAACGGCTACTTAGTAACAGAATTATGGATCATTTTACTCGTAACAGGCTATTGAACTGTCAGCAGTATGCCTATCAGCCGGGTCGGTCGACAACAGATGCTGCCCGCGACGTGGTGGGTAGGGTGCTGGCACACCTCGAGGGCTCGCGACAAGTCGCCGCTATTTTCTGTGACTTGTCGCGTGCCTTCGAGATGATAGATCACCCGCTCCTCCTAAATAAACTTTCGCGGTACGGTGTCACCGGTACGCTCCTAAATATAATAACGTCATTTTTAGAAGGTCGTAAACAATGTACGTACGTACATAACTCGAAGTCTGACATGGAGCCTATTGGTGACTGCGCGGTGCCTCAGGGGTCTGTATGTGGAAATAGCCTGTTCTTGGTCCTGGTCAATGACATTACTACAGCTTGCCCGGGCCAGGAATATGTTATGTTTGCCGACGACACATGTGTTATTGTACATGCAGACGATTATGACAGCTTAAAATCTAAGATCTGCCGGGTTATTCATGAACTGGTAAAATGGTTCTCTGCCAATGGTATGCTCTTAAATCTTGAAAAAACAAATATTGTCCATTTTCAGTTAAAAAAGTCAGACAAGCCCAAACTAAACATTGTATTAAATAACATAACAATACCACAGGTAGAAACGGCTAAGTACCTAGGCTTCCATATAGACGCCGGCCTAAAGTGGGCCCCACACATTCAGGCGACTTGCGACAAACTGGCCGCAGCGTGCTTTGCACTGTCCAGGATAGCACCTAGTTTATCCGTAGATAAAATTAAAACTGCTTATTACGGATATTTCCACTCGATTCTTACGCAGGGTGTAGATCTCTGGTGCACTGCCGCTGATCGTGACAGGGTGTTTAAAATGCAAAAGCGCGCCCTGCGTATAATCGACGGAAAACCTTTTGACTATCCTGCTCAGGCTTTGTTCAAAAAACATAAGATATTAACTTTACCCTCTATATATATATTGACCGCGTGTATGAATGTAAGGACAAATGTAAACAAACACAAATACACCGCTAAAAACCTCTAGCGCTCGTCGCGAAGGCGACCACGGTTGCTAATACCTGAGCGACGACTCGCCAAGTCTAAGCGATCACTTGTCGTCATGGGTCCGACCGCCTACAACACCGTACCATATGAAATTAAAGAATCAAGTAGTGATACAATATTCAAAAATAAGCTTAAATCGTTTCTGTTAGATAAGGCATATTATCGTATTGACGAATTTACGAATGTACTGGTAAATCATTGACCCAGCACCGTTCGAAAACAGGTTTCTACTCGTAGCTACCTACAAAGATGTTTACTCATCTATTATAATAAAAATATGATTGTAACTGTAATGTTATGATGTACCTTTTTATAAAAAAAGGACATTTATTTATACTTATTGTATATAATTATAATGACGTGTAAAATGTGTTTTTTTATAACTTTTACCAATAAAGTCTGTATTTTCTGTATTTCTGTATTTCTGTAATGAAAATAAACGCGCTTGGCAACTGGGTGGCGCTGCAGACGTTTCAAATCTCTGTGAATATGTGAAATCCATACATATTACATAAATAAGTTAGTATAAAGTTGTATATAATTCCAAAATATAATCCGCTTTGGACTATCTATAAACTGTGGGTATTTAAACTAAATTATTCAGCGATTGCCGGACACATTTAAACCACAATCGGTTAGATCCCAACTCCCAACCTATCACTGTCATGACACTGACCATAACAGTAATTTAAACATTATTCACTCGGCAAATCATTATAGTATAAATTATAATACCTATCAAAAATAAAATAAGTGAATAAAAAAATTAATAAATTTTAAATGGGGGTTTAACTTTAAACGTTACTCGTTAAGTTACTTTAAAGTTACTTAGTTATCGGACCGGCAATCTGAAGGTCTCAGGTTCGAATCCTGTAAGGCCCCGATGTTCGCCATGGTTGATATTTTCATTATAATGGATATCTGTTTCCAATTTGTGGTTTTCAAAAGTTACTGTTTAAAAAACTTAATGGGACTACATTTTTATCTCGTTTACAATAGGTATTTTAGATACTTAAATATTTTTATTCGTTCAAATAAATATAGACAATGTTGTTTGGTATAGGCCTTGCTGATTGTAAGGTGATAGCCTCCCTACAAACACGTGGGTGGCCGAGACCCCGGATAACCGTTTGTTTAACTAATGGGTTACGCGCGTTTTGAGACTATTTATGCATTAGCTGCATACTTGTTCGTTAGATCACCGCACAATAAGTTATCAATATGACACACTGAACTACGTAAATGAGCAAAACACAAATTATTCTAAAGGCCGCAGCTATCTTGAGCTCAACCGATTATCAGGTAAATAATTGATACGTTTTCTCATTTATGACACGATCTGGAATTCCAAACTTGTATTTATTCGTACACTTTCTAAAGATTCATTCTTAATGCAACGTAAATCACTTTACAGGTGATTTTCTAAAGGCCCATTTTAAATGCGAATTCTACTTGAATACGTAACTTTTCACTTTGGTTCAATCAGTTGCAAAGTTAATTACTGCCCTACTAAGTATAGAGGCTTAACGACCATTGAAAATTAATTGAATAATATACCGTATTTCCATGCAGCAAGTTGCAAATTGAATTGGTTTCTAAGCGGCTATTATGGTGGGGCGGATATCAATTTATAACCATGGTTCACGATTTACTTTGAAGTTTTGTATAGCAAACTGACAGAGTTTAAATCTCAACTCGATCAAAATCAAAGCTTTTGAGAACAAAAGTTAATTTTAGAATCTAACTACCTACTTAAATTACGGAACGCGATAATAAGAAGATATTTTTCAACACATCATTTCGGAAATACGCTCTTAATCCCTTGAAAGCGATGGGAAAAAACGCATTTTATCCATTTGTGGGGAAAGAAATTTTGTATAAGTTTTCACGGTTTTCTTCACGTTATCTGGCAGGATAAACTTTAAAGAGATTATTTTGAATTACACAGTTTTCATGTGGCTACGATTATAATTTGTATTTTATAGCTTATATTTTGCCTGTGGTGTTGTGATGAAAAATATTGAATTACACTCGGCAGAGAAGTATGTTCAACCTCTCTTACCTTGAGGCCCTCGTACGCTCAAAATTCCTTTTTTGAACCACTGGCTGTTCCGCTCGTGGCTCAATGTTGGAATTTTTCACTGGCTCGAGTCTTAATAAAAGCACTCCCTTGAGTAATAAATAACTATTATGAAACGTAAAATGGAGGATATTCAAAAGATTAAGGTAAAAGTGAAAAAGCTCGTCACTGTCCCAGAACATGTCATCTTCAAACTTATTTAAAGTACTTCGCAATAAAGGTGTCAACTATTAAGCATTTCTGAGCATGTCGAACACGACGATTAACTTACTTTAGATCTAGATTTGATTTTAATTTTAAGTATATTTCAATTTTACGCACAAAAATGCTCGTTTCTTTTTAAACGTATACGACGATTTGTAATATTTAAAATTGAAAAAAAAAATCAGAAGAAAAACAATTCCAAGTGTTGATAATTACATTTTTAAATTACATTATTCAAATTCATCATTATTATAAATAAAATACACATAGCTTCGCACTTAAAAAAACAATTTCTGAGGCTGTATTGACTCGACTTTAATAAGAAATGTGGCAACACCATGTAAGATGGAAAAAAGCCCATTACATATTCCATTTATCGACGCTCGATGTTTTCCAAAGCCATCCAATATTGCTACCAAAGTAATATCAGAGATGTTGAAATAAGGAAAATGCTGACATTCGAATTTGGCGAAGGTTTTGGATTTGTTTTGAGATGTTCTCTGCTCTCTCTTCCTGAATCTATAGATCTATGGCCAAATAAGTTGATAGACGGCGAGATCAGTACAAGCATGGTTCTAAAAACGGTCCTGACATTCTCGTGAGTTTTACATTTACTCTCTTCCCCGGCTTTGAATATTGAATATGAGCCAATGCGCAATTTTATGCATAATAAATAGATTAAAGTTTTCATTGCCTAAAATAAACTTCTATTCGTCAAACGTCGTGCGCGGTTAGGCGTTTTGCACAATGCTGCGGTTTCTGCATGCGGCACCGGTATGGAGCATTCTACGGAAAACTCCACCGTTGTCCCGTACGAACACGAATTTTCAGAAAATTGGTAGGTTTTGTAGATCCTTTATCTGCGTCAACAGAGTCAAATTATGGTCAGAATTATAATATTCCAATTAAAATTGCAAAGATAACTCTAATGACAGAGATACAGATGCGTTTGTATGGGACACCTCGTGGAATGCCCCGTATGCGTGCGTAGCGTAGGTATATAGCGCAGTCCCGCTTGCACACAGTCGCCGCATGCGCTTGCGACGCCATTGTGATAATCACCTTAAACTAAAACAATAGGCCACAAAATGGAAACAGATGTCCATTAGAATGAAAAAATTTACTGTGAAGAACTCTGGAACATCACGGGATTCGAACCCGCGTCCTTCGGATTGCCGGTCCGACGTGCTTCCAATTACACCAGACGATCTCACAGCGAATTGAGTGTAATGGTGAACAAGTCACTAGCGGCATCTGCAACCTGATGTTAAAATAAAAGGCTTGACAGACGTGTCCTGCATTTCTTTGTTTAAGTTCACTTAATTAAGTGAATTTAAATAAAGTATAGGCATACTTGCGTTACGGTTTGGAATTTACTCTGCTTTTTATTTCGCGCTACTCAACTTACGTAGACTACCAAATAATCGCATTTTATAATTAGGCATGAGTTAACCTTACTAGAATTATTTAAGTAGCAATATGTGATATTGAATAAAATAAAATTTAATTTTTATTTTCAACTTTTTAGTGTCAATGTAATGTCTTGTTAGCAAGACGTGGCAAGACTAAGAACAAAACCCGCTCACGTCATATAAAAAATATTTATCGTTTAGAAGGTAAGCACCTATTTCAATACAGTAGCAACCATTTTTGTATTCAGACCTAAAAACCACGTTAAATCAAAATTATGAGTTCCCAACTAATTTGTTTTATAAAACACCATTTAACACAATTACGACGACAATATATATTAATTAAACGGCTTCCAGTTTTGTCCAAAGGAAATCTTTTTTAATTATGAATTATTTTCAAACGGAAAATACTGAAAACTTCAAAACATAAATGTTAAAGGTCTTACAATTTCAGATAAATTATGTAGCTTTTTTTCCAACATTTATTTTACAACTAATAAACTTAACAGAATCTAAAACCTTACCTTAGTACTTACCTATGAACTAACTAATAAATAACTGTAAAATTACAATTTTATTGCTTTACAAACTAAGATCCCCGACCCGGGACGACCGGTAACGTAAACGTACCTACACGGAAAAAAAGCTTCCGGGATATTCTCAATCTAAGACATTATTATATTTTGTTGAAAATATTTCCTCGTGACAAGCATTTATTTCCTTCAACGAAAATAAATTAAAGTTTTAAATATAACGAAGCGAATATATTCTTACAGATTTTCTAATTTTCTTTTACCTAAGATAATACTTGTTTGATTAAAGTAGTTACAATCTCTCTTATTTACTTAATTTACTCTTGAAACAATACATTTTTGTATTTCTATTTTAAGAAAACGTGGTATTATTAAGCGAAGAATCATATTTTTGGTAAAGGAAATAAATACTTGTCACGAGGAAATATTTTCAAGAAAATAATAATGTCTTGGATTGAGAATATCCCGAAAGCTTTTTTTTCCGTGTACTTCTAACCTAAACGTCCGAGGTGCGACTTTTTGACACTGTCCCAATATCTGTTTAAAGATAGGTAAAGGTAGGATGACCACTATTGGGCACTAGCGTGTCGAGTAATTGGACGTTTACCTTATCTGTCGCAATTCTGCCAAATATCAGTTTACCCGGTAAAACCACACAAAGACACTTAAGTGTTCCTCCTTTATACTATAGAAAATTTCAGACCACAGTTTTATTGCTGACTGTACCTAGTAGCACTGTCATGTAAACTACGGAACTATACCATACCAAATAAGCTCAATCAGACACCGGGAAGTGGTTGATTTTAACTTACAAGATTTGATGCATATAATGACATAAACAAAGAAATAAACAAATAAATATACAGGGTTAAGCTACACAAAACTGTGTAATAAAAACACAGGCAGCCGGCAGCATTATTTGATGGAAAATTCACTTTAATAAACTTATTTTCATCAAACCTTGTAAAAATACCTTGCTTAATATATTTTTTTAGGTCCGGCATTGTAATTCCAGTTCCGTTCAACCCTTTTTCCTAATAAGGTAGATCATATTTGGATACCATTTGTTACACAAGAGAATATTTTGTATGAGCTACAACGATTTGGTTTAGGAAATATTCACTTGATAAGGGTACTTATATTTTGTAAATCTTTATTTACACAAAGTACGTTTTGATATAAGATTAAACAAATTAAGTGTTTGGCTCCAACAAGTTACATCGAATGGTACCTAAAGGCATATCAAATCAAAATTTTATTAAAAATTACCTTGTAGCACCTCACTAAGCACCGAGAAATGTTGCCGTTAATATTCTTGTAGCAGAAAACGAGCAAGACTTTCACTGAATATCTTAATATTTTAAAATTACACTTGATAAAAATCTTACTTTCAAGTAACATAAAAGGTGCCCATAATGCTGGAAAGCTATAGAATAGAATAGAAAGAATAGAAAATATTTTATTCGTAGACACAGATACAAACATAATACAAGGATAATAAGCAAAAAGAAAAAAAAAGAAAGGCATAGATTATCTCTCTGAAAGGCATAGACTTAAAGATATAATAGATATTCTCTGCTGAAAGGCTATGACGATTGTTTGGCTAAGAAATAATCCAGCTCTAGTTATGACGAGGTGTTTCTTTTTAGGGTTCCGTAACCAAAGGGTAAAACGGAACCCTATTACTAAGGCTACGCTGTCCGTCCGTCCGTCTGTCACCAGGCTGTATCTCATGAACCGTTGTAGTTAGACAGTTGAAATTTTCACAGATGATGTATTTCTATTGCCGCTATAACAACAAATACTAAAAAACAGAATAAATAAATATTTAAGGGGGCTTCCGTACAACATGATTTTTTTGCAGTTATTATAGATAATGGTACGGGACCCTTCGGATCCCCTCCCAGTCTCCCTTCTATGCTGTTCTTAATTAATTCTTTGTATCGCAGCACTATTCCAAGCATCCTTCTTTACCCTTTACTTCTGTCCTCCTGTATCCTTGAGTAAACGCTCCAAATTTAGATAAATATCAATTTATATCGTGACTAAAGCCAAGATTAATGGCCAGGTTAATTAATTTTGAACTTTCCGGGACTGTGAAGACTTAGTCAACAAACTGAAGGATTCGGAGTTTGATGCAAAAGATAACATTAAGTAATACCCGGGGGCCTACTGGTACTTCAATGAATAGATTCTTAAACTTCGTTTCCAAAAATTTATTTTTCTGGCCATTATATTTTACATCCCCAAAAATTGTGACTTACTCGTGAGACCCCCGATGTAAAAAGAGGGTTGTTATACGTATGTATATATTCACCTATATGAGTTTGTTTGTTTATCTATCTGTGTCTGTGTATCGCCTGTGTATAGGGCTGCCATCTCCAAATTCGCCGAACCCGGACAATAATTTCAAATACCCGGACAATTGGCGTAAATCGCACTTTTTCCCCGGACGTGTCCAAATACTCCAAATCAATACTGGCACTAAATAATTAAATTCAATGGGTTGTTTCCTCACATAAAAAGTGTCCGGGTTTTCCCCGGACACTTATTGAAAACCCCCCGGACGCACCCCGGACGGCCTCCAAACTAGGACAAATGCGGGGAAACCCGGACGGATGGCAGCCCTACCTGTGTATATGTTTTATCAGTAGTCGATTAATAAAAATGTTAATATAAGATACAAAGTTTACACGATTCGCAGTGCATTCACCTCGAGCGCACTGATACAGCAAAAGTCAAGTTTGTTTCATATGAATAGCGAATCTAGTTCACATTCTTTGAGTCCAAATAGGCTTCAGGGAGCAAAATTTTGAAGCGAGGAGCATTGTTCTCACATGGCGTCAAATTACAGTCACGATGCTTTTAAAAATAAGTTGAACAATTTTTATCTTGAATTAGTGATAGTCATATCTAATAGTCATGAGTGGACAATAATCGTTGGAAAGCCTAGATATACTCACATAAATACTTGTGAGTGAGGAAGCAGATACCTACTCACCGGATCTGCATGAAATTAAAGTGTACACGACTTGAGTCCTGTTTTCAACCGACTTCCAGATTTCGAAGGAGGAGGTTATCAATTCGTCGGGATCTTTGTTTTTTTTTGCTATTTTTAAATGTATTTTCACCGATTATTCGAAGACGGCTGGACCGATTTGGAAAATAAATTTTTTGCTAGAAAGACTTTATTTACTTCACAGTTTGTGCTATTGTCACCAGGTCTAGAGCTGATGATGGAATCCGGGAGAAATCGAGGGAACTCTTCAACTATTATAAGCACACCTATAGTGATTTCACTATTTTTTACAGCAACTCGGCTACCTCCTCTTGGAATAGCGGATCCTAAGTGAAGTCGGTTCTTTTTTATTTAAAATTATACTTATTATAAATTATGATGAGTGAAAATAGTGAGAGTCTAAATTAGTAATGTGTTTGTAGGGAGGCGGGATACTTCATACTGGCCATATTTTATCCGCACTGTTTACACAAATATTGATTTATTGAGGTAAAGTCACTGAAAAGCGTTTTCATCGAAGTATTTTAACAGTTAAACAGTAGTTTTAAATACTTCACTTCAATCATTTCATTGCCAGTTAAATAAGGAATAAAAATAATATCATTCATTGGACTCAATCTGTCAACCCGTAACGTTCACGCATACAATTAGCGATATCAATAAATGAATTTAAAACAATATTTTACGACTTCCATTCTTCTGTTACTTTTAAACTGTTACCTAAAGTTCACACAACTCAAACAACCCTGCCCCACAGCAAAAAAGCTCAATTTTCAACAGCAAATTAAATTACCAACTGCAACAACATGATCGTTATTTTGCCCGAAAACCAAGTTACCGTGCGGTGTTGAAATGTATTTTTATTCTTCAATTCTTTGGTTTAAAGGTGAAAGTTGAATATTGTAAGTGAAAAATTAAGTTCGTGGGCTGAGAGCACACAATTAAAATTCATTGCACTGTTTACGTATCGTTTTCCGATATCGGTTTTATAATTGGGAGGAATGAACGTTCTTGTTCGAATTTCAATAAGTTTGTACTAATGATCTGATAATGATTTGCCAACTATTCTTTATATTTCTGTATCGCTGGTGACGATTTTCTTTTAAAAGCATGTTTTTTAAGCCGATGTCTTTTTTCTCGCCACTTAGGTAAGTACACGGATAAGAAACAAGCCTATATTCTTAATTACTCATTAATTCTGAATAACGAGAGTTCTGCGCTAAATCGAATTACTGAAGTGAAAACTTCTTTAGCCACGTTTCACGCTTTTTGGTAGGGGAAAATTTAATGGATTCGCGTCAGTGATACCGTCGCGACAACAAAAACGCATCACAAGCCAAACATGTAAAATGAATAAGTATTGTTATTGTTGACATTCGGAGTAATTAAATTTACTAGGGGCGCATAGGTTGCCGTAGGTTGCCTTAGTTTTCACTTCTATCGGCAGTCCCTATAACTGCCAACTTTTTTTTAATTTAATATGCTCATTTTGGTAGAGTATAAAATAAAAATCATTGCAGGTATATAAATGATGGTATATTTAATAGTAGCTTTGATGTTGAAAGTGAAAAAATCAATATCGATAATTAACTTCAACTTGACTAAAAGCATCCTTTTGTCAATAAAGATGTATTAAGTATTTTTGTAACACCTCACCCGCTTAGTTACCATTGTTGCTGACAGTACAATTGTAGATACATGCCCGGTTCCAATATCCTTTAAACGTTCCGTTCTGCCTACGAAGAGCACAGATTTCAACGAAGCGCATCGTAAAAGTGTTTCTATAATATACGCACTGATGACACTTTCTACCTGCTGTCGGCAACGGCCAGACGTGGGGGATAGTGGGTGGAGCCTGTAGCATTTTGTATGAAGATCACTGTTTTTGGTGTTTCTATAATATTTGGTAACCATTCAAGCTAACCAGGCGTCGCACTTTCGGCTACCCCCCGATTTTGGCCGGTTTTATGTTCGTATATGGGGTTATTTAATGGTTTGATGGATTATTTAGTTGTATTTCTAAGGTAATATAGGATATCATAGTAAAATACACTACACACTGTATTTATTCTCGAAAAATATGAAGAAATAAGTAAACAAATAACTTAAGTTCGTAACTAATGGCTTTAATAGAAGCGTTCATTTGTGTAGAATAGAATACTGGCCGAGTTTCATTGCTCTTGAGTTGGTATGTTACTTGGCTTTAGACTTTAGGTATTAATACTTCATAACGATTTTTTTTCAATCAATACTAAATAGCGGGTTTGTCAAAATGTTAGGCAACGTAATAATAAAACAAAAAATTTTGTGCGAATTGCAAAAATGACTCTTCTGTACAGTGCGTATAGGTCGGTTTATGGGCACATGTGATACGCGCTTGCGCCTTTTTACTAATAGGCAGTACAATGGGACACCCCCCGTCGTGAGGGTCAACTTTACGAACAGGAGTACGTTGCAGTTAGCCTGCATAAAAATATTGTGAAACACCAAAACGAAAAGTGACAACAACGACTGGTATTTTTTGACTCTAACGTTTCGTGCATTATAGGAACCGGGCAACAGTCGCCATATTGATGGCGACTGACTATTGACTATTGACTTCTATTGAGAATACTTATCCATGTTGTGGTTTGTTGTTGTATTCAAAATTCGGGTTGAGTTTGTCCGGAAAGAGAAGTGTCGTAGTAAATACTAATAATAAAAAACTTTATTCAGGTATAAACCCATTAAAAATTAAATGTACCGTAAAATGGTGTTACTTTACTCCCCAATCGGTAACAATGCTCCAACTGTTTTTTTAGTCTCATTGCCTTATAAGTCAACGTAACAGTCAATATACTCATAAATTGGATATAAAGCAATAACTTGAAGCTAAATAACCTACGTTTAGTGGTCTTCACCCTTTAAAACTGTAGTTATATCGGCGCAAAATTTGTATGGAGCTAAATGTTCAAGAATGGGGTGATATTGCTTCAGCAAACCAATTTTATTCGGAGGCAAAGTTACTCCAAGACATGGGTAACATTGCTCCTAAGATAAAGTTTGTATATTTATATCAAAACGGTATTAGGATGTCATGTAAGTGTCGCAGAATGATAGGTATAGTGTTCTACTATATATCTATCTATAACTCAATATTTATAGTAGGTACCTCAGTTTAAAAATAATTTAGTGATTTTAAAAGCTGGAGCAAATATTGGAGCAAAGTAACACCATTTTACGGTAAATATAATAAAATAATATTAAAATGACATAAATATAATCTCTTCTGTTTTGGGACAGACATCAAGCTTCCCGTAATATTTTTTGATCCTTTTGTTAAAATAATTACTTCAAGTAAAAACTTAACTCATTCTTCAAATTAATTCCATCGATGGCAAGAAACATCTCCGTCTTTTGACACTTCGTAATATTGCAAATTTATTCAAAGCATATTGAATTATTATTCAGAAATTGACACTGAATAATTATTCATTACGAGGAAGTTTTATGAGTGATGGATCGTGGAAGATCACGTTATTAATTGACTTTTACAGAGTTTGTTGTGTATTTTGTTAAATAATGAACTCAGTTGAGTAGCACAGATCGCGGTTTCAAAATTGAAAAACTTACTTGCTTTATATCTAAAACCAGCAACCGCTGATTTTAACATAATATCCGTACAAGGCGGGAAGAAGTTGATAACTCGAGATATAAAATTGAAGAAATTTGAACCTTACCTATGGATTTATTTTTGAGTGCACATTTCTTCAGGTTTTCGCCGCGACTTGTCAACTTTTTACCGCCAGGTGCGGAATTGCGGATATATGCTCATAATTATTAAACTAGGTAGTCCGCCTCGAACTGAGAACTCGCGATTTACTTGCAAACGAGTTGAGGATTTTTTTTCTCCTTCTAGCTCCATAACAACTTGATCGATCCGGCGCATGTACGAACTTACAAATTCTATGTATCTCTGCTACAGCCCCAAGAAATTTTATAAAGATCAAAAAAATGTTACTAAAGTTATCGTTGAACTAACTATCGAAATCAAAAAGCCATCCAAATGCCGAGACGTCCCAGTAGCCAGGTGACAGTTCGGTTGGGTCTGGAGTTGTTTGTAAGAACTCACTTCGCTTACGCTCCGCGAGTTCTAAAATGTAGGTTACGATATTTATGGCCTGAAATAGATCACCAGTATTTTTGGGATATCCTGTGTACCTATATAAAACAGTACCAAAATTACCATGAAATAAACATACAACGTGCCTACCTACAGATTCTAAACAATATTATAACTTTTAAAAACAGTTTCAAAATAATTATTATCATAATAAATGTTAAAACAACCGATAGGTATAGATGAATTATCGAGAGCGTGGAATTGCATATGTAGTAGTATTGTTTGTGTACAGGCATTCTTTATTTGAATCCGCACACAAAGAGGCACAACACGGTACAACCACTACGTATATGCAATTCCACGCTCTCGATAATTCAACTATATCCAAACTTGGACGGAAATGTAGATTTGCCTATAGAAAACCCACAGGCGGGGCAGAATCAATCTTTACTTAATTACTTTGGAAAACTAATTAAAAAGTTGTCCGTTTTTTTAATAGTCTGATCAGAGGAGAGAAATACCTAAGTATTTTTTTTATAAAAATTTAACTTTGCTTAAATCAGGGGCCATATATATTGGATTGACTATGACTACAAAATCACTTTAACAGGCTAAAACAAGAATTTGATTACGATAACAGTATATTTACTTTAAAAAATCTTTAAGCATAATACGAATTAACTCTAAAGTAAAAAAAACTAGACTATAACTCAAGTATACCTAAAACTCCCCCTGCGGCATGGTACCGAAGATACTGGCAGTATTTCCTCGCTTGCTCGCTAGGCTAACCCAGGGCCCTATGGACCAAGGATCTCAACGCTGAATGAGACAAAACGATAATCGACACCAAGATCATTATAACAATAATTTTCTATATACGAAAAAAGATCGGGTAATAATTCTAAAGGGAATATATTTTTCTCCGATTAAAGGAAGTAAAAGAGGAATGAAAATAAGCCTATAAAAGACAACAGTAATAACAAAATGGAAACAAGGTTACGAAGTTGCCAAAAGCGCTGGCGGGTGAAGGGGTCAATTCTCTAATTAAGCTCATCCGGCCAGTTACGTAACTTTTTTAATAAACTCTCTTCTCGTGGTTTGTCTGTGGCTACTACTATTGTTGTAATATTTTTCACCTCAGCAGTTCGAACAAGCCTACTTTCCTCATTCCCTGGAGTGACGAAATGCGACTTTCACCGCTCCAGGGAGTGAGGAAAGTTGCGACTTTCGTCACTCCAGGGAGTGAAATTTTGTTTCTAGAGGCTTTTCGTCATAATGATGATGCCTTTCATACAGGAATGTAAATAAATGTGTTTTTTTAACTTTAATATGTTCTCACTACTGAGGTGAAAAGTTGTATGTGTCACGAGAGGAAAGATTTTTTACATCTCGTGTTCTTGAGATCCCTCGCTACGCTCAAGTTTCAAACTTAGAATCACTCGCTTCGCTTGTGATTCAATTATAGAATCTTTCGCTTACTCGGGACTCAAAATCAAGACTCGCAAGAAAAACCAACTTTCCTCTCTTGTTGCACAAATAACTATTTCTAGTTTTCAGTATTTTATAGGGTCACAGAAAATATGATGAGCGTTTGAAAAATTATACTTTTATCGTGACAGTTTCTGAAACTTTTACGTGTTTCTACTTAGTGAGAAGTACGATTACGAGTTTTCTTTAATATATCAGTATATAATTCTTGCTCCATCTATGCACTTAATGGCACTTAATACGATATATGGTCTAGTGCTTCTCACCCTTATAGATAAATACCGCTCATTTCACCAAATAGCCGTGGGGTGCCCGGCCTTAGAATTGTCTCCCACCATATCGTCCCGTGATTACAGTAGGAGTCTGCTAAGGGAATATACCGGGAGATGGGCAGCAGCATCTTCCGAAAGCCTAAACATCAATAAAAAAAAGTGCGCGCGCCGACCCGCCTGCCAAGCGTGGCCCGTATGGCAAACCCAGGGGGGGTTAAAGGGGAGGGCTATGTTCATCAGTGGACGTCTTATGGCTGAGATGATGATGATGAATTGTTTTTATATTCTGACAAATACATTATTAACTGACTGTGTGTGTTTGAGCACAAGTGTTATAGACCGGACTCTCAGTGGAGTCCCGTTTGCAAAAATTGCGGACCTCATTCTGACTTCTGATATATATTGTATGGATCCCAGACATCCAATTAACAGATGTTGCCAGCCAGTTTTGTGGTCCCCCCTCCCCTCCCCACCCTCACAAATTTTATTAGTAAATTACAAAGATTTTTGGTTTCAATTATGGAATTTTATTAGCAAATTAGTACTTATGGGTGCCTATATGTGTCATAAATATAATACAAGCCATTACACCAATAGATAACTTTTATTTTGATGAAATAACTATTACGAAAAAAAATTTCTTCACAAAAAATCTTGTGGGCCGCACCTATACTATGGCCCCCGTAGTATGCAAAACTTCCGTGTCGGGGGGAGGGGGGATACCCCTGTTGCCCCCCTCCCCCACCCCTCTGTATACGCGCCTGACTGACATGGTACAAAAATTGGAGGAGAGAACGCGGAGAGCAATGAGGGTAGCGTTGAGGAAGGACGACTCTCAAAGCTGGGGTGCATATAGAGAAATTAGAAATAAGTACACAAAACTGAGAGAGAAATCTATCTGTGAGGGTTGTAAAAAGTTTACAGAGGAAATTTACAGCTATTTGGAGGGGGCACGAGTTGTAAAACTGCTGGCAGGGAAACGATCGTATCAACTGGGTAGTCTGAGAGTGGGGCTAGTCAGGGAACCAGAAAAGATACGAGTACTAGGCATTATGCTGAAATCTCACTTCCCGGACTGTGAGAAAGAAGGTATCATTTCCATTCTTGACAGCGCCTCTCTTTGTATGAGTGCATGTCTTTTACCCTGGCAGCTCCCTCTCCATTCTTTTATTCTGTACCACTGCTCCGTGGCTCTCTCCACCACCTCAATATGAAGTGATTTCATATCCAGCATTACCTCCATTGCCTGTTTTGGGGTCGTTATCATTGCCCCTGTTATCATCGATCAGGCATGCCAGTCTCTGTACCTTCATTAGGTCTCTTTGGTATTCCTTAACATAGGTTCTGTGCCACCAGACTATCGCCCCATATAGTTCTATGGGTAGTATTATAAAAGCAGCCTAATGCATATTGCTTCGTCTCTAAAGCTCTTTCTAACCTACAGTGGCGGCGGCTCAAAATTTCTCTTAGTCAAGCCGAAACTAGTTTGGCTTAAAATTTCTTCATGAGCTGTAGGAAAACTGCTCAGGTGCCAGAAACTTAGGCAAGCCGGCGGGAATCGAATTCTATGGACGCGCCGCCACTGCTACTACCCTATCGACGAGCTGGGTCGCGTTTTATAAAGTTACAATTTACAATTTCGCTTTTTGCCTCTCTTTCTATCCAATATGTGTGCTAGAAAGAGAGGCAAACAGCGAAATTGTAAATTGTAACTTTATAAAACGCGACCCTGGTAACGCCACAAGCGCGCGCGGCGAGTCTAGAGCAGCAGTAAAGGGGCGGGGGTGGACTGAATGACAAAGGACCATGAGCGCGCGCGGCAACATGGCTTTTTATAATGTCGAGGGTAGCAGATAGACGAATCACAAAACATTTCGCGGTCCGCTATTTTTGCAAACGAACATCTCATTGGAGCCTGCTCTATTAGACAAAAACAATTAACAAGATAATAAAGAAACAAAATATCGAGCAGCAGTTCATATTCCTTCTTAGCACACAATAATTCCTTAAGCCGCCGCCGGCATGTACAGTCACCATCAGATATATCGGAGCGGCCAAGGTGGTCACAAATATCTGAACAACGCCTCTATTGCCAAGGGATAAAGTGCATGTTCAGATATATTTGAGTACCCTGGCTGCGCCGATGTATTTGATGGCGACTGTACCATCGGGTTCAAAAATGCATGGGCAATTTATGAATGGATTCATTGATAAATTGGGCATGCAATTATGAACCCGATGGTACAGTCAGCAGCAGAAGTAGCTAAGCGGGTAGGGTGTTCAAAATGAGCTTGACACGACTTTGTTGTTAAGAGAATAAGAGTGAGTACAGGTCATTCTGAGCACCCCGCCCGCTTAGCCACTTATGGTGATGACTGTACCTAAGCCTACTCGTCCGGCCATTCCGGTGCAAGCGTTTATGCCAACCGACTTTCTTGTCCCCTTTCATTTGCATACAAAAGTGCAAAATAGACGCTTTGTCAGCTCGTCTTGATAAATGAAGTATAGAGACTGACGAGCCAGAGTCTCGTTTGAAAGGGTTCACTTTTGAACATGCATAACGTAGGTACTTATATGTGAAGGTTTTTATACACTGTAAATCTAATATGGGCGATAAATTAAACCTAGGGCATGCAATACCGGTATTGCTTGTATGGGCTAGTACCGGAATTCCGGTATTGACCACACAAATAATACCGGTATTGCATGCCCTAATTAAACCAGACATAGAACTTATTAGTGTAATCATTAATTAAGATGTTATTTTAGGTTACACTTAACTGTGACCCGATAATTGATTTTTGAAAGTTTTATCAGCAGCAATGTACTGTAAGCATGGTATTGAAAGTAACTGTCAACGAGCGGTTAACGCGAGTGTGTTTGCATTACATTGCGGGCCAAATTATTCTGTAAGGATAAAATTTTAATTGCGATTCTAAGTACCTAAAAGTTATCTAATTAAGATTCTTATGTTACCGTTAAGAGATTCGCCCGTATTGGATTTACAGACTGTATATCATAGATTGCGTATTCGAATTTTCAGTCAATCAATCGCCGGGGAGCGATTTAAATGTATTAGGATTTTTACTATAAGCTTTTTTTTATTTAATCTTTCCCGTTGTCTGTAATCAAATTTCGCAAGTTTTTGACCCACTTTCCGGTTTTGCGCGACAATGCAATATTATGATGATAATATGGAGCCGATCTGATGATAGAGCTGAAAGGCGGATATGGGAACTTCTAAACAAAAAACTTTAAAAAAATAGATAAAATTAGATTTTTTTTCCTGGAGTTAAATAAATAAATAATTAATTAATTAATTAAACTCCTCAACATTATCCTGTCGTGTTTCGGCTCGTTGCGTTCGTCTTGGTGAGCAGTTAGGGATTGTATAAAGAAGATTACAGTTAGCAATAATAGTTCAATACGTACCTAGGGCGGTAAAATAAAGAACGGTTCAGATTGCGGGCATTTATGGCCCGAACCGAAGGTAAGGGCCATAAACAAGCGGTCTGAGGCCTTCTTTATTACCGCCCATATTGCGTACACAATTGAGATTTCCCGCTGCGCCCGTGGGCGGCAAATCTCACTTACCGCCCAGAGTGACGTAAAAGCTTATAAAAAACTTGTCTTAATATTATTTTCTATTTTCGAGAATCGTTTTCGAAAACATCTAGTAGCAGAAAAGTAGCCCGAATATTTTCAAAGTTAGCGCGTAAAGTTAGTGACTTTAATAAACAAGGTTTCACTTATTTTTGCTCCGTGCCGGCGGTTCTCAGTTTTTATTTGTGAGTTTCGTAACTTTGTCCACTCTTTACTTAAAGCCATAGGAGTTTCACGTCTTTTAGCTTAATAAATTTTAATTTAAGCAGGTTATATTTGTTTGTATAGGTTATGTGTGTTGATAAAGCCATAGGAAAAACGAGTTTTTTTATTATTGATGCTTAGGAAACATCATCAAATTTTTATTATAAATAAGTTATTTTTGTTGTACGTAGTGCTATGTTTTGTGTTATGACACCAAATCTATGTTGAATTCAACTAAAGTTTCTGACCAAAGGTTTCGCCAATAATATTAATATGTTGACATACACACTATATTTCTTTTTTTTTGAGATTAGAAATTCAATAAACATAGAAACAGAAGTTGCCAACCTGTTCTAACCTGTTCTGTTTGAATATTCAATTTAAACACACTGCAAGCACACCAACAAACGATTAGTTAACACGATGAAGAGTTCACATTTGTGTATAAATAATGACAATTTGCAGATTATAATCCATAACAGCAATAAAAACACAATTTCGTTTTGATTATCACGTTAGAGACACATGTTATTTAAATCGTACGTTATAAATCGATAACCATATGTTTCGAACCTCTTTTTCTCCAGGTTTTTTATTGTGCAACATTCACTAAAACATTAACGATGATAAGAATAAATTATTTCGTAATAATGACTACTATTACAATACTGTAAAATAATTAATATTATTATTCAATTTAACATTTACAAATACCTACCATGCGGCTTTATTATAAATACAAATATATTTAAATATTTTTTATTGGCCGCATAGGCACTTTGACACTTGTCACTTGTAGCATGCCGTATCGTGCCTGATAAAGAACCCTGTACATGCGCCTTTCAACTTTTTTCTAATCTAAAAAAAAACGAACTATAGTCTTATCACACAGATATAGTTATTTAGATAGGAACTTCGGCCTTATCCATCACCAGATTATTAAAAATATCATCCGTCGGTCTCTGGTCAGTGCCAGCGTCCCGGCTACATTAAATACTTATTGTCTGCTATTTATGGTCGGGTATTTATAGTCTGTCACCATAGCTGTCACGGTCTAACAAGTATATAAGTGCGTAAGTGACGCATGACGCGATAGGCGATAAAATGACAACCATCGATGGCCTGTGCATGATGACGGCGAGAGTCCCGAAGGGATGACTCTTGTGCCTTGGCAACAGGGACGGCCTTTAGTTTGGGATGCCACATGTGTGGATACCCTAGCGCCGTCCCACCTGGGTTCAACTTCGTTAAGAGCTATCTAACTTAAGACCAAAGAAATATAAAACCAAATTAAAACACCGATTTTTTTAAAGATAACCTCTTAGTCTTAAAAAGTCACAGACAAAAGTATTGTTATAAACATAGTTCGCATCTAAAGGCTTCATTTCGGTACCTAAGAAGAGCTAAGACGTGACACTTGCATCTCAGACTTGCACCTTGGCATCAAAATTTGCATCCTGTTCCATTATAATAAAGTGCATTTTTGAGTGGACAAGTGGGATAAAAACGTTACGATGTCTAGACAGCGTTATGACGATAGCTCAAGTTGAGAGACGTTTTTAATAGTATTTGCACGTCAAATTGAATGAATGGTTGTTACTTAGACACCAACTTAGCATTTAACCAACCAGAGCGACCTTTGATAGGCGTTCCCCTCTCTGCCGAAAATATAATATGACTAGTGGTCATACTCATTGTATGGACTGAGACGTTCTTCTGACGTGGCTATTTTGACGTTTCGCATATATTTGACGTTCCCTTCCCCGCAAAAATCGGCAGACTTTTTTTGTTGGTTGAATAGTCTAAGGGTTTAGTTGTTATCAGATCTGCGGACTGTTAATAAGAGGACAATTTTTAACAAAAAAAAACCGGCCTCGCTTAGCCTCCTTTCCAAAAGCACATAATACTCGAGCTACTGTAAAATAGTGAAATCAATATAGGTGTGCCTATAATATTTGAAGAGTTCCGTCGATTTCTCCAGGATCCCATCATCAGATCCTGATCTGGTGACAATGGGATCAACTGTAAAATAAACTCTTCCATACAAAAAAAGAATTTTCCAAATCGGGCCAGGCGTCTTCAAATAATCGGTGAAAAAAAAACAACAAAGATCCGACGAGTTGAGAACCTCCTTTGAAAAAATACATATTGTAATACATTCCAAAACGTGTAATTATTTTTAAAAGTTTTTTTTCTTCGGTATACTGGTTTGGTTGTCTGGTTTTCTTTATAACTGTGGTTTCCTCAGCTCATTGTCACGCATAACATTTTTAATTATTATACTTATATACCTCCAAACTTCGTGTACTGCGTACGACCGACTTTTATTACTTCTTCCATGAACTTTATAATGAAGTTTCTTGGAAGACTTCCCGAATTTTTATTTCCCAAAAAGGATTTCACGAGAGAATTGATTACACTTTGCGCTCCAATTTTCTTTAATAAACAATAAGTAATTTTCCTGGAAAAGTTATGAGAAACAAATAAATATACGAGTGTATTTCTGTGGCCCTAATAGTGAAACAGGTACAAGTCAAAATCGCTCAGCGAATAAGGGGCTGTCCATAAATTACGTCATCGATTTTTGACCCCCCCCCCCCTAAAATCATCCAAAGATTATGCTTCAAATGGCCCCGTTTCCTCCTACGTTATGCTACCATCATCCGATGTCTAGACCCCCCCCTATTTTGGGCACAATTCCTATATAATTTTAAACAAAAAAAGTACCGACTTCACTTAGTATCCGCAATTCCAAGAGGAAGTGGCCGAGTTGCTGTAAAAATTTGAAGAGTTCCCTCGATTTCTTCAAGCATTATAGTCGGCGAGTAGAAAAAAATATTTTTTTAACACAGTTGCTCAAATCTAGTAGTGGTTTATAATGCGAGAATAATTCGGATGAAGTAACCTCAAAGTGACATATTGTCCATTTTTATAATTTTTTCGCAACTTTATTAAAAAACGTCGTTCGATACACGGACGGAATGTCATTCTTCACTCGTCCCGAGTTTTGGCACTCGCCTGCGGCTCGTGACCAAATGTCTCGGAACTCGTTGAATAATGACATCCTTTCCGACCTAGTATCGAAATGTACTATTCTACTCGCCGACTATAATGCTTGAATTGAGACTTTGTACAGAGAACTACTAGCGCATACATTTCGATGGTCGCATATTCGCCGCGTGGCCGGAAGGCGCTTGACACCTATTTTAGTTTTGTCGACAATGGACAATGGATTTTCATATAGTACGTTTTATTTAAGGTGTCGAAATTGTAGATAGAAATCCCTAGTAATATTCCGACATCTTAAATAATTACTACTTTACAATATTATAGTTCTCTCAGGTGTCGAGCGCCGCCCGACTGCGACAGCGTGGCCGGGCGGCGCACGACACAATATAGAGGCAGCAGATTGTTACGCATTTATTGAACTCTATTCTAACCGACTTGCCTAATTTGAGTGCTCGTAGAAAAAGTATTGTATACAATAGTGACATAATTGAGCTTTTCAATCTCGTACCTTACTTAGGCCACTCAGCAAGCTTCGAGGCCTAAACACGGTACTCGATTGTAAAGCTCTTTATTATGTCACGATTGTATAAAATACTATTGTAGGTACATATTGGCAATCAAATAAAACGCCCATACAAATTTGATATCATTCGTAATATTATTTTCTATAAATATTATGTTATTAGGTATATTCGTAGATTTCTGCGTAGTAGCTCTTTAATTAATAAAGAACATTATACAATGCAATACAAATACTCTTTATTGAACACCTCAAAAAGAAAACAGTACAGGAAATACAGCAAATTAGGAGGTAAACAACAGGCGGTCTTATTGCTAAAGAGCGATCTCTTCCAACCTTTAGGAAATTCATTAAATAATAGATATCAGTAGGCGTACATTATTTTTATGGCAATTAATTATTTATTGTGTTTGTTGTAGATTGCGCATTAAGAGATTAGAACTGCGTAGCGTCTTATGCACAACTAGTCCAATTACGCATTTTTTTAATACCACGACGGTGGCAAACTAGCATATGGACTAGAGATGCAACGGATAGTGGTTTGGCCGGATACCGGATACCGGATATTCGGCCTGACCCTCCGCCGAATATTCGGTATCCGGCCGCCGAATATTCGGCCGGCGGTACTATACCTACAATTTGAGTTTCGCAGGTGCGCGTCGTGCAGGTTTCGACCTGCGTCGTGTGAACGTTCGCGCAGATACATTCCTAGGAATTCTAGGCAACAAAACGAATTTTATTATGTTAGTACGGAGTAACTTCTTTCAAAAGTACAAACGTGCTCGCGTATATTTGTGTAAAAAAAAATTTTTTGTATGACTAGTGGGCGACTCTGCCTACATCCGGTATCCGGCCGGATAGTACGAAGATATCCGGTATCCGGCCGGATACTAAAATAAGGGCCGGATAGGCCGGATACCGGATAGCAACCGGATATTCGGTGCATCTCTAATATGGACCACGTGATGGTAAGCAGCTACCGTAGCCTATGGACGTCTGCCATACGCGTTGCCGACCCTTTACAAAAAGGAGGATTCACTGATGTGTTGACGACTAAAGTAACAAGAGGGTCCCTGGTCGTCAACAAAACAAACTGCATCCTTTTATTGCTCTCCGACATCCCTACTCACCAGCAAGAACAATAACAAACACTATACGTGCAGTGGCGGTGTGTCAAAAAGTTTCTTAGGCAAGCCGGTGCTGAATTTGGCTTAAAATTTGTTCATGAGCTTAACTTAAACTGCTCAGGCGCCTGAAACTTAGGTAAGCCGACGGGAATCGTGTTCTATGGACCTTTCGCCACTTATAAGTAGGGTAGTGTTCTGTTTAGTGGGGACAGTGGGGTATCTACTCCCCCAGTCGGGCTCTGCTCCAAATTTAGCGAGATTAGCTGTGCCCTACCACACTTAGCGAGATGAAATTCACGTTGCCCACAGTACTCTTGCAATGCTCATACAGTGCCACCCAAAAGAGTAGAAATTAAAAAGTGGCAACATCGTAGTGTCGTCCCGTTATTTTTAGATTGATTTGAAAGGGACGACACTACGATGTTGTCACTTTTTAATTTCTACTCTTTTTGGTGGCACTGTACTTTGGGCTATAGCCGCCAAATTTAAAGACGCACTAGGCTTTAGAACGTAATGTCAATATGGTTTGCTCCCTCTAACGCATAGGTGCGTTCATTGGCTCAATTTACTGTCGGCCATTTTTAGGGTTCCGTACTGAAAGGGTAAAACGGGACCCTATTACTCCGTCCGTCCGTCTGTCCGTCTGTCCGTCTGTCCGTCTGTCCGTCTGTCTAGTTAAAATTTTCACAGATGATGTATTTCTATTGCCGCTATAACAAAAAATCCAAAAAAAATATTAAGGGAGCTCTGATACAACCGACATTATTTTTTGCCGTTGTTGTGTGTCACCAGACTGTATCTCATGAACCGTGATAGTTAGACAGTTGATGTTTTCACAGATAATGTATTTTTGTTGCCGCTATAACAAAAATACTAAAAACTAAAATAAAATAAATATTTATAAAATCATGTCTGTTGTGTGGGAGCCACACAACAGACATGATTTTTTTTGACGTTTTTATAGTTGCCTTTGGCCGGGTTTTTGAAAATAAATACGTAAAAGATAGGTGTGTCTTAGGTATATATTTACTTGTGACATTTCCAATGCGAATTTATGTTGAACACCCTAAATGTAATATACTTGATATCATATATTAGATTAATTAGATGAACATAAAAAAAACATAATATCTGCTGTGACACAACATAATACAGGTGTTACCCTCTGCTGAAAACATATGACCATCGGTCATACATTTGTCATTTATTGTATGGACTGAAGTTTCTCTGACGTGGCTATTTGTACGTACGTTACGTACGAATAGCCATATATTTGACGTTCTTCTCCCCCGCAAAAATCAGCAGATTTTTTTTGTATAGAAATTGATAGACATGGCCACTCCTGGTTGAATTCTCTAAGATGTTAATACAATTATTACCTGCTTTATAGATAACAGGAAAATCAGTATATATCTCTCTCTACTATTATTATCTGTATCTTAACTATATTGTATAATTACGTACGTGCCTATTTTTGTAAACAAACGATAGATTTATTTGAAAATATTTCGTAGAATAGATTGAGTCACTTTATTTAATAACTGATAACAAAATAGGATTAAAAGAACGAAGCGCCCCGGAAATAGGTGTACATTCTATTTATCAGTAATCTGGTCGCATGGCCTCAGTTCGTCGATGGAGGTCAGAGTAGCAGCTCAGCAAAGTAGGCGTTAATTCACATTTCTGTCAATTTTATAAATAGGCTGGTTGAACGGTGTTTTGATATTTAATTTGAAGGTTTATCCTTTTTCGGAAAAAAACAGCTGAATGGCACACTTTTTTATCCTGTAATTCGTAGATATATAATATACAAAGATATAAAAAGGGATAAATTGACTTATTCCTCTCCCAAAAAATAGACATCGTTCAACATTCAGCGAGGAATGTACAGTCGCCATCAAATATATCGGAGTGGCCAAGGTACTCAAAAGTATCTGAACATGCACTTAACCGCTTTATCAGAGGGTAAACAGGCCTTATGGGGATTAATTTCGGTATCCACACGATATGTTCCTTCACCAAAAAGAGACTGCTGGTAAATTTTCCTGTCAGTGCGAGCCGATGTTTAAACCCGACCCGAGACCTCCGGATTGAAAGTGGGACGTCCCTACTATCAAGTTATTGGCGCTTTTTAGGCCCTAGTTTTAAGTTTTTGGTTAACAAAAAAACATTCTAAAACAATGTCGATACCACGAACGATTTGGTCATTATGATTTTCGAAGCAAAAATACGAAAACAAATCTAGTAAGATAACAACCAAATGTGCAAATCAGTAAGGGAATTACTTAACGAGTTTTATCAATAGCATATCTTAGCGTATGATCGATAACTGTCTAATCCTTAGTATCAATTGTATTGGGTGTAACCGCGAAAATGATCATCAGGCTTCTTGGTAATGTAATATCATGCAAATTATGCATAAAACTTGCACGCATTGCATGGTATTGCGTTGCAAAAAACTGAGACACACTATATAGAGATATCTGATGATGCGAGCAGGGATCGGATTCCGATTTCGCAAAAACTGAAATATTTTAAAGCGTAAGGATTCTCCAAGGATTGACTAATTTATGTAGGGGTCCCAGCGCACACAAGTTTTTTGCAGAAATCGCGAAGCGTCTGGTTTACGTACGTAACTGGTGACCGAAGAGCTGGCGGTTTCCTCGCACAACGTATCAGCATTGCGATACAACGAGAAAATGCCGCCAGCATCCTTTCCTTGGTACAATGCCGCAAGGGCCTAGTTTAGATTTGAGCTAGTTATTAATTTTATTTAGGATAGTATTTGTACTCCTCTGTACATTTAATTATGTAAATAAATGTTATTTATCCATTTATGTAAGTATCGAATTGATAAGAAGATGACTAACAAAAAAAAGGAAATTAATCTTTGGGAATCCCAATAATTATTATGATCTTCAATCAAGTAGATACGAGTAAAACACATGATAATGTAAAAAATTTGGGTATATATTATACAGGCCATATATGTGTGTATATGCACAGTTAAGGCCGGAACCGGTATCATGCGTACTGCTGTTTTGCTTCTTTTCGCTATTGTTGCCGTTTCGGGTATGTTCTTTCTTTAGTTGTCTAGAATTGGGTTCTATACTCTGGAAGCGGTGAATTTTTCCCAAAAAAGTGATCCCAGTGATATAGATATATTGGCGCACCGTGGACGTAATATATTGGCATCTATAGAAATAGACACTTACATCTTAATTTTTATAATCGACTTCAAAGATATGTTTACACTTTTACGTCACTCTGGGCGGTAAGTGAGATTTGCCGCCCACGGGCGCAGCAGCAAATCGCACTTCACACCCAGGAGAAGACGTAAAGTTGTGTACGCACCACGGGCGGTAATAAAGAAAGCCTTAGATCGCTTGTTTATGGCCCTTACCTTCAGTTCGGGCCACAAATGTCCGCGATCTGAGCCGTTCCTTATTTTACCGCCCTAGGTACGTAATGTACTATTACACCTTATTAGAAAGGAGTAAGGTGCTAAAGTGTAAAAAAGTCGACTGTACCTTTTTTCTTGATATAGGTTAAACTGAGCATTATTACTCGTATGTCCTAAAATGAGTCTGTAACTTGGTCGGGAAACTAATTCATTATATAATTATTAATTAATTATTATTAAATATGTAAAATATAAAAAAATGACTTTCATAGAGCGATCGCATATGCATGCGAGTGACGAGGCGAATAGCGCGCCACTGTCTACACATGCGTGTCACACATCACTGTTAAGTGATGTTAAAAAGTCCATTATTAACATTATTATATTTTTATTACTTGTTATTATAGAGGCTGTAGTAATACATAACTATGTCTACACGTGCTCGCGTCGGCGTCGGGAATTGTACGGAGAGACGATTATGTGAACGGAAATTCGTGTTGACACTCGTATGCGAATGATTCGTATCACAGATTGTATCGAGTGTCCGATCCGATATCGGATGTCGGATGGCCTAAAGAAAAAAATATTCTAGAGAGTACCCTGTTTATGACATTAAGACCGCCTTTTATGTGTTATTCTTTTTTAGCAATGGACGTATGTTGTTAATAAAAAAATAATATTTTATTTTATTTGTCTTTTTCCTGGTCCTATCCAATGTCATATCGGATAACGTAGAAGCTTACATAATCACCTTCCAACATAAATTGTAAGGTCCTCTTTTTTTACAGCCTTACCCAGGTCGGAGCCCCCAAGCCAAAGGATCGTGGGTGGAGCCCTGACTACCATCGAATCGTACCCTTTCCAAGCAGCCCTTCTGCAGTCATGGGACCTTAGCTGGTTTGGTCAGAGCTGCGGTGCCACAATCCTGAACAACAGGTCTCTCCTCACAGCGGCTCATTGTTACTGGTAAGTGTTTGTGTTGTGATTTTGTTTGTTTTTATGTGGAACATAGACTAATTAACTCAAGACCCCGCATAGCCGGCACCCTCGCTGCCAGGCTTGAAGTAGTTTCACTCTGCAGTGAGACACTCATTGTTGGAAGTGACAGTAAACATAGTATGTCACCATGTCAACCATTAATCTCTGACTAAGTCTGACTCTCTCTTACGCCTCACGGAACAATCACTCGTTCCCTGTCTAGCATTGCATGTTCCCTACCCGCACCCCTTACTTGTAGCAGATTAGCTTTCAAGGAAATAACGTGCTAAGCGGAGTATTAGAGATATCTTGCATATGATGTGAAATGAATGTAGTCTTCTTCTTTCTCCTTAGCCTTTATTCCATCTACATGGAGTCGGCTCTTCTAGTATGGATTTGAAAGGATATTTTGTCCTGGGTTATCTGCGTAGATATTTCGGCGTATATTGCTGTTTATAGGCCCCATCCATGAATGTGGTCTAATTTTTTGATAACACAAAATTAATTGAGTTTTTTTATCAGTCTATATTAGTGTCCTATCGCCGGGAAAATGCCTCCCCTCTTCGCCGGCATTCAGTTATATTTATAGTGCTTTCCACCAATCCGTAGAAAATTGATAGTGGAGTAATAATAGTTTTTATAATACAGTTGCTCAAAAAAGTGCTTTAGCTTGTAGTGGTTTAGCGTGCGGAAAGTTTGATATCGCGCACTAGTGCTTTTTACTTTTCCAGCCAATCACAGCTAATGACAGTGACAGACAGCCAATCACAGCGCCGCACCGCACCGCGCGGAGCGTTCGGATACATGTACTAACGTAACCTCAAAGTGAATAATTGACAATTTTATAATTTTTTCGCAACTGTATTAAAAAACGTCGTTCGATACTCGTGCGTAAATGTCATTCTTCACTCGTCCCGAGTCTTGCCACTCGCCTACGGCTCGTGGCAAGATATCTCGTTACTCGTGAGGTAATGACATACTTTCCGCACTAATATCGAAATGTACTATTAATCAAATGTTTACCCTTTTGCACTTAATTACAAAGAAATAATGTGTACATTATTACAAAAGTTTGAACGTATCTGTGATCATACTCATAGTTGTATTGCCATTTTTTTGTACCCAATCTTGGAGGTTATGTTGTTCGGTTAGATTTACAGAAGCTGTGTTTTTATCAAGAAAACCTACAAATTCAATTGCATCAACTGAGCAAGTGACAGTGCAGAAGTACAGTTATTTGTAATAGCATTATCCTCAATGAAAGCCGTAAAAATGTCACATATATTTACGGCTTTCATTGAGGATGATGCTATTACAAATGGCCTCATGGACCTACGAATTCGATTGTGGGGGCTCGTTGAGGAAGATACTAATTGCTGGTGACTGTACCAACAAATTAAAGCTACTAAGCTACGCTCAAGCACTGTACCTGCCATATATGCGGACTTATTAGCTTAGACGAACGTTACCTAAGACAATTTTTTCCAGGTATTTCACCGAGGCTGACCGTTTCCGCGTTCGCATTGGCTCCACCTTCGCCAACAGTGGCGGTATCGTCCACAACGTTGCCCAGAACATCCTTCACCCCAACTTCAGCCGTGTGACTCTCGACTGCGATATTGCCGTCATCAGGTTGGCCTCCATCATCACCTTCAGCAACCAGGCCCGCGCGGGATCCATCGCTGGACCCAATTACAATGTCGCTGATAACCAACCTGTTTGGGCTACTGGATGGGGTACTACCTCGGTATGAGATGCTCGTTATTTACACACTTTTATTTAACCTTACCCCAGTATAAATTGTCGTTGTTAATACGAACTTTGTAACATCACAAGAACTTTGTAACATCACAAGTTTGATTGTGCTGAAATTCGGTATTGTTCCTTAATATCCATGATATTATAAATAACTAAATATTAGGTAGTCCGCCTCGAACTGAGAACTCGCGATTTACTTGCAAACGAGTTGGTCAATATGACAAGACCCTTAAGATGGTTTTGTCGCACTTAGCTCTATAACCTCTTCATCGACCCTGCTCATAAACGAACTCTCAAATTGTAGTTATCTCTGCTACATATCAACGAAACGCACATACGTATACGTAGCCAGCTGACAGTTCTGTTGTGTCCGAAGTTGTCTGTAAGAACTCGCTACGCTCACGCTCCGTAAATATAAACTAATACGGAGCTTATTTGATGATGCAATCGGAAAGCCTAAAGAATTTCTTGCAGAAATAATGAAACGACAACGACCCCAAGTTAGGTTAGGGCTACTTAGAAGGATCTAGAAAACTAGGCCTTGTTAGGATTAAAGTCTGGTTTCCGAAAAGTGACTGGTAAATAACAACAAATAACATTTTATACATAAGTTCCGAAAAACTCAGTAAATAAAAAAAATAAAAAAAATATAGGACAATTTTACACAAATCAACCAAGTCCCACAGTAAGCTCAATAAGGCTTGTGTTGTAGGTACTTAGGCGACGATGTATATAGTAGATATAGATAAATACTTAAATACATACAAAACACCCATAACTCAGGAACAAATATCTGTGATAAACACACAAATAAATGCCCTGACCAGGATTCGAACCCGGGACCTCCAGCTTCATAGGCAGGGTTACTACCAACTAGGCTAGGAGGCCGTTTACCAGCCGGGGTTTAAACACGAGACCTCCCGATTGAAAATCTGACGTCCTACCGCCAGGCCACCAGCGCTTCGATCGTCACGTCTTTTGTTATATAATACTGAACTAAAAAAAATCAAAACTGCTTTTTGTTCATCATATCATCATTTCAGCCCTTTATCGCCACTTCCTGAGAACAAGTCGTCTCTCTTATACAAACATTATACACCCCTTATTTTCTATTAATCTAATATAACACCAGTTGCCATTAGATACCTATATCGCAGCGGCCAAGGTGGTCACAAAGTCAAGAGTACTCAAGAGGATAAAGTGCATGTTCAGATATTTTTGAGTACCCTGGCTGTTTCGATGTATTTGAAGGCGCCTATTTTCGTCTTAATAATGTTTTATTTTATTTATTTCAGTTCCAAGGCCCCGCTTCTGAGCAACTCCGTCACGTCCAAATCTGGACCGTAAACCAGGCAGTTTGCAGGGCCCGCTACGCTGAGCTCGGCGATACCATCACCGACAACATGCTCTGCTCTGGTTGGCTCGACATTGGTGGTCGCGACCAGTGCCAGGGAGACTCTGGTGGTCCCCTCACCCACAATGGAGTCGTTGTTGGAGTCTGCTCTTGGGGAGAGGCATGCGCTCTTGCTAGATATCCTGGCGTCAACGCTAGGGTTTCCAGATTCACTGCCTGGATCCAAGCCAATGCATAAATATATGACGCTATGAACACCTGTGCTCTTCGTAAATATATGACGCTATGAACACTTGTGCTCTTCGTAAATATATGACGCTATGAACACCTGTGCTCTTCGTAAATATATGGCGCTATGAACACCTGTGCTCTTCGTAAATATATGACGCTATGAATACCTGTGCTCTTCGTAAAATCTGTTAAAGATTTTATACTTATCGGGCATCGCAATTGAGCAATAAAATTTGTAATCAATTCAAAAATCGTTTTTTTATTTTATTTAAATGTAATAATTTTTAGAAAAATCAAAACCGACTTCAATGGGGGAGGCCAGCGAAAGATTATTGTAGAATATTGTAGATGGTACACTCTTATATTCCATACAATGAAATGAAAAAAAATCTGAAAATCTGACTTGCTTCACAAACACAGCGAAGAAGACAAATCGCCAAACCGAAACTATGCGTTGGTGAAGAGTTCCGTTCTGATCATCATCAGCAGTTCCACTTCATCAAATACCACTTCTTTAAATGTACGTGCTTGATTTGTTCACGAAAATATGTATACCTTTAACATTTGAGGAGTTCCCTCGATTCCTCATGGATCCCATCATCAGAACTCGAGCTTGGCAAAAACTATCTTCAAAATCTGACTTGCTTAACAAACACAGCAGGAGGAATCGCCAAACGTCAACTATAGATCAGTCATTGCATATTGCCTTACAAAAGGTGGTGTAGTTTTTTTGTTAACGGGTATTGGTAGGCTACAGGGTAGTTATTAAGAACTTTGTTAATAACTACACTACCATACCCCAGTATTTCAACCTTGGCGCTTAAACGCCTATCGTTCAAGATTTCGAAGGAGGAGGTTCACTACACGGAGAAAAAAATATTTTACAATATTACCAGATTGTATAGTAGTTATGATTCTGGTGTAGGAAAAAAGATTTCAGCTATGGTTAACAGATTCTTGTTTTAAAACAACAAGTCGTATTTTTGACAATACTAGAATATTCTAGTTATAATATTCTTGTTCACGAAAACTCTGATATCGTTCTGGTAACCTTCTAATAGTTACAGAGTAAAATAAGCATTTTGCTTACAACACTTTTCAAGAATTGCGATGTTTACAATATTTATTGTTTCTGTTCACAATCGTCTAGTAATCACACAAAATAATAAAATTGTCTTTACAATATCTTTATGTAAGGTCCATCTCATGTGATTTATTTATAGGTACTAGACATTCTCGTACCTTTAAGCGGATTTTTAATACCCATTACTTACTCGAAATTTCTTGATTACTAGGAATATTTTTACTCATAACTAGATACGTTTTTTGTTGTGTAACATACTTGATTTCATGATAAAAATAAAGAATAGTACCAGCAACAATAAAAAATGTTGGCATTACAATATTATTGCACACTAAACAATGCGTTATTTACGTGTAACGAACAACTAATTTAATACCTTTACATTAGTGTCAACAGATGGCGCTAGGGCGCTGGGCGTTACAGTGTTACAGGTTTTAGAGCACTTATATTGTACATTTTTATTAAATAATGTAAAATTCAATGCTAAGATAGGTTCTACGCAAAAATGTAATTTATTAATGCATTTAACATTAATTTCTAGCTTATTTATTTCACGTCATACTTGATTGACATACAACGCGCTTTCGAAGTTTTTAACGTCATTTGTATATATAGAAGTTCCAACTGATTCATGTAAGGTCAGAACTATATAATGTCTCTCTCACTAAGGTTGTAGATTTCGAACAGGACCTCATATGAATAGAGGGAAGGATGTGAGAATGTGATGATGATGATGATGTCACTTAAATAGAATTGGAGAGAGGGGGCCCGCTCGGACAAGCAAGCGACGCTTGCAACCTGTGCTCGGTTTCGGTGTATTTCTCACTTTTATTAAATACAAAAATAAAACGCGATAACTCTACAATATTTATTGTAAACAGAGCAAAACATATTTTTAACACAAATAAAAATCCGGTATTCTTCAATACTGCATATAGTAAACAGAGATTGTTGATTATTTCAGTCCCCTAAAATAATAGTCAAGACTAATAAAAATCTGGTATTCTTAATACAACACATAGTAAACAGGATTATGCGGCGTTTCAAGTCCGCAGTAATTATATTGAATCCTACTGAAAAATCTGATAAACTCTACCCTGTCCTATAATGATGGCTACAGAGATGGTTTTTGTGTGTTACACAAAATTTATTTTCTACGATACTAGGTAAGTGGGTTGTAGGAACTAGAAATAATGTTGTAAAGAAGTAGAATTTTCTATTAATGTGTAAAAAATGTATAGTTGTCACATATAATACTATAAAATCAAGTCAAGTTTACAATATTCTGTTACAAGAAACTAGATTTTTCTCTCCGTGTATTCATCGGGATTTTTTAATTTTTTTTAATGTATGTTCACCGATTATTCGAAGATGGCTGGACCGATCTGGAAAATTTTTTTTTTGGTTGTTTAGAGAGTAAGTATAATACTCCACAGTTGGCCCCATCCCATTGTTACCAGGTCCTCCTCAATGTCTCCAGGATCCCATCATCAGATCCGGACCTGGTGACAATGGGACCAAAGCTCCCCCCCCCCCCCCCAAAGTATAAAATCTAGATTCTTAATAACTACCCTGTAGCCTACCAATATCTGTTAACAAAAAAACAACACCACCTTTTGTAAGGCAATGTATGGAGAGGATTCCCTGATGATTGGATTACTATGCGTCGTGCAATTATTACATACATAATATATAATCACGCCTGCTTCCCAGAGGGGTAGGCAGAGATCACGGATTTCCATTTGCTACGATCCTGACAGACCACTTTCACTTCACTCACTCTCATAAAGTTCTTCATACATGCTCGTCGGTTTAGGGTACTTCTGACCTGGCCACGATTGTGGATCTGGCCTTTGAGCAATTATTATTTGGTTAAAGTTATTCAGCCAAATAAAACTTCCGCGAAAAGTCGGTTGGCAAGTGAAATTCGGTAATACAATTTTCGGCGAAAAGGAAGGATACCCATTCGGTTCGCTAAACTATAAAGCATAAACAATAAAAAATGGTACTTACTTATTTAAAAATATACATTTAGAACACTTATAAGCATAAACGATAAGATTATAAATGACAGCAAGAGATTAATAATTAGGTACTAAGAACAACAGCTTACTAATAATCTTGGGATGATAATAATTACTAGATAAAGTTATTTTTCGGGTATAAATAGTTCAGGGCCGCCCATTCAAGAACAGTTCAGGTAGTTACCATGCGTATCGCTGTATTGATTCTGACGGTGGTCGCGGCCGCTTCGGGTATGTTTGAATTTTCCTTGTTCATGTTCATAGTTAATTTGAAAATGAAAATTAAGGTTACATTTTTAAAGTGGGAAGTATATTTAATGTATAATGTGAAATGTCACATTGGTTTCTCCAGATTGCTATGAAATGGGAATCAGTTGTTTCCCTTCACCCTTTCTCTCTAATTCTATCTTACCATATTTTTTAAAATTTAAACTTTATTACACAACAAATATGTACAAATAGCAGAATTAATACCAAATGGCATTTTCTACCAGTCAACCATTGGGCCAAAGAGAGACTTGTAAGATGGTGCAGGAGGAAAGTGAAATTAAGTAGAGAATAGTTATTCTAAATCCCAAATTCATAAACAAATACAAATACAAAAAGTTTCAAAATACCGGGGTCTCCGCCCCCAATACCACTTATTGGCTTTCGGCGTCGAGACCCTGGGGCCGTGGGGTCCAAGCGCCCGATCTCTTGTTAAAGATCTAAGCAAAAGGCTGATTGAAACTACCGGAGATCAGAGGGCTGGCAGCTTCCTCTCACAGCGTCTCAGTATTGCTATACAGAGAGGAAATGCTGCCAGCCTCCTTGGCACGATGCCGCGGGGGCCATTTTTATTAGACATATTTTAGCTTAAGTTAGTTTTTTTTATGCTGTACATATTTTTGTTAAGTTAGTTGTTATTTAATTGTATTTCCAAATAAATACAATTACTTAAAAAAACTAAAAAATATACAAATATTTACAATAAATAAAAGTCTACATACTACTAAGTACTTCTTATATAATATACAACAAGATAAACTAGTGGTTCTGTGAACTGTAGACTTCGGAGCATTTCCCCCTTCCCCCCATTCTCCCTCCCTTGAAGCGTTTTTATTTACAACAGCCTCTGGAATTGTGGGCTTGACCTTTTACCCGAAAATCATGCTTGAAATCCGTCCATGAATAAAGCGACAGCAAACTTTCCCCCTTTCCCTCTCATTTTCCCTCCAATCAAAAAAATGGCTCGACAATTTTTGGAAAATAAATCAAGGAACGTACATGCCAAGTTTCATCGAAATCGGATGAAAAATGCGATCTCTAGACCGACACTGACCAACCAACCAACCAACCAATACACACACATCAATCTGCCAAATCCTCGTACTAGTGAAAACGGAGACGTTCGTCCTCTCGCTACGCTCGGCTCCTCAGTCAATAAATCAGGAGCTAGGAAACCTTGAGTTACCGGAGCCAGTTTCGTCTTTTCAATTTCTTAACTTAATTATAGCCAAATGGTAATCATATGACACAATAATTAATGAGAGAAACGAAACCCGTCTAGTAAGATTTCAATACTATCCTTATTGCTAGATCCGTGCATCTGGCAGCTTTTAATGAGTGGAGGTCAGAGTGAACTTCTAGCAAAAAAATTCTGTTAGAATAAAGTAATACCAACATAAGTAGGTCAAAACCGCTGAAGTTTTCTTATTTACAGAGAACGGGGCCTATATTTTAACATTAAATCAAAAATATTGTGTATTATTTCGGAAACAGAAACAGTAGGCGACAAACTATGAATTACATTATACGTCATTTTGGACTACTTTCCTCAATCAGAAAGATTTAGCAATTATATTTATAATCTAATTATTTATATAATTTTTCAATATACTGGATCAAAACCAGAACTCTAGGATTTGTATTCTTGAAGTGGATTGCATTGTTTGACCTCCACCACTTTACAGCTGCCAGATGTCCGGATCTAGAAATAAACATAGCAAATTAACGAGAGGGACTTCGTCACTCTCATTATTGTGTCATATCTGACGTGGCTAGCTCTCCGTCTAAAGGTGTCGTAGGAGATAGCCAAGTGATAACATTTATGACATGGAACACTTTTGCGACCTGCACTTAGTGTCATATGACTTATTACATGCCGACACATTTTTTTCTTTTTGTTTTGCGTTGTCTATAAATGATTGTCATTGTGGCAACGGCTTCTTCTGTAGATCTTCGGTACATAATCTTCTGTGTTAACAGTTACTAACGTTTTTAAAATGCGAAAATTATTTGTTCGAAAAGATAAAATTTAACAGAGGCTTAATAAGTTCCATGAAAAAGAGTATCATAATGTTTAAGGGTATTTTCATCGGCTTAGCATAAAACTTTTTCACTGGTTCTTTTAAGAAGTCTGAATGTGAGGAAGAGCTCTGCCGTACAACTTGGACATCTTAAACAATCATCACTTTAATTAGCTAGGCTTAAATACGCACAGATCTGCAAGACGGATTTGTCTAGTTGATATTCCTGGCGGACAGATACGTTTATGTATGGCGCCATTCATATCTGTGTATACTATATTCTAGGCTACTGGGAAGATGGAAGTACCTCAACGAAGTGAAATAATTGATAGAAAATGGACTATAAAAGTGAATAAAACATTAAATTTAAACTTGTGAATAAAACATTTATTTACATACCTAAATATACAGAGGCACTACAGTACAAATACTAAATTAATAACTAGGTACCTTAAATCTAAACTAGGCCCTTGTGGCATTGTACCAAGGATGCTGGCGGCATTATAAAATATAAATGGAAGTCAGAACTCTCGGCGCGAGGAGACCTGCAAGGAGTTAATTAGTTTTCTTGGGTACATGCCTTGTCTAGTTCCATCTGGACCTCGCAGCACTCACTGGATTTTCTTAATCATCTGCTTTCCCACTACTAGTACCCAAGAGAAGAAATACCTATCCAGTGGCATGTAGCCAAACAATAAGATTACCTACCTACAAACAATAAAAAAATTTGAAATATTTCAGCCTTACCCAAGCAAGAGCTCTTTGGGAACAGGATCGTGGGAGGCGCGGTCACCACCATTGAACAATACCCATTCCAAGCTGCGATGCTGTATTCCTGGGACGGGAACTGGTTCAGCCAGAGCTGCGGAGGCACGATCCTTAACAACAGAGCTATCCTCACTGCGGCTCACTGCTTCTTGTTAGTATTGGTGTTGTTTTGTTTAGTTAAACATGAAAGTGGTGGAAAATTTGGCCAGATTTTGCAATATTAAGAGTCCAGTTGCAAACTTAATGATTTTCAGCATATTCGCGTCCACTGCTGGACATATGCCTCTTTCATGGATTTCCATGTTGTTCTTGGTGCGGCGATTCTGTGCCAGGTCGCCCCACCGTCTTTGCAATATCGTCCGACTATCTGGCTCGTGGCTTCTTCTTCTTAAGATAGTTACACTTTGTATATTTGATAAAGTAAAGAATATCTTAAAACACTTCTTCTTTTGTGATCGCATGGCATTTGCCACTGCCAGTTACAGACTTAGCTAAGATGAATATAAATACAATAATTAAATGTTTATATAGGACTACCGCCGTCAACCGTTACCGCATTCGCGTCGGCTCTACCTGGGCAAACAGCGGCGGAGTTGTCCATACCGTCTCCCAGAACATCTTGCACCCAAGTTACAATGCCAGAACCATGGACAACGACGTTGCCGTCATCAGACTGGCTTCCTTAATCACCTTCAACAACCAGGCCCGCGCGGGATCCATCGCTGGAGCCAACTACAATGTCGCTGATAACCAAGCTGTTTGGGCTACTGGTTGGGGCACTACATCGGTAAGACCATGTTCCGTTATTTTTCCATTAGAATTATCATTATATTAAACCAGCTTAAAGGCTGCCAAAGCTAAAGAAATACTATCGAAAAATGCTGTCAATGAATTCCTAGCAAATACTAGTATCATTGGCAAATTCTGCTCAATATTATGCAATTTCTTTTAAAAATATCCTTTTTGTTCTTATTATAACTATCACATGATACGCTCCTTATTTGATTTTTATTAAGTAACACTACATTATTTTTTCAGTTCGGCGGTCCCGCTTCTGAGCAACTCCGCCACGTCCAAATCTGGACCGTGAACTTGGCAACTTGCAGGACTCGTTACAACGAGCTTGGCATGACAGTCACTGACAACATGCTCTGCTCTGGTTGGCTCGACGTTGGTGGTCGCGACCAGTGCCAGGGAGACTCTGGTGGCCCCCTCATCCACAATGGAGTGGTTGTTGGAGTCTGCTCTTGGGGACAGCAATGCGCTCTTGCTAGGTATCCTGGTGTTAACGCTAGGGTGTCGAGATACACTGCCTGGATCCAAGCCAATGCGTAAATATTTGATGCTATGAACACCTGTGCTCTCTGTAAAATTTGATAATTTTATACTTATCGCAATTGAGAAATAAAGGTTAATACATGTAACAACTGCTTTTTCATTTAAATATAAAAGTATAAGGACTTTAGAGGAATTAGATATAAATAGTTTTAGTGAACAGCACTGTAACTATTTATATCTAATTGTAAATTTGTTACTTGCATACGGAAATCGAGATTGCTTACAAAAACCTGGAGCTAAAAGTGATTCTTTTGATAAAGAAATATTTATTTAAAAGAAAGTGTGAATGAGATATAGCGCATCTGGAGTTAGTGAATAAAGAATGACATATAATAACTACAGCAAATTTTCACAAGTATCGTTTTTATTTTATAATATGCCTGAAATGCCACAAGTGTCAATACACGCACGGATTGATATTGAGTGGGCAGAATTGCGTACAAATGTGTCTGCGGACAGATCTACCGGTTATATTGAGCGAGTTGATTAGGTAATCCATACTAAACAACTATTACTATGTAACTAACCGCGAAATCCCAAAAATATGATTTTCCCATAGAAATAGACGACATCTTATACGATTTTAAGCTAACATGGTCATTAACGACGACATCTTAATTATTAATCGGCCGATTTGTATGAAAACACCAAAAAAATACACGATTTCGGAGTTGATCCCATAAGAAAAGATTTTGCTCTACTTGCAAAGTATCCGAAGATGTAATTTTATTGCAAAACATAATATTAATCTTGAATATTTAGCGTAAATGCTTACTCACGATTTTATTATTATCAGTTTGGCATTAGATATCGTAGTCAAATCAGTGCACTGGATAATAAAAGTGATTATACAGTGTGTAAATCCAATACTAGTATGGGCAAAGAATTAAAACCAGATTTCATTACTGTAAACATTGATTAATAAGTTCTTATAGTTACACTCAATTATAATCCCATATTTTTATTAATTTAACGAGCAGCAATGTACTGCTAACATGATCGAAAAAAAATAACCGTCAATGTCAACGAGCGCTTAACTCGATTGTGTTGCACTTACATTGCGGGTTGACTTATTTTGTACGACTACAGATTTATTCGTAATATTAAGAAAAAGTTATGTTAACTATAATAAATATATTATGCTAACCAAAAATTTTCGCCCGAATTTGGTTTACATACTCTACAAGATAACATATCTGCTACTATTAATCATTCAATCACATTACAGCATTTGATAAATAATAATTCATAGATCAAGAGAAGGCCATAGGCAACGCTATCTCACCGAGTAGCAGTCGGCTTACTATGTAGGGTAATGCATGGTAATAAGTTATACATTTTAGTACTTGGTAAACTTGGGGCATTTTCTACAGTTAGCAAAAATATTATTATAAAATCTACCTCATCGAGTAGCAAATTGGAAAGCACAAAAAATACTAGCCGGCTTTAAACTAGGAGCTTTTGTTATTCAGCCAAGTTTTATGTTTTAAGGTGGAAATAGACTAATGCAAGTACGAATTACAAGCGAGTTCACGGGATGGTTTTAATGCAGTTTTATGAGGTACATTAGACAGTTTTTACCAATAAATTCTAAAAACTAAGAGGTTGCAATGCCAAAAGCCTGGCAACTTCACGATTCTACGCTATTAAAAATAATTGCAAATATTGCAATAATGAGCCTAGTAGAAGATAAAACTAGTGCCTTTCAAAAAAACTTTTCAACTAATAAAGAAAAAATCCTTAAATGCTAGGACTGTGTGTGGCTACCACCAATTTTCAAATCGAATGGGCCACGTACACATTTGCTAGTCGTAGAAGTAGATTAGTAAAAAAATTGGGTCATATTTTTCTAACTGTACAGGCTCCAAGTTTGGCTCAGGCTACCAGATACCAAAAACACATAATATTTTACCGTGCAGTGCTCTACATGACGCGAATTCTGCTACTCGATGAGGCAGGGTTGTCTACGGTCTACTCTTGATCTATTAGTACAAGGGCTTATAAATAATCTTGAGATGATAATAATTAGAAGATAAAGTAACATTATCGGGTATTAATTGTTCAGAGACGTCATTAAAGAGCAGACCAGTTAGTTATCATGCGTATCGCTGTATTGCTTCTCACGGTGGTTGCGGCCGTTTCGGGTAAGTAAGATAATACCATATAGTGTACTACTAGTTCGCTATTCGTTACTAGGTGGAGTAGCAGTACAGGTGACATTTCCTCTTACATTTTGGGTATCTTTAGGGGGCTTTCACACAGATGGCGCGATTGACTTGAGCTTCAAATAGTTCTTAGGCTGTGCTGCTCTACTATGTAAGTTACTTTATGATAAGACTATGAATAATAAATATTAAATAAATATAAATATTATGGGACAATCTTACACGAATCAAACTAGTCCCACAGTAAGCTCAATAAGGCTTGTGTTGTGGGTACTAGACGACGTTATATATAATAGATAGATATACCTACATAAATACTTAAATACATAGAAAACATCCATAACTGAGGAACAAATATCTGTGATAACCACACAAATAAATGCCCTGACCAGGATTCGAACCCGGGACCTCCAGCTTCATAGGCAGGGTCACTACCGACTAGGCTAGGAGGCCGTTTGAATGTTTTATACTTTCCTTGTACTGCCAACCCCCATGTCCAGTCAGTATGAAAATTACAGTTACAAGAATTGTTACTGATTCATAGAAATCGTAATTGTGAATGGGTCCTACATCAAAACAGGTATGGTTTTTTTTTTATAATTATTAGGGGCAACCGGACAGGTGGGCGAACGTGATTAGCTAGTGGGACCCATGACACACCATGGACGAAGCGGGCCGGGGTGCAGGCAGACCGACAAGGATATGGCGGGACGACTTGGACGCATTTTACACAGAATGGTGGTAAAATTCAAACGACCGGGTCGAGTGGAGAAAAACAGGAGAGGTCAAGCAGTAAAAAAATTAGGGATGAAATATTCTCTGTATTTACCGGTAAAAAGTGTGCGGCCTTAAAACCCAAGGTACCTACAAGTTTAATCAAGTGACAATCGTTTATGGAAAAAGCTGATCAATCGCCGCATAGCATGCGTCCTCCACCTCCTCTTTAGCATGTCCTTTCGATATTTGTAGCAATAGTATTTTTTTATATTTCAGCTGTACCCAGAGAGGTGTACTTCGGCCAAAGAATCGTGGGAGGCTCAGTCACAAACATTGAAAATTACCCATATCAGGCTGGTCTGCTTGCCTCATGGGATTTCAGCTGGTACGGCCAGAGCTGTGGGGGCACAATCATTAACAACAGATCTATCCTTACGGCGGCTCACTGCTTCACGTTAGTATTAGTGTTTTATTGTCTATTTATACAGTCTGTTTTTTTCCAATAACTAGCCATATTGTCAAAGGTGTTCAGCTAAGTCATACTGAACAACTTTTTCTATGGGACCGACCCCGAAATCCCAAAAAATTTTTTAGAAAACGTCTACGTCTGATCGGTCGAAAGGTATGAAACAGTCAATTTTTTTTGGGATTTCAGAGTTGGTCCTATAGTATAGTTGTGTAGTATGGCCTACCAAATCACCTCGCACAATTATGGCTAGTTATTGAAAAACACACGGTGTAGGTAGAGTCACGAACCCGGATTGTTGAGCCACTTGCCCTGTTCGTAATTTAGCAGTGTAATAAATACATGACCGATGTAACTTATACCTGAAAAATAGTCGGTAACTTCTTCTTCTTTCTTCTTCTTTATATTTAAGAGCTGTGCTCTTGTCGGTGGAGCGATCTCCAACTCGTCCGGTCAACATCGGTACCTTATTCTTAGCACGGCATGAACCGTGGCAAGTGGCTCAACAGTCCGGGTTCGTAACTGTATGTACATGAACGTGATTGAAAACTTTAGATATTATTATTAGGTAATAAGATTTTACAATATTAAGGATCCAAGCGTACAATAATACTATTATCACTGAATGCGGCTGTACTCACTTGTGTTTAGTCACTATGCGCGACATGTTTCGGAGAGCTTAGGTCTCCATCCTCAAGCACTAAGAGTGCTAGGCGAACCGATTCACGACCCGACGTTACGGCGCCGCGCCATCGACTGCCGGTGGCCGGCGGCGGTTGGCGAGACACGCCGCTCGACGTGCGCGCTTTAATAGAGCTTGTTGAGGATGATCTTGCGCCGGCGCTGGCGCTGCGATATGCAAACCACACTCACGGGTCGGGTCGTGAATCGGTTCACCTAGCACTCTTAGTGCTTGACGATGGAGACCTAAGCTCTCCGAAACATGTCGCGCGTACTGACTAAACACAAGTGAGTACAGCCGCATGCAAAAGTTTATATACAATAATAGATTTTACAACATTTAGCAACATTTCTATTGAATTCATCTTTACTTAAATTTTATGTTCTTTGTCTTTGCTAAGGTAATTGTTTCCGCATACGCATTAGTTCCACGCTAAAGGGAACACGAAATGTCTAAACATATCATTAGTATGCAACTACTGCCAAATTTTATCGCTGCCATTTACAGACTTAGCAAAGACAGATATTACGACAGTATTTTTTTTTATTTTTAGGTGGATGATTGCGGCCAACCGTTTCCGCGTTCGCGTCGGCTCCACCTGGGCAAACAGCGGCGGAGTTGTCCATACCGTCTCCCAGAACATCTTGCACCCGAGCTACAATGCTCGAACCTTGGACAACGACGTTGCCATCGTCAGACTGGCTTCCTTCATCACCTTCAACAACCAGGCTCGCGCGGGATCCATCGCTGGAGCCAACTACAATCTCGCTGATAACCAAGCTGTTTGGGCTATTGGTTGGGGCACTACATCGGTAAGACCATGGTCCGTTATTTTTCCATTAGAATTAGCATTATATTAAATCAGCTTAAATGCTACCAAAGTTAGAGAAATACTTTAAAATCCCCAAAATAACGGTCGAAAAATGCTGCCAAAATATTCCTTGCAAATACTAGTATCATTGGCAAATTCAACTTGATATTATGCAATTCCTTTTTATGACAAAAATATCCTTTTTGTTCTTATTATAAGTATCACATGATACCCTCCTTATTTGATTTTTATTAAGTAACACTACATTCTTTTTTCAGTTTGGCGGTCCCGCTTCTGAACAACTCCGCCACGTGCAAATCTGGACCGTGAACTTGGCGACTTGCAGGGCTCGTTATAACGAGCTTGGCATGACAGTCACAGACAACATGCTTTGTTCCGGTTGGCTCGACGTTGGTGGTCGCGACCAGTGCCAGGGAGACTCTGGTGGTCCCCTCATCCACAATGGAGTGGTTGTTGGAGTCTGCTCTTGGGGACAGCAATGCGCTCTTGCTAGATATCCTGGCGTTAACGCTAGGGTTTCCCGATTCACTGCCTGGATCCAAGCCAATGCCTAATAATTGGACCTTGTAAAATAAACGCCTGTGCTCTTTGTATAATCAGATACTGATTTTAAACTCGCCATTGAGTAATAAAGATTGCATATACTTAACAAAAGTATTTTTATTAAAATGTGTTATAAATATGAAAGCACCCAGGAAGGAACCTTGGCTGCAGCCAGAACGGTTATTGAATGGATCCGATAAAAAATACAATGCTACACGTATCGTAGTCTAGCGCAATAGCTGGCATAGAAATAAAATACCTTTTGGACTACGACCAATAATTATTTTGAGTCTGTATAATTATAAATCATTTTCCACATGATTGTATGCTTTGCGGAAATCCATTTGACTATCCATGGTTGGTTTTATTATGAAACCATGCTGAGAGTCGCATATGACCACCAAAATAGTTTTAGTTTGTAATGTAAAATGTATTTACTAGCTGCCTGAAAATAAACGTTTTTCATTTCATTTCATATAAATGGTTCAAAATCAAAATCTAATATTTACTTGTTCAACAAATATCCTATGATGTCTCACAGTATTTGAATATGCCATAATGAACTGAGTGAAATAGAGTAAATTAAAAATTTGAATAAGAAATAGAACCACAAAATATAAATCGAAACGACTGTACTGATGTGACATGCATGACCATAATATTAAGCAGAGTCTTAATCTCACACGGAGAGAAAAAATTTACTAGAAATAAGTAAAAAATAGTCATTCCCAGGACAAGTAAACGTTTACTAAAAACAAGGAAACTTTTACTAAAAACAAGTACACATTTACTAAAAACAACTAAACTTTACTAAAAACAGGGAAGCGTCTACTTGTTTTTAGTAAACGTTTACTTGTTTTTAGTAAATTGTTTACTTGTCCTGGGAATTACTATTTTTTACTTGTTTCTAGTAAAAATTTCTCTCCGTGCAGAATCTCCATAACGATTTTGTGAAAACTGGACTCGATTGCATTTTCAAATGCCTAAATAGTATTGGAATGATGTAAAATATTTTTAGCGCAACTTTATACAATTCTAAGATAGCAATGCCACTAACGATTCGATCTTTGTGTCAAAATAGCGTCAGGCGCATATAAAGACCAGCTGAGTCTGTGTGGAGGTATGCCTGTTTGTCATCTATTCACGCTTAAAATGCTGATCGATTTAGATCAAATTAGGTATCTAGATAGTTTGAGCCACAGGAAAGGACTTGAGATAGTTTTTTATACATATTTATTTGTTGAGCGCCGAATAAGGCGCTATTCGTGTCGCGCCTGCATTTTTCCGCCACGGCAGCAGGTGTGATGGAATACGTTCTGAAGAAGACCGACAGCTGCAATTGTCCCATTAAGTGCATGAGCTCCTTTGTGGTGCGCGTGCCGCGACCACTGCTGGAGACCATCAAGAGCGCAGGCTTCTAGTCGAAAAGTGTAGTGTTTCAGCGGTTCCGGGGGACGCTGCCAATTATGACACCGGAGCAGGTGATGCAACAAAAAACCGTCGTTTCACCAAAATAATAGTTTTAGTTTGTAATGTATTAATTATGTGTGCAAATCTTTAACATAGGTATTTGTCTATGAGCCAGTAGTTGCCTGAAAATAGACGTATTTCACTTCATTTAATTTATTCATTTATCACGGAAGTCATCTTTCAAGATGCTTAAAAGGGAAATATGTATTGAATTTAGAAATGTTATAATCGCAAACTACTTACCTGGAGTACTACGTCATTCTACGCAGAAAAACAGACAAAATCGCGGAACGTAACTACCTAAATAGAGTAATAGTAAATTATACATCCTTTTTTCCATTAGCCTATAATTTGCGTGTCCCACTGCTTGTCAGGCCTCTCGACTTCTCCTCCATTTATACATGCGTAGACAATGCGTTCATCACCATCATCTTTTTGGCCTGCCTTTACACTGGCGGCCGTCTATGGTATCCCGTGGGTCCCACTCAGTGGCCAATTTGTTAGTGCTTTTTATCTGTAATTCGGTAAAATTCCCGAGAATTTTCTACTACTAAGGGCGGCCACCCACTATCAGGTTCGCCGGATCATATCAGCCTGTCAGTTAGAACAAAAATTTGACAGTCCCGAACAACTGACAGACGGATATCGTCCGGCGGACTGATAGTGAGTGGCCGCCCTTAAATATTTTGTTGAACGTTTTTGGTTATATAGTTACTATTCCTAAATCCATCAACCATAGGAGTATTGCCCAGGAAGAAGTTAATTAACGCAGTTCTTAGAGCTAATTACTTACGTATATCAGAAAACAAAGAGCTTACTTGCATCTCAAAAGCGACGCATTGAGTAATGCCTTTTGACTTTATGAAATCTGTCAAATTTAATGAATCCCAAAAAGTCTCGAATGATCTGTCCGAGCCCGAAATCTTGAACTCATCAATTAAAACAACTATTAAGATTAAAATTTAATATCCCTGTTTAGATATGACAAGTGCACTCACCATCAAATATATCGGAGCGGCCACGGTAGCTACTCAAAAACATGTGAACAAGCACCTTATCGTAATCAAAACTAACATTTGCAACATCAAAAACATTATGAATCAAGAACTGATAGATAAATCATAAGGTAAATAATAAAATTTAAGTAATGACTCATTTTAAAAGTAACAAAATTTTTGTTTGTTTTTGTTCGATTGTTTTTAAATAGAATAACAGCTTATTTATATCTATAGAAGATAATGATGAGCAGATCGTGTGATAGTATGGGTATAAATTATTCAGGGCTACAGGAAAACGAGTAGTCTATAGTTTTGAACCATGAATACTGTCGTATTGCTTCTTGCTGCTGTTGTGGCCATTTCGGGTAAGTTTAATTCAATAAAGTTTATTCTTATTATTTTCTTTTGTTGATTTGCGTAAAATGTGATGGGATCTTGGAAAAATTTAGAGATTACCAAACATTATGACACGCCTACAATAGTGATTTAAGTATTTTTTACAGTAGTTCAGGCATTTAAAAAATAAAGAAAAAGATATTTATTCTTCAATGTAGGTAGGCACATTACAATAATGCACTTCAGAGAGAAAAGAAAGAAAATACCATCGGTTCTAACCCGACACCTCTGACCCGAGAAGTATTACTTATTACCGGCAAGAAACTCGGCTCTAACAGTAATACATAAAATTTTAAAGATGATAGGTATAAACAATAATGTGTAGTTCTTCAAGACTACATATCAAAACAGCTTGAGAGACAGACAATGTACCTACCTATTGTGTAACTAAAAGAATAAAAAAAGTCCAAATCTGACTGCTTCACAAAACGTTTGTTATGCTTTCTTACCTGAACTGTGTCCTTTAAATGCTAGATGATTTTGTATTTGCTCTCGAAAAAGTGGAGTAGCCTAAGTGAAATCGTCCTTTTTTCTTTAAAATTATTAAATATTTCAGCCAACGGAGGGCCTCCAAGCCAAAGGATTGTAGGTGGATCCGTCACCAATATCCAGTCGTACCCCTTTCAAGCGGCTCTGCTGGAGTCGGAAAACCTTGTTTATTATATCCAGAGCTGCGGAGCCACAATCTTGAATACAAGAGCCGTACTAACGGCAGCTCACTGTTTCTGGTTAGTATCTAGTTATTTATTTTTATTTTATTTATTAGCCTGTAGTGTCCCACTCATTGGTGGTTTGCCACGACCGCGTGTGCTTGCGGGTTTCCAATTGAGGGTACGTCTCGCCCAACGGGTATTGTCCATCCTGGCAATGTGACCACGTCTTTGAGTTTTGTCACCCGTCTGATCCACTCGTTGGAAGGATGACATCTGTCAACAAGCCGGCAAGATCTGGATGCAGATGGCAATGGATCGAGAAGCGTGGAAGAATGGAGAAGAGGCCTATGTCCGAAGACGGGCGCTTTAAAGGCTGCAGCTGCTATAGTGTCCCACTGCTGGGCAAAGGCATCCCTCTCTTTGTTCCACATGTCTCTGTCTATGGCAATATCAGCCCAATCACCACAAAAGACGTCAAGGTTAATAATGACATACTTAGTTATTATCTTTATTTTCTTTAATATCATACTTCTTATCTTATGATCTATGGACAAAGTGATGACTTTCAACGCTATTTTTATATATTTAGCCTAGATTAACTTAGTTGATTTGATAAAAAATAATACCTATCAAATGGTCAAACTCATTAGCACCTATTTTCTACATAAAATAAGGATACTGAAGCAATAACTTCTTATAAGGCCTTTCTCTTTTGGATTAAAAAAAGAAAATATAGCGATGGAAATCTATTTAATCAAAAAAATGCTAAAGTAAGATGGAATGTAATAAGCATCATTGCTTAAATTTGATAAAAAACCCCACAGTTAGCCAGTGTTCTCAATTGTCTGGACTGACACACCATTTGGATTTGATATTTTCAAAACATAACAACCAATATATATTTTTGAATGGTTATATCATTATCTGTATTGTGTGTTTATTATCATTCTTAATTATTTTCAAGGTGGCGCGTCAACCCTCAAAATTTCCGTGTTCGCGTTGGCTCCACGTACGCCAACAGCGGTGGTGTCGTTCATAATGTCGCCACAAACGTTCTCCATCCATCTTTCAACCACAACACCTTTGAAAACGATATTGCCGTCTTGAGATTGGTCACCACCATCGTTTTTAACAACAACGTCCGCGCAGGATCTATCGCTGGTGCTAACTATAATGTCGCTGATAACCAAGCCGTTTGGGCTGTCGGATGGGGTGCTACATCGGTAAGTCAAAAGATAAGCTGTAATTAAATTTTGGTCATAAGTCCATAAGGTTAAAATTCAGGACCATTTTTTATCAATGGAGGTGTAGGTTTTAATACCAACATAAGATCTACTACTGGACGAACGTCTCTTTTTAGTCTTCACGGAGAAGACTATTGTGAACCTCATTCCCTATGTTATAAACTTATCTTACATTAATTTGTTCTTTAACTCAACCACTCGCGTGCGTGAAAGGATGCCAATGCTCTCGCACGTAGGGTAAAATATGATCATTTGATTAAATATTACTTCTTTATTAATTTCTCAGTACAACGGTCCCCGTTCCGAGCAACTTCGTCACGTCCAAGTCTGGACCATAAACCAAGCCCTTTGCAGAACCCGGTACAACGACCTCCGGAAGATCGTCACGGACAACATGATCTGCTCAGGCTGGCTTGATGTAGGAGGCAGAGACCAGTGCCAGGGCGATTCTGGCGGTCCTCTTCTCCACAACGGAATTGTTATTGGAGTGTGTTCTTGGGGAGAGCAATGCGCTTTGCCCAGGTATCCTGGTGTTAACACTAGGGTTTCTAGATACACTAGCTGGATTCAGGCCAATGCTTAAATATTAGACATAATTTAACTCCACGGATTTTTGTAAAATTTGATTCTATTTTTTGACGTCTATCGATTTAATAATAAATATTTATGTAATAGACCACATTCTGTTTTATTATAATGTAAAAATTTTAAGATTTGAAGATTTTAGGCTGAGGGGTTAGGATAACAGCGCGTCAGGCTCAGTTAACGGGGTGTCAATAATAACACAAAGCCCAGAATTGGGTGTCAAAGTTGTTCAACTTCCATCAGGTTCATAATTGCATTACATTTCTAAGCGGCCCATAATAATGGTTACAAATAATGACATAATTTATTTCCAATTTTTATCATAAAATCAACGTGTATTTTCTATTTAGTAGCGTAGAAAACAAGTATGCAAGTATTTGAATGAGATAAAATCAAGATAAAATATATGGCATTGATATTGCAGTCAGTGGCGTACCAGACCAGACCAGAATCAGCCATCTCCATCCACACCGTCATGATGCCTATATAATAAAGTTCTTGCCAATTGAGATTTCTTTAATTCTATTACTATCTATACTACTACTATAAGTTGCGTTGGGGTAAGATAGAAAGGTATTTTTTTAGGGGTAAGACAAAAAAGCGTCCATATTCCGGAGCATTACAGACTACTTTTTATCTTACCCCTAAAAAAAATACCTTTCTATCTAACCCCAACGCACCTTAATATAAGCTTATCTACTTACTCTCTCACTTTGCGAATTCAAATGTTATAAATTACACTGTTTTCTCCATTTAGAGGAAAGGCCAATTCGTAGGAACTATCTTATTTTCGATGTTCGTAGGACCCAAAAGGTTTATACCAACAAGTGGTATCGTTGGAATCAGCATGAGCTACTGATTATAAAAATATCTCTTGTCACTTCATAAAGTGGTGGAATGAGTTTTTATGACGTCACAAAGATGACGCGCGACTTAGCGTTAGATTTTGTCGATTATTTCAAAAACTATTTAGTCGATTTAAGCAAACAAGGTGTCATCTGATTGTCATGATTGATATTTTCATGCTTAATGAAATATGTAAATCTACCTTCAACCAAAAAGTTAAATAAAAGCTGAATTTGTTTTTATTTACATTTCTAACACGCATTAATTTACATTATTACTTATGTTAAACTTTATTGCACAATAATAAAAAAATAAGTCCAAAAGGCGCACTTAATGCTTTAAGGCATTCTGTTCCAGTCAGCCATAGGGCAAAACAGAAATTTGCTATGGTGTGTGCAGTCAGATAAAAGGATTGTGAAATTATTAGTCTCTCTCACGGCCGTACTATCCTTTTCCCATAGCCATTCCCTCCGCCCGCTAATTCTGGTTTTTACAGCACTAAACAATATTTAGAATTTAATCATAATATAGGTTGGTAATTTATATAATAATAGTTCTTGGTATTTGTGACATAATGTTTGACATTCTTCTTTATTTTATTTTGTAATATCTATGACTGACATTGTTAATTATGAATAATCTGCCCTTTTTCCTGTTTAGAATTTGTAGCTATAAGGAAACATTTGCACGCTTGCTTGCAAGCAAAATACAATGTACAAACTGTATATATAAGAACTTAACCACTGTATTTTGGCAAATAAAAAATTGATTGATATTCCGGTGTTTGGTGGTAGCTAGAAGTCTAAATTTTCAGTGAAAAAGAAGTCATTACATAAGGAAGACATATTCTCAAAATCATTTAATTTTAACTTATAATTTAAGAATTATTGTAAGTCAAAGTTTTGTTACTGACTGACTATTATATGACAGATCATACGAATTCTAACTCTTGCTAATCCACGAGCTCCAAATTTTGAATACATCTAGTATTAGAGCTATAAAGCCTCTGTAAATCTTAACATATATCAGCCGAGTTGCCTAGTTTTAATATGGTTATAAATATGGGAATGTGCACGGCAAGAACGTGGAAGGAGAAAAAGGAGCCCTACTTACAAAAAGGAATGAGATCCCATTAAAAACATTACATGTGAAAAAAACACAAGACTGGCAATACTTACTGTTCTTAGACTGCAAAAAGTCGATCGATATCTAAAGTAAACCAAGCCGGTGTCCTTAGAACTCAATCCCCACTGGAGTTTACTAACAACAGTTCATTGTGGCCGTTTCAATATTAGATGTCTATATTTTTATAATAAATAAAATGATTTCGCAGTTGCACAGGACAATTAAATAGAAACGCAATAAAGTATATCTAACGATATCGGATTATGTACCTAATTTACCTAACCTAGCCTTTGGGTGCTCGACATAATGCAAAAGAATAATTCGTTCACTCCGAACTTCTCTGCTTGTATGTTGGTTGTTGGAACTCCTTAAATTTAAATAAATAAATAAGTTAACCTTGATACTCGCACTAGGCATTCCTATATCGCGGAGACCAATATCACATGTTATGACAATATATGCTATAACCGGTTGACAAATTAAAGATTTATTTTTTAAAGTATGATGTTGTCTACAACCAACACAATACATAAGTATACATATTACTTAAGCTAATTTATTATAAGTATACTTAAGAAAAAAGTGCATCAAATTAACTCTAAGCTTATTTTGACTATCACGAAGGTCAAACTTTTTCTGATTTGGATAATATCTTCAGTATATTCATAGGTTAAGCTGGCTAGCCATTGCTTTTGCTTTTGTAATGACTTGTTTGGCTTTAAAAACGGGTTTATCTTTAATGTCTAAGTGTCTAGTCACGGAATTATAAACTAAACTAGATATATACGGTTCAAATCGTTTTGCAAGGGCAGTATTCACGGACGGAAACTGTGTTCGATATACTCTTCGTTTCAAGTATTTGCTTGTGCTTATCAACAACAATTTTGAGTAGGTAAATTGACGAACCGTCAACACTTCGGACTTTTTATATGGTAAAAGTGTGGAATACCGGAAGAGTTTCTTTAACATTGTTTTAAGGACAGCACGCTGTGTTCTTTCGGCCTCGATGATAACTGTTTTACAAGAGCTGTCCCAACAGCTTAAACAGTATGTTAAAAACACACTGTAAAATACACTACTTAATGATAAAATGTATAATGATAAGGCTAAATAAAGGTAAAGATTATTACATATACCTACACATATACTACATATACATATATATTAGCTACAAATATTTCTTTACAATGTGTAGAGTTAGAAATTAGGACTTTAATATGAGACTAATCATTACACAATCCTTTTATCTCACTCCACAAACCATAGCAAATTTCTGTTTCGCCCTCTGGTTGACTGGAACAGAATACCTTAAAGCATTAAGTGCGCCTTTTGGACTTATTTTTTTATTAGTGTGCAATAAAGTTTAACATAATTAATAATGTAAATTAATGCGTGGTAGAAATTTAAATAAAATTAAATTTGGCTTTGATTTAACTTTTTGGTTGAAGGTAGATTTACATATTTTATTAAGCATGAAAATATCAATCATATGACACCTTGTTTGCTTAAATCGACTAAATAGTTTTTGAAATAATCGACAAAATCTAACTCTAAGTCGCGCGCCATATTTGTAACGTCATAAAAACTCATTCCACCACTTTATGAAGTGACAAGAGATAGTTTAATAATCAGTAGCTTATGCTGATTCCAACGATACCACTTGTAGGTATAAACCTTTGTAACACTTTAGAGTGTTAAACCCAGAGCTGGAAGCCGTAATATAGTATTTGGTAGGATAGATGTCGAGAGTTTTGTTTAGTACGTATATGATAGGTAATTAGTCGTTTAGCGTAGTGGTAAGGGTAAGTAATTCGAGATATAAACCTGTGGTATTGTTGTGAAACCTCACCGTTACAGTTGTGGCTGTATTTAAAGGATAATACTCACCGAAAGTAAAGGTCATCCTAAGCATTCCAACAATCGCATCGTATGCGCACATTTCTCGTTTTAGCGTTGAATTATGGCGTGGAATCTTTGTTTGTCTTATGATACACATATTCACAATTGAAATATAGTTATAACTTTGGTCTACGAGGCTAAAATAACATGGATTCCTAGATAAATAAGCGAAGCCGAACGATTTGTTGACGACGAGAACTTGGTATAAAGACATCTGTCAGTGTCAATTGGTTTGTTGTCTATGCACCAGCGTGATCGAACGTGTTTTGTATTCTTGGATTTTTCATGGAGGTTTTTCTGTGTTTTTATAATTCCTAGTTATAAATAATAGGCATATTTTTAGGTGTCGAAATAAACTATTCTTTTTATTTTCTATGATTAACAATGTTCAGAGAATTTGACTCGGTCACTCGCTGTCAGAAAAACGAAGGTCCAGACTTTCTTTGTCTGTGGTTCATTTTTCGACTATTCATTTCATCGACTGGCACGAATCTTGTGTGCGTCGACATATAATTTTGCTCCGGTATGTAGTTTAACTGAGGATTGGTAATTCCTATATTATCCTAACGTACAACGTTGTGATCAGTATTTTATTTGTTACAGCGTAATCATAATAATGTCGGGGTAATTCGTGTCGCACGGATCGCCGGAATGGCGGTCGATTTTTCCTTTCTTGATTAAATAATTTGGTAAGTTTCACACGGTAATATTGTACGATGTGTAAAACGAAGTATCTAGTATTGTTTTCATTTAGCTAATGCTGTTTTGTATGTGGTTTTTTTAGCTGTTTCCTTGCACCAAGCAAACTCTGCTGTGTCGAGGCACGTGGCCCATATGTCGCCATAAATGTTACAAGCTGAAAAGGACCCGGTTTAAAACCCGGTAAGTAAGTTGAGATTTGTAATTCTCACCACTTGGCCCATGTTAAAAATACAATTTAGGCCATTTTCGAAATATTAGTAACCTATAACCTAGAACATCATCTTGTTCATAGGGTCCTTATTACGGGTGAAGAGGCCTTATTTTGGGCGAAGAGTCCTTACTTCGGGCAGACATCTCTAAGCCTCTGATCCTGTGTGATGTCAGCGGGACAGACTACTCTCCGGGGTCGGTGACGCACCTTTCCTGGGAAGTCCTACTCATCTGGTGAACCCGTTGCTCGGTAAAACCCTAACTCGGGGTAATTTCTAACCAAAAGACTGTGAGTTAAACTTTTACTTTAATTTAGTAATCAGTGTTGAGTGATAAAAGATAAATTGAACATTTAAAAACTTAGCGTATCTTGTAATCTCAATTATAGGTTATATTTAAACGTGGTATAAAACCAAAAAGGCAATCAACGTTGAGATCTGATATAGTGATGTTGTAATGCGGCCTAAGTTGGAGCTGCATTTAGATTGTAAATTATTATAATATAATATACTGTGGTACTTTAGCGTTCCCAAGACATATGTAATCACCGTGATGCATCACTGGGTAGATCCATAGTAGCGATTACTATAAAGTATTAAGGGCAATTACTTAAAGAATAAATTAAAGGTGTGAATTTGTAAATATATTGTCTTTTATTTGGAAACGTCATACGTTTGTCGAGATTCTGGTCATGGCGTCCTAATTTAAATTTTGGTCAGTACTCTCGCTCCATAGTGGCCTGAACCGCGACCCTACTTAGACCCTTAGTTAGCCGTGAGCATTGATTTATCTTTTATCACTCAACACTGATTACTAAATTAAAGTAAAAGTTTAACTCACAGTCTTTTGGTTAGAAATTACCCCGAGTTAGGGTTTTACCGAGCAACGGGTTCACCAGATGAGTAGGACTTCCCAGGAAAGGTGCGTCACCGACCCCGGAGAGTAGTCTGTCCCGCTGACATCACACAGTATCAGAGGCTTAGAGATGTCTGCCCGAAACAGGGACCTTCGCCCGTAATAAGGACTCTTCGCCCGTAATAAGGAATCTTCGACCGAAGTAAGGCCTCTTCACCCGTAATAAGGAATCTTCGCCCGAAGTAAGGACTCTTCGCCCGAAATAAGGACTCTTCACCCGTAATAAGGACCCTATGAACAAGATGATGTTCTAGGTTATAGGTTACTAATATTTCGAAAATGGCCTAAATTGTATTTTTAACATGGGCCAAGTGGTGAGAATTACAAATCTCAACTTACTTACCGGGTTTTAAACCGGGTCCTTTTCAGCTTGTAACATTTATGGCGACATATGGGCCACGTGCCTCGACACAGCAGAGTTTGCTTGGTGCAAGGAAACAGCTAAAAAAACCACATACAAAACAGCATTAGCTAAATGAAAACAATACTAGATACTTCGTTTTACACATCGTACAATATTACCGTGTGAAACTTACCAAATTATTTAATCAAGAAAGGAAAAATCGACCGCCATTCCGGCGATCCGTGCGACACGAATTACCCCGACATTATTATGATTACGCTGTAACAAATAAAATACTGATCACAACGTTGTACGTTAGGATAATATAGGAATTACCAATCCTCAGTTAAACTACATACCGGAGCAAAATTATATGTCGACGCACGCAAGATTCGTGCCAGTCGATGAAATGAATAGTCGAAAAATGAACCACAGACAAAGAAAGTCTGGACCTTCGTTTTTCTGACAGCGAGTGACCGAGTCAAATTCTCTGAACATTGTTAATCATAGAAAATAAAAAGAATAGTTTATTTCGACACCTAAAAATATGCCTATTATTTATAACTAGGAATTATAAAAACACAGAAAAACCTCCATGAAAAATCCAAGAATACAAAACACGTTCGATCACGCTGGTGCATAGACAACAAACCAATTGACACTGACAGATGTCTTTATACCAAGTTCTCGTCGTCAACAAATCGTTCGGCTTCGCTTATTTATCTAGGAATCCATGTTATTTTAGCCTCGTAGACCAAAGTTATAACTATATTTCAATTGTGAATATGTGTATCATAAGACAAACAAAGATTCCACGCCATAATTCAACGCTAAAACGAGAAATGTGCGCATACGATGCGATTGTTGGAATGCTTAGGATGACCTTTACTTTCGGTGAGTATTATCCTTTAAATACAGCCACAACTGTAACGGTGAGGTTTCACAACAATACCACAGGTTTATATCTCGAATTACTTACCCTTACCACTACGCTAAACGACTAATTACCTATCATATACGTACTAAACAAAACTCTCGACATCTATCCTACCAAATACTATATTACGGCTTCCAGCTCTGGGTTTAACACTCTAAAGTGTTACAGTTCATCTTTAGTTGGGTTAAAAAAATTTTTTTTTTTTAAAAAAAATTTTTTTTCTTATATCTATATAAGCACTATGCCTAACACCAAGTTCATACCTTAATCTACAAAACTTACCTAGCAAAACTTCAGAAAATCTGTAAAGACAACAAGACTTACCTCTAACCTTATACTTATGATTTGGTGAATGGCCAATTCAACCAAGGAAACCTTACGACTATTTTTGGTTCGAACCTTCCTAATCCTAATGCGCGCTTACCTAAATCAAACAAAAAAAAATAAATGTCAAAGACGGCAACAACATCAAACTTTCCCTTTATTAAAGCAATTGCCTATCACCGACAAAAGTGGAATTAAGTAAAGAGCTGTAGTCTTAGCTATTACACAATTCCTTATACATGAACTACAGTTCTGTCATAGTAAAGGGAACAATGGGAAACGCAGTTCATTTTTATAGATTTCTATGGCATCATAGATTATCATTTATTATAAATAAGATTAGTTTCAGCTTTTATGTCTTTATAAGGACATAATAAAATCGATATTGGTCCGTATGCATCCGGTACCAAGTTTAGAATTCAATACCAAGCCCTTTATCCCATCTGAGGAAATCATCCTGCGACAAGTGTCATTCCGTTCAGTGGGTACGTTCAGGTTTCAGTATATCATAGAATAATTAAAGTTTTAGGAATTGAACCCAAAGTTGTAAAGACGAGTACCGCTAAGAGGACGGCTCGGCTTCACCAGGTCGTACAATATCCTTTATATGAAAGTTACCTAGAAGTTTACCTTCTAGAGATTTTAATGAGTATACGAGAGGACTCAGTTTTTTATGAATGACACATTTGTTGTACCGGGGAGCTAATTTAGCAGAGAAATGTTTTGCTGCATTTGACAATGGGAAACATTTTTTATATACGATTTGCCCTTCCTCCAATTCTACGTGGCGCTTCCTCATGTTGTAATACTTCGCATTACGTTCATGGGAGGCATTTAACGAGTTGCGCACCTTTTGAAATATCGTTTTGAGCTCTTTAAGTTTCTCAGAAAAACTACCACTTGTATTCAGCTCGAGTGCGTTTTGATCGAGGGGACCTTCGCTATTATAAAGAGTGCCATCTAGAATCATTTGACGACCATGTGTTAGAAAATATGGTGTGTTTTTGGTAACTTCGTGACGAGCTGTATTAATTGCACACTGTATTTCCGATACGTTCTTATCCCAGTTACGGTGATCAGAGCGTACGTACGAGGCAATGGTTCTTACTAATTCACGGTTCACTCGTTCTGTTTGGTTCGTCTGAGGATGATATCTAGGGTTATAGAAAATATGAGGAACTTCATATTTTGACATTAAGTCTCGAAAATCTTTCGAAGTAAATTGGACACCATTGTCGCAGAATATATATTTAGGAACCCCATGTACAAGGAATATCCCCTTTTCCATGCACTTAACTATAGCCTTTGCAGTTACGGAGCGCAGTGGGAACAAAGTCACATACTTACTGAAATAATCAGCACAAACGAAAAGATACTGATTCCTCAGATAAGATGGAGGAAAGGGTCCAAGAATATCACAAGAAATTGCTTCGCCTGGTGACGATATGCGTCGGGGGTTACCCATGAGACCAGGACGAGCTAAGTTAACCGGTTTATAAGCTTTACAAATTTCACATAAATCGACGTATTCTTTCACGTCTTGGAATAAAGTAGGCCAATAATAAATATCGGCTATTTTGGAATGAGTTTTAGCCACCCCAAAATGACCGGCAGTTGGATCATCATGATACTTATTTAAGATTTCTTTTCGCTGCTCATAAGGGAGTACCAGCTTCCAGTCAAATTGAGCTGTCAGACGATACTTATTCTTTGAGTAACGGAAGAGTTTATCATGTTCAATTTTAAAGTTAGGAAAGAGAGAAGGTTTTTCAGACACCTTTTTGTATAAATCGAGGTACCAAGGATCTTGGATAGTAACTGAATCTATAGCACTGACCTGTATACGAGAGAGACAGTCAGGTATGACGTGTTCTTTGCCCTTCCGATGGATTATTTCAAAATTAAATTGGCTTAACCGACATGCCCATCGATTTAATCGTCCTGTAGGATTTTTTAAGTTTTGGAACCATTTTAACGACGCATGATCAGTGACAATATAACATTTTCTTCCTTCTACATATGCACGATACTGCTCGAGACCATAAATTACGGCTAAGAGTTCGCGCTCGGTAGCCGAATAGTTCGTCTCTGGTTGGTTAAGTGTGCGACTGCAGTACGCAATAGGATGATCTACTCCGTTATACGATTGAGTCAAGACAGCGCCTACCGCGTATGAAGATGCATCAGTATGAATGTAGAAGCTTTCTTCGAAGTTAGGGCATTTAAGAATCGGGGAAGACACCAAAGCAGATTTAAGTGTGTTAAAAGAATCGTTAACTTCATCAGTCCATTCAAATTTTACTTTCTTACTCGTTAAGCGAGATAAGGGACGAGCTATCTTTGCAAAATTATTAATAAAACGACGGTACCAACCGCACATTCCCAGGAAACGTTTAATACCTTTGGCATCTTCGGGCATGGGGAAATTTAATATTACATCAATTTTAGAAGGATCGGTTCGCAGACCGTATCTATCAACTAAGTATCCAAGATATTTCAGTTCACTCCTACAGAAGGAAGACTTTTTCATATTAATAGTTAAATTGGCTGATTTTAATTTTTCAAAAACGGCCTTAAGCAATCTTATATGTTCATCAAAATCGGAGGTACAAATAATAATGTCATCAATATAACAGAAAACTTTGTGATCGAAATGAGAAGTAAAGAGATTATCCATGAGACGTTGCATGGTCGCACTAGCGCCTACCAACCCAAAACACATTCTATTATAGTGGAATAATCCTTTTCCTGGCACAGTAAAACTAGTTTTCTCCTTGGAGTCTTCACTAAGAGGTATCTGATGATATGCCGCACTTAAATCAAGCGAGGTCAGAAATTTCGCGTCGCGTAAATTATCTAAAATATACTGAACGTGAGGTACGGGATACGCATCAGATTTTGAAACTGCATTTACTTTCCTACTATCCAAACAAAGTCTTAAATCTCCGTTAGGCTTTTCTACCATAACGACTGGAGAATTCCAGGGAGAGTGAGAGGGTTCAACAATTCCCTCGTTAAGCATACGATCAACTTCTTTTATTAACGCAGCCTGTTTAACAGGACTAAGGCGATAGTATTTTTGCTTTATCGGAGGAGTATCACCTGTATTTATGACGTGCTCGATTAGATGAGTCTTTCCCAAACCAACCTTATCCGTATCAATTTGATCATACAGTAATTTAGTATCCTCAAGCAGGGATTTTTGTTTCAATGACAACGACTCAAAAGTAGTGAGTCCTGTCTCCGACGGTAGAACGTCGAGACTAGCGATATAATGAGAGTCATTCTTTTCTACGTCCGTAATGAGGCCTGGAGCTAATCCGAAGGCTCTCCAAAAGTTTAATCCAAGTATCATCGGAGTAGCGATCTCCGGTTGAATATTAAAAGTTATAAGTTTGACTTGACCTTTATAATTTACTGGTAACACCATATATTCGGAAGCTACGATACGATGATCGTCAGCAACGTTTACCATCACCGGCTTCACATGTTTCTGAATAGGTATCCCACCTGTGGTGAATACTACATGACTGCCGTGACCCAGAAAACTAACACTGGCTCCACTATCTAACAACGCCTTAAAATTCAAATTGAGAATGTTTAATTGAGCATAAACTCTATTATCTCCCTTAGGAGGATTAAAGAAGATGGTCTTTTCTGCACTACAGAGAGCAGAAGACCGACATTTGTTATTATCAGAAAAGACCCTATTTAGTTTTTTGAATTGGAGTTACATTTACCACATTCCGGAGTTTTCACCCCTTTTTCTCCACACTTGAAGCAAACAATATCTCTAGAGCTCCTACACTCTTTAGTATTGTGGTTGGATCTACCACATCGGAAACATTTTAGTTGAGAAGAGCTTTGCGCTGCCGCAGCAACAAAGTTTCTAGAAGAATTCGACAAACGAGGTGGATACGACTTATTCCGCGTTTCAAAGTTCTTCGGCGGATGCTCAGATGAAGAATCATTCGACCTATTCGATAGAACTGGTTCTCGAAACTGCTTCGCCTTAACTTGCGCCAATTCAATGCGCTTACACAATGACTTCAGTTGCTCGATCGATTCAATGTCCTGTAATGCTAAATCCTTGGAATACTCTGGCCTAATATTTCTCATCATGGTATCCAGTTTTTCTCGTTCAGGAACCTCCTTCATAAGACGCTCGTACATTCCTAGAATGGTGGATACGAAATAGACAATAGTCTCAGACTTCGCTTGAGTCCTAGCCCGTATTTCTTGTAGTAACTGATGATCTAAATCAGGTATATCGAATTCATCTTGTAAAGCAGCGGTGACTTCTTTATAAGTAGTGAGTTTCGTACGTTGAGACCGGAACCACGACAACGCCGGACCTTCCAGAATCTCAGGAAATCCTCTGTAAATTCTGTTCTCGGAAATTCCTCTGGCCTCTCGCAGCTCCTCGAGACGAGAAAGAAACGTACGAACGCATGTGTCACCTTTAAACTTCAAGTTGAGTGAATTAATATTAAACGTCTTATCCGTTTTGTATATAATCTCCCTAACAACGCGAGATTCGTTAGGCGATTGGAAATCATCATCCGACCCAGACGACGCAGATGAGCCTTGATCACCTAACCGATCCAATAAAGAAGAGATGAACTCCTTCAACAGGAGTACCGCTTCGGTCTCCGGTGATAACCGAGAAACACGACACAAAAGATATTTACAACGCGAGGATAGCCTGTCAATCGCCGCCGCCGACAAATCTCCTTTCGCTTCTAGCTCTATCTCTTCTACCTTATGCTGACAGAGTTCCAATTCGGAAGCTTCGTTGCTCATGACCAAGTCCTGGAACTTAAGACTACCCTTTTTCGCTAAAACTTCAGTTTGCTTTACAGCTTGACATAAACTAGATCGACGTGATACGGGGTTAACCGGAAGTTTTCGAATCGCCAACTCATGTGCCAATTCGTCTTTATGTAAGTGGGTAATTTTACACCCTGCCTCTATAAAATCCATTTTTAAGATTAATATGTACTATCAGAAGTAGGTCAATTTTAGTTAAAGAGTAGTAGTTACAGGTGAGTTAAAATTTTATCAGATTTTAACTTCGTTTAAATTCTTTTAAAATAGCTAAATAGTTAGCATAAGAAGTGTAGTTTCATTTATAAGTTGGTTAAATTTATAAGTTTAACCTTGTGTTAAAACAACAACTTGTAATCTCCATTTACATAGAATAACCTTAATACTAAAATAACGCTAAAAAGTTTTACTTGGAAATGTCATACTCCATAGGCCAAACGTTGGGCACGCCACTGTAATAGCTGCGGGTGTGCTATTATGGTAATCTAAATTATAAAAAAAATTGGGGAATTAAGTTCCCGTAAACCTCCAAGGTGAGTTACAACTCCCAATTTGTACCTACTGCAGAAAAATAATTCAACACAAAATATGCAAAATGCTCACGGCTAACTAAGGGTCTAAGTAGGGTCGCGGTTCAGGCCACTATGGAGCGAGAGTACTGACCAAAATTTAAATTAGGACGCCATGACCAGAATCTCGACAAACGTATGACGTTTCCAAATAAAAGACAATATATTTACAAATTCACACCTTTAATTTATTCTTTAAGTAATTGCCCTTAATACTTTATAGTAATCGCTACTATGGATCTACCCAGTGATGCATCACGGTGATTACATATGTCTTGGGAACGCTAAAGTACCACAGTATATTATATTATAATAATTTACAATCTAAATGCAGCTCCAACTTAGGCCGCATTACAACATCACTATATCAGATCTCAACGTTGATTGCCTTTTTGGTTTTATACCACGTTTAAATATAACCTATAATTGAGATTACAAGATACGCTAAGTTTTTAAATGTTCAATTTATCTTTTATCACTCAACACTGATTACTAAATTAAAGTAAAAGTTTAACTCACAGTCTTTTGGTTAGAAATTACCCCGAGTTAGGGTTTTACCGAGCAACGGGTTCACCAGATGAGTAGGACTTCCCAGGAAAGGTGCGTCACCGACCCCGGAGAGTAGTCTGTCCCGCTGACATCACACAGTATCAGAGGCTTAGAGATGTCTGCCCGAAACAGGGACCTTCGCCCGTAATAAGGACTCTTCGCCCGTAATAAGGAATCTTCGACCGAAGTAAGGCCTCTTCACCCGTAATAAGGAATCTTCGCCCGAAGTAAGGACTCTTCGCCCGAAATAAGGACTCTTCACCCGTAATAAGGACCCTATGAACAAGATGATGTTCTAGGTTATAGGTTACTAATATTTCGAAAATGGCCTAAATTGTATTTTTAACATGGGCCAAGTGGTGAGAATTACAAATCTCAACTTACTTACCGGGTTTTAAACCGGGTCCTTTTCAGCTTGTAACATTTATGGCGACATATGGGCCACGTGCCTCGACACAGCAGAGTTTGCTTGGTGCAAGGAAACAGCTAAAAAAACCACATACAAAACAGCATTAGCTAAATGAAAACAATACTAGATACTTCGTTTTACACATCGTACAATATTACCGTGTGAAACTTACCAAATTATTTAATCAAGAAAGGAAAAATCGACCGCCATTCCGGCGATCCGTGCGACACGAATTACCCCGACATTATTATGATTACGCTGTAACAAATAAAATACTGATCACAACGTTGTACGTTAGGATAATATAGGAATTACCAATCCTCAGTTAAACTACATACCGGAGCAAAATTATATGTCGACGCACGCAAGATTCGTGCCAGTCGATGAAATGAATAGTCGAAAAATGAACCACAGACAAAGAAAGTCTGGACCTTCGTTTTTCTGACAGCGAGTGACCGAGTCAAATTCTCTGAACATTGTTAATCATAGAAAATAAAAAGAATAGTTTATTTCGACACCTAAAAATATGCCTATTATTTATAACTAGGAATTATAAAAACACAGAAAAACCTCCATGAAAAATCCAAGAATACAAAACACGTTCGATCACGCTGGTGCATAGACAACAAACCAATTGACACTGACAGATGTCTTTATACCAAGTTCTCGTCGTCAACAAATCGTTCGGCTTCGCTTATTTATCTAGGAATCCATGTTATTTTAGCCTCGTAGACCAAAGTTATAACTATATTTCAATTGTGAATATGTGTATCATAAGACAAACAAAGATTCCACGCCATAATTCAACGCTAAAACGAGAAATGTGCGCATACGATGCGATTGTTGGAATGCTTAGGATGACCTTTACTTTCGGTGAGTATTATCCTTTAAATACAGCCACAACTGTAACGGTGAGGTTTCACAACAATACCACAGGTTTATATCTCGAATTACTTACCCTTACCACTACGCTAAACGACTAATTACCTATCATATACGTACTAAACAAAACTCTCGACATCTATCCTACCAAATACTATATTACGGCTTCCAGCTCTGGGTTTAACACTCTAAAGTGTTACACCTTTTCAGTCCTACGAAGAATTCTCCGCTTCAACTTGGCCACCCCACTAATTACCTAAAATTAAACAAATTTGTAGGTATAAACATTGTCATATGTTTAATTTCTTTCGGGGACTTTTTTTGAAAAGTTAATGCGAATGGAAATTTTCAAGTGTGATTTACGCTAAGTAAAAAAAAGTTAAGAAAGTAAATAGGCTAACCAAATATTGTTTGAAAAGTTTTTTTTATTTATTATTTTCCCTGACTTTTTTAGGGTTCCGCAGTAAACTAGGAACCCTTATAGTTTCGCCATGTCCGTCTGTCCGTCTGTCCGCAGCTTAGCTCAGTGATCGCTAGCAATAAAAAGCTGAAAGGCCATGGCAGGATAAGGGAACATCTGGTGCCTTAATAGCTTTTCCGGCTATTTTTTTTGTGATGATGGGCCCTGCTGTTAGTAATACTTATACAAAATTACAGCATTCTCCTCTTCTTACTTTCCAAGAAAAGAAATAATTAAGAAAAATCATTTTTCATGAATATTTCCGCTTCTGTAGATTTAATTAATTCGTGCTTTAAACATATAATACACTTAGCCGAGACGGACAATATGTCACTATAAACCGCATAACATTCCATAGACAGTTTCTTTATTTTAAGGGTTAACATTTTTAATTATTTTTTTCATAAGTTCTGAGAGAGGGACACCTCCAATTTTTTAACACATAATAGCCTTTTTGATGGCCTATAACATAAATTAAGTTCAAGCTTCTAGCATTGGTGCATAGTACAAAAATTATTAAAATAAAAGTTGGTAAGTCCCTGTGACGTAATAAAAAAGAAATAAATTCATCTTATATTAAACCTTTTTGTAAATGTTTATAAATGATTTATCACTGGCCTGATATTATAGTACTATTTCTGACATCAAAAACTGAGCAATCTATTTAAAAAAGGTCCGAGTATTGTAATTAACGAAAATAGTGACGACGACGATTAAGTTAAGACTTTTTTTTTATGATGCACCAATGCTTAAGCTTGAATTTTTTTTAATATATAATAGCCATTATATATAAAAAAATTCAAGCTTCTAGCTCCATAATAGCCTTTTTGATGGCCTATAATAAATATAAATAAAAAAAATATATAAAAAAATTATATATATAAAAAAAATTCAAGCTTCTAGCTCCATAATAGCCTTTTTGATGGCCTATAAATGTGTTAAAAAATTGGAGGTGTCCCTCTCTCAGAACTTATGAAAAAAAAATGAAAAATGTTAACCCTTAAAATAAAGAAACTGTCTATGGAATGTTATGCGGTTTATAGTGACATATTGTCCGTCTCGGCTAAGTGTATTATATGTTTAAAGCACGAATTAATTAAATCTACTGAAGCGGAAATATTCATGAACAATGATTTTTCTTAATTATTTTTTTTCTTGGAAAGTAAGAAGAGGAGAATGCTGTAATTTTGTATAAGTGTTACTAACAGCAGGGCCCATCATCACAAAAAAAATTAGCCGGAAAAGCTATTAAGGCACCAGATGTTCCCTTATCCTGCCATGGCCTTTGGTATGATCATGTTTTTCTCATATAAACATGTTTATGGGTAATTTTTGTAACACAAGTAAAAATGTAGAAAAAATTATAAACTGAAATTTGCAATTCATGTTCCCATTCACATAGATATAGAGTTATGCTGTGGAAAGCCCAAAATCAAGATAGCAAGATAACAAACTTACCTATTATACCTAATGACTATTTGATAAAGAGTTTGAGCCCTTTACACTATCCGATACAACATTCTAAACATAGGTAACAGCAAGCACTTTGTCAAAATTAGGTAGGTATCTACTCTATTTTCACATAGCTAGCGTATTAACTATGTGTTTATGAAAATTAGTTACAGTTTTAAAGACGCTCTACTACAGGTACCATCTGAATACTGTTACTTAGATACCTTATTTGTCTTTACTATAACACAACATATTTATTTAAAACAAAAATATAAGTAACATACTACGAAAATACAGACTAAATTAGAAACTAAACTCGTTCCGGAGAGTGCCCGGGGCAAAGGTCCCTAGAATGCTGGCGGAGTTACCACGCTGTATTCCTAAGGATATTCTTTGCCCCAGGTACTCGCCAGAACGGGGATCGGCTCCGCGGTCTCTTAAATGTCGGGATAGGGCCGCAACAAACGCTTTGCCCTCAGCACACCAGGGCCCACCGGTCTCTACGGCTATCGGGACGAACTCATTACACTGGCTCCAAATTGCTATACCTACTTAGCGTGCTTGATTTTGGCGGCGGTTTCAGCAGCACGCGTCGTATTAGCTAGGTGATAGGGAGCAAAGGTGCTGACGTAAGTTGCGTCCCGGAGTAGGCTGCGACGTCTCACCCATGGAACCAGTGTGAGTCCGTCCGGCCTCATGCCATATGTGCGGCTTAGGCCCTGGGGTTCTATAATAATATGCATCTTTACTTAAACTTTACTGTTGAAGTCAATGGCAACGTCTTGTTTTAATATCGTTATTAACAAGGGGACTTGTATGAGATTGCTAGTGTTTGGCTAACCAAATTTTGTTGACAGATATTTCGTTGTTGTATCACCAATTGTCTATGAATTACAAAAAAAAGCTAAAAGTCAGTTGTCAATTTATGTCATTCAGTCCAATCGGTCGCTGTTTACGAGAGGATATTTAAAATAATATTCAATAATGACTAGATACCGAGTGAGGTCCGCAAACTATTATTTAAGCTCGTAAGTAATTACACTAACGACAATGTGTGAAGTCGACGTGAAGCTTTTTATAACGAAAAACTGCTATGTTTACAAGTCGTACACAATATGGTAGGTTGGTGCTCTATAAATGTTTTGATACTTTAGTACTAGTTGTAACATTTGCCTATAACTTTGATTAAGTACGTAAATGTATTAATACCTGAATCTCATAAACAGAACAGGTGTATAAAGAAACGGATACCTAAACTAGAAGCTCAGGAAAATATCAATAAAATCAAAAAATTTGGAACGTAAGGAGTTACTAACTGAAAAGCTTATTTAGAAGAAATCTGTGGAGTGACCGGTCAGTAGTAATTTGATATAAAAATATTTTAATTTATATAACCGACCAAGAGCATGTCGGGCCATGCTCAGATTGCTCAGTGTAGGGTTCCGTACGGACGGACATGGCGAAATTATAAGGGTTCCTAGTTGACTACGGAACCCTAAAAATGAGCGGCCAACGTGTCGAAGGAATATCTATACCTACTGATGGAGACTGTACTTATGTAATTTTTTTGGCGAAGGATTAATATTATGGTAATATCGAGCTGGGTGTTATTTACACTACATTTAATTTTTCGCCTTGTTACTATGGTATATGGTGAGAAAGTGTTGTTGACTGTACTTTACGTAGTGGTAGAATTTAATGTAAGCTGATTTTTGAGTGCATTTTGAGTATATTTTTTAAACTTATTTCCTTAGGTACCTTACATGTGCAGATAAAATGAAAAATATTTTCTAGTATCAAAACTATAATTTCTAGTGTGACCAGCCCAGGATTTTTTGAATTTCCCGCCAAAAGATTGTGTAAAATTTCAGTAGCCAAACTCTAGCACTTGCCAAATTACCGTTGAAAGAGACAGCATTTTAAGCAACTTTACTTGTCGTTACAGTTTTTTTTCACCAAGCATAGAAGCGGCTATTCAATTAGTAAGTCGTACATTTCGTAAATTAAATTTTATTATCTCGATATTTTCTCTTTCCGATTTCGTGTCGGATTATGTGAGGGCGCTCTTATTATGTTTTCAACAGCAACATAACTTGTTGATAATTTGTAGATAACATTATTATGGTTTGATAAATGTAGCATTTACTATTAGAAGTAAACAGATAATCGTGTGACAATGTTGAAGTCTGTCTGGTTTTTGGTGATAGTTTCAGTTGGTTGCCATGTTTTGGGTATGTATTCAAAGCCCCAAAAATATTCATATGCCAAACTGTGACACGTAAATTCATACGAGATCATAATTATGTACATCTGCAATAGTAGGTATGCATATGTACATAATTGCATACCTTGCAAATATTTCGTCAATACTTTAAAAAAAACTCGTATCTAACACTCTAAGGTGAAAAGCAGTAACTCTATATTCATCGCATAAGTACATAGCTACCACATTTTTATAAGAAGCTAACATTTTTTCACAGCTGCTGCAGTCCCTAATCCATTAACCACTCAAAGAATAGTGGGTGGTGAGCTCACCACCATTGACCAGTATCCGTTTCAAGCTGCCTTGCTGATGACGTGGGACTTAAGCTATTACGGACAACTTTGTGGGGCTACCATTTTAAATGCCAGGTCCATTTTGACAGCTGCTCATTGCTTTACGTAAGTAGCTGTAATGTTGTATTATGTATACCGTTTTTATATTCCTACCTTTTGTTTTAGTATTTACTACCACTCAATAGAGCTTGAGATCTTAGCAATCTAATACACCCAAAATTGGCGCTAGAAATAGTTATACGAAAAAACTCTCATTTGACTCTTCAACCGTTATGGAAGAATTGAGTTGTGAAAGCACTAAGCTGAACACTTATTACGTCAAACTATTTGCTTGTAGTCCTAACACATATTCGTCTGCTGCACAATAGTTTTGCTCTAAAAACGATCTTTTATCAGCTCCCTTATCTTACTCTGCTCTCTTGTATCCCTAAGACCATTTATACTCTTCCTCATTGCAGGTATTTTACGGACCCTAACCGCTTCAGAATCCGAGTAGGTTCCACCTTCGCAAACTCCGGAGGAGTTGTCCACAACGTCCTTGAGAACATTATCTACTCAGACTACAACCCTGTGAATTTGGACAATGACGTGGCCATTGTTCGATCTGCGTCTTTTATCGTATACAACGAGTTGGTCCAGCCAGCCAGGATCTCGGGCTCTGGGTACAACCTGCCTGATGGCTCTCCGGTTTTTGCTCTGGGATGGGGACATACCGAAGTAAGCTTTAGTTTTAGTTGACTCGTCAATTTAAAATTGGAATCAATTGGAGATCAGATGGAGATGTATTGCAAAATCTGTACATATGCGAAATGCATGGAAGTTTTGTCAGATTCTGGTCCGGATTAATATAACTCCATACGTTTTTGATTAGGATTACAATCCTCTTGTAAATTCAAGTATGAACGGATTAAAGTTGATGTTAGGTTATAAGTTAATCAAGACAAATATGTAAGTACAGAACTATTCCCTTAGACACCTTAAGTTAATAGTGGTTCCTTATGACTTCTGTGATTTGTGACATTAAAGGTTTAAAACGAGTTTTCAAAAAGCATGCGCATACTTTACACCTGCGTGCGGTTAAGAATCTTATTTACCTTTAAGTGAAACATGAGAAAGCGGCAGCTCTACAAAGTATAACAATTTAATTTAAACCTTTTTTTAGTTCCAAGGCGTCGCTTCCGAACAACTTCGACACGTCCAAATCTGGACAGTCAACCAAGCAGAATGCAGGACCCGATACTACAACGACTTAGGATATGTCGTCACCAACAACATGTTATGTTCTGGCTGGCTCGATGTAGGGGGAAGAGATCAGTGTCAGGGCGATTCTGGTGGCCCTCTGGTTCATAATGGTGTGGTAGTTGGGGTGTGCTCGTGGGGTGAAGAGTGCGCGCTAGCGAGATATCCCGGAGTTAACGCAAGGGTTTCGAGGTTTACTAGCTGGATTCAGGTTAATGCTTAGCTTGTGGAAACTTATTATTATTAAAAACACTATTTTTCTAAATAAAGAGTCTTGTATTTATATTTATTGAATAAAGAGGCAGCCAGAATTGTGACGACTGGAATTCATGCCTCCAGTAATTCTCACTTATCAAATAGTTTTACAATATTTTTATCCGTTTTTTATACCAGCTCAGTATCAAATATGCATACAGTCCACCTTGTCTGCCTGATGGTAAGCGATCAACAAGGTAAACGATCTATGGACGCCTGCAAGTATACAGGTGTTACAATACTCATAAAATATATTATAAATACACCAAATAAATAATTAACCGATTGAAATGGCTCGTTTGTACGATAATACATTTCATTAGTGTTTCACAATCACCGAGTTCATATTTATTTACTAAATTATCGTCATAATAATCTGTGGTAAAATAAAATTGATATAATCTTGTTAGTGGAAATCTACAGCTTTATACTGGTAATATTAAATAAACGACTTTGATATTCAAGATAAAGATAAAACATTACGATAATTTCGATAAGTGTATTAATATGTATACATGTTACATGATTCATATTGGGTCAATAAACCTGATAGCTATTCCATGAATTATAATTTGAAGCTATGATAAAATTTAGTATTTTTAGGGTTCCGTACCTCAAAAGGAAAAAACGGAACCCTTATAGGATCACTTTGTTGTCCGTCTGTCTGTCTGTCAAGACCATTTTTTAGACTTTGTTCGACTCGGTTCTGTTTATAATATTAATTAGCAATTGATTACGAAAAACGTACAATCTACATACATAAAGTCCTTTGCCAGAGTGCTTCGCATCATCTTTCCATACAAAAAAGTTTATTTTGAAATGGTTTATAGACTGATATGATTTTACTGCCAATTGGCAGAGGAGGCCTCTTCCTGGAGAGCTCGAGAGGCCAGGAATATAAATGTGTGCACAACTTTATCAATATCAAACAATTCTATTTTTTTTTTACAAAAATTTCGAAAAACTCAATGGTACGAGCCGAGGTTTGAACCCAAATCCTCTGGATTGACAGACATCTTATCGTCAGGCTACCAGCGCTTAAATTATGTGCCAAGTAACGCTTACGTACCTACCTCCCTGGCGACAATAAAATTGTGGCACTTAACCGAGGCTTTTAACCAGCTCTTGAGGCCCTTTGCGATAGAAGGTCGGAGAAAAATGATCGCAACCTTACCTGAAGGGCCTTCACAAAGATCTATGATACTAGATATGAAATATTAATCTTGTTCATAGCATACAATAAGTAGGTGTGAAATTAATAAAGTTAGAGTAGTTAGTCATGCGTTCTGACAAGCACCATCTCGAAAAAAGGATTATACTGGGACTAGTGGAGGGTGAACGTCCCAGAGGGCCGAAGCCATTAAATGGTGTAATATTTACCATCCGGACGGCGTGTGGCTCCATGCATAGCGCGGCCCGTATGGCTCTCGACCGCGTCACATGGAGGGACATGACAGTTGGTCACGATCCTCAGTCATGAGGGAACGACGAAGAATTATCGTACATACCTGAAGCACTCGCTTCATTTTAAAACGCAGATATTGTACTCATTGCGGTAAGCGATTAAATTGAAGTTGCTGGTCATGTCTGCCACAGAATGACTTAGCTACGGAGTCGGGTGTTCCCTGAATCAAACTTAAGATCTAGCAGACGTTGTGATAGCGAGAAAAATTTGATTTCTTTTGATAGACCGGCCACAGCACATTTTATTTATCGTATGGCTACACGTCACTGGATATAGAGAGACATTTCTTCTTTCAGGTGGTAATAGTAGTCTCTGTGAAGTTATGGAACGCGATGCCATCTCAGCTGAGGCAGTGCAGGTCAGTGGCGTCGCTTAAGGCGAAATTGAAAACGTTATGGCTCTCAAACCCCTGTTAAATGGAAGGTGGTTAGGTGTATGCGGTTTAATTTATATATATATTTAAAAATATGTATATATATGTGTATGTATAATATGTGTATGGGTATGTATGTAGGTATATATATATATATATGGGTATATATGTATGTATATATATGTATATGTATATATAAGGTATGTATTTGTATAATCTAGATGCTTTTATGTGTCCATTTATGCTATTACCTAGATTTAGCTACTTCTTCATAGTTTTTGCCGTCATGTACAAGTAATGTACAAATCTTTGTCTACCATGTCTGACCAATCTCTCTCAGTTGCTTAAAGGTTAGCTGGAAGAGATCCCTTAAAGGGATAAGCTCGCCTTTGTACACATTTACCTTAGTTTTTAATGGTCATGTACTTGTTTTGTGCAATAAAGTGTTTTACTACTACTACTACTACTAATAGTACTGGGAAAGTAAATGGTGAAAATGGTGAAGAAATTCCAGTGAGTGCTGCGAGGTCCAGATGGGACAGTGCAGCTGCCAAGTTTGTTACTCTTTTAGCGCCACCCAGGGATCACGTGTAGGGTTGTCTAATGTGTTTCCTACGGACGGAGAGTAACATTGAGCACTAAGCCGGGACGGCACGGCTTTGGAAAAAGAGGGCTTAGGCCCAGCAGTGGGATACAATAGAATGGTAATGATAACTTTTAAGGCAGCTTTTAAAATAACACTAGTATACATTAGGTATATAAATGATTTATAGGCTCAAATCTCATTAGCTTCTAGCGAGCTTTGGAAATGCTTTTAAAGGGCTAGTAGTTAGATTGCACTTTCTTATTGTCATAAGCACATCAATAAGGAGCAAGATTCATATATTATATACAAATAAACGACTTTTACCTACTCCTTTAGTTACCCGTAGTGTATTATATTTCCTGTGACCGCATTTCCTATTCAAGTCATAAAACTATATCGCTCGTACAACAAAGAATATTGCATCGATATCCCTCTATACTATAAAAATATCAATTACTTTTACGAGTGCCCGATGGAAGACAATATTTCCGTAAAGGTACTGTATGCTGAGAGTAATAAATAAGAACGGGTTGTCTTGCTAAGATTTTTACATACCAAATTGCTCAGTTTTCTTTGGTTTTAAGCGTTCCTTCTGGACACATTTTTTCACTGTGTAATTAAGAACAATATATGTAAGGTACGGGGGATATTCATTGATTTTTGTTTTGGTGACGGTTTTTAAGCACTGACTTAAAATATATATTACGCATATTTATTAAGTTATTTATAATAGTATTCTGGTGGTGGTGTTTTGATAAAATAGCCTTAGCCTCGCATCTATTCAAGAGATTTTGAACTCAGAGCCTATTTACATCCCACTGCTTGGGAAACAGCTTCTTTCGTTTCGGCAACGTTTTACGACGGTAGCAAAAGTCAAGCGATTATGGGCGCTTACAATTCCAGTTCAGTCTCACAGTTGGTCCCAACCCATTGAATGTTCTAGGATTTATTGTGTTGACACGTTAATTGATAAATTCAGGTCCCTTAATCACCCACATAGTTGTTAGAAGCTCAAACATACAATCAGTGAGAAGCAACGTCTTTGTAGTAAGGAACTTAATGTTTCGTCAATGGCACATCCATAATTTTATTTCCAGCAACTGAAGAGCGAAGGATCCCCTTATACAAGATTCGAGTACTGCAAGGTATCGAGTTGAACACCAATTTTTCTGGCCCACTCACAGCGGACTGATATACACATAGTAATATTTATAAAGAGTGAGCGTTCCGATATAATTATGAGGGTTTGGATAATTGAGGTTCGGATAATCGTTGCTCTACTGTTATAAGCCCTGATATTATATCAGATTATCTACCAATTAGAACTGGAGGAGGCTGACAAAATAACAGCAAGGAATAATTAAAGAGATCTAGGTATAGGTAACAAAACAGTCAATTGCTTGAGGCGCTTTAGAAAAATCTTTGTCATTTTTAATTTAAACAAAAAGTAGGAACAATTGGTCAAACTTACAAACCTATTCTACGAGGAAAAGAAAACATTGATATCGCAATATTATGAATTTATGATATTGACCGAATACCACTTTTGAAAATTGAAACTTTAGAGAGCTGAAGATTTGTTTTGCTTGACGTTTCCTAACTTGACAAGGATCACAGGAGATGACAACTTGCTGCGATTCAGTTTTATTCCGCTATACAGCTTTAACTTACCTAACCCTTTGCCTGAACTAGTATATTTATCGCGCGGTTTCATCGGACTTTTAAAGGGTTATCCCCTAGACTATAACTCGTGGCCTATAAAGCCGGGATAAAATATTCAGACAATGACTATTGGGTAGTAAAATAGCACCGTTCGGTTGAATTATTTGAAGCTTTTTAGGGAGCAAAATTGGATGAGGACATTTTACGGTTTTATGGTTAGATGAAAATCAACGCAACCAGGTAAGGGGTTTTGGGATTTTAAAGAAAATGGGATAGTTCTTTAAAAGAGGTCTCTGAACGGTATTGTATTTCGTTAAAAGGTTGCTATAGGTATAGTCTCTTCGTAAAATAAATAATTTCTGAATACAAATTTAAAAAAAAGATACTGAATGGTTAATAGTCTTATTACTGGCCATGCGAATGTCAATGTTATGTACTTACATTTGAATTTGAATACAATGTACTAAGTTCTGATGCGCTGTCTTTGTGACACAATTTTTTCTGTTTACTTTTCGGAAACATGCTATCTAAAATATATTGATAATATACGTATTCCTCGTCTCATTTAACCACTGCGGCACTCTAGAATTAGCCCCGTCAAATAACTAGTCTTACCTGTTAAAATTCTTCAGAGCAATAGAGCTGACATCTGTAACAATGAGACATGAATTAAGTACCTACGTAGTATTCTTAATTACTAAGTCTGTGATCCAAGTATAGAAAATAAGCAGTAACAAATATTCTGGAAGTGAGCACATGATCGCGCAATATAATAAAAAAAAACCGGCCAAGTGCGAGTCGGACTCGCGCACCGAGGGTTCCGTACAAACCTATAACAATTGCTATTTCTTCACGCGTGCGCGTGCGTGGACATGAAAGTTTCGTTTTGCTACAGCAGAAAGGTATTATAGACCTGAGTATATGATATGAATTTCAATTTAATACCTGTACGCGTTTACGAGGAAACAGGTAGTAAGTTAAAAAAAAAAATTGTATGCACCTACTAAAATTGTCTACTTTTTATAATTTTTCCTTTGTTTGTGCTATATGAAGCTTCTTCGTGCCAAGTTTCAAGATTCTGAGCTTACGGTAAGTACCCTTTAGGTTTTGAGTTTCTCGCGAGTACTCAGTTTCAAAATATGCAACTTAAATTGCTATTTCTTTTGATTGTGTTGACATAAAAATTTGGTTTTGCTACATCTGAAAGTTCCTATAGCCCTGAGTATTAGACATGAATTTCACCTTAATAACTTCACGCGTTTACGAGGAAAAAGGTAGTAAGTTTAAAATTTTAAATATATTTTTTTTGTATGATTTTACTAAAAATGTCTACTTGTTATAATTTTTCCTTTGTCTATGTTATATGACGTTGCTTCGTGCTAAATTTCAAGTTTCTGAGTTCACGGGAAGTACCTCGTAGGTTTTGCGAGTGTCGAAAACTCTCAAATTTGCAGCATAAACGACTGCGTTGGCTTTTAAGTTTGATTTTTTCACAGCTTCATAAAGGACAATAGACCTGAGTATTTGATATAAATTTCAGCTTGATACCTACACGCATTCCTGCGAAAAATGATCTCGATCTTGACAGACAGACAGACGGACAACAAAGTGATCCTACCTATATGGGTTCCGTTTTTTCCTTTTGAGGTACGGAACCCTAAAAATTTACATTACGGATACGTTATGGGTATTATAACGGGCGTTTCCTGTAACACAAGTAATAAATTAAAACGTAGATTCTACTATCTCTAGTGCATTACAGATAGGACAGGAAATCAGGAGGTATTTATTACTCCCCAAAGTACAAAAGAAGAGGAGACTGAAAGAAAATACAAGTTTTGTACGGTTCTCTGCCTTTGCGCCGAAAATTTTATTGCCGAATTTCACTTGCCAACCAAATTTTCGCAGAAGTTTCATTTGGCCGAATTTCATTTCCCAACTTAACATAATCCAACCTAACCTAACCCAACTATGGAGTTGGGAAATGAAATGGATGCGAAATGATTATTTGGTAAAGGTTATTCGGCAAAATGAAACTTCTGCGACTAGTTGGTTGGTAAGTGAAATTCGGCAATCTAATGTAATGGTATAAAGCGAAATAAATTTATTTTCCCTTGAGTTCCGACGTCTCGACACAGGTTACACTGCACTGGTCATGGTCGCGGACAACTGAAGTCTCAGCAAATATCAAACGAGATGCGGGCTCAAGGTAAAATAAATTTATTTCGCGTTAGACCCGTTTGTTCCGTTAAATATAGGAAATACAAGGCCTTAATTTAAAAAAACCTCGAAATTTGGAACATATTAAATTCCATGACGGTCTAAGAAATAACTTTTGGAAAATCTACCCCTAAAAGAGCAAATACGTAGTTGAAAGGAGGAATGTCTACGCGAGTCTGTCAAACGAATAACGATAGCTAAGGATACACGCATAGATGTGCCCGCAGGATTTGTCCGTCGGATATGCCCGGGGGACAGATCCGTTCGTGTATGGCGCTGTTCAGATGTGTCCACAGACAAATCCGTGACCAATTCGCGCCCTACACGGACGGATCTGTCCGCCGGGCCTATCCGACGGATAAATCCGGCGGGCACATCTGTGCGTGTATCCATAGCTATTCAATCGCATGAAAAGCACATCTGTTAAACCATGTTGGGATTTTATTCCCAATCCGAAGCTGGTTACGAAACTTTGGCTACCAAACGGTACTAAAGGGTATGTTAAATCCCACCCCACGTACACTGCGGGGTTTTCCCATCGAAACAAAGGATTTTACTATAGTTTTGTATCGAATACAATTTATTTTAAATTTTACAACACTCAAGCGTAAAAATCAGATTCTAAAATGTATGGATATTGTAACCGCCAGAGCTTATTAAACCTACTCGTGTGTAAAGCGATGTTTTTTATAATCATCGTTTCAATACCACCTTATAAGAGGAAATAATATAGGTACAATATTTTCAGAAGAATTTTTCATATTTTCCTGTCCGTTTTGAGATGAAAGTGTTTCACGGTTGAGGCACAAATTTATTTAATAACCACTCACAATGCAACTTACGTTACGACAATATCGACATTTAAAAGGGTTCCTTCTGAGCCGCCATGTCACATAGATAGTTCTTAAAAAAATAAAAAAAAAACGGCTCAGTGTAGGGTTCCGTAGTTGCCGGCATGTTACAATTCATTAATTCAAAAGGTCGTTTCTTACGGGAAATTTGGCGGCGCTTAGGTTATTTTAACTTACGTCCTTTCACTATGGGTTTTCCAGTGATAACTCAAAAACGGCTCAACCGATTTAATTCAATATAGTTTTCATTGAAGGTACTTATTAGGCCTCACAATCATGATTTTTTTCAAAGTTAGATGGGGGGGGGGGGGGGTGCATTCCACTCAAAGAATAGTTTGTTATTCAATCAAATACAACCTAGAAAACATTGAAAAAACCCATATAGTAATTGAACCCATAGCTTAATTGGTAAAGCGATCGAGCCCCGGCAAAGTGTATCGAATCGATGCAGGTTAAATTCCTATTAGGTTGATTATTATTTTCAATGTTTTCAAACCACATCCAATGAAACATAAACCATAGATAAACTGACTATCATAGACAACAACAATTTATAGACGTTTTTGGTGCCAACCTCAACAAACTTGGAACCATATACTAGAGACTGTCTGTGACTGTCTATAAATATGTATGTTTATAGACAGTCACAATCTAAGCACTTTTTAAGTCTCCGAGTCTGAAGCGCCATCTGAACGAGAGGTACCCAAAGATACCCAAATGTAAGACGAAATGATATCTGCGCTGCAGCTAGGGCTGCCATCTCTAAATTCGCCGAACCCGGACAATAATTAAAAAAACCCGGACATTTAGCGTAAATCGCATTTTTTCCCCGGACGTGTCCAAATCAATAATGGCACTAAATAATTAAATTCAATGGGTTGTTTCCTCACATAAAAAAGTGTCCGGGTTTTCCCCGAACACTTATTGAAAACCCCCCCGGACGCACCCCGGACGGCCTCCAAACTAGGACAAATCCGGGGAAACCCGGATGGTTGGCAGCCCTAGCTGCAGCGCCACTCTAGTAACGAGTAGATTGTGTTACTATGGCTGTCTATAAATATATCATAGTTATTCAATCGCATTCTGGTAGAAGGTTACATTTTGGTCTAAAATTTCAAATTAATTTGTGAAATTACTCGTACCTATTCCTTTCCTGTAAATTTTATACTATCTGAGTAGTTATTTATCGTTTTGCCCAAAACAATTAATTACCTATACCATTAGCAGCAGGAATAATAAAGTGGTCAACCTGATCAAAATGATCTAAACACACTCGTGTTAAGATCATTTTGCATATCTTTCTTGCTTAGCTATTTCTTCTGCTGACAAGGAAGTATGACTCAATTAAAATTATCACTATTTCTTATTTCGAAACCGCAACTCCAAATGAAAAGCCTTTCAAAACGAAATATAAACATCAAAACATTTCAACTTCATAAAATTAAATTAACAAACCACAATTTTCACTAACTTCAGCAACATCTTATTTTCCCTCCAATCAGAACACGAAAAGTAAGCTTTAAGACTGTAAACATAAAGTCCAAATTCCAATGAAATAGAAAAGAAAGATACATACTAGCGTCAAAATACTAGTACATTTTCTAAAGTAAAGACATCTTCACACGAGTACCAAGTATTACTGATATGACTTTTTCTGTTGAAGTGAATGAAGTGTGTTCCTAATTCGCCCCGGCGCGATTCGTCGCCTGATTAATAAAAAGGTGGAATGTGACGTTTTTTGTTATTCTATTTTATACTGCCACAGTAGTGTGCGTATGCCCATATGACGGCAAGTAAGTAGATGCAAGGTAACGCAGTCGTTGCTTTTCTTGCCTACACAATAACGTTACGAGTACTCCTATCGTAATACAGTCGCCATCAAATATATCGGAGCGGCCAGGGTACTCAAAATTATCTGAACAGGTACTATATCGCCTGAAAAATAGAGACGTTGTTCAGATATTTGTGACCACCTTGGCCGCTACGATACTGTACTATAGACTTTTAACCCCACATAACTATTGACTTAAAAATATCTCAAGTCTTTTACGTACGTAAACCTGAGCCGAGTTTTTTTTAACTCATAAGATGTGTCGTCACTCCTCCGTCTAGCATCGTCAGCCGTTGGACCTAGCTGAGTTTCTTGCTAGAGTTATCGGCAAGGCTAGATTTAGGAGACCAATGACTAAATTCCCATTAGTTTTGCTCACTCAGATCAAGAACATGAACTGAAAGCTGGAAGCGAAGCTCAGTAGCAGTCTAAGGTTTTCTAAATCAACCTTCTAGAAGAAGTACGCATTATTGAGTATTTTTAAGTTTTTTTTGTATTATCGTGTAAAAAAAATAACTTCCGGTGAGTTTCATGCCGGTCATAGTCATAATACTTGTCGGGTCAGAGGTTAGAACCGGTGGTAGTTTTTTCTCTCTCTGACGTTCGTGAAATTGCATTGTAATGTATGTACTATCGGGTTCATAATTGCATGGCCAATTTATCAATGAATTCATTCATAAATTGCCTATGCATTTTTGAACCCGAAGTTACCTATGTAAATTGAAGAATACATATCTTTTATTAAATCTGGTCCAGAAGGGTACTTGATTTTCTTGTATATTAGTTCTTTTTTTTCGAGATTAGAAAAAAGTTGAAAGAATGTATAGGGTTCTTTATCAGGCACGATACGGCATGATGCATGTCACAAGTGTCAAAGTGCCTACGCGGCGATTAAAAAATATTTAAATAATTTAGTATTTATAGTAAATTCTTAAATTGAATAATATTAATTATTTTACAGTATTATAATAGTAGTCATTTGCACGAAATAATTTATTTTTATCATTGTTAATGTTCTTGTGAATGTTGCACAATAAAAAACCTGGAGAAAAAGAGGTTAGAAACATATGGTTTACGATTTATAACCATACCCCGGGGTTTTCGGTGCGGGAATGATTTCGTGTATTTATAATTATATTATTGTAATTATAAATTATAACGTACGTGCGTCACTGTCAGTTTTTCAATTGTCATGTATCTCTGACGTGATTATCAAAACGAAATTGTGTTTTAATTGTTGTTATGTATTATAATCTGCAAATAATGACATATTTATTTTCAAATGTGAACTCTTCATCATGATAACCAATCGTTTGTTGGCGCTTGCAGTGTTTAAATTGAACATTCAAACAGAACAGGTTAGAACAGGTTGGCAACTTCTGTTTCTACGTTTACTCAATTTCTAATCTAAAAAAAAAAACAAAGTATAACTATTCCCGCATCCCACCTCACATCCCTAACGTACCTATAAGCATAAAAAAGAGTCATCATCTCGCGTGTGTTTGCTATCCGAATACCCCGTTAAAACGAGTACATATAAAGTGTCGAATCGGCACCCTGCCAACCAAGAACGACCCGCTACACTCGCGTGATTGAAACGTGTGGAGCGACTTAATGGCTTAAATCGCATTTTATTTCCGCCACGGCGGCTTTACAAATGTTCTCAAATAATAGCTTAGGCTACAATCTGCACCTCTATTTATATTTATGTTACGGAAAGGGGAAACATCGTGGGAGTTTAGATGTGTGTTGTGTAGGTACTTTGTCAGCATACTGGCATTTTTGAAGTGAAAACTTCTTTAGCCGCGTTGGGCACTTTTGGTAGGGGGAAATCTTACGGGTTCGCGTCACCGACCTAACTCAAAAATGATTTTTTTTGAGATACCGCCAATTGCCTACTGGGGGCAGTAGTGTGCTCGAAAAGATGACCGCAATGCCACGTAGTATCGTAATCCTGAACCAGTGAGAGAAGTAAGAGTACTGCTGGCCAGCCCTTTGGTAACCTGTTGTGTATATTAGGTGAGGGCATTAGTTTTTGTACGCGCGCCTGGTCCCCATAATCCAGCGTATCGACCCGAAATGCCTCCGATAGTTCAGCTTATGGGTTCCTTTCTTGAGGCAGGGACCCATAAAATAGACATAGGTATCTGGCTACTACAAATAATTCCCACGGCCTTCGACAGAACTCCAGTGAACCATCACTGATTTTTGACTCGGGTTGAGTTGGGTTCCGTTATCTGCTTCGCTATGGGTATTCATGACATTATTTGGCGTGTTTTTACCTATTTTGCGCTCGCAAATTGAAAGCTGAATTTAGATATTTGGTAAAGAAAAATTTTGCAACGTTATAGACTAAATAGGTAGTAGCTTCAAAATTATTAACTTTCCACGTACGGTGGTGGGAGCATAGGTTTGGAACTCTTTAAATATAGAAGGGCATTTTTGTGGTTATATTTAGAGTAGAAGTATTTGCACTTTTTAGCAGATATATTCTAACTGAAACTGACTACATGATCAGAAATATAAACTATCATCAAACTACAGTTATTATAAAATGTTCTGATCAATTTTACATCTATTATCTACAATAAACAATATCCAAATATATATTACCGACCTTCTTTAGTAAAATATCAAAATTCATAATGAATTTCAGAGGCTTGAAATAGCCCAACAAATGTTTAGGGTTTCGTGTATACACGAGGTACACAATAACTAACAACTATTTTAGTTTTGCAAACTTAAACACAGAAACTTCACCTTACGTCGTACCTTTACGCGACTAAAAGGTGAACCCGACGAAGGTAAGTTTTAGTTGGGTAAATGTTATCATTCACAAGAAATTAATAACATTTTGAGTTTATTGAGGTTAACATCCCGAAGGTTAGATATGGTTCAAATTTTCTTTTGTTTTTGGACCAATATAATGAAGCGCATTCAAATACGATTGTGGGTTAACGAAATGGTAATAGGCGAGTTCCTTGATAATATCACACGAGTGTTTTAAAATCTAATTGACTGAGGAGCCGAGCGTAGCGAGGCGACGAACGTCTCGGTTTTCACTGGTACGACGATTTGGCATATTGATGTGTGTGTATTGGTTGGTTAGTTGGTCAGTGTCGGTCTAGAGGTCCCATTTATCATCCGATTTCGATGAAACTTGACATGTACGTTCCATGATTTAATTGCCAAAAATTGTCGAGCCATTTTTTCGATTGGGGGGAAAAAGGGGGAATTTTCCTGTCGCGTTATTTATGGACGGATTTGAATCATTTTTGGGTAAAAGGTCAAGTCCACACTTCCTCAGAGGTTGGTGTAAAAAAAAGTTTCGAAGGAGGGTGAAAGGGGGGGGGGGGAAGGGGAGAAATGCGTCGAAGTCTACGGTTCACAGAACTACTAGTTATGTACAGTTAGTTAAATACTCTGCTTTATCTACACACTTTCCGTGATGTGTTCAGAAACCGCATATTCTGACCGGCATTGAATCATATTCGTTGCTCTGTTGCGCATAGGTGGCCGAAATATGATGTGAATAGTGTCTTTAATAGTTTATTTTACACGAAAGTGGGGCGATATTTATATAAACCAACAAACCATTAATCCAATGTTTGACTACCTCTAGTGGCTTCTATCTATATTGCAGATGATCCCTCCTAAAACAAAACAACAAAATTTGCTACAAGACAAACTGAACCATAAATGTCAGCAAAATGTTAGGAATTATTTTTTAAAGTACGACTCTATCGTTTTTTGCATTCAGAGACAAACTAGAATCCGACCCAATGCTCATATCGTCGATATAAAAAACATGCCATATTTATCGGCAATGCATAAGCGACTTCTTTTATGTTGGTTAATGTTCATGGGTGACGTTGACCGCTTTCCATCAAGCGGCTCGTCTGCTCTCTTGCTACTATTTTCATTAAAATAATATTGAAATTTCATTTCGAATAAAACGTCATCTTAGCTGATATCAGAATTGAAGCCATATGAAATTGATTTTATTTTACAGAGATGTTTGAAATTTGAATGTTATAATAACATTTTTTTGTTATGGTGCTGTAATAACATTTACCATAAGAAATTTAAAAAAAAAAGGTTAAAAACAATATCATTGTTGTCATTTTAGGTTTTGGAATTTTAAATAAAAGGCATCCTATAGTTTTGATGTATTACGCAATATTCATCATCATCATCATCTCAGCCATAAGACGTACTCCTACTGCAACCACGGGACGATATGGTGGGGAACAATTCTAAGGCCGGGCACCCCACGGCACACGCATTATTGGATTCAGATAAAAATATTTCAAGAACATATAACATTTTAACAGTAAAACTAGCAAAGTAATTAGTTTAGCTTCCAAAACAATTAGCTAATTGACAAACAATCCGGCAATCCTTAACGAAGGCCGCTCGAGGGAGGATTTGTTTCTATCAACCTGTTTCATTAAGATGTCGTTTTGATGGTTCGTTTCATTTCAATATTGTTGTATTATGTATATAAAAGGTCCCATTTTGTTAGCGATAGTTTTCGAGTTCCGGGCAATTTTGTTAAAACTGGCAACATTAGAAAATAGTTTTTAAAAACAATAGTTTTTTTTTTCTCTGATGTATCTATGATTTTGAGCGCAGAAATAAACAATTTCAGCACTTTTTAAGGCCTCATAGTTTAATGCCTACTCAAAGCCTCATTTTAGTAGTTTTCGCATATGCAAAGGATATTTTTCTAAGATTTAATTAAACTTAATTTTTTAACGAGATTTCCTTCTTCTTTTCATCGTGTACTTATAATTAATTATCTTACACGTTTTTCCCCGGTTGGATGTTCAACTACAATTTTGAAGCCCAGGATCATATTTTAGACTTATTCCATATTTACGATTTTTACATGTGTTGTGGTTTTAAGACACGTTTATAATAATTAATAACAGTATCGCTATACCTACTCGTTATAGTCTACTCGATAGTATAAGGCTCGGTTGCACTAAACCGTCTGTTAACGTCTATCTTAGGCTCGGTTGCACCAAACTGTCTGTCACCGTTAAAACGTACGCTAAATTTTATTGTATGGATATTTTCATAGTAATCTGCCGGTTGACGCTGATGAGTCCGTCAAAAGTGGTTGGTGCAACTGGCCCTTAGGGTCGGTTGCACTACGCATAGTTAACAGACTCATCGACGTTAAACATGGCCACGTAGCTGTCATCCTATAGAAAACTCTCAAACTTTTCATACAAGATTTTTTTACGATTACGTAGACGTTAATAGACAGTTTGGTGGTAAGTAAGTATTTGTTAAGTTCATGCAGTATTTTTAAGTTAAATTCTGTTCACGCAACATTCAATCTTTTAATCCCAGCGGCAATTGCAAAAAAATGGCCTCCCGAATGGCTATAAAAGTGGGCCGAAAAGCAAACGCTATGAGGCCATGCATAAAACGGTACATTTTGAAACAAAAATGAAACATTTTACAAGCTCTGACAGTCTACTACCGTTTCCCTTCAGTAATAAAATAGTTCGAATATATTTTATACATGGACAGTTTATCGCGGTTTAAGCTTTTGATACCGTCAACTGCTATAACTTTGCCTACGATGCTCAACTTTGCCTGTCTTGAAGACATGGTTTTCTTCACCAAATAGCTATTTATATCTTATTCATGAGATGGGAGAGAGGCGGCCATCTCAGGAATAATCTATAATTTAATATCTTTACAAAAAAAGGTATTCTAAAGTCCAAAGAGAAAAGAAAGTGCGATTATCTCGAAAGCCAGAGGATCTTTACTAAACCTATTAATACATTTTCTGAGCCAGCCTAAGGTGCCTTATCGGTGGTTAGAAGGTTTTCCATTATTTATTGGGCATCCTGTATAGCGGTCAAACTTAACACCCCTTTCTTGCATCGGGGGTTAAAAATAGTATTTTCACAGCACCTACTCGTATACGGGCTTTTTCTTCCCTGCTAGGAGGGAACAAAGTGACATTTTTCTGTTCAAGGACATCATTTTTTTATTAAATTAATCTATCCATTATAATCCGGAAGCACACTTTACTTAGCATTATATAAAGTTAAAATAAATATGATACAACAATATCATTTTTTAATTTTCTCTATGGTGGTGTGAAAAGCAGTATGTGTCACATAGGAGCAAAACTATTTTCAGCTTGGGCGTTAGTACTTGAATCCCTCACTACGTTAAGGAGTCTACTTTAGAATCCCTCGCTAAACTCGGGATTCTATTATAGACTCCATCGCTTCGTTTGGTATTCAATGTACGCCCTCGCCGTAAATATTTCATTTTGCTCCCTTGTTACACAATCTTCTATTATTATTTGTAAGAGAATATTTCATCGTATTAAAATTAAAGAGAAGGTGAGAAAGGTTAACCTTTTTAGGGTTGATTACGTCTCGTTTCGGAACCACTGATTCATTTACATTACTAATTCTTAACTAAAACGTGTGTATCAAGAGGAGAGATCGCTTCTGTGTATCTATATTTAAATACAAGTATCAAACATTAGACCTTTTACGCTTCATAGTTAAAGGATTAAATGGACAGTCCGCCACAGAAGTTGCGACGTGAGGTGTTCAAAATTACCACGATTTTTTTGATAACAGGAGAAGTAGTAAAACACTTTATTATACAAAAAACACAGATATATAGCACAACATATGCGTATTAAGGCGAGATTTATTCCAGTTAATCTTTGAGCAGTTGAGCAGTTAATCTTTGAGCAAGTTAAAGCGCTGGTAGCCTTGCGGTAAGACGTCCGACTTTCAATCCGGAGGTCTCGGGTTCAAACCCCGGCTCGTACCACTGAGTTTTTCGGAACTTATGTACGGAATATCGTCGCTTTTTGGTGAAGGAAAACATCGTAAAGAAACCGGACCTAATCCCAAAAAGGCCTAGTTTCCCCTCTGGGTTGGAAGGTCTGATGGCAGTCGCTTTCGTAAAAACTAGTGTCTATGCCAATTCATGGGATTAGGTTGTCAAGCGGACCCCAAGCCGGGATAAACGCTAGGAAGAAGAATCTTTGAGCAATTGCTTTGTTACCCAGTTTGGGTGCTTATTCTAATTTTAAAATACATAAACAGTACACTACAAACACAATATATCTCCAACATAATTATGTACAACAAATAAGCAACCAATATTGAATTTGTATTGGAGTTGCATTTGAGTAATTTTCAAGCAAATTCTGATAATTCCGATTTGGACTTTAGGCGCTAGATGTATTGCGTAGTTATTGCATTGGAGTTGTTTTGAAGTTGTATCGTATCGGCACGTATTTGAAAGTTAGAATTAGTTGGATAAATAGTGATACACAATAGGTAGTACATTACGTATCTAGGGCGGTAAAATAAAAAACGGCTCAGATCGTGGGTATTTGTGGCCCGAACCGAAGGTAAGAGCCATAAACAAGCGATCTGAGACCTTCTTTATTACCGCCCGTGGTGCGTACACAATTTTACGGGTGTGAAGTGAGATTTGCCGCTGCGCCCGTGGGCGGCAAATCTCATTTACCGCCCAGAGTGACGTAAATGTGTATTGAGTATACAAAACAGTTACGTGAAAATACGATCTTTTGACGTCAACTGTACCTAAAAGAGAGCAATATGATACGGTCTTTCAAAGCACTGAAACCATTTTAGGGTAAGGTTGTTGATATTATATTTGGAAAGGGTTTTATTTAGATTAACGTAAATAGTGGCGAATGTAAATAATATGAGAGTATTTTGTACAAGGAGAGCGTAGTAATAGATCTCACATTTAGACTGATCTGCCCGCCGGATTTGTCTGGCGGATATGCCCGGCGCACAGCTTCGTCCGCGTATGACGCGAAGTGGACACGGATTTGTCTGCGGACACATCTGAATAGCGCCATACATGGACAGATCTGTCCGCCGGGCATATCCGACGGACAAAGCTAGCGGGCATTCATTTCACAATCCTCTCTAACAACTCGAAGTACTCGCCGAACGACTAGGTATAACAATCGAACTGCAAGCTTTTTTGTCGAATTAACTAACAATGACAATAAACTGATTCAATTTAAGCTTGAGCTTTGACTTGGCTTTAGAACCTGCCACTGTTTACGAACCAAGGACCATAATCATACCTAGACTATCACTGACAATGTCTATACAAAATCGGGTTCCGGTAGTTCAGGAAAAAACACTAGCTCCATCTATCACTACTAACGCAGTACGTCTTTGTTCTGTAAAATATGTGACTTGACGCTGTCAAAATAGTTCAACTTTCGTTTAGCAGATGGCGCTGAAGATGATATAAAAAACTGAAATATATCTCTAATATAAGTGCAAATAATGTTCTTTCTGTGAAACTCCAGAATCGTCTTTCCTTTGGGGAGTCTTCGTCGGCTGCGTCGCTCAAGGATAAACTTAAGGAACTGTGGCAATATGGCACTTGTTGTTAACTTGTAATGTGTAACCTTACTTATTTAATTTACTTTATCTACACCCATATCATAAACCCTCCATGATGCATTCAAAAACCGCACGTTATAACCACCATAAAAATAGATTGTTTGATCGAATCCGCGCGCGCCCGCCCACCGCCGGCACAATCGAGTTGGCCATGGCGATGGCGTGCAATCCGTGCAATTGCAGTCATTCAATCATCATTTCGGGTTTATAATATGTGTGTAGATAAAGCAGTGTATGCAACTGTACGTAATTAGGCCTTAAAACACTCGTGTGATCTTATTATGAAACGAACGAAGTGAGTGACCACACTCGTGTTTTAAGGACCCCTATTACGTGACAGTTACATAAACTACTATAAATGTGTTCCATGTTTCCTTGTTTTCCTTTCTCTTCAGGTTTTCTGTTCTATTTAAATCATAAATTTTCTAGTGAAACATATACGCTCAATCTATGTATAATGTGTACTTGTGTTTATATGTGCTGTCTTTCTTGCACCATATTTATTATATACATTTTGATTAATTCGTCTGCTTTTTCTTACCGTTCTCATCTCATCCACTCAAAGCTTAACTGAAAGAGTTCCCTTTAAAGGATAAGTTCGCCTTTGTACCCAAAATTACGTAATGCACAGAAAAAAAAAAGGATAACAAAACTACTTTGGCTATTTCATCAATAACCAAAGTTTGGTAAAGAGTTAATCAAGTTCATTTGTTAATAACACATGGTTTATGTATAAATAACAAAACATTTTGGTAAGAATAAGCCTTAGTTTTGTAGTCACTATTTTTATGTTACTGGTAGACGAAAATTGGGTGCTTGTAACAAATTATTTTTTTCAGTGTGATATTTATTTTTATCTAATATGTCGTCTACAATAAAGTGTTTACTACTACTACAAAAGTTCATTATTGCACGTCATTATAATACACAGGTACAGTTCCCAGATTAAAAGTAGAAGCACACAATTGACTGCCTGTCTGCTAGAAAGTTATTTTTTCAGCTAAAATCTAATCGAAAATAATCGCAGGTCTAAATGTTGAAGAAAAATTTATTTGAGGAGTTAGCAGTCCAATTTATTATATAATCTTTGATGCCACAGAACATTGCCAAGATCTTCAACTGAGTATTATCAGACTTAACGTTTAAATCTGCCTTTTCAGAGGGCATTTGATAACAAAGCGGCAGTCTAGAGCCAGATCGTATCGGTAAGGCCTTTGTTTAAGATATACGGGCAGGAATTTCATTAAAAAGTTAGGTTATTTGTTTTTATACCACGGACCAATTGATTGGTAGGTACAAAAATAAATTTGTAGTTATACTCGTAGGTACTTCTAAACTTATATGTACATATTATTATATATGTCGGTTCTCTGCCTTTTCGCTGAAAATTGTATCGCCGAATTTCACTTTCTAACCAACTTTTCGCAGAAGTTTCATTTGGCCAAATTTCATTTCCCAACATTACATAATCCAACCTAACCTAACCCAACCTGGTAAGTAATTTTTATTTCCCAACTATGGGAAATGAAATGGTTGCGAAATAATTATTTGGTAAACGTTGTTCGTCCAAATGAAACTTCTGCGAAGAGTTGGTTGGCAAGTGAAATTCGGCAATGTAATTTTCGGCGAAAAGGCAGGCTACCATATATGTAGGTTTCCATACAAGAAAATAATTTAGCTAGGCCTCCGGTGCCCTGGGATCAAAATACGATTAATTTGATTTTTTATTCAGTTATAGGAACTTTAAATCACGTTTGTATAGACCCTGAGCCGTATTCTAACTTTACGAGTAAAACACGTTTGTATAGATCCGGCCATATTGTAACTTTTAAACACGTTTGTTTAGATCCTGGGCCATATTGTAACTTTTAAACACGTTTGTTTAGATCCTGGGCCATATTGTAACTTTAAAACATATTTAGACACGATCCAAATTCAATACAACTTATTATTTTTTGTTGATAATTTGTTGTTTATTGAAGTTATGTTTTAGGAATATGTTTTAAAATTAAATAAGGCACACTGACTAAGTAGAGTAATTTATATCCGACTCAACAGTACTGACGTTCTACTGTATTGTATAGACCTATATTCAGAACAATGACGCGTAGTTTCAGTGTCCGCGAGGCAACCGGATGGCTCGCGGTATTTAAACTCCCTACGTGTTGTGGAACCAGCCTGTGCAAACCGAATTGACTCACATTGGACTTGGTTTTTGATCCTCCCCCCTCAATTTCCAGTATATGTATGTGAACAAAATCGAGCATGTAAATTGCCATTCACACCGGCTAGTCGGTTATTGATCCGTCAGAAAAACGAGGGGCATGAAAAACCAAGTCCAATGTGGGTCAATTTGGGTTGAACAGGGTGGTTCCACCACACGTAGGGAGCTTACAAACCCCGAGCCGTCCAGTTGCTCCACGGACACCGAAACTACGCGCCATTGCTTTAACTACTAGCAGTCTTTTATTTTTATAGTTTTATTCATTCATGGTGCAAAATATTTAAAATTTTAAATATTTCTAACAAAAATAAAAGTTGATCCATTTAATCCATGAACACCTAATAAAGTTCAAAATCTTTCTGTAATGTATTTAAGATAATATTTTATAAAACTATATATTTCTTTTCCTTCTACTAACCCGATCGTAAACAACACTATATTTTCCTAAGGTACAGAATACGAGCCGTGCTCGGTAAAGTGTAAGATAAACTGGAAGCACGGAAGCGTACGTGGTGCTAACAAACCGCAGAGATCACAATACTGCGAGAATACACGTTTTCGACTAAGAGCTGGCCACATCAGATATTTATTTATATTTATTACTAGATCCGGGCATCTAGCAATTTTTTTAAGTTGGAAAAAAGTAATACCGGAAGGAATCTCAGCTATAGAGGACAGAGCCTATATTTTCACATTAGAACAAAAATCATTGCATATTATTGGAAACAGGAACAGTAGGCGACAAACTATGAATTACATTATACGTCGTTTTTGTACTACTTTCCCCCAACAGAAACGTTTTGCAATGATGTAATCTAATTATGGATTAATTTCTCATAATATTGCATCAAAACCAGAACTCTAGGATTTGTATTCTTGAAGTGACTTGCGTTCTTTAACTTCCACTACTTTAGAGCTGCCAGATGCCCGGATCTATAAATAAGGTTAGGATACCAAACTAACGAGAGGGGTTTCGTCGCTCTCATTATTGTGTCACATCTGACGTGGCTAGCTCTCCGTCTAATACTGCGAGAATACACGTATAGAAAATACAGATATAAATACATGTTATAGTAAATTTATCGCAAGACTTATTTTACATTTTAGACTTATTTAACAGTAAATTGCGGCCAAATGTATTAGTAACTAATATACAACGTACACTGAAAAAATGAACCAGCTGAAAATAAATAAGTTTTTTGCTATTCAGAACCGAGTGACTCGCTTCGCATGGAGCTTGCAAAGCAAAGTTCTTTGCTAAAATCAAAGAAGTCAACTTAGCTAACGTAACTATGTATATAAAACTATAGCATTAAATTTGTTAAAAATAAATAAAGGAATCCGGTAAGGGTTATTTACTAGGACACTTATCTGGATTCAAACTAGTGCTTGGTTAAAATAACCAAGAACGTTTAGCAATAATCGCTTGTTTGTCATTAACAAAGCTTTATTCCGTGTTTTAAATATGTCTTGGTTGTATGTAATCAAAAATATTTTAACCGAGCCAAATTGGTACTTTACTAACACTATTTTTTTTCCATGTATAGCCGAAACTATGACCTTTTGAAAGTAAACTAAACATACATTCTTAATACACATATACTTATCCCCCTCCCGCCCCCCGTTTTACGGAACTAATATAAAAAGTGGTGGTCCCGGTAAACGCGTTTTTTATTTATGTAATTTAGTATGTGTGAAAGGACCTACGGATATTTTTGTTCACCATCATCATCATCATCTCAGCCATAAGACGTCCACTGCTGAGCATAGGCCTCCCCTTTAAAGAGGGGGTTTGCCATACGCGCCACGCTTGGCAGGCGGGTTGGCGCGCGCAGTTTTTTTTTGTTTATTGTTGTATAGGCTTTCGGAAGATGCTGCTGCCCATCTCCCGGTATATTCCCTAAGCAGACTCCTACTGCAACCACGGGACGATATGGTGGGGGACAATTCTAAGGCCGGGCACCCCACGGCACGGATATTTTTGTTACAACACGGAGAGAAAAAAATTACTAGAAATAAGTAAAAAATAGTCATTCCCAGGACAAGTAAACGTTTACTAAAAACAAGGAAACTTTTACTAAAAACAAGTACACATTTACTAAAAACAACTAAACTTTACTAAAAACAGGGAAGCGTCTACTAGTTTTTATTAAACGTTTACTTGTTTTTAGTAAATTGTTTACTTGTCCTGGGAATTACTATTTTTTACTTGTTTCTAGTAAAAATTTCTCTCCGTGAAAGAAATAATCATTCAAGTTTAATTTAATCTTTATCCTTTCTAGCATAATTTCTAATTTATGCTGTCTGTAGTCAATTTCAATGAGAGGAAAAATTCCAGATATAAAAATGCAGACAGCAATAAAATTCATTAAAAATTTTAGGCAAAAATAAAACATGATATTAAATACGTCAATATTTAATTTGTTCAACTATAAACAAGCTACACAGTCGAGCATGCAGCAATGAAATGAAAACGGGTGTTTTTTATGAAACCTTTCAAGCAATCTTGTATATATAATCTTCTCTTCTTCCTCCTAGCGTTTATCTCGGTTTGGAGGTCCGCTTTACAACCTAATCCCATCCTAGACACTAGTTTTTACGAAAGCGACTACCATCCGACCTTCTAACCCAGAGGGGGAACTAGGCCTTTTTGGGATTAGGTCCGGTTTCCTTACGATGTTTTTCTTTACTGAAAAGCGGCTGGTAAATACCAAATGATAATAATATTCCGTCCGTACATAAGTTCCGAAAAACTTAGTCGTACGAGCCGGGTTTTGAACCCGAGACCTCCGGATTGAAAGAAGGACGTCTTACTACAAGGCTACCAGCGCTTCTCACAAGGCTACCAGCGCTTCTTTTATATATAATAAACAAAAATAATATATACTTTATACTCAGCTGCTCCGGTCAAGCGTAAGTCGGTTTTAAGTCCCAAGAAAGTAACTGTTTCGTGCCGGGTTACCTTCGACTTAAACCGCATAGTTATCACACCTAAGTTTACACGATAAACCGCACATGTGAAGCCAGCCTTAACTCACATGCATGCCATGTTCACATCGTCTGTTAATATACTACATTACATTTATGGCAACACTGTATCCCGCTGCGCTCGGAAATTCGAAATTCAAAAAGTTGCGATGCAAATGGCCAGTGAGAAATGCTATACGAACATTTGAATTTCATAACAGAATTATCGGGATCGACACATTTGGCTTCACTAACTTATTGTAAAGGTACACTCAGCAGCAGAATTTTCTAAGCAGACGAAGTGTTTAAAAGTAGCATGACTTTATTTTTTATAGAACTATAAGTCCGCCTCGAACTGAGAACTTGCAATTTACTTGCAAACGAGTTGACCAATATAACACGACTCATGTGAAGATTTTTTTATCGCCTTCTAAATCCACAACCCCTTGATGGATCCAGCTCATGAACTCCTAAATTTTATGTATCTCTGCTACAACCCCAACAAATTTCATAACTAAAGATCAGAAAAACCTTACTAAAGTTATCGTCGAACAAACTCTCAAAGTCTTAAAGCCATTGAAATGCCGAGACGTCCCACTAGCCAGAAATTGTTTGTAAGATCTCGCTTCGCTTATGCTCAGCTCGTTCGACTAGGTAGGTTAATAAGAAAATATTAATGTACCAATCTTCAACAAAACCTCAAAGTAAGTGGTTTCTACTTGTTTAAAGACAACACATTACCGTAATCCGTTACACTGTTTTTTCCCAAAAGTTTCAAAACAAATTGCAAAAGTAATTAAACTTATAACAAAGGTTGTTACACTTGTTACGATAAAGAGAGTTCGTAAACACTTTCATACTTTTATACTACCTAACCCGAATACCTAGTATACCTACACCGTAACAGAAAGTGGCTCGTTCCAAAATCTACCTTTGAATTTCCAAACGACAGTTTTAGCTTGTAAACTTTTATCTCGCCTATTCCCAAAGCTTTACGTGAACCAATATAAGTTTACAAGCTAAAACTGTCGTTTGGAAATTCAAAGGTAGATTTTGGAACGAGCCACTTTCTGTTACGGTGTAGGTATACTAGGTATTCGGGTTAGGTAGTATAAAAGTATGAAAGTGTTTACGAACTCTCTTTATCGTAACAAGTGTAACAACCTTTGTTATAAGTTTAATTACTTTTGCAATTTGTTTTGAAACTTTTGGGAAAAAACAGTGTAACGGATTACGGTAATGTGTTGTCTTTAAACAAGTAGAAACCACTTACTTTGAGGTTTTGTTGAAGATTGGTACATTAATATTTTCTTATTAACCTACCTAGTCGAACGAGCTGAGCATAAGCGAAGCGAGATCTTACAAACAATTTCTGGCTAGTGGGACGTCTCGGCATTTCAATGGCTTTAAGACTTTGAGAGTTTGTTCGACGATAACTTTAGTAAGGTTTTTCTGATCTTTAGTTATGAAATTTGTTGGGGTTGTAGCAGAGATACATAAAATTTAGGAGTTCATGAGCTGGATCCATCAAGGGGTTGTGGATTTAGAAGGCGATAAAAAAATCTTCACATGAGTCGTGTTATATTGGTCAACTCGTTTGCAAGTAAATTGCAAGTTCTCAGTTCGAGGCGGACTTATAGTTCTATAAAAAATAAAGTCATGCTACTTTTAAACACTTCGTCTGCTTAGAAAATTCTGCTGCTGAGTGTACCTTTACAATAAGTTAGTGAAGCCAAATGTGTCGATCCCGATAATTCTGTTATGAAATTCAAATGTTCGTATAGCATTTCTCACTGGCCATTTGCATCGCAACTTTTTGAATTTCGAATTTCCGAGCGCAGCGGGATACAGTGTTGCCATAAATGTAATGTAGTATATTAACAGACGATGTGAACATGGCATGCATGTGAGTTAAGGCTGGCTTCACATGTGCGGTTTATCGTGTAAACTTAGGTGTGATAACTATGCGGTTTAAGTCGAAGGTAACCCGGCACGAAACAGTTACTTTCTTGGGACTTAAAACCGACTTACGCTTGACCGGAGCAGCTGAGTATAAATGGCAGCAGGCAGGCGGGGCATGATGGGCGGCAAAAAAGGGGGGCTCGGGGGGCGGAGCCCCCCGCATAAAGAAAAAACCCACAGTACTATTGCCTATTATGCCAAAAATTGTTACGTCGAAGATTTGATATGGGAGAAAAAGAGTTTTGATAGAGTTTACCGTGTGACGGGCTGCAAAGAAAGGGGGGCTCGGGGGGCGGAGCCCCCGCATACACCAAAAACACACTGTACTATTGCTAATTATACCAAAAATTGTTACGTCGAACATTTGAGAAAAATACACCATACTAAAGCTAATAATACCGAAAATTGTTACGTTGAACATTTGAAATGGGAGAAGAAGAGTTTTGATAGAGTTTACCACGTGATGGGCTGCAAAGAAAGAAAGAGGGACTCGGAGGGCGGAGCCCCCCGCATAAACAACAAACACACTGTACTATTGCTAATTATACCAAAAATTGTTACGTTGAATATTTGAGATGGGAGAAGAAGAGTTTTGATAGAGTTTACTACGTGATGGGCCGTAAAGTACGGGGGTTCGGGGGACGGAGCCCCCCGCAAATAAAATATTGCAAATTATACCAAAAACTGCTACGTTGAATATTTGAGATGGGAGAAAAAGAATTTTGATAGAGTTTACCACGTGAAGGGCGGCAAAGAAAGGGGGGCTCGAACAAAAAACACACTGTACTATTGCTAATTTGCCATGGCTGACACAGTCAAATCTCAGACGCTCTCAGTCGATCTTTTGGGATGTCGAAGTTATATGCAAGAAGTCAATTTTAGCTAAACTGCTAAACTTACTGTATCAAATTTGACATGTAGAAAGCGATTAGCAATGGACTGTTGATGGTAACGAAAAGTGAGAGAACCAAGTGCAACGCACGCGAGCGAAGCCGCGCGGGTACAGCTAGTAAAAAATAAATAAAATAATTGTATTACATGTAGGTACTTTTCATGATACTAAAAAGTAGGAAATAAAAAATAAATTAAAAAATTAAAAAAACCCGCCTGCGTTAAATACTAAAAGGCCGTAAACAAGGCCAATATACGTTACTAATTTGTTATGTAGTATTGAAAAGCATAAGATACATATTAAATTCTAATGTGGAACATAGCGACATTAAACAGTCGGGACCCATTTGAAATCTAGATTGGCGCAAACCTTCCCTAAAATGGGTCCCGACTGTTTAATGTCGCTATGTTCCACATTAGAATTTAATATGTATCTTATGCTTTTCAATACTACATAACAAATTAGTAACGTATATTGGCCTTGTTTACGGCCTTTTAGTATTTAACGCAGGCGGGTTTTTTTAATTTTTTAATTTATTTTTTTTATATTGAGCTATGCAATAAACGATTATTTGTTATCGTCTTGTTTTAGATCAGAAACAAAACATCATACTAAAATCTTTTTAAGATTTAACGTTATTAAAGAGCAGCCATCTTCCAGAACTTATTTCAACTTGTTTTGATCCGACAGGGTAAATAAAAAGCAAGTTTAAATTTTTGGAAGGTTGCCTATCTCAAACAAAAGTGTATGCCAGTGAACTGAAATGTAACAACGCAAACAAAATCATATTTTATGACCCGTACAAATGTGCCAGTTTTGTTTTGGCTTCAAAATGGGCCTCGCATTGTCACCGCTTACCAATTGTCTCATTTCAACTCGTCCTGTTTTGTATTTAGTACTTAGAATTGATATTCGTAAAAAATGCTATGGCTATCACATAAATCAAATAATATTTTTCCAGTTTGCCTTATTACTGTTACCAAACTTACCGACCGAAATAAAGGTTCAAAGAGGTAATTCACGTACGAGTATATTGTTCGCTAACAGGTGAAGTGGAAGGATTAGATGGTATACGGTTCAGATAAATTACCCCGAGCCTAAGTGCACTTAACCTGTAAGGAATAATATGAAAATTGAAGAAAAAGTTTTTTTAAGCATAAAGTATCTTTTTCTTCCTTTTTGTATTCGTATACTCCTTTCAGAGTATTTGTGGTCATTGGAGTAGCTACTCACTATAGTCTCTGAATTGTTCTTTCTCCCTTCCTAATTTGGGCCCTTATTTTGTTAGGTAGATGTATCTCATGCTCCAATTTTAGGTTTTAAAGTATACATATGCAAAATTTTAATGAAATGAAACTGTTGGGTGAAAGAGGCAAAATAAATAGCCCACGGGCGCAGCGGCAAATCTCACTTCACACCCAGGAGAAGTTGTAAAATTGTGTACGCACCACGGGCGGTATTAAAGGCCTCAGATAGCTTGTTTATGGCCCTTACCTTCGGTTCGGGCCACAAATAACCGCGATCTGAGCCGTTCTTTATTTTACCGCCCTAGGTGCGTAATGTATAAATATTGAATAATACAATTTAGGATGGCTATTTTTGCTCCTAGTTAAATAGTAAAAATGAGAAAATTATGTAAACATTAGATAAAGGGACAAAAATAGGCGCTGGTACCGAAGGTAGGGTTCAAACACCGCACCGGTTTGTACCACTTGAGTTTTTCGGAACTTATGTACGAAATATCATTTGATATTTGCCAGTCGGTTTTCGGTGAGAGAAAACATCGTAAGGAAACCAGATCTAATCCCAAAAAGGCCTAGTTTTCCCTCTGTTTCTGATTTTCCGGTACAACGACACCTTATGAATTAACTTAATTTCTTCTATATAAATTACGTTTTCCTAGTGCAGGCATAATGACACTGTCTTAGTCATGGTTATTTTTCTTGAGGCGGCCAATATGTCACCGCCATCCATAGATATATAGTATCATAGTACAAAGGTCAAATACTAAACAGATTACATACTCAGAGATCAAGTAATGCTAGATGGACACTAAACACGAGTTGGAATAAAATTGGAATAGAGACCCTGTTTTGGCTCGAGTTGCTATTTCCTTTATAGCCAAAAATGTGTTTGATTTTAGTATCCTACTATTCCACGTATTGTTAGCTCGTTGTTTGCGCACTGTTTCTATTGAAATCGAGACAATAACAGACTTAGTACGAGAGACATTAAATATGTTTTGGCTTTATTTGTCGCTCATAATTGTAATTGTACCCGAACTTAAAATATAAAAAAATCTTGATTGGTTACGATCTAATGATTTTGCCCCCTCATATCGGACGCATTTTATGGAAGTGAAATACCTTTATATATATATATATATATTTAAAATTAGCACTTTAATGTACCCTAGTTACCTTTGTTTATATCTATTTAAATTATTATAAAAAAATATTCTAAATTTCTAGGTATCGCTATCGGGTAGAAATTTAAGCTGCTAAGATATTTGGCGATGTGACAGAAGGGTTCCTTTTTTAGCTAGAGTTAGGTACTTCTTTAAGTTAGAGTTAGCTATTTAAATTGGCGTTTACCGTTTTTTTTTTCTTCCAAGAACTTAAGTTCAACCAATGGGAAACTCAGATATCGACCATTAAGACTGTAATTAATCTCTCATACCCGCAAACCTAAATCAATTCTTATCACAGCCATTGATTAAGGGTCCTGCTAATGGAACAAAAACACCCTGAAAGTTCTGAGGACTTCGCTTTGATAAACTATGTATGGAATGAGCACAGACACCCTCAACTACTAGATAGTTATACTACATACACACACACGCGCGCGCGCGCGCGTGCATGCATTTACAAAGAGTGCATACCTAATCAATATACTATAACGTTAGAGCAGTACCTACAATTTTGGTTTAATAATATTTTTGGCGCAAAATAAACTGAAATTAGTGATTCCATACAAATTTAGTAGGTCAGGTGGCCTACCGCAGCTAAGTTCGAAAATCGACAAAACGATCGTCCTTTCTCTATCGCTCTTGCATATACGAAAGAGAGTGATGCAAATAGACGATTCGATGAACGAAGTGATTTGCGGTTATAGGCCAGGTCTGAAAATATGGATTCTTATAATATGACAAAAACATAAAACATGTATCCAAGACGCCTCGGTAATAGAGTCATGTTATCATGTACAGTCTGGCGATAGTATCTTCCCACACGAAGGCCGAAAAAATATGTGACACGTTCCTGAGGCCTTACAAATAACCGCGTGTCACATATTTCTACGGCCTTCGTACAGGAACATACTTTGCGGGAACTGTACAGGTTCGACTTGCAGTTAGCCGCGGTTATATGATTTATCTAGTACTAGAACTGGTCTATGGCTTGAGAGCATCGCGTAAGATAACTTCAAGCGACGTGATAGTTCGCGTTGGAGGACTTTGTCGCTGTGATAAATTGTATGTATAGTCGTAGTTAGTTAGTCTAAGGAAGGGGTGAGATAAGTTAATGCGACATGGTTGTTTTTTCTAACTAACAGACTAAATTGCACCATTAAAAAAACGTTTATCTACACCCATATCATAAACCCTCCATGATGAGTTCAAAAACCGCACGTTATAATCACCATAAAAATAGATTGTTTCGTTAGTAGTTAGAACCAATGTCTTATCTGTAACGATGTTATTATTATCAAATAATAAGCAAAAATTCGATATCATTATGAAAATCAGGGTGGGCCCCGCCCGGGCGCCCGCCGGCACGCGCCCCTCCGACCGCCGGCACAATCGAGTTGGCCATGGCGATGGCGCTGCAATCCGTGCAATGGTAGTCATTAAATCATCATTTCTGGTTTATAATATGTGTGTAGATAAAGCAGTGTATGCAACTGTACGTAATTAGGCCTTAAAACGTAACAGTTACACAAACTACTATTAGGAGATTGCAGAGAACTTAAAATACAGTTACAATGCTTAAAAATTGTAATCTTAAAGATAACAGGGCTACAGAATCAAAGAAATTTCTACGACAAAATAAAGATACAGACAAAAATTCTCAGTAAAAATATAGCTGGTCAAAAATGGTCTTGATATTCCATTGAAAGTTATCCTTTCACCACCTTTCCCGGCATTTAATATGAGGGTGAAAAATATTTAGGAAAACTGGTGACTTTTCTGTGGACAATAGAAAAGTATAAATTATTTATTTAGGAACATACAAAGACTAGCAACTACAAACTTAGATATAAAAATAAAACTAAATAAAGTAACTAAAATAAACTTAAATATAAACTTACAATAAACTTATATATAAAACTAAAATAAACTTATATATAAAACTAAAATAAACTTATATATAAAACTAAAATAAACTTACAGATAAAATTATGCTCCCCAGGTCGCCTTCGTGAGTCATGGTACCCAGAAGGCTGGCAGCGTTGCCTCTTTGGATGGCCAGGCTTATCCTCTGACCAAAAAAGCTGCCAGCCCTCTGGTTGCCTGAGACATCCACGAGGCGCTTGGAGATCTCTTTGAAGAGAGATTTTGCACTGGGCCCCCACGGCCCTAGGGTTTCAACACCAAACGGCGCAAATATATAGCCCTCACCGAGAACGGAATATTTGCGCCGTTTGTGCTGCTCCGCAACTGTAGCCGCAGCTCCTGCCTTGGAGGAGGTCGCCTGTAAGTGGGACGGTGCGAGCGTGTCAACGCAGGTGGCGTCCCACACAAGCGTCCTCCCCAGCCTCCACGGAATGAGTGTCATCCCGTCGGGTCGCTTGCCGTCGTCGCGCACGACACCGTTCGGCTCGAGAATAGCCGGTACGCTAACGGAAGCAAGCGCCCTCCGGATAACATCGTTCAAGGAGGCGTGGCGGGAGATGCGGCCTGCGCTTCGTTGGCAAGACAGGCCATGGTGGCCCAGCTCATCAACTGTGGCGCCACAGCGGCATCGGTGTGATTCATTGGTTTTGGTGCCCAGTCGCAGACAAGTGGCTAGTGTTAGTGTGGATTTGTTTAAGAGAGTGCCGATGTTGGGTGAAGGCAAAGCATGAAGCCAGTAGCCAGCTTCCGGTTCTATAACTGCTAGTAGACGAGCCCGCTCCGCTGAACTTTGGGCCGTGTCCAAAAGTTCTTTAAGAGTTGACTTGCAAAGCGGCTCGTCCCACTGTCTTTGTGAGTTAAGGAAAACCGGAAGCTGGTTACCGGGGCATGACTCCACCCATATATCTTTAGCTTCGTTCATCGTGGTACTACACTCGTTGCTGGCAGATGGGCAAAAAACTCGGTTAGCGAGATTTTGTGTGCTGTGAATGGAGGACAAAAATGCAGGGAGGGCCACACTGACTACTTGTCGGATCCCCAATCCCCCATGACGAATAGGCAGTGAGGCCTGGGTCCAGGCGCGGTTGTCTAGATGAATATTGAGAATGGATGAGAGGGTGTTTTTGAGGGTGGAGTCTAAGGGTTCGATAAGGTGGGGATGTTTCCAGACAGGGCTACATCTGAGTATGTATGTGAATTTAGGAACAAACAGACAGAATTTAATGATGATTAATGCCATGTGTGCACTGATTTTTAGAAGGCGGTCCGAATAAGCTTTATGAGTGTTGAGATGTTCGTCGATGAGTGCAGGAATAGATTCAGGGAAGATGGGAGCACCTAGGAGTCTAAGGGAATTTTTATCGATTATTTTTATATTTGGAGAAATGGTATTGAAGTTTGAGATTATGTGTTGTAGTTCGGTCGCAGGTATGGGCTTGTTGATAAAAAGTTCACATTTGGAGAAATTTAACTGCAGTCCGATGGAACTAAATGAATCTGTAAGGTTTTTTAGGTCGTCTAGAACGGTTTTCCAATCGCCTCCTAGGGTCCCATCATCAAGGTACCAGGTGTTAAATTTTGATTTTAGGTTTGAAATGGTTGGGTGGATGGCGAGGCTGAAAATGGCAGGTCCTAGTGGGTCGCCTTGCTGACACCCCACTGCTGATGAAAAACGGTGGGTTTTGAAGAGAAGGTGAGTCGGTTCGTGATAACATTGCCATAAGTATTTATATATCAATGGTGTGGCATCTTGAACTTGTGTTAGTAGGGCACCTCTGTCTACCGAGTTAAACGCATTCTTTACATCCACTTTCAGCAGCACCTCGCATGACTCGTCTCCAACGAAGGCGCGTGCTGCGTGTACAGCAGCTTCACGGCCACCTTTGCTTCCGAAGCCGAGTTGAAGGGGTTGAAATTTTGCGGTAAGAGGTGAAAATATATTTTTGCAACAAATTTTGGAGCACAGACGTCTAAAAGTTAAGCCTACAGCGATAGGTCTTATGCCCCCATCTTTTTTTTTAAGAGCGCAGAGATTGGCTCCATACAATAGTCCTAAGACTCCACTGCATACCTTACCAGACAGCATGAGGTTTACCAGTTCAGTGATGCCGTCCAATAGACGCTCGCCAGCGTCGCCGGTGGATCCCACGAGCAGGTCTTTAAGATGCTGTGGAGAGAGACCGTCGAGGCCGCCAGCGGAGCCGTTCTTGAACGACATCACTGCAGCTAGCACATCCTTCTTGGTAGCAGTTAAGTGCGGTGCCTCAGAGTCTGGCGGGTCAGGATGGTAGAGAGATGCTGCTGGAAGTGGGTGTTTTGATAGTAAAGCGGACACAGTATCGGAGGTGTCTGGTGCAACAACGTCACTAGAGAATAGCATCTGGGCGGCGCCCTTAATATCGCCATCTATAACTTTTTGCTCTACTATTTTAAATAGCTTAGTATCCTCCTTAGAACTGGGTTTCAGCTGAGGATGAGGAGCCGGATCGATGGGATGGATGCAGTTAGATTTGATTTTTTGGGTAAGGGATATGTTGTCATTATCGTCACTGGCGTGTAGTATTCTGTAAGAAAAGGAAAATAGCCGGGTCCAACTTTCCACCGAATTTTCGTTAACTGTTTTTGAAATGGTTTGGCTTAGAGCATTCGCAACGGAAATTCGTGCGCCTTTCGGTATCCTTTTGACTATAGAAGTTGCATTCCGTTGTAAACTAAGCCAAGCGGGGAAATTTACATCTATATTTAAGCTAGATCCGATATGAGTGGGTCCTGTATTTAGTTGCTGAGAATGCTGGCAGGTTTGTGACTGAGTTTTGTGAGTGCGTGCAATATGGATGTTTAGGCCCTTGCGACCTTTGTACAAGCGGGACTGAGAGCACTGAGGGCATGGTATGAGATCTTCAGTGACGTTGTTGCTGATCCTATTTGTATGGGTGGAGGTGGATGGGGTCTGCGACATGGGCCGGGGAGCAATTACTGTTACGTACTAAAGTTTATAAAAAGATTAACTAGAATTAAACTAAATATAAAACTTATATATATGTACTGGGATCAGAAATAATAAAGGGTAAATAAAAGAGAACGGTATTCCTTGGGCGTTGAAACACGATAATCCTCTGCACTCTGGTGGTGGTAGTATAGTGGGATCGGTGGTGGACGGCAACAGCACTGCATGCACTTTTGAAATAATTTCTGCCACTATTTTGATCAAAATATGTATAGATATCCGTGTTTATTTGTAAATATTTGCATTTTCACTGAGATGACAACGTCAAATTTTAATGTCAAGGCGGCTATGCGCTTCAGGCGCAACGGGCCCGCCTCGTAGGACTGCGCTGCGGTCTATGCAGAGATGGAGATCCAATACGGCTTGTCTATTGTGATACAGTAGTATAAATTCACAAGCACATTTGTTTATTTAATTATTTTTGGAATATTATATGCGGGAACATTAATTTATGCTTGTTAATATAGAAAAGTTAAAGATTTAGGTACAGTATTCTATTTAACCGAATGGCATATATAAATAAAATCAACTACATACATTACATTATAATTTAAAACTACTAATGCTAACTATACAGATTAAAAAAAGAAGATTGGCACCTAATGGTTTAACAAGAAAATTAGGCTTTAAAGTCCATTAATTTTATAATGTTCACAGAAAAGGCGCATATTTGTACAAAAAAAATGTATGACCAATAACCCCAAAATGCAATTTCCCGCTATTAAAAATTTTTTTTTGCCTATTAACGTCTTTATTGGCTAACATTTTAAACGTCAAACTTCATGCACGGTTAAATTAAAACAAGTTGCTCGCCATCACGGCTTGTACCGTCAAGTCTGGCGACTTTGCCAAGGGTTACTAACTTTGCCACCAGCAGAGTGCATAAGGTAATCCTTTCATACCACCGAGAAAGTATATTTTTTAGTGTTGTGCCTACTTTTAGTAGAAAATATGGTTATCAATTGGCAAAATTATTATGAATGAGACAACACCACGGCAACCATTTTCTTACCATTTCAATTCCAAATTCGTCACTCACATAATCATAAAAGTTAGTGCTCAAGAACTTTAAAAAGTTTAGAGTATAAACATCGCATCCAGGAACGTAAATTTTAGATATTATGTTATTTAAATGGTAAGGAATGAATTGATTACCTTATAAATGCCGTAGTGTTTGAATTGAGTCCCATAATTGTTTTGGCAAAGTTACCAGACCACGCCGACTAATATGGGAGGGCATCTTTGCCATGTTTTGTAGCGGCCTAGGGTTGGTACACAAGCAAAAAATTTAATTTTAATTTTTCATAAGATAGATACTTTTTAGGGTTCCGTAGCCAAATGGTAAAAAACGGAACCCTTATAGATTCGTCATGTCTGTCTGTCCGTCCGTATGTCACAGCCATTTTACTCGGAAACTATAAGACGTATCATTATCAATTTTTTACATAAAGTGTATTGTGTGTGCAGCTACTTAGTTTTGTAGAGAAATTGTTAAAAAAAATATTTTTAGGGGGGCACTCCATACATGTAAGTAATTGTCAAAAATATTTTTTTGCCAAATATCAACATGATACACATCAATCTATAGGTCTCTAAAAATAACAATGTTCAAATAACTGAGCTTTCTTTGAACATTTTTTGATTAAGTGGATATTTTCAGAAATAATCGCTCCGAAAGTCATAAAAATTGTGTCCCCTCCCCCTGTAACTTTTGAACCGTAAGTCCAAAAATTATGGAAAAAATCAAGAAGATACAGCTTTTAATATTCTTTCAACCAAAATTATTTTGAGCATTATCGGTATAGGCGTTTTTGAGATATCTCCAAAAAACTACGAACTTAGGCAGATACGACATTGCGATAATAATTTATTCGATATGGTCTAAGAGCTAGCCACGTCAGATGTGACACAATAATGAGAGTTTTGTAACCAGTCCAATCAGATTGCATAACAATCCCTATTGCTAGATCCGGGCATCTGGCAGCTTTTAATGAGTGTAGCACAGAGTGACAGACCAACAAAGTTTTTAAGTTGGAAAAAAATTATACCGAAACAGGTAAAAACTGCTGAAGTTGTATCATTTATAGAGAACAGGGCCTATATTTTAACATTAGAATCACAATTATTTGTGATTGATTTTGTTGTTAACAATTGTATACAGAGTGTATGTTTTGTTTAAGTGAAAAAAAATACAAAGTTAACTGTGACATACTTATTTTATTGGTAATAATTACTACTTATAAGTGTTTTGTTTCGATAATACTTTTGTTAAGAGGCAACGAGGCAGTTCGTGACGAAGCCCTTTTTTAAATATCTATCGTCAAGTTTAAATAGGTACCTAGGTAATCACAATTATTTACGAGTGGACCTGTGATAGGCCTCTTAAAGAGTTTTCTATGATTCGTTTTTGATAATATTTTAATTAAGGTGTCTTTTATGTTTTTCCTGAGTACTTATGTAACCTGATTGATTACTCGTATGTAACAAAATAAATAAGTACTTAAATAATTAATATTTTTTCATTTGTGTCAACCCTGACCAGATTCACTGACTTTCTATGAAATTTTCTTAAATGGGTGATCAACTTTGCCACTTTTGCTGTATCTTTTTTTGTAATAATATATCATTAAGGATCAAATTCCGAAACTATTATATCCTAAATACTGAATATTCTTTACTAATATTGTAAATACAACTAAATTACTATACAACGTAAAAATGCAGTTGGCAAAGTTGCCACATGGTATAGGTAACTTTGCCAGTTTTTTTTTACTCGTAAAAGCTTATTATCCGTCATTTAATTTATAAACCATCTTATTTATGCACTCGTTGATAAATATATTATGTGTCGCGTCATTCATACTTCAGTGGTTTCATATGAATTTTGGTTAAAAATGTACTATGACTTTTCAACACCTGTGAAAAGTGGCAAAGTTGCCAGACTTGACGGTATGCCTGTAATTTGCGGTCATTTTGCAGATAATATTTTCATGCATTTGTCGATTGCCAAACTACGTCTCTGACTCGAGAAGAATTATGACCGGCATAAGACTCGGCGGGACTTATTTTTTTTAAACAGTAATAAATCACATCTTAGAAATTATAATGCGTAGTATATTATAACAGTTTTAGAAAAATGCTATATTTAAGAAAAATGAGGGCTACCTCCACTTCAGACAAAAATGTAGATATCAATCCTAACATTCCTAACATATAAGTATTACTGTTATTTGTACTTTTAGAAATGGACGCTTTTTAATTGTGTAGTGTTTAGAGTGTTTTATCACTATTATGTACCACGATAAGCGCCATAATAGGTACGGCTGCCAAATTATACGAATTTGACCTTTATTTATCAGCAATCAGTCTGACTGAAAGTAATTGAAAGTGGTCGTATTCAGAATTACAGTAATTTGATTACAAAGCGAGCGTGTGGCAGTTCATTAGTTGGCAATTATACTGCCGGGAAATTGGAGGTTTTTTTCAACGATCGCTTTAGATAGTGGAAATGTTAAGGGTCGTTTGTGGTACACTTGCATGTAATAATGTTTTGCACAACGCGCTGGAAATAGCATGGACATATTTATTGATAAAGTTTCCATGCAATTGTGCAGATGGGTGTACAAATGAAAGGCTGCCTTTCTACTGAGGTGGATCTGAGCGGAGATGAGAGGAGAGATGCAGGGATCAACTATTTAGATTGCCTTTTCACTGAAGCGGAGATGTGCGGCGGATAATGGTCCTTGTCCTCTCATATCCGCTTATCCCCATCCCAGTAGAAAGGCAGCCTATCGGTTGTTTTCCGTACGTCTTCTCTCATCCCGATCTCAGTGGAAAGGCAGCCTATAGGTTGATTCCCGCATGTCCTCCTCTCATTCCCACCGCAGTGGACTTTGCAGCGGCAAAACTATTTAGTATTTTTAATTCAAGACAGTAATCTGACAGTTCCTGCCCTACATTGTAAATCAGTAATCACTTTGTATGGAGACAGCTGTCAGATTATTGTCTTGAATTATAAATACGTGTAGCATGCCGCCTATATGCTGCACGCAACATATGTACCTTTTTTCTATTTTTGGAGAAACATTTCCACGAAGAAAAGAAAAGATTAAAATGAATTTTAAATTCAGAATGAGAGAGAAAAATAGTGAGAGATTTGGTTTTGAAGGAAGGAAAAAAGCAGGATTTTTTTGAACTGAAGCTTAGATTTTGTGATGTGATCATCTGATCATGTGATAAAGCCAAAAATATAGTGGATTCAGTTGTGATAAATACGAAGATATATAGGAATACCGTAAAACTATATACTAGGAATTATTCCGGAGTCTGCCTGGAATTAGAGCAAATCGATATAATTTGCTTTTGCAGAAGTCTTCAACATCGTATTTTTAGTTCATCCGCCGTATTGGCGTTAATATCTCCAACCTACCCCGAGCGCGTATAGTCGCTCCCCTCGAGGCCATCCAATTCGCGTGGCCAGTCCAGCAGTGTCGCCGGGCCCTACTAACAGCCGCCTGAGGCCGGCGTGTTCTCATCGCATATCTCCAGGAATTCAAGGGCTGCACGACCCGTGTGGCCCATCAAGGTGAAGGCAGCGTATCGCTGCCAAAAGTGTTGTAGAACTAGTGTTTTCGGACTCCACATCGCGAAGGCATTTTCTCGTCATTTACATATAGACTTTAAGTGATTTGGTTAATTTTATTTTAAATTTAGTAACGGATTATCGTGCGTGTTGTAGTTCCATATTATCTTTATTGTTCTTTAGTATCTACAATCCGCATTTCTTATATTAATTCAAAATTTCTCTAAATTCTAATTGCCTCGCCTGTCGGGCCTTTTTTAGTTCTTTGGTTTAAAGTTTAGGCTATTTTTTATCCACCGAATCAGTCACCATCATCCATTTCACTCGCTTTCCATTTCCATCAAGTTATTTAAGTTAATTTTCGACCGTATAATTTTTTCAGTGCGGATAGCAATATTCCCCATTTTTCCGGGATTAAAACATCTTATTTCAATTGCGTACTTTTTCAATATATTTAATTAACATAATATTAAATAATAACTTTAACACTTTTGTTATCGACTGAACTTAGTTCGGAACTATAAATACTGTGTTAATATAAACCAAGTGCTAATTTTTAAATAACAATTTTAACACTTTCGTTGTCGACTGTACTTAGTCACTTAGTCCAGGGCCGGATTTGATTTTTTGTTACTTTGTCGAAAATATTTGTATACAATATCCTTTTATGAACTTTTGTGAACTTAAAAATTATACGTGTTACGCAGCAAATATTGGTTTTCTCTGCATACGATATTACATTTGCAACTATACCTTGTGCAACCTAAGAAGCGGTTTTTGACACGTGTCATGTCAAAAACCGCTTCTTAGGTTGAATACGACGTATAATGTTTATTGGTTTTTTTTTTTTGGCATTTGCAAAGTCAAAGTTGGACTAACTAAACCAATGTAAATAAGCATTGTATGTTATTTACCATTTTCTGCAACTAAATAATGCATCAGGCTATTTCAATATACAAAGACAACCACGGAACATCTTAGCTTAAACGTAAAAGCTTATTTCTGAAAGTGTCAATTAAGAGTTGGGAATAAAATACATTTAGCTTAAAGGAAAATGGGGGTTTATTGTAATGGATTTCCTGTTAATAATATATTTGGTTAGATAAAATTAAAAATAGACTTGTTTTCGGGAAATTGGCATTTAATCCCGGGAAAATGTCCTATTTTATTTATAAGAAATAACAAGTTCGTTGTCATCGTCGTTCGCCTCGATCGTAACGATTACGAGTATTGATGCGAAAAACAACGCATACAATTTGGTGCCATTTTCTTTATTTATTTATTTTGTTGATCAAAATACAACTCATCATAAATGACGGAGTTTATTAAACTTTTGTGGAAAAAGCTTTTGTGGATAAGTAGAGCTTTGTGGAAAAAGTATTATCCTTGGTTTACATGAGAACTATGTAAAGACACTTTTCTTTCCGCACATTCTAGCAGGTTCTCCGAATAAATAGATAAATATTGCCAAACAGTATTCTCTACCAGTCAACCAGAGGGCGTTGCAATATTTTCATTTGGTTACCTACCTATTATTCTCGCTGGATCTATAAAGTAAACATATAGGTAGCCCAAAAGAGCCATAATTATTATCGTACATCGTGTCACCTTAAGCCCAGTCAGGTAGGAGACGTTCTAAATCGACTGAGATTTTCAATACCTTTATATATAGGGTAAATGGGGATTCTGAAATTGTCCAAACAAAATATTATATGCCGTAATGCCAACGTCATCTTCGACGTTCTCATGAAGGTTCATTCACCCCAAAAGTAATCGTTGTTTATTATTTCTGAGAGGATAATATTTAGGATAGGTACTAATCATAACGATGGCAATAAAACAACGTCGAAACACCAGGCATTTTCACCACTCCACCTCGAAAACGCGGTCTTTATCCCTTGAAAGCGATGGGGAAAGACGCACTTTATTCACATGTGGGGAAAGTAATTTGGTACACGTTGTATCTTGTTTTTTCACGCTATCTGGCAGGATCGACTTTAAAGAGTTGATTTGAATTATATAATTTTGAAAGCAGGCATTTGGATTCAATTTTATATATTTACGTCACTCTGGGCGGTTAGTGAGATTTGCCGCCCACGGGCGCAGCGGCAAATCTCACTTCACATCCTATTCCTTCAATAGGAGAAGACGTAAAATTATGTACCACGGGCGGTAATAAAGAAGGCCTCAGATCGCTTGTTTATGCCCGCGATCTGAGCCGTTCTTTATTTTACCGCCCCTGGTGCGTAATGTACTATTTATAAATCTTTTGCTGACTCGGGTCTATAACAGCACGAGAGATTAAACACCAACTTTGCCCCCTTGTATAATAAATAACTATTTCAGTTCGCATACTCTGAAGGCATATCATTGTATGTTTATAAAGCGGTCGGAAAATGATTAATTTCCGCGTAAGGGTGTTTAACTTTCCAAGTTTATAATAGTAGTTTTTGTGACTACTACATAATGAAGAGCATTAAAATACAAGTGTAGTTTTATAAAACGAATGATGTGAGTCGAAAGAATAATCGAACTCGCGGAGCGTAAGGGAAGTGAGTTCTTACAAACAACTCCGACCGAACTGTCACCTGGCTACTGGGACGTCTCGGCATTTGTATGGCTTTTTGATTTCGATAGTTTGTCAGACGATAACTTTAGTATTTAGTAACGTTTTTCTGATCTTTATGAATTTTCTTGGGGCTGTAGCAGAGATACATAAAATTTGTAAGTTCGTATATGAGCAGGATCGATCAAGTTGTTATGGAGCTAGAAGGAGAAAAAAAAAATTCTCCGAAGGGTCTTGTTATATTGGTCAACTCGTTTCCAAGTAAATCGCGAGTTCTCAGTTCGAGGCGGACTACTAGTAGAATAGAATAGAATATAATTACTTTATTTGCTAGAATACATGCGTGCAAGATGACACTAGGATAAAACGTGTATCATTATCAGTATAATGTATAAGAGAGAGAAGAGAGCAAAGAATAATAAGCTTTAGGCTGCGTTTCCACCAGAGATGAGCGAGGATGCGTTGCGAGGGATGTGTTTGTTAAGAGTCGCCAGGACGCTCGCGTTCCCATACAAACGTAGTTTAACTCTCATTTTAAAACGACATGCTTTAGAACAACGAAATTTGGCATGGGCATTCTAGTAGTATAGATCTATGTCGGTATTTCGTTTTCGTTGCAATTAATTGTAATCTAAACTACGTTTGTATGGGGACGCGAGTTCACGCGAGCGTCCTGGCGACTCTTAAGCACCTATCCTAGAGCTGCGCTGTGCGAGGATAAAAAAATGAAGTGATTCCATTTCAAAAATACATTACTCGCAACACATCCATTATCTCTAGTGGAAACGCAGCGAAATAGCCTAGTTTTGAATACTTAGTGGGTACAAGTAGATGGTACAACTCGCGTGCGACGTGCTATCGCTAAAGCAATTAAAACCTATCGTTCGCATCTGAACCCTTAATGCCACTAGTAATTGCCATCAAGATGTTAATCTTACCCCAATTACATCCTATTAGACCAATTATCACTATATTACTAATTAGTGGTAACGTATACATTGAGAGCTGCGACCCATATTAGATATCCGTAGATAGAATTTGAATTAAAGTAGGCATAGTAGGTATAGGTGTAGTATCTTATTGCTTGGGTATTTTATACAAGCTGGTACTAGTATTTTATTTTACAGTCAGGCAACCTGGTTCTGTCAGTATAATTAAAAACTCATCTATTATTATGGACATAAAATTAACATTAGCGAATATGAAAAAGAAAGTATAATACTGGACTAAGAAAAATCTATGGATATTTTTATTTTTTTAAACGTTTCTTTATACCATGGTGGTGGCAATCCAGCATACGGTCCGTCTAATGGTAAGCAGTTATCATAGCATATGGACCGCCTGCAAGTCCAGAGGTTACACATGCGCGTTGCTTGCCGTGAAATATCTTTATATTATATTCCGCTTTGTTACTAAAAATAACTTAAAGTTGGGAACACAGATAGATTAAAGTTATTAATTATGCGGATAATTTAGAAATCCATCTAATTATGAAAACTTTAATGCATGAAAAGAGTTCAATAATAAATGTACCATTTTCAAGTAAAAGGTACATCATTGTCGGTTGTCAATAAGGCTACTGCCATAATAATTCATTTATTATTTAATCGTATGGCAAAAAGAAAAAACAGAAGAATAATACGTTATCAATAAGTAGGTATTAAATTTCAACACTAAGGGTGGGTTGCACCACGCACAATTAACAGACTCATCAACGTTAAATATGGCGACGGAGCTGTCATCCCATAGAAAACTGTCAAACTTTTCATACAAGATTTTTTTACGATTACGTTTACGTTCACAGACAGTTTGGTGCAACCGGCCCTTAGACCAGTCAGCCACTTGATGGCTTCGTCGCACAGCGTGATCAGGTCATCTGGAGGGCCGGCGGTATAGCGTGATATGGGGCAGTCTTCAATTATGCGCTGAATGGTTTGAGCCACAGCACCGCAAGTGCAAGCAATAATTTATTTAGAAATAAACTCTATTAACAACCGACTATGATAATTCCTAGTTTGTATAAATAACATGTGGTATGGTACGGAAATGCGCTGGCATCGGCATTGGTCCGGCGACGACTGCTAATCGTATCTTACCGATATCCTGCCAGTACGATATCAATTTAATTTAAAGATTATTTTATTGCACTTAATCTCGTCGTATAAAACAATACACTGTGATATTTCTGGCCTCGTATTCCTATTAACTTGGCCGTTAATTCCTATTTTCTCGGCCCCACTTTTAAGTATTACTACGAGTAAAAATGTCTCACGACATGTTTTTTGGCAAGTATACGGTAAAATGGCACTGCACGTGAAAACTTATCGAAAAGCACCACATTACAAATAAAATAAAAGAAGTTTCAACAACACGGTACGATTTTGTCGGTACGCTAGTTCCCATTTCTTCGTAAAAATGGCATTTCGACAATTTTATTTATGTACTGCGCAATCTTGGAATAAATCGTAAGAATTTTATGTTCTCGATTGTTTACCTATGCGGCTGTTTTATTGCTTACATAACTCAAACATCGGTTTTGCGGCCTAGGCCACAAAACGCCGTATTCCTTCAAAAACCTCATGCATGTTACCGCTTTTCCGTTCTGTGTAGAAGTTTTGCAGGTGCTAGTATTGCTGAATAGACTAAGAATCTCGTTTGAAGGAATTTGATTGGGATATTTGTGGCATTTCAAGTTTATGCGGAATTAAGTCTAGAAATTCTTGCTTCGCTTACCGACGGCTGAAGAATTTTGCTTGCAACGAAATATACCTGAAAACAAAAAGAACAGGGTGTTATTTCTCGGTATAGTAAATCGAGGTGAATCGGATCGCAGAGCGAAACGGATCAAGCATTTTTATTATGTCATGGTAACCACCACTGCGCCATGCCGAACGGTCAAACACAAATCGGGACGCTCAATGTGGAATGTGTAAAATGTGCACTACATGTTAGTAATTCATCATCATCATCATCATCTCAGCCATAAGACGTCCACTACTGAACATAGGCCTCCCCTTTGGACCTCCATACGTATCGGTCGGAAGCGACTTGCATCCAGCGTCTTAGTAATTAACAACATCTAATTACGCACGTTGCAATGTTATGTCATGTGTTATGTGAATTTCATAACAAGTTCACTAATAACACGTGTTCACACTGAAAGGCTCATTCTAATCACTACACAGTATCTAAACAAGTCGCTTCCGCTGTCTGTCTGTATGTATGCTTATATCTTTAAGGCCGTTCCTCGATTCGGACAAGCCACGCCCATCCGTTAAGCGGTCCAGACACTGTCAGTAATAATGTCATTATTTCTGTACCCATCCTTCTCTTCTTCATATAATAGAAAAGGACGGGTACAGAAATAATGACATTATTACTGACAGTGTCTGGACCGCTTTAGAGACACGTTTATGGCTTCCGTGCACGAAAGACAGAGATGCAGCGCTCTTAAGGATCAGATTTTTTGACTAAATACGATAAATAAGCGAATCTATAAAGTTTTGTGTAATTTTGTTTCTGTGACTTTTTAGATAAACCAGAATACCATATTTTTTCCCCGACTGCGCGACGCAAAAGAGGGGATAGTGTTTAACAGTCTATAGATGTATGTTTGTTCCTTTGTGGCACTCTAGAAGCAAAACGAGTGGGCCGATTTAGATGATTCGTACGTCAATCGATTCGTCTTGATTGCGCGAGTGTCACTAAAGACAAAATAGCAATCCAAATTCAATATGACGGCAGTCAGACGTCATATTGTAAAAATTTAAAAAGTTAAAATTGACGTACTATGCCGAGTAGGGTATCATTGTTTAGAACTTTGAAAAGTATTATGAGGTCTCATTCATCATTTTTGATTTTGAATGACCGTTTAGGAATTATTATAATTTAAAATTGTTTAGCAACCATCTTACTTACATTTCCATTTTATTAGGTATTTAGTTATAACAAAAATACGACGAACATATTTTAAAGGTTGTTATTATTAACGTGAACATAATAATATGTGAATTTCAAGTAAAAGGTACGGTCGACATCATAAATATGTTTACACTTTTGCACCTTACTCCTTTCTAATAAGGTCCAAAAGTATAAACATTTTATGTGAATTTCAAGTAATAGGTACGGTCGTCGTCAAAAACATATGTTTACACTTTTGCATTTTACTCCTTTCTAATAAGGTCCAAAAGTGTAAACATTTTTTTGACGTCGACTGTACATCAAGTTAATATTTTGTTCAACTAAGAGTGAAGGAGCTGGTATTTATCCTCTGATATGGAGACTATGACTTGTCGATGATTAATCAATGACGTGCGTCAGAAAATTGTCATATCTATACATATAATAAAGGTGAAGAGGGTCAGCGAATTAGTATCGCCATCCAGCGAGGCAACGCAGCCAGCCTTATGGGAACCTTGCCAAGTGGGAGCGATATGGGGGATATCTGTACATATAGCTTAGGTCCAAATAGGTTTTAAGTTAGGTCTAGATTTCTTAGCATAAGTTAGTTAAGTTTTCTAAGTCCATATGTAAATAATGTTATTTCAAATAAAATTAGAGGGTCGAAAATCGTAAAAAAATGAGTGAGTAGCTCTTAGAATCGATAACAGAACACGTTTCGACGATTTTTAGAATTTTTGTCTGTTTGTCTGTTTATCTGTTTGGATGGGGAGAGTTGGCGTCAAAACGCCTGAACCGATTTCGATAAAAACTTCACTAGCCGGTTCAACAGCCCTCTGGTCAGGACATAGGCTATAAAAAACGAACTTTTTGGATTTAAGGGGGTTTAAGGGGGGTTTAAACAACATAAATACTTAATGCCTTTGTATTTCCACTATATAATTTTATACCACGGCGGTGGCAAACATTCATACAACGCGCCTGATGGTAAGCAGTTAGGGGTAGCCAATGGACGCCTGTAATTCCAGAGGTTTCACATGCGCGTTGCCTCCCTATAAGAATCGTTTATTTCAACTATAGTGCACGAAATACAAAACTGTGAGACCTAATGGTGGACATCATACGAAATGGTATTTTCTATCAGTCAACCATGGGGCCTATAAAAAAAACATGTACAAAAATAAAACACACCGTACTATTGCTAATTATATCAAAAATGATACGTTGAAAGGGGGGCTCGGGGGGCGGAGCCCCCCGCAAAAAGAAAAAACGCACCGTACTATTGATAATAAAGAAAAAACACACCGTACTATTGCTAATTATACCAATAATTGTGAAGTGGAACATTCAAGATGGGAGAAAAAGAGTTTTGATAGAGCTTACCACGTGATGGGCGGCAGAGAAAGGGGGGCTAAGGGGGCGGAGCCCCCCGCAAAAAGAAAAAACACACCGTACTATTGCTTAAAAAACCAAAACTTTTTAGGTTGGACATTTAAGATGGGAGAAAAAGAGGTTTGAAATAGTCTAGCATGTAATGGACGGTAAAAAAGGGGGACTAGCGGGGCGGAGCCCCCCGCATAAAGAAATAACACACCGTACTATTGCTAATTATACCAAAAATTGTGAAGTGGAACATTCAAGATGGGAGAAAGAGAGTTTTGATAGAGTTTACCAAATGATGGGCGGCAACAAAAGGGGGGCTCGGAGGGCGGAGTCCCCCGCAAAAAGAAAAAAACACTCGGTACTATTGCTAATTATACCAAAAATTGTTACGTGGAATACCAAAAATTTTTAGGTTGGACATTTAAGATGGGAGAAAAAGAGGCTTGATAGGGTTTAACACGTGATGGACGGCGAAATAAGGGGTGCTTGGGGGCGGAGCCCCCCGCATAAAGAAAAGACATACCGTACTTTTGCTAATTATACCAAACATTGTTACGCTGAACATTTACGATGGGAGAAAAAGAGTTTTGATATAGCTTACCACGTGATGGGCGGCAGAGAAAGGGGGCTCGGGGGGCGGAGCTCCCCGCAAAAAGAATTACATGTAGGTACTTTTCATGATACTAAAAAGTAGGAAATAAAAAATAAATTATAAAATTAAAAAAACCCGCCTGCGTAAAATACTAAAAGGCCGTAAACAAGGCCAATATACGTTACGAATTTGCTATGTAGTATTGAAAAGCATAAGATACATATTAAATTCTAATGTGGAACATAGCGGCATTAAACAGTCGGGACCCATTTTAGGGAAGGTTTGTGCCAACTAGATTTCAAATGGGTCCCGACTGTTTAATGCCGCTATGTTCCACATTAGAATTTAATATGTATCTTATGCTTTTCAATACTACATAGCAAATTCGTAACGTATATTGGCCTTGTTTACGGCCTTTTAGTATTTTACGCAGGCGGGTTTTTTTAATTTTATAATTTATTTTTTATTACTTAGTTATATTGCTTAATCTCTTATAGTTTACGTAAGCTAAGAAAAATAAGGGGAAAAAGGACCCAACTTCGGATTTTTTTTCTATCGAGGCAACTTTCAGCAATCGTGTTTCGGCTTGTGCCAAAAACAAGAGTATATACCTAGTCTAATAATATATATTCGAAAATAAATTCAGACCGTTTTCCCGTTTAGTCAATAGAGCGTTTGAAAAACCTATAAGTTTTCAAAGTACCCCTTAAAACCACACAACGGATTTTGGTGCGGTTTTTTTTTTATAGATATAATGATTCAATAGGAAGGTTAATATGTATAATAATTGCACCCGTGCGTAGCCGGGGCGGGCCGCTAGTTTAAAAATATTATAATGATTTAATATTAGTTTCAAATCATGTTTTCTTGCATGCACTTATATTTGCTTCAAGCAGGATACAGAGACTATAACCAAATCAATATCATGTTTCCACATTGGAATGCATCCTCAATGAGAGCAACGGTCCCATTCGTTTGGCTTCGGCCAATCAAGCTCGCTTCGTTAAACTATGTGTGGTGAGTATCATATGGTGACCATCCATCGGGTTTTGTGCGGAAAATTCTCTTATTTTTTTTACTGTGAATTTTTAATTCTTATTACATAAATATAAGTACAAACTCACACCTAAGGATGTCGAAGACCGGGCAAAGTGGAGAAGGTTAAGCAGGAAAGCGGACCCTAGCTGGCACTAGGCCGGGAAAACGCTAAGCCGAAGAAGAAGATTACATAAATTATAAGTCAGTCAACACAGATATACATTTCAAAAAGCCTGTATAAAAATATCTAATATGCATATGTCCGCAGCGGCTTTGTCAGATGAGAAATGGAAAATCTCTTCAATTACATGTCAATATTTCATTGTCAAAAAGTCATTCACTGATTTTTTTTATTATTTAACCAAATTGAAAGATAGAAAAATAAAATTCTTCAATGTTGATATTAATTTTAGTTAGTTAGTAGAGAAAATTACTATTACCTACCTAGAATAAATAAATTGATTGAGAAGGGATCTATATCTGAATCCCTAAAGTTTTTTGTCCTATTTTTGTATTCCCTAATGCTATTTGTCCTAATGATCATTTGCCCTAATGCTCATTTGTCCTAATTGCAGTTGCCATCGTATCGATGTTTCCCTAATATGTTATTACCTAATATCATTTGACCTATTCATCAGTTGCCCTAACTTTTTTTTCCATAAAATTAATTTGTCATAATTATTATTTGACCTAAAAGTTATTTGTCCTAATGATCAAAACACCTCCTTTCAAATGATCTAATATTATTTTTCCTATTATTTCATACCCTTATATTAAATGTCCTACTGGTCATTTTCCCTAATTGCGATTATCCTAATTGTCACTTGTCCTAATGCTCATATGTTTTAGGGTCATAAAAAATAACCCTAACCTACCTATCTCTGGGAGCAGTTTCGTTTTTAGGGACATAAAAAAAATAACCCTAACCTACCTATCTCTGGGAGCAGTTTCGTTTTTAGGGTCATAAAAAAATAACCCTAACCTACCTATCTCTGGGAGCAGTTTCGTTTTTAGGGTCATAAAAAATAACCCTAACCTACCTATCTCTGGGAGCAGTTTCGTTTTTAGGGTCATAAAAAATAACCCTAACCTACCTATCTCTGGGAGCAGTTTCGTTTTTAGGGTCATAATAAAATAACCCCACTCCACTACCACAACAATTTAAACTGCAACCCATGCTGGGTATACTTGCAACAAGGTTGAAAACAAGAAAAGGTATTTTTATTAATAATGAGATATACATACCTATAGAACAGAATACAAGTAAGATGATAAGCAGTGTTCAGAATACGGCTTATTCACCTTAATATTTATGCTAATACTATAATATACGAGTAGATAACTAGCTTTTGCCCGCGACTTCGTCTGCGTGGAATTAGTAATTATTGTATATTCTTCCCCAGAGCTCAAACTATTTCCTTTCCAGCGTTCAGCGGTTATTGATTTCCCATACAAACTTCCAATCCACTTTTCATCCCCTCCAGGATCGATTTTCGCGATAAAAATAATCTTATGCCATTTCTCGGGACTCAAATTATCTCCATACAAATTTTCATCTAAATCGGTTCGGCGGTTAAACATTCTCCATATAAACTTTCAACCCCATTTTCACCCCCTCCAGGGTTGATTTTTCGGATGAAAACTATCCTATGTCCTTTCCCGGGACTCAAACTATGTCTATACCAAATGGCATCAAAATCCATATAGTCGCTTTCACGCGATGCGCGATCAAATAAACAGACAAACAGATAAACAGACAAACAGACTAAAATTCTAAAAGCTGTTGGAACGTGCTCTGTTATCAATTCTAAGTATCCTAAGCCAACTTTTTTTCGAATATCTTCCATGTACAGACTTTCGACCTTCTTTAGCTTTATTATATGTATAGATAGATATAGAAGATCTTCAGGATTTTAGTACCTACGTTAACTATAAGTTACACAATAAATTATTTTATTTATTTTATTTTTTTATAATCAGTGTATGTGTTCTGTCGTGTTGCACCCTAAAATCCGAACTCTGATAATAATTAGAGATAGTGAAATGTAATATGTAATGATGATGAAATGTAAAATGTGAAAAGTAAATAAAATAAATTTTCAGTGGTAAGCCAAAGTTATAAGACCTTTTCCGTCTACTTAATTGACTGATATCGTCACTTTCAATTGAATTGGTTAACAAAATGAATCTTTAAATAAAATACCCCCTAAATACCAAAATCTGGTGTTTACAAAAGACTATAATAATATTTTCCATTCCTAAGCAAAAGAGATTGCAACGCGAGGAATGTCCTCATAACGCCCTAATTTGTGGACATTCACTACACCCAATTTCTGTAAATTGGGGTTTTAGTTGTCGGTAGAGTAGGTAAGTAAAGTCAACGCCACAAATATGTGTATACACTTTCGCACCTTACTCCTTTGTAATAAGGTCCAAAAGTGTATACATATTTTGGACGTCGACTGTACAGTCAACGCCAAAAATATGGATAGCTTGCACCTTACTTCATTGTAATAAGGTTCGAAATTGTGTACATACTTTTGGCGTTGACTGTATGTAGGTATTGTAGGTATACTTATAGTCTTTAAAGTTGAAAATTAAATAGACTAGAAACTTGAAACTGTAGCATTGTCTGTGTTGAATTAAGACTGCTGCTTAAAAAATCTTAATAAGGTCTAACCCCACTTTCAACCCTCAGAGGTAAAATTTACAAAAAACTTGTTTTTTGAATAGCTCACTGACATTTGAAGTTTTTTTCCGCCTAATAGCGTTTGTCCCGGCTTGAGGTCCGCTTGACAACCTAACCCCATTAATTGGCGTCACAGATAACCTCAACCACTAGATAGATCATAAGTACAACTCGGGGTCACCACACACATGTGCTCCCGTACTAATTTTGTATGAGCTCTCAACCGCTTATTTCAATTGAGTTAACGTTTTTGATCATTACTCATGTGAATTGAAAATATCCACTAAAATCAAGTTACACGGTTGAAGCTAGATTGTTATACTACAAATTAGTGTAGAATACTATTGAGATGTGCTGTTCGAATCGTAGAAATTTACGAATAAAATTGCTTCAAATTGCTGTAAAAGCTTATTGATGAGGTAGGTGTCTGTGTAGTCTGTGATTGGCGTAGGCACTAGTGGACTGCCATCTGACCTTCCAACCAAGAAGTGAAACTAGGCCTTATCCGGTTTAGGTCCGGTTTCCTTACGATGTTTCCTTCACCGAAAAGCGACTGGTAAATATCAAATGATATTCCGAACTTGTTCCGAAAAAATATTTAGTGTATAAATTATACGAGCCGGGGTTTGAACCCGAGATCTCCAGATTGAAAGCCGGACGTCTGACCGCCAGACTACCAGCGCTCTCATTTGAAGAATATGTGACGCTTTTTGAAAATAGGTATCATTTGCTGGACAGCGCTTATATTGTACGTTATACCGTGTTCGAGCTATAAAAGCCAACCGCCAAATGGTACCTTTTAATCTAGAGAATCACATATAAGTAAATATAAGAATAAAACAACACTACTTGCGTATTGAGTTGATTTCGCAAGAAAGAAAACCTAACGTAAGCACCAGCTGGCACTCATTTTTTGTAAAATTTTAATGACTGTGTTCCCATAATATTCAAATAAAAAAAAACTGTACCTAAATTAATATCCATAACACGTGATATTAATTTTAAAAAAGCATAAGCGATCATGTTTCTATTAAAAATAAACATTTTACATCATTACGTTTACGTAAACGAGAAAAAGCTCACAGTAAAGTATTTTGAGTATTTTACGCCTCGAAATTCTGCTGTATTTAAAAAAAAACGTGTGCAAAATTTAATTTTACGTGCTTTAAAAATATATTTTTAAATGGCTGGTATTTAAAAGCACGACAAAAATAACCAAAACGTACATATTATACTGATTTGCGCAGCAAAAAAAATTAAATTCAGATCATACAGATGTTTTTGCTGAAAAGTCAGTATTTTTTTATATGCGGAATATATTACCCTTTTTTTAAAATTATCAATATTGAGTGTTCTATATGGAAACCATTCATAAAAGTTTAAAACGAAATCCACAGGTTTTACGTAAATATTCAGATGTATGTAAAATAAAATCAAGTTTTTTGATGAATTTCAAAGCTTGTCATATTTATTTAGAGGCGATATGATAAGCAGCAATTTATGCAAATAGTATGAATGTTTTGTGGAGAATTTACATTTTAATAACGGGTCGATCTTGAGGTTACCTTTGTTGATACATATATGGATTTTTTTATTAAAGCCCGCTCAAAGGGTAATCGCAAAAAACTGACCTCTTTACACACTTTTATTAGCTTTATTCTGTAAGCATATTATATAGGTATATATGTATGTTGTTATTGTATATTGAATTTGTGCTTATTAGGAAGGTCTCGAGGAGAATTGACAGACGTGCAAAGAATAGGTTCTTAGGCAGCAATATAATTGTGTACAAAATATATTATTGGTAGTTGCTTGGGTTTTGATAGAATTCCAGATTTCAGGGCTCATAACGAAAATTATTTATTTTGATTCTGGGTTTTGACACTAAATGTAGTAGTAGATAATAGGTATAACAAGAACAAAGATCTCATTCTACTCGGGGTAATTCAAGAAGAAATACAAATAGAAACATTTATTAGTGGCTTAAAACTTACTAGTTTATAATAAACCATTAATTAAAACATAGTCGGACAAATCGAAATTGTTAGTAGCAGTGGAAAAAACAACTATATCTACTCATCCCGTTTATTTTTGTATTGTGTATTGTTTGTTGAGGTCGAGGCAAACCCAGACGCAGTTACATGGACCAAGTGAAGGAAAAAGTAGGAGCCGCCTCGTATCAAAAGGTCAAGGAACTGGCGCAGGATAGAAGTAGATGGAATATACTCCACCGACAAGAGAATCCCTCTTAAGTTAATGATGATGATGATGATTGTAAGAAAAGGACCGAAGAATTCTGTCTGTCTATGTTCTAAGTGAGTCTTGCACACTATTTTAATATGTAAATTCGTGGTCAATAGAAAAGTAAATCATTTCGTAATCATACACTCTTTCGGAATAACCATGGTTTCACTGTCAGCATTACATACCTACACATGAACTTGTTATTTATATTCATCAAAATATAAAAAATATAGTCTAGTCAAACAAATGTATGTAACTTGATAACTTAAACATATATGTAATTCTAAGATTGTTATAAACTCCTTCTCGCTTGGCAAAAAATCTCTACAATTTGAGATTATGCTGAGCCTTATAATTAATGTTAGAATTGTGCTTTTTCCTTTATAATAAACAGATTATTTTATTTTCTATTTTTAGTAAAAATATCCTTCAATAAACTTATATTTTAGTGAAAACTTATTTCTTTAATATTCCATATTTGTTTATTAACGCCACATCTAGAAGCTAGTATATCTTTAGAGTTGAAACACTCGACCAAAAAAATGACAGAATACACGCAACGCGACTGATTTTAAAACACGTTTCAAGATGGCTGATAGCATACCGTAACTAACCTACATAATTTAGTCGGTTTCATTGTTACCCTTCAAAGAGCGATGACGGGTAATACAAGTTTCTATTGTACTTAGGGTCTTTTGGAAGTAAGTAATAATGACAAGGGTGAGTCTATGATAAGGACCAACGATAATAGCGTCTTCTCTGTCATATCTATGGAAAGATTAATAAGAACATCCCGTTTAATCTTGGTATTGTTATTACCATTGGAGGTCTAGGGATAGTAAGTCTATGCGCCAAATATACATCTTTTTACGATCAAATAACAATAGCGGAGGTCAAATGAAAAATCACCCGTACCCTATTAACACGTTCGCTGCGGCAACTCAAAACCGTGTCCTAATTTTCAGTGCGTCGCTGGGCCTAATACACCCCGTAGTGTGTTTCACTGTGTTGCGTTACGGGTTACAATGTGCCCCGTATATCTACCTTCATTTGTGTTGCTCTAAAACCCCTAAAAATCATATTTTGTATATTGTTTTAATGCCAATTGATAGAGTAAGAATGTTGGTATACTACTCTAACCCCGTGTCTGGGTCTGATGAATACTTATCAAGTTAAAGAAAAAAGAAAAAAACGGGGTTCTTTCAACCACGTATCGCACTACAGTTAAATAAAGCACGGGGTTCATTGAGCCCCGTAACGCACACGCCGTATTTGTGTCGATAAACTAATAGTGATGTGAAAGAAAACAAACGATATTTGAAGAAATATATATTTATAAACTTACTTAATTTGATTGTGTAAATAAACACTAAAAGTATGTTACACTATAATTTTAAACAGTCTATTAGTCAAGTTTATTTCTTTGTTTCGAGGCAAGCAGCGACACCTAGGGGCGGCTGTCGGGAAGTTATCGATTGATAAAAGCGCCATCTTGTGGATTTTGTCAGAGCAATCTCAATGGAAAAGGCGTCTACAAACAATAATTAGAAATAAAAAATAGGGAGTTATTTTATCAAAATTTAGTGTTTTGTTGAATTTAGAAAATGGAAAATTAAATAGTCATTTATTTTGATCATCGTCGTTCATAATTATTTTGGTCTGACTTGTGGTTGTGAAATCTCTGAACGCAAGTTTAGTGAACGCATCAATAACTATTGAAGTTTGGCAAGTCATCTCATTCCCCCGACATACAGCGGTGAAAGAGGCCGAAGATGTGAGCCTGCTCCTCATACGCAAATCCAGGGTGCGGCTTAGGTGTGGCACGCCTTCATAACCAGCCAAATACAACTAGTTCTCCATATGGGATAGTCAGTGTGAGTATAAATAAACTACATCTTCGCCTTGACAAGCTTAACCTCTAGCGAAATATTTTCTAATTATGAATGTCTTTGTCCCTGCAACAGACACGACGCTTCATCTACACCTCGTGGAACACCATGTGTTGGTAATCTCTCTAAGGAACCGGGTAAGTTGCATTGGTTTTTCTTTCACTCTCGGCGAGGTTTTAGGTTAGCTCGATGGAAGTCTATCAGTCGTAAAATGTGTTCTAGCAGGCATCTGCGCCTTTATGAGTCCCCTTGCATATTGGAAAACTCTCTGGAAGGGTCGTTGTAAACCTGTTTTGTCAGGAAACATTTCTGGTTAGTTCGACGTGGCATTACGGTGTGCACGTGTGAACACTTCGTTTGGGTAGAGTGTTAATATAGTTTTAATTTCACAGCAATATCGCCGGTCCTTGCCTTACGGCACGGAACCGACTTTCCTCCTCTTCAACTCTTCGGTGTCCACGTGGCGGTGTGACGTGGCGAGGTGGGACCCTCAGTCTCCAACGCGACGGGCGCGTTGAGGCACCAACTGGGTGCTCTGCGGGTCACCATCGCGACTTTTGGTGCTTTCACCACGCCTGGGAGGCTGGAGGCCTTGCGTCGCTTGCGCCCCGCCCTTGGCGCTTCTTCTCTATCAGGTGCTATCCATTTAGTTTCTACTCTTTGCTCCACTAGTGTCTGTCAATAAGGAAAGCCTGCGCTATACAGTTAAATTACCTGGACAATTTTCATACTTATGCCACTCGCTGAATAGTGTGTAATTTAGTGTAGCCCATGACGTGGCCATATACCATAACTTAGTTAAGACACTTCTATAAAATTGTATTACTTGATACTATATGGTTCCGTAGACTTAAGAATACCTGCTGTGTAAGTGTTTCTTTAAAACATTGAATAATATTAAGTTCAAACAAGTCACGTATCTTTTCTTTCTCTCTCTAATTTAAATCCTTGTCAATTCATAGGTTAAATTGACTGGCGCCCTGTATTACTTCTTTGCTTAAATTTAGAACCGTTGCTCATCCATAGAATTTTAGTCACGGACTGGCATAGTCGTGTAGTGTAGCATCTGACGAGTCAACCCACGACCCACCTTCAACATCTTCAAGTTCGAGTCTCAGTGTTACAAGTAAACTGAAAAAAAACTTATCGTCGGTGCGACTAAAAAAATCGCTGTGTTTTTGAGCTACTTTTCAGGAGACAATAAAAACTGTTTATTTTAATGATTGTAGCATTTTTGTTAGACCTATATTTTTTTTATAATAGAGTTGGGTATTTTATATGTCACCCTTGAAAAAAAATTGCAGTTTCTTAATTAAAACTTTGCGATATTATTAAAAAACCAGAATATTGCCACATAGCGAGTTAAATTTGGTTCGATTAAAATCGTTATGTGCATATTTTACACATAGCGATTTCTTGCTACTATTACTGTAAGGATACCGTATAATTTATATAAATATTTTAGTTATCATTTTGTTAATTAATCTAATTAATATTATATGAAAGTAATTGTAACGATCGATCACGTGCTCGTCACGTGACCGATCCCTCCACCGTAAGCGACTGAGTGGCCATTTGCAAAACGGGCATTCGTTCCTTGACAGTCAGTGAGAGTGGTTGTGCAGTCGCTGGAGGTAAAACCGACGAAGTTTGTGTAATTAGTGGATTACCGTAACATATGCGTATTGTATTCAGGTCAGTGTTTTGTTTTATACATGTTTAGAGTTTTTACACTAACGTATGAGGCTTGCTTGATAATTATATTCATTGTGCCAATAAATGTTTTGTTACCAACTACCGTCGTTTTAATGAAGCTACGAGGTTCTTAATATTACGTAGCATTAAAACGGACACATGTCGGTTTTTTCAATGAAATAATGTTGGTTATTTTAATACTCTTTCTAACAGAACAACGAGTTCTTGGGTATATTGAAGTAGTAGTGGTAGTAGTAAAACACTTTATTGCACAAAACAAGTATCGTTAGGAAATAAGAAAAAAGTTTAAAATATGGAATTGAAGTCGGTTAACTAATAAATAAACTGTAACTCGACTACGAAAAAAATAGGCATTATTCTTTTCGGTGATGTGTTGTGTCACCTGGGCCATAATAACGAATGGGAATTGTTCATTTCTTTTGAAAAGTTACATTTCCCAAATCATTTCGAGGTCAAGGTTTATCGATAATTTTAGACTAATATTTTCACAAATGAATTCGAGAATTCGGATATTTTTGCAAAAATATGAATGACTTTTGTTTGTAAAAACTCATTGTGTAACGAAAAAGAACTGAATATACATACCTACACTACGTCAGTTGTCAAAAATGAGAAAAATATTTATCTTTTATTTATAAAAACATATAAGTATTCATATTTCAGCATATTTCTACCAAATTATAGTTTAGATTGGACTTGATGCTATTTACTCCAGTATACCAATATTTTCTAGCTTTAGTTGAGTCGACTTTAAAAAAATTAAGTGCGGTAATGTTATTTTTAGGTTACCAATACAATTGATATCTGTATATTTTAGCGGACGGCAAGACGTGGAATGACGTACCAATCTTGACGTGACAACGGCAGTTGACGACAAGCAAGGGTTTTTAATACACATTTTTGACTTCATAGGATCAGCCTGTAACTGTAACTGTTAACTATTAACAGTTACAGTCTAGAGTCTGTCCGAAAAGAAAAGTGTCGTAGAATGTATGAGCTCTCATATAAACCACGACGCTTCTCTTTCCGGACTGTTCGGAAACGTTTCAAGACCTTCTTGTTCTTAAGCCTCTTTCTTATGAATAAACGATATTAAGTTAATGTAATTTATAAATGATAATACAATACAATACAAATACTCTTTATTGAACACCTCAAAAAACAGTACAGAAAATATAAATTGGATAAAATCATTTACAATCAACAAATTGATCGACATGTAAAATTTTCAACCAACTTCAAAATTTCGAAGGAGGTTCTCAATTCGTCGGGATCTTTTTTTTTTGCTGTTATTTATGTATGTTCACCGATTATTCGAAGACGGCTAGAATATACTCCACAGTTGGTTCCATTGTCACCAGGTCTGGATCTGATGATGGGATTCTGAAGAAATCGAGGAACTCCTCAACTATTCTAAGCACACCTATAGTGATTTCAGTATTTTTACAGCAACTCGGCCATTTCCTCTTGGAATACTGGATCCTAAGTGAAGTCGGTTCTTTTTTGTTTACATTTTTTTACTATTATTAAATATTATATTAAATGTCACCAACTATCATAAAGCTCTCGCACTATTTGAGCAACATTCAAATCTATCCTGGTATAATTCTCAAATGGCTATAGGTACCTACTTTGCATACAACATACAACTTTTGACCTATGTGTAGATCCAGAAACCCACGGGTTCACTGATTTCCCAACAACTGTGCACATCACTTTTTTTTGTATTTTTCTTAATTTGGATTACAACAATAGAGTAGTCCACTTCTTATTTACCACATTTACATCACCTGAGACCGAGCAAAGATTCTTCACGGACAAACTCCAACTTACCCATAATAGATTATTTTAACAAAATAAATAAGCTGCTTTATGCTTAAAAACTTATTACCTACTCAAATAATAAAACAGGTCACAAGAGTATCTAGAAAAAAAAATCTTAACAATCTAGGCGATATTTTATGCACGTAATTATTACATAGTGCATAGGTAGGTAGTAATTATTTGAAATTGGTATTAAAATAGGGTAGTTTACTTCTCAAAAACTCGCTAAGTGCAGTAAATTGCACATGGTTTTCATCGGGAAACTGAGTACTTAATTTCGCTATGTGCTAAAATACACACATAACGATTTACTTCTTCCAAATCTTGTTCCGCGTGCACATAGCGGAAATAGTTATTTTCAGAACCAATAAAGATATAAAAAACTGTTTCATGGGTCGACGCGGGATCAAAAAAGGAATTAAAATATGATATAATAAAAAAAAACCTAAAAAAACATAGCGATTTTTTTAGTCGCACCGACGTTATGGAACTTTAGTAACATAAAACTAAAGGGTTGTTTTGCCGTTGAAAAACCTTGCGAAATAAAGGGGACGATGTTGACTTGTTCCGGGGTGATCTTGATGTCGATGTAGGTATTTCTTCATCGTTTTTAGAATACGACAATTCTAACATGCATCGCGATCGCTTCATTGCAATCGAGTTCCTTGCACTTACTTGTAAATTTACCGATACGTATTGCACTAATGACAGCACTAGAGACTCTAAGCCTAAACACCCCGTACGGGCCAATAATTAACGATACGGGGTCTTATAAGCCCCGTACCGCACCAGAAGGCAATTTTTGCTTTGTGGTCGGTGCGGGGCTTATAAGACCCCGTATATTTTTTAAATGTCATCTTATTAGATAATAAAACAGAATTATAAATATATATTTGAGCCTACTGTAGGTATAAAAATATCGAAGTTACAAGTTCCGCACTAGCGGGTAGACGGCCGATTTCTGCCCCGCACTGGATTGCGACACCGTACAGGGCTTAAAAAGCCCCGTAACGCAGTGAACGTGTTAACCTCTCTAGCTTAATAAAGGACCGCCAATCAATTATGGACCCCGTATCAAACACAAAGGGTCTGTAATCACACGACACGGATATCAGACACCTCGGAACCTAATAACCTATGGTTGTTTATAGGTAAGGATAAATAACGGCGCTGTTAATTAATTTTGTCGGCAGGTAAGCGACATTGACGTGAAAATATGTTGGTGTTGTGATGATAACCATGCAAGTTAGTTATGATATGATGCAATAGCATATTAAGTTGCATTGAAGATAGCAGTAATATTATAAATATACTATATTTTTGTAGTAATATTTATTTCTAAAAACATAATTTATTTCGGATAACCAAGTCTCTAGACTATGTATTTATTTGTATGTATTTATTCACGAAACAAGACTTATATGATTCCCTTCTATTTTTTCATTTTACAAACAGAATTCATTTTAGTATAACGCGGCTAGTTATTGAAGGGTGGCCAGTAATTAAAACCTCATGCTAAAATGAATTCTGTTTGTAGGTGAATAGTGCTCATTTTTAGGGTTCCGTAGCCAAAATGGCAAAAACGGAACCCTTATAGTTTCGCCATGTCCGTCCGCCCGTCTTTCCGCGGTCTAGCTCAGTGACCGTTAGCACTAGAAAGCTGAAATTTGGTTTGAATATGTGCATTAACCAAGCCGACAATATGGCAGAATAAAAACTGGAAAAATATATTTTGTTAGGGTACCTTCCGTACATGTGAAGTGGGGGGTGAAATTTTTTTTCGTTGCAACCCAGTTGTGTGGGGTATCGTTGGATAGTTCTTTTAAAAAGAATTAGGGTCTTTTACAACAGTTTTGGATAAAACATATATGTTCGTACATAATAGCTCCGAGATTTTAAAACAGGGCGACCCCCCATCTAACTTTTGAACCGTGGGTCCATACATTTTGAAAAAAATCATGAAAGTGAAGTATCTTCAATGAAAACTTTATTTAATTAAATCGGTTGAGCCGTTTTTGAGTTATAACTCAAAAACCCATAGTGAAAGAACGTAAGTGGAATGACGTAAGCGCCGCCAAATTTCCCGTAAGAAACGACCTTTTGAATTAATGAATTGTAACAGGCCGGCAACTACGGAACCCTACACTGAGCATGGCCCGCCCGACATGCTCTTGGCCGGTTTTTTTAGTTTGAGGTGGCCAGTTACTGGCGATTTACCTTATACACGCACACTTGATAGGTAGTGTAGTACACTGTGTGTAGTTATACACGCACACTTGTTAGGTAGTGTAGTACACTGTGTGTAGTTATACACGCACACTTGTTAGGTAGTGTAGTACACTGTGTGTAGTTATACACGCACACTTGTTAGGTAGTGTAGTACAGTGTGTAGTTATAGTTAATAATGTAAAACATGGATCAGTCAAGATTGCCGCTGTTCTTAAAAATAATATACGAATATAAGTATTATTAAAAAAAAACCGGCCAAGTGCGAGTCGGACTTGCGCACCGAGGGTTCCGTAAAAACCTATAACAATTGCTATTTCTTATGATTGCGTGGACATGAAAGTTTTGTTTTGCTACAGCAGAAAGATATTATAGAGCTGAGTATATGATATGAATTTATGATTTTGTACCTCTACAGTCTACGCGTTTACGAGGAAACGGGTAGTAAGTATAAAATTAAAAAAATATTTTATGTACGATTTTACTAAAAATGTCTACTTTTCGTAATTTTTCCTTTGTTTGTGCTATATGAAGTTTCTTCGTGCCAAGTTTCAAGTTTCTGAGTTTACGGGAAGTACCCTTTAGGTTTTGAGTTTCTTGCGAGTACTCAGCTCCAAAATATGAAACTTAAATTGCTATTTCTTTTGATTGCGTTGACATAAAAGTTTGTTTTTGACACAGCTGAAAGGTATTACAGACCTGAGTATTTGATATGAATTTCAATTTAATACCTTTACGCGTTTACGAGGAAAAAGGCAGTAAGTTTAAAATTGAAAAAATATTTTTTGTATGATCCTACTAAAAATGTCTACTTTTTATCATTTTTCCTTTGTCTGTGCTATATCAGTGCCTCCAGTGAATAACGGCATAACTCAAAAACGGCACTTTTCAGGAGAGACAAAAACAATTCACTGTTGTCTAGGCATCGCTAGCGTTTAAAACTTGAGCTTTTGATGCATTTTTATAGAAGTGATGGAGGTAGACTTTGTTTTTAATACCAAACAATTTAAATTTTTTACTTATAAACATGTTTTTTTCCGTTTTTCCTCTAATTATGCCTTTCTTCACGAGTACTTAAAGACATAACTCAAGTTAATCTTAGGTATTTTATAGAACTTTTAGCACTAAAACGACTTCTTCCCTTTAGTACAATGTACATAAAAGAACAACTAGACTTGTGCTACCATTCTTTTTTATATTTTAGAAATAACTCGACTTATATCAGGACATGCAATAAAAAACCGAACATATGACTTAAATTCTTTAATAAAATCAAGCGGCAGTTAGAATTAAATCGCAACAGAATTGGCCTCTATTCATCAAGCAAATAAACTTTAACTTGTGCGTGGCGCTCTAATGGTGCTAACCATACAATGTTTGAATTAACACTTAAAAATAACCAAAAAAATTAAAAAAACAGTTTTCCCTTGTCATAACAATCAAATAATTCAAAGAATCAACCTCTTTTCATGGAGCAAATTTAATTATTTTCATCCTGATCTTTATCGGCGTCATCTATACATATAATAAACGCGTAAGGAGACAAAAAATGTACATTGAAGATATTTAAGAAAAACTAATTCGGGGGGTCTTAGAAACGTTGACTGAATACATTTCAGTGATTTTTGGAATTTTTGTCTGTCTGTCTGTGAGTTTGTTCGCGATGTACGCAAAAACTACTGAACAGAATTTCATGAAATTTTGTATTATAGTAGTTTATACCCCAAGGTAACATATAGGGTAGTTTATGTCCCGCTTAATTTAAAAAAAAATCCAAATTAAGCAAGTCTGTTTGGAAAGAGAAGTGTCGTAGTTTATATGGGAGCTCATACATTCTATGACACTTCTATTTTCAAACAAGTCAATTTCTTTGTGAAAGTTGAAACTGTTGAAAGTAACAGGAAATATATTTGTCATCGATGATATGATGCACGGTGTTCCGGAGCGTCTCTGACACGATACTTCCTAAGCGTCACGTGATCCTGGGACCATTATACAAAGTAAAGTGTCGGAAGTGTCGTGTCGGAGACGGTGCATAATCTATACATATAATAAACGCGTAAGGAGAAAAAAAATGACATTGAAGATATTTAAGAAAAACTAATTCGGCGGGTCTTAGAAACGTTGACTAAATATATTTCAGTGGTTTTTCGCGTCGTCTGTGAGTTTATTCGCGATGCACGCAAAAACTACCGAACAGAATTTCTTTATCAGAATTTGTATTATAACAGTTTATACCCCATGGGTAACATATAGGGTAGTTTTTATCCCGCTTATTTAAAACATTTTTTTTTTCAATTCAATGAATTAAGTCTGTTTGGAAAGGAAAGTGTCGTAGTTTATATGGGCGCTCATACATTTTACGACACTTCTCTTTCTGGACAGACTCTAAATACTATTACTTACATTTTATACCCCGGAGCAACATTTAGGGTAGTTAATATCCCGCTTATGTTTTTTTTTTTCAATTTCAGCAAATTTGCCCGGAATGTGAAGTGTCGTGGTTTATATGGGAGCTCATACATTCTATGACACTTTTCTTTCCAAACGAGGCAATTTCGTTTTGAAAGTTAAAAGTAACTAACCGGAAATATAATTGTCATCCACTAATATCTAACTTAAATTTGTTGAATTATCTATTTGGTTCGTTCCCAGCCCTGGGCACCGGAGGCCTATTTAGGCCACATTTCTCTTTGTAAATGACATCTATTAAAAGGTTATAATTTAAACAAAAAATGTCTGTGTCTACATAAAATAAAGAAATTATTCTTAAGACTTGAACATGAGTTTTGTTCAGTTCCTATCATGCTGCTGAAGCAATTCTCGCTGCGATGTTCCGTGCCTGGGCCCTATATGGTACTTGGCATTAGGCCTTCGCATGCATTGCCAAGACCCTTGACAATTGAGTTTTGTCCGGTCCCTTTCATGCTGCTGCTGAAGCAATTTTCGCTGCAACGTCCCGTGCCTGGGCACTATTATGCAGTACTTAGTATTTGGCCTTTCCATATATTGCCGCTCACCCTCGGGTTCGCAAAGACACTTGATCATTTAGTTTATACCCGGCCATGTCATTCTGCTGCCGAAGAAATTCTTGCTGCGACGTTCCGTGCCTGGGTAACGGTAATTGGCATTTGGCCTTCCCATTAATTGCCAAGAAACTAAACCATTAAGTTTGTACTCTTCCCTATCATTCTGCTGCTGAAAAAATTCTCGCTGCTACGTTCCGGGCCTGAGCTCTATGTGGTATTCGGCCTTTGGTCTTCGCATACATTGCCGCTCCCTTGGGCCTTTTGCTCTCGGGTTTGCTAATACACTTGACTATTGAGTTTTTACCCGGCCCTATCATGCTGCTGCTGAAGTAATTCTCTCTACTATGTTCCGGACCTGGGCCCTATACGGTAATTGGCATTTGGCCTTCCCATTAATTGCCAAGAAACTAAACCGTTGAGTTTATACTCGGCCCTATCATGCTGCTGCTGAAGAAATTCTCGCTACTATGTTCCGGACCTGGGCCCTACGTGGTTTTGGCTTTGGCATATATTGCCGCTCATCCTCGGGCCTTCAGCCCTCGGGTTCGCTAAGACAATTTACCATTGAGGGTGTACTGCCTTTTTGCCGAATTATGTTTCGTCAAACTTCATTTAGCAACCAACTTTTCGCCGAAGTTTAATTTCGCAAACCAATCCTTGGCATAATTTTACTTCGTATTTTTTTATTTCGCAAAATTTTTATATTGCAAAATTTTATTACGACGAATTTTATTTTAGTAAATAACTGTGTAGCAAATGAATTCCTAAGGCAAATAACATATTATCAAAGTTTATGTGGTAAATAATTGTGTGGCAATTAGTGCTGCTCCCAGAGATAGGTAGGTTAGGATTATTTTTTTATGACCGTAAAAACGAAACTGCTCCCAGAGATAGGTAGGTTAGGGTTATTTTTTATGACCCTAAAAACGAAACTGCTCCCAGAGATAGGTAGGTTAGGGTATTTTTTTATGACCCTAAAAACAAAACTGCTCCCAGAGATAGGTAGGTTAGGGTTATTTTTTTATGACCCTGAAAGGAGATTCTTACCTGTAGATAATTTGGCCGAGATGAAATAAGGTATGCCAATCGATACGTTTGACGAAAACATCTTTAAAAAATCCCAGGTAATTATTTGTATAACAATAATTTATCAAATCATTAGTTGGGAAATAATATCAGTGTGAAACGTTGATTTGGGAAATAATAATTTGACCAAAAAAAATATGGGATACGTAGTTCGGGGAGTTAAGAATTTGGTAAATAATTTTCGTCGAAACATTAGTACACCCCATTGAGTATTTATTGTCCGGCCCCTTTCATGCTGCTGCGGAAGCAATTCTCGCTGCAACATTCCGTGCCTGGGCACTATGCGGTCCGGTACTTGGCATTTAGCCTTCCCATACATTGCCGCTCATCCTTGGGTTCGCTATGACACTTCACCATTGAGATTATACCCGGCCCTGTTATGCTGCTACTGAAGAAATTTTCGCTGCTACACTCCAAGCCCATTACACGATACTGGGTATTTGACCTTTGTAGACATTGCCATTGAGTTGCGTCTTATTTACGTCTTTTATCACACGTTTACCATAGGTACAGCGATCAGCCCCCTGTTCGAAGCACGTTTTGCAACAGGAACTCAGCCATTAGCATTCGTATGTTTAGTCGCTCTGCATTTTAGTGAGTTACTTACGTTATTACCTACGATACAATTAATCACTAACAAATTTAATGTACTTTTTTTACGTGTAGAAAGCGTACCCAAGTTTTAGAATATTAGCCTGGAAATAGTAAATGGAAATACCAAACAACCCATATATACGCGGGCGAAGCCGCGGGCACAGCTAGTACATTAATATGTCTAAATCAGGATCTTCTTCTGCTCTTTCATTTTCTGATGTTTTGAAACTTCTATAAAAGTCATGGCACTCACTGTCAATAAAAGGTAAGAGATCCATGAGGTCCTTTTTCTTCTCAACACTTATCGGCTTTGTTTCTGAAATCACGGTCAAAGCTAGAGGGAGACCTCTAGACTTTCCTTGCCTTTTAAAGGACAGTTTCAGAAAAACAGATTCGTTAGTTAAATCTTTTTTATACTGCACCAACAAATCTTCGGTTTGTGTATATCTGAACCAAGTAATATCAGGCCAATGAACTTTTTCTTTGTCGGTATTAATTTTTCGTAATACCATGGGTAATGTAATGAATTGACCTCTTTTTCCGGCAGATCGTACCATTTGGTAATAGTCTCTTGGCAGATGTATGGCAGCAACTCTTTTTTTTGCTTTTTCGATCACAGAGTGATCATAGTCACATTCCATGTGCGTATGTCCAGGTACCAAAAATTTGTGGTCAATTACTTCGATATGAGGACATTCTGTCATAATGGTCAAAAACATAGCAGTAACAATTTTCCTTACCTCTTCAAATGCTGATCTGTGGTCTTCAGGGGGAATCAAAAAAATAAATAAACTTTATTAATGATAAAAAAAACTATGCCTACTCAGGTCAGTAAGTGCCTACTTCTTAAATCTTGATAGTGTAGTGTAGTAGTCTACCTAAATATTTATCTAAATAAAATTATCCCTTAAAAACTCATTCAGTAACAATAACAAAGAACTTAAAATTAAATAACATCTCAATTTGTGAATAACGAATTAAAACAAAGTTCAACACTGCCATTCTGTGAGGCCGGGCTTACAATTTATTTATAAATACAAACAGGTACTTACTTTTTTCGATGTATTTACTGCCATTTGAGCTGGTTTTCTACCACGAAACATAATTTTGTTTACAAAACACAAGTATCACACAGGTACTGTACACTATTCACGTTTCACTGGACAACGCAGGGAGTTCTAAAAGTCAGTTTAATGTATTTTATTAATAAAATGTAGTAATAACCAGAAATTGTATTCGTAATAAACATTTTAAATATCGGTAATAATAAAAACAAGATTTATTGGCTTTATACTATGCTAAGAATCAATTAAAAATGAATATTTACTTAAAAGTAATACAATGAGTGGTTTCCGTTCAGCGGGCTAACAGACCAATAGCAACACGGCATAAATGCGAAACTGACCAATGGTGTTACTTGTCGCAGCAACACAACACCAGTTATTCCTTTCAGAACACAATTGAATAATGGCATAAATTCGTTTATGTCAAAACAGCATCAGAATGTAGTGGAACAAAATGAATTAATACTTTATTTTCAAAATATAACTACGAATATGTCTTTTAGTTCATAAGAAGTTTTGACTTGAGACCACTTGTTCCTTTGCAATCGTCGACAAAGCTGGATAAAGTAACTTGTGCCTTCAAGCACACTGTACTTATACCCTTTGGGTCATCGCAAAAACTAGGTTAGGAAACAGCTAGAGTTATGTCCTTTTGATATGTTGTGTAGTTTGACGAGCTGAATCGAATGGTACAATAAAATCCAAAGGGAATAATAACTCGTGGTATTCCGTTATTCACTGGAGGCACTGATATGACGTTGCTTCGTGCCAAGTTTCAAGATTCTGAGCTTGCGGGAAGTACCCTTTAGGTTTTGAGTTTCTTGCGAGTACTCAGTTTCAAAATATGCAACTTAAATTGCTATTTCTTTTGATTGCGTTGACATAAAAGTTTGGTTTTGCTACATCTGAAAAATCCTATAGCCTTGAGTATTTGACATGAATTTCAACTTAATAACTTCACGCGTTTACGAGGAAAAAGGTAGTAAGTTTAAAACTTTAAATATATATTTTTGTATGATTTTACTAAAAATATCTACTTTTTATAATTTGCCCTTTGTCTATGCTACATGACGTTGCTTCGTGCCAAATTTCAAGTTTCTGAGTTCACGGGAAGTACCTCGTAGGTTTTGCGAGTGCCGAAAACTCTAAACTTTGCAGCATAAACGACTGTGTCTTTTGATTGCGTTGGCTTTTAAGTTTGATTTTTTCACAGCTTCAAGGGACCATAGACCTGAGTATTTGGTATAAATTTCAGCTTGATACCTCCACGCGTTCCTGAGAAAAATGGTCTTGACAGACAGACAGACAGACAGAAAGACAGACAGACAGACAGACAGACAGACAGACAGACAGACAGACAGACAGACAGACAGACAGACGGACAACAAAGTGATCCTATAAGGGTTCCGTTTTTTCCTTTTGAGGTACGGAACCCTAAAAACACGCATACCTCTTTTCCTGAAGTCGGTCAATCAACCCAAGCAGCCGTAGAAAACCAATCTTGTAACCCAATACGGGAAAACACTACAAATTGAAGGCTAACATTCGCTGTTTGGTCACAGAGGGGGAAAATAGCTACTTCACTTTACGATAAACAAACTTTTTAGAAGACACACTGATAAATACGTTTAGTAATATATATTCTTCCAAATTTTTTTTAAACGGAATATATGTCCACCGTATAAAAAAAAGTTGTTCATTATAATATTCAATATTTTTTTTTTAATCCGATAAGGTATGATCTCACTTTCCAGGTCACAATCTAACTAACTAACTGACTCCTCTGCTTAGCGAACCGAAGTGAGTCTTGGCCTCCGACAGGAGATGGCGCCAACGCGCCCTGTTTTGTCCTGCTAGTTTTCTGCTTGTAGGGCGCCTAGATCTCTTTCGACCTGGTCTCTTCAGCGGTACCTTGAACGACCTGATGGACGTCGACCTAGAGGGCGTCCAACGTAAGCCCTTTTGGCTTATTGCCTGACTTGGTGTATATCTCAAGGTGTCCAAGCCAGCGGAGTCTTGCTGACTTGGTCTCTCCAATAATGTTTGGCTGAGACACCAAGTCTTCTATCTCCTGATTTCTCCGGATTCTCCACAATCTACCTTTGCCAAATTGCATCCACAACAAATCCGTCTACCCATTTAATGCGTTAAGCAGGTACACTCGACCAAAAATGTCGTCTACCACCCTACGGTTGAGGTTCGTTTGAACGTCATGAGACAACAAGGTCGTGCATGTTTTAACCTCCGTTAGAAAAGTCAACCTTAGCGATCGTTAGATCTCGCAGAAACTTTTGTCAAAACTGGTAGACCACTTTCTTGGCCCACTGTACATGCAATCATTTATAAGTAGTTTTACCTTTAAAATATCAATTAGGAATAGTAGGATGAGCATCCATCACCACAAATAAACAGATCAAGGTGGCAACATAGTTAAAACCCCTAGTCGTATTTTTTCGTTTATTAGTTACCATGAATAATCAATAGAAAAGTACAATAAATAAAAAAACTAATTTACTCGCGTCGTAATTAAATCGCGTCGCAATAACAGACTTTTAAAGGACAACCATCTCGTGATGCTCCAGAATTCTTCATGTAATGGACATCTGTTTCCAATTTGTGGTATTACACCCACATTCTTAATGTATTCCTATAAAGTTATTCATCATCATCATCATCTCAGCAATAAGACGGCGTCCACTGCTGAACATAGGCCTCCCCTTTAAGGGGGGGGGGAGGTTGCCATACGCGCCACGCTTGGCAGGCGGGTTGGCGCGCCCAGTTTTTTTTGTTTATTGTTGTTTAGGCTTTCGGAAGATGCTGCTGCCCATCTCCCGGTATATTCCCTTAGCAGACTCCTACTTCAACCACGGGACGATATAGTGGGGGACAATCGTAAAGCCGGACACCCCACGACAGATAAATGGGTGCCAAATTCTTCATACAGTTGATAGCTACGTATTTTTAAAGTAATATAATTTATAAAAAGCTCGTAATTATGTCACGATTGATACATGATTTATAACTTATAACTAAGTTTACGGTACTTAAAGTTAAGTAGGTAAGACAAGCCAGAAACCAGTAAATAAACCTAACTATCAATCAAAATAATTTAGTACCAACATTGCCGTTCTAACATAAGCGTTATAAAACCTAATATAAGGTTTAAATTCCTGCAAAACACTCACTGCAGTTAGGACTTCTTCATTTCACAGTGTTACAGCCAATAATACCAGCAAACAACTATTTTACATAATACACAGCACCACAGACATGCTTTATTAATAGATCACGCAAAACTCGGTGGTTGCTCCAGATAACAATATGATATTCGTTTGATAATAATCACTTCACATTCTGCCCAAATGTACTGAAACTAGTATCATATTTCTACATCCTACTACATAAACGTTCATTTAGATTTTATGGGTGTCTACTTTAATTAAAACGAGACGTTATCGCATATTTTTACTTTGTCCTGTCGTTTCAAACGTGATATTGCGTTTTTAGCCGCAGGTAAATGTACGAATGATACTCCTAGAGTGTGCCTGTGATGCGACCAAGAAAATACTGCAATTTCAAATCATTATTTGCGTGGTTGTGAATAAGTAACGTGAAAACGACTTTAATAACACCGGAATGTAGGCGAAATATGATAACATGATGCCTGAATGAACCTTGTGACTAGTTTTTCTGCTACCAAGAGGTTGTCAAAAGGTTGCCTGGCGAAAATACTTCAACTTTAACTTTTAATTTACATTCTGTATAGTATCTTAGTTCATTAGAGCTTGCAATAAAGAGTCATCATCACCCTCATAGCGTGTGTCCCGTGCAATGACGAGATCCGGTTTCCTGCTTTCCTGCTTCTACTTCGCTTTATCCTGAATATCGTTTTCATACAACCCACAGGCGTTCAGGTTTTCGGTGATGACATTCTGCCACCGCTGCCTTGGCCTGCCTCTTCTATTAATGAGTTTTGCAGATATTTCTACAAAGTGCGGCATCTATTTAAACTACATGTCTGTGAATTTCATACATAAATTCAACCAGCCGTCTTATCCCGTACAGATACAGATACAGATACAGATATTTTATTGGTAAAATTAAAATATTACAGGTCATGAAATATACACTTTTTATGATGTGAGGGTACTTAGTTACAAATTAGTTTGATACATACAATGTTAGTTCCGTATTAAAAATGTCGATACATGTCAAGGTCAAAAAATAGGTGTCACAATTAGACATAATATACATCAAGAAATATATTTAAATAGCATTTTGATAGATATTAGGTACTATATTAACATTTTCTAAGGATCCTTAGGAACCATAAACTCGTTTACATTGAAACAGGCTAATTCAGTCAGCAGCGTTTTTAATTTTTTTATGAAAATAGTGTCACTTGGTGAGTTTCTTATTTCCATCGGAATACAGTTATATAATTTGACCCCGAAGACGCTAAGAGATGCGCGTGCCTTTGCGAGCCGTCTTGACGGCGGTACAAGGTTTTTTTCGCGAAGCCTCTGGCTACGGTGACCATATGTTAAGTACTCGTGCTGGTTGGCTCTTACGTAATGGCAAATAGTCAGAATGTATACACTGGGCAGCGTCAAGATTCTGTAGCGTTTGAAGAGATCCCTGGGGGGGTAATCAGGTGGTTTATGAGCAATGATTCTTAGTGCACGTCTCTGGAGCATAAATGGTCTATCACGGTCGGCAGATGTGGCCCATAGATCTAATCCCTGTATTAAGACTGAGTGGAAATACCCGAAGTATGCTTTTTTCAGGTTATCGATAGTTAGTGTAGGGGCTAGTCTAGTTAATGCATTGCAAGCTGACGCCCGTCTGTTGCATACCTGGTCGATGTGAGGGGTCCATGTCAGCCCGGAGTCAATCACAAAACCAAGGTACCTAGTCGCTTGGACCTGGGGGACGGGAATATTATTTAATTTAATATTTAACAGCGGGCCATCATCCTTTTTTAATTTAAAATGTATTATGTTTGTTTTATCAACGTTAAGTGACATTCCGTTAGCTGTGAACCACATTGATATTTTGTGCATTATTGCGGATAATTTAGATATTAAACTATCGACATCATCAGCGTTGACAATAATACACGTGTCATCTGCAAACATGACATACTCTGGATCTGAGCAGGCAGATGTGATATCATTTACCAAGATCAAAAACAGGTTGTTACCAGTAGAGGATCCCTGGGGAACAGAGCTATTGCCTACAGGTTCCATTTCCGATCTTGAGTCGAGGACATGCATGCGTTGTTTGCGATTTTTCAGGAACGAGGCAATAGTATGATGGAAACTACCAGTAAAACCATATCTTGATAGCTTTTTTAGGAGGAGTGCGTGATCTACCATCTCGAAGGCACGCGATAGGTCACAGAACACGGCTGCGACCTGTCGCCCGTCCACGAGATGCCGGAGCACGCGCGCCACGACGTCGCGCGCGGCATCCGAACAAGAGCGTCCGGGCTGGTATGCGTATTGGTGGCGGTTTAGTAGGTGGTTTGATGTCATATGCTGCATTATTTTAGTACATAGAAGACCTTCAAAATTTTTGGATATTACTGGAATTAGGGATATTGGTCTGTAATATTTAACCGAGTGCATTTCACCTTTACCCTTGTAAATAGGGTGTACTTTTATTTGCTTTAGGGTATCAGGGTATATTCCCGCAATAATGCATTTGTTAAATAGTAATAGAAGTAGTGATAGTACCTTAGGAGGCAACATATCAATTGTGCGAGTCGACATGTCATAGATGTCTTTTGACTGTTTACGTTTAATTTTTTTGGATACTGATAACATATTGTTAAGTGAGAAAGGCTCAAATTGATAGCTAGGCGAAGTTTTATTTAAGTATCTATCCAGGCACTCAATGGCGGAGTGCATGCATGGACTTACGTTGTTTACGTTCGCGTCTAGATAATACCGGTTTAACTGAGTGGCGGCGGTGGCAGCGCGCGCGCCGGCATTCTCACCAGCTGATTTGTTTACCAAAACATCGATCGCGGTGGTTACTTTTTTTTTGTTATTACACGTTTCCATTGAGATTACACGCCAAACCCTGCGACTCATGTCATCACAGCCGGTTAAAATTTGGCTATTAACGTAATTTTTGCGAACATTACTTAACTCTGCCCAGTATAATAATTCGGTTTTAGATAACTCGGCACGCAACACAGCGTCCTCGGGCTTCGATGATAACAATGATTTCAAATTACGTATGTTTTGAGGTAATGTTTTTGTTTGTTCATTGACCCATGAGACAGCGTTGTTCTTAATAGGGTGTTTTTTTATTGGAAAGTGTGTCTCGTAATAGTGTTTGACGACGTTCATAACTAAATCAGTTTGAATGCCGGGACAGCTGTTTTTCTCAAAGATTGATTCCCACTTATAGAAATCCAGACTTTGAGCGAAATTAGCTTTATTTTGGCTTGAAAAGGCTCTTTTTAGCGTGTGGAGGTTTGTAGGCAGTTTTTTGTTATGAATGTCAACAACAACATTTATGGATAGGTGGTCAGATAGGTAGGTACATATCGAAACAATCTACAAATTTTATATCTGATTTTTTTATATTAGAGTAGGCATGATCGAGACAAGTCTTAGATACATTTGTAATTCTTGTTGGGACATTTATTAGCTGTTTTAGAAATACATTTATTTACATAACTAAATATACAGAGGTACTACAGTACAAATACTAAACTAAATTAATAAATAGCTCAAATCTAAACTAGGCCCTTGCGGCATTGTACCAAGGATGCTGGCGGCATTTCCTCGTTGTATCGCAATGCTGATACGCTGTTTAAATCCAGATTGCTTTATGGTATTAAGTAAGAGTTTAGTATTTTTACATTTGTTTAGTAAATCAATGTTTATATCCCCAAGAATCATAACATTATAGTTTTGAATGGTACTTAAACTTAGTAATTTGTCTAGTAGCGATAAAAATAACTTTATGTCACCGTAATCTGGTAGAACGCATACCGAAAATAATTCAACTCTGAAATCATACCCTGATGTGAATTTATGCTTATACTGAAACTGAATATGGTCTTATGCATTTGATTAACCCAGTTTCAGGTCTGATATTTACAGATCTTCGCATTATGAGAGAAATTTAGTCGGGATTTTGGACTGAAATGTTTGCTAATAAAATTGCAACTAACTGGTATTTAGTCTAAAAATATCTAGACTGACAAATCAGGTATGTTCTCGAGTAAGTGTACGTTTTTTTTACTGGGTGGGATAAAAATAAGTCAAAAACTCTAAGTAACTTTTTAGACAAGGCATATTAATGAAATTTATTATAAAGTTTATTATTGTCGCTAAGATACATGTTTGACAAAGAAATACGTGATGTAATTTTATGTTTCGCTATTTTTATACGTATGTCTCACGTAAATTTTCACTTTGGCATTGAGAATGTTTACAATAACAATAATGTTCTCACCAACTTGTCGCAAAATATTCAATCAATCAATCAATCAATCAATATTTATTTCGTCATCATAGGTACAAAAGAAAGTTGACAGGTTTGTATTTTATGTGCAATGCTATGATGAGCCCTTTGGGCATACGAAAATTAACAATTATTTCTTAAATCTAACACTTTTATCCTATTTTTATTATACATGCTATGTACAATGTTTTTAATTACTATATATACAGTTTTTACAAAGGCACACTATTATCCTGTAGGTACTCTTCGATACTATAGTAGCACTTATCAGACAGAAATTTAAATAGTATGCCTTTGAGTCGGTTTACATTTAAAATTTGCCATGCTTCTGGGAGTTTATTATATAGCTTTGGTGCCATAACTGGAACGTTTTTCTTTCTCAATGCTGTTGAGCTTATATCTATAAGCGCCCTCGGTTTCCTATGCCGTAAGTTTGGTCGCTTTACAGACTGCATTTCAAATAAGTCAGGATTACACTTAACAAATAGACAACATTCAAATATATATAAACAAGGATAGGTTAATAACTTAAGAGTTTTAAAATGTGGTTGGCAGTCTGCTAAATAATGCAATCCTAGTATAGATCTTATGCACCGCCTTTGTGCTTTAAACACTGTTTTCCGACATACGGAGTTACCCCAGAACACAATACCATATCGCAAAGTACTGTCTACATATCCATGGTATGCCGTCAACACCGTGGGAAGGTCACAAATTTTTGACAATTTATGTAGCGCATGTGAAAATCTGTACAATTTTTTTAAAACTTCCAAGGCGTGTGTCTCCCAAGACATATTGCTATCTATGTGCAATCCTAAAAAATTTGTATCATCTGTTTTAGCTATTTTCTTATGCCTATATACAACATTTAGTCGTGGTGCTGCTTTTTGTTGTCTAAATTGCATCACGAATGTTTTATCAATATTTATCTTTAAGTTATTGTGCTCTAACCAACTAATAATATTTTTAATGCAAGTATTTACGTCATTTTCGTAATCGGAATTTGTATCATGTTCAATAAAGATGGTGCTATCGTCAGCGAATAAAATCATTGGATGTTGAATGGATTTGATAATGTCATTTATATAAATTAAAAATAATAAAGGCCCGAGAACACTAATATTCGCGCAATCCCGAAAAATCTCGTCCATATGACAAAATATCCTGTTCAGTCCGGGAATCTTCATTTCAAATTGAATTTTAACGCATCCGGTAGCTTTAAAGACTGCCTTTAGGGTAGTGTATCAAAGTATTGGCAGTATCTCTTAATGTTGGTCACAAAAACTGACAAAACACTCCGAAAAAAGTGGTCCCGAACACAAAATATCTTGTTCGGTTTCAACTCAATTTCAAGCATCCAATAGCTTTAAAGACTAAGGATAAGTAGTAAGATGTAATGTAAATATTGAAAATGAATTCGTTAATATAGGTTATATTCACAAAAACTGACATATTCTCACTCAACTTGTTTCAAAATTTGCCAAAAATCCCATCCAGAACGGATAGCATGATTCCGACTTTATAGCCCCTCACGTCATGTCTCACTTTCGCACTTACATACTTGTTAAAACGTGACCGCTATGGTGATATATGATAAAACCCCGACCATATAAAAAAATATATTTTCAGGCTTAGAGCTTTAAACCAAGCGGAGTAGCCATTGACAGCGTTCCCCTCTGCCGAATGAGTATGACCAGTGGTCATACTCATTGTATGGACTAACGTTTATTTGACGTGACTATTTTGACGTTTCGCATACATTTGACGTTCCCCTCCCCCGCAAAAAACGGCAGACTTTTTCCGATAGAAATGAGAGCGCGTCTCGCATCCGGTTGGTTTAATAATCAAAGTTTTCAGATATCTGAGATCCGTAGATTGTTAGTTACACATATAAAACTACATTAGTAAACTATTCTTAACTTAAAGACTATAATTATACTTATTTTATTTTTTAGGTCTTATCACATGCAGATCGGTGTATCGGCGGAGAATATCCGAATCCCACCTCTCTGCTATCATTCTCAGGATGCTATTTGAGCTCCTCCTCATCTGCGTTACCACAGATGCCGTCTTTTCCCGTACTATGGCATAAAAATCCTCTATGCTGGCATCGGCAAACATGCCAGAGGCTAGCTGAACCTGCTAAACACAAAATATTCTGTTCGGTCCGGAAATCTGTCGTCCAAATATATTTTCAATAACTCAGTGTATAAATCAATATTAAATAAATACATGTCAAATACAATACATAAAACTCTCAAGACTAACTTAAGTCTAGTCAAAAAGTCCCCCTCGAGTTGTCCCCGGCGCAAAGGTACCCATCACGCTAGCTGCGTTACCCCGTTGAATGGCGACGGATAACCTTTGCACCAGGTACGAACCCGAGCGGGCATCAGACCCCCTCTCCGTGATTCGACGTCCCACCTCCCTTATGAAGGCAATAGCCTCCGACCCCCAGCACCCAGTCGTTTCAAACGCAAGGGGTACAAAATGGTAAGTTCCGTCTAGGGCCGAATATTTATCCCGCTTCTTGACCGCGGCAAAATCTGCAGCGGCACCGGCTGTTCGCATTGTTCGACCCAGGTGCGAGGCAGCGAACGTACTAACGCACGTGGCGTCCCAGAGCAGACACTTCCCCCTCTGCCACGGCACCAAAGTCAAGCCGTCTGGCCTTTTGCCGTCGGTACGGCAGAGGCCTGGAGGCTCCAGCACACAAGGGATGTTGGCGGATATTAAAGCCCTTCTTACGATGTCGTTGAGAGCGTGGTGACGCGGAAATCTTCCCGAACAACGACAGCAACTCAACGCGTGATGGCCATTCGCCTCCACCATGGAACCGCAGATGCATTTATGAGGCACACAAACATCGCAGCCCAGGCGGAGAGCTACTGCCACCCGCAATGAGTCGTTGTCCAGGAGTGTTCCCAGATGAGGAGCAGGTAAAGCCTGCAACCACGCTCCCGCTTCAAATCTCGACACCGACTTTAGCCTGGCCAAATTAACCCCCGTGGCTTCACCCAAAAGACGAGCAAGGGCGTCCTTGGCCCCCACATCATCCCAAACTCGCTGTACTTGTGGCACCTCAGGCAGCGACGCAGTTGGGTAGCGGGCCGTCCACCTCTGCAGCGCATTCTCCACAAATGGAATGGTAACCTTGTTTCCATGATAATTTAAAATTTTAGAGACAAGGTCACCGACTCCATGCGCCGACGCTAGGAAGGCAGGCAACCCCACATCCCCCGCACACCGTAAACCAAGACCACCATGGCGTATCGGCAAAGAAGCTTGCAACCACTGCTCATCGGAAAAAGACACATTTAAAATAGCCTCTGCCGTATCCCTCAAAGCGACGTCAAAAGAGGACACGTCACCTGGACACAACCATGTTGGAGTAGTTCTCAATAGGTACGTTATTTTAGGAAGCGCGAAACACATGCGTAGAAGCAAGAGGGCGATATGAGCGTTAATATTTTTAAGGCGTTCCTGGGCGAGCAAAAGAAGACGCTTCCTGGTCTCTATTGCATTTGAAATGGCCTCTTGGAATATAGGTGAACCCAAGAGGGTAAACGTTCCGTTTGAGAGCTCTTTGAGACCAGGAAGCAAAAACCTTAAAGAAGATAAAGAAGAAGAAGACGCAGGTCCACAGCAGTAAACCTCACACTTCCCCGCATTAACCTCCAGTCCCATATCCCTAAGGCGGGGGATAAGAAAAGCCAAGTCCTGCTTTACGACTTCAGGTTCCCCCCCTAAGGTGCCGTCATCTAAATACCAAATATTAAGAGGCGACTTCAGAGACGACACCGCCTCATGAACAGCGAGACTGAAGGCAAGCGGCCCGAGCGGATCTCCCTGCTGTGCACCCACCTGTGAAAGAATTAGGGAATCATCATAGACGAGGTTAGACGGAGAATGATACACCTGGTGCAAGAAAGGGTACAAGGTAGGAATATGCTTTTCCACTTCGCCCAACAGAACATCCCTCTCCACAGTGTTGAATGCATTCTTGAGATCTAGTTTCACCACTATGCAGTCTGCGTTCCCGGGCTCCATAACAAAAGTGCGTGTGGCGTGGATCGCGGCCTCACACCCTCCTTGCGTGCCAAAACCCAACTGATGTGGCTGAAGATACGCAGCCATTCGCCCCCTGACCTCATGACACCCCAGCTTGGCCACCAAACGGCGAAAGGTGCTACCCACCGCAATAGGCCGTATGCCACCTTCTTTTTTTGTCAACGCGCACAGAGATGCTCCGTATAAATAAGGACAAACTTCGGGGTTTAATTGCCCACTAAGTAAAAAATTGCACAGTTTGACCAAGGTCTCGAGCAGCCGCTGGCCGTTGTCACCAGCAGAACTAGAGGTCAACTCCTTAAGATGAGCTGGGCGAATTCCGTCCAAGCCCGCGGCTGACCCACTATTGAACGTCCCTAGTGCTCGTGCCACATCCTCCATGCCTACCGTCAAGGCTTGAAAGGATCGATCGGGCTCCCGAGGGAAAGTCAACGCGCGGGATGGAGGGGGATGCTTTGTGCGCAAAGAAGCAAGCGTCTCAGGGCCCGGAGGTGCTATTGAGTCATCTGACATTAGCACGCGAACAGCCCCCCTCACATCGCCCTCATATACCTTGGACTCGATTGTCTTCAGTACAGAGGGCGTTCCGTGGGAGGCTTCCCTGACCCTATCAAGTTCAACTGAACTGGACCAACAGTCGGCCGCGGTTATGTTGGCTTTCACTTTAGTGGTCAGATTGCCCTGGCCTTGCACCTCCGGTGCTCTTAGGGCCGAATAAGCGAAAGTGAGTAGAGCATACCAATCAGCAGTATCGTTGCCTTCAATACACTTACTTATGACGGTGCACAATTTTTCCGCTGCCAGGTTCCTCGCGCCCTTAGGAATGTGTCTTAGAACCCGCACTGATTTTTTAAGAGCACCGAGGCTATCGAGGGCGACTCCGGGTGGTGGCGAGCTGCATGGCGGCGGACTGACGCGACTGGGCTGGTGGAGGCGGAGAGACACCCGGGCGGATGCTGGCTGCGGACGTACTCGAGGCACGTCCTTATGTACCCGTCCAACGTGAACTTTAAGGCCGTGTGATGTGAACTTGCGAGACGACTCCGGGCAGTGGGGGCACGTCAACGTTCGGGAAGGGGAACTCATCACGTCTAGAAGTATTACTTATTAATGCCTACACAGAAAAAAAAGATATCTTAATCCAAGATATTCATTCTTGTATATAAGGAAAATCGATAATATCTTGAACCAAGTATGATTTTGTTGAACCAAGTATGATTTTGTTGAACCAAGTATGATTTTGTTGATCCGAGATAGAACTTACTTGGTTCAAGATATTTTTACTTGATTTAAGAAATTATCGATTTTCCTTATATACAAGAATGAATATCTTGGATTAAGATATCTTTTTTTTCTGTGTACTATATTAATATTAAAATACCTAAAATACAAATACAGTCTCACAAAATTATACCCAGGTACATTGAACAACAGTTAGGAACAGTGATTAATTGTGTACCAAAATAAAATAATTATACTTAAAATTCCTCCATTAGGTACATAACCAAATTCAAAATAAATAGGAACTTAATTTAAAGTAAATGACTAGATTGCAAAACTGTATAAATTAAAATAAGAAAAAAATAAGAAAATTAAAAGTCGTCCAAATTGAATTTTAACGCATTCGGTAGCTTTGACTGACTGCCTTTATTAGGGTGATGTCTCAAAGTATTGGCAGTATTTCTTAATGTTGGTCACAAACACTGTCAAAATATTCCGAAATAAGTGGTCTTGAACACAAAATATCCTGTTCGGTCTGGAAATCTGTTTTCCAAATTGAATTTCAACGCATCCGATAGCTTTAAAGACTGCCGGTAGTGCGGCGAATCGAATTTTCAAGCGAGCGCATGGCGAAATTAAATTTTGTCACGGGGGTAAATGCACCAGTTAGCCAGGAGCCTGGTTTATTACGATACTGGAAATTTAAAAATGACGTGTCCGGAAGTTTCCAACAAAGGAGTCCACTATTAAATTTTGTGAAGAAAATATAAGTATTTATTTTATTTGTGTTTATTAGCGCTGTTACAGCCAGTCTGTTTTATGGCTCCTCTACATGATGGCCCATCACACTGGCCCACTATGATGGGCCAGCGTGTAGAGAGGGTAGTGGCGTCGGATGGCTTATGGCGTGGCGAATGGCGCTGGGATGGCCACGGTGTCGGTTTTTTGACCGCACATCAAAGGGACTGGCGCCAGCGATGGCAGTGCGCATCCACACGTGGCCCATTCCTCAGTGTGTGCTCGAACGCGGTTGGGTGCGGACGTGCGTGCGCTCTATTATCTCTGAACTAATTCACGATTTTTTTAATTAATAAAATGACGAGTACGTGGCCTTATCATAAAATTATAAAGTTCTTAGAACTATATCGGGGATGCGTTATATATGGCTTTTATTTTGAATCATAGAGATACTAAAATCAGAACCTAACTAATAATAAGAATATAAAGAAAATAAAGTAGCTTTTCAAGTACCTAAGTAAATATTCTTTATTGCACCACAAAGAAAACAAAACAATGTAAATAAAGACAGCAACCAACAGGCGATCTTATCGCTGTAAGAAATCTTCCAGACAACCTTAGGGTAGTAGGATATAAGAACAGAACGTACCTATTATAACTGGTAGTGCAAGCATTAAATTTATTTTTAATTAATTCGAGGAATAGTAAAATTACACATACATTACGCAGACAGTACTATTAGCAGTAAAAGCACCGAGTCTTGGATTACCCATTAAATTATAAGTTTTATACACGACAACGCTCAGATCAACGCTAAAGATGGCGCGGGAATCTTCTCTTGACAGCTCGGTCCGATGACAGGTGTGCTGTCATCTCGGTGATGTTCCAAAACCTGGCTAACAGATTCGGCCATCTGACCAAACTCTTCGCCCACGAAGAGCAGTTCAATCTGTGCCACGTTGGTCTTCATCACCTCAACCTTCGCAGCTGAACTCAGCCACTCACCAGCTCTGTGAACCGATCAAATTCAATTTGAATGCGTAACCCGTACGTAACGCACTCCTTTTCTTTTGAAAGGCCAGTAGTATAATCAGCAACGGGAACGTCTAATGAATGACCTTTAATTTATACCCAATGAGTAAATATTACCATGATAAAAAAGATAAAAAGATAAAAGATATTTATTCTTCAATTTAGGCACATTACAATGCACTTATGAACGTCAGAGAGAAAAGAAACTACCACCGGTTCTAACCCTACACCTCTGACCCGAGAAGTATTACTTATTACCGGCAAGAAACTCGGCGGGACTTATTTTTTCAAAACAGTACTACAAATACATTAAAGATACTATATACAATAATGCGTAGTTCTTCAAGAAGGCATATCAAAACAGCTTGAGAGACAGACATGTACCTGCCTATTGTGTAATTAAAATGAAAAATAAAAATAAAATCCAAATCTGACTGCTTCGCAATACGTTTGATATTCCTTCTTACTTGAACTGTGTCCTCTAAATGTTAGATGATTTTATAGATTCTGGTTTGGGCCATGCATATATGTCTGTCATATAGTCCTCGACCCTGTAATAACCCTTTGACATTAAAGTTTTTTTCAAGTATTTCTTAAGAGCGGGAAATGATAGATTCAAAACATCGACGGGTAACTTGTTATAAATATGAATACCCTGGCCAAAAAATGACTTATATGCTTTGCGGACACGACATCGTCTGATAGCAAGCTTGTTTTTATTTCTAGTGTTATAGCTGTGGATGTCAGAATTCTTCTTGAATGTGTGTATATTCTTTACAACAAAAATTATATTATCATAGATATATTGGGACGCAAGAGTTAAAATATTAATTTCTTTAAATAATTCTCTAATTGATGTACCTGCCTTTAAGTTATACATAAAGCGAATGGCTCTTTTCTGTAAAACAAAAATAGTCTGTATGTCAGCTGCTTTGCCCCAAACCAGAATTCCATATGACATTACACTATGAAAATAACTATAATAAACTAAGCGAGCTGTCTCAATATTAGTCAGTTGTCTAATTTTTCTAACGGCATGAGCGGCTGAACTTAGTCTAAGAGCGAGTTTTTTTATATGAGGACTCCATTGTAAATTTTTGTCCAACGTTGAACCAAGGAACACAGTTTTATCTACTATATCTAAACATTCACCATTTATAACTATATTAGTGTCCATTGGTGCCACGTTTGGCAAAACAAATCGAATACATTTAGTTTTCTTAGCATTAAGTAACAGATTGTTATATATTTGTTATGGATTTATAATGTGTCATAATGACAACATGTTTTGACCAATTCGTTCTTAGATTGCATTAAAGACACACACTTGGAAGTGGCCCACATTAAAAGTGTATTAAATAACAAATTTTCCCAGGTGCATAGATTATGATTCGCTGAATTTACTGTATTGTATTTTCTGTACTTAAATTATGAGTTTTCTGGACTACGCATAATTTGGGTATTCAACGCTCTACAAAAATGGTGTAGTAAAGAAAGCAAGGAACGAGCTCACAGTTCACGCCAGGGTTGTAGATAGTTCATGCTTGTTGCTCGACGCACAGTCAGCTTAGAAGACATCGCGCTCGCTCAGCTCGATGTGGCTCAGCCGAACGACAGACGCACAGCTTCACGTCCATTGCCGCCTGTAATGCAGCTCATGATAGCAATCATGCACTGTATATCTGTAACACACATCAATGCGTTCCTTGTCAAAATTAGGATTACTAATGTCACCGCCTGTAGGCGCCGTGACCCGAACATCACCGCCAGTAGGCGCCGTGACCATAACATCACCGCCTGGAGGCGCCGTGACCCGAACATCACCGCCAGTAGGCGCCGTGACCATAACATCATCGCCTGGAGGCGCCGTGACCCGAACATCACCGCCAGTAGGCGCCGTCACCATCGACCACAACATCACCGCACTAAGGCGCCGTGACCAGACATTACCACCCGTAGGGGCCGTGACCAAAACGTTACCGCTCATAGGCGCCGTCACCACTCAGCATAACATCACCGCTCGAAGGCGCCGTGACCAGACATTACCACCCGTAGGTGCCGTGACCAAAACATTACCGCTCATAGGCGTCGCCACCAATCATCACCATAATATCACCGCTCGAAGGCGCCGTGACCACCCGTAGGTGCCGTGATCTCATGACTACAGGCATCACAGAATAAAGCGTCAAGAATAAAAACATCAACGCACAGCGGCGTTGTGACAGTGGGACTACAGGCTTACCTCATGCTGCTGAGTTTTACATCGCAAACATTTCATCGCGCTCCGGCCAGTCACCTGATTATAGTGATTATGCATACTGCTACTCCACGCGCTGATTGCATTTTTTTTTTCGCCAGCAGCAACAGCCAACCACATGACATACTTGCACATGTTCATCTTTATCAATTCTTCAATACTAAAGTCTGTATCACATTCTTACCATTTATTCCTGTCTGTTAAATTTATTTCAAATGTGATAGATACTCAACGCCAGGTAGTGATCTATTTGATCTATATTTTCCCTTGTGACAACTTTATACAGTCAAAGCCAACTTCATACTGGGCATGCTTGCATCATTTACTCCTTAGCACAGATCAGCATACTGTCACAAATACCTTATCTTTGTCTTCTTTAATTATCAGTCTGCATGGTTAACTAGTCTTTGGCATGGATAACAAATATCACAACTTGATTTTATTGTTATTCCCAGTTGTGTGAACTTCATGTTATAAAACCAATCAGCTATTAACATTGTTTGTATCATTTGATGAAATCACAAATATTTTATCTGTCGAGATCTGTGAACATAGAAGAACATAACACACACAACACAAAACAATAAGAAACAGTGAGTCGCCACTCCATCTTTTACATAGACTTTATTGCCAGTCTTTATTGTCAACTTGTCTCTGGCATGCATAACAAATATATCACAACTTGATTTTGTTTTTATCTCTATTTGTGTGAACTTCATATTATAAAATGCTTGTATAGTTCCAGATATCCAATATTGTAAAACACATGTTTTACAATATTGGACACAACACATGGCAATAAGAAACAGTGTAATTCCAATCGTTATATTGATATTTTTTGCACCACACCTCCCCATCATTACCACGGTTATTCAACTAAATAACAATGTGTCACTACTACTTTTGACAATAATCATCATCATCATTATTATACCAACTGAAACTTAAAAGGTTTTATGGCACTAATACAATTTAAAATTCAATCAAAATAAAGATTGCTAGATTCTAATAAATCAGCTTTTCACAAACTGTACTTTCATCATAAAATTAATCTTGTCTATTTTTATTTTTGCTTCAAACAATATGTAAGAGCAGGAATCACATCCACTGAACATTATCAGAAGTTAATTTAACATAATCATTCCTTTCTTAACATTTAGAATAGTCAAATGGCTATTAAGTATGAATTTCAATACTTGCGGCATGGTTGATCATGTCGAGTGATCACTTATTCATTGCCCCGGTCACTCCGCTCCGCTTCAGCAAGCCATACTAATGTTATGGAACTTATTGTATTTCTGAATTTCTTCCCATTTAGGTATTTCTTCTAGTTGCTTCATGTATGTAGCACAGCACCTCCGATAGCATACTTTGCACATTCTTGGTTAACATCACCAATGAGTTGATGTTGAAGATATCCATCTGACTCCATGGTACTCCCGCTACTTTTATCCCATGATCCATTGAAATATCCAATAAGTTGGAATACAGATGTCATGTTTCTAGCTATTTTCAATCTGTAACTTAAATTCAAACACAGAGCACACAACCATACAAAGCTGGTATTGTTATTATTCTATTGCTTGTTTTAAGCAACCTTGGCAGATGAATTTGAATATTTTTACAAATTAAAGTGCCTGGCACATAAAGGCACAGTAAAACTATGTTTTTATATGGACACACCAACAACCAGAAGCTTTTGGTCATCACCGAAATTGTTATCACGTTTTAAACAACAAATTCATTTAAGGTCATTGACCTTTTGTGACAAAGTTAAATGGAGTTACTTGATACGTTTTTCTCACCTGAAATGCTTCGTAAATGTAACAATTTACATACCTGCATTTAGGAATCAGTACCAATTATTGTAAAACTTGTGGCAATCATGATTTCGGCGTCGATTGTCTCGACTAACCTGCGCGTAACTTACCAACCTTTATAATGACTTCGTCATTACCTTCTCAATATGCCAGTAGGCTTTTATTATCACAGTATTCATAGGCACACGTGTAATTATCAGTAATCGGTGATAAATATCATCGTAATCCAAGCCAGTGCATTTTATCTGCTACCAAAGCGAATGGACGTGCCATTGCGAGATTGTGACTCAATGACGCTTCACGCTACTTACGAATATTACCATTTCCTACGAAAATAACTTGTGGACATGAGTAACTTATATCTCGCTTCTGAAATATTAGCAGTAAAAGCACCGAGTCTTGGATTACCCATTAAATTATAAGTTTTATACACGACAACGCTCAGATCAACGCTAAAGATGGCGCGGGAATCTTCTCTTGACAGCTCGGTCCGATGACAGGTGTGCTGTCATCTCGGTGATGTTCCAAAACCTGGCTAACAGTACATACAGCACATTTACATACAGTACAACTTAAATAAATAAATAAATAATTATAACATTAAATATCAATAGTAAAATATATACATTCATACATACACAATAGAAACATAGCGGCTCATTAAGAAAGAGATGAGTAATGTTTTTTTCAGTAGGGTTTAAAAGTTTTTGCATAAATTTAAATTTAAGCATTGGATAAATAACATCCGTCATCTTCTACGCTATTTCTTATTAATAACTTTATTATTGTGTACGAGTACATTAAGGGGCTACTTTGAAAAATTATAGGTTTTTTCAAACGCTCTATTGACTAAACGGGAAAAGGGACTGAATTTATTTCCGAATATATATTATTAGACTATATACTCTTGTTTTTGGCACAAGCCGAAACACGATTGCTGAAAGCTGCCTCGATAGAAAAAAAATCCGAGGTTGGGTTGTTTATCCCCTTATTTTTCTTAGCTTACGTAAACTATAAGAGATTAAGCAATATAACTAAGTAAAAAATATGGTATTCTGGTTTATCTAAAAAGTCACAGAAACAAAATTACACAAAACTTTATAGATTCGCTTATTTATCGTATTTTAGTCAAAAAGTCTGATCCTTAAGAGCGCTGCATCTCTTTCTTCCGTGCACGGGAGCCATAAACGTGTCTCTAACGGATGGGCGTGGCTTGTCCGAATCGAGGAACGGCCTTAAGAAAATGGTGGTACATGGTGCATAGATAGATTGCTGCAGCGGCTAATGCTTCCACGTCCATCCTGGAAAACGTATAGATCACAACTGAATGTCGCCATCGTGTAGTTGCGCGCATGGCCATTGCGCTGACTATCATGTAGAGGAGCAATTAGAGCAAGCGCTGAGTACACCCTTATTGTCACATTGCGTTGTTTTCGTACTATTTGTTTGGATATCGATAGTAAATGTTTGTGTGTGTTTTTTATGTGTCTTGTGTTGTTTTCTTAGTTACGACTATTTTATTGTTCATTACGAATTGGATTTAAAAATAGACAGCCAAGTTGACTTCTTTGATTTTAGCAACGAACTTTGCAGGCTCCATGCGAAGCGAGTCACTCGGTTGTAAATAGCAAATACTTATTTATTTCTAGCTGTTTCATTTTTTCAGTGTATCCTGGCACGGCGGCCGCCACGTGTTGTTTGTAAGCAGTAGCTATCACCTTATAAAGAGCAAGGTGAAACTGAACAACATTGCCTATATATATTTAATAAATAAAATGTAATTAACGTTGTCAACTCGTTATTGGCAAAATTCCCATTGCTTTGTACAAAGGGAGAAAGACATACCTTAAAAAAAAAACCATGTACGCATTCATTAGTATTATTCATTCTGTTATTTATTCTGTGCTTCTATTGCAAAATGTAGTACCTTTAATGTGAAAAGACTTTTAGGCTTAATATTCTTGTGCTAAGCAAGCCTGAGCTCATAAACACAACGCTACGTACCTTTTAAGCCTGAACCTCATAAAGCCAAGTCTTTACGGCTCCTAAATTTGGAGACGCAGGTGGACTAAGCCCGTGAAATATTAATATCAGATTATTCTTAGTCCTTTGTGCACGGGTATCTGCTACTAGTTGAACCGAAGTAACGTGAGTTAGAGATAATAAGTGAAGTATAGACCTATACATATACAGCCGCCATCAGATATATCGGAGCGGCCAAGGTAGTTACAAATATCTGAACAACGCATCTATTGTCAAGGCGATACAGTGCATGTTCAGATATTATTGAATACCGTGACCGTTCCGATATATTTGATGGCGACTGTACAAGACTAAATTTAAAATTCGAAAATTTCTGATAGAATTATTAACATGATGATAAAAATATAATATTGTCATGCAACTTAAGTAGATAATAATAAACTTCAGTTCAATCGGACATCATAGTCTAGTTCCATTTTTCAAAGAATCCATGTCGAGAACCAAACGATATTACTTTTGGGCAACCGGGCTTTTTACCTGATTTAGACCCTGCTGTATCCGAATCGCCGGTTGCCTTCAAAGAAAATTTGTCCGGAAGTGAGATATTCAAGATGGCGGCCAAAAAAATTACCCATTTTTTACTTTTTCTTAAATAACTCGTAAACCGTGTCCCCTACCAAAATATGTTCTTTTACTTTTACTTTAAATACCCTCGATATCTCATTAAACTTTGATCCCAGCAAAAAACTGTATAGAACCTTTTTAATAGAAAATTTTATGTGGATTACTTAAGTAGCGGAACATTTTTTGGTAGGCGTCACGGTTTACGATTTATTTAAGAAACAGTAAAAAATGGGTATTTTTTTTGGCCGCCATCTTGAATATCTCACTTCCGGTCAAATTTTCTTTGAAGGCAACCGGCAATTCGGATACAGCTAAGTCTAAACCAGGTAAAAAGCCCGGTTGCCCAAAAGTAATATCGTTTGCCTGTCGCATCGAAAAGGAGAGCGATTTTGAAATTTTGTGCCCTGTCTATCAGGAACTGATTCAAATCTGGCTTGCAAGATTGTACTAAACAGCAAGCTAACTGACAAACATTGTGAGTAAAAGGCTGCAATTTATAGCAGGTGTTATGACAGTCTACTTTAAAGATTTATTATTATGGAACATGTCAAAATATAAAATAAAACGACGCTCCGAAAATTGAAAAAACTAAATTTTAAATGCTAGCACGCGCTGCGCAGAATATATGAAAACTGATTCTAAAATAGTGGTGAAATATGAAAATTCGTGTTCGTAAAATATAATGTGTTATGTAAGTAACATTGATACCTACTGGTATCCATAAGTAAATAAAATGCAGGTATAGTTGGGTAGTAAGAGATTAAAAACCTTTTGTATAAAGAAAATAGCATGGCATATAGGTACAGATCTGCCCGCCGGATTTGTCTGGCGGATATGCCCGGTGCACAGATCCGTCCATGTATGGCGCAAATTGGACACGGTTTGTCTGCACATCTGAATAGCACCATTGCATAGCATACATTGACGGATCTGTCCGTCGGGCATATCTGACGGACAAATGTGCGTGTATCCCTAGCTAATAACACTTACGGCTTTAATATTATTTTAAGTGTCCATAAAACTCTGTTACTTGCAAAATGAGACAGCTTAGTATATATTTCTTGCTACTGAAGTGCGTTTATTTTATTTAACCATAAATTAAATAGAAATTGCTACTTCTGAAGAAAAGGTAGGTACATATTATAACAAATTAGCTTTGACTTCATAATGTAAATCATAAGTACCTATTTAGTTGTCTGGGCTAGTATCTATAGCTCTTATTTCCAGCTATACATACTAAAAGTATAAAAAAGCACAATGCAGAGATTTTATTGGCAAATTTTCCCAAAACCCGATCATAGAAATATAATAACAAGTGCGTTGAATGACGCAAAGCAGCCTAAAAAAAACTACAAACCATGTTTCAACCACACATTAGTTAAAAGCACGAGATTTATGAGTTTACACCGAAACTGTTACTATTACGTTGAAACGTCGGCCATATTCGTTATTTATGTGGGCTGTTTGTTTTTGTGGCTTTGTTAACGTTAACAGTTTAAAATAGGAATGGCTTTGATCAAGTAACCGTTACCACAGGGACGATCAATGTTACTCTGCGTCCGTAGGAAACACCTTCGACAACGCTACACGTGATCCCTGGGTGGTGCTAAGAGTATTATAACAAACTTGGCAGCTGCACTGTTCCATCTGGACCTCGCAGCACTCACTGGATTTTCTTCATCATCCGCTTTCTCACTACTACTAACCCAGAGAAGAAATGCCTATACCCAGTGACATGTAGCCATACGATAAATAAATAAGCATACAAGGGCGGAAAGGCCATATCTACTACAAAACTCGTTTGTGTGCATGGAACGTCTGTACACAGTAAAATTCAATGTTCAATGTTTGCGTGAGGTTTTACCATCAACCTGACTTATAACCTACTAGTTTTCTACCAATCGGCCGCCGCGGCCTAACGTCGGCCCTCCTGTATGTATAGTATAGTACATATTATTGCCGAGGTACGGAAAGAAAGGAATATTCAGACGAGTTACTTGGGTGCCAGGGCGAGGCTTATCGAAGCCTGGCACTAGTTCTGAGTCAGAAAATACCATTATTTACATGTAACCGTTACTGCCACTGACTGTCGTGACAGTTCTCAAACGTTTTTAAATGTCGAACATGTTACTCAAAACGCGGCTCTGTCAATCGTAACAGATATAAAAAGTTTGATGGAGTTGACTATGACTGCGATAATATTTGAGAACCTTTTTACTCCTTAGATACCCTTCAATCGTTTGTACATCTAAATTTTTCTACATATTACGATTTTTATCTGTTATAGGTAGAGATTGCTTTAAAAAAATTTGGAATCTATTTTAAAGCCTGACCAGGAATATATGACCGTAGTTCAGTTTAGTAAGAATAAAAAATAAAATTAAAAATACCCGCCTGCGTAAAAAACTAAAAGGCCGAGAGCAAGGCCAATATACGTTACGAATTTGTTATGTAATATTGAAAAACATAAGATACATATTAAATTCTAATGTGGAACATAGCGACATTAAATTTGGATTGCTATTTTGTCTTTAGTAACACTCGCGCAATCGGCCCACTCGTTTTGCTTCTAGAGTGCTACAAAGGAACAAACATACATATATAGACTGTTAAACACTATACCCTCTTTTGCGTCGCGCAGTCGGGTAAAAATTTAGTTTCAATGAAATTCCGCAACATGGCGCATGTTCATATCATATATTTCTGGCCAGGCTTTACCAACACAAAATATCTGTATTATTTGTAGTATTCTACATTATATAAAATATAGTCTACGGCGAGAAAATATTAAAATATCCGAGCTTGTACAAGGCAAAGGGTCGAGTCGTAAATCTCCACGCCACTCTGTCGCCAATGTGTTATAAAAATGTCGCCTTTTATACAACATAGCGGTATTTCTGCGGAGGCTAGGTTTATAGATAAAACTAGTAATTTTGTGTGATTACGTATAACTGATCGAGTAGAAAATTTTGAAAGGAAGCTTTGATAACGATATTTTCACGGAAAAAATTATTGTTAGCAAAGTACCAATTTGGCTCGGTTAAGATACTACTTTTCCTTATTAGCAGGCCATAAATAATATAAAGACCAAAACTCTATGAAATTTCAGAGGCTCCAAGCCTGAAGCGCCATCTGAACGAGAACAACCCAAAAATACAAAAATAGTATAGGAAATGACATTGCGCTGGCAGCGCCGTGTAGTAACGAGTAGCGTACCGTACGGCTACCATGAGTTTGACATCGACATTTTTCGCTAACGAGTAACGAATTTTCTATCTGTGCATCTCGTTTACACTAATATATTACAAGCAAGATGCACAGATAGAACACTCGATACTCGTTCACGAAAACGTCAATGTCTTAACTCGTGGTACCGTTCTCCGCTAAAGACAATTTGAGGCCAAATGGCGAGTTTTCAGAAGTACAACTCATAATTCAGTGAAGTAATTTGACAGCATTTTCCATACATTTGAATTGTCAAATGTATAGAAAATGCTGTCAAATAACTACACTGAAAGCGTTTGCGCTTTGTATGCCAAAATGCAGTCGAATTACTCCGTTAAATTAAGAATTCTACCTTAAAATCGCGTGATTTTCTAATGTTCAAAAAATTATACTAAGTATAGATTGCCTTTGCAATGTTGAAATTGTTGAAAATAACCACTAAGATATCAACACTTTCAATCAAAGTTAAGATAGTGCTATTAACTGTTTCAACATTATAATAAATAACTTAATACGCGTTGCCTAATTCTCTGCTGAAAGAAATATTGTTGATGTGTTAATAAAATATATTATCTTAAATTATTACTTTGTTATGCATTTGATTCAAAAGAACGGAACGTGGTTTTTATGTAAAAATGGCTACTTATGAGGTTATACATGTGTCAGTCTAGGAAAAATGGTCCCATTTTTAACCGACTTCAAAAAAGGAGGAGGTTCTCAATTCGACAGAATTTTTTATACATTATTTTTTTTGTACGTATGTTACTCGATATCTCCGTGAATCGAGAATTTACAATTTTTTTTTTAATCGAACGGGTATAACATCTAGATGGTCCCGTTGGCACCAAGCTGGGTCTGATGATGGCATCCTGGAGAAATCGAGGGAACTCTTTAACTATTATAGGCACACCTATAGTGATTTCACTATTATTTACAGCAACTCGGCCACTTCCTCTTGGAATAGCGGAACCTAAGTGAAGTCGGTTCTTTTTTGTTTAAAATTATTCTCGATATGGAGTTGTTAGTACTTCCTAAAACACAATATTCGCTATATTAATGTAACAGTTCATTAGTGTCCAGTCGCCATCAAATATATCAAAGCGGCTAGGGTATTTAAAAATATCTGATCATGCACTTTATCGCCTTGACAATAGAGACGTTGTTCAGATATTTGTGACCATCTTGGCCGATCCGATATATCCAAATCTGATGGCGACTGACACATAATTATATTCAACAAACATAGCTTCACTAACAACGGATTTTAGTAAATCAAGCCAAAGATTTATCTTTTTGCAATAATCAATATGTATGTAACGTTAAGATATATATTAATACAGCCACTTAGGTAGATGTATGTATACATGACTCCCATTCCCATTCATTAAAATAAATATGCGAAATTAGACGTTAACACGAAATTAATACATGTTCATATTGACAAAGTTAACAAAAATTAATTAAAATTTAAACAACGGGTCGTGCTAATCACAGTGTACCACTGTTATTGACATTCTGTGTAAATTAATTATGAAGATATTAAAAATTAAGAACTATGTGCTCTTTCTAAATTAAAATATCTAGTTTAAACACAAGTAAGTAAGAGCTTTTCTGCTTTGCCCTAGGGTAAACGATGTAGTGAATGCATTATTGCAGGGGCCGTATTCTAACTTTACAACACATTTAGAAAGAATACAACTCCAATACATTAACTCCAGTCAAAATTAGCTTGAAAATTATTCCAATGCAACTACAACACAACTTCTTCTTCTTCTACCTAGCGTTATCCCGGCTATTGCCAGGGTCCGCTTTTCTGCTCGCTTTCCTCCACTTTGCACGATCCTGGGCTACAACACAACTTCAATATTGGTTATTATTTGTTGAGTGTTGGAGTTATTTTTGAGATGGATTGTGTTTTCAACCGAGGATGTTCTCAATTCGTTGGGATCTTTGCTTTTTTTTATGTTCGCCGATTATTCAAGGACGGCTAAACCGAATTAATTTTTTTTTGTTTGAAAGATATAATTTACAGTTGGTCCCATTGTAACCAGGTTAGCATCTGATGATGGGGTCCTGGAAAAAGACGAGGGAACAGTTCCCTCGTTTTTTTACTCTTGAAATATGTGACATTCCACGAGAAAAGGTACCTTATGGCGGTTGGGGCTTACTCTATTTCTAACGACGCTGCAATACTAATGCGATGCTTCGCAACGTAAGCGCCAACCGCCATAAGTCAATGTATTTCACCCGTGGGACGTCACATATATTCATACCTGTATGATTTAAATATTTTCTACAGTATCTCGGGCATTCCCTTTCGGAAAGGTGGAGTTTAAGTGAAGTCGGTTGTTTTTTGTTTAATATTGTCTTAAATCCACGTGACATTGGCTAATTGACTAAAAGCTACAAAAAAAATTGTCTTATACGGTCTTTGAGACCGTTTTCTCGTACAGTCACCTATAATCTATAATGTTAGAAGTTTAGTCATAAGGGAGGAGAGATAGTAAGAGCCCACAATACACACCTCTGAAGCCGAATAACTGTGTTGTCATCACCAACCCTCCACCCCGGCGCTCTGCCTCATGCGCCAAGTTGCGCAATACCATTGGAACTAAATTTTCCTTACTAAACTGAACTGTCACCATATACATGAGGAAAAAAGCGCCCTCTTGACAATGGTCATATATTTCTGGTCAGGCTTGAATAAGGTTCCATTTAGTTTGGCAAAAAATTGTCACGTCACGTGTCGATCCCTGAATCTAGGTCCATCGAAAAGTTAGGTTATATAGCGGGTACCTACACTCGTTTGTTGTCAAAATTGCGAAAGTTCAGAAACATGAAAATTTTCAACTTTTAACGAATCTCGTTAACTGTGCTGTCAGGAGTGTCAGGTGAACACACAGAAAGAAAGAACACAGATTTTTAGAGTTTGTTCGGAAAAAGAAGTGTTGTGGTTTATATGGGCGCCCATACATTCTACGACACTTTTCTTTCCGATCGGACTGAATACAAAAGTTGTCAGTTGGGTTAGGTACCTATTTTATGTGTTTAGCCATATAACTAAGTAAGTACCTACTTACCTACCTACCCTTCGTTGAAACTTTGCTTCATTTAAAGCTAGGTCGATCAGTGTAAGATTGGCCGCATAAATTTATTTATTTATTTATAACTTCTAGATATAGTAGAGTAAATACAGTGCCACCAAAAAGAGTAGAAATTAAAAAGTGGCAACATCGTAGTGTCGTCCCTTTCAAATCAATCTAAAAAAAACCTTCGCCTTCTAGTTCCACAACCCCTTGATCGATCCAGCTCATAAACGAACTCACAAATTGTATGTATCTCTGCTACAACTGTAACAAATTTCATAAAAATCAGAAAAACGTTACTAAAGTTATCGTCGAACAAACTTTCAAGGTCAAAAAGCCATCGAAATGCCAAGGCGTCCCCCCAGTAGCCAGAAATTGTTTGAGCTTCAAATAGTTCTTAGGCTGTGGCCGTCTATATCTCTATAGTCTCTGATCCTGCTCACGTCTACTGAATCAACCTGTATATTTACTGCCTACCTAAATAAATGTAAACCGTTTATATTTACTAAACTTCACTAACATTCTTATGTACCCAAGTTATTTGCAAATAAGCTTTCATCTTCTAATGCAAATAAATCACTCATTGTGTAAAAGGCAAAAACGACCCCGCACTTATTCAGATATTTTTTATTCAAAATTCAAATAATAGTTATTCAAATCTCAGTTAATCACAATTTTTTTTGGCGATTTGTATGGTCAAAATAACTCTGCTTCCGTTCAAGAGATGTTGCTGCAGCGCATGAGGGAAAAACCCGACGTGACGCACGACAACGCGAATTTGTATTAGAATCATATATTTTATTTTATCTTATTTTATTTTATTTCATAGGAAAACTTACAGCTAGATAGTAACAAGATAGTTAGTGATGTAGAAACATTGAGCCAATTAAAAGTTTCCACAGATATAATATATAGTCTAGACATCCTTATTGGCAGATATCAAAATGGCAAGGAATAGTTTGCGTAAACCATTTTTACGAATAAAAATGTACGAGTACCAATTTATTTTAGTCAATAGTTTTAGCATTAAAAAAATCGGAAAAAAGTAAAAAAAAGTTTTTTTTTTAGAAATCGACTTTAAATTCATATATTAGTAACATTTATATATCCTTATGACCTCAGGAATACGCTTGAGGGTTCCTCGCGAGCAACCTGCATATTGCAGTCGAGGTATGGTCCTTTGCTAAAATATTAGTAAGAACCTGCTAACAACTTTAAAATATAAAAAGCCTAGTAATAAATATAAATAGTAGTCTGGCCAGGCTTCGGGGTTTATTCTGATTTAATTTTGAGAGATGGCGAGTTGATTGCTAGGGTAAACAAATATTATTAAGCAGGTAACAAAAAACAACACAATACAAACAAGGCTGTATTATAATGTTGAGAAATCAAGGAAAAGTAGAAAAATCCACTGCCTCAGGCGAGATTCGAACTCGCGACTCTGGGAAACATGCCCATCGCTCTAATCTGGCCAATAATATTTTTCCAAGCTGAGACATTACGCACTTAGCACTGTGCGCTGTCTTGTGAAAAATGAGTATCTTTACATCATTTAAAGATACACATTTTTTTCCGCCGCACAGTTTCAGATATTTACTAAAAAGGCTAGGAAACTTAAATTAATCAGAACCTGGCTTAAATATTGCCTATCACGCCAAATTCATATTCGTTTATTTTTGTCGTGTAAATAAATTTTATTCCTTTATTTTTATAGTTGTACGTACCTGCCAATAAATCGCAGTTATGAAAATAAAAAATAACATGAAAGTAATTTCGCACTCGAATATTTTATTTTTATTGTAATATGCTAAAAGCAACTCGTTTTTTTTTTGTTTAAGCACTCAGAAATCTTAACTATTAAATTAGCTATCATTACGGTTTGCTAAATGTTTCAATTCATTCTAACTGACAACTTATGTGAGAACATGGCTTTAGCTGCAAAGATTGATCAGATTAGAATATTTGAATAAACAATTTTCGTAGAAATTCAGCCTGCAAACTCGTAATCCACTTATTGTAATAAAATATAATAAACATGTTTGCGTTGTAAATTATCTTTGCCCTCTTACAATATAAAAAGAAAATATTTTTCAAAAAATGAGCAAAGACAATGTTGACATGACGCGCTTTAACAAAATTAAATGAAGCGCTGATTTTCAACCGTGCTCATATTACGTAAAAAAGTGTTGCTTTTTGTAATAAAATAAAAATAAAACGGCGTTGATTTTCAGCTGTCTCAATTACAAAGGATTATTTTTCTACCTCACCTCATTAGGTAAAAAAACCCTCATTTCATTAGATGTGATAAAAAAATCACACAGTGCGAATATTTCAATATAGGTACCTAAGAATACAGCTTTAAGAGTCGCCAGGACGCTCGCGTTCCCATACAAACGTTGTTTTGCTCTCATTTTAAAACGACATGCTTTAGAACAACGAACTTTGGCATGGGCATTCTAGTAGTACAGATCTATGTCGGTAATTCGTTTTCGTTGCTAAAAATTGTAATACAAAGAAAATACAGCCAGATACAGATTTACATACAAAACTTATTTTTGCTATGTTTTCTTTGTGTTACAATTTTTAGCAACGAAAACGAATTACCGACATAGATCTGAACTGCTAGAATGCCCATGCCAAATTTCGTGGTTCTAAAGCATGTCGTTTTAAAATGAGAACTGAACTACGTTTGTATGGGGACATTCAATATGCCGTTAAACGAATCACCAGCATTTTTGTTACACCCTGTATAAAGTGTCACAAACTTTATTTGAAGAAAAAATTGCGATGTGCCAGAGTAACACAAACAGAGCCACACCATAACCTTCTCCTCCTTACCTTCCTTATTACTTTCTGGTACGGGACCCTAAAGCACTGCTTTAGGTATATCGCAGCTAACAGCTCCCACTCCCATTAATTTAGTCCTTCCTGTCCTGTTATTGACATCTAGGTTTTGCCCGATCAACTACTTGAGCATTCCATCTTTACGTAACCGACATTCGGACCGATTTTTTCGACTTTCCGAGCCTGGTTCTTTTTTGGCTTGTCTTTTTATAGTGTAATATTGGTATCATTTTAAAGCTGTTTGCCGACAAAGTAATTCGGAATTAAAGCAAATGTCACGTAACTGACTCGTATGGAAATCATAAATAAAGAATTTTGTAAAAAAAACTACAAAATATGAAAAACTTACCGTTTTCATGGAATACTCCTGCTATGCTCATAACACTTGGTTTAGGATTTTGCACAGATATGGCTATCGTACTTTTTATATACAACAACGGTGGCAAACAAGCATACGGCCCACCTCATGCTGCGTACTGTAATTTGCTTAATGTATTGAGTAAAGATATACAACATTAATGGGGTTGCCTGATCGAAATTATTAACAGATGGGGCCAGGATAGATTGTACCTCTCATTATCAATAGTTTGAAATTACACCGTGCTTTTTTGAAGTGAAAACTTCTTTAAATTAAATTAAATTAAATAATTTATTTTTCAGATAACAATAGATCCATTCATTTGTTAGTTTACCTATGAACTAAGATGTTAGTACTTATGAACTAGCAAGGGACACAGTATTTTTATTTGGCTTATAATTTTTCGGGCATCTAAAATATGAATCGGCATCTTTTCTAAGGCATATAATAATATAAATTGGCTGCTGTATTAATATTTTAGCGACATTAAATTAAAATAAGCATCAAACATGTGGCATCAGTATCATTGAAAAACGGCAGCAAAATTTAGCACACCAAAAATTATCAGGGAACTTAAAATAATAGGTTGGCATCTAAAATATAAACTTCGCATCTATTATAGAGTTTTGTGTAGGTATTTAGGTAATACCTACACAAAAGGCACCTTTCATATTTTCTATTAACTTGGTAGGTATTTATGTAATACCTATACAAAATCTATATAATCAATGAAATTTGGTACTAGACATCTGACAGTAGATACCTACTTATAGGTACTAGGGTGGGTCGATTTTGTAAATTCATGAAAATGAACAATGGGTGGTGTTAAAAAGTTGCGTTTTGGAAAGATAATAATGATAAAAATAATACTAAGTACTCAATAGTCTTTTGTCAGGTGGCAACAAGGTGCGCGCCTTCAACGCCTGGGTAATGCCCCTACTCACATACTCCTTTGGCATACTAAGGTGGACACAGACCGAGCTGGATGCCCTGGATCGGAGGGTCCGTCTATTGCTCACCACACACCGTATGCTTCACCCACGCTCGTCCGTTATGAGATTGTACATCCCACGGAAGTGTGGAGGTCGCGGCTTTTTAAACGCCAAAAATCTCCACAACCGTGAGGTGTACAATCTCAGGAATTATTTCCTTAACAACGAGTGTGGGATGCATCGTGATGTGGTGGCAGTAGATAAGAGCCTCACGCCGCTCTCCTTGGCGAACGAGAACTGGCGCAAACCTGTGGTGCTAAGCACCGAGGATCGCAAGGCGGTATGGAAGAGCAAGGAGCTACACGGGCGGTTCTACGGGGCCCTCACGGGACCCGACGTAGACCTGCTCGCGTCGGTGAACTGGTTACGATTCGGGGACCTCTTCGGAGAAACCGAAGGTTTTGCCTGTGCAATTGCGGACGAAGTTATCATGACGAATAACTACCGGAGATATATCCTGAAGGACGGTACGGTCGACATTTGTCGGGCATGCCGCCGACCCGGAGAGTCACTCAGGCATATCATCTCCGGTTGTTCTCATCTTGCTAACGGCGAGTACTTGCACAGACATAACCTCGTAGCCAGGATCATACACCAGCAGCTTGCTCTCCTATACGGTCTTGTGGACCACGAAGTGCCGTACTACAAGTACACACCTGCGCCAGTTCTCGAAAATGGTCGTGCCACGCTCTATTGGGATCGATCTATTATCACGGACAGGACTATTGTAGCCAATAAGCCTGATATAGTGATAATAGACCGATCGCAACGCCGGGCCATGCTCGTCGACATCACCGTCCCATGTGACGTTAACCTCGTGAAGGCTGAGAAGGACAAATCCAGCAAGTACCTAGACTTAGCTCACGAGGTAACCGCCATGTGGGAGGTTGATTCGGCGATCATTGTGCCGATAGTTGTTTCTGCGAACGGTCTCATAGCGAAGAGTCTCGACCAACATCTTGAGAGGCTTTCGCTACGAGGTTGTGGTTGGATCAAGGGTCAGATACAGAAGGCGGTAATCCTGGACACGGCGCGTATAGTCCGAAGGTTCCTCTCTCTGCGGCCCTGACCACCGGCAGCCTGGGCCTTGCTCCGTTGCCGGCGGCACCCTAGGTTAGGTTTTTTATAATGTTTTTATTGTTTTTGTATGTTTTTGATGTATTTTTATATTTTACTTTTGTAAAAATATTATAAATTAACCTAACCTAAGACGAAAAATAAATAAAGAGAATAAAAATAAAAAATAAAAAAATAGTACATGTTTTAGCCCGCTACCAAATCTTGAATTTTTTTATGATACGAACATTAAGAAAAAAATTTTTTATTCCAAATAAAGTAAAAATAATTTTAACCGTTATTTTGTTATGTCTTTATAACAATGTAACAAACAGATTTCAATTAAGTTGTCATTTCATGGTAAAAATAGGAGTATGCTAATTTCTTATTTACCTTTATTTTGTTAAATTCGCGAATTTATATAATAATAAGAAATTATTATAATTATGTATGTTGATTTAATTGAACGGTGTTTAAAATGCTGCAGAATTTAACATTTAAAAAAATTTATAAATATTTTCACGAAAAAAAATTTGTGAAATTATCAAACTTTAGCCGGCGGTAGAGGGCTAAAACATAGTATAAATAAAATAAAATAAATCACGATAAAAAAGTATAAATAAAAGTCAATAATTTTAGCCCTACCCACTTACGATTACTCAAAAATAAAAATGCGCCATACTAAATCGACCCACCCTAATAGGTACCTACCTACCATTATTCATAGACCCCAGTAACTTTTTAAGAATCCTTTTTATTTTATAATAACAGCTCGTGTAAAGTTGCCCGTTGTACTAATATTGAATATTTAAATAACTTTATTTGCTTCCTGAATATTTTAAAAGCACCTTATTTTTAATTTAATAGTTCATCGTTTTCCATTAAAAAAAGACTTCATTAAATGCTTCCCGGTTATAAATTCAGTTGTCAATATAATTATTTGATACTTACCTATATTTAAACAATGGCTGTAAAGGCATTAAAATACAGCCCATATTGAGATAATTTACGGCCCCAAATTAGTCGCCAACCTAATAATTTTGGTAACCATTTTTATTTTTTATAGCTACTCAAATTCAATTATTTAGCAGCCCGGTTAAATACATGCCTTTTTATTTTACTTTAACTCACTGAGTACTGAGTTGAGTGAGTGAGTCTTTAGCCGCGTTGGGCATTTTTTGCTAGATCTTATGAGTTCGCGTCACCGACACCGTTATGAAAACAAAAACGTATCACAAGATTTTCCTTGCGTTGAAGGGCTCGTTCGATAGTTAAACTTATAACCGTTCAAATAAAGTTTAATTTTGTAAGTAATATTTTTCTCTTATGCTTTTAATATATTAATCATAGAAAATCACTCTTGTAAATTGACTGTAGGTACACATTAAGTCCTATATAAACCTTAGGTCAGTCTGTGGTCTAAAAACTGTTAAAGGTAGGTCTACCAAATAATTATGCCGTAATCTCCAGGGTCTGCTTAGTGGACTATTTGGTTCTCAGTTTCTAGTTAGCTACATAGTTTCTGAAAAAGGCTAGGACTTGCAGAGCCGTAATTTTAGTATGCAAAATTGCATTTTCAAATGGGTTAAATGGGCTATTGCACGTAAAATGAAGTCAAAATCAGTCAGCGTCCTAATTTTTTGCAAGCTTTCTATTGGTAGGTACCCCACACGTGTCATACTATATACGGAGACTATAGAGATATAGACGACCACAGCCTAAGAACGACTTCAGTCTCATAATATCATGTGTGTCTTATAACAGTTATAAACAATACCGAGGCATAATATTAATATGTTCTGTCACAATATTAAAGAGATAAATATAGTCTAAACAACCACGCGTTGAGTTGCTATCGCTGCTCAGGAAGATATCCTAGACACCACGCTCTCAACGACATCGTCCGGAGGGCCTTAATATCGGCAAACATTCCATGTGTACTAGAACCCCCCGGCCTTAGTCGCACAGACGGAAAAAGACCCGATGGGCTAACTTTAGTGCCTTGGGAGAGGGGAAAATACCTTTTATGGGACGCCACGTGTGTCAGCACCTTCGCCGCATCTCACCTCACACGAACGGTACGGACAGCTGGTGCTGCTGCTGAGATAGCCGCAGTCAGAAAACGCGATAAATATTCATTCCTTGTCAGCAATTATTTATTTGTACCCCTTGCATTCGAGACGACAGGGTGTTGGGGGTCCGAAGCAATAGCCTTTGTAAAGGAATTAGGGCGACGTATTACTGAGAGGGGGTCCGATGTACGCGCGGGTTCCTACCTGGCGCAAAGGTTGGCCATCGCCATCCAACGCGGAAACGCTGCAAGTGTGATGGGCACCTTTGCGCCCGGCATAGCTCGTGGGGGACTCTTTGATTCGTTTTTTTTTTTTTACATGGATATATATGCATATTTATTATGTAGTGTTTTTTTATTAATCATATGTTGTTATTTTAATAAAAGTTTATACTTCTAAACAATGTAAACAAAACAATCATATTACTTACAATCACATGGTTTTTTGATTTGAAACAGTTAGAAACACGCATTATAGGTACATTTTTGTTCTCATACAAGCACAAACGTAGCAACAACCTTACTGTATATCTAGTATAGAATAATATAATTTAAGATTATATTACTAATAAAATAAATAATGTTAGCGGGTGAAATAATAACATCGCAAACGATTTCTTCATAACTAGACATCACGTCTCAGCTCTCAAAGCAATTATAAAAGAAAACAAGAAAAAAGAACAGCAAAAATACAAATGGTAACTTGTTTTAATTAAATGTAACAAACCCAGAACGGCCATTTGCAAAATCCGTCGCTTTATACAGCGTGTTCATGGTCTTCAGACAAATATTAAAAGTTCACGTTAAATATTAGTATTGCTAACTACAGTAGAATCCGTTTATTATGACTCCGCATACTATGTTCAATCGCTTAATAGGACGTAATTGCGGTACAAAGTTTGATTTTCATAGAAATTTATTTACAAATAAATCGGATATATTGACATAACTCCGCTTATATTGACATGTCGGTTACTATGACCTATTTTTACCTATTTTTTTGACCTATTAGGACTGTGAGCCTGTGACGAAGTTAAGTAGGTAGGTGTGTGTCGCTTGATTACATTTTGCTGTGATTATTATTGATGAATTGAATATATTAACGCACGAGCGCCGAACTATTAACTAGGAGTTGAAGTGGTCGCCTTGGTCGAAATCGGCCAGAAGGATCATCATCATCATATTAACATTACGCATTGTCAGTTAGTTTATAGAATCACCATAAGACAATTAAAATTCTTTCGTTTTTGAGAGTACGGTTTTTATGATGTCCGCTTAGTGGGACGCTGTATTGCATTTCCTTTCGATGTCATCATAACCGGATTCCACTGTAGTTTATATATATATATATATATATAAACCCCGCAACTTCGTCCGCGAATACGGTTTCTATTCCTATAATTGTATATAATGTCTATCATTTTTATCTTCAATGGCGATTACCTACCTATGTGAAAACAAAATTAATGTTCATTCAATACAGTCAGCATCAAAAGCAGCTACACAGGTGAGTTCAGAATAACATTCACACGTTCTTATTCTCTTAACAATAAAGTGGTGTCGCTCATTTTGAACACCTCACCCAATTAGCGACTTATGCTATGCTGCTGATTGTACATGGTATTTCAATATTTGTCTAAAAGTTAAGTCCACCTTGTATAAGTTAAAGCCATGGCCATTATGCGAGCTGGACGTGGATTATGACATTTATGACAAAGAACGGAATGTGACTTTGTATCTCTTCTGTATTAAATATATTTGTTTACCTTTTTCATACAAATGTTATCTTTTAAACGGTTCCGTCGTTTTACTCGCGCTATTAAGTAAATTTCTTTTTTATATTTAAGAAGACGTATTTCCAAAAGTTTTTCATTCTGTATTTAACTATGTTCTGTATATAACTACTACAGATATATATTTATTAATATCTATCTGATTCATGAAATACAATAAAATGTCTAGAAAGGAAACTATAAGCGTTATTACGAATTTCCGCTCATTTCATTCAACGCTATTGAAATGGCGTTTGCACCTTTTTTAAAAGACAAACAGAGTCACATTTTGCCACCATATTGAGCCTCAGTAAGAAAAAAAGAATAATAAGCTACTTTCCAATAGATAATTAATATTTTCGTTGCATTAATAATATCAAAATTTCAAAAATACACAGGAAAATCCAGGTGTAACATGTGTTTACGCATGGTTAAAGACTGTATACGTTAAAATCCGGCCACGCATGGTATGGTACGTCTTTTTATTGAATGTGCATATTCAACCAACACTTCTAATTAATAATTTGGGGTTATCAAGCTACATAATAAAATTGAAAACATAATATAAACGTTACGTTGTCTATGAGTTTGATCACTATATATTCCACAGTGCCTATATTTTGTTGTCCACAGTGTTCTGACAGTGTTTACAAAATTTTCCTGTTAAAATAGTTTTTTATTATAAATAAGATAAATCAAATTATACCTTATTAAATTCTCTTTTCACCATAGCTAACATTTTTCTAAGTGTATTTAGATTGAAATAGTTCGGAGGTGTTCTAACTTTGGTGAGTTTGACTTTTTGACAAAAAAATGGCTGCCATATAAAAATTACTTTCAGTGCTTGGAGTAGAAAGTTTTCCTGACTACCTCAATTAGAATAGAGTTTCAAAACATTTTTTTTGTAAGATGACATTCTATTGACCATAAAACCGGTTGTGTAAATATAAATACAATTGTGGTATTGTAGCAGGAAGCAAGTGAAGATTATCAAAAAACGCTGGACAAAACATTAAAGATATGATGGAATACCTTCAGTAAAAACTGAGACAAGCCCATACAATTGTAATATGATTCTATTTTTATTATATATTACTATGATTACAGATTATTTATAAAAAAGAACTGCTTGAAAATATGTATCCGAAAGGGAGATGTACCAGATCATGCGTGGCCGGATTTTAACGTATACAGTCTTTACAACTTTTATAAAGAAAATGTATGTATTGTATTTATCATATTATTATAGTATTGTGACGTCACAATATTAGTCTCCCGTACAAACTCCATATAACAAATCGTTTTGACGTTTCCTAAAGAGTAGCTGATTTGACTTCATAGGAAAGTAACCTTTTATAAATTCAAGACGTTAACTTTTGCGATTTTGTTCACCAATGATAAATTTTAACAGATGGTGTTTGATTAGCCTATACTTGTTAGCTTTCTAAAAGCCGAAATGAAGAGTAAGTGAACTATGTCGTTTGGTTAAAGCCATCTAAGACCTGCTAAATAATTCATACGCTCTAACCAAAGGACTGCCTGCTAAATCAAAATACCCTATCATGTTAGTAGATGGACGCTAGTTAAAATCCTTTGTCAATGGAAATGAAACAGCGTATTGAATACTAGAATCAAGGCGCTTGTGTCATTTTAAGTATGGCTAGGTAATAGAATAGTATCGCCTTTGACACAAAAGACAGGTGCTCTGTTTGTGGGCTTTGGCCGCCTGAACTGGAGGAGAGCAAGCGAGAAGAGTATTTTTTATTTGGTTTGATTGTTTATACTATAGTTAATTTTTTTTTTGATTAGAAAAAAGTTGAAAGGCGCATGTACAGGGTTCTTTATCAGGCACGATACGGCATGCTACAAGTGACAAGTGTCAAAGTGCCTATGCGGCCAATAAAAAATATTTAAATATATTTGTATTTATAATAAAGCCATGCGTAGGTATTTGTAAATGTTAAATTGAATTATATTAATTATTTTACAGTATTGTAATAGTAATCATTATTACGAAATAATTTATTCTTATCATTGTTAATGTTTTAGTGAATGTTGCACAATAAAAAACCTGGACAAAAAGAGGTTCGAAACATATGGTTTTCGATTTATAACGTATGCGTGTGTCACTGTCAGTTTTTCAATTGTCATGTGTCTCTAACGTAATAATCAAAACGAAATTGTGTTTTTATTGCTGTTATGGATATTGTCATTATTTATTTACAAATGTGAACTCTTCATCATGTTAACTAATCGTTTGTTGGCTTGCTTGCAGTGTGTTTAAATTGAACATTCAAACAGAACAGGTTGGCAACTTCTGTTTCTATGTTTACTGAATTTCTAATCTAAAAAAAAAACGAAATATGGACATTAGACTTTTCTGATTTTATAAAGGCAACCCTACTTTTCAGTTAACCAAATGACACCATCAAAATTTATAACTTTTCCTTGTAAGTATCGTATGGTAGTAATTTTTATATGCGTACGAGTATCACCATCCTTACTTAGGCGCAACACATACTTAGTACAATTCAGTGCGGATCTCCAAACAAAACATATACAATGTGTGACCCAAAATACGAGCGAAAAATTCAAACGTTAGATTCTACTCCTCAAACAATAAAACTATTGTTCAACAACTTTTAAAAAATATGTAGTTTTTAGATTGTCTCTTTTTATACAACAAACTAAATATTATTTTCAATGTACGTTAAAATCCGTCTAATTGACATTGCTTGTCAGCATTGTCACCCTACGGACATAATCAATTTCGCAATACATTGAGTGTTCAGTTAAACTTTAAATTTTTTAATTTACTAAGAATCAAACCGTAAGTTATTTTTAAAAGTCGCTGAACAAACGTTCAGTTTGAGGAGTAGAATCTACGTTTCAATCCTTCGCCCGTGTCATGGGCCACATACTGAGGAGCTTCTTGGCTCTTTAATAAAAAACCAGAACCCATAGAAAAATTTCCGCCTCCCAGCTTAATACTGTCTAAGGTCGACTGAATTCCGCTGATATCTGGGCTGAATTACGCTAAGTGTGTGTTGCGATTTAGCTACATGTGCTGCGTTGTTTCTCGGCTCTGTTCTAAGGTTGCCAGTAAATCATAAATATCTTAGCAGCCGGCATTTCCCATTAAGCCTTTACCCCCAAAGCGGATACAAAGGGGTTGTATCATTAGTTCCATACCGCAAGTTCATTTGAAGGGATAATCTTGATTTTCTTGATAATAGGGATGTCAACTGGTGGTAAATCTAAATATAACTACATGACGTGTATTGTGTTTATTTGTAGGTATGTTATGTTTGGGCTGATTTTGGTATACTTCTGTAATTTACATGATAAGATAACTACTACTACTATCAGGAAGTAGTAGTAAGTTTAATAAAATCATGTAAAAAAAATAAAAAAAAACTAATACACGGAAAATGTGTTAACTAAAATAGGTAATAAAGAAAAACGACCAATACCACTTCAAAAGAAAATTCAATTAACATCAAAAAATGCTATGAAAAAGAACTGTATTCACTATAGTCCTATTAAAAATAAACTTCCAATCTACATAGTAACGAACAAAAACCTACATTTTTTGAGTAAAAAACTATTCTTCACGAGTTTTGTTAGGGTTGTCAAAACACCGTTTAATACAACAAAGAAATTTAATCAACCGCTACAGCGCAAGACAAGTTACAAAGTGCTTTAGAAAACGTGTAGGGTTGCCAGTTTCCTACGTTATTTATGACATTATTTCGGTAAAGGTACCACTTACGTTTTTATTCTTCGAACACAATAATTACAATATTGAATCTGTACAACATACTGCGTACGCGCTGACTGCCAATTGGTAACTTTGCCATAATAGTGACACGATATTCGACGTAATCATGCAATATTTTAATAACAAATATTTGTCAGTGTCAACGACAGAGTATATTGAGTATTTCATTTGCAGGTGACGGTATTGAATGTTATACAGGGTGTCCCAGAAATAGACGTCAAGCCGTGAATGAATGATAGATCAAATTATAACAGTTATCAGAAAAATACAAAAAAATCTATCACATGTTCTTCAAAAATTATGGTCACTTTAAAAAATTACTAGAATATTCAGGCCCTGGTCTCTTAACTTCTAGTAAATTTTTAAAGTGACCATAATTTTTGAAGAACATGTGATTTTTTTTTTGTATTTTCTGATAACTGTTTATAACTTGGTCTATCATCCATTCACGGCTTGACGTCGATTTCTGGGACACCCTGTATAAGGTAGGTTATCTATGCACAATATACTTATTTAGGTGTTCGTGCCTTCGCATGAACCACTATGAGATTACCGCCTTGTAACTCAGCCCTAATCAACTGAATTCATCGACTAGTAGCGCCATCTGTTGCGCCATTCAGGTACTAATGTCGCCCGGTGCTAGCGCCAGGCTGGTTAATGATTTCTCCTCAGTACGCTTTTGTAACTCAGCCGAGCAACACGTGCACAATCAAGTTTAAAAATATCGAAAAGTAAATTAATAATGCAAATTGTGTAATTGATTGTTGCTACTTCAGATATTGTGAAATTCCGCTCGGTGCCCGTGGCCCAGCGACGAGACGCAGTGACCTCCAATAGGCACCGTCAAAACACATGCACCGTCAAAACCGAAAACAGTGAAGAGTAACTTTATGACCGAGATTGACTTACTATTTGTGTCAGTCTAGAGACAAAGGTCCCACTTTGTCGATATCGAGTTACTTATTCTTTCTAAAACCACGAATTATACGCTATTTATTAAGTTAAATAGTTTTGAATCCTACACTACTCGTTTATACACAACAAAGAAAATGCCTCCAGTTAAAGTTCCGAAGAAAGCGCTAAAGTCCATGGAGCCCGGAGGCGGCCTAATCTCAAAAAAGAAAGAAAAGAAGATTTATTAGTGAAAGAATGGAGTTTATATGTAAATAATAAAGTGGGCCCTTTTTCTAAACTTGTCCACTTGTTTATTATAATCCCTTCAGAAAAAAGCTATTGAATTATTAAATTAAGATTGTATAATAAGTTTTGTAGGGATTTACTGGCTAGACGCTCTTTAATAAGGTTGTCAATTTAAGCTGCAGATTGTTAATTATGTTTATAAATTATTCGCCCAAGTAAATAATTACCTATTTTATCAAAACTTTATTGGTCATTGCTTTGATATTTATAAAGGGTAAATATATTTTGTTGGAAAACATTTTACGACTTTTTTTGTTTAATGAGTTGGTATGTAAAAGAATTGCTGTGTATTTCTAATACTTACTCGTATATGTTAGAAACGATAAGTTAGAAATATAAAATGCTCTACCTCAAAAGATTACAACTTACTGTATTTGAAGGCAATTGGGGTTATTACAGGGTCGAGAACTATTTGGCAGATAAATTAAACCATAATCGTTATTAAACAGTCAAAAATGTACTACACTAAGAAAAAATCTACATTTGGCAACCCTAAAAAGTTACTTTGTTTCCAATAAGATGTGCCAAGAAAACTTTCCAATCCCAGCTACAGACGACATTAATTTTCTTGTAACTCAACAAAGTATGCCATTCGGATGAAGACAGGCCCCAGCCTTTTGTGTTCAACGAACCACAAGGTTCAATAATACCAGAGACTATAGAGATATAGACGACCACAGCCCAAGAACAAATAGCGTACTAGTAGTACAGTAGTAGCTACTAGGTGGAGTAGCAGTGCAGGTGACATTTCCTCTTACATTTTCGGTATCTTTAGGGGGCTTTGACATAGATGGCGCAATCGACTTGAGCTTCAAAAAGTTCTTAGGCTGTGGTGGTCTATATCTCTGTAGTCTCTGATAATACTGTGATTGGTTCTATAGATCTTAATATTCAGTCTTTTTAATGAAACTTTTAATTAAGTTGCTTGGTAAGAAAGTAATTGCATTTTTGCCGATGTTATAAAATACTATGCCGATGTAAAAAATCACTGATTATGCGAATAGATGCCTATGCAATTAAATTGTGGATTACCAGAGTTGAAAAAGTGGCTATTAGGCTCTAATCTCCTTATTCATAAACGGCCACTAAAGTTAAGAGACCGCTGATAAACGTTTGTCCCTTTCCTTCATACATGTTGGACGGAAAGGGACAAACGATTATCAGAGGCCTGTTAACTTTAGTAGACGATTATGAATAAGGGGATTAATGTTTTTGCGAATTGAGTACTTTATTTATATAACTAAACTATGCAATTATGTCAAGGAAAGGATAAACAAAAACTCATTTATCAGTACCTAATAGACAGTAGCAGATAACATTTTAGTGCAGTCAGGTTCTTATTCCAGTATCAGAATAGGTTAAAAAGACCACAACAGCAATCAAGCCCAACAAAACATTGCCATAACAATAGGACTTCTGAGCAAAAAGATTATTAATCCGTGGTTTGGAAGAATAATTACTACTGAACAAAAAGGACGACGCGTAATGAAATATCGGGTCACGGATGTTGATAAATTGATAAGGTTTCCGTTAATCTGTGAGCAAACTAATGAAGTACACAAAAAGCATGGCGAAGGCAAATTAAATGTTAATCAAGCCGCTTTGAGATATATTGCCAAAACAAAGTAATTGGAAGAAATCTGATTCCTGCTGAGATGTCAGAAAATATCCCCGTATACGTTTATCGATTTTTTTGTAGTTTTTATTTTTATTTTGCAGCTGAAGTGGCAATGGGCAGGCCACATTGCACGCAGAGCAGATGGCCGATGGGGTCGAAAAGTGCTCGAGTGGAGACCACGGACTAGCAAGCGCAGCGTAGGACGTCCACCCACAAGATGGACAGACGACCTTATAAAGGTCGCCGGAAGACGCTGGATGCAAGTCGCTTCCGACCGATACTTATGGAGGTCCAAAGGGGAGGCCTATGTTCAGCAGTGGACGTCTTATGGCTGAGATGATGATGATCATGATTTTTATTTTAAGGTTAGTTGTTTACTTTATAATTGTTTGAAATGAGCTTTTTGTATGTTTTTTAGGGTTCCGTACTTCGAAAGAGAGAAACGTAAACCTTGCAACGAGGCCGGAGGTATAGAATTTTTATTATTTGTTTTTCGCTCATCGGCGATAAAATATTTTAAATCTTAAATAGGTGATATTGTTTGCAAATCTTAGATAAACACTAAGGCAATACCTCTTTAGGGTTCCGTAGTCAAAATTGCAAAAACGATAGGTCTTTAAAAATAACATTGAGATTTCTTTGAACATTTTTTGATTAAGTGGATATTTTCAAAAATAATCACTCCGAAAGTCTAAAAAATTGTGCCCCCCGCTGTAACTTTTGTACCGTAAATCCGAAAATTATGAACAAAATGAAGATGATTAATTCATCTTTGAATTTTCTTTTTAAGAATGTTTTTTTAACATTATCGGTTAATGCTTTATTGAGTTATTTCCAAAAAACTATGCACAATATGCAGATACGACCTTGCGATAGTAATATTTTCGCTAGTAGGTACGAAACCATCTATTATGCGTGGTCCGACACGCACTTGGCCGGTTTTTTTAATCGTTTAAGATCGCAACAATACAATTTATGCTACGTTGAACTGACATAATATCACCGAGCAAAATTGGAATTTTGCTCCAAAGGACAATATTAATAAGGCCGCCCAAGTCTAAAGCATGGATGATGGAACTCATTGATCATCTGTCATAGAGTTATAGACTCCATAACTGTAAAGAATGAAGACAGAATGGCGTTCCACAAGATGCGTCATATCTGTTTCAGTCAATCAATTTAATTAAGCTTAGAATCTATCTAAGATCAGTTATTTCTCTGGAGCAAATACTGTTAAATTTAACATTAGTGTAACTAAGCAATATGGTCTATAAAAAAAAAGAAATATAAATATATTAATATACATGTTGTGTTTATATCAAAAAGGATGTACGTACACCTCCACCAATGTCGAAATTGTGTGCTTGTTTGTGTTACGTCTAGTTTTGTAAACATTATAAAAAATGTGGCTGTATGTAAGATAACGCCATAATTATCCGGCTAGTTTATGTATAGAGGAGCATGCAATATATTATATAGGACATGGCGGACCATGTAATAGCTAGGGATACACACACAGATGTGCCCGCCGGATTTCCGTGCCGGAGATCCGTCCGTGTATAGCGCGAATTGGACCCGGATTGGAGACACCTGAATAGCGACATACACGGACGGATCTGTACGCCGGGCATATCCGTCGGACAAATCCGGCGGGCACATACTTATGTGCGTGTATCCCCAGCTAATAGCAAAAAAGATAATACTTAGCTCAAATCCTCGCGAGGCTGGCCGGCGTTCCGAAACCACATCCGACAGTAGGATATTTGTAATTGCTCCTTATGGATAGTTGGTATGGTTACCGATATGTGGCGACCGTAAGGGCCCAAGCAAACGTTCGGTTTGCATGTCAGGTCGCCGTATACGGTTGCCGTATCTGGTCGCCTGAAGGCGCATTTCTCATACAAAATACCATGCACACAGACAATTCGCCGCGTAGGTATGGCGTAAAAACCTAATGTCATATCAAAAAACCGGACGTGTGCGTGTGTGATTTGGTCGGGTCACCGAATTAGGCAGCCGTGCCGTCCACCGTACGTGCTTTGAGTCACCGTCGCCTTGTATTCATCTGTTAGGTAAGTAATCTGGCAATTCACACTTGACTTGAGATATTGTTAGATATTGGAGGATATTGCTCTTCTCCCAAAATGCTGCTTCGTCGGTTACGACGATTGGCTTTTTTCTCTAAATTACCTGAAAAAAAAGGAATATATCATGATACAAATATGAGGACGAGTTTAGTGAAAGATTCAGCTTTGTCGGTACACATAAGCGACTTAGTTATTTCATTACCAGATCGCGTACAGTCAGCAGCAAAAGTAGCTAAGCGGGTAGGGCCCTACCAGGTTAGCTATTTTTACTGCTGACTGTACCTATATTGTGTAGTCATATTATTTAGCAACTTTGACTTTTATTTAGAAAATGGCTGCATTGACACATGAAGAGATTATTTTGTAAGGGAGTTATATGAGTGTTCGTCACTGTCCCAATATATACCATATTTAAACTTAAGTCATTAGCAATAAAGTTGTAAGCAGGGTGTCAACTATGGGACATTATTGTGTCAATAAATACTAGGACGCTTACTTTGATTGCCTAGCTTTTTTGTGAAAGTAAGTTATGTTTTTATTGCACTAATGTGATAGTTAAGATTGAAATTAGGTACCTAATTATCTGGACTATCGCATTATAATATCGTGTTACAGCACAAATGCAAACAATTCATTACCAATGAAATATACGTCATCTTATTTCTCAAACAGTTTACATCAAAGCGAAATATCCAACTGTATAAATATTTAACGAATAACAATTCAATTTCACAAAGGCAAAGGTAAAAGCGAAACCCTTCAATTTAAGCCGAAAAACGGGCTACATTTGTTGACTCGAAATGCGTGGAATACCTAGTTCGTGCCACGCGAATTGTTGACCAATTCTGTCCGAGACGGCACTTTGGGCTTTTAGTACTTACTGAAAAAAGGACAAGCGAACCACTTCGTGCCGTGGGGTACCCGGACTTAGAATTGTCCCCCACCATATCGTCCCGTGGTTGCAGTAGGAATCTGCTAAGGGAATATACCGGGTGATGGGCAGCAGCATCTTCCGAAAGCCTAAACAACAATAAAGAAAAAAAACTGCGAGCGCCAACCCGCCTGCCAAGCGTGGCGCGTATGGCAAACTCCCCCTTTAACCTGTCGTCTCCCGATCACGGAGATCTCCGGCCTACAAATCGTTCCCTCCTAATTGACACGAAACTCGCGCCACCGTACACCGTTGTTTGACGAGCCCGGAGATCTCCGTCCTCCATTTTGCACCCCTATAATTGACGGGCCCGGAGATCTCCGTGCTCGCACCCACAAGCTAAAAAATACTTTATTTTAAAATAAATACAGTTTATATTCTACTGGACGTGTGCTAATATGATCGCAACGAAGTGAGCAACACATGGATGCCAACCAAAACTTCACCCACCATAGACGCGTCAAGTTATCGCCAGTTGAAATCCCGCCTTCAAGCAACGTCCATGTTGTTTGGTGTTTAAATACAAAATAAAAAATATTTTTACAGGTAGTCCTTCGTGTTATGTATTAATATTGATGGCCTATATATTAAAGATTTAGAATAAATTAAATAACATGTAGTTATATATGAAAATCTTATATATTTTTGCGATTTTTCGACAGTACCGGATTTTTTTCCGTCCTGTCAAATAAACACGTTTTACGTCGTAAAAATATGCTGAGTACCTATATTATTTATAAACAACGTCAAGTATGTTTCATGCTCTTTAAATAAATATATACATTCATATTATTAAATATAAACACTTTAATGATACGAGGGATAACGTTGGGTCAAGTGGTTTGCTCGCGTCGACTGAATTTACCGTGGGGGTCGCGGCGCGCGTGCGGTGGCGGAGACGCGGTAGACATGAGCGGCAAAAATTTGGCCGGAAATATCCGGGCCCGTCAAACAGCGGGATAATAATTTTGCCGAGTCGTGGGAGACGAGAGGTTAATAAAGGGGAGGCCTATGTTCAGCAGTGGACGTCTTATGGCTGAGATGATGATGATGATGATGATGAACTACTTCGGCTGTGCAGAAATCGCGAAGCGTCTGGTTTACGTAACAGGTGACCGAAGAGCTGGTGGTTTCCTCGCACAACTTATCAGCATTGCGATACAACGAGGAAATGCCGCCAGCATCCTTGGCACAATGCCGCAAGGGTCTAGTTTAGATTTGAGCTAGTTATTAATTTAGTTTAATATTTGTAATGTAGTGTCTCTGTATATTTAATTATGTAAATAAATATTATTTCTTCGGCTATTTCATTAATAATCAAAATTTGGTAAGTATTTAATAAAGTTTTATAACTCAAAGTTTATATTTTGGTATTAAGGAAGCCTTAGTTTAGAGGTCCCAATACTTAAGTTACTAGAAGCCGAAGTTTGCGATGCTTCTTCTAATAGTTAATTGTTCTGTGGTATAAACTGCTATAGGTTATAAAGCTTTTATTTCAACAAATATAATCAGAGCTAAATGCTGATATTTTACAGTGAACTGGAAATGAAGAACATTCCGCTCTTGGGCGGAAATTAGCCCTCGTTTCAAGAAGCGAAGTTTCTGGAACAAATATTTACTTCTTAAGAGGCTAGTATACAGCCAGCCTCTGACCATGGGGCTTTAAATAATATTATAGGACAATCTTACACAAATCAACCCAGTCCCACAGTAAGCTCAATAATGCTTGTGTTGTAGGTACTAGATGATGATGTATTTATGTAATAGATAGATATAGATAAATAGTTAAATACATAGAAAACATCCATAACTCAGGAACAAATATCCGTGATATCCACACAAATAAATGCCCTGACCAGGATTCGAAACCGGAACCTTCTGCTTCATAGGGTCACTAACAACTAGGCTAGGAGGCCGTTGGAGGTTTTAAATGTTAGAATCGATTTTGGACATAAAACTGTGCGAATTATAGTGTACAAAAATTGTAATAAGTGTTATTTCATGAATTCATGATTATTTGGTTTTCATACAAACTAAATACTATTTTCAATGTACGTTATCGATTGAAGCAATTGACATCGTATGTCATACTTCAAAAAATTCACGATTTTGCAGTACATTGCTGGCTCAAATAAGTTTTGAACTTTAATTTATTTTAAAAATCCAGTTATTTAAAAAAGGAAAAATCCAATTGTAGTTTTTTATGATTAATATCGATACATTTAAAACCCCATGTTCAGACGCACGCTGCATAAGTAAAATAATAACGCCTCAAAAATATGACATCAGATGTGGGATATACAATGAGGTATAAATCAAGTATGAGTTTTCACCTTAGAGCATATTTTAACCAACTGAAGCGGTCATTGACAGGCGTTTCCCTCTGCCGACAATATTATGTGTTGTAAATGGTCATACTCATTGTATGGATTGTTGTTTATCTGACGTTGCTATTTTGACGTTACGCATACATTTGACATTCCCCTCCCCGCAAAAATCGGCCTACTTTTTTGTATAGAAAATGACAGATATGGCCGGTCTGGTTGGTTGGATAGTAAACGACTAAAATTTCAAATTTTGATGACCAACAACAAATTTATCAATAGGAAGTTGCTAATTGCGTATTGGATATTCAAAGCCGGGGAAGGAGGTGAAAAGATTACTGTCATGGGAATATTGGGAGCGTTTTTGGAGCCAATTAGTTACCGAGAGCGCTCTCTATATTTATTTAATAAAATTTTATTGCACAGTCCAGGGGGCCTTTTATGTATGAATGTATTTTAGTGTATTCGTTTTAATTTATTTTTAATAAGTTTTTAATTTTTAATATTTCTTTGTTATTTATGTTCTTGTGATTTATAGTTGAATACAATTTTAAAGAGTCAGATTATATCGAGTTTTTAAATTGCAAATACCGCTAGTCGTTAAATCAGACATGAATACGCGCGGTGCCAAATATTCAGTAGACAGAGTACCATCAGAAACGCGACTGCGTCATTTATGCGAGACACGGGAAAATAAAGAGTACCTACGCCTTGTAAATTCTCGGAATATACTCGCCCGAGAGAATATCTAACGTACGCCTATTAGATATCTGCCGCGAAACCACGATCGGTCATCAAATCGCGCGTCGCAAGTGGACATGGATCGGCCACACTCTTAGAAGGGATCCCGACCACATCCCTAGACGAGCCCTAGAATGGACCCCACAAGGCAAAAGAGGAAAATGTCGCCCTAAACAGTCCTGGTGACGCTCAGTGGCATCCGAGTTGAAGGTAATCGGGCTATCATGGCCCGAGGTGAAGCATGCAGCCCAAGATAGAACGCGATGGCGGCGCACTGTGGACGCCCTCTGCCCCACCTAGGGGTCCTAGGACTTTAAGTCAAGTAAGTCACGCCTTGCAAATATTACCCTGTTATGGTTTTGGTGCAATTGATAAGAATAAGTATTAGGATCTTACTTTTCAATTATTTCTCGTACAAAGATAGGCTATTTATCTTAGGTGAAAGATAATTAGTCCACCCCGTCAGCTTAAAAAAATCTAGATACCTAAGTATTTTTATATTCATCAGACTATTTTTTTATTATTTCGACGTTGTAATACATTTCACGTAAGAATAATCTAATTCATGAGTTGTTTTTTTATGATTATCTGTATTTCTTTTGATCTACCAGAACTAGGCATTAGTTAAAGACGTTTGAAATTTCCAGAGTTGAATATTTGCAGACTTTATTCTGATCTGAACAATAAACGAAAAATAACGACGTTCTTATTTATTCTACAAATTGAATCGGAAATGAAAAACGGTCAACTATAGGAACTAAGCAAAATCTAATTACGTTAAAGACAGTGCTTAGATCTTTTAGAAAAAACGGGTCGGAATTGAGATCTGAAGGCTGTTAATAAATGAATGTTTTAAATGTAGTAAATATGGACATTTTATAAAGACCGTTCAACAGTAGTTTAGTTTATGCGTAGTTTGCCAGTGGATAGGTAGGTAAAAGCAAAAAAATACTAAATAGGGAGTAAATATTTTATACAGACTGTTTTTTCAATAACTTAGCCATATTGTGCGAGGTGATTTTATACGCCATACTAACTTTTTAATGGGACCGACTTTGATCAGACGTGGAAATTTTGTATGGGGAGGCAAACAATTTTTTTTGGGATTTCAGGGTTGGTATCGTAGAATAAGTTGTTCAGTATGGCTTACCTAATCACCTCTCATAATATGGCCAGTTATTGAAAAAAACACCCTCTATATCAGATATTTTCTGAATAGCTTGTATAAAATTGCAGTTTCCGAATTTTTATTGCTCATGAAACAATATCACCCATTTTGTCACGTTACCCACGCGACATTATATCATTCATGATTTATGATATGATTGGATTCATAAATCGGTGCAGAAAAGCTATTTTCTGTAGAAGAGAACAGACATTCTTGGGCGGAAATTAGCCTTTGATTTACGAAACGAAGTATGTGGAACAAATAATCCTCAAGTGGCTAGTATACAGGGTGATTTCGGGGTCGTGGAGCAAGAGAACAAGGCATCATACAAATATTAAAGATGAACCTTATGATGATGGATGGTCATAATTTTTTTATTACTTATTTAAGTTTATTGTTAAATAGAAGATACCACTGAGTTGGTGGATGGTGTAATTTTAGTTCTGATCTAGTGATCGGATCCATGAGAAATTCAAGTAATTCTTTAAAGTATGATGTACGTTACTACCAACAAAAAAAAAACAATTGAACAGGTGATGATTATTTTTATCAATATCAAATGTCATTTTTATTTCCTTTTCACTCCATCCCTTACTCAATCACGTAAAGATACGGATCAAGAACCCAACTCCAAATATAAGAATTTTCATCGCTAAGCGACATTTAAGTGAGCAAAGGCATCGTAAAATTGTGATATTCCTTGAAAGCAATATAGTGCAGGTGTCAGCACTGAGGTTGTATAAAATTGAACGTGGAAAATGTCAAGAATTTTAAAGTTACAAGGAACCGGGGAAAAGTGACGTGTTTTTGAAATTAAAATAGTAAAAAAACTTAAAGCCACCTGACTCTGACCCGCTTATTTGCTCGTGTTTCAAACGTCATTTAACTTAATAATCTTTTTTCTGTATCTGTCACTTTGACAGTTGTATTTATTAGAAACAGATAAAACATGATTTAACTAAAGGTTTGAAACACGTTTATGAATAAGCGGATGAGTATTAATGTAATTATTTCATTACGTGTTCTTTTCTACGTATATGAAGGATGTCAGGATGAGTAGATAAGTAATGTCATGATTACTGACAGCGTCTGGTGACCTTTAGAAAAATGGCAGAAATAGAAGTCTAATGATTAACATTTATAAATCAGAAATGGCCGTCCCGGTTTAACATTTCGTGCTTATATTGAGACTCGAGCCAGCGAAAGACTCCAAAATTGAGCCACGGGCGTAGTGAGTGGTTCATAAAATGGAATCTTGAGCGTGCGAGGGCTTAAAAGCAAGGGAGGTTGAACAAACTTTGCTGCCTGAGTATAAGTAATACAATTTTTTTGCCACACCACTACAGGAAAAATAAAAGCAATAAAATGTAAAGCCAAAATGAATGCTTTCAAAATAATATAATTCATCTAAATCATCTCTTCATAGTCCATCCTGCCAAATAACGTGAAAACTTGTACGAAGTTACTTTCCCCACATGTGGATAAAATGCGTTTTTCCCCACAGGATTCAAGGGATACAGAGCGCGTTTCCGAGGTGAAGTGGTGAAATTTTTATTTTATTTAGGTTACCCAATAAAGGATGTGGTAAGGAAGGTCGCCCACGTTCAAAAGCCCCATTTCTCAGAATTTGAATATTTTCCGAAGCAGTAAATAAGGATTACGAACAGAACATGTGGCGTCAATGAAAATAAATAAAAAATCTAAAATTACTCCCGCTACTCTATTAACCTTCCGAAAAAACATACATCAAACAAACGAATTGCATCGTAAAGAATGTTAGTTTTGTTACTGTTAGTAGAAAATAGACTTTAAAATGTAGATGCAAAGTTGGAACTCGATTGTAAGATGTGAATACATATGCTTATGAAAGAGCTAGATTTAGTTTGGTTAATGCTAATTTTTTAGGTACACTAAGTCTGTCATGCCGAGAGGGGCTCTGTTAATTTTTGCAGTTTTGAGTAAAACTAATTTTATTATATTTTTAAAGTAATAAAAAATGTTTTTACACGGGAGTGTGAAATTTTTTATTGAGTCTTCCCTGCTTATTAAAGTTGTATGAGGAATATTTGAGCTGTCAGAAATAATTCCACGGTTAGGTAGGTACGTACTTAACTCCACATTCTGCAAGCAAGCCCTACTTCCAAAAATTGTCTCATAGAGATCGCTTTTTAGCGATAAGACCGCTTGTCGCCTGGTTTGAGCGTCGACCTAGATTTTATCACGGTATCGCTGTATACTTTTTTTTTCATGTACAATAATAGTACCTACATTTAGATACTAGGTCGGACATTCCGTCCGTGTATCAAACGACATTTTTTTAATACAGTTGCGAAAAAATGATAAAGTGGACAATTACTTAGTCACTTTAGTAATAATATATCCGAACACTCTCACGGTGCGGTGCGGCGCGGTACCTAATCATGAATCCTGAACTGTGATTGGCTAGAAAAGTAAAACGCGCTAGTGCGAGAAATCCAACTTCCCGCACTATAAAAGTTTTTTTTTGCCCAGACGCTCGTAATATGCCGAGAAACCAGCGAAAGAACTACACAATCGAGAGGCATCGCCTCTCTAAGCCATGGCAACACAAAGTCAGAGACACGTCGAAATCAATTCACCTTTCGCCAAATACTCAAAGGAAACTCACCTCAAGACGAATAAATAGATATACTTTAACTCTGTTGTAATAAGGTAGACATTAGGTTGGCGAGCCGTGATTTAGTTTGGACGAGGGTCAGCTAGTTTTAATCGAATGAGAGAGTAGAACAAACGCAGGTACCTTTACTAGTCTGTGAGCTCTAAAAAGAACCTTCGGGTTTTAGAAAGAGACATCGGGTATCAATCAACAGTGGTGACACATGAAAAAGCAGAACAGCAATATTACCTTCGTGTGTCATCGCCGATTCCCGGAGGTTCTTCTTAAAGCTCACGGACTTAGGTCGGCCTTTTCGGAATCAACTTAGAAGTAAGTTGGTTGGGTTCCGTATGCTACCTGTTAGGACTGATTTTTTTAATCTAAATAATGTACCAGCCAGTACGGAACTCGTACATAGGAAAACCCACCGAATCCCCGGGATTCAATCGATCTTCATACATAATTTCATATAAATCCGTTCAGCGTGAAGAGGTAAAAGACTGACATTATATTAGCGGGTATAATAGGTGTCCCTATTATACCCGCTAATAATTATAATGTCAGCAACATATAACACAATAAAAATTTAAAACGGGTCACTTCGTAATGTACAAAAAATCCCAACCAAGGTGACCCAGTTTCATTATCAGTTTCAGTAGGTAAGTTTAGTACAGTCAAGATTTTAGTTTGAGACTACGATGTTATTACTATCTTCAACTGAGTGAAGGATATAAAGTTTCTAGTTTGTTGCAGAACTCTAAAAGCACAAAGGAGAGAAGTTGTAAAGACAAGCTCTCGAGAAATATATCATCGCCTGTATAAACGTCGGTTAGGGCTACCACATACTCAATAATGTAATCATCATCATCATCTCAGCCATAAGATGTCCACTGCTGATCATAGGCCTCCCCTTTATAAAGGGAGGGCTTGGCAGGCGGGTTGGCGCGCGCAGTTTTTTTATTTTTTATTGTTGTTTAGGCTTTCGGAAGATGCTGCTGCCCATCTCCCGGTATATTCCCTTAGCAGACTCCTACCAACCACGGGACGATATGGTGGGGGACAATTCTAAGGCCGGGCACCCCACGGCTGAATAATGTAATGTATTAATTTTAATATTACATTTTATTTACTTTCAACAGACTTCAAAAGTTATACAAAACTTATGTGTCAATTCCTGTGGTTACAATACATGTGACGTATTAAAGGCACAGGTACAGTCGACGTCAAAGATAAATAAATAAATAATAAATAAATAAATATTTGGGGACAATCTTACACAAATCAACCTAACCCCAAACTAAGCAAAGCTTGTACTATGGGTGCTAGGCGACGATATACATACTTAGATAGATAAATACATACTTATATACATAGAAAACATCCATAACTCAGGAACAAATATTTGAGATTAGCACACAAATAAATGCCCTTACCAGGATTCGAACCCGGGACCTCCTGCTTCGTCGGCAGGATCACTACCAACTGGGCTATGGAGGCCGTTAAGTTTAGATAGATATGTTTACAAGTAATCGGATAGGCTTATAAGTAATCGTAATAAGTGAAAACCCTATTCCACACATATGGCTTGTGTTAGATATATACTCTGAGAACAGCTGATACTTTTTGTTTTCTATACCCGACATACCCGTATAGTCGCCATCAAATATATCGGAGCGGCCACGGTACTCAAAAATATCTTGTTATATATGTGTGCGTGTGGCTGCGTCCACATGCGTGTTACCTACATGAATACAGTCAGTGCGCTAACGGCCGTCCTTGGTTTTACTCGCCCCATCGCATATTTATCATATCTGAACATGCACTTTATCGCCTAAGCAATAGAGGCGTTGTTCAAATATTTGTGACCACCTTGGCCGCTCCGATATATTTGATAGCGACTGTACAAAGGCTCAGGGAACATATCAGATTGCCGATTGTTATATTATTGTTAGTCTACCTTGAACTAAAAATTCGCGATTCTTGCAAACGAGTTGACCAGTATCATAAGACCCCTTACCCCCACCCCACTAAACTCTTTTAGGAGACATGATTCCATAACCCCCTGGTCAATCCATAAGAGCAACAATTTTCATGAAGATCAGAAAAACTTACGATGTTTTCCTTTACCGAAAAGCGACTGGTAAATATCAAACGATATTCCATATACCGGGTGTTTCCTGTAATAGGAGCAATAAATTAAAACCTAGATTCTATTCCTCAAACCAGACAACGTTTCTTCAGCGACTTTTAAAAATGACTTATGGTTTGATTTTTAGTATACTTTAAAGTTATTTCAAACACGCGATGGATTCCGAAATTGATTATGTCTGTAGGTTGACAAGACTGACGCAATGTCAAATGTACATTGAAAATACGAATTATTTTGTATGAAAAAGAGACAATCTAAAAAGTACAATATTTTTTGAACAACAGTTGTGTTGTTTTAGGAGTAGAATCTACGTTTTAATTTATTGCTCCTATTACAGGAAACACTCTGTACAACCAGAGGCGGCCTTAGGGGGTGAGGAACCGGGCAGGGCAGTCTCGCAAGAGTCGCAAGTCTCGCAACAACCCGATCTTTACACGAGTTTCGTGTAAAAAATTTAATAGTGTTTTTAAGTTCCTAGAGAAAAAAATGTTGAGGGCGATTTAATAAGTTTTTACACAAAACAACTTAGCACCTTCGTTAAAATTAATTAAAACCCTTCTTTTGTTATAAATCGAAGTAAAAGTACTTAAAGACTGTATCGTCTGTTATAAATACAACTTACCACTGGCACCAATGGCATTAACTGATGTTGAAAAAATATTTTAATACGTGAAAATTACTTGACGTTTCTCACAGAACCGATAACAGTAATTTTTCCTTGCCCATATTGTTACAATAAAAAAATGCGAGGTCTTACGCCACAAAAGCGAAAATCTGTTGTGGACAAATGGTGTTCGGTTAAAGGTATTACTTACAAAAAGCTTGCTCAAATGGAAGGTGTTAGGGTAGGAGCCGTCCAAACTGCAATCCGTAAGTACGGTAACGAATATACCTTTAATGACCGACAACGACCAGGTCAAAAACCAGGTCCTTCGAACCCAAAATTGGACCAAAAGATCGTAAAGCAGCATTTATATCTAACAAAGAGTTGTCTGTGGGAGATATTGCGAAAAAATGGGTACGAGTATGGGGATGGTGCAACGTGCAAAGAAAAGAAACAATTTGAAGGCATTTAAAAAACAGAAACAGCCAAAACGAAGTGAAAAACAAATAGAATCTGTTAAGAAACGAGTCCAAAAGTTGTCCGACTTGGTTTTGTCTAAAAAAGGCACCTGTGTAATAATAGCCGACGAAACCTATGTGAAACTGGACTACAAGTCTTTACCAGGTCCCCAGTATTATACGGTGCGTGATGGAACAGAGGTTATACAACGTGAAAAATCTATTTGCTTTGAGAAATTCGGCAAGAAAGTTATGGTGTGGCAGGTAATTTGCGAGTGTGGAATGAAGTCGACTGCATTTTTCACTACCTCTTCAATGAAAGCCGATATTTACATGAAAGAGTGCCTTCAGAAACGAGTATTGCCAATGATCAAAAAGCATAAGTCTGAAACTATATTTTGGCCCGACTTAGCGTCTTGCTATTACTCAGCTAAGGTGGTAAAATGGTGTAATGACAAAAATGTATTTTTTTTGACCAAAGAATTAAATCCGCCAAATTGTCCAGAACTTCGCCCGATTTAACACTTTTGAGCTATAATGAAGGCTAGATCACGGAAAACAGGCCGTACTGCCGACACAGACCAACAGTTTCGTTTGGATTGGAACTAGGTGGCTCGAACTTTTGACAAAGCTGCTGTCCGATCATTAATGGGCACTATGAGACAAAGAGTCAGGAAACTAGCCAGAAATGAATAATTTGGGGTTTTCTGGCCATGTTTAGGTTTTCTGTATTATTTTGTTTTAAGTTTAGTATGATTTGTATGTTTAAATATAAATCATTTAAAAAGATATAGAACATTTTTCTTGTATTTATAACAAACGATACAGTCTTTAAGGTAGCTTAGACTATTGATTTATTACTAAAATTTTCACTTCAAAAAGTTAATTTGAGATTTAGGGGTGGTTGGTGGATCGGGGGCGCCTTAACCCCTAGACTACCTGGGCCACGCACCAGTCGTAATTTGTTGTGTAAGTATACATTGAACTAATATAGTACTGAGAATACCAATCAGCATTAAAACTAGCAGAGCAGAATTCGTCCTATGCCGAAGTGAGCCGATCGTTCTAAGAAAATCATTCTTCACAAAGGACAGACCAAGCGTTTCGTTCAATTTTGACCAGCGTAAGCAACCAGCAAATAAGCATGCCGACTACGAATATGGATGTCAATTTATACAGGTCGCGCTGACGCGATAGAAACCATACCATATTAGCCGGGGTTTGAACCCGAGACCTTCGAATTGTAAGTTGAGCACCTTACCGCCAGACTACCAGCACTAATCTCAATTTCGGGAAAGGGAGCGTCTTGGCAAATGTCCCGTAATTTTATTTTTACACGATAAACAGTGTTTTTAAATTACAAGATTTTTTTTTGTTAAGGGCGAATTAATAAGTTATTAGACAAAAAATAAATTAAAAAATTAAAAAAACCCGCCTGCGTAAAATACTAAAAGGCCGTAAACAAGGCCAATATACGTTACGAATTTGTTATGTAGTATTGAAAAGCATAAGATACCTACATATTAAATTCTAATGTGGAACATAGCGACATTAAACAGTCGGGACCCATTTTAGGGAAGGTTTGCGCCAACTAGATTTCCAATGGGTCCCGACTGTTTAATGTCGCTATGTTCCACATTAGAATTTAATATGTAGGTATCTTATGCTTTTCAATACTACATAACAAATTCGTAACGTATATTGGCCTTGTTTACGGCCTTTTAGTATTTTACGCAGGCGGGTTTTTTTAATTTTTTAATTTATTTTTTATTTCCTACTTTTTAGTAGGTATCATGAAAAGTACCTACATGTAGTACAATTATTAACTACTAACTGTACCCGCGCGGCTTCGCTCGCGTGCGTTGCAGTAGGTTCTCTCACTTTTCGTTACCCTCAACAGTCCATTGCTAATCGCTTTCTACATGTCAAATTTGATACAGTAAGTTTAGCAGTCTAGCTAAAATTGACTTCTTGCATATAACTTCGACATCCCAAAAGATCGACTGAAAGCGTCTGAGATTTGACTGTGTCAGCCATGGCAAATTAGCAATAGTACAGTGTGTTTTTTGTTCGAGCCCCCCTTTCTTTGCCGCCCTTCACGTGGTAAACTCTATCAAAATTCTTTTTCTCCCATCTTAAATGTTCAACGTAGCAGTTTTTGGTATAATTTGCAATATTTTATTTGCGGGGGGCTCCGTCCCCCGAACCCCCGTTCTTTACGGCCCATCACGTAGTAAACTCTATCAAAACTCTTCTTCTCCCATCTCAAATGTCCAACCTAACAATTTTTGGTATCATAAGCAATAGTACGGTGTGTTTTTTCTTTCTTGGCCCCCCTTTCTTTGCCGCCCATTACGTAGTTAACTTTATCAAAAAGATAAAAAAAAAGATAAAAGATATTTATTCTTCAATTTAGGCACATTACAATGCACTTATGAACGTCAGAGAGAAAAGAAACTACCACCGGTTCTAACCCTACACCTCTGACCCGAGAAGTATTACTTATTACCGGCAAGAAACTCGGCGGGACTTATTTAAACTCAAAACTCTTTTTCTCCCATTTCAAATGTCCAACGTAACAATTTTCGGCATAATTAGCTATATATAGTATGGTGTATTTTTAGCCCCCCTTTCTTTCTTTGCAGCCCATCACGTGGTAAACTCTATCAAAACTCTTATTCTCCCATTTCAAATGTTCGACGCGACGTAACAATTTTTGGCATAATAGGCAATAGTACGGTGTGTTTTTTATTTATGCGGGCCCCCGAGCCCCCCTTTATTTACAGCCCATCACGTGATTAACTCTACCAAAACTCTTCTTCTGCCATCTCAAATATTCAAAGTAACAATTTTTGGTATAATTAGCTATAGTATGGTGTTTTTTTTTCCTTTTTGCGGGGGGCTCCGCCCCCTGAGCCCCACTTTCTTTGCAGCCGATCACACGATAAACTCTATCAAAACTCTTTTTCTCCCATATCAAATCTCCGACGTAACAATTTTTGGCATAATAGGCAGTACGGTGGGTTTTTTCTTTATGCGGGGGGCTCCGCCCCCCGAGCCTTCCTTTATTTGCAGCCCATCACGTGATTAACTCTACCAAAACTATTCTTCTGCCATCCCAAATATTCAAAGTAACAATTTTGGTATAATTAGACAGTATGGTGTTTTTTTTCCCTTTTTTTTCTTTGCCGACCCCCCCTTTCTTTGCCGCCCATTACGCGGCAAACTCTAACAAAACTCCTTTTCTCCCATTTCAACTGTTCGACGTAAAAATTTTTGGTATAATAAGCAATAGTACGGTGTGTTTTTGGTTTATGCGGGGGGCTCCGCCCCCCGAGCTCCCCTTTCTTTGCAGCCGATCACACGGTAAACTCTATCAATCCTTGAGTGGACAAAGTTTAAACCCCCCTTAAACCCCCTTAAATCCAAAAAGTTCGTATTTTTTATAGCCTATGTCCTGACCAGAGGTCTGTTAAACCGGCTAGTGAAGTTTTCATCGAAATCGGTTGAGGCGTTTTGACGCCAACTCTCCCCATCTAAACAGACAAATGGACAGACAAAAATTCTAAAAATCGTCGAAACGTGTTCTGTTATCGATTCTAAGAGCTACTAACTAATTTTTTTACTAATATCTCCAATGTACAGATTTTCGACCCTCTTCAGCTTTATTATATGTATAGATAGATAGATAGATTAGCCGAAGTACGTGGCGGAAGAACTAATATCAAAAACTGTTGCCGTCTCATAAATCTCATAAGTCATAATAGTTTAAAGAAATAATATGTTCGTCGTATTTTTGTTATAACTAAATACCTAATAAAATGGAAATGTAAGTAAGATGGTTGCTAAACAATTTTAAATTATAATAATTCCTAAACGGTCATTCAAAATAAAAAATGATGAATGAGACCTCATAATACTTTTCAAAGTTCTAAACAATGATACCCTACTCGGCATAGTACGTCAATTTTCATTTTTTAATTTTTTACAATATGACGTCTGACTGCCGTCATATTGAATTTGGATTGCTATTTTGTCTTTAGTGGCACTCGCGCAATCAAGACGAATCGATTGACGTGCGAATCATCTAAATCGGCCCACTCGTTTTGCTTCTAGAGTGCCACAAAGGAACAAACATACATATATAGACTGTTAAACACTATCCCCTCTTTTGCGTCGCGCAGTCGGGGAAAAAACTTAGCACCTTTGCTATAATTAAATAAAACCCTTCTTTTGTTATAAATCGAAGTAAAAGTACTTTAGGTAGCTTAGACTATCGTTTTTTTACTAAAATTTTCACCATACCATATTTATTGAAGTAAGAGTCCCTGGGCGACGTATACTTAGGTACCTACAACTTACGGATATATAAGTAATGCTGTGCCCAGACGGTGTCTAGACGGAAAATATTTGTTAGTAATTTAGGCAGGTGAGCGGCGTATTTACGTAACAGTTTAATCCACAGAAAGTTTAGGAAAACTGACCAAAACTGCATCAGAATAGGTACATAATGTCTGGAATGTTTGCATACGTTTGGTCGTAAAAGTGACTTTGGTACACCTTTATAGGACTTTAAAGGTCTCAACAGAACCTTGTCATCACCTTTGTTCTTATAAAATTGTCTGCGGTCTGATTAACACATCAAAAAAAGTGTACTAGCTAGTCGATTGTTTTCATCATCATCATCATCTCAGCCATAAGGCGTCCACTGCTGAACATAGGCCTCCCCTTTGGACCTCCATAAGTATCGGTCGGAAGCGACTTGCATCCAGCGTCTTCCGGCGACCTTTATAAGGTCGTTTGTCCATCTTGTGAGTGGACGTCCTACGCTGCGCTTGCTAGTCCGTGGTCTCCATTCGAGCACTTTAAAATTTCGATCCCATCGGCCATCTTGCCACTTGCCCATTGCCACTTCAGCTACTAACACTACTGCAGCTGCTGCGATTGTTTAATTGGACTCAATTACTTCGATAATAAGGGCGACGCCTGGTAAATTGAGCTACCAGAATCAAGTAAATGCCTTGAATGAAAAACAGTTCCTCTCGAATAAAAACTCGTGGTAACGCTAATATTTGTTAAGTTTTTCAATTAAATCCCGTCTACCTCAACAGATTTCAGGGTAAACTGTAGGCTCTTCCTCCAATATCTTTCAGATGAGCGTTAAGGGGCACTCCCTTATAACCTTCGATCTGGATTCCTCGGTTTTCTAACGTTTTTAAGGCAAATTTTGGAAAAATAAAGACCTAAAACGATTCTTTGAAGACACAAATAACTTTTGTTTTAGTTATTTTAAAATTAAAAAACCTATGCCTACTAATGCCTATGATGCTTAATTTGCCTGGCTTGTAAAACATGATGTTCTTCATGAAACTGATACTTAAGAGTCCGGTAAACTTTTTTTTCGATATCGCTCTACTTTTTGATACTATTTTGCAGTAAGTAAGTAACATTACTTTGAAAGATCGTTTCTTTTTTAATGCAATAAATAGACTTATATTACTTATTATATAACACCTGTTTCCAAAAATATCAGTTTAGGTATTTTTCACATTCCCAAAAATGTGTCTTTTAAACTGAAACTCACTTGATTTCTGCTCAGGGCAGCCGGATTTCATCGGCACGGTAAGTAATGAGAATATTCTTGGCCGCTTGGTGACAAGATGAATTGCGGACCGTAAAGTAAGAGAGGAGTAATTTGTAGGGAACCCTTCATACAAGCAGGTTACAGCGCAGAACAGAGGAGGCAATTTGAGTTGACTTTGGGTTGAAAGTGGTCATATTTAACTTTCTTGTTAAACAGTCTGAAATTAAAATCTCTCGTCAGGTTTTAGAGGCATCAAAGCGGAACCCAAACTTGTAGATTTTGTATAACATATAAGATTCTTCTCACAGCATTTGAATATCGAAAAAAAAAATTTGGGCAGTGTTTAAAAAAAAAACTAAATCCGGCTCTACAGAATGATGATATAAAATAAAAGAACCGATAGTCGTTTGCCTTATAATTCTATCTGTAGTGAAACTGTAGGAAAATCGATTTGTTAAACGGCTGGTCGAAGTCACAGTGGACAAACGAGCTAGCAGCTTTCTCGCTAAATGCATAATTATTGCAGTTCAGCGAGGAAATACTGCCAGCGTCCTTGGCACGATGCAACATAGGCCCATTTGAAAGATAGATTTTTAGGTTTTAGTATTTTTAAGTAAGTTAATTTTAGGTAATTTAAGTGTTTTATTTGTACTTGTTAAAAACCAATGAAAAAATGTATGGAGTCTTAATAAGAACTTTTACCTACATACCAATTTTACCAATTAGTATTTAAAATATATGTTTTTTTTTAATAGTTTACAAACAACTTATTTTTTTAATACACCGCATCTTTTACTTTCATTTTAAATATCTACCACATATACCAGGAACCGAAACAAAACTAATTGACAAGTTGAAAGTGAACTTTCTTCCTTAGTACTCTGTAACCCAGCCGACGACTATATTTCTTCACTTACAGGGATACAAGATTTTATTAGCTTTTTTATTGGGGTTCCTAGCCAGCAGTTTTTATAATTTCGCCCGGCTGAGGCAATTTAGAGGAGATAGACTGCGAAACCTGTTACTTAGGTAAATGAAATCTGTTTCGTGATAGGATTAAAATTAGAGACTGCAAGAGTCCTTATAAGATAGAGTTAAAATTAGTTATAGTCATACTGTAAAAAATATTACCTGACAGAATAGCATGTATGTAGACATGAGTATGTAAGTACCTGTAATAACAAAAAAATACAGTTATTAGAATAGATAATATATATAAAAAATTTAATACTTTATTAGCCGTTACAAACAGAAAAGTAGAGGTAAAGCAATTGGCGGTCTTATCGCTAATAAGCAATATCTTCCAAGACAACCTTTGGGAAACGTTGTGTAAATTAACAGAAAAAAATAAGTTTGTAAAAAGTAAAGTAAATGCAAATCAAGCAAAGCTGAATAAACTTAAACAAATAAAATAACTAATTACAATAAACTTACTTTATTATATTATCATGTTACAAATAGGCTACTTTCCAATAGATAAACTTAATTGTTTCGTTGCATTCATAAAATCAAAATATCATGAATACATGGGAAAATCCAACTCTAACATGTAGTTGCTCTTTAAATGATTTTATAATAGTCAAACGTTTTATATAAATGAGATGCATTATCATAATAGTATTGTGACGTCACAAATGTCACAATATTACAGCCGTATTCATAAAAAATCCTTAATCGGCGCCTGATATTCGAACCAGGTGATACGCTGATTAGGCTTAATTCGGGCTTGTAACTTTACTTGATTCATAAACACAAATTATCCTGCTCATATCTGATCCACCGCTTATTGATAGATTAGACGCGTTATGTTGGCACTTCTGGTAAAATCATAGACAAAAACCTGGTTTTGTCGCAATTAAAAAAAAAGTTTGACGGAACTTGACACATGTCAGCGGTAATAGCGGGAATCGGGAACATGCGGTTTGGATAAATATATTTGTAACAAATTTTAGATTAAAAGCCTTTGTACTGTATCGAAAACACATGAATAAAAGTAATGTACCTACCTATAGTGAAGATGAAGAGAAACGGTGAACATTGAAATGTAATAATAGAAGTTTATTTGTATGAGAAACCACTGGATGTGTTAAGGTAAGAAAAACAATTAATTCATTTACTTACAACTAGGTTTAGACCATTTATAAACGTAACTACCTATGTCTGATATATTTCTCAGTAAAAATAATTATAGAAAAATATTGTTGATCATTAACTTTAGAATTATTGAAGACAATATTATTTCGCGTGCTTACCTATTTCTTACTATTTACAGTGTCAATATCATCCATAACGGCGTTGAGAGAATGGTTGTTTAGCTAAAAAAACAGGAGTTCACTGAATGTTACCGAAAATTAGATGGAACCTGCCGGCTGCTGTCTTAACAGGTTGGTGATTTACTTGGTTGGCTCAGAGTTTTATATAATATATTAATAACAGGACTACATACATGATAATATTGATAATAGTAGGTAGTACTTAAAATGTATACATTTATAAGCATATCCTATCACCACATACCCGTGCATTGGTTACATGTCTAAGAAATATTTCACTTTAGTTTGTCCGGAAAGAGAAGTTTCATGGTTTATATGGGAACTCATACATTCCACGACACTTCTCTTTCCGGACAGATCATACTGCCAAAGTAGTAGTTTTATTAGTGCAAAATATACATTATTATTTTATTTAATGCTCACAACTGGCATTCAGAATAACCATAGGTATGAGTCTTAGCTCTGTCAACCATCATTTAGGTTGAAATGTGGCTCTGAGAAACCTATTATTGAATTTGTATGTATCTTACTGAGTATTGGTGGCGGGTCATACTTTCAAGTCTCAATTATTCGTTATCGTCCACCTTAATTCCTTTCCCATCAAGAAGTTACATTGTTGAGTTGATTGATGTGATCAACAATGTACCTTATTGAATAAAAAAGTTGAACTTATGGTTAGCGAAGTGTACTATAAATAAAATTACATTATAGGTTTAAAAAATCTTTAATTGAAATTGTTATTTTCATTCCAGATTCTGATAGGATAGGCCAAGTTACTTATTTACACCATCAACACACTTCAAGGAAATGTCGCTGCAATAACACTGAAACAAAAAAATATATAAAATGAGTAACTACATAACTTGGTGTGGTTATACATTATAATTGAACGAACCCAAAAGGCTCTGGCTTTTTGTTTTCTTATTCAACGGGATATTTAGTTTGATTAAATAAAAATATTATTTTTTTGAATGAAGTTTCTGTAATATTTATTATCCTATGTTTGACAACTTAAGCTGTTTGTGATAATTTATTTTGGCTAACAACAATCGGGTCAGCAACCTTTTAGCAGCCAAGGGCCACATAGTACAGTCAGCTGCAGAGAAAAGGACAACACAACAAAGTTTGTATGCAGCGGGAGCCTTTTTCGTTGCAGCTGACCGTACCTAATGAAATTGAAGCGGGCCGCACTTTGTTAATAATTTGTGACTTTATAAGGCAAAATGTACCACATTGTCGGTTGTCAATAACGACGACTTCTAATAGGAGGCTCGCGGGCCGCCTATTGCCGTGCCCTGATGCATAATGTAGGCTAGCTATGATGTGTTACATGACATCATGAAAATTAATCACTATTAAGGTGTAGAGATCCACTACTGAAATGGATATGATGATAAAAAGTCATTATGGTCAACTTCTTCTCCAAGTGGTTGACAAAATCTAAGCTAAGGTAATTCCCAAAAAACCCACTACGCAACTAATATGCAATCATTTGGTTCTGTTTAAATGTAAACACAAGAGTAGGTAAATAATCGAATTTTAGAACAATATTTTACTTGTAGGCGGGTTTTTCTGGCAATATTATGCAAAACTTCAAGTGTGATAATAGTAAGTTTAGTACAGTCAGTAGCAGAAGTAGGTAAGCGGGTAGGGTGTTCAAAATGACCTACACACGCTCTTATTTTCTAAACAATAAAGCCGTGTCCAGCTTATTTTGAACACCCTACCCGCTTAGTTACTTTTGCTGCTGACTGTACGTAAGTTACCTATCGCCTTCCTTACGATACGACTACCTACCTCTACCTACAGCCTTGGCCAGAAGTATTGAGCATAGGTGTTTTTTGTTTATAATTTTGATGTTAAGCATTATTTCCCTATCCTAACAATGTACGGTAACGGTAAATGTTATGTTTTATTTATAAATATAGAAAACTTCACTTAATAACACTTTCAAGGTACTTAAAAAATATGAAAACAGAAGGTACCAAAAATGTAAATTTAAGTCGGTGCGACATATTGCAAATATTCTATGCAGTTACTACTAACTTCAACAAAACATGCCTATTAGTTTAAATTAATTGACAAAATAACTTAAATAAAGATGGAAACGATGGACTAAACTTTCCAGTTTCGTATGAAAATCGCATTGGTGCTCAACACTTCTGGCCAAGGCTGTACATACTTACCTAGATTTGTTTATTACCCTTTGACCGCCACAGTCGGCTGTGGCCGACATCAAAAAGTCGTGCCATGGACGCCAACGACGGCAACAGCCGACAGGATTTGTAGTGCAATAGGGACCTACGCGGGCTTCCGCAAAGTTCAATTCCGCTTGACAAAACGCGATTACGTGGCGTCGGTGGCGCGCCATTAACCGACTTCAAAAAAGGAGGAGGTTCTCAATTCGACTGAATTTTTTTTTATTATATTTTTTTTTTGTATGTACTCGTATGTTACTCGATATCTCCGTGAATCGTGAACCGATTTTCAAATTTTTTTTTAACCGAACGGGTATAACCCCTAGATGGTCCCATTGTCACCAAGTCGGGGTCTGATGATGGGATCCTGGAGAAATCGAGGGAACTCTTCAACTATTATAGGCCCGTCGATTCTTTTTTTGGTTAAAATTATTTTTGTTCAACGCTTGGCGGTCGAAAGGTTAACAAAATGCATAAAAAGGAAGGTAAATAATTTTAAACAAAAAAGAACCGACTTCACTTAGGATCCGCTATTCCCAGAGGTGAAAAATAGTGAAATCACTATAGGTGTGCCTATAATAGTTGAAGAGTTCCCTCGATTTCTCCAGGATCCCATCATCAGACCCCGACTTGGTGACAATGGGACCATATAGGGGTTATACCTGTTTGATTAAAAAAAAAATTGAAAATCGGTTCACGATTCACGGAGATATCGAGTAACATACATACACAATAAAATGATTTAAAAAAATCAGTCGAATTGAGAACCTCTTCCTTTTTTGAAGTCGATTAAAAATAAAGTTACCTCTAAGGCACAGAATAAATAATAGTATTTCACTATAGGTATTGGGGTCAATACGTAGGTTGTGATTGTTCGATGAGGTCCTCGAACGATAAGTATAGTTACCAATATGCTTATAATAGGTATAGGTACTACTTACTTCTCTTATTGCTGCGCTTCTTCTGTGACGAGGTCTTCATAGGTCAGGTTCTTTCAGATAGTCTGTAAAACCACTATACTTCTCTCTTCTCTTCGAAACTTCCGACGCCGGCGAATGGCCGGCGATTCACTTTTGCATTGTTCGATAGCCCAAATTACTTAAATTTCTTGCGTCTTATTACGATATTCAGGCGACAAAAACAAGAGATTACTTTTTTGCCATTTCCGTGGTCGAAACTATACTATTTATTGATATTAGAATTATTTACTTAACAAAACACAGAAACTTATAAAAGTACCTCTACATGTGCTGGAACTCTTGTCGATTTGTGTACAGTGAGCTCTTGTCAAAATCAGCTGTTCAACGTTGTGTCGGCCATCTTGTGACTTAATATGGGGATAAAGGAGGGTCTACGGTCTCGTAACTTTCGGCCCTTATAGGAGGGCGATGAAGGACAGATTATCGCTAATATGCGATTATGCATCAAGAAATTCGGTACCTACCGTCCTCTGATCGACCGATCAGCGAGCTTCTAACTTTTTATGAATACGGCTGTTAGTCTCCCGTATAAAACTATAAACTCCATTTTTCTACTCGCCGACTATAATGCTTGAATTGAGACTTTGTACAGAGAACTACTAGCGCATACATTTCGATGGTCGCATATTCGCCGCGTGGCCGGATGCCGTATGGATTTCTCTCATGTTTTCACACAATATTTTAGTTCTCTCAGGTATCACCGGGAGATGGTCAGATGGAAGTTACTCATTTATATAGAGGCAGCAGATTGTAACGCATTTATAGAACTCTATTCTAACCGACTTGCCTAATTACTTGAGTACTCGTAGAAAAAGTATTGTATACAATAGTGACATAATTGAGCTTTTCAATCTATAATTGAGCTTTTCAATCTCGTACCTTACTTAGGCCACTCAGCAAGCTTCGTGGCCTAAACGCGGTACTCGACTGTAAAGCTCTTACTTAGGTAGGTTATGTCACGATTGTATAAAATACTAATAACAAATAGTTTTGACGTTTCTTAAACAGTAGCTGATTTGACTTCATAGCAAAAACCTATGTGAAAATATAATTCAGTGAAAAATAAACACATATTTCTAGTCCCAGTAGTTCTTTGACCGAGTCACGTTTATAAAATTTAATATTTATGAACTGAATGGCTGCAAAAATCTCATTATTTTATTGCAACAACAACTGCGTTACTCTCGTTTCACGTCATAATTAAAAGCAAAACAAACAGAATATTTTTGTAAAAAACTCATAAAACTCTAACGAACTCTTGAAAGTTTCCTTAATGAGCGCCCTCTGCCTTTGAAACTTTTATAAAACCTATTTATTTGCTCATTTAACTTCGCATAGTTCGCCATGATTACATAAATTATGGATTTTCTTTGAAAGTTTAAATAAAAATTTACTTAACAAAAAACGTAGGTATAATTAAGCCGTGAAAGAATTTTCGATGTTATTAAATTTCAGCTATATGAATTTTAAATTGCATATAAGAGAATATACGCCGTGGGCTCGAGTAACTCGAAAAATATATACCACGCATTACTGAGGCCAAAAGAAGGAAAATAGATTATTTGACTTTAGGTCAATTCCACCAAAAAATATTTTTTTTTATGCACATGAAATGTAAATGTTATTAATTAAATGACCGCCTAAAAAGGTATTGGTACATTTTTTTCCAAATTAAATAGTTTATGCAAAGTGTTCCTTGCCACTTTGATATCTGTAAATAAGGATGTGTAAACTATGCCCAATACTGGCAACAATCTGAGCTACAATCAAAAAAAATTTTTTTTTATTTTATTTGATAATGAACTCTGAAACTAGGCGTATTCCAGAAAAGTTGACAGGACCTTTTAGTCTCTAAATCTAATCAGGAATACACTGTTTAAATCTTTCTATTTATTAGGGCCCGCGGTGTATACAGGATAGTCTGTGCGTTAGATCAATCAACTACCATCTTATAGTAAAAATTGAAAGGTTATATTTAGCGCCATCTACACGTGCTGCCCCTTTCATATTTTATGTTTTAGGTTTCAATTAATGTATAAAACCTGAACCAAAGCGCTGGTAGCCTTGCGGTATAAAGCGTCCGACTTTCAATCCGGAGGTCTTGGGTTCAAACCCCGGCTCGTACCACTGAGTTTTTCGGAATTTATGTACGGAATGTCATTTAATATTTACGAGTTGCGTTTCAGTGAAGGAAACCATCGCAAGGAAGGTCTCTGTCTCTGGGTTAGAAGGTCAGATGGCAGTCTTTTTTGCAAAAACTAGTGTCCACGCCAATTGATGGAATTAATAGGTTGTCAAGCGGACTCCAAGCCGGGATAAACGCTAGGAGGAAGATAAAACCTGAACCATAGAAATATTTCTCTATGCCTGGACCGAGTAAGTTCCAAAGACCAAATTTACCCCCCAGGGCCAATGCAACTGCTTTACTGAACAGCTTTTCAACCAACTTTTGACTGGATCTCATTTAATCCCACACCGCCGCCATTGCGCGGAAGTTCGTTAATCCCATTTATGTGTCGGTGGAACTTGTGACACGTGCCGTAGTTGCATGCAATGACATACATTTCATGGACTCACACGGCTAGTTTAGTTTTCAACCGACTTCAAGATTTCGAAGGAGAAGGTTATCAATTCGTTGGGATCTTAGTTTTTTTATTTCTATTTTTTTAATGTAATTTCACCGATTATTCGAAGACGGCTGGACCGATTAGTATATTTTTTTGTTTGCAAGAGTATACTTCACAGTTGATCCCATTGTCACCAGGTCTAGTTCTGATGATGGGATCCTGGAGAAATCGAGGGAACTCTTCAGCTATTATAGGCACACCTATAGTGATTTCACTATTTTTTATAGCAACTCGGCCACTTCTTCTTGGAATAGCGGATCCTAAGTAAAGTCGGTTCTTTTTTTTGTTTAAAATTATTATAATAAGTAGAAACCTATGATAACGATACCACAAAGATTGAATAACCCTGAGTTTGTGAGTTCGAGTCCTACAGAGACAGTGATTTTTAAAATTTGAACCCTTTTTAAAACATTTTTTGTTGCCACAATGCTGACTAAACTCTGATTCGTAAAAACTAACCTCACTGGATAACTTTCCGTGTTATTTCTCTGCATAAAGGTAACTGAAAATTTCTTCTGTACATCAGAGGATTAAATATACCAGTAAATATATTATATGCCTGTAGATTATAAAAAAGATACAAAAATACATGAAACCGGTGAATGAGTAGCGTTAGTTTCTTGAAATTTAATTACGAATCTAAGTTTAATCAAGTTTAGTGAGCAGCCGTTTTGTCTTGGGTTAATATTTTTGCAAACTCACTTTTATTTACTGGAGCATAGTAACAATCGTAAATTAATTTAGTTCAAGATTGTAAATCTATCTGTTTGCATGTCTATGGCCAGGATTTTTATAGCGCTTTCATATAAATGTTAAACAGTTTTTATTTCGTTTTAATAGACGGAATTTTGTGTATTTCCTTTTACACATTAAATAATTTCTGTGAAATATTTATGAGTAAGAATTGAGTGTTATGAAACGCTTGAATACGCAAGAGCTATTTGAGTGCCTAAATTGAAGAATAAATATCTCTTATCTATTTTTTTCTTTTTTAGTGCTTTTTTTAAACAATAGGAGCGTTGAATGCTTGAACTGAACTAGGCAAAGCATTCATAAAACTCGATATCTACCAGCTTACCCAATTACATAACACTGTCGTCAGTAGGTGAAACGCCCGTTACTAACCTGACCGGGAAACTAAATTTAGAAATGCATAAACAACTCATAAACGCCAGCAATGTTCTATTTCCAGGCGAGCATGACGTTAGTATGAAAATAAAGTGAGTAAGCTAATTGTTAGTTAATAGTTCCGACAAGAAATTATGAAAGAATAATCGACCGAGCGGAGCGTAAGCGAAGCGAGTTCTTACAAACAACTTCTGGCTACTGGGATGTCTCGCCATTTCGATAGCTTTTTGATTTTGAGAGATTGTTCGACGATAACTTTAGTGACGTTTTTCTGATCTTTATGAAATTGTTGGGGTTGTAGCATAGATACATGAAATGCGAGAGTTCGGTTATGAGCTGGACTGATCAAGGGGTTGTGGACTTAGAAGGCGAAACAAAATCTTCATATGGGTCTTGTTATATCGGTCAACTCGTTTGCAAGTAAATCGCGAGTTCTCAGTTCGAAGCGGACACTAGGTAGGTGTGTCACAAGATTAGGGGAGAATGAAGGATCAGAAGGATGACATTTCCGGGCTTGCATTAATATACTTATATATACCTTTCTTCAATACATTTTTTAGGAGCTGTCTGGGTACCGTTTTCCCACCTTATATATATATTGGCGGTAACACAAAGGATAGCTTAAAAAAATATTTTTCTCTTGGGACATTTTTTTCTATTATGATGGAAAGAGCTTGGGAGTCCGAGTCTTCTAGACTATTCAACCAACCTGACTGGCCATGTCTGTCATTTGTCTACAAAAAAAGTCTGCCGATTTTTGCCGAGGCCCGAGGAGGGGAACGTCAAAATAGCCACGTCAGATAAACCTCAGTCCATACAATGAGTATGACCACTGTTCATATATTTTCGGCAGAGTGGAACGCCTGTCAATGGCCGCTCCGTATGGTTAAGGGCTTTGAAAAGTTTTGAGAAGGAATAAAATAAAATAGTTACAAATAACACATTATCTAATAGTATAATTTGTTTCGAATACGTCGTGCGGAAATTGCTTATACACGATGGGGGTGTAGAGTTGAATGACATACATAAAGTCATTGGGTATGCTGATGACTTGGGATTATTGGCTCAGAACAAAAAGGATCTAGAGGCCATGGCGAGAATCGTTGAGCAAGAAGCAGAAAAGATCGGACTCAGAATTAACCACAAGAAAACTGAATATCTACTAATGAAAAGGTATAAGAACATCAGAGTAAAAAGAGAAGACCTAGTAGTCGGAGCAACCACCTACAAAGGTGTGTATCGTTTTAAGTACCTCGGCTGCACAGTAACAGATACCAACCACAGGGAAGAGGAGATAGATGTTCGAGTCCAAAATGCCCTAAGATGCTCTGGTGTCCAAGCTAATCAGTAGACCGACTAAGATTCGAGTATACAAGACAGTAATCAGACCAATCTTAATGTATGGGTGTGAACCTTGGACATTGACACAGAAAGAAGAGAGCAAGCTCTTAGTGGCAGAGAGGAAAATCTGGCGGAAGATTCTGGGACCTATCAGGGGTCAATATGTAAGCTGGAGGCGTAGGAAGAATAGGGAGCTAGAGGAGCTAGTCACAATGCCCAATATAATTGGCGAAATCAAAGACTCCGCTGGCTTGGACACCTGGAGAGGATGGGAGAGGATCGAGCTGTGAGAAGGGCGTATGTGGGGCACCCGGGTGGAAAGCGTCCGTCGGGACGCCCCAGATACCGCTGGAGAGACGAAGCCCTGAAAGATATATCCGCCCTTCGAATACCGGACTGGTGTGAAGTGGCGCAGAACAGGGCAGAGTGGCGTTCTCTTGTGTCAGAGGCCAAGATCCGTTTTGGGTCACTGAGCCAGTGAAGTAAGTAAGTATAATTTTTATCATTATAAAATAACTCGGTTACACTCACGGCACTTTAGTCACGTCTCGCGACATGTTTCGGAGAGCCTAGGTCTCCATCTTCAAGCACAAAGTATATATTTTTTTATTTTATCATATAAAATTGGTTAACGTCGCTTCGTTTTTAGCATTGAATAGATTTTCTTAAGCGTTCAGTAAAATGAGTTAAGTATCTAAATTAAATTAAACCCTTCGCGTGGGTACTTCACTTCTGTATATTGGATTACTCTGTGCTCCTCTAAAGGAAATAAAGTACGTGAGATGCTTTAATATCTTGCGAGTTTTAGAAAAACATACTAGAAAATGTCTGCGAGTTTTTCTGTGTCTAGATATGTAGTTATTTGCACTTGCATTTTTCTTTTTATTTCATCTTAAATTCGGAGAATAAAAATGATCCTAATAAATTTTAATTTTAGATGTATTTTTATATTTTACTTTTGTAAAAATATTATAAAATGACCTAACTTAAGAAAAATAATTACTAAAGGAAATCCTAATAGAATAAAATAAATTAAATAAATATGTGCCTAAATTAATCAAAGTTTTCATTTGTGAGCCAAAGATTAAAGTTTTTGATTCAAATCCACTTCCAGTCATATGTAAATATACCTGTATAAAGGTACCTTAGGTACAGTCAGCAGCAAAAATAGCTAAGCGGGTAGGGTATTCAAAATGAACTGTACACATCTTTATTGAGAAGAGAATAAGATCGTGTGTAGATCATTTTGAACACCTTACCCGCTTAGCTACTTCTGATACTGAGTACAGTATTTAGAGGTAGTACGTTGTAAGTTGCCAAGCGGAATCCCAGGCTACCTTGACAAGAAGCCGGGATAAAAATCAGAAAAATGGTGAGGTACGTAAATACTTACGAATATCTTTAAAATCTCTTTTCTCAAACATGCGCGGAAATGTTGTCGTTACCTTCGTGAAAATAGACTCGAAAGTATCACGTTTCGGACGCCGTAGTGACACTTGCTATGAAAAGGATTTTCATACTACTTTGCAGGCCTAGGACGGGCGGACGGACGGGCCGGGCGCGGTCGGTCACTGTCGCGCGGGCGCCGGCCGTGACACGGCCCCACGTTATACCGGGAGATACGGAGTGCGATAGACTTTTAGGCTTTAATATTAGGTTTTAGGTCTTATTTCCACGCATTATTTTGACAAAAGCACTATACATGCCTCGGCGTGAAAACGGATTCCCGGCCTCGTATCCCTATCCAGCCTCGCTACGCTCGGCCGTATATACCTACTTGGCCGGAAATCCCTGTTTTCCCAGCCTCTGCTGTAATGTACTATTAATCGCAACCTACATTGCTCGCCCTGCACATACGCGCAATCGATAAAAAAAAGTCAACGTCATATAACGTCACCGTTCCAGCTCCAACTTCGTTTAAAATAAGGTTGAAAGCTTAAAAAAGCTGAGAAAAAGTTTCCTGTAAGCTTCCGCGTTGTAGAAATGAATCGTGAAATGCTTTTTGTGAGTTATTGAAGCTTCGAGCTTTGTTCTGATTGGTTGAGCGAGTCGGGGTCTCATATGAACCAATGAAAGTAAAACTTTAATACCGGTATTTTTGTATGGCTCAAAACCGGTAAACCGGGTTTCACAAATGCCCGTATAAAAATACTGGTATTGGATTCTGTAACTTCGATCTACTACACCTAAAACACTGCTCGCATCTATCTTGACTCCGTAATTTATTTTTATAACATTTGGTGGTAAATAGATGGTAATTTGTGAAGGTAACATGATTTATTTAACGTAAAATAGTGTTACAATTTTAATTAATCATTAGCCAACAACAAGAACGTGGCATTAGTGCAGGGCAGAGGTAGACGGGCTGGGTAGGGCAGCAATGGTAATTTGTTGGTGGTAGTTTCGATTAAATTATAATTATATTATAATTAGGGGATACAAATTAGGTGACAAATCAAAATTTAGGTGGCATAAAATATAGTTGACTTCGCTGGCTTCGGATAGCAATGTACAAGTTCCAGAACATTCTCAGAAATTCAGTAACATTCTCAGAAATTTCCCGAAACTTACACGAGAATTTAAACTTAATTTCCAATGAGGACATTCCCTATGAAAATTAGAAAAAATATATTATTATTATTATTTTAACAAACTCATAAATGAGGCAGACAGTTAAAATAATTGATAATGGCGGTGTTCAACGACTTCCTGAATAATTTTTATTGTTGCAAAAATTTCAGTTCTGAGAACACTCCGTATGAAAAATTTCGCAACTTTGGACACCTTCTCCTTGGTGCATTGCTTGCTTCGGGCGAGCAATATGTATTCGCCTCCAAATATCCAGCGATTGGAACTTTGAGACTCGGGAAGCTCTGTAAAGCTTCCTGTAACCGTCCCATGTCACTATGCAGGTAACTTATAATATAACAAAGTGTATCTTCGAGAACTCTCTTAGCAACCGTGTTTGTGAATAAATAAAATTCACTTTTGAACACAATTAGATGTGTATTTTAATAAAATCTTACCTAATTAATTTACAGAGCTGATGCGGATAGCAGAGCTCGAATTTGTAAAAATTGTGCGCATCGAGAAACAGTTGTGAATTTTTGACCATGGATAGAATGGCCCACGATAAATATTTTTTAGTATTGGAGGTCCGTAAAATTTTTGGACCTTCACGTCAAAATCAGGGGTCCTGTGAAATACGTTATTACTCTATGGTTAAGGCTGCTAGGGGTTGTGTGGTATCATTTCCGTGTAAAACAGACATGCGGAATTCATTTGTGATATTAAAAATGTAAAATTTCTTATTTAAAAAAAAGTTGTGTGGCGAGGAAAAACACAATTTTTATTTTTTTTAGAACGTCATATAACTAATATATATCATTTTTTTTTCTAATAATAAAAAATATTATAAAGGCGCATATTTAATGTAGTTTCTAAATATATACAATTTTTAGGCTTATAGTATACAAAAACTACGCGAAAAAAAATGATTTCTTCGTGGTGTATATGTTTTCTCCATAGTAATTATCGATAATCAATGTGAATGTGAACATCCGTAGCGTATTGACCTTAAAATGCATGTATTGCTTGTTATTAGAAAATTTTATTCATAGTTACTTCACAAAATGCAGAAATAAAAAAATACAATAAATAAAAACATATTTTTCCTCCTTTACTTTAACATAAACCGTCACAATTCAAACGACGCGACGTCTGTTTTCCGTTTCTCAACTTAAGTAAAAAAAAAACCCAGAAGTTTTTTGTATTAAAGGTGTATAAAATGTAATGTTTCTATAATATATACTAAATATGCTTCTTTATAATATTTTTTATTATTTGAAATAAAGGATATATATTAGTTATATGACGTTCTAAAAAAATTAAAATAAAATTGTGTTTTTCCTCGCGGCACAACTTTTTTTTTAATACGAAATTTTACATTTTTAATATCAGAAATGAATTCTGCATGTCTGTTTTACACGGAAACGATACCAAACAACCCCTAGCAGTCTTAACCAGAGAGTAATAACATATTGCACGGGACCCCTGATTTTGACGTGAAGGTCCAAAAATTTTACAGACCGCCAATACTAAAAAATATTCATCTTTGCTCACTCTATCTATGGTCAAAAATTCACAACTTTTTCTCGATGCGCACAATTTTTTTCGCATTTGTACTGAGACAAAACCCTACTAGGAGCGCGTTAGTTGAAAAAATGGAATAGAGTGAATGGATATAATGAATGATTGACATTATTAAAACATTCGGTCACAATTAGGTGCTGCATGCATTCAAATACAAATGAATGAAATGGTATGGTTTCGTTCAGAAACAACCGGCTTCAAGATTTCGAAGGAAGAGGTCGTTAATTTCATCGATATCTTTGTTACTACTTATTTGCTATTTCTTATTGTTTTTTTAATTTCAAAAATAATGATTCATCTCAGCAGCAGAAGTAGCTAAGCAGGCAAGCAATTCAAAATGATTTTAACATGCTTTACGTCAGTAACCGCCAAAAATATAAAGAAGCGCTGGTATCCTCGCGGTAAGACGTCAGACTTTCAATTGCCCCTCTGGATTGGAAGGTCAGATGCCCGTCGCTCTCGTAAAAACTATTAGTGCCTACGCCAATTTATAGGATTAGGTTGCCAAGCTGACTGAAGGTTCTATTGAGAAGTGGTAGAAGCCGGGGCAAACGTTAGGAGATTGATGATTAAAGGAGTAAAGTGCAAAACTGTATATGTACTTATATTTTTTGGCGTTGACGGGTGCGCCAAAGTTCACTTGAAATTTGTACTTCGATTATTGGAACTCCGAAATTGTTGTTCATAATTTTTTTAATCATAATGATCATTTCTTATAAGTATTTTTTGTTCATAACTATCGTTACTCCGAATTATTTAAGTTTATAATGTAAATCAATATAAATATCTATTATACTAATATTACTTTCCAGAGTCACCGTTAGGTACGACGACGAGCGAAGCGAGGAGGAGTGTTAGGTATCTTGCGATCACAACACAACACAATTTCGGTTAGGTTAGGTTAGTGTGTCATCCTGCCCGAAGAGTATAACTACCCAGAATAGAAGCCCCCGCGAAGCGGGGGCTTCTTCGACCCTGTCACAGTAATGACTACTATCAACAAAAAACGTAGGAAATTATATTATGTCTCAAAAAATTCGGACAGCAAACAATTATTAACACTGTCGTTATATGAAAAAATATTATAACCATAAAAATTATGACAATTTTTTTTATGACGAATGATAATTCTGATCACAAAACGGTATTACTGAAAAAATTATGCTAAGTAATTTTATGTGAGCCAATATGGACCCCTATCGCCAAAATAATAATCGACCCTCGGCACGACCAACTTGCCCGCAGACACCGACCTGGTTACACAAGCATTGTTATGGTATAACTGGGTGTGCTCACGTCTGCCATGATTATTAGACATTATTAAATATTTATGCTTAAAAAGGCTTACCGGAAGGATATTGCAAATTTTGAACAATTGTCTATAATCTTTTTTATTCTTATCTTTAGTTTTATTATTAACTAACAGTTGAAGGAATCTTAATTGCATACTTTCTAATTTGCTTAAATTGGTTTTAGTTGTTAATCCATAACAGTCAAGAGCATAGCCAATTATCGATTCAACCAAGGATACATATAAATACTTTAGAATATGCAGAGGAACTTATCTTAGATAATAAAGTTGTCCTAATAATACTCTGAGTTTGTCATAAATAAATTCTACATGGTGCGTCCAGGAAAAGTGTTCATCCACTATGAGACCTAAATACGTCACACAGTTCACACGTGAAATCTGGGTACAGTGGCAGTCCAATCTATCATTAGGTATGCATACAAGACAAATCATGGGTATTATAGGAATTGGTGGGTTAGACAATTCTAGGTACCCCGGGATCGAATTATTAGTGGTTTGGTCTTGTTAAGGCGATAAAGTGCATGTTCAGATATTTTTGAGTACCGTGGCCGCTCCGATACATTTGATGGCGACTGCACGTACGTCAACAATTCTGCCTCACAACTTTTCTCATTATTAAAAGCGATGTAACGTTAACTTCAACGTATACATATACATTTACAGCAAATTATTACCCAACTTTTTCCCGCATTCAATTTCCATCATGTTTACAAAAGCTTTTGTTGCTTGTAACAGTGAACAATGAGTGAATGGGATGAGTGAAAGAATGAATGGAACTCATCGCTGAACGAGCCAATGAGTGTCTGGTTTCAAGCGTCCAATTAATTTTGATTATGTTTAGTCTAATAATAAGATAAAAGATAATTTATTACACACACGACACGATAAAAAGGGAATCACAGATACTTAGAAACACATTACCGTTACCATAGAGTAACACAGGCTAAGAACTTTTTGAACCTTAAGTCTATCACGCCATCAACTTGAGTCACTTAAAGATACCCAAAATGTAACAGGAAATATCACCTAGTAGTACACTAGTCGTTGCTAGATGGTGCTGATATTTCCTCTTACATTTTGGGTATCTTTAGGTCGCTCTCAACTAGATAAATATAAAATAAAATAAAACTCTCAAATACTTGGAGCCTCAAAAAGTTTAGACTATGGCCGTCTATTATATCTTTAAGCCTATGCCGTTACCATCAAGCGGACTATATAATTGTTTGCCACGGTGATATAAAAGCCATCAATTGATCAACCCTCGTTAACATTAGTCGGCAGGCTGATTGACGAATCTCTATTGAGTCGATTAAGTCAATATACATGTACAAGTAGGTGTACGTGTGTCTGTAACACCGCTAAATTCCCGCTGAGGCCCCTACATCGGACCAATAAAACCTTTAAGCCTTAATGTGTGGTCTAAGTTAAGAAAAAACTACCCTCTCCTGGTGGAGAGGGTAGTTTTTTCTTAACTTCTTGAATGGTTTCAAGAGATGGAAGGCAAAAACACGGTCACTTCTGAAAATATGGATACATTTAATGTGACAAAAATATGTAGCCACAACTCTATTACCAAGAAGTAAAGTCTGGGATACATGTTTTTGTCACATTATATTTTCATGTATTCATATTTTCAGATATGACTGTGTATGGATAAAAATAAGAAGGAAATGTAGTACATGGAAACATTGGAAAGTCAAGGATAGGAGCAGAATTCATAGAGATTTTTGTTATACCGCGATGGCAAACAAGTATACAGCCTACCTGACGGTAAGCAGCTACCGTAGCCTATGGACTCCTACAACTCTAGCAGCGTTGTTTTAATATAAAATATTAACTCTGTTGATGGCTAAAGGGACGAGAGGGTCCTTCTTCGTCAAGGGTCTCTTGGTCCTCTCTGGCAACCTGACTACCGTCAGGAACACACTATTATGAGTAGGTACTAGTGCTATTTGTCTGTGGTTTTCTGAACGGATTTCCCAAATATTGGGCTCTGCTCCAGGTTTGAGCGAGATGACATTGAATTAGCTACTCCAATACAAGATCTAAAGACGACCAGACTTGAAGATATAAGTCCGTTCAATAACTCTTAGAACACATTCATTATATATAAATATATTACTTTCCTATTTACAAGATGAACAGCGCAGCTCTTAAAAAACAAATTCTTCGCAACGCATCCTTGCTCATCTCTGGTCGAAACGCGGCCTTACTTGGCTAACTCTCTTATCTTCCTCTAATACAACCGCTTCCGCTTCGTCTTATGTCTTGACCCTTGTTAAACGAGGACTAACACATCTGCGGCTAGATATCAGTCAATCTCCGCAAATGCTTATTAAAGACTTACTCTTTTTTATTTAGCACTTTTTAAAATACCTACACAGAAAATAAACAAGTTTAAGTAAGTAAGTAGTATGAATAATAAAAAACAAGTGGTTGCATACAATATCCTATACAACAATCAAACTACTCGTAAGAAAATATTTGTACCTAATTCTTATGCTGCGTGGCGCCGCTAACTCTTTTATTCCGCTAATAAAACCGCTCCCGCTGCATCCTATAACTCGACCCTCGTTACAACACATCTGCGGCTAGATAACAGACAATCCCCGCAAATGCTTCTTAAAGACTTGTTCTTTTTTATTTAGCACTCCCTTTGCGGATATATACGTGATCCGCTTTATATTGCATTTCTTTTTATAACACAATTAGTGAAAATTAAGGTTCGTAAAAAGTTTAGACAAACAAAGATAGAATCGGATAAAATATTGTAGCCATTGTAATTACTATTACTAAATTAAAAACATCTATTTACTATTATCACTACACTCGGCTGTACTCACTTGTGTTTAGTCACTACGCGCGACATGTTGCCTAGCACTCTTAGTGCTTGAGGATGGAGACCTAAGCTCTCCAAAACATGTCGTGCGTAGTGACTAAACACAAGTGAGTACAGCCGAGTGTAGGTAATCATGAAAGTTTAAATTCAGTAACATCTATTCAGTTTATAGTTAACCCAGTCTTAAATCTAATTGTTTGATTTGTTCTGTAGTTTTAATGCTACTTTAATCACCGTTTTAAATCAAAATAGCCAATTTTGTCTACAGTTAAATAATCCGTTTAAATCAGTTTATAAATAATGAAAAACCTCATTAACAAATATATTCGATATTATATAAAATTGCTCAAATATTATCATTGTAATTTGCAACTCTTTCTACGAAGTTAATACAGAAAGGCTTTTCTTAATTCTGTTTTGTTTACCAATAGACATAGAAGAAAAATTAATAGACAAACAGACTTAAACAAAATTCATCGAAAATATGGCAATCTTTTACGGTTATAGGCAAAACCTACGGGTTGTGTACCTACGAGAAAGATTACTATTTAACCTAGTCTCCAGATTTGTACTATTCATGCATATTTGGTAGTTTTTCTACGCCTTGTTTTTTGTCTAATTTTAACGAAGCACTTGGTCAGTTTTTAGTGACTAGCAATGTCCTAGATGGGTACACACAAGCGTTATAACTGCCAGTTCAATTGTGTTACGCTTACGAGTTAATGACATAAAAGTTGATAAAAAAATGTAAATAAATCAAACATATTTGAAATTATGTCATAAATTTGTAACACAAGTTGACCGGCGGTTAAAATGCTTGTGAAATTCTCTTAGATACGATCGGCTTTTTTCGGTGAAAGGAGTCGTTATCAACCGACTACAAGATTTTGTAGGAGGAGGTTCTCAATTCGTCGGGATATTATTTTTACTTTTTTTATACATTATGTTCACCGATTATTCGAAAACGGCTGGACCGATTTTGAAAATTCTTTATTGTTTGAAATACGTGACAGTTGGTCCCATTGTCATCAGATCAGAATCTGATTATGAGATCCTAGGAAATCGAGTGAACTTCAAATATAATGCACAGCAAGTATTTTTTATGCTTAGCTTGGGCATTTGCTGTTGGAAATGTGGAGACCAAGTGAAGTCGGTTCTTTTTTTGTATAAAGTTATTTGCTGTCACGTTTTCGTGTTGATTACGACTCTCAGTAATAAATATAAGAGTTCAGTGTGTTTACCGAAGGTCAGCCGGTTATCCACCCTGTTTGTCTGTATTAAATTACGATGAAGATAAGGCTATCGGGAATTCGACGCGGTCATTGCTTCTATATTTAATTGACTGTTTATGTTAGTACCTAATGTACAGTCAAAAATATGTATTTTGTAGATTCTCTTTTTCATACAAACTAAGTAATACTTTTAATGTACTTTTAAATCAGTCTAATTGACATTGCTTGTCAGTCTTGTCATCCTACAGACATAATCAATTTCGCGATACATTGCGTGTTCGGATAAACTTTAAAATGTCCTGAAAATCAAACCATAAGTTATTTTTTTAAGTTGCTGAACAAACGTTATGTTGTTTTATGAGTAGAATCTACTTTTTAATTTATTGCTCCTATTACAGGAAACACCCGGTATACTCTGTCTGGAGAACCCTTTTCGAACAAATTCGACCAAATGATTAGAAATAGTTATTTTTAATACAGTTGCTCAAAAAAGTGCTTTTCTGGTAGTGGTTTAGCGTGCGCAAAGTTCTATTTCTCGCACTAGTGCTTTTTACTTTTCCAGGCTATCAAGTCCAACACGAGTTGTTGACTTCCAACGAAATCTGAGAGCTATGTTTTGGTATCTGAATTTCAAACAAATAATTGCATAGATTTTAGACACAGTAAACATCTTATGAATTAATTGTCTTTGGTATTAAATCAGGTTAAATAATGTGTTTTCCACAAAGTTTTAAACAAAAATATTGTTACAAATTTTATCTCTTAATATAATTAGGACTCATAGATAGTCATAATCATAACCCATGCCACAGACCCATGCCCGTTATCCGTTGTCCAATATGCCAGCGGTCCGGTGTCCAAACTAATGTTTCGAAAATTAGCTTTTTAGTATTTGTAATTTTTTTACATCAAAACAATTAAAAATAAAGATATACAAAGTAAAAAAAGTGAAATAAGCTGGATTTTTATTACTTCATTTGAAAATATTATGAATATACAATATTAATTATAATACGGCTCGTGGCCAAATGTCTCGGTACTCGTGGAATAATGACATCCTTTCCGACCTAGTATCGAAATGTACTAAATATTATGCAACAAGAGAGGAAAGTTGGTTTTTCTTGCGAGTGTTGATTTTGAGTCCCTCGCTACGATCAAGATTCTAACTTAGAATCGTTCACTTACTCGGGACTCAAAAACACGAGATGTAAAATAATTTTGCTCTCGTGTGATACATACAACTTTTCAGTTCAGTAGTGAGAACATAGCAAAGGTTAAAAAAATTCAACGTCAAGTTAACCACATTTATTTTCACCTCAGCAGGTCGAACAAGCCTCCTTCTCTGCGAAAAAATTTTCGTCACTGTTTTTGCGCAGGGAAGTAGGCTTGTTCGAGTTGCTGAGGTGAAAAAGTTATTTTATCCATTTTTATTAGTTATTTTACCATATGTAAGAAAATAGTGGTATTTTATAGAATCGATATATGTATTACAGAATGTTATTAAGTTCTAAAGGCGCGCCAAACTAATTTCACGTTTTATGTCCTTCGACTTATCTAGGTTAACGCGAGTTTTTATTGAGAGACGGGAGATTAATTACAATAGGTTTGTAGACTTCACCTCAGTGTTAGGTAGGTATATTTCTTTTGTTTTTATAAAAAGAGTTCATCGATTTCTGCGAAAACGATTTGAAAACTCCACATTTTGCCTTTTATTGTCTTTAGCGTAACACTAATAATGGAAACAACTAGTTTCATTTTTTCTACTGGTCGACTGTAATCTGTGTATTAGGATTTTACAGACCAGACTTAAACCTTACACATTTAAATGTTGGATAGTCTATGGCACTTCCGGGATCATTAAATAGATTTATTAAACAACCCGCCCCTAAACTAAAATAATTTTGAAAAGAGAATGTCATTCACATCTCGGTAAAATGTGTAGAGTTTGTCCGGAAAGAAAAGTGTCATGGTTTATATGGGAGCTCATACATTGTACGACACTTTTCTTTTCGGACAGACTCAACTTTATAATTTCCGAACGTACTTAATCTGTCAAATTTTCTTCTACAAACTTGCTTCTACGTTGTGATTGGATTATAAAAAGACCAATCACAACTACACCGACATCTTGGAAGTAAGTTTAGACACAGTTTATTCTATCCATCTCTTTCTACTACGCACACAATCATATGTATATCTCTTTTCGGTGGTGTCTGTACTACCGAATAGGCCCAGATACAATTACTTCCGGTTTGAGAAATAGTGTTTGACGTTTGATTGGGAAAGATTTAGAAATAATGAAAGAAAATCCATTCTTACTTAATACTCGTAGAAAAAGTATTGTATACAATAGTGACATAATTAAGCTTTTCAATCTCGTACCTTAATTAGGCCACTCAGCAAGCTTCGTGGCCTAAACGCGGTACTCGACTAGAAAACTCTTGATTATGTTACTATTGTATAAAATACTATTAAATGTTCCCTGATAGAACTGAAAAATTATACATGGGCAAAATTAACCGTTATATAAGTAATCTTAAAAAAACGAGGTATAGTAACGAAGGGTAGCGCCGTGGAGTTAGGGTGACCAGACGTCAGGAATTTTCCTGACATTTCAGGAATTTTAGACATATGTCAGGAATTTTAGACATATGTCAGGAATGCGGCCAGAAAAGGGAAATGTCAGGAATTTTTGAAAAAAAGACAAAACAATAAAATTATATACATCGTTAACTATTATTTGAACAAGGAAAAAAATGTTTTGTAACAAATTAGTTTTAAGAGCATAGTACTTTTGCTAAATTAAAAAAAATAAACACTTAAAATAAACTTTGGTTTAGAATTGAGATCCACTTTTATTCGCATTTACCTACACAAAACGTTAACTATCTCTAGCGTCTCTAGCAGTTCTTGTAGGTACGCTACTTAAAATCTACTAGTCAATAAAAAATATCAGCGGTTTCTCATTGAAGAAAACAGTAACTTTGCATTCATTAATTTATTCAACAAGAGAGATAATCAGCTTGTATTGTAAAGTACCAAATATTACAAATAAATAGTCCAAGAATGAGCTGTATTGACAATTCATATAGAAAAAAAACATCGAACATCGAGACTTTTTGATTAGGTTTTTACTTTTCAAACAAAGGTTACTTAGTTCTAGGCTAATATTATCCCCCCCCCCCCCCCGCGGCCGCAACGTATTAAAAAGGCCTTATACCTCTGACCAAAAAAATAAGTACTACTTCTTTGGTCAGAGGTATAAGCAAGAAACCCGGCGGTACTTATTTTTTCAAATTAGTGTATACATTTGATCTTAAAATAGTATTTTATACAATCGTGACATAATTAAGAGATTTCAGTCGAGTACCGTGTTTAGTACAATTAATTTTCAATAATAATACGTAAGGCTATAAAATGATTATAAAAAAACCCGTCACGCCACTAAAGTGTACGTACAAAGTTAATGATCACTGACATATATCTATGTAGAACACCCTGATGCTCGTAATTGTCAAAGCCTTTGTAGATAGGACGACCTGACAAACTGGTGGGTAATGAATCTTACGAATCAAGACCAGGAAACGGATACCGGGAAAAAGGAAAACCTGTGCCCAGCAGTAAAACTGGCTTAGGCTGTTAAAAGTAACTATTCGCTGTGTGCATGATTGTGGCGCCATCTCTTGGGCAGGTGTTCAATCTCTTTTTTTTATAAATAGGTTGTATTCCTTGCTTATATGAAATGTTACTGGCTGATTCACTTTTTTTTTAACTGGCTTTCTCCCTTTGCACATGAGCAATGGGAATTCTGCCAATGACAAGTTGAGTTGACGACGTTAATCACATTTTATTGACAGACTTCAAAAAAGGAGGAGGTTCTCAATTCGACTGAATTTTTTTTTTATTCGTTAAATACTCGTAAATACCGCGTGTATATTTGATATTACCACAAAAATAAATTAAATAAATAAATGCGTATACAGTACAATGTGACACATATCAATTGTGACGTTTTAAAGGCAAAGTAATCACAATCAGGTAGGAGCAATACATTGCGTGCTGAAATATTTTATATGGAAAAATAAAAGTCGTAAAATTTGAATAAAACATATGGAAGTATGTTTATTAGGGTCTATACTAACTACCCATAGCTTATGTGGTAATATCAAAAATACAGGCTGTATAGGCAACGTTGTTCGGTTTTAGCTTTGCTCTTTGTAAGGGTAAGGTCAATGTGGCTAATTCCGTCATATTTTTGAGCTAGTTCAACTTTGGTTAAAAATTTAAGACGTTTTTTAAAACCATTTACCCATGGCGTGCATGGAGTTGACTGAGAATTTACTTGTCTTTCAAAGTAAAATATGTAATTCGGTGTATGTACGTCAAATAATTTATTTTAAATATTTTTTTAAAAACAGTCGGGTAGACGGAATTTCCCGAAAAATTGGGGTTATTCCGTCATACGAGGTGTTTGCCTATTATATCTATGTTTTTTCAAGTCTATGCTACTCGATCATAAACACACGCAGATTATAATCAAATCTGTGCTTTAAGGCCTTAAATATAAGATTGACAATAAGAGTTATCGGCATAAATGTTTTTTCGGGTTTATTCCGGCATATTTTGGCAATCAGATGAGCTCAACCTTTTTAAACGCTGAAAGGGTCCATCGCAGTTTTTCTAGCATATTCCACTGCCTGTGGTTTTTTGACAGAAAGATTATGTCGATTTTGAAATGCGGCCAACCAATCCTTTTGGGGAATTCCATTTTTAAAACATTCGGTCAATTGGTTCTTCTCTACATACTCTCCCACTAATTCTGCTACTTCAGTAGAGATGTGCCGGCGAGAACGTTCTCGCTCTCGAGAATTCCTTCTCTTGAGAATTTCCGCACTTTCTCGAGAACGTTCTCTCAAACGGAAATAATCGAGAAAGTTTATTAAATTATAACAATATTTGGTTTTTTATCACATTTATATTTTCCTTTAAATAGATGATCGATATGTATAACAATTTGAAACTAATAATATATACCAAGGCTTACTTTCTCTTTGTTGTCATGAAATTCTCGAGAACGTTCCCGTCGTTCTCGAGAACGACGAGAGCGTTCTCGATGACAACTCTCTGCCGAAAATTTTTGGGTGAAAATATTTAACAAAGATGTTTTAAGCTTTTAATACGATTGTATCATTCGATGAATTATTTAATTTTACATACATACATACATACATATAATCACGCCTCTTTCCCGTAGGGGTAGGCAGAGACCACTTCTTTCCACTTGCTACGATCCTTAAATTTAATTTTTCAGGGTTTTTATAACATTAAAATGCGATGAATATTTATACAAAAATACCACATAAATAAATTTATTTTGCGTGAGTTTTATTCACAAAAAAAACACGTTTAGTTTAGTAAAGCATCAAATAGACAACATTTTTCCTTAAAATATTGCTAAGCGAAAGTTCATATTATGTCTATAAACAAAACTTAACATTTACTACTACTAGTACATGAGGTAGAGAAAGATACTGAACTTCTTCCCCATTGTAGGTAAATAAATAAGCCATGTTTCAAACAATGATCAAGCCTAATAAATAAGTACCATGCTTATTTCGCGTGTACATTTACAACCGCAACATCGCGATAACTCAGGTACCTAATTTAAAACAATGAAATCCTTAATCCTCGAGTGGGGGTTTTTGCCAAGCAGATAAGAATTATAAGAATAAATGCCCACTCCAGAAATTACCCCACTCTATTATTTTTATTTTATTTTAAGGGTTTTAGTCAGCTTAGTGTTATCAAAGCTCTTACATGAGACAGTCAGTTAGAAGTTTATGTAACATGTGTAATTGGTGTTTATTACTAAAATGAAGAGGAGTAAAGTTTTCGAATATTTCAGGACTGTAACCGATAACGAACGTTCTAAATATGTGTGTTTATTTTGTGATGCAGTTTATATTTGCAAAAATGCAACAAGATTTGTGAGGCACATGGTTAAAAATTGTGAAAAATGTCCAGTTGAAGTAAAGCGTGATTTAGGACCAAAACAACCCAATGAAACGTTCCAAAACTACGCGGTTACTCAGGACTCGCAAGAGGCTATGGATGAAAACAGTGTAAACACTGAATCAAGCAGCACGTTCAGTGAGGTAAGTTTTTTTCATATAGTTAAAGGATTAAATTAATGAGCCGTGAGTTTAGCCGTTTAGCGATGTATGAATTGGATCTGAGCGACCTTCAGGAAAGTAATAGCATGTGGAATTCTGTGCTATTTTTATTTACCTATGTCATCGCTTATTCATATATGTAATGATCAAAATTATCGCTTAGTACCCTCAAAATATAAGAACGAATATTCGTAGTTATTATTTTTAAATAACAGGGCTTAGCTATGCAGTTTTTTCTATCTACTGATATTTAAATCGCGTTAAGCCCCTAAAGAAAGACCTCAAGTTTGTTATCATTTTTCGCAATTTTTTTTATTTTTAGTTGAACCTACTGCGCTATAATGTCAACATAGTTAATTCAGTCCACTAAAGTCGAAATTTTAATTAGGATCAAGTAACAAATATGCCATTATAGAACTATCTATGCAACTGTTGGGACCAAAAGATTCATCGACACTAAATCCTTTTGTTGCTATAGAGATAAGTTCCTGTATAAGTCATTATTTTAAAATTTGCTCATATATTTTGGAGTTCAACTATATGTAAATGTAAGTACATAGTATTAGAATAAATATCACTTACGTTGTTTCAGAGAGAAGTTCACAAAGCCCTAGCAAGAGCAATTTATGTTACTGGTCAACCGCTGTCTATGCTTGAGCATCCTTTATGGAAAGAGGCACTTCAAATGCTTAAACCAAATTTTAACCCGCCTTCCCGTAAAATGCTTTCGACAGTACTTTTAGAAGAAGAATACGATGACATTAAACAAAAAGTTACAGCAAAAATTGAAGACGCCACTGTCCTACATATAGCTGCCGATGGTTGGACAAATGTTAGGAAAGATTTCATCCTAAACATCATTATTTATACGCCGAAGCCATATTTTCACTCGTCTATCGATACCCAAAATAATCGACATACGGCAGAGTATTTATCTGAAAAGATTGGACAAACCATGGAAGAAATCGGATCTCAAAAGTTTATTGGTATCATCACGGACAACGCTGCTAATATGAAGAAATGCGGAAAGCTGTTGACAGACCAGTATGAAAATACCACGTGGGTTGGATGCCTAGCTCATACCCTAAACTTGTTAATAGGCGATGTGCTGAAAACAAACACGGTTCAAGAAAACTTCAAATCAGTTATAGCTGTTGTGAAATCTATTTCACAATCAAACATCTACAGTGCAGAATTCAAAAAAATAGCAGGTGAAAAATCCTTGAACGTCACACTGTTGTTCCCCGTCAAAACTAGATGGGGAAGTTATTTGCACTGTCTAGAAAACTTTCTGAAATCTAAAAATATATTACTAGCGATGGTTGTTAATGAAGAAAATAGAGATCTGCAAAAACATAAATTATTGTTGTTGAGTGAAACCACGTGGCAAAGTGTCGAAAACCAAATAACATTCTTGAAGCCAATTGTGAAATGGATCACAATTTTAAAGGGAGACAGTTGCTCGATTCATCTGGTGCATCGAGCTCTCAAAGAAATTGAAGACGAGCTGGAAAAGGACAATTCTAAAACTGTGTTTGAAGAACTTCAACTAACAAACCTGAAGCTGAAATTTAAAACTAGAAAAGAAAACTGCGTGAAAGCTGTCCACCTTGCTGCAGTTATTTTGGACCCCAAAAATCAGGGTGCCACACTCAGCGACGATGAAAATCTGGATGGATGTTCAGCAATCATGAATATAGCCCAGTGTGACGCAATTCTTATTCAAGAATTATCAGACTACAAGTGCCGAACAGGTCTATGGGAAAGGCCGTTTGTTTGGCAAACAGCAGCAGATGTCGCACCGATTAACTGGTGGCAAACCTTTTTTTCGAAAACGGTATTGGCAAAAACTGCACAAAAGATCCTAAGCATACCGGTACTTCAGCTGCAGTTGAAAGGTCTTTTTCTACTCACGGAAACATTCACACAAAGAAAAGAAACAAACTCAAAACTGAAAGAGCAGCTAAAATATGCTACATATCACACAACTGGAAACTTATGAATAAAACACTAAAGGTGAAGACTGATGAGTCAGGAAGATATCCTGCAAATAGTGACATCTCCGAGAGTGGCAGGCAAAATATTGATGACGAAGCGTCTTGGGACATGTCGTTCGAATTAGAAAATTTTGATTTTAGATCTATTACGGATCTGGCTGATGACGCAGATTGCTTCTAATAGATGCAGATTTATATTGATTTTCGATTTTATATACTTGCTATTTAGCAAGTCATACGTACAATTTTTAAGGATTTTAATAACAGTGTTTAACTAGTTGACTCGAAAATAATAGAGAGAAGAGAAATATTAATTATACTTTTGTTGATTTTTTAATTTTTTTGTTAATGTTTGATTCGACACTACTTACTAAATATATATATATATGTAGTTGCACTATTATACTACAGTCTATAATTATTGTTTGATATGTACATAATATGTATTCTAACTAATAAGCGGCCGACCGATGCAAATTACGTCTAATGAGGTTGTAGTTATGTCAACGTTTGACATTATTCATATGTGATTTGACATTATTTGCATCCATCGTCTGCCTAGCAAACAACTGCTGCTTACTGATTAATCTTAAACGTTTGTAAAAAGGCGCTATTCTAACTGACAACTAAACAACTTTTGTCACCTTACCCCCTTCTCCTGCCCCCTTAAAAGTTTCAGGAAGTAAATGAATGGCGCTTAATCGTAAACTGTTTGAGTTACTTTAAATGTTTAAAATTTTTATACTTTTGTGTTTATGTTAAAGTTGTTTTTTTTTATTAAAATGATTTAAAATTATTTTACGATTTAAGAGTTTACATTACACATTGATATCTTCATCATTAAAGAGTAAATTGTGCCACAACTTACACATATGTTTTATTTAAACAAAGACTCCTTTGAATCGACACAGAATGTTGCAGAGAACGTTCTCCGGAGAACATTCTCGAGAAGGTTCTCGCGAAATTCCCGAGAACGAAGAGAATATCCTCATTGAATAAACTAAAGTGATTAATTTTTTTACGTATATCATTTAATTGTAAATATGACTATATGTTAGTAAAAAAAAGTTGGAAATAAAAAGCAAATAACAAACTTTCTCAATAATTTCCGTGCAAGAGATCGTTCTCGAGAACGTTCTCGCTACTTTCTCGCGTTCCCTCTCGTTCTCGAGAACGGCACATCTCTATACTTCAGCTCTACTTAAACCAAATCCGTTTCTTTCCATTATATGAAGACAAGAAGCAATATTGCGTTCGACATCCAACGGCAGCGCGGTTGGTCTCCCTGGTGCAGCTTCTTTTCTTTTGCCATGAACATGGTCCATGATTGTCATCCGGGGGATTTTATAAATTTTCGCTGCTTTGTAACCACTTATTGTACCATTTTGAACTGCATCTACAGCTGAACATAAATCCTTGTTACTATAGGATTTTTGACCATCCGTTTTTCTCTTATATTTTCGAGGCATATTTGTCTGAAAAAAAAAAACTTAAGTAACAAAATGTAACTAACAAATAGCTTAGCAATTCTTTGAAGTCTGAACCGATTCAAATATGTATATGATATTATTATATGATATTAAAATATGTATTATTGGTTATAAACTTGCTCCGCATTAAGGAAAAGTTTAAAATGGAATACCTATTAGAATTCCAATAATTTATCAAAAATATTCAATGACTGACGCAAATATCTACAATTTTAGGAAAAACATAAGGTTAGGCAAGACATCCTTATTACAACAACTGTAACAAGCTAAGATTAACGTTTGGACCTTTACTTGCTACTACGCGTTTACAAGTTTGGACACAGTTTCATCTGTCGCGAATCACCGAAGTGTCAACGGCGATATCGCTTTGAGCCGGGTAGGCGAACATCTTTTACGATATCTTTGCACGATGCTCGTATAATGTGAAAGTCACGCTGTTCCGTGCACATTGCACCACTTTTTACTCGTGCAGCCTGTGGGTCAAGTATACACAAAAGTCATACGTTCTCAGTGTTCAATACAATGACGCTTTTAGGGCGCTGCTGAGATAACCGCGGTTTTGCTCGACTCGCGAGTGAGCGAGTGGCTGGATAAATGGTCAGATGCAGAAGGCGGTAGTCGGTAAATACGGCGCGGATAGGCCGCCGGTTCCTCTCCCTGCGGCCTTAACCACCGGCAGCCTGGGCCTTGCCCCGTTGCCGGCGGCTGCCTAGGTTATGTTTTTTATAATGTTTTTATTGTTTTTGATGTATTTTACTTTTATAAAAATATTGTAAAAAGTCTAACCTAAGATAAAAAGAAAAGAGCATAATATTATCGCCATTGACACTTCACTGATTCATCAGTTAAGCTGCGACCACGAGACATGAAACTGTGTCGTAAGTGTCGAATGTCAGTATATTAAGGTAATATTAGCAGAGATAGCGCAACAAAAAAGATTAAGAAAGCTTCCTTTCCTTACCAAATAAATATAATCATCATCATCACTACATAGTATAAAACAAAGTCGCTTTCCGCTGTCTGTCTGTCTGTCTGTATGCTTAGATCTATAAAACTAAGCAACGGACTGAGATGCGGCTTTTTTTAATAGATAGAGTGATTCAAGAGGAAGGTTTATATGTATAAAACATGCATAATATAGTAGAGAAACACTGATAATTTTAGAGGTTTCTAATGTGATGTCGCAAATAAACACATTTTTTTGCGCTTACATTGAAAACGCTGGCTGAACCCTATGAGATAGATCAAAATAATGTACCACGGTATTGTACACCTTAAAAAGGTCTACAAAAAAGTCCGCGATGGTATATGTCTATCTCTTAGGGGTAACCCATAATAACCATTTTTTATCCTTTAGTTTTTACGAGAAATAATGGCTTTTTACGAAGCGATTTTAAGCAATACAGCATCAATCCTTATCCTATTAAGTTCCTTAAATACATTGTGCATTTAATATAAATCAATATGGTCATTTACAGTATGTAATTTAAATGAATATTTTCGAAGATATTACAGATTTAAAATGCAGGGACGGTTGCGGCGGTACTGGCCGAGAGAATAGTTATTCTGTGCCGAGGGACCGGGCGGCGCGTGCCTTTTGCACCCGTGCGAAGCCGGGGCGGGTCGCTAGTTAAGTGTAAAAGACTGTTTGTTAACTTTATTCCCATTCAAATACGCTATTTTTTCTCTTTGTCTATATTAAGAAAGCTTCCTTTCCTTACCAAAAAAATATAATTCAGTATAAAAGACTGTTTGTTAACTTTATTCCCATTCAAATACGCTTTTACAACTCTCAACACATTTTACACTTCATACTAAAACTTAAAATGACCACACTCAAAAATTGTTGACGACGTCTGGAATCTGGATATTCCGGCATATGACGGCTTAGACCCTTTCATAATGGACGGAATTCGCCACTTCATCATTTTGAGGTTACTAATTTTACACAGTAAGTTACTTGAAACCAGCTGACTTTTATGCGTAATAAACAGATGGATACCTTTAGATATATCTTTAATATTGTAATAAGCACACAAATAAAGTAATAAATCTAACCGTTTTATATTTACCTTTGGTAAAACTGCATGTGACCACACTCGTGTTTCGACTTCGGCACACAACTGAACTTCGAAAGCAGATATTTTCTTTCGTCGATTACATAGCGCCATCTGTGTTCTTGAGTTTGAACTAGAATGCCCTGCTGCTTTATCGTCTGAGTCGTTAGCAAGCGTACTGTCCTTAGATTCGACGCAGGAGTGTATATGACGGCATAGACCCGCAGACGGAATTAGCCACATTGACCTTAATAGCTGCTCCTTACAAACAACACGTGGCGGCCATGCCAGGACAACTCTTTATTAGCTGCACACTTTTATTAGATCACCGCACCATAAGCTATCAATATTACACACTGAACTACTTAAATGAGCAAAAATTAAAAAAATGTTTCTCAAGACGTCCAAACTACCCTACGTTACGAACAGAAGTCCGATTCACTGTTTTGACAGCTGACAGGGGCTTTTGCAGTGTCATTTCTTGTCAGACTGTGCACTGCGATCGTTCTAGGTACCCCCACCATGCACTTCGCACATAGCGAATAGCTCTAACAATCCAATTCTGAATGTCAAAGTAACAGATTTTTATTTATTTAACCGCGACGCATTAAGATATGATATATGAGTATGTCTCTTTGCTGTATACCTGTCTGGGGCACTGAAGCGCTTAAACGGTTTAACCGATTTAAATGTGTTTTTAGGGTTCAGTACCTCGAAAGGAAAAAACGGAACCCTTATAGGATCACAACCTGGGTGTCCGTCTGTCCATCTGTCTGTCAAGACCCTTTTTCTCAGGAACGCGTGGAGGTATCAAGCTGGAATTTATATTAAAATACTCAGGTCTACTGTCTCTTGGAGCTGTGAAAAAATCAAACTTCTAAGCCGACGCAATCAAAAGATACAACCGTTTATGCTGCAAATTTCCCCAAATTTTCGACACTCACAAGTGAACCGTCCGTGAGTCCCGTGAACTCAGAACCTTGAAATTTGGCACAAAGCAACGTCTTATAGCACAGATCTTTATCGTTTTTAGATAGTTTGAATAATTTAGAAAATTGCGAATACCGGAACCCGGTGCGCGAGTCCAACTTGCACTTGACCGGTTTTTATTTATTTATTTGAAAGTTGGTCTTTCTAGCTAGTGGTTTTAGATGTGTTTTATCAAAATCAATTCAGCTGTTCTTCGTGTTTTGATAAATGTTAAATTTACTTACGTTAAACTCTTGTGAAAGCAGATTATAGTACTTACTTAAAAAATTTTACACGCCCTGGTTCTTTCCTCCTGGCGACGTCTAAATAAATATATCTATAAATAAGATGCTAATAAATCAAGGAAACAATGTAATGTAAGCAGAAATGCAAATATAGTGCAGCGTGTCGGGTATTTTGCAATCTAAAGAGCCCCTGGTTTTATCATGAAACCGCCTAGTATGGTTCGGTGACTTAGGCTTAGACACGCTCGTCCTGAAGCCGACATAGTACAGTCACCATCAAATATCGGAGCGGCCAGGGTACTCAAAAATATCTGAACATGCACTTTATTGCCTTGACAATAGAGACGTTGTTCAGATATTTGTGACTGCCTTGGCCGCTCCGATATATATGATGGCGACTGTACGTTGTACATAAAAGAGGGTAGAAAGTGGGCAATAGATGGACGAGTTAGTTTCAAAGCTGACCTGATATTGTCTATCTTTTGATGACTAAATACTTAAAATGATTTGTCAGTATTGTTAGGTAGGTATGTAGTAAAAAGAATCATAAAGGAGATCGTCGATTTTGTTACTAAATATATAAACAAGTAAAGCAAAGAGAATTAACTCATTAGTGACAAAAACCGTTCGGTTGCGGTCCAGAAGAAGTGAAATCTTATGTTAATGCTATAGAAAAACGCAGTAAAAGTTGGATTTACGAAAAGTAAAAAAAAAATCGTAATAAAATAGGTATTTTTTAAATAACAGTATGAGCTTAATACGAGTTCAATATTCAGGGATCGTTACCGGTATTACTAAAAATCAAATAGCACCCAATTTTCGCTGCACGGAAAAAAATCTTCCGGGATATTCTCAATTTAAGACATTATTATATTATGTTGAAAATATTTCCTCGTGACAAGCATTTATTTCCTTTAACGAAAATAAATTAAAGTTTTAAATATATCGAAGCGAATATATTCTTACAGATTTTCTAGTTTTCTTTTACCTATGATAATACTTGTTCGATTAAAGTACAATCTCTCTTATTTACTCAATATACTCTTGAAACAATACATTTTTGTATTTCTATTTTAAGAAAACGTGGTTTTATTAAGCATGGAATCATAGTTTTGGTAAAGGAAATAAATACTTGTCACGAGGAAATATTTTTAAGAAAATAATAATGTCTTGGATTGAGAATATCCCGGAAGCTTTTTTTTCCGTGTGTGTTTACGTGATATTATGAAATGTAATTTAGGTAAACGCGATAATTTATCAGAGTAAACGCGATAGTATTAACCGAGATACCGAAACTGAATACCGTATAATTTGTATGAAAATAATAGCGATATTCGATATCCGGATCAAATTCAAAGCAAGCCCAGAATCGACGCTCTCCTTTGTTACCTATGCACCGTAAAATCATCGGTTCAGCTTATAACTTAGAAGCCAATCAACTACCTATGTATTATCAGCAACAACACCTCTATGCACACATTGTCAAAACTGTCGACAATTCGTGAACCGTATCTCAACGACATAAAGGCTATAAGATCAAGTGTCAGCACAATACCCATATTAGCTCAGCTAAAACAATACGTTGCAAACAATGGTATCTGTAGGGCTTGGCAGGTGCCGTGTGGCGCTTGCCTTAATTATTGCCGGTTGGAGTTTGCTGATACCCTAAGCTGTGTTGATATACAACGACCATATAAATCTGGAATGATAATGTTTATACCTAGTCCACTGCGATCTGATAAATCAAGATTTGCTTGCAAACGAGTTGGCCAAAATAAAGTCACTTCAGATATCCTTTCGCGCCTTTTAGCTCTATAATCCCTTGATCAATTCTGATCATATAGGAACTCTGAAATTATATTCATCCCTGCTACAACCCCAACAGTTTAAATATACGTATACCTTTAGTGATTGGGGTATATATTATATAGCTTATTCGTAGTGTCATCTTTTGGGCCAGGACTCAGTCTTTTTTTTTTTTGTGAATGGCTTGTATAGTACCTACGATTTTTAAGATGTCCAAAGTGTAGGTAGAACTCCTTAGTAAGATTCCGACATCTTAAAAAATACTACTTTACTCCTTACTTAAAATGTATCTGGCTGGTTCACTATTTCGACAGTTCACCGAGTTGAGTTACATCTAATATTTTGAAATTAGATATTGAGAATAGCCTTTTGCAGTTTCATTTCTTGTCACATTGTGCACTGCATTCGTTCACATTACCCACACCATGTACAGTTGCCATCAAATATGAGCGGCCAGGGTACTCAAAAATATCTAAACATGCACTCAATAATATCGCCTTGAAAATAGAGGCGTTATTTAGATTTTTGTGACCACCTTGGCCGCTCCGATATATCTGATGGCGACTTTGCTTCGCACGTAGCGATCAGTAGAGTCGGTAATAGGCACTGTCCTGGTTTCATAACAACCAAAATGCTTTGAGTTCGACGTTTATTAAAATGAACGAGTGGCTAGTCGCCCTGAGTACTTAAAATTCTAGTGCTGTTCTGTAGCAGTCCTTAAATGGCTGAGCCGTTAGACAATCTAATATCCCCCGTCTGACTCAAACAGAAAAAGACTGTTTCGTGAAAAAAAAATCAACTAAATTCGAGCAACGTCCACGCATCAAGGACTCCTGCCTCGTTTAAAAGTCTAATTGCTGTTCGCATTAGTAACAGGCCAAAAAATCAACGTGAAATTATAGCGCTTACAATTTAATATCTTGTGATTAAAAGCACAAATATTTTTAGGGATGTTATCAGCTGTTATTCAATGCTTATTCAGTAACAGGAGATGATCTCTAAAAAATATTTGTCCTAAAAGTTGTAGTAAAAATCACTACAAGTATAGTCTAGATTACTTTGATTCAGTCACAGGTGTCAACCGCCAAACATGGCGCACAGTGTTTAGTTTTTAAATTATTCTTAAAATTACTAGTCTATAATATTTCGGTATATATACATACACACACACACACACATACAATCACGCCTATATCCCAAAAGGGGTAGGCAGAGATCACGGATTTCCATTTGCTACGATCAATGCAGCAAAACGGCTCTCCGTGAGCCACTTCTCGCCCCCGTGAAGCCCCCTCTTACCCCCGTATATCCCCCCTCGGCACCGTTGTATCACACTGCTAGTCAAAGCCTTTCCCTGGCGTTCTCCGCCCCACCTTATCATTAACTGTATTTATTATTACCTGTATATTAAAAAAGACAGGAAAACATGACGGAAAAGAGGGGAGGCCTTTGCCCGGCAGTGGGACATTCTGCCTAGCATTTTTTATTAAAAATCATTCCCAGATTTCATCAAAATTAGCTGACAGATATTTAATTTAAGCTAGGTATTCTAGTTTAAGCTGTAGTAGACAGATGGATAGGCATAAACTCAGTGAGACGTAATACACTTTGGCATGCTAGTCGCTTGTTTCTGTCATTCGACTTAGCATTAATTCCAAAACGGGTTTGTATTTGTGGCAGTTCAATCCTTTGTTTACATTTTACTACATATTATACAATTTTAGTCGCTAGACGACAAACAGAAATCTTAATAAAGAAATTGGAGACACGATTTCACAGGGATACGCAGACTTCCTTGGACTTATGCCCATTCGAAATTATTTCAAAAAGTACACACTAGAAACACATGCATCACTAAGTACACGGAAAAAAGATATCTTCAGCCAAGAATACTAATGCGAAAATATTATTATTTAAACATAAGTAAATATTTTCTTGGGCTAAATTTACTTACATTTTTAGCCCAAGATATATTTTACTTCAATAAAGAAATTTTACTTGGATAAAGATCACTTTCTAGTCTAGGCAAATTGTTTTCGTTATATACAAAACAATATTGTTTTGACGAAGATTTGCCTTCCATGAAGATACTTTTTTTCCGTGTAAAATATACCTTGATGGTAAAAAATATTTTTCATGAAACTTTTCAGTTTGAATTTGTGCCTTAAGCAAAATTTTCGTATATGAGTAGGAATTAAAGCTATTAAAGAAAATAATTATCAAATTCTTTAGTATGAATAAGAATTAATCATTAAATTCACAGCTTTTTTGGAACCTAACTAAAAGACAACAACACTAAAAATTAATATTTCACAAATTTTGGGCACTATTTCTGAACCCTTTCTAATTTAATGAAATAAGGGCTAATTACAAAAGACCTTGTGCAATCCTAAATGTCACGGGCATTTAATTTTACTTAACTAAGTTTAAAATACATTTACTCAGTTCTCTATTTCAATTAATAACATTAATTGAAAGGTACCTACAAGTTTCAGATTTAGTCTATATTACCAGAGACTATATAGAGATATAGACGACCACAGCCTAAGAACTTTTTGAAGCTCATATCAATTGCGCCATCTATGTCAAAGCCACCTAATGATACCGAAAATGTAAGAGAAATGTCAGCTGCACTGCTACTCCACCTAGTAGCTACTAGTGTACTACTAGTACGCTATTTGTTACTAGGTGGAGTAGCAGTGCTTGTGACATTTCTCTTACATTTTCGGTATCATCAGGTGGCTTTGACATAGATGGCGCAATTGATATGAGCTTCAAAAAGTTCTTAGGCTGTGGTCGCTATATCTCTATAGTCTCTGATATTACTAAGTACACGGTTAATATTTTAGTGAATATAATTGCGTCATATTTACGTCAAAACCAAAAGTGGTCTTGAAGGGTCTGGTAATACATTTAAATCTTTCAAAATGCAATATATTTCATTATTGTGAATGGAAAAACAAGTATTCAAATACATCTTTGTTGGAAATTCACATATTAACGACTAATCCCTCTCTATTCTATTTGAAAGTAAATTCAGAGTAATAAATGTATTGTTAGCACTAAATCTTAATAGTTAAGTCGTGTAGGGAATGCTATAGTTATTAGTATTTTTATAAGGGCAAGCCCTGTATATCGTGATATTTTTTGTAATAAAATATGTGTTTCTATATGGGTTGTCCGACCTGGAATAAATGATTTTTATTTATATTTATTTATTCCAGTTTGGGCCATATATGAAACACCAGTGTTGCATTCCCTAGTCGTAAGTCAACAATTTTTGTCAAAAGAAGTGTCAAACTAAAAATATGTCTAGTCGGGCAGACAACAGGTCAGGACAGGTAGCTCGGGGTACAGTCAGTAACAGAATTATCTGAACGCGCAAAAGTGTTCAAAATGAGCTTAACACGACATTATTGCCAAGAAAACCAGAGCGATTCAAAATTATTTTGAACACCTACTAGAGGTTAATATTTTATTTTTGTAATAGTAGAAGACAAAACAAGGTGCCGTATTCTAATTTTAAAATGTATAAACAATACATTAACAACACAATCTGTCTTAAACATAACTCCAACACTCAACCAATAATCAACCAATATTGAAGTCGTATTGTAGTTGCATCGCAGTAATTTCAAGCAAATTCCGTCATTTTTGATTGTGACTTGTAGGCGTTAGCTGTATTGTGTTGTTATTGCATTGGATTTGGATTGAAGTTACATCGTGTCTGTGCGTGTTTTAAAGTTAGAATACGGCCCACTGTAGGAATTGCTATTACACCACAAACGCAACTTTAAATTCAGAGGTAATTTTAACTAAATAATAAACACGGTATGACAAAATGCTGATGATCCATTTATGAGAAAATTGGTATCGTATTCTAATTATGAAAAACTAAAAAAAAAATAGGTTTGGCTGGGACGACGAGTCCCACGCGAAAAAAAAAATTCGTGTCAAAAAAGTTTCTACCACTTTTTTCCTATTTGCAATACGATACCAATTATGCCCTTAAACGGATCACCCACATTTTTGTTACAACCTGTCCACTCCCGTGCTTCAAATTTTGCAGTGAACTCTATTACGTAGGTAATTAAAGTGACAGCTCGCAACTAGAGTTGCAGAAAGCAACTGAGTCGATAGTGGATGTGGCCACCTTGCGGAGTGCAGGGACAGTTAAAGTAAACCAGAGTTCATCATCATTATCATCATCATCTCAGCCATAAGACGTCCACTGCTGAACATAGGCCTCCCCTTTAAAGGGGGGGTTTTACATACGCGCCACGCTTGGCAGGCGGGTTGGCGCGCGCAGTTTTTTTGTTTATTGTTGTTTAGGCTTTCGGAAGATGCTGCTGCCTATCTCCCGGTATATTCCCTTAGCAGACTCCTACTGCAACCACGGGACGATATGGTGGGGGACAATTCTAAGGCCGGGCACCCCACGGCACAACCAGAGTTGCAGAGTATGCAGAATCCACTAAGCCATATCTATGAAAAAAGCCAGAATCTATAAAATCATCTTAGCATTTAGAGGACACAGTTCAGGTAAGAAAGCATATCAAACGTATTGCGAAGCAGTCAGATTTGGATTTTATTTTTATTTTTCATTTTAATTACACAATAGGCAGGTAAATGTCTGTCTCTCAAGCTGTTTTGATATGCCTTCTTGAAGAACTACGCATTATTGTATATAGTATCTTTAATGTATTAGTATTACTGTTTTGAAAAAATAAGTCCCGCCGAGTTTTTTGCCGGTAATAAGTAATACTTCTCGTGTCAGAGGTGTAGGGTTAGAACCGGTGGTAGTTAATTGTTCTCTCTGACGTTCATAATAAGTGCATTGTAATGTGCCTAAATTGAAGAATAAATATCTTTTATCTTTTTATCTTTTATGTACTAATTTAGATAAAAGTATTAAAAAAATTTAAGTATGTAAATAAAAGTGGTTCTCTGGCGTAGTGATAGCTATACCTTGTTTTCCTTTCCCATGATTTTTGTTTTCCTGTGTTATATTGAAATGGTTGACCACTACCACCAATTCTCACCTCACCCATATCAACATATAAGGTATGAGCATCCCCATGCACTCAAACGTTACTGAGTAATCGCTCTCTAAACTAAATTAATGATGATTGATCAATCAATACTACAAGTTTATTGTTAATTGTGAATCAACACTGGAAGTGCTTCAACTTGATTGATGTTAACCCGGCAATCGCCTGCCCTTACTAAATAGTCGGAAATCAGGTTACGGTATTTCTTCTTTCAGTAGTTATTTGTATTGACCCAATATTTTATGTCAAATAAGAAAAAAAAATGCACACGAGTTACCTAAAACCAGAGACTATAGAGATATAGACGACCACAGCCTAAGAACTTTTTGAAGCTCATGTCGATTGCGCCATCTATGTCAAAGCTACCGAATATGTAAGAGAAATGTCACCTGCACTGCTACTCCACCTAGTAGCTACTAGTGTATTACTAGTACGCTATTTGTTACTAGATGGAGTAGCAGAACAGGTCGCTTTGGACTAGATGGCGCCAAATACTTGGAGCCTATGGCCGTTTATTATATCTTTAAGTCTATGATATGACCCAAGGTACTATGTTAAATAAGAAAAAAAAAGTTGCCTAAAAAGAAGTCGTCTTTGTTGGGAAAAAGACATGTGTCTTTAAAAACTTTAGACCACAATGACTTTATAACACCAACTGGTTGGTAAGCGGTCACCTTAGCCCATGGACGCTGGCAACCCCATTGGTATTCTTCTCGGCATATTCGCGTCCACTGAACATAATTCCTCTTTCTTGTTGTTTTTGATGTGGCGGTTCAGTACCAGGTCGGCTCTGACGTCTTTTTAGTATCGTTATTCGCATCATTTTAGCTTCCCATACGAGGCATCTAGAACAGAAGAACTCTTTGGCTCTATAGATCGTAGTCTCTGCGGCAGATATATGTCCGGCCCATTCCCACTTTAATTGCGTGTAATTACCATGTGTCGATATTACCTTACACGTATGTAGTACAGTCGCCATCAAATATATCGGAGCGGCCAAGGTACTCAAAAATATCTTAACGTGCACTTTATTACCTTAACAATAGAGGCGTTGTTCCTATATTTGTGACCACCTTGGCCGCTCCGATAAATCTGATGGCAACTGTACCATCAGTACAAGTTGTTTGTAAACTAACGTTGTCTACAACGTTTGACGGGTTAACAGTACTTAGACTTAGGAAAGTTGTTGGCAAGTTTGGCGATTGGTTCCCAAGTTGGAAGTACTCGGACACTACAATAATCTGTTATGTACCTAGGTAATGCGAACTGACATGGACTTTGTATTAGCCGGTTTATACGGGTATGCGGGCGCGTTTCAAAGACAAAATGTCATAAACACAATGTCTATTTTGATACAAATACCTGGGGGCGGGTTAGGTAGTTATTTAGATAAAAGATAAATAGTTATTTGTTATACAAGGGGTGAAAGTTGTATTTTACGTGCGAGTGTTATTTGAAACACGAGCTAGCGAAAGGATTCTATTATTGACCACGAGCGAAGCGAGTGGTTCAAAAATAGAATCCTGAGCGTAGCGAGTGCTTTAATACACGAGACGTAAAATAACTTTCACCCGTGTATAACACAAAACTTTTCACCTCACTACAGCGAGGAAAATAAGAAAAAGGGTGCATTTTGCTCGGTTTCCCGTAATTCCTCAGGTGTTTAATACTTCTTCATCACTCGAATCACTAATCTTTAACAAAACAACCTAGAAAAACATGCGAATATTTAACGTTGATATGATGGATGAATTGAAATGAAAAGTTTTGACGTAAAAGGTTTTATTAAATGTCAGATGCGTTTTGTTCGTACGTAGACTTATTCGGCTGTCAGAACAATTTATCCGTTTTTACAAAAAGAATGAAGATTAATGTTGAATGCTGTTATTTATGAATTAAAATAAAGTTGTAAGACTGTATTAAGTGTTTTTACTCGATGCAATTCATTAATTGCGATGTTAAAAATTCTGCACTTTTAACGTTTTACGTTTTGTTAGCTGTCAAATGTCACTTAAGCCACTTGTCACTTATGTCAAAACTCTTTCACCACATGTGGATAAAAAGCGATTTTCACAATAGATATTAAACAAACAAAAAGGGCTTTCCGAGCTAGTGAGGTGAAAAGATATTTATTCTTCCATTTAGGCATATTACAATGCACTTATGAACGTCAGAGAGAGAAAAAAGAAACTACCACCGGTTCTAACCCTACACCTCTGACCCGAGAAGTACTTATTACTTATTACCGGCAAGAAACACGGCGGGACTTATTTTTTCAAAACAGTAATAGTAATACATTAAAGATAATATATACAATAATGCATAGTTCTTCAAGAAGGCATATCGAAACAGCTTGAGAGACAATGTACCTGCCTATTGAGTAATTAAAATAAAAAATAAAAATAAAATCCAAATCAGACTGCTTCGCAAAACGTTTGATACCGTGAAATGGGGTGACCTTAGGAAATTTTGGGGCTACTTTGATAGTTTTCAAACGGTCATAAAAGCGGCGTTATTTACAATTGTCTTAATCTATATTGGTAAATGGCTAGAATATTATATATTCTTACATTTTACTAGTCGTCTAGAGATTGAAAATCCATACTTTGGCGATTAAGTCGATTTTTCAAAGTCGCCCCTGTATTTTAAAGTCACCCCGTTTCACGGTATGCCTTCTTACCTGAACTGCGTCCTCTAAATGTGAGTCTCTAATCTGAGGTGGGAATTGGGAGGTGGTGATACTCGCGTCCGCAGGAGTTACCTTCCACAGCCCTGCACGTGCCTCCCGGGTGGTGCTAAACGAGTATCAACGCCGAGTATCGGGCGGCGGATATGATAACCTGACCATTGGATCCAGTGGACGGCTTCAGTGGCCGTGAGGATTAAATAACCTCTAAAAGTCTGGTGCAGAAAGGAAGGGGATACTACCGCAGCTTCACCTTTTCCCAAGAAAACGATGTGGATTCCAAAAAGAAATGATTTGTCGAGCGATCCGGCTGACGCCCAGCGCCAGATTGGGTCCGGGCCATCTGGTGTGAAATATGTTACCGGCTGCAGGCTGGTGACTCAGCAGGCCGCTTGCGGACAATGGACTACTGCTGCCTTCGGCAAAGACAGGCAAATCAGGAAACACCACACGCTCACGCTTGCTACCTAGAATGTGCGTGGGCTTTCCAAACCCGGAACATTGGAAACAGTAGAGAGAGAAATGGACAGGTATAAACTTAACATATTAGCCATAAGCGAGACTCATATCAAAGAGACTGGCCACTATACGACTCCTTCAGGAAACTTAGCCATAGTGTCGGGAAACCCAACAAACAGCTTTAGCGGTGTGGCAGTCATAGTCTCGGAACCCCTCAAGGAAAAAGTAGTCGGGTACGATTGCATCAACGACGGAATACTTAGAGTCAGATTAGGGGCGCATCCATACCCCCTAAACTTAATCAGGGTCTATGCTCCCACATCTTCGTCCTCTGAGGAAGTCATTAAAGGGACCTGCGGGCTATACCGAAAAAGGATCCTGTGATTGTTCTTGGAGATTTCAATGCTAAAATTGGTACAACGGTTAACGATGACCACATTCGAGGCATAGTTGGAAAGTACGGACTGGGAACTAGGAATGACAGAGGCGAAATGCTGCTGGAATTCTGTGCGGAAAATCAACTATCGGTCATGAACACATGGTTCCAGCAACACCCCAGACGGCTCTACACTTGGACTTCTCCCAATGGAAAATACAGGAACCAAATCGATTTTATTTTAATGAGCCAAAGATGGAGGTCGGCTATATTCGCTTCAAAGACTCGACCAGGTGCAGACTGCGGTAGCGATCATCAGCTTCTCACTGCAAAACTCAAAATCCGCTTGAAGAATACTAAACGAGCCAAATTGAATAAACCGGTCCAGCTTAATGAGTCAGCGCGAATCGAGTTCCACGACAAACTCCAATCTAAGCTCCAAGGCACAACGTATGACCCTTTCGAGTCTGCCGGGTTAACTTGGGATAAATTTAAAACCTTCTCTCTCGAAACAGCTAAGCAAGCCGAAGCTACACACAAAACCTCAAGACCCAAAGCTGACTGGATGAGCACTGAAACCTGGGATAAAATTAAAGAAAGGAAAGCTTGTAAAGAGAATGGCTTACACTCTGATCAGGATAGATGCCGATACGCAGAGCTCCATAATGAGATCCAGAAACTTTGTAGGAAAGACAGAAATGACTACATCGATAGGATATGCACCGACATAGAAAAGTTGTCACACACAGCACACACGCGGGACTTGTTCCAGAAGGTTAAACTACTCGCCAGCGAATTCAAACCTAAACAATGGACAATTGAAGACGAGAAAGGTGACGCATTAGTGGATAAAAGTGCAGTCCTAGAAAGATGGCGGCAGTACTGTCAGCAGCTGTATAGTGATCCCATTGAGGACGATACTGACCCAATGGATTACATTGAGAGAGAACCGGACATTCTTCTGAGCGAGGTCGAATCAGCCATCCAGGCACTGAAGCTCAATGCTTGCGGAAGCGATGGCATTACCGCGCAGATGCTAAAAAGTATAGGAGACGAGGGACGGAAAATATTACACAGGATATGTCAGAAGGTCTGGAGAACAGGTATTATACCCCTGCACAAGAAAGGTTCTACGCGTAAGTGTCAAAACTACCGCACTATATCGCTTATATCACATGCCAGCAAAGTTTTCTTGCGAATCCTGAACAAGCGTCTGGAAAATTATATCGCTCGGCAAATACCTAAGGAGCAGGCAGGATTTGTAAGAGGCAGAGGTACCCGGGAACAAATTCTCAACGTGAGGCAATTAATAGAAAAATGCAGAGGACACGACGTGTTTATGGTTATGTGCTTTATCGACTACGCAAAGGCTTTTGATTGCATCAATTGGGAAAAAATGTTCAGGGTTATGAGCGAGATGGGGATACCACAACACCTAACCTTTCTGGTAAAACCTATACTCGAGCAGCGTGTCTAGAGTGCGAATAGAGGATACTGTGTCGCAACCCTTTAGGGCTGAAAGAGGAATGCGCCAAGGATGCATCTTGTCGCCGCAGCATAATGAGAAGGGTATTGGAAGGCTGGGAGGGTGGCATCCAAGTTGGTGGCCAACTAATCAATAACCTCCGCTTCGCAGATGACACGACAATAATAGGTGCCTCAGAAAGAGAACTAGCGGTCCTTTTGCAAAGGATTGAGCTGATCAGCCGTGAATATGGCATTAAAATTAACAGGAGCAAGACCAAATTAATGTTCATTGATCGCCCTGGTACCATGCAGAGAACCAATGAGTTGCGCGATCTTGAGGTTGTCCACAAGTTTGTCTACTTGGGCTCGCAAATAAGTGACGATGGCGACTGCTACCAGGAGGGTGTAAGAAGATCCCAGATGGCTAAAGCTGCGGTGAAACGACTCGAGAAGATATGGGTGAACAGAAGTATAAACCGCAAAACAAAAATTAAACTAATGCGGAGCCTTGTCTTCTCGATCTTTCCGTATGCTTCAGAAACCTGGACCATTAAACAAGACACCCGCCTTAGGATAGATGCGTTCGAGATGTGGTGTTGGCGCAGAATGCTCCGGATCTCTTGGACTGAACGCCGCACAAATGTGTCTATCCTCGACGAGCACAAGATCACCACGAGGCTCTCTACTATCTGCACCCAACGTGTACTAAGTTTCTTCGGCCATCTGAGCAGATCCGGGCCAGAGAGTCTGGAGAAGCATATAATGACTGAACGCATGTCAAGGGTGAGAAGGAAAGGCTCTATGGCTACTCGTTGGGCAGATAGGATAACATCCATCACTAAAGCCACACTACAGGCAAGCATGCATCGGGCCCTGGATCGAGTGGCCTGGAGAGTGTTGGTGAAAAGTGTCCACAATCGTCACGTCCCTCAGCCATGAGGATACGACAAAGAAGAAGAAGAATCTGAGGTAAATTAACAATTCTAGTCTATGATATCATTAACAACAGTTTAGTACCGTGTCTAACGATAATATTTTACACAACGAAGCGATATCTGACACAATAAGCTACTTAATTGTTTCGTTGCATTCATAAAATCAAAATTTCAAAAATACACGGGAAAATCCAGGTGTAACATGTGTTTGCGCTTTAAATGATTTTATAATGATTAAAACTTTTACAACGGAGATGTATTCATCATATAGTATTGTGACGTCACAATATTAGTCTCCCGTATTAACTTCAAATAACATATCGTTTTGACGTTTCCTAAAAAGTAGCTGATTTGACTTCATAGGAAAGTATTAGCCTATTATGTTTTCTAACTTTTCTATTGTCAAAAACCTTCAGGCATAAAACCATGTGATGGGGTCTTAATTTTTCAAGATATTTGCAGGGCTGTATAAATATCTTGTTGGTCTTTATTAATCCTTAGGAGTTAAGACAACTAGAAAGAAAAAGAAAAAAGAAAGAAAAAAAATACATCTAGGTACCTATACTGCCAGAACGATAAGTAATATAGATTATTGTAACCAATACAATCTTGTACGAAAAACTAATTTATTTTTACGTTTACTAAATCTTGAATTCAAAAGAACTATTTAAACATTAATACGCACTAAAGCCTAGTTTATACTTATACTATATTGTGGTCATTTGTCCCAGAATTCACTAGATTTTCTCGTTTGCAGTATTTTGGTATCATGGACGTGACTTTTTTCTCCGTGAAGTGTCCTAATACGTAAGTTCGTTGAGCCTCTGAAACAAAGTCTAATTTGGTTCAAAAAAGTTAATCCTCTATAGCGTTACGACAAAATCTTGGCGTCCTGAAAATAGGCCCTTGGGCCTTTCCAGATAAAACCAACTTGCAATGCAACGGTTAAACTCAGTAAACAGTTCGCTCGGTAGATTTTAAATATCCAACGAGATCCTTCTTAGTATCTAGAGAAACACAAAGTAAGTGCCTTCTGCCACTTGATACGCCTTTTCCTAATTTGCTTCATTTGCGGTGAAGTTAGCAAACGAACTGAGACGCCCTATCTAAATACTCCCGACTCGATTCTCCGATTTAGTTAGTCCAATCAAGTAGGAAACTAATTTGCCGGCTAAATAAACTAGTCTGCCGCGAACTAAGAAATCACGATTCTTGCCAAGGGGAAACCTATTAAGACTTAACAAAATTATTTTAGGCGTCTGATTCCAGAATGCTCTGGTCAATCTAGCTCATTTGCTTTTGTTATATGATAGACTCAAAGATATAATAGACGGCCATAGTCTAAGAACTTTTTGAGGCTCTAAGTCTTTAGCGCCTTTTCTCACATTTTCTCTTACATTTTGGTTTTGGCTATCTTTAGATCGCTCTGGACTAGATGGCGCTAAAGACTTGGAGCCTTAAAAAGTTCTTAGACTATGGCCGTCTATGATGATATTTATCTCTGCTACAGCCCCAACAAATTTTCCGAAAGTCAGAAAATTATTACTTAATCTTTTATTGTATCTGCGTTTTAGGCTGAGAGTCGATGGGCATATTTCCCAAAGTCGCGAGTTCGAGTCTCGCCTGAGGCAGATTTTTCTGCTTTTCCTTTATTTTTAAACATTATGGTATCGTAAGCAGACGTTCTGCTTAATACAAAATGAATACTTATTACTAAAGTTATCACGGCACAAACATTCATAATCAAAAAGTTGTCTGTAAGAACTTCACTTTGCTGCGCTCGCTCGTGCGATAAAGTTGAAATTGTTCGTGTGGCCGAGCAGTAGTTAGGATTGGGGGCTCAAAAGGATTTTTTTTATCTAAATTTATGTCTATGTTATTATTCATCTATAAGTGGGTGGAAAATTATTCTAGTTGTTTTTATAGTCCGCTTTATGTTCTTAAACTTAAAATATGTATATTATGTAATTATGGGTGAAAAGATTTAGGCAAACGGGCGAATTTTCTGTGGACAATATTAAAGTTAAAAATTTGGGAACATTTTATAATTTATAACTACTAATGCTAACTATACAGATTAAAAGAAGAAGATTGGCACCTAATGGTTTAACAAGAAAATTAGTCTTTAAAGTCCATTAATTTTATAATGTCCTCAGAAAAGGCGTATAACCTTAACCCATACTAAAAAAATGTTTGACCCTTGTATCGTATCAATCGATCTTGTTATTCAATATTTTGGCACAGGTGAACTCTCAATTGAAAAGCCTTGCTCAAATTATGGGCACCTAATCCATTATCAAGTCAGGGATTGATTGATTTTATTGACGTTACACAACAACCGGGATCCCATAACTCGCGGGCCTAGGAAAAAAACTCTCTGAGCGATATTACTTGAGTTTTTTTTATTTGCTTTAAGGCCATTCCTCGATTTGGACAAGCCACGAACACAAGGACAAGCCACGGACAAACAACGGAAGCCATGAACGTGTCTCTAATGGCTTCCGTGCACGAAAGAAAGAGAAGCAGCGCTCTTAAGGATCAGACTTTTTGACTTTTAAACTACGACAAATAAGCGAATCTATAAAGATTTGTCTAATTTTGCTTCTATCTGTGACTTTTTAGGTAAATCAGAATACCATATTTTTTACTTAGTTATATTGGTTAATCTATTATAGTTTACGTAAGCTAAGAAAAATAAGGGGAAAAAGGACCTACGGATTTTTTTTCTATCGAGGCAACTTTCAGCAATCGTGTTTCGGCTTGTGCCATATACGAGAGTATATAGTCTATGTATATTCGAAAATAAATTCAGTTCCTTTTTCCGTTTAGTCAATAGAGCGTTTGAAAAAACCTATAATTTTTCAACGTAGCCCCTTAATTGCAAGGGTACATTCCTGAGCATAAATTAAGTATATTTCTCAAAGACACCAATGTCCTAATTTGGACGGTCCTCCAGTTTTGGGATAATCGATGGTTAATTTTATCCTTATGATTCTGTAAACCTCCATTAAATTATTTTTGTACTCTGAAACACCGCAATAAATGATGCACCTGTATGTAATACGTCAATAAAATATGCTTCCTCTGTATTGTATCAGTGGAGAATTCATAATCATCATCATTGACATGTCATAATTTTCTGTTGCTTGGTTGAGTTAATCATATTAACCTCATAACCTAGCCTACCTAATACCTTATATATCAGTGACCGATATAACAAATATAGCATGAATAAAAATATTTTTTTTACATTAATTATGCCAATTTGTTTCCCTAATCGTACCATGCTGAAATGAAAGCAAATAAAAAAACGCGACGTATTTGTGGTGGTTGGCGGTAGCGTCAAACAAAATCGCGTTTTTTTTTTGTGAAACACGCGTTATACTAGTATGTCTCAAGAAAGTTCGCGCTGCAGTAGGAAGCTACATTTGTTGGGTTTAGACGGTTTTCGTGGCATCTCCGTCAGGCTTATCTCGACCCCCAGGGTTTGCAAATATGTCCAACATAAAAAAACTCATCATGATGATATGTTTATGAATAGCTACGAAGGTTCCTAAACGAGCAAGTTCTTTCATGTGGCGAACACTAACGACTAAATGGCACATAGTATGTTATTATGGGATATAAAAGAGGATGGTGCGCCTAACTGCCTTATGCCACACTACCTTTATTTGGACTTCATTCTGAAACTCGCTACTCTCAGAATATGAAATGAGGTCGGCACGGAATAAATAAGAGTACCTGTACAAAAGATTGACTGTCTAATAAAACCCTTTTTTAGGTAGGGTACACTATCTACTAAGGTTACCTATGCGAAACGTAGGTATGTACCTAAACGTGGCTATCTCATCCTATGGCGTTACGTATTTCGGCTTTCGGTCTATTACTAAAGGGCCCGTAATAACAGAAGTTTGGGTTAAAGTGTGTCAAAAACAATCGCATAACTTAAAATATTAAACTGGAACCTCAGCTCACGCAAACTGAATACAAATCGGTGTAAAATCAATAAAACTAACAAACAATTTCATCCCAACTCGGATTAAATCTACCGTCTGCCATTCTGCTTCAAAAAGGACTATCCACGAAACTAACTCGACAATGCGTCATTTTGGTTCTAGCTTAACCCTTAAATGACGCCAAAATGACGTAACTTCTCAAAAAACTAGTATGAATATTCGTCGTTCTGTTTCTATTACAGTGGCAGTATAGAATTTTAGATATGTGGCAAAGTTTTGCAGGATATTCCGGAATTAGTTGACGAACCATACAGTATAGAGTTTCTGTTTAAAATCGCTGAATGGAAGCCGTGGCTTCCGTTCGGGCGTCCTGCTCAACTGTACTAAATTAAATAAAACAACTTTGAACGGATTATATCGCGTATACTGAATTTTAAATTACATCCCGACGTTTCGAACACTTTACAGCGTTCGTGGTCACGGGTCGACTGAGGAAAACATATTTACCCACATCTAAAATTACAATGTACAAAAGACTACCCACATGTATAACATTAAATGCAAACAAATAAAGGTGAGTGTACATGCCAGAAGGGCAAATAAAGCTAGTTCTACAATAGCTAATTATCGATCTACTACAAACTTTAATTAATTAATTTAAAAGGTAGCAAACAAACTGTTAAATTTAGAAATTAATAGGTCTACATTATTTTACAAAATAGAGCAATATATGTTAACACTACCCAACGCTATGGCCTCACAGTCGTGTGTCTTGCTTGCTCTTTGATCAAATGAACCACTGACACACGACTGTGAGGCCATAGCGTTGGGTAGTGTTAACATATATTGCTCTATTTTGTAAAATAATGTAGACCTATTAATTTCTAAATTTAACAGTTTGTTTGCTACCTTTTAAATTAATTAATTAAAGTTTGTAGTAGATCGATAATTAGCTATTGTAGAACTAGCTTTATTTGCCCTTCTGGCATGTACACTCACCTTTATTTGTTTGCATTTAATGTTATACATGTGGGTAGTCTTTTGTACATTGTAATTTTAGATGTGGGTAAATATGTTTTCCTCAGTCGACCCGTGACCACGAACGCTGTAAAGTGTTCGAAACGTCGGGATGTAATTTAAAATTCAGTATACGCGATATAATCCGTTCAAAGTTGTTTTATTTCATGAATAACTATCGCGGCAACCGTAGAAGATATTATGTACTAAATTAAATTAAAATTAAATTCATTTATTTCAAGCTTCGAGGCTCATAGTAGGTAGTATAAGTCAACAATACATAAAATCTCAATAGCAGTTATAAATTATAAAAATATACACCCATTGACAATAAATTAAAAACATAATTAAAAATTACAATTACAATTACAAATTACAATTAAAATTCATTGAAATAATTTATAAATAAATAAATAAACAGGAATGTCAAATTTTGTTTTGATGTCAAAAGTAACTATATTCTATTTTAACCTATGCCTGTTTTTACATGCCTGCCGCAGCAGTGCATGATGTATGGACAGTCCAGTCTATCCGCGATCATCGTTAGAACGATGTTGGAGCTGCCTCGCACCCGCTGGACCAAGGACGCGGCGCGCAGTCGCATAGTGGTATGGAAACATGCAGTGCGCGCCGCCGCGAACATACCCGAGGCGCTGCAATAGCGAGGCAGCCCCATCACCGCTCGAAACGCGTTATTGTACTGGACGCGGAGTGCATTGTAAGCTTTCTGCGTGTAGTTAGCCCACAAGCCGCACGTGTACAGCGACGTGCAGTACGCTTTGAATAGCCTTGGATAGGTCAAGGAAGCAAGCATAAACCGGGGTCTGACGATCAGTGTAATATCTGACTGTATGCTTCATACACAGTATTGCACTATCTGTGGACAAGTGAGGCCGGAACCCAAACTGATTGTCATGCAATCTTAAATATTTTTCCAACTGTGTATTAAGCATACAATCAAATACTTTCGCAACTATTGTTGCCAGAGATATGGGTCTATAGTTTGTTTTGTCCGTTAAGTCCCCGGTTTTGTTTTTCACTATAGGCACGACTATCGTTTTTAACATATCGGTAGGCATATATGAGTGACTTATGCAAAGGTTATAAAACATAGCAAGGACTCTTGCGATGTGTGGACCGGCATGATGGAGGTGCTCGATGCTTAGCCCGTCATGACCTGGAGATTTACCCCTCGAGATAGATTTGATTGCATGCGCTACACCTTTAGCTGTAAATCTTATCCCCACTACCATGCCGGACAAAGCATCGAGCGCTGTCCTCCCCGCACCCAGAGGAGATTGCACGCGAAAATGATCCTTAAATGCATCCGCTATACTTTTAGGTTCATTCACCCCGTCGACACTCACAGGAAGACCTGGTCGAACGTTCATCTTTTTGGTTTCACGCCAAAAACCCCGGAAGTTGCCTTTAGAGTGTTTTTCAGCGAGAGTATCCATTTTTAATTGCTCCTCGTGATTTTGGCACCACTTTAGCCGAGATTTGAATACTTTTCGACTAACACACATCTCCTCAAACATTATACCTGACCTAGGCTTTCCGCATGACACCCAATCGAGAAACCTCTCCCTAGCCAGCCGATGAGCCTCAACAACATGTTTATTCCACCCCATCACACGCTTGCCCTTTGCCCTCTTGGTCTTATCACGCCTGCCACACACCGCTGCGTCACATAATATCATACAAATCGTCAAGAATACGCCTATGAGCCACTTTATCACAATACCCGTCAGCACAGCTTATGAAGTTGTTATTAAAGTCAATACACCTCAATCTAGAATGAACCTCCCTTCTATATAGATCGGTTTGCTGCTCCGTTCGTTCCCCCCAAACTACATTTTTATTCGTTATTACTACATTAGGAAGTTTAGGAGTCAGCAACTCTAAATTGCATTCAATGATTAAGGGGAAGTGATCAGACCAGAATGAGTCATACTTGACTCGAACATCCCGCACTGAATCCACAGCGGCCTGAGTGAGAATACCGTGATCGAGCCAGCTGGCAGTTCCGTACACTTCGCTAATAAAGGTATAGGTACCAGAGAAAAGACCTAACTTATCTGTGTCGATGCACGACCAGTCTTGCTTACTACAAAACTCCATTAGCTCCTCGAAAAATAACTCCCCAGGGTTAGCATTAAAATCACCTAAGATCTATCCCTCGTTAAGCGCATGGCTTCTTGCAGTTTTAATTGCATGGGTGCAGTGATTTGGGCACTCCATCTTGCGGGGGGAGGGCCTCTAAGTCTTGTGCCTTCAACTTTTCCCGTCATGATTATTCTCTCCAAGCTATCCGAGGAACGTCGTGAGAGGTGTCCGAAGTATGTGAGTATGCGGTCGTGGCACGTCGTCGACAGCCGGCGTTTTATGCGTAATTCCTCTAGTGTGGACTGATTAGTGCGCATCGCAGTCCAAGGTATCCGCAAAAGCCGTCGCCAACACCACATCTCAAACGCGTCAATACGGCTTTTAAGGTCTGCCTTAATAGTCCACGACTCAGAGCCGTAAAAGAAAATTGGAAAATGTAATGAATCATTAATTTGGGAAATATTTAAGTAAGTGTTTTAGCAAAAAAAGGCAACATCAACATCATAAAGTATCATAACAGAAGTTAGATGGTCGATTATGCATTTATTGGCGTACAATATAATTACGAGTAGGTTATTTTTTTTTGTGCTGTTAAACACTAGTAATATTCTTTGTGGCATTTAAACATATAGCAGTTTCTTCTCTTAGTCTCAAATCATGAAAAACTAGTGCCGCCATGCAGATTAGGCAGCCAAGCTGTATTGACCTTGTCACGTTCATCAAAGTTTTTTATTTTTCTGTTCGACTTAAACTCTTAAAACTTAAAATATATATAAGCAGCCAAGCTGTTATGGGGCCCACCCACTATCAGTCGGCCTGACGATATTAGCCTGTCAGTTGTTCGGAGCTGTCAAATTTTTGTTCTAACTGACAGGCCGATATCATCAGGCGGACTGATAGTCGGTGGGCCCCCTTAAAAGCGCGATCGCGAATAATCGCTGGGATTCCCAACGTGGTACAGTTCCTTGTGTTCTGCGCTTTAGTTCGCGATGCTCAATGGCGCGGTTCAACTAAATGTTTCGGACAAGCTGGAAGGAGTTGGGTTAATTACCCTGTTTGTTTTGAAGGGTAAATGGCGGTATTACAGTAACAAGCGGATTTTGAATTTGGAGTGCAAATTACCTTTTAAAATTACCTTTATAAGTAATTTAACTAAAAAGGGACTGAAACGCGTCTTACTTCAAGCAACTGGCAAGAAATAGTATGAAATAATTCTAACTACTTAGGCGGGATTTTAGAAATACCTATATAGTACATACGCTGGGGTCATCTTTTTGTCTACACACAACACTCACATTATTCTAAGGTTTAAAAATGCGAGCCTTTTTACGTATAAATTAGCTAATCACTGGATTTGAAGTACTAACACAAACATACCGCCTATGTAGTGGTAAACGGAAGATTAAATTCTTGTACGGACTCTTGAAAATGTGTTAATACAGTTACTAAAAAAGTGCATTTTTAGTAGTTTGTTAGTGTGCGGAAAGTTAGATTTTGCGCACGAGTTACATTGCGTACATTTTATACAAAAGTATTGTATAAAATGTACTTTCGTCATTTTCTCCACACTGTCAATAGAATGTCATGTCTTATCATATATAACATATTTTCCGCCCTTACGTCAAAAAAGTATTTCACTGTACAGTCAGCTGGACATTTATGACACAACCTTTTTCTATTGTTTAAACGGTGTTTTATTTCTTTCAAAGCAGACAGCAGACGTTAATGAATAAATGGCGAGACATGTTCGGCCCAAATTCCTTGTTGACATACCCACTTGAGCGAGAGTGACATTTTTTGGACATCAGACGTTCAAGATTGGAAACACGGGTACGAGTGACGACGAGCGTCTTCGGATTTTGTACGATACGAGATGAAATTTAATGTTTTCAATCGACATCAAGATTTCGAAGGAGGTTCTCAATTCGTTGGGATCTTTGGTTTTTTTGCAATTTTTTATGTATGTTTACCGATTATTCGAAGACGGCTAAACCGATATGGGAAATTCGTTTTCACAATTTGTCCCATTGTCATCAGGTCCGGTTCTAATGATGGGATCCTGGAGAAATCGAGGGAACTATTAAAGGCACACCTATAGTGATTTCACTATTTTTTTCAGTATCTCGGCCATTTTCTCTTGGAATAGCGGATCCTAAGTGAAGTTGGTTCTTTTTTGTTAAAAATTATGTTTATTTTGACTCTACAGGATGTTTTATCAATAACTGGCCATATTGTTTAAAAATAACGGAAAAGTATAAAAATCCACTGCCTCAGGCGAGGCTCGAATTCGCGACTCTGGGCCCAGCTGTTCAGAGTGATGGGCATGTTTCCCAGAGTCGCGAGTCTTGTTGTTAGCAGACGTTCTGCTTGGTACAAAATTAACTAGACATGTTGTATGAGGTGATTTGGTAGGGGAAGTACCTCCACCATACAGAAAACCACAGCCAAATAGCACCAGACCCTACTCATAGTGTATATTCCTGCTGGTGAGTAAAGTTGCCAAAGAGCTCTAAAAGGAGAGTTATGTTGAGAATGGAAGACCCTCTTTTCTCTTTAGCCGTCAACACAGGGAGCTCTCTTTTATAAATGGACGGTAACGTGCATGTGATATCTCTGGAGTTGCAGGCATCCATAGGTTACGGTATTTTCTTACCATTGTTTTCGTTGTATAAAAAAATGTTGTCACAAAAGGTTTGCAACAGGAACCTACTTTTGTTTTTATTTCTGCCTTTTCCTCATCAGTCATCTCGCGTCCATTGTCAATGACGTCACGATTGACGTGCTATGACGTCATAGATCAACAAGCGAGAATTACGACGCCCTTAGGTTGAGTGGTGTTTACGTAAACGAGAGAAATGGTGGAATTTAACTAGATCTTGTTTCATTCGTTTAGCATTTCTCATAGACTGGTGAAGGAAAGCGTGAGGAAACCGGACCTAACTACAAAAGGGCTGAGTCTTCAATGGGTTAGAAGGTCAAAGTGACAGTAGGTAATAAAATAAATAATAAACTCAAGCAGATAAAATATGCCCCAATAATTTTCATTGCCCTACCGCAATGCTACAAATATTTCCCAGCACGCACTCAAAAGCAAATAACACGACATTTAAAGCGGTCAGCTGACCCTCCGACGAGCACGTTCGCAATGACCTTGTCAATAAACATTGAACTAAACAATCAAACTGATGCAATCGATTGTGTACATGGTCGTTGAGATAGGTCAGAGGCGAAATAGTAGATTGTACAACAAGAGCATAAAGCGATCCATTTTTATCCGAAGCAATTTATTGGTCCGAGCGCAGCGAGGACCAATATAGTTGAGGGTAAAAATGGTCAATTATGCCCGAGGTATACATTCTGCTTTTCACTTCGATTGTGAGGAAAATGTAAGTTGAGAGCAAATAAATAATTACCTTACACATAAAATAATATTGATTTCGGCGGCCATATTAATTGTTCTACTACTTTTTGCTCACTCTGTTCGATTAACGTATTATGCGACAGTGCAATTTCAACGTCACTCGACGTCATTGTTTATGTTCAATCGTTCAATAATTTGGGTAAATAATATTTTCACTTCAATTTAAACAATAAAATCGCTGTAAAGTAAAAGATCATGAAAAATAACCAACTCCCAGCAATTAATTTTTTAATGTTTTTTTTTTTATTTTCATCATGTGAATTTATACTTAGATGCTTGTTTTCTGCCAAGTCATAAAACATTTCAGGGCATTTTGTAACAATAATCAACTCCTATTTTATCTAATTTCATTAATTTAATTATAGAAAACACGGAATTCCAATAATAATAGCAAGAATAAAATAAAACAACAAGTTTCAGTAGTCTACGCAATTTTACTGCTTAATTAAATTGTGCAATATATTTTGACTGTGCTTGGCTGTTGAGCCTCAGTGTCTTAGTTTTAGAAGAAAATTTTACTTTATGCACTAGAGCACAAAGAGCGATTTTACGTCGTCTACGCACGACTTAAAGTCGAACTTTACGAGCATGAGAAGTGAAAATGTACTTTTCACCACTCCACCGCGGAAACTCGCTCTTTATCCCTTGAAAGCGGTGGGCAAAAATGCATTTTATCCACACGTGGGAAAAGTAAGTCAGTAGTTTTTATACGTTATCTGGCAGGATGCTCTTTAAAGAGATGATTTTGAATTATATAATTTGGAAACCATTTATTTGGCTTATTTTTTTATACTTTATATATTATATTTTTCATGTGGTGGTGTGGTAAAGATTGTTGTATTATACGAGTGGTAAGAGTTGGACCGCAATCTTTTTATTTTTATTTCTAAATATTCATATAAAATACCTATAATATTAAAGAGTTAATTTTCTTTTTTTTATGTAAAGAATAAATTTCCCCAGAATATAAGGCCAAATTAGAATATGGACGGCATTGTAACTATAATAATTTCCCATTTAAATTTTCCCAGCATTTACGACTTGTTTTATAAACAAAATAATAAAATTTAAAGCGAGAGAATACTTAGTATTGCGACTAAGAGCGTTCGCTTCTAAATAATAATATCTCAAATTGAAATACCCATCTTTGGACAGTTAGGTCCCAAAGCATCAGTGTTAGCTCATTAATCTCATTAGTTATTGTGTGACATTTAAACAGTCGTTCGAATAAATAAGGTATCCAAATGCTTTAATTACATTTTTTTCATGGTGACTGCTTATCGTCAGGCGAAATATATGTGCTGATTCGCCACCAAGGTGGAATAAATAAAGTTAAAACTTAAATAATATATACTTGTGCTTCTATGCCACTTATGATGAATAAATAAAATTATATTAAGATCACTTGACTTGTCGTTCACTTATTCGTTCATCATCTGGACATTCTACGCCGGTTTAGGTACTAAAGAAAGAAAATTCAAATTCATCCCCGCTTTCTGACGATTTAATGACCACAACTTTTCATAATTACCCTTCTTCTTATGATAATGAACGTTTTAACGAGTTCCTTTATTTTTTACCTCTCCCCCCCCCCCCCCCAGGTGCCTCTCAAGATTTATATTTGAGTAAGAGCCCTTCGGTGTATATTATCACTAACGACCACTCTCAGTGAATAGGGTTTTGTAAACAAAAGGCGGTCTTCATCTGAAAAGGGTTTGTGAGTCAAGTAAACCCTTTATCTGATAGATAAATAGGCGTTGAATTCGTTTAGAGTGTACGACACGACAACATTACGTCTGAGTTAAATATCGTTGGTTTTTCCATATGATGTACAGTCGCCATGAAATACATTGGAGCGGCCACGGTACTCAATAACATTAAGGGGCTACTTTGAAAAATTATAGGTTTTTTCAAACGCTCTATTGACTAAACGGGAAAATATATTTATTTATCGAATATATATTATTAGACTATATACTCTTGTTTTTGGCACAAGCCGAAACACGATTGCTGAAAGTTGCCTCGATAGAAAAAAAATCCAAAGTTGGGTCCTTTTTCTCCTTATTTTTCTTAGCTTACGTAAATTATAAAGGATTAAGCAATATAACTAAGTAAAAAAGATGGTATTCTAGTTTATCTAAAAAGTCTCAGAAACAAAATTACACAAAACTTTATAGATTCGCTTATTTATCGTATTTTAGTCAAAAAGTCTGATCCTTAAGAGCGCTGCATCTCTTTCTTTCGTGCACGGGAGCCATAAACGTGTCTCTATAGGATGGGCGTGGCTTGTCCGAATCGAGGAACGGCCTTAATATCTGAACAAGCACCTTATCGCCTTGACAATAAAGGCGTTGTTAAGATATTTGTAACCACCTTGGCCGCACCGATATATCCGATGGCTATTAAGTACTACTACAATTCGGTGGCATTTCGGTGCGTTTATACAATAAATAAAAAAATACGTCCAAAGTTTTGAGAACGATATTGTTTCGAGTTGTACCGGAAAAGGATTGTTTTAAATATGATATATATCCACTGGCACTGTTTTTCAAACTAACCGCACTTGGTCTTGTCTGTCAAACAAACAGCAATACTCAAAATGTCGAAGATACACGGAAAAAAAGTATCGCCATCGAACACAAATTCTCTTCATGATAACAATATTGTTTTGTATATAACGAAAACAATTTGCCTAGAAAGTGAACCTTATTCAAGTAAAATGTCTTTATTGAAGGAAAATATATCTTGGGTTAAAGATATAAAATTAGTCCAAGAAAATATTTAAGTACTTATTTTTTTAAAAGAATAATAATTACTTTCACATTGTTATTCTTGGCTGAAGATTTCTTTTTTCCGTGTAGTTTACAAACAAGTGGTTTTAATAAAATACCGGTCAAGGTAAGAATTTAGTCCTGATACGTAAATGTTTCATACAAATTGCTTTTTTTTTTTAAATTTTATAATCATCTCATCGTTAATTATTTCTAAAAAAAGTATCATGACATTACCACAGCGTAGTTTTCGTTGAAAATATACGTAGCAAACTTCGTCCAATCGACATCAGCATAGACTTAAATATTATAGTAGACGGCCATAGCCTAAGAAATTTTTGAGGCTCCGAGTATTTAGCGCCATCTAGTTCAGAGCCACCTAAACAGAGCCAATATGTATGAGATAAAATCCGCGCCACCTAGTAACGTCTAGTGTACTACTAGAACGTTATTCGTTACTACTTGGCGCTGATTTTATCTCATACATATTGGCTCTGTTTAGGTGGCTCTGAACTAGATGGCGCTAAATACTCGGACCCTCAAAAAGTTCTTAGTCTATGGCCGTCTACTATATATATTTAAGTCTATGGCATCAGTAATACGAGTAATCAGTCACAGGCTTCGTCAATAGAGTTCATGACATGATAAAATCCGCAACTTAAGTCCAAAGCCATACTCGTACAAATTCAAAGTTTAATCTGGTTGTTGCCTCTTTACGTGACCTAACTAAACGAATGTTTGGGAAAATAATACTTATATCCGGTTACCGGTTTCCGGTAAACACACGTTGTATGCAAATCTCCAAAAACTTTCTCACGTGTCAGGAAATGATATATGGGGTATTGCGGTTATGTATCGGTAACTTAGTATAACTTCCCATTTCAGTAGAGAAGAGTGGTAATGGAACATACCCAAACTACGTGACCCATTTTTTTCAGTTTTTGACCCCCCTCCCCCCCCTCGGTGACCATCCGTAGTAATTGCTAAGACCCCCCCCCCTCCCCCCTATTTGTCACGTAGTAAAACTCACACATATGGTTTAGAGTGATGTTTTGGAGATAGAAAGCAAAAATAGTAGTTTATGTAACTGTTACGTAATAGGGGTCCTTAAAACACGAGTGTGGTTTTTTCATAATAAGACCACGCGAGTGTTTTAAGGTCTAATTACGTACAGTTGCATACACTGCTTTATCTACACACATATTATTAACCCGAAATGATGATTGAATGACTGCAATTGCACGGATTGCATCGCCGTCGCCATGGCCAACTCGATTGTGTCGGCGGTCGGGCGGCGCATGCCCGCACCCGGATTTTCATAATGATATCGAATTTTTGCTTATTATTTGATAATAATAATATCGTTACAGATAACACATTTGTTCTAACTACTAAGAAGACGTTCGAAATTTGAACGTAATTAAGGTATCGGTTACCGATACTCAAATGTAAACATTAAGATGCAGCCACAGATACTTATATCTAAATATAGGGCGTTTGCTCATCGATCCTGACCATAAAATAGACATATTAGGGTATGGGTGTAGATAAAACATATTTTGGCATACTTATTGCCTTTTATTAACACGACACTGGCCGCGTGACGCCAAAAGTGCGTGTAAACCCTCCCCCTGTGACCTAGAGTAGTATTTTGACGCCCCCCCTCCCCGCCCTAAACGGGTCACGTAGTTTGGGTATGTTCCCTAACATTAATAAATTATTTGTGTAAGCACAGGTGTATATTTACAGTGGCACAGGTACATGTATTTTTTAAAGGAGTTATTTGGTTGGCAAGATTTCACTTTTTTCGACAAATTGTATGTTACAGATTTTTGTTTGTAAGACTGAGATTTTGTAAACAGCTCTTTATGTCACAGATATAGCCTTTGTCGTCTGCGTATTTAATTTTCCATTTTCTCCTAAGGGATTAAATTAAAAAAATAACTCGATGGGAGACCCCATAACGATTGAAGAACATATGGTATTTATATTATAGGTGTTCCAAATTTCAAGGTTCTACCTTTAATCTTTTTTATCGCCAAGAATACCTAAAGGTGTCATGAATAGTCGTGACCACAGCGCTAAAAGCGCCTGTAAGTGTTATGGCGTACGCTATCAAAAGTAACCTTCATACTTTAAAGTAAGGTTTATGTTGGCTTGCTTGAGCCCGTGATCTTGGCGTGTGAGTGATATTTTTTCATATGACGTACAGTACCGGTCAAAAGTTTAAGTTCACTCTACGAAATAAGGTTATCATATTTAATTATGTTCAAATATAGAATATGTTTTGAATTTCAAACGTTTAATTGTTTCCACGACTACCAAATAACAATAAAAATACCTCTTGGAGGAATCGTTTTATGTTATTCGGAAAATTTGATCCATTTAATATTTTTGTTCCGTATTTCCTATGAGATTTCGTGAAGTTAGAAATCATTTAAAATGGGTCGCAAAGCCGATTTTAGTGTCGAAACTTGTGCTGTTATTGTAACTCTGTCAAATGAGGGCTACACGACGCGGAAAATCGCTGAAAAAATGAAGGTTTCTCAAACCGCTGTCGTGAGTACTTTGAAACGAAAACAAAAAACCGGTCTTAATTGCAGTTGATCTCGATCAGGTAGGCCAAAAGTCACGTCTAAAAGCGAAGACCAATTTATTTGCGTGCAGAGCAAACGCCAACGTACTCTAACTGCTCCAGAAATTTGCGAAGAACTCAACGCCACCCGAGAACAGCGAGTATCGGTTTCGACAGTGCAACGGCGTCTGCGAAACTATGGTCTAAAAGGTCGTATTGCTGCCAAAAAACCCTTGTTACGTAGTCAGAATAAAGTTAAGAGGTTGAAATGGGCCCAGAAACACAAAAACTGGACGTCTGAACAGTGGTCTAAAGTTTTATTTTCTGACGAATCGAAGTTTGAAATTTTTGGAGGGAGACGTCGTCAATATGTTCGACGACAAGTAGGCGAACGAATGATAAAACAATGCGTGATGCCAACAGTGAAGCACGGTGGAGGATCAGTTATGGTCTGGGGATGCTTTGCGGGTGATAAAGTTGGTGATCTCGTGAGAGTCAATGGCATAATGGATAAGAAAATGTATCATAACATTTTGCAACGTCACGCTTTTCCATCTGGAAAACGGATTGTAGGCAGAGGTTTTGTTTTCCAACAAGACAACGATCCCAAGCATACGTCGAAGTTGTGCAAAAACTACATTTCATCCAAAGAGAACCAAAAAGAATTAAAATATATGGATTGGCCTCCTCAATCGCCCGACCTCAATCCGATTGAGTTGTTATGGGATGAATTGGACAGGAGTGTGAGAAAAATGCGGCCAACTAATAAAGAACAGCTTTGGGAATACCTATACATTTGTTGGAATAAAATTTCGACATCAACACTGCAAAAACTAATTACGCGAATGCCGAAAGTGTGTATGGCAGCATTGAAAGCAAAAGGCGGATATTTTGAAGAGTCTAAAGTTGGCAAAAACTGATCTTTTTTATTTAATTGTGGTTTTAAATTAGAGAATTACCTTTAATTTATTATTTAATAAAAGATTATTAAATACTTTTATTAGTACATTTGTGTTATAGCTTCATTTAACCGAATTTAGAGAGTGAACTTAAACTTTTGACCGGTACTGTATGGCGTTCAAAGAGTTATTAGACCTGTGACCATTGAGCTCTCAACCAACCCAAACGGCTGCTCAAAGTGGGTCAGGTTAGGTTAGAACTGTGACCTTCAACCAACTTTTACGGCTGCAAAAAGAGTTGCAGTTGGTTAGGTTAGGTTAGAAGTCTGACTCCCAACCAACCCGGACGGCTGCTAAAAAATGGGTTGGAGCAATTCTTTCCGAAAGTATTGACTTATTAACGGTTTTTCAAACCCATATTCTCTTAATTCTATTAGCTAGGTTCTCAATAGAGTTTGTTTCTAAATTATTTATTATTATTAGGTAGTTTAATGGACTGTTTCATATATTTAGATTGAAGTAAATTGACGTCAACATTCAGGTGATACGAGTACAGCTCTTCTAGGAAAATGTATGAAATTGGCAGCATTAAGTGAAAGTGTGTGTTTAATATGTTTTCTTTATTGGATAGGGGCCAATAAGAGCGGCTAGACGACATCGCACGTGTTGGAGTATTAGAACTTAATGGAGGGGAAAGGACGTCGAAAGTCTCATTTACCCGACTAAGAATAAAAAACCGACCAAGAGCTTATCGGGTCATGCTTAAATTAATGTGGGGTTCAGTGTTGCCGGTCCGTCACAATACACGTACTTCAAAGCTCTTTTGGTTTTGTTTGTAAATTTTGAGTTGTAAATAACTTTCTGACTTTGTTTGTTTAAGTGTTTATTGATAGTATACTACAAACAAAAAAAATAGTATTTTTGCGGCACTGACTTTTAGCCTGATGGTTTTAACTAAGAAAGGATCATTTTTCGCGAGCTCAACATTATACTTAGTTTACTTTGACTTAGTATATGACATGATTTTTTAATATTTTAGACAGACTCTTTAAAATTAGAGAAAAGGGACACATTCTTTCGGACTCTTGGAGTGATCCGAAATTATTGAATTTATCAAAAAATCACTTATTCACCACTCCGCCTCGGAAACGCGCTCTTTATCCCTTGAAAACGGTGGGGAAAACGAATTTTATCCACATGTGGGGAAAGTAATTTGGTACAAGTTTTGGCTTCTTTTTTTCTCGTTGTCTGTCAGCGTGGACTTAAAAGAGATGATTGTTAATTTTGAAAGCATTCATTTGGCTTTGATATTTTACATTTTACAGCTTATATTTATCCTATGGTCGTGTGGTGAAAGAAATTGTATTATATTCGGCGGCTAAATTTGTTCAACCTCTCAAAACTAGAGAGGTTAAACATCCACTTTGCCCCCTTGTATAATAAATAACTATAATACTTCTTGATGTATTTAGGTTAAATTTCATTGACGCCATTTTCTTTCTCAATAGCTAAAATACATTCAGGCGGTTCAGTTCTTTTAAGAGATCGTTACAACTGGTCATTAAGTGCGACCGTGTGTTTAAAACCGTTTTATGAGGACTAGGGCTTAATGGCGGGAAAGCGACACTGAAGGTCACCTTTAGCCAACTAAGAATAAAAACCCAGGCATGTTCTAAATGCACCAAGGGTTGTGTATAAAATAACAATTAAAGATTCGTTCGAGTAGATAAAGTTTTCATAGCTTACTCACGTTTAAAGTCGAAAATGATAAACATAATAACTTTAGTCTCCAACTATAAATTACTTTACGGTTCCTAGTATGAAACTAAAAACACATCAACCGTAATATGCCATGCAAATACGAGTAATAGTAGTTTATGTAACTGTTACGTAATAGGGGTCCTTAAAACACGAGTGTGGTTTTAAGGACCCCTACTCACTTCGTTCGTTTCATAATAAGATCACACGAGTGTTTTAAGGCCTAATTACGTACAGTTGCATACACTGATGATTGAATGACTGCCATTGCACGGATTGCACCGCCATTGCCATGGCCAACTCGATTGTGTCGGTCGGGGGGGGGGGGGGGGGGGTGCCAGCGGTTGGATGGGCGCGTGCCGGCTGTCGGGGAGCAGGCCGGCACAACAGTCTATTTGAATGGTTTTCATAACATTATGATATGGGTGTAGATAAAATCTATGAAAAGCGTTTTGCGGAATTTATTTTCAGCAGGCTAGATCGTTTTGATACCTTTCCAGTCCTTTAGGTTTCCAGCTTGCTGGAAATTAATTCTTCGATATTTTATTGGCCTATACTTCTAGTTTAGTCCTAATTCTTTATCACATGAAACAACATTTTTTTAAAGAAGTTTTTAGCATTACGATCAGTTTTATGAGAATACAGATTAATTATCTTCTTTATTATCTAAGGTCAACTTGGCGAACAACTGGTTCAACTGTTCTAGAAATTGTTTACCATTTCGTAAAAAAAATTGCTGTTATTCTTTGCTATACGATCTTCGCCGTCTGACGGTCATCGCCGAGTTGACCTTACTACTTCATAAATATTTGGATGAATGGTTTTTAAAATGTTTTCTCTATTATTTCATAACCTAACAACTTTTACGCTTGTCAACTAGGAGAGTCAAACAAGTGCTAACAGCTTATCTAAGCTGTGAAACAGCTTGTCGAATCCAAGTGACCTGTCGAAGTTCTGGAATGAGCTTGGTTTGCTGCCAAATGCGATCTAAACTTTGTAAAATTGGCACCTCGGCGATAGTGGTACCTCTGGATTCTGAATACCTACCTGGATTATATCAAAATGTATTGAAATAATTTTAAACAAAAAAAGAACCGACTTCACTTAGGATCCGCTATTCCAAGAGGAAGTGGCCGAGTTGCTGTAAAAAATTGTAATAGTTGAAGAGTTCCCTCGATTTCTCCAGGATCCCATCATCAGACCCCGACTTGGTGACAATGGGACCATCTAGGGGTTATATCCGTTCGATAAAAAAAATAATTGAAAATCGGTTCACGATTCACGGAGATATCGAGTAACATAAAAAAAATTATGATAAAGACAAAACAGTCGAATTGAGAACCTCCTCCTTTTTTGAAGTCGGTTAAAAATGGCATTTATCGTGTATGTATGTCATTCGATTCGTTATTGACGGTCCGGGTAAAGGCTACATTTTAACCGACTTCAACATGTTTTTTCCGTAGTCGGGTACAGTTTTTTATTTTTTTTGTTTCTGCGGAATTTCATTTAGAAGACTAAATGGACTAAGAGCTAGCCACGTCAGATATGACACCAATAATTAGAGCAATTAAACCTGTTTTGATAGCTTTGCCATCCTTGTTACTAGAGCCGGGCATCTGGCACTTTTAAGGGGTAGACTCTACCCTCCCTCATTATTGTGTCATATCTGACGTGGCCGTCTCTGTCTAAATTTATTTCGACGCAAAGTTAGCATCGATACAATTTACTGTTATAAAGTCGTTCCTCTTACTTTGCTACAACATATTTTAAATATCTTAAATAAGACGAGTCAGTGACAAATCGTGGTAGCCCAACTGTGAAATTAGAGTGTGAGCGAGCGAATCGCGTGCGACTCGGATAATTACAACCAGGGCTACCACTCTTCGACCGACAGCGTTACCAACTGTGGTTTAATGCAAATTTGATGCATAAGTCTAAGGCCGATATTTATTGACTTTATAAATGTATTTTCTTGATTTCATTGAAAACTTTAAGCCGTTCCTCGATTCGGACAAGCCACGCCCATCCATTAGAGACACGTTTATGGCTCCCGTGCACGAAAGAAAGAGATGCAGCGCTCTTAAAGATCACACTTTATGACTAAACTGTGATAAATAAGCGAATCTATAAAGTTTTGTCCAATTTTCTTTGTGTGACTTTTTAGATAAACCAGAATACCATATTTCTTACTTAGTTATATTGCTTAATCTCTTATTGTTTAAGTAAGCTAAGAAAAATAAGGGGGAAAAGGACCCAACTTGGATTTTTTTTCTATCGAGGCAACTTTCAGCAATCATGTTTCGGATTGTGCCATAAACATGAGTATATAGTCTAATAATATATATTCGAAAATAAAATCAGTCCCTTTTCCAGTTTAGTCAATAGAACGTTTGAAAAAACCAATAATTTTTCAAAGTAGCCCCTTAATAATGTCAATTAGTTAGTTTATATTTCAGGATGAAATAAAAATTATCCTAAAAATAAACACGTTAATAATGAAAATTCTAAAAATTAAGTAGTGCGACAACGATAACTTGATAATGCGAATGCATTAAATTTTAAACATTATACATAATGTATGAGAAATAAATCTTTAGTAACTTATTTTTCGTCAATGTGTATATTTCTCCCTCTGTTAATAACCAATTGCCTAATTCCCACAAACAATTGTGTATTATTATAAAAATAGACATGTGACAAGTACCCAAAAAGTTCAATACCTCTGAAAACTCTTCTCTAGCGGTTACGGCATTTATTTGCCGTTAGTAAAAAAAGTCGCTGGTTTGATTCTAGCCATGACCACTTGCTTGCTCGTCACTTTTTTTAGAAATTGACATTTATATCAGTTTATAACTGACACAACAGTGTTTCTACTATGGATGGTATCCATAAAGAGAATAAGTATCTCTTATAAATAAGAGAACAGTCGAAAAAGTGTCCAACTGTAAACAGTAAATAATAGTTCCAAATCTCTCCGAGTGGCGCTAGTATAGCTAGAGCAACTTAGCAGTTATTGACGGAGTGGAGCGCGCTGCATATGCGCTACCATATATTCTATAGCTATTGTAGCTCCACCAATTTAACGCCTTTTGAGAGACGCTTGTCATCCTTACCTTCTACCATCCGTAGTTTCTACTTAAGGGTAATTCCACGAGACTGTAACGTCAGTTACCAATTCTTTCGTGTATTCTTTGATTGATTAAGCAAATTTAAATGTCAATTTATCTACCTGTAGGCATAGGGAAGATATATAAAAACTTACATTTGCTGAATTAATCAAATAACACACGAAAGAATTGGTAACTGACGTTACAGTCTCGTGGAATTACCCTTAAGAATAATAAATAAAATTATAAGTTCTCATGTTACATCTGACAACCCTAGACTACTTGCGATTGGTTTGTGGAACGCTGTAGCCATCTGTTTCAATGAATGTCTCTGTTCAGCTGTTCAATTGTACACTTTTTTGGAGTCTTACCTTAATTGGAATGAAGTGGCGAAAATCTGCAACAAACAAATATCAATAAACATTTTTGTTACAACTTTTGTCATAAAAGGGCAATAAGTCCGGCTTTTGTATTATCTTGTGCAATATCAAATCAATCAATAAGTAATACTTTTATGTAAGTGCATTATCGCATTATGGTTAAAAGAGGAATTTATCATACCTATTCAATGATTTTATATATACTAGATAAGAAATCAGCACTCCAAATGTGGCACAGTAAAAGCGGGTGCAACGCGACAGATTTTGCCGAAGAGAGCCGAGCCCGAGCCGAGCGAAGCCCGATCGTCCCGACGAGTATATTTACAAAGGACTAACAAACGTTTCGTTAAAATATTACCAGTGTAAGTGAGACTAGGGATTAAGCTTAAATGCTACAGCATGAAGGTCAACGTACTATAGGCACAATTGGCGATAGGAAGTAAAGGTTTCGTAAATTTCAACCGAACTGACAGCATTGAGGCATAAGGCTAGTGGAGTAGTTGTTGTTTTTTTTAAATTACGAAACTCAGAAAATTATTAAAACTTATTTAGTAAATTTTATTATTATATTATATTTAATGTTGAATAGTTTTTTATGGTTCCGTGGCTCAATTGGCAAAAACGGAACCCTTATAGTTTCGTCATATTCCGTCCCTCCGTAAGTATGTCACAGACATTTTGAGACGTATCCTTATAACATTTTAACACAAGGTGTAGTATTTAATGCGCCACTAGTGAAATTGCTAAAAAAAATATTTGAACATTATCGGTTAAGGAGTTTTCGAGTGATCTCCAAAAAACTACGTACATAGGCAGATACGACCTTGTGACTTGTGATTTTTTTAAATAATTCTCTGTTATGCGTGGTCCGACACGAACTTTAGCCGGTTTTTGTAAAATATACCTCAAATGATACCGTAATATCCTCATATCTAATCCCAAGAAAGCAATTATAAAATATTTTCGTTTATTATTTTTTCATTATTTCAAAGTGTGATCTATCAATTTTGGAATTAAAGATTTAAAAAGAAAGCATGAAATACTATGTTTACCGAGCTATTGTGTTGCTTTTGATTCTAAATTTGTCTTGAGCATGTACTTCGCCCCCGCATGGGCCGCATGCCTGCTTCCCTTTCTGCTCGCTCGGCGGCCAAAAAACTCAACCCTCACCCGCCACCCATTGTGCCCGTACGGTTTACACCGTCAGGAATACGTTAGGTCAGAATGCAAACAAGTAAACATAACCGACCGTGTGCAGTTTTCATTTCATTCTGGAGTCGAATCAGGCAACCGGTCTAGGTACCTGACGTTTGCCTCCAACTTTTAACATTCGCCTCACAAACTTAGGTAGAAAATCCGTCCGATACGTCATTTTAAATATGTTATTATAAATATTATGTCGATCTTTAATCGATTATTATTTGTTCAGAATTAAACACTAATACATAATCACAAATAGTTTTATTTTTATGCTGATGTTGTCAACCTACGCGAAAATAACTATTATGGAGATATATGAACCCTTAGCTTTGGAAAGCACAAACATACATAAATATATATATAGTTAATAATTTCCTATTTTTATCAACAATATGAAGGCAATATAATACAATACACACTATAGAAATCTATTAAAACGAACTAATACGCGAAATAGGTATAATTATGAAGTTATCAATATTTATTACAAAAGTTTCATATTTTTTTTATTATAAATAATAAATTAATTAATACAAGAGCGACTCCATTGCTTTTATGTGCCATGTGATTTTTGAACGCCAGATGAATGACAGGTGAAATTTTATCATATCTTTCTTCTAATTTGTAATACAACCTTAACGATGTTAAATAATTCGCAATGGCCGGCTACACATTTTTTTGTGCTATATTTTCGGAAAATCTTGTTTGTGTCTGCGCCTCTATTATATTATAACTCAATGTACCTATTGCATCTACAAAAAAAAACATAATAAGTATAATAAACCACCGGAAAACTTTTCTAAAAGATATTGAGTAACACATATACAAAAAAAAATACAGTCGCATTGAAAAATACAGAACCTCCTCCATTTTTTGAAGTCGGTAAAAAAAGATGTCACCGGCATTTATTCGGCATGCTGCTAAGTGTCTTATACCGACTTTAAAAAAAGGTGCGTCACTTGTAACTTCAAGTGAATTAACATTAAGTTGGCCAAGATTATGTAGGTATATATCGTCAATTTACACATAAAAATTTGTAAAATCAAGAACTGACGAGAATATACAAAATTCGCTCATAAATTCATGTTTTTACGTAAAATTTAAGCATGGTCGTTACTTATCCATTTACATAACGATTTAATTGATATTCCAAAAACAATAATAGTATTTTTCCACAAAACTGCTTCTATATGGACGCTAAATGGACTGGAAAATCCACTTGCCCCACCATGCGGCATTGCGTTCCAAGTTATGAAACTTTTGTAACTTATATCTTTTTGACGGCGACACTTTCCCTATTTACCATTAAGGGGTTGCTGGGGTTGTAAGTTCCGTTAGTTAAGGGCTCATGCAGAATTTATGTGATCATATTTTGCTTATTTTTGAGCAATTTGCGGGCGAGTGATTTTTGGTTATTGAGTGTACTTTTCGGGCTCAAAATATCAAAAAAGTTGGCACATTGGTACAGAGCGCTGGTAGCCTTGCGGTAAGACGTCCGACTTTCAATCCGGAGGTCTCGGGTTCAAACCCCGGCTCGTACCACTGAGTTTTTCGGAACTTATGTACGGAATATCATTTGATATTTACCAGTCGCTTTTTGGTGAAGGAAAAACATCGTAAGGAAACCGGATCTAATCCCAAAAAGGCCTAGTTTCCCCTCTGGGTTGGAAGGTCAGATGGCAGTCGCTTTCGTAAAAACTAGTGTCTACGCCAATTCATGGGATTAGGTTGTCAAGCGGACCCCAAACCGGGATAAACGCTAGGATGATGATGATTGGTCATAGATGTGATGTGTGATGATGTGATGTTCTAAAATTGCTGTAAAACTGTTCTAAAACAGTTTTACCATTTTGTAAAGAAAAAGCTATGCAAAATTTTCTGTTTGCTTGACATCCGATCTTCGCCGACTGACGTTCTTCGCCAAATTGACCTTATTGAATTCAAGAAAGTTAGCATAAGATGAAGGGTCATATTTCTTACGACTGCTACTACTTTATTTCCTGTAAATTCTTAATATACTCTACTCTAAATTTTAATTACTCTGTTTCTTTAATTTGAGGTGTGCAATAAAGAATATTTATGTTATGTTATGTTATGTTAATATAATCACAAGTCGTATATTACAGCTCACTCTCCACTTCCCATTTCAATACATTGTCACGTTTCATAAAGTGTTGCATTGCAGTATAGTCGGTTAAAAGTACTTGTAAAGTACAACTTACTCACATTTTATTACCGCGATGTATGTTCTACGCATGTAATGGCCCCCAGAGGGATTGTATCGTGAAATTCATGAATACCATCCAAAGCTTTAACGAGTAATGTAATATAAGAATTTCATGGAAATGTCACTTCGTTAAATGTTAGTTTAACAATTCCGTATCCAAGGGGTGACAATCGTACTAATCATACATTATAATATATATTTCTCCGTCTGTCTGTCATTGGGGCCTATTTCAATAACTGTACGTGTTCTATGATTTAAACTCACACGATTTTCACTCATTATTTTGACAAAAACGGGACTTAACGGGAGTCTGCCCGCGACCACGAGCGTTACACGCTCAAAACGTCAGGAAAATAACAAAAGTAAGTAAGTGTACGCGAATAAGTCCCGTTTTTGTCAAAATAATGTATGTGTTTGGATACGAAATCATAAAAACCGGCCAAGAGCATGTCGGGGCATGCTCAGTGTAGGGTTCCGTAGTTGCCAACCTGTTACAATTTATTAATTCAAAAGGTCGTTTCTTACGGGAAATTTGGCGGCGCTTACGTCATTTCATTGACGTCCTTTATGGGTTTTTGAGTGATGACTCAAAAACGGCTCAACCGATTTAATTCAATATAGTTTTCATTGAAGGTACTTAGTAGGCCTCACTTTCATGACTTTTTTTAAATTTTTTGGACCTACGACGGTTCAAAAGTTAAATGGCGATGGCGGGACGCCCTATTTTAAAGTTTTGGTGCTATTATTTACGAAAATATTCGTTTTATTCAAAAATTATTTTAAAAGACCCTAATTCTTTTTAAAAGACCTATCCAACGATATCCCACACAACTGGGTTGGAACGAAAAAAAATCGCTCCCCATTTCACGTGTACGGGAGGTACCCTAAAAAAATATATTTCCAGTTTTTATTCTGCCATTTTGTCGGCTTGGTCAATGCACATATTAAAACCAAATTCTAGTGCTAACGGTCACTGAGCTAGACCGCGGACGGACGGACGGACATGGCAAAACTATAAGGGTTCCTAGTTCCTAGTTGACTACGGAACCCTAAGAAGTGCAACATAAAATACAGCCTGCTATAAATTTTTCATCAAAACCTAGTGCATGAAATAGAAGCCCCACAACACCTGGATAACTTTAATGACTTTCAGGACTTTCACTAGTTCTCTGCGCTACCTACAATTCCAATTAAACTTTGATTAAAACGGGACTCACCGTTTATTTACATGGCTCAAAGGAAATAGGTGCGAGTTTTAGCTCACAAAAATATCTAGTTCCCGTTTGCTCTCAGCCAAATGTAAACATACAGGTACATTAAAAATTTCATAAAAGCTCGAAACACGAGTTGGACAGCTTAATTTTTTTTGAGCTTAGAATTGGCTTCTTTACTTACAGGCCAAGAAAATAAGATAAATAAAAAGCATTTTGAGGAATTCATTCCCAGCAGGCTGGAAATCGTTTTAATACCTACATGTGGTCCTAAACGCATGTCATCCGAGTTTGCACAGTTCCAGGAGGTGTGTATAACTTTTGGCAGCAAAATAACTGCTAAATGTTTGCTCTTTAATCAGTTCGGAATAAGTCACTCCATTCAATGTTGAGGAGGGTTAAATTCGGGTTCATTTGTTGGGGGAGTGAGACCAAATTGAATGTCGGCTTTATGAGGAATTTTGAGAATATCTCGTGGCGGATTTTGTCCAAGGTCTCATTGGGCTTGGAATATAGGGCTGCCAGGATTTGCCGACATGCTGAAATGAGGTCGTCAGGATCAACATAGGAGCAAAAATTTCCCAAAAAGAATGCACACCTCCTGGGATTAGCTAGGGATACACGCACAGATGTGCCCGCCGGATTTTTCCGACGGATATGCCCGGCAGACGATTCAGTTCGCGTATGACGCTATTCAGATGTGTCCGCAGACAAATCCGTGTCCAATTCGCGCCATACATGCACGAATTTGTCCGCCGGGCACATCCGTTGGACGGATCCGGCGGGCACATCTGTGCGTGTATCCCTAGCTATTGGGCAAACTCGGATGACACGAATTTAGCACCAAATGAAGGTATCCAGTAGTATAAAACAATTTCCAGCCTGTTGGGAATTAATTCTTCGTAAATGTCTAATTTTATTGGCCTATTAAGGTAAACGCTTTCTTTCTAACTTTAAAACAAGTTTTGACAGGATCTCAATACAACTCCAATACATTACACAATACAGCTAGCGGCTAAATATCTGAATCACATCACAAATAGCATAACTTGCTTGAATATTATTCCGATGTAACTGCAATTCAACTTCAATATTTTGTTGTACGTTGGAGTTATGTTTGAGATAGTTCTATTGTTTATGTATTAAATTGTATAGTTTATGTATATTTTAAAACTCGAATACGACACCATTATCGCAGTTCACTACGCGCTACACTCGTAGCCGATTCCAGCGTTTTCACGCTTTATAGTGAAAATCCGCTACACTCAAAACCCGCCTAGCGAGTTCCTGGTCCGAAGTGTTAATGAAAACCGGTCACTTTGTATGTACATTTGTTTGTTTGTCATGTTTGTTTGTACTTTTTCATATAAGTAAATTAACCTGTATTAAAGTATTTACCAACTGAGGAAAGAAAATCTCATAGACACACCTGAGTATGTCAACCTTCATAATATCTCATACAATATCAAGAATCCTGGATTACCAAGGCCATTGAGAAAAACACCAGCAAACGAGTGCTACGAGCAGAAATCTCCAAAGGTAAAAAAGAGATCTTCCAGCTGCTTGATAAGGAAGGAAAATTTGTCACGAACATGAACAACTTACTAGGCGTGGCGAGAGAATTCTACGAAGATTTATATAAGAGCAAAATACTGCCTCTTCTCACTCCATCTAACATGCAGCTGGAAAGGCCATCAGCCTCTAATGTTGGCTCACAAATCCCGGATGTAACCCCTGAAGAAGCGCAATGGGCATTGAACCAAGTTAAGAACAGAAGATCTCCGGGCCAAGACAAGATTATACCCGAAATGTTAAAACTGGGGTCGATCACGCTCTGGAAAGCATTAGATCTTCTGTTTACTCAATGTATTCATAACTGCCAAATTCCTAACGAGTGGCATAACGCGGTAATTGTACTGCTTCACAAAAAGGGAGATATCCGTAAGTTAGATAACTATCGCCCAATAAGTCTGCTCTCACATATGTACAAACTCTTTACTAGAGTCATAATGAATAGGTTGTGTGAAAAGTTGGATGAATACCAAACTAGAGAGCAAGCAGGTTTCCGGTCCGGGTTTGTAACTAACGACCATCTGCAGATGCTAAAAACCGTCATAGAAAAGTGTCATGAGTACAAAAAGCCAATTATCATCACCTTCGTCGATTACGAAAAGGCGTTTGATACTGTCGAGGCCTGGGCCGTAGAAAGAGCATTGGTGGACTGCGGAGTGGATGAAAGATACGTACATCTCATCAAGCATTTTCAGCAGTATGGGACATCATCTGTCAGTCTACACAAATTAACCGAGCCGTTTAAACTTGAGAGGGGTGTCCGTCAAGGAGACACAATATCACCAAAATTGTTTAACGCTGCTCTCGAAAATGTCTTCAGGTCTAGTAATTGATGAAGAGAGGCTAAACCATCTGCGGTTTGCGGATGACATAGCACTGATTACAGACAGCGTTAATAAAATGTTGGTCATGATTGAAGATTTACGACGAGAATCACTTAAAGTTGGCTTAAAGTAGCTATATATACTTAGGCCATAGGATCACACTGGGTTCAGAAAACCAAGTCGCCGAAGTCGAACGCAAGATTGCGCAAGCATGGACAGCTTTTGGCGCGAACAAAGCGATTATTCAATCCAAGAAGATCAATCCACATTTAAAAACCAAAGTTTTCAACCAGTGTGTCTTGCCCGTCTTCCTTTATGGAAACCTCAACATTGACAAAAAAGTCTGCCGAAAAGCTTCGGGTTGCACAAAGAGCAATGGAGCGGTCAATGCTCGGCATAACGCTAATGCACCGAAAAAGAAACGAGTGGATCAGACGAGTCACAAAATTCAAAGACGTGGTGGATGAGATCGGTCATAGGAAGTGGAGATGGGCAGGGCAAATTGCCAGGATGGAAAATACCCGCTGGGCGAGACGTACCCTCAATTGGAAACCCGCTAACACACGCGGTCGTGGCAAACCACCAATGAAATGGAAGGACGACATCTGTCAACACGCCGGTGAGAATTGGATGCAGATGGCAATGGATCGAGTAGCATGGAAAAATGGAGAGGAGGCCTATGTCCGAAGACGGGCGCTTTAAAGGCTGCTATAGATAGATAGGAAAGTATTTACAGATATAGTACCTACCTACATAATGTATTTCCATCGGGAAAATTCGGATCCCAATCGGATTACGACGGCAACCGAAGTGTCTGTCAATTATTTTATTAAATTAGTAGTGACATTATCATTTTGGCGGATAGATAAATGAAACCGCGGGTCGCAGATAAGTATTTAATGTACATTTATAAATATTCCGTGAACTAAAGCTTGATTTCGGTTGCTTTTAAAGTATTCAATTATTCAAACTGACAGGCAGCAGAGTTTGAAAATAGGTGATCAATAATTCAGTGGTAGAGAAAATTCACTCAAGTGCTAAATTATTTGCAGCATTTTTTATATTACAGTTTTATAAATATGGTGAATTTGTTTTAGCGCTTAAGTATATTAAATAGGTGTTTTAACAATAAAATACATAACATACATAAATACTGTATAGAGCAACACACAAGTATGGTACAAGATCGGTGTCCTCAGGTAAATTTGAAGTGCCTAGGATTCAGAACTATTATGGCGACAGAACTTTAAAGAACTGACTACCATATACAATAGTTTACCTGAAGACATCCGACTTGAACAAAATAAACGTATATTTAAGAAAAAATTAAAGAAATATTTATTAAATTCACTGCCATAGATTTAAAGTATTAATTGTAATTGTAATATGTATGTTGAAATTTCTTAGAAATTAGATTAAGCATTACCGTAAAGTCGGGGTACTTTGACCAAATTCGGGTTACTTTGCCCCATATAAAAATGATATAAATTGGTCTAATTAAAAGGAAAAAACGTTAATGGGTAGTTTTAATCAACCTCATGCAGACCATGTGCCATTAATTCAATTCATTTATAAAACATGAGGCAAGTAAATTTCAAAGGCCAAAGTTTCCCTCCAGGGCTAAAGTACCCCGACTTTACGGTACTTATGTTTTTAAATTTTTCCGACAGACAAACTGTCAAACAGTTTTGCGGGGATTATGAGCAAGGACCGGAATTCCTCATAGCAAAGATCAAACTGTCAGAGGGATTGACCAAGATGTTTTATCGACTTATCGATGTTACGGAATAATATCGCATTAGGTATCCATTACCATCTTAAAAGATTATTCTGTAACATTTGACCTCTTTGATAAGCAACTTGCATCTCCATATTACCTAAAATAAATTATGTCAACGTCATCTATGTCTCTGTCATTTATGTCACTTGAGTTTTCATAATTAATTCCCGTGCCGTGTTAATAAAATGTTTAATCCTAAAAGATAAACGATAAATAAATTGTTTGTGTGTATATCTAAAAGCCTGATTTCATTACTTTAGCTTTATTTCGTTAAGTGACAAATATTTATCGATAAGTCGATAAAACATCGTGGTCAATCCCTCTGACAGTTTGATTTTTGCTATGAAGAATTCCGGTCCTTGAATTTATGACTAAGATGTAATCTTTGTTGTTTGATTAATAATAAATAATAATAATAATAGATAAGGGCCTCACGCCGCTCTCCTTGGTGAACGAGAACTGGCGCAAACCTGTGGTGCTAAGCACCGAGGATCGCAAGGCGGTATGGAAGAGCAAGGAGCTACACGGGCGGTTCTACGGGGCCCTCACGGGACCCGACGTAGACCTGCTCGCGTCGGTGAACTGGTTACGATTCGGGGACCTCTTCGGAGAAACCGAAGGTTTTGCCTGTGCAATTGCGGACGAAGTTATCATGACGAATAACTACCGGAGATATATCCTGAAGGACGGTACGGTCGACATTTGTCGGGCATGCCGCCGTCCCGGAGAGTCACTCAGGCATATCATCTCCGGTTGTTCCCATCTTGCTAACGGCGAGTACTTGCACAGACATAACCTCGTAGCCAGGATCATATACCAGCAGCTTGCTCTCCTATACGGTCTTGTGGACCACGTAGTGCCGTACTACAAGTACACACCTGCACCAGTTCTCGAAAATGGTCGTACCACGCTCTATTGGGATCGATCTATTATCACGGACAGGACTATTGTAGCCAATAAACCTGATATCGTGGTAATAGATCGACCGCAACGCCGAGCCATGCTCGTTGACATCACCGTCCCATGTGACTTGAACCTCGTGAAAGCCGAGAAGGACAAGTCCAGCAAGTACCTAGACTTGGCTCACGAGGTAACCGCCATGTGGGAGGTCGATTTGGCGATCATCGTGCCGATAGTTGTTTCTGCGAACGGTCTCATAGCGAAGAGTCTCGACCAACATCTTGAGAGACTTTCGCTACGGGGTTGTGGTTGGATCAAGGGTCAGATTCAGAAGGCGGTAATTCTGGACACGGCGCGCATAGTCCGAAGGTTCCTCACTCTGCGGCCCTAACCACCGGCAGCCTGGGCCTTGCTCCGTTGCCGGCGGCACCCTAGGTTAGGTTTTTTATAATGTTTTTATTGTTTTTGTATGTTTTTGATGAATTTTTGTATTTTACTTTTGTAAAAATATTATAAAACAACCTAACTTAAGAATGAAAATAAATAAAGAAGAAATTTAAAAAGCTCTTAAGCAAAACATCTCATATTAGGTAATAATATTTCATAAGCCATATTTTCTAAGCAGACCAATGATATTTAACACTTTAAGAATCTACACAAAAAGCCACCTATTCTTTACCTTGGTGACTACTATTATGAACAGTTAAAATTGAGAATAATATTTCACTGTGACCTCCTCTAATGAAGATTACACTGCTTTTACGCAATAATAAGTATTTTATTAAATAATATTATATACAAAATCGACACACTTAATGAAATCCGCTATACAAACTTAATTATTTCGTTGTATTCATAAAATCAGAATTTTTAAAAATACACGGGTAAATCCAAGCGTAGCATATGTTTGAGCTTTAAATGATTTCATAATGGTTGAAACTTTTATAAAGGACGTGTATTTATCTTATAGTACTGTGACGCTACAATATTAGTCTCCCGTATAAACTCCATAATATAATAAATCGTTTTGATGTTTCTTAAAAAGTAGCTGGTTAGTTTGACTTCATAGGAAAATAGCATATTACACTCCCGAATAAATAGGTACAGTAGGTATAACATGAAGTCAAGTAATTCGTCTACTTCCCTATTCACAGATTATTTCCTGACACAGCAAAAATTAACCACACTAATCTTGCAGACGACCAAGTCCTGAGTTAAATAAACGTAAGGTCGCTTTTGGCTTGATTTAGGTAGTATCATTCTGCGTTATTATGTAACTCCGTTTCAAAAGAAGAAGATCGTAAGTTTGTATAATCTTCATATGCGTTTGTGACATTTTACCAAACAGGATTTGGTCTTAGAATCGTGAGGCGCATAGAGAGTCCAAATCTGCAAGTAAAATGGAATATTTTCTGGTGAATGTAAGATATCCTACTTTATTCGGGGTTGGGACACGTAGATTTGTGGATCAGTAGAGCTTGAGAGTGTTAGGAATTTCATTATAGAATAAGCTGTGGGTATATTCGTGTCTATTTAGTAAATAACTATACTATGGTAGTCCGCCTCGAACTGAGAACTCGCGATTTATTTGAAAAACAACCTGACCAATGTAACAAGACCCATATGATTTTTTAGCGCCTTCTAGCTCCATAACCCCTTGATTGATCTTGCTCATCTACGAACTCTCAAATCCCTGCCACAACCTCAACAAATTTCATAAAGATCAAAAAAACGCTACTCAAGTTATCGTCGAACAAACTCTAAAAGTCAAAAAACCATCGAAATGCATAGACGTCCCAGTAGCCAGAAGTTGTTTGTAAGAACTCGCTTCGCTTGAGCTCCGCTCGTTCGACGAAGAGCTATGTAGAATTGTAGACGAACAAGCCAGCTCATTTTTTATTTATTTAGTAAATTAACATGGAAACTCACTGATTTCTTTAATACACAAACACGATACATAAATATTATTTCTCGATATATAATCATCATCATCATCATATTTTGAACCCTCATAGAAACAATTACATATAGTATGTAATAAAAGCAGCATTTTAATTCAAGGCAGTAATCTGTGAGTTCTTTCCATACAAAGTCTTACAATGTGGAATAGGACCTTTCAGATTACTGTCTTGAATAAAAAAATACTACTTTAGACAGGTACTTACTACTTAGGCCACTCAGCAAGCTTCATTCGCGGTCTAAGCACTGTGTTCGACTGAAAAGCTATTCATTATATCATGATTATTGTGGTGTTTGGGTAATTCCTAGTAGAGAGAATAATAAACGTGTGGCTAGCAGCAGATCCATTTATTCGACAGTTCTGTTTACATGTCAAACTCCTATTAGACTGGGAGCAAAATCTCAAATTCGCTCTCCTTCTCCATGCGACAGGCAAATGATATTACTTTTGGGCAACCGGGCTTTTTACGTGGTTTAGACTCTGCTGTATCCGAATCGCCGGTTGCCATCAAAGAAACTACAACCAGAAGTGAGATACGGCCAAAAAAAGGACCCGTTTTTTAGCTTTTCTTAAATAACTCGAAAACAGTAGCACCTACCGAAAAATGTTCTTCCACTTAAGTAATCTACATAAAATTCTCTATAAAAAAGGTTCTATACAGTTTTTTGCTGGGATCAATGTTTAATGAGATATTAAGGGACTAAGATAGACAATAAACATATATACTAATTAGCTTTTTCCCGCGAGTTTGTCTGCGTGGGATTAACATTCGCTATAATAAATTAATGAAATGCCGTAGTTTAATCTGACAGCAAAAATAAATTTAACGTATAAGCTTTTTTACGTCTACAGTAAGCAGCAATTCCATACCAACTTCAACCCCCCGTTTCATCCCTTTAAAAGATGATTACTGGGATAAAAACTATCTTATATCCTTCCCCACAACTCAAACTATCATCACACCAAATTTCATTTAAATTGGTTCAGCGGTTTAAGCGTGAAGAGGTAAGAGACCTACTGACTAGTCCAAAATTATTAAACTCTCTCTCCTTCTCGATGCGACAGGCAAAGCATATTACTTTTTGTTTACAGAAGGGTCCAAATAGGGTAAAAATCTATTTGGACCCTTCTGAGTTCGAAATTTAAAATATTTTTTTACCGGAAGTGAAATATTTAAGGTGGCGGCCAGTATAAACCTAAGCGTCGAAAAATCTATGTTCCTCGTATGGATAGGCCCATTCATTATGCTTTATTTTTAACGATTGTTATTTTTGGGAATAACAGTTGTAATTATAATATTTTGCAATTGCCATCAAATAATGTTAGACCGGAAGTAAGATATAGAAGATGGTGTCCAGGTCCAGCAAGGCTTCAAAAATGTACTATTCTTTTTTTGGACGGAAATCTCTCGTTTTTTTTTATATTATTGTAGTGAGCAAAATTAGTTGAAAGGGTAGTAGTAATAATACACATCTTATATGGAAGTTTTGACTTAGGGAGTCTTAGATTACAATACTCAGTCCTTCAAAGGTAAATCAGATGGGTGCTACACTGATCTTACAGTATAACCGGTGTCAAAGCGACCTATTTGTGTTATGAGCACTTGAAATTCAAAATCGTTAGTGTTAGAAAACGTTCTTAACATATTATTAACTACAAATTAAATTTATGCGATACCTAATATCGATATTTCCGCATGGGTAAAATGGAACAATGGTCAATCAATCAATCTTTTTTTTTTTAAATACGTGTCATTACAACTGTTATTCCCAAAAATAACAATCGTTAAAAATAAAGTATAATCAATGGGGGTATCCATACGAGGAACATAGATTTTTTATCCGACTTCAAAAAAGGAGGAGGTTCTCAATTCGACTGATTTTTTTTTTTTTTTTTTTAATAATTTTTTTTTTTTTGTATGTATGTTACTCCATATCTCCGTGAATCGTGAACCGATTTTCAAAATTTTTTTTTGAATCGAACAGGTATAACCCCTAGATGGTCCCATTGTCACCAAGTCGGGATCTGATGATGGGATCCTGGAGAAATCGAGGGAACTCTTCAACTATTATAGGCACACCTATAGTGATTTCACTATTTTTTACAGCAACTCGGCCACTTCCTCTTGGAATAGCGGATCCTAAGTGAAGTCGGTTCTTTTTTTGTTTAAAATTATCGTCGCTTAGGTTTATACTGGCCGCCATCTTAAATATTCCACTTCCGGTAAAAAAATTATTTAAATTTCGAACTCAGAAGCGTCCAAATAGGGTAAAAATCCGTGTAAACAAAAAGTAATATGCTTTGCCTGTCGCATCGAGAAGGAGAGAGAGTTTAATAATTTTGGACTAGTCAGTGGGTCTCTTACCTCTTCACGCTTAAACCGCTGAACCAATTTAGATGAAATTTGGTGTGATGATAGTTTGAGTTGTGAGGAAGGATATAAGATAGTTTTTATCCCAGTAATCATCTTTTAAAGGGATGAAACGGGGGGTTGAAGTTGGTATGGAATTGTTGCTTACTGTAGACGTAAAAAAGCTTATACTTTAAATTTATTTTTGCTGTCAGATTAAACTACGGCATTTCATTAATTTATTATAGCGAATGTTAATCCCACGCAGACAAACTCGCGGAAAAAAGCTAATTAGTATATATGTTTATTGTCTATCTTAGTCCCTTAATATCTCATTAAACATTGATCCCAGCAAAAAACTGTATAGAACCTTTTTTATAGAGAATTTTATGTAGATTACTTAAGTGAAAGAACATTTTTTGGTAGGTGCTACTGTTTTCGAGTTATTTAAGAAAAGCTAAAAAACGGGTCCTTTTTTTGGCCGTATCTCACTTCTGGTTGTAGTTTCTTTGATGGCAACCGGCAATTCAGATACAGCAGGGTCTAAACCAGGTAAAAAGGCCGGTTGCCCAAAAGTAATATCGTTTGCTTCTCGACAACGATTTCTTGAAAAAAAAAAAACCAGACTATATGCTACCCAGTAGCTATGGTACATAAAGCAGGTTGCATACACTACTATTATATAAAATACTACTTTGTTTTACTCATACAAATCCTAAGTCGATTCAACATTTTCTTTCACAAAACACACATTTCCCGCACTTATCTAGAACAATTGAAAAGGTCAACGCATTTATCCCAAGAATACTCGGCTTATTTCTGCCCAAGGCCAGAAATGTTCCCATTGTCCCTAAAGCTGTTATCAGAGTTCTTCAATTCCAGGTAGTGACTCAAAAATAAGTACACATTTTTTGCCTTATCACATAGGAGTAAGGTGCAAAAATGTTAACATATTTTTGATGTCGAATAACAGTACTTAGCGCAAGAAAATGGAAAAACACTATCCATATTTACTTAACCTAAGTGTTTTCTAGAAAAGTAGGAATACCAAGTGTTAAAATGACATTATCAGTGCTTTCAGAAAAGAAATAACTTAAGCTTTTGAATACTTTTATTCCAGCTTTGAATATTGTTTAAAAAGTGCTGTTTAGAAGTTAAACGGCAGAATCACTGTTTATGTGTTCACGTTTAGTTTTGAAAGCAAATTTTAAATAATCGAACTCGCGGAGCGTAAGCGAAGAGAGTTCTTACAAACAACTCCAGACCGAACTGTCACCTGGCTACTGGGACGTCTCGGCATTTGGATGGCTTTTTGATTTCGATAGTTTGTCCGACGATAACTTTAGTAACGTTTTTCTGATGTTTATGAAATTTCTTGGGGCTGTAGCAGAGGTACATAAAATTTGTAAGTTCGTATATGAGCAGGATCGATCAAGTGGTTATGGAGCTAGAAGGAGAAAAAAAATCCTCCTTAGGGTCTTGTTATATTAGTCAACTCGTTTGCAAGTAAATCGCGAGTTCTCAGTTCGAGGCGCACTACTAGTAGTTAATTAATGTCATAATATAAACGAGATTATTGTTGACAAAAGCTTTACTTGATTGTGATGTGGTTACCCAAAAGGCAGGTTTTAATGAAATATTAAAGTCATTAGAGTTCACATTCTAATAATAATAAAGGAATTTTAAACTTTATAGGCAGATTGAATAATGTTAGTATAATGAGTTTTCCTAAATCTTTAAAGAAGAAACCTTTATTTAGTTTTTCTGAATAGGTTGCATTTAAAGTAATTTTCAACCGACTTCAAGATTTCGAAGGTGTAGGTTCTCAATTCGTCGGGATCTTTGTTTTTTTGCCATTTATTTAATGTATGTTTAGCGATTATTCGAAGACGGCTGGACCGATTTGTTAAATTCTCTTTTGTTCAGTTGGTCCCATCGTCACCAGGTCCGGATCTGATGATGGGATCCTAAGGAAATCGAGGGAACTCTTCAACTATTATAGGCACACCACACCTATAGTGATTTCAGTATTTTTTACAGCATCTCGGGCATTTCATAGAAAAGCGGAGCCTAAGTGAAGTCGGTTCTTTTATTGTTCTAAATTATTTTTACTCGTATACTTAATTTCATACCAATTTCTTAGACATACCTTGGAAAAACTTACAGTAAGTACTTATAAATTGACGGCGTTTTTTTTTGCACTGAAGTGCATGACCAGCGTGACCTAACTGTTGTTGACGTTATTGTTGTAATGTCTATCATTTGACTGCAATTAAAAAAAGTTACTGATGACTGGTGAATAAAACGGGTGGTATAATGGCATTTGTTTTGTTTATTCTATGTCTTAATCAATAAAGTAAGTATATATTTTAAAGTATAAAGACATCTTCGGACTTTAAACTCAATCAAATCCCTAGTCATAGATTGCTAACTCCATACATAGCAAAACTACTAATTAAATAATAAGTCGTATGGGAGGTATGGTTAAACTCATTTTTACTAAGTTTTAAGCACACTTAAATCGTAATACGTATTAAGCTGTAATCTTTTGAATAATAACTTTTAGCAAAGCTCACTTAAAACTTATTATATATACGCATTTAGCTATGTATGGAGAGAACACTCTAGGTAATACTTAATTCTCTTTGCCCTAGTGTACACCAGCCTTATGCCTGTCTCTTATTTCAGGCAAAATTAGGTTAGCGGGGACGCCATTTTGTCAAACGAATAGAAACCACTATGCTAATACACGCGGTTCAAAGGAATCTAAACTTTATTACGAACCATTAAGCCTTTCGATAATTCACTTTAACCCTTGTTTTTGTTTTACGTGGTTACTTTAATCTTTCACTTGAATTTGGACTTTAAATTTATTATAATAAGGTTCTATGTATATTGATAGAAAGGAGAAGACCATAAATGCGGTCATCTGAATTCGTTGGTTTAATTTGAAAAGCTTTTCATTAGCTGTCGCGGTTTATAAACCTTTTTAGTAAACCTTTTTTATTTGCATAATCATTTAAAGAAGAGGCAATTTTCACGATTAGCAAGCAAAAGTGGTTTAAAATGTATATCTTTAGCTTTTGATAAAATTGAAAGATAAAAAGATAAAAGATTCAATTTAGGCACATTACAAATTACAATGCACTTATGAACATCAGAGAGAAAAAAAACCGGCCAAGTGCGAGCCGGACTCGCGCACCGAGGGTTCCGTAAAAACCTATAACAATTGCTATTTCTTATGATTGCGTGGACATGAAAGTTTCGTTTTGCTACAGCAAAAAGATATTATAGAGCTGAGTATATGATATGAATTTCAATTTATTACCTCTACGCGTTTACGAGGAAACAGGTAGTAAGTTTAAAATTTAAAAATATTTCATTATACGATTTTACTAAAAATGTCTACTTTTCGTAATTTTTCCTTTGTTTGTGCTATATGAAGTTTCTTCGTGGCAAGTTTCAAGTTTCTGAGTTTACGGGAAGTACCCTTTAGGTTTTAAGTTTCTTGCGAGTACGCAGCTCCAAAATATGCAACTTAAATTGCTATTTCTTTTGATTGCGTTGACATAAAAGTTTGGTTTTGCTACAGCTGAAAGGTATTACAGACCTGAGTATTTGATATGAATTTCAATTTAATAACTTCAAGCGTTTACGAGGAAAATGGTAGTAAGTTTAAAATTTTTAAAAATATATTTTTATGTATGATTTTACAAAAAAAATATACTTTTCGTAATTTTACCTTTGTCTGTGCTATATGAAGTTTCCTCGTGCCAAGTTTCAAGTTTCTGAGTTTACGGGAAGTACCCTTTAGGTTTTGAGTTTCTTGCGAGTACTCAATTTCAAAATATGCAACTTAAATTGCTATTTCTTTTGATTGCGTTGACATAAAAGTTTGGTTTTACTACATCTGAAAGGTCCTATAGCCCTGAGTATTTGACATAAATTTCAACTTGATAACTTCACGCGTTTACGAGGAAACAGGTAGTAAGTTTAAAATTTAAAAATATTTCATTATACGATTTTACTAAAAATGTCTACTTTTCGTAATTTTTCCTTTGTTTGTGCTATATGAAGTTTCTTCGTGGCAAGTTTCAAGTTTCTGAGTTTACGGGAAGTACCCTTTAGGTTTTAAGTTTCTTGCGAGTACTCAGCTCCAAAATATGCAACTTAAATTGCTATTTCTTTTGATTGCGTTGACATAAAAGTTTGGTTTTGCTACAGCTGAAAGGTATTACAGACCTGAGTATTTGATATGAATTTCAATTTAATAACTTCAAGCGTTTACGAGGAAAATGGTAGTAAGTTTAAAAATTTTAAAAATATATTTTTTTGTATGATTTTACAAAAAAAATATACTATTCGTAATTTTACCTTTGTCTGTGCTATATGAAGTTTCCTCGTGCCAAGTTTCAAGTTTCTGAGTTTACGGGAAGTACCCTTTAGGTTTTGAGTTTCTTGCGAGTACTCAATTTCAAAATATGCAACTTAAATCGCTATTTCTTTTGATTGCGTTGACATAAAAGTTTGGTTTTACTACATTTGAAAGGTCCTATAGCCCTGAGTATTTGACATAAATTTCAACTTAATAACTTCACGCGTTTACGAGGGAAAAGGTAGTAAGTTTAAAATTTTAAACATATATTTTTGTATGATTTTACTAAAAATGACTATTTTTTTATAATTTTTCCTTTGTCTATATGGTATATGACGTTGCTTTGTGCCAAATTTCAAGTTTCTGAGTTCACGGGAAGTACCCCGTAGGTTTTGCGAGTGCCGAAAACTCTAAATTTTGGAGCATAAACGACTGTATGTTTTGATTGCGTTGGCTTTTAAGTTTAAGTTTGATTTTTTCACAGCTTCAAGGGACAATAGACCTGAGTATTTGATATAAATTTCAGCTTGATACCTCCACGCGTTCCTGAGATAAATGGTCTTGACAGACAGACAGACAGACAGACAGACAGACAGACAGACAAACAGACAGACAGATAGACGGACAACAAAGTGATCCTATAAGGGTTCCGTTTTTTCCTTTTGAGGTACGGAACCCTAAAAAAGAAACTACCGCCGGTTCTAACCCTACGTCTCTGCCCAAGAAGTATTACTTATTTTATTACCAGCAAGAAACTCGGCGGCACTTATTTTTCAAAACAGTAATAATACATTAAATCTTAAAGATAATAAGTTAATACATACAATAATGTGTAATTCTTCAAGAAGGCATATCAAAACAGCTTGAGAGACGGACAATGTACCTATTGTGTAATCAAAAGAAAAAATAAATTATAAAATCCTAATCTGACTGCTTCACAAAACGATTGATATGCTCTCTTACCTGAACTGTGTCCTTTTAATGCTAGATGATTTTGTAGCCAAAAAGATCTGATATAAAATTTTATTTGCTAGATGTGAGTACCTACCTATTTCTCAAGAGCTCTAAGGTTTGTTGGAGAGATCCTAGCGGAACTGTCAGCTGGCCTATAACCGCGATGCACTTCGTTCATCGAATCGTCTATTTGCATCACTCTCTTTCGTATATGCAAGAGCGATAGGGATGGGACCATCGTTTTGTCGATTTACGAACTTCGCGGTAGGCCCTCTGGTTACCGAGACATCCGTGCATTTTATGGCTTTTTGATTTAAAAATGGTTGCTCCGCAATAATTTTAGCAACGTTTTTTCTATTCTTTATGAAATTTGTTGGGGTAGCAGAAATAAATATGATTTGAGGGATTTTATATGAAGCTAGAAGCTGAAAAGCGATCTTCGTAGATAAGAGGTCTCGTTATATTGGTCAATTCGTCCGCGATTTCTCAGTTCAAGGCGGACTACTACAGTTAGTTATACTTTAACATATCAATCAACACAATTTTCTTCTCTGCGTGACGAAGTCATTTCTAAATATACTTAAGAAACAGTTGGTATGTTTCAAAACGTAATATACACCATGAACAAGCGAGTTTCATACGCCATTTTGAAACTGATGATATTATCACTAACACGCCCTCATCACGTTATATGTCTATGACGCATATACAGGGTGAGTTATAAAAAATACATTCCACAGTGTCTGTTTCTATGCACGGGTTACGTACTCTTAATTCATCTTACTTGAGTTAGATGTTTTATCTCAGACACTTTTAATGAAAAGTCATGACATTAGGCCAAAAATCGGTTTCCTAGCATTTTAAAAGTTTTGTTATGCTCGAAACTAATTTTATACGTGAGAAGCCAGCAAAAGATTATTAAGCTATAAACTAGCTTTTGCCCGCGACTTCGTCTGCGTGGAATTAGTACCTAATCTACCCCCTTTTTTGCCCCCTTAAAGAACACTTACTGAGGAGGTTACTTCTGGGATAAAAACTATTCTATATCCTTTCCCAGAACTCAAGCTAACTCTATAATAAATTTTATCAAAATCGGTTTAGCGGATATTGATTCCCCATTCATCAAACTTAAACCACCATTTCACTCAAACTACTCGGAAAAAAAAGCTTCCGGGATATTCTCAATCAAAGACTATTATATTACGTTGAAAATATTTCCTCGTGACAAGTAGTTATTTCCTTCAACGAAAATAAACTATAGTTTTAAATATAACGAAGCGAATATATTCTTACAGATTTTCTAGTTTTCTTATACCTAAGGTAATACTTGTTTGATTAAAGTACAATCACTCTTATTTACTCAATATACTCCTGAAACAATACATTTTTGTATTTCTATTTTAAGAAAACGTGGTTTTATTAAGCGAAGAATCATATTTTTGGTAAAGGAAATAAATACTTGTCACGAGGAAATATTTCCAAGATAATAATAATGTCTTGGATTGAGAATATCCCGGAAGCTTTTCTTTCCGTGTATCTTGTTACCATACTGCAGTCCTTTAAAAGCTACTTGTTATTATACTTTATTCATCCTTACTTGTCTTAACACGTAAATAAACGTCTGTCAATCTAGAAAACGCAATCGTATTTATTTTTGAGATTATTCTTTCTTTACTTCGACTAGTCACTGAGGATTTTTTTTATTACTGGGTTGAATTCAGTAAAAGGTGAGTTTCTTTTAGCATAAAACCACATTTTAATTGTTAATGCTAGAGAAAAGTGTGAAAATGTTCTTGAGAAGTATTTATTTCCATAAGACAAGTAAGGATGAATACGGTACAGCTCTCTATAGTTTTGAAGTTATCCATTCTAAGCTAGTTGGGTAGCCCACCCTGTATATACAAGTGACAGCTAAGGGTGCTTGCCGCGCCTTAGTTGATACGGAAGCAATATTGTAACACGTGGTCTTGGCCCTTACTGGGCTTTGCCTTTGTGATCTTAGTGGCAGTGCAAATAATACCCTGTATGAGTGTATTGATGTTTGCGATCTTAGGTTATAGTGAATTCCATACGCGTTTTTTCTAGGTTGTTTTGACAGCCACGATCACTCTGTCAAGAGTGTAATAGCCTGGTGACGGACAGACAGACGGACAGACAGCGGCGTCTTAGTAATAGGATCCCGTTTTTACACTTAGGATACGGAACCAAAAAAAGGTCAGTCACTTGAATTGAACTCATGTAATACCTACTGAGATTTGTACCCGTACTACAATGCAAAGGTACTTAAAGGGGGATCAATGTTACTCTGCGTCCGTAGGAAATACCTTAAACAACCTTACACGTGATCCCTGTGCTAAAAATGTAACAAACTTGGCAGCTGCACTGTCCCATCTGGACCTCGCAGCACTCACTGGATTTTCTTCATCATCTGCTTTTCCACTACTACTACCAGAGAGTAGAAATGCCTATCAATATCCAGTGATATGTGGTCATACGATCAATAAAATAAAAACCTACTTAAGGCCCTCGATACTGAAGCAAGTCGACTAAGGTAAAAGGACCTCATCACGTAACTTAACTTGACTTTATGTAGATAAGTGCGAAGGAGGTGTGGTCGAAACTATCAAAATGCGTTTAACAGTAGTAGTTTAGGTACAGGTGAAATCAAACGAAAAACACCGGCTAAGAGCATGTCGGGCCATGCTCAGTGTAGGGTTCCGTAGTTGCCGGCATGTCAACTCATTAATTCAAAAGGTCGTTTCTTACGGCAAATTTGGCGGCGCTTACGTCATTTCATTACCGCCCTTTCACTATGGGTTTTTGAGTGATAACTCAAAAACGGCTCAACCGATTTAATTCAATATAGTTTTCATTGAAGGTACTTATTAGGCCTTACTTTCATGAATTTTTCCGAAAGTTTTGAACTCACGGTTCAAAAGTTAGATGGGGGGACTCCCTGTTTTAAACTTTCGGAGCTATTATTTACGAAAATTTAAGTTTAATCCAAAAACTGTAATAGAAGAACCTAATTCTTTTAAAAAGACCTATTCAACGACCCACACAACTGGGTTAGAATGAAAAAAATGTCGCCCTCCAGTTCACGTGTACGGGAGGTATCCTAACAATATATATTTTTCCAGTTTTTATTCTACCATTTTGTCGGCTTGGTTATTCAAACCAAATTTCAGCTTTCTAGTGCTGACGGACACTGGGCTAGACCGCGGACGGACGGAGGACGGACCTGGCGAAACTATAAGGGTTCCTAGTTTACTACGGCACCCTAAAACCGGCCAAGTGCTTGTGTATAACTAGTTTGTTTCTTTAATTTGAGGTGTGCAATAAAAAGTATTTTCGTTAATTTTACTAAATCATATTGCTTACAATAAAACGGTCACAGTTTTTTTCGCCAAGCATTTCACTCCACACGAGGTAATAATGATAACATAATGTCCATATTTAGTACTGTACCGTGCAAAAATATTTCACCATTAACGTACTTAATGTCGAGGCAAACCATAATGGCTGCCGGTTTTCACCCACCCTCCATAAAATAGTGTGAAAACATGAATGATAAAAGCATTTTCATCACGGAGAATCCAGTGTAAACTGAATTAAAAAGATGCTTGGGAAATTACTTTTTAAAGTAAAAAGAATGTTCATATCACAAATTCAGGTAAATACATAGGTACGGCTGTGTATTTTGTAACAATTTTGGATTTTGGACCAATTTTGACCCCCCAATTTGTAAAAATATCTACTCTAAGTATATTTGGGAAAACCTTGGAGAAGGTCTATAGATTTAAATCATCTTATTTGCATAGGAAATAAAGACTTTAACTGTTTAAATAACAATTTGGTTAACAAAAAAATAGACACAAGCTAAATAAAACTGTGTGAAAAGAAAAAAAAACATTTAACAAAGAATTTACACAAATAACCCGCTCCCTGACGTTTCCGGTACAAAGGTGCCCATATGGTTTGCTGCATTTTCACACCGGATTACTATGGACAGTCTCTGCACCAAAAATAACTCGAAGAACAACAAACAACAAACTATTTTGTTTATGTCCTCCTCCCCCTTTTGCCGGAGTAGGTGACTATTATTTATATATAAGTAAATGAGGTAAAATAGCAGAAAAGAGTAGATATTTCTTATAACGGATACGGACATAGCCAGACAAAATTACTAATGTGTCTGCTCTGATCTGAACGTCCTACTTTCGCGATATTCGCGCGGCCAGGCAGATTCAGAACCCATTTCTAAATCGAATACCTGATGCTTAAATTGAAATCCGTGTGACCGTTGTTGCCGATTGGCGGTAAAAATAGTGTTTAAATAATTGACTTATTTCTGTGGCATCATTTTTAAGATTCCGTACCAAAATGGTAAAAAAGCAACCCTTATGATGAGCCTCTGTCTGTCTCTTTTTTATAATTCGTAGATCCAATGATAGCCGTCATCAAACTACAAAAAAAATAACTGGACAAGTGTGTGTCAGGCCATGCATAAGGAATTTGGTTAAAAAGTTACAGGGCACAACTTTCTTGACTTTCGGGGTAATTATTTCTGAAAATTCACTACCTTAATTTTTTTTCAAATAAGTCTTAATTTTATGTTTAAAGACTAGGTAGGTATCGATTAATGTGCATTGTGCAACATAATTATTGGTTTAGAAATATTTGTTTGTACAATTAGTTACAGGTATTCATCAATTTATCTACAAAACTAAGTAACGGCATGCAAAATATAACTTATGTTCAAATATTTTATCGAAAAGGTTAGTAATTAAATTGAACACCCACATTGACCTTAACGTTTAATCGTAACATTTTATTTACTGATTTAAATTAAATTTCGTCTATACATCAACATTGTAATCATTGTTTGCGTTTTAATCTATATACATATAATAAACGCGTAAGGAGAAAAAAAATGTACATTGAAGATATTTGAGAAAATCTAATTTAGGGGGCCTTAGAAACGTTAACTGAATACATTTTAATGATTTTTGGAATTTTTGTCTGTCTGTCTGTGAGTTTGTTCGCGATGTACGCCAAAACTACTGCACAGAATTTCATGAAATTTTTTATTATAGTAGTTTATACCCCGAGGTAACATATAGGGTAGTTTTTATCCCGCTTATTTAAATACATTTTTTTCCAATTCAAGTAACTCTGTTTGGAAAGAGAAGTGCCGTGGTTTATATGGAAGCTCATACATTCTACGACACTTCTCTTTCCGAACAAGTCAATTGTGTGAAAGTTGAAAGTAACCGGAAATATAAATGTCATCGACTAAAGGATGATGCACGGTGTTCCGGACCGTCTCCGACACGACAATTTCGAGACATCGTTTTGTATAGAAAAGTCACATGATCGTGGTCAGCTGTATGTGTAGTTAAGTGTCGGAAGTGTCGTGTCGGAGACGGTCCGGAACACCGTGCATAATTATTAATATGTACCTTAAATTTGTGGCAACGGAGGCCTATCCCACTTTTTTCTTTGTATATGACCTCTATTTAAGGTTATAATTAATAATTGTAGTGTGTCAACATACAATAAACAATTTATTCTTCACACTTGACCATTGAGTTTTACCCGGTTCCTTTCATGCTGCTGAAGCAATTCTCGCTACGATGTTCCGTGCCTGAGCCCTATGTTGTACCTGGCATTTGGCCTTCGCATACATTGCCAAGACACTTAAGAATTAAGTTTTGTCCGGTCCCTTTCATGCTGCTGCTGAAGCAATTCTCGCTGCGACGTTCCGTGCCTGGGCACTTTGCAGCATTTGGCATTTGGCCTTCCCATACATTACCGTTCACCCTCGGGCCTTTGGTCCTGGCGTTTGCGAAGGAACTTGACTATTGAGTTTATACCCGGCCCTGTCAATCTGCTGCTGAAGAAATTCTCGCTGCGAAGTTCCGGGCCCGGGCCTGTGCTCTATGTAGTATTCGGCCTTTAGCATTCTCATACACCGCCGCTTCTTCGGGACTTAGGCCCTTGGATTCGCGAAGACACATGACTGTTGAGTATTGTCCGGGTCCTTTCATGCTGCTGATGAAGAAATTCTCGCTGTGACGTTCCGGGCCTGGGCTCTGTGTGGTATTCGGCCTTTTGATCTCTGCATATATTGCATCTCCCTTGGGCCTTTTTCCCTCGGGTTTGCTAAGACACTTGACTATTGAGTTTATACTCGGCCCTATCATGCTGCTGCTGAAGAAATTCTCGCTGCAACGTTCCGGTCCTGGGCCCTATGTAGTTTTGGCCTTCGCATACATTGCCATTCATCCTCGGGCCTTCGGTCCTCGGGTTTCCTAAGATACTTGACCATTGAGTTTTACCCGATCCCTTTCAGGCTGCTGCTGAAGCAATTCTCGCTGCGACATTCTGTGGTATTCGGCCTTTGGCCTTCTCATAGATTGCCGCTTCCTCGAGCCTTAGGCCCCTGGATTCGCGAAGACACTTGACCGTTGAGTATTGTCCGGTCCCTTTCATGCTACTGCTAAAGCAATTCTCGCTGCGACGTTCCGTGCCTGGGCAGCAGTGGGCACTTTGCAGTATTTGGCATTTGGCCTTCCCATACTCGTACATTACAGTTCACCCTCGGGCCTTTGGTCCTGGCGTTTGCGAAGGAACTTGACTATTGAGTTTATACCCGGCCCTGTCAATCTGCTGCTGAAGAAATTCTCGCTGCGAAGTTCCGGGCCCGGGCCTGTGCTCTATGTAGTATTCGGCCTTTAGCCTTCTCATACATCGCCGCTTCTTCGGGACTTAGGCCCTTGGATTCGCGAAGACACATGACTGTTGAGTATTGTCCGGGTCCTTTCATGCTGCTGCTGAAGCAATTCTCGCTGCGACTTTCCGTACCTGATGGGCACTATGCGGTACTTGGCATTTGGTCTTCCCATACATTACCGCTCACCCTCGGGTCTTCGGCCCTCGCGTTTTCGAAGGCACTTGACCATTGAGTTTATACTCGGCTCTGTCATTCTGCTGCTGAAGAAATTCTCGCTGCGACGTTCCGAGCCTGAGCCCTGGGTGTACCTCGGAATTCCTAATAACATTTGTCCTAAAATCACTTACCCTAACCGTTTTGTCCTAATTGTCATTTACCCTAATGATCAATTATCCTAACAATTACTTGTCATAATGTAATGTTTGCCCTAAAGCTCATTTGCCCTAAAAATTCTTACCATAATGTTCGAATAATTTTATTTGCCATAACGGCGTAGGTTAGGGTTATTTTTTTATGACCCTAAAAACGAAACTGCTCCCAGAGATAGGTAGGTTAGGGTTATTTTTTTTAATGACCCTAAAAACAACACTGCTGCCAGAGATAGGTAGGTTAGGGTTATTTTTTTTGATGACCCTAAAAACAAAACTGCTCCCAGGATAGGTAGGTTAGGGTTTTTTTTTGATGACCCTAAAAACAAAACTGCTCCCAGAGATTGGTAGGTTAGGGTTATTTTTAAAACCCTAAAAACATATGAGCATTAGGGCAAGTGACAATTAGGGAGAATGACCAATAGGACATTTAATATTAGGGTATGAAATAATAGGAAAAATAATATTAGTTCATTTGAAATAACTTTTAGATCAAATAATAATTATGACAAATTAATATTATAAAAAAAAAAGTTAGGGCAACTGATGAATAGGTCAAATGATATTAGGTAATAACATATTAGGGAAAAAAATCATCGATACGATGATAGGGCAACAACAATTAGGACAAATGAGCATTAGGGCAAATGATCATTAGGACAAATAGCATTAGGGAATACAAAAATAGGACAAAAAACTTTAGGGATTCAGATATAGATCCCTGAGCCCTACGTGGTACCAATCATACATTTGTCCGTTAAGTTTATACCCGGCCCTGTCATGCTGCTGCTGAAAAAAATCCCGCTACGACGTTCCGTGCATGGACACTATAATGCGGTGCTTGGAATTTGGCCTTCTCATAAATTTCCTTAATAATTAGTTAATGTTACTCTGCGTCCGCAGGAAATACCTTAGACAACCCTACACGTGATCCCCGGACGGTGCTAAATAGTAACAAACTTGGCAGCTGCACTGTCCCATCTGAACCCCGCAGCACTCACCGGATTTTGTTAATCATCTGCTTTTCTACTACTACTATCAGAGAGTAGAAATACCTATCTATATCCAGTGATATGTAGTCGAAAAATAAATAATTTGTAACAAAAATGTACCTATTACTATTTAACGTGTAGAAAGCGTAAGTAGTGTTGGTCTGGAAATAGTCAATGAAAATACCAAACCGCATAAACACACGCGGGCGAAGCCGCGGGCACAGCTAGTATAACATAAAATAATTACGGAATCGAGTTTTGTATCAAAAGATTAAGATCAATTTCTGAAAGCAAGGAAGAAAATTAAATTTACATTTGCTAATAAGCCTAAGGCTTCTTTTTAATTAGATTTGTAATTAGTTATTCACGAAATTCCATGTTACAGATCAAAAGGAATTGTATTTCTGAATCAGTAAACTGTTCCTTTATAAAAAATTTAGCACTTGATAAGCATTAAATTTTGATAAAAAGTCTCGGAATAATCGGTAAAGATATATAAAAAAGTTTATAATACACCCATTCTATCTAAGGAAAGGTCCACGTATCATATGTGGACTTCATCATTAGGTCCTCTCTATCAATTTGGTGGTTTTCAAGAGGGAATGCTCGAGTTGCTTAAAAAAGCACCCAAATCAACATACATGTGCCTTTAAAAATTGAGGGGTTCTTCCAATTCCTCACGGATCCCATCATCAGAACAGCACCAGGTTAATGTGGGACCATCTTCGAAGTAGTTCCTATCAAACAAAAAAGGAATTGTCTAAATCAGACCACGGGTCTCGGAGTAATCGCTGAACATCCTACATTAAAAAATCTTCATCATTATCACGAAAACAATCATCATCATCAGGACCGCTCCATCATATTGGCGGTTTTCGTGAGAAAATGCTTGAGTAGCTTAAGAAAATACCCAAATCACCATACACGTGCCTTTAAAAATTGAGGAGTTCCCTCAGTTACTCATAGATTCCATCATCAGAACAGGACTAGATTAACGTGGGACCATCTTTGAGGTAGTTCCTTTCAAAAAAAAAGAATTGTTCAAATCGGACCACGGGTCTCGGAGCAATCGCTGAACATTCTACATTTAAAAAATCTTCACCATTATCATCAAAACAATCATCATCATTGGGTCCACTCCATCAAATTGGTAGTTTTCGTGTGAAAATGCTTGAGTAGCTTAAGAAAACACCCAAATCACTATACACGTGCCTTTAAAAATTGAGGAGTTCCCTCAATTGCTCATGGATCCAACATCAGAACAGCACCAGGTAAATGTGGGACCATTTTCGAGGTAGTTCCTTTCAAACAAAAGAAGAATTATTCAAATTGGATCACGGGTCTCGGAGTAATCGCTGAACATCCTACATTTCAAAAATCTTCATCATTATCATCAAAAATCAAAACAAACATCATCATCAGGTCCACTCCATCAAATTGGTGGTTTCCGTGAGAAAATGCCTGAGTAGCTTAAGAAAACACCCAAATCACTATACACGTGCCTTTAAAAATTGAGGAGTTCCCTCAATTGCTCATGAATCCCATCATCAGAACAGCACCAGATTAATGTGGGACCATCTTCAAGGTAGTTCCTTTCAAACAAAAAAATAATTATTCAAATTGGACTACGGGTCGGGCATAACAAAATCTTCATCATTATCATCTAAACAATCATCATCATCAGGTCGACTGCATCGAAATGGTGGTTTTCGTGAGAAAATGCTTGAGTTGCTTAAGAAAACACCCAAATCACCATACATGTGCCTTTAAAATTTGAGGAGTTCCCTCAATTTCTCATGGATCTCATCATCAGAACAGCACCATATTAATATGGAACCACCTTGTGACGTAGATCCTTGAAAAAAAAAGAATTACTTAAATCGGACCACGAGTCTCGGAGTAATGATGATGATGATGATGAGGTTATCAAGCGGACCCCGATAAGGGACAAACGCCAGGAGAAAGAAGATTATGTGTCATTATTTTGGTTAAGGGACTACTACGAGGCCAGCGCTCACGGTTTTATTGATCAAATGCAATTAAGTATACCTACAAACGTTCGACTTAAGCGCACAAAAAATGGCACATATAAAATAGCTTTCTATACTTTACTCTAATCTTGTCTTTCACTTTTTACTATAACGAAATATGCTTAAATGGGCCAATACCACGGAAGACGGCAGACCAGCGACACAGGCAGGACACGTCATACTATAAAACTCGTTTGAGCGCCTTTGTGTGCACGGCACATCTGTACACGCTTCAATGTGTGCGCGTCTCATGGCGCTGTTTCCGCTGTCGTAAATGACGTTTGACAATACACCGCTATTTTGCATTTTTGCGGTGCGCTGCCAACCTGACGGATTAGCCTACTAGTTTTCTACCAATCGGCCGCCGCCGCGGGGTGAGTAATTGCGATCGGGCGGGCGCAGCGTGGCCATTATGTATGAAATTCTAACTGGTATTTATTCTGAGGCAGCGACGAGGTATATACTTATACAATTAAGCTGAGCGCAGAACTTTTCACTTTTTTAGTGACGTTATTATAATACCTACGTAACACTTACGTTTCAAAAAGATTTTGAAAATGTTCTAGTATTGTCGGTTCAACATTAAGTTTATTATGCGTTTTTTCCCCGACTGCGCGACGCAAAAGAGGGGATAGTGTTTAACAGTCTATATATGTATGTTTGTTCCTTTGTGGCACTCTAGAAGCAAAACGAGTGGGCCGATTTAGATGATTCGCACGTCAATCGATTCGTCTTGATTGCGCGAGTGCCACTAAAGACAAAATAGCAATCCAAATTCAATATGACGGCAGTCAGACGTCATATTGTAAAAAATTAAAAAATTAAAATTGACGTACTATGCCGAGTAGGGTATCATTGTTTAGAACTTTGAAAAGTATTATGAGGTCTCATTCATCATTTTTTATTTTGAATGACCGTTTAGGAATTATTATAATTTAAAATTGTTTAGCAACCATCTTACTTACATTTCCATTTTATTAGGTATTTAGTTATAACAAAAATACGACGAACATATTATTTCTTTAAACTATTATGACTTATGAGATTTATGAGACGGCAACAGTTTTTGATATTAGTTCTTCCGCCACGTACTTCGGCTAATCTATCTATCTATCTATACATATAATAAAGCTGAAGAGGGTCGAAAATCTGTACATTGGAGATATTAGTAAAAAAATTAGTTAGTAGCTCTTAGAATCGATAACAGAACACGTTTCGACGATTTTTAGAATTTTTGTCTGTCCGTTTGTCTGTTTAGATGGGGAGAGTTGGCGTCAAAACGCCTCAACCGATTTCGATGAAAACTTCACTAGCCGGTTTAACAGACCTCTGGTCAGGACATAGGCTATAAAAAATACGAACTTTTTGGATTTAAGGGGGCTTAAGGGGGGTTTAAACTTTGTCCACTCAAGGATTGATAGAGTTTACCGTGTGATCGGCTGCAAAGAAAGGGGAGCTCGGGGGGCGGAGCCCCCCGCATAAACCAAAAACACACTGTACTATTGCTAATTATACCAAAAATTGTTACGTTGAATATTTGAGATGGGAGAAGAAGAGTTTTGATAGAGTTAATCACGTGAGGGGTGGCAAAAAAGGGGGGCTCGAGGGGCGGAGCCCCCCGCATAAAGAAAAAACACACCGTACTATTGCTTATTATACCAAAAATTTTTACGTCGAACATTTGAAATGGGAGAAAAGGAGTTTTGTTAGAGTTTGCCGCGTAATGGGCGGCAAAGAAAGGGGGGGTCGGCAAAGAAAAAAAAGGGAAAAAAAAACACCATACTGTCTAATTATACCAAAATTGTTACTTTGAATATTTGGGATGGCAGAAGAAGAGTTTTGGTAGAGTTAATCACGTGATGGGCTGCAAATAAAGGAAGGCTCGGGGGGCGGAGCCCCCCGCATAAAGAAAAAACCCACCGTACTATTGCCTATTATGCCAAAAATTGTTACGTCGAACATTTGAAATGGGAGAATAAGAGTTTTGATAGAGTTTACCACGTGATGGGCTGCAAAGAAAGAAAGGGGGGCTAAAAATACACCATACTATAGCTAATTATGCCGAAAATTGTTACGTTGGACATTTGAAATGGGAGAAAAAGAGTTTTGAGTTTAAATAAGTCCCGCCGAGTTTCTTGCCGGTAATAAGTAATACTTCTCGGGTCAGAGGTGTAGGGTTAGAACCGGTGGTAGTTTCTTTTCTCTCTGACGTTCATAAGTGCATTGTAATGTGCCTAAATTGAAGAATAAATATCTTTTATCTTTTTTTTTATCTTTTTGATAAAGTTAACTACGTAATGGGCGGCAAAGAAAGGGGGGCCAAGAAAGAAAAAACACACCGTACTATTGCTTATGATACCAAAAATTGTTAGGTTGGACATTTGAGATGGGAGAAGAAGAGTTTTGATAGAGTTTACTACGTGATGGGCCGTAAAGAACGGGGGTTCGGGGGACGGAGCCCCCCGCAAATAAAATATTGCAAATTATACCAAAAACTGCTACGTTGAACATTTAAGATGGGAGAAAAAGAATTTTGATAGAGTTTACCACGTGAAGGGCGGCAAAGAAAGGGGGGCTCGAACAAAAAACACACTGTACTATTGCTAATTTGCCATGGCTGACACAGTCAAATCTCAGACGCTTTCAGTCGATCTTTTGGGATGTCGAAGTTATATGCAAGAAGTCAATTTTAGCTAGACTGCTAAACTTACTGTATCAAATTTGACATGTAGAAAGCGATTAGCAATGGACTGTTGAGGGTAACGAAAAGTGAGAGAACCTACTGCAACGCACGCGAGCGAAGCCGCGCGGGTACAGTTAGTAGTTAATAATTGTACTACATGTAGGTACTTTTCATGATACCTACTAAAAAGTAGGAAATAAAAAATAAATTAAAAAATTAAAAAAACCCGCCTGCGTAAAATACTAAAAGGCCGTAAACAAGGCCAATATACGTTACGAATTTGTTATGTAGTATTGAAAAGCATAAGATACCTACATATTAAATTCTAATGTGGAACATAGCGACATTAAACAGTCGGGACCCATTGGAAATCTAGTTGGCGCAAACCTTCCCTAAAATGGGTCCCGACTGTTTAATGTCGCTATGTTCCACATTAGAATTTAATATGTAGGTATCTTATGCTTTTCAATTAACATTGATAAGAATAAATTATTTCGTAATAATGACTACTATTACAATACTGTAAAATAATTAATATTATTCAATTTAACATTTAGAAATACCTACTCATGGCTTTATTATAAATACAAATATATTTAAATATTTTTTATTGGCCGCATAGGCACTTTGACACTTGTCACATGTAGCATGCCGTATCGTGCCTGATAAAGAACCCTGTACATGCGCCTTTCAACTTTTTTCTAATAAAAAAAAAAACGAAATATAGTATAAACAATATAACTAAATAAAAAATACTTATCTCGCTTGCTCTCCTGCAGTTCAGGCGGCCAAACCCCACAAACAGAGCACCTGTCTTCTGTGTCAAAGGCACGTCAAAGGCGATACTATTCTATTACCTAGCCATACTTAAAATGACACAAGCGCCTTGACTCTAGTATTCAATACGCTGTTTTATTTCCATTGACAAAGGATTTTAGCTAGCGTGCATCTACTAACATGATAGGGTATTTTGATTTAGCAGGCAGTCCTTTGGTTAGAGCGTATGAATTATTTAGCAGGTCTTAGATGGCTTTAACCAAACGACATAGTTCACTTAGGCTTCATTTCGGCTTTTAGAAAGCTAACAAGTATAGGCTAATCAAACACCATCTCTTAAAATTTATCATTGGTGAACAAAATCGCAAAAGTTAACGTCTTGAATTTATAAAAGGTTACTTTCCTATGAAGTCAAATCAGCTACTCTTTAGAGCAAATATACTGTTTTACACCAAGAGTGTAAAATATCTTTACTTGATAGAAACACTTCGACTTAAAATAAGAGTAGATTGTTCTTCAAAGAAACAAGTATTATCTTAGTTAAAAGAACACTAAAAAATCTGTATTTAAGAATCTTATTCGCTTCGTTATATTTAAAACTTTATTGCTTTGCATGGAAGTCTTTTTTTTCCGTGTAGTCAAATACAGAATGAAAAACTTTTGGAAATACGTCTCCTTGAATATAAAATAGCACATTTCGATATTAGTGCGGCACGAGTATCGAACGACGTTTTTTAATACAGTTGCGAAAAAATTATAAAATTGTCAATTATTCACTTTGAGGTTACTTTAGTACATGTATCCGAACGCTCGGCGCGGTGCGGTGCGGCGCTGTGATTGGCTGTCTGTCACTGTCATTAGCTGTGATTGGCTGGAAAAGTAATAAAAAATAAATTAAAAAATTAAAAAAACCCGCCTGCGTAAAATACTAAAAGGCCGTAAACAAGGCCAATATACGTTACGAATTTGTTATGTAGTATTGAAAAGCATAAGATACCTACATATTAAATTCTAATGTGGAACATAGCGACATTAAACAGTCGGGACCCATTTTAGGGAAGGTTTGCGCCAACTAGATTTCCAATGGGTCCCGACTGTTTAATGTCGCTATGTTCCACATTAGAATTTAATATGTAGGTATCTTATGCTTTTCAATACTACATAACAAATTCGTAACGTATATTGGCCTTGTTTACGGCCTTTTAGTATTTTACGCAGGCGGGTTTTTTTAATTTTTTAATTTATTTTTTATTAATAAAGTCTAAACGCCATTAAGTGAATAAGCTATAACTATAAATCCCTCTATACCTGTGTGGAATGCCACGTTTTAAAGGCAAGTATGATGAAAAAACATTTACTTAATACGAACGGTAGGTAATGCCTTATTTTGCTGGAAAGTCCAACATAGCACTCATTTACTATGTTTAGTGTACGTATCTGAAAACCCAACTCATATCTCACTAGGCACTTAGCACACATATATACCTAATTCACTAACATTCAATCCTAAATTCCTAGTTTAACTTGACCCTTAAATTCATTAAAACTGTGTGTAAGTATAGATCCACTAATACTGGTCTTTGATGATTAGTCACAGAAAATTATAGCACGTCCTTATATTAACTTGACCTCTAAATACATTGCTACTAAGCGTAAGAAGAGGTTCACTAATACTGGATCCTGAATCTGTGAACGTTACAGCGATGTGTATCAATCTTATTAGCGGGACGCAAATGCGATGTCTCGTACCGAAATTGTTAGTACATACTACGACTGCAAACAACTTATATTGGTACATAAATAAGTCAAACATGGTCGGTACATTCGTGTTGGTTCGGCCACACGACATCTGAATAATATATGTTGTGATGTGAACATTTGGGCAGTTATGAATGTTATGATATAAGTTAAGAAAAACCGGCCAAGAGCATGTCGGGCCATGCTCAGTGTAGGGTTCCGTAGTTGCCGGCCTGTTACAATTCATTATTAATTCAAAAGGTCGTTTCTTACGGGAAATTTGGCGGCGCTTACGTCATTTTTACTTACGTCCTTTCACTATGGGTTTTTGAATGAACTCAATAACGGCCCAACCTATTTATTTCAATATAGTTTTCATTCTCGTACTCATTAGGCCCCAGTTTCTTGATTTTTTTCAAAATTTTAGGACCCACGATTCAAAAGTTAGATGGGGGGGGGGGGCGCCCTGTTTTAAACTTTCGGAGCTATTATTTCCGAGAGTATTAGTTTTATCCAAAAACTGTTTAATAAGACCCTAATTATTTTTAAAATACCTATCCAACGATACCCCACACAACTTAGTTGGAACAAAAAAAAAAAATTCGCCCCCCACTTCACGTGTACGGGAGGTACCCTAACAAAATATATTTTTCGCGTTTTTATTCTACATTTTTGTCGGCTTGGTTAATGCACATATTCAAACCAAATTTCAGCTTTCTAGTGCTAACGGTCACTGAGCTAGACCGCGGACGGACGGACGGACGGACGGACGGACATGGCGAAACTATAAGGGTTCCGTTTTTGCCATTTTGGCTACGGAACCCTAAAAAAGACATTAAACTATTTAAAGTCTATTTTATGAAGTAACTTCGCCATTTTTTTCTATCGAACCGATTTCGTCCAATCGTATACCGAATTTAGCAAAATGATTATTAAATTAATACATTTTTCTTCACACTTTTCCAAAACGAATAGATTTTGCGAAAAACTGCTTAAGTAAAGTCAATTTCAAAGTCAATTGTGGTTATCAGCCTCTTAAATCTTAACCTTTGACTTTATCGTAGTCGATAAAAAAGTAGTATCAAGTAAAAATGCAATTAGTTGCAACAGTAAAACCTTTTGAAAAGATTAGCACTAGCTTATCATTTAAGTCTAGACAGTTTTATTATCGCCCGTCAAGCCTCACTTCGGTTCATTTCACAAAAAAGCATAAACTATATTAAACCTTAATTTCATTGAAATAAGTCGTCTTGAACTTAATTTCGAGCTTCAGACCTTCTTGGGACAGTTTGGTAATTTACGGATTAAACTTTAGTACCTGAATAGGCACTTTTGACATGCAGCTGCTGTTGTAATTTGTCTTTAGCACAGAATAAATATCCACGTAGAGGTTGTTTACTGTGAAATACAACTTGTTTAGATATATCAACCGTGACATTATATATTATTGTTTTACAAATAAAGGATTATATCTATACAGGGTGGGCACAAGGAAACGGACAGACTTTAACGTTAATACCAATTATAAAAAATCTTTTCTTTTTAATTATTACTTAGCACAAAACGCCTTTTTTATGGCGTTGTTGCCACTATTGGGTATAGTTTACATATCCTTATTGACAGATATCAAAGTGACAAGGAATACTTTGCATAAACAATTTTTTTTCGAAAAAAATGTATCAAAGGTAGTGTGGTATTTGTAATGCGATCGAAATATGATGATGAGCGATCGTGTTAGAACGAAATAAGTAATAAACAAAAATAATAAATGAAATTATTTAATTGTTTTCAGTCTCATTCCAGCTTTTGCTAATATTCATTTTCCCTTTCCCGATCCGGAAAAATCTCATTACCTACCTCCGTAACATGAAACCTGTTTGCTTAATAGGTTTATCATGAACTCTAATTGAATGTGATGGTGACATGTTTTCACCATCGAGTGTGCGAATTGTACGAGTAAGTACTTAAGGGAAAGGGTTCAAGCTAAATGAAGTAAATTACATATTATTCTGAGTTATTCAGGAAGATAATTCTTATTGGTAGGCCATCAGGTAGGGATACACGCACGGATGTGCCCGCCGGATTTGTCGACGGATGTGCCCGGCGGACAAGTCCGTGCGTGTATGGCGCGAATTGGACACGGATTTGTCTGCGGACATATCTGAATAGCGCCATACACGGACGGACCTGTCCGCCGGACATATCCGTCGGACAAATCCGGCGGGCACATCCGTGCGTGTATCCCTACCTAATGGCTTGTAATCTGTCCATATCCCTGTTTTCTACTATTTATCGTTAACAGCTGAAGAAGCTTACATTATACGTACCTATCTACTAAATTGAAACTTAGGGTTTTATCTTTAGTACACTAGGATTTTAGCTATGACATATCACGTAAATTTTCCCCCATACATTTTGAAACCGGAAGGGAGGTTTTTTTGAGTTCCGGCCAATTTTGTATGCAATTATCTAATAACTGTTTCTGACTCAGCACAACTATTCCATTATGTTGCCATGCATTTTAAAGTGATGTCATGTTACGTAGTTAATATGGGCCCGAGCTTAAGGACTACTGTAAGAATTGAGTTTTAGGATACCTATTAAATATTAATATAGGTATATGTATAGACCAAAAATACTTTTTTTCAGAAAGAAGACTTCAAACTATCTTATCAAATACAATTCATGTGAGTAATTTCATTATTAGCGATTTTCGTTTTTAAATCGTTACCAGTCGCTTAATGTTGTTGAAGAAAAGTTTTATTGTTTGAGGAGTACGAGTAGAATCTATGTTTTAATTTTTTGCTCGTGTTTCGGGTCACACACGGTATAAGCTTCAATTGATATTCAAATAACCTATACACGGTCTAATTCTTATAAAAATAAAATAGTGCCATGATGACTTAGTTGTGATGTGATTTTTCGTAGTATTTCAATATTATGAAGAAAAATTGACGCATCAGCGTTCTGTTGTTTAGCAGCTAATAACTTCCAAAAATTACCTTATGGTATTGATAGATTGACACTCGTTAATATCGTCACTACTTTGAAAAAATCTAGTATCTCACGCAGTTGAATTGAAACGCAGTAACTCTATGCATCTCTACATTGTTACCACATTTGTCTTGTGAATGCCAGACCAAGATACAAGTTTTTGCAAAGTAGTGACGATATGTACATTCATACCTATTCTGTTTGTGTAATTGTCGTGCTGTTTCCTTCTGACGTATAGTGTTTTGCCGCAAGACGGACACGTCATACTACAACTGAGAGTTTGCTTTGTGAGTCTAACAAATTCGGCTTGTTGCGTGTTTATCAGTTTGAAACTAAAGTAATTTAGTAAACGGAATCGATCACCAATATTGATAATACAAGTCGAATTTGTACGAACAACAAGGTTAAACTTGTTAAAAGATATTGGTTTGAATCAGCCAAATATATGTTTAAAACAATATGTGCCATGTTGGTTTTATATAATCGAGTTGTTGATTTAAATAACACTTAAACAAAAATGACAAGTAACTTGTACAATGAACTAATTAAACTTAACAAAATTGAAGTTATAGTTTTAACCAAAGAGCTTCTAGGCGCTATTTTAAAATGAGAGTTTGGTTGAACGAACGTGAATTCTGGTTGTTTATTCTCTCAGTGTACAAAACACTTTTGAGCTCCTATATGTGAAACCTTATTTTAAACAAATTATTTTTATGAAAATCATGAGTTACCTATCCTCCATCATGAGGAGCCGGTTTTGCTACTACGTACGTTGCTTTACAAAGATAGATTTTATATATTCGGAAAGGTTATATTATCCTTAACTGGCTTCCGTTCGGAAGCCAGTTAATAGATCTGTAACGTTTGTTTTCCCTCTATAAAATATTATTTTGTGAGTATATTTATCTTAACTAGTTGTTACATAAATCAAGTCCTCGTTTTATGCTTAGATACTGTAATCAATTTACCATATTATAAATACCTGCTTTTTGCTGAGTAAAAATGTGGTAAAGTTGCCGCGTTTGACGGTATCGAAGACTTGTCTAAAAGATTTTTACTAAAGCTCGGACATGAAATATGAATCAAATTCATACCTAATTAAATTAGGGAGAATAAAGTGCTCCCAACGGAAATAGGTACAAAACTTTGTCACACGTTTTTCACAAAAATAAACACATTTTCACCCCTATAATGCTATCATTACTATGCATGAAATAGCAAGGATTGGGGAACAAAAATATAATAAAAGAAAATCCCTGTCATTTGTAACCGTGATGTCATAAAGGTGTGAACACGGATTACATAATACCTTTTTAGATATGCCACTTCTATACGAATCTGTGAGTCACTTTGATAAAAAAATAGGAAGATCATTTTCGTCTTTATGGAAATTTATAAAACTAATGATGTACCTACCTTATTTTATTTATATTATTATACACCCCTACTTTATACAATAAACTTACCCTATAAGATTGCTTCAGTAGCATTTACTAGTAAAAAAAATCACAAATTAGTACCCATAAAACCAATGTTTTCAATCAAAACCCTGCATTTAAAAACTTTATTAACTGTCTTGGGCGTAGTTCGATTGACTTACGTCTTCGTTGTCCCGAATATTGGTTATGTATTTCATCATGTCGGTTTTAAATTTGATAATCCGTTCCAAATATGTTATGTCATTCAGCCAGTCAGTAAGTCAGTGGATATTAGTACAGTCGACCAAAAAAGTTGACAAAAGTTTCTGCGAGATCTAACGATCGATAAGGTTGACTTTTGTAACGGAGTTTAAAACATGCACGACCTTGTTGTCTCATGACGTTCAAACGAATCTCAACCGTAGGGTAGGTAATGATCTACTACCGCACGATATGTTCTTATCTAGATTGGTAAATCTATTGTAGTATTGTATAATCTGTGATAAAGGTGTGTGCCGAATGGGCATCCATTTGCAGGGAATTCTTGTTTAATTTAAAAAGGTTATGTATACAAATGTGCCCTTGTTTGTTATTGCGCCCTAAGGTTAACTTATGTGGTTATTTTACAGACATGTATGGGTAGACAACTGACCTCAATTTGTGTCAAAATTAAATTTCTCTACAATATACTTTCCATATGCCACGGCGTGTCACATCCTATTCTTTTATACAGTGTGTAAATCTAATACGGGCGACAAATTAAACCAGACATAGAACTCATTAGTGTTATCATTAATTAAGATGTTTTTTAAGTTAGAATTAACTGTGACCGAATAATATTTTTTTTATATTATCAGCAGCAATGTACTGTAACCATGTAATTGAAAGTAACTGTCAACGAGCGTTTATCGCGAGTGTGTTTGCATTACATTGCGGGCCGAATTATTCTGGGTGGGTAAAATTTTAATTTCAATTCTAAGTAAAAGTTATCTAATTACATTTCTTATGTCCTATACTAATCACCGTTAGTAGATTCGCCCGTATTAGATTTACACACTGTATAATTTTTCGGTACGTATTCTCTTACCTTATATTTCTATTTTATTCGACAACGTGTCTAAATAAAATGATAGAATATTGTTACAATTGCACTTAAATACTACTTTCCAATAGGCAAGCCGCAATTTTTTTGTCAATATCATAGTGTTCAAAAATCGCACCTTTTCTGTAACATTTGACGTTTTGTACGGTTTTGTAGAAGTTTTTATAAATACATATTTGAATTAATCGAAGTTCTTTCCAATATCATTTCTTCCTATTCGCAATTCTAGACAGTCTGAATTTTTCGCAATGGCTATTTACCACATTCGCTATTATGCACAGTCATTATTTGTGTACAGTAGCGATTGTTCCTGTTGGCAATTCTGCACAATCTGAATCCTACACAATAGCATTTCACCACAGTCCCTACTGCGCGCAGTCATTACTTGTGTACAGTAGCGATTCTCCCTGTTCGCAATCACGAGCATTTAATTGCATATATCATGGACCCACTAATTAGCCGAAAACGACTACCATGACGATTTTTCACAAAAAGTGTATGACCGCCATCTTGGATTTTGAAACAGACATAATTTTCAAGATCGGCACCCACTAGTTAGCCGAAAACGACTAACATGACGATTTTTCACAAAAAGTGTATGACCGCCATCTTGGATTTTAAAACAGACATAATTTTCAAGATCGGCACCCACTAATTAGTCGAAAACGACTACCATGACGATTTTTCACAAAAAGCGTATGACCGCCATCTTGGATTTTAAAACAGACATCATTTTCGAGATCGGCACCCACTAATTAGCCGAAAACGACTACCATGACGATTTTTCACAAAAAGTGTATGACCGCCATCTTGGATTTTAAAACAGACATAATTATCGAGATCGGCACCCACTAATTAGCCGAAAACGACTAACATGACGATTTTTCACAAAAAGTGTATGACCGCCATCTTGGATTTTAAAACAGACATAATTTTCGAGATCGGCACCCACTAGTTAGCCGAAAACGACTACCATGACGATTTTTCACAAAAAGTGCATGGCGGCCATCTTGGATTTTAAAACAGACATAATTTTCGAGATCGGCACCCACTAATTAGCCGAAAACGACTAACATGACGATTTTTCACAAAAAGTGTATGACCGCCATCTTGGATTTTAAAACAGACATAATTTTCGAGATCGGCACCCACTAGTTAGCCGAAAACGACTACCATGACGATTTTTCACAAAAAGTGCATGGCGGCCATCTTGGATTTTAAAATAGACATAATTTTCGAGATCGGCACCCACTAATTAGCCGAAAACGACTAACATGACGATTTTTCACAAAAAGTGTATGACCGCCATCTTGGATTTTAAAACAGACATAATTTTCGAGATCGGCACCCACTAGTTAGCCGAAAACGACTACCATGACGATTTTTCACAAAAAGTGTATGACCGCCATATATATGCAATTAAATGCTCGGGATTGCGAACAGGGAGAATCGCTACTGTACACAAGTAATGACTGCGCGCGGTAGGGACTGTGGTGAAATGCTATTGTGTAGGATTCAGATTGTGCAGAATTGCGAACAGGAACAATCGCTACTGTACACAAATAATGACTGTGCATAATAGCGAATGTGGTAAATAGCCATTGTGAAAAATTCAGAGTGCCTAGAATTGCGAATAGGAAGAAATGATATTGGAAAGAACTTCGATTATTTATTTTAGCAATACGCTAAGTCCTCTTTTGTAATTCACAGTATTTTATTGCAGTATTCATCATATATTTCTATAAAATGACTAGTAAAATATGCCCTTTTAAATCCAATCAAAAAATGGCTCGACAATTTTTGGCAAATAAATCAAGGAACGTACATGCCAAGTTTCATCGAAATCGGATGAAAAATGCGACCTCTAGACCGACACTGACCAAGCAACCAACCAACCAACTAACCAACCAACCAACCAACCATACAACCAACCAACCAACCAACCAACGAACCAACCAACCAACAATCTGCCAAATCGTCGTACCAGTGAAAACGGAGACGTTCGGTTCGTCGCGTCGCTACCCTCGGCTCCTCAGTCAATTATGGCCGATACTGTACCTAGATAACCCATCAAAATACGTGCATGTCATTTGTCCATCATCTATGTGACGTCACAATTTCGTACGTTGTCGTCATAATATATTTTATTTGTATTTGCGGCGTCTAAAGTATATGTCTGTGATAACTTATGCGGTTTATTTACATTTGTGATATTTCTCCCTTCTTTACACAGAGAGTTTTTCTTCGGCCTGGATCCTTATCATTAACCCATTTAGGTAGATGAAACGTCTCGGTAAAAAGTGCTTAGTTACTTTTTATTTTACCGTTTTTACACACAACGAAGCGTATAAACTAGATTATGTATTTTATTATATATATGCGTCAAGTTAAATAGGCCATTCAAATTAGACTTTTTCGAAGAATTAATTCTCACCATGCTGGAAATCGTTATAATACCTTCATTTGGTTCTACTCGGATTACACGTATTTAGTACCAAATGAAGGTACAAAAATGATTTCCAGTCAATATCATTATATATATATTTTAAGTCGACTGTACATAGCTAGAAATAGCTTACAATTTAGGATTAGTAACATAGAATTGTAAATAATAATTAAATAAAAATAAAACTAAAAAACAGAAAACCACTAAACATTAAATAATAGTTATAAGTAATTTAGATCATAGATTCCCAAAGTGGGCGTTACCGCCCCCCAGGGGGCGCTGACGGCGTCCAGGGGGGCGGTAAAGCCTTTACAATAAATTGGGGGCGCTGAAATTGTCCAAGGGGGCGCTAGCATTATTTTTTAATAAAAAAAAAATACTTTGAATTCATTGAAAATCTATTAATATTTATGTTTTTCTGTGCACTTCTACAATGTACTTCACCTACAAGTTAACAGTCAAGCGTGAGTCGGACTTATGAAAACACGATTGTTATAAATGTATAATGTACGAACAGAACCCTAAGGGCGCGATTCCGACTCGCACTTGCCCTTTTTAGGGTTCCGTAGCCAAAATGGCAAAAACGGAACCCTTATAGTTTCGCCATGTCCGTCCGTCCGTCCGTCCGTCCGTCCGTCTGTCCGTCCGTCCGTCCGCGGTCTAGCTCAGTGACCGTTAGCACTAGAAAGCTGAAATTTGGTTTGAATATGTGCATTAACCAAGCCGACAAAACGGTGGAATAAAAACGCGAAAAATATATTTTGTTAGGGTACCTCCCGTACACGTGAAGTGGGGGGCGAATTTTTTTTCGTTCAAACCAAGTTGTGTGGAGTATCGTTGGATAGGTCTTTTATAAAGAATTAGAGTCTTCTAAAACAGTTTTTGGATAAAACTACTACTTTCGGAAATAATAGCTCCGAAACTTTAAAACAGGGCGTCCCCCCCCCCCCCCCATCTAACTTTTGAATCGTGGGTCCTAAAATTAAAAAAAAAATCATGAAACTGAGGCCTAATGAGTACCTTCAATTAAAACTATATTGAAATAAATCGGTTGAGCCGTTTTTGAGTTATCATTCAAAAACCCATAGTGAAAGGACGCAAGTAAAAATGACGTAACCGCCGCCAAATTTCCCGTAAAAACGACCTTTTGAATTAATGGTGTCAGTTTACGAAACCCTACACTGAGCATGGCCCGACATGCTCTTGGCCGGTTTTTTTTTATATTGGGGGCGCTGAAAGAATTTATTCCTGCTAATTGGGCGGGGCGGTCGGTCAAAAAAGTTTGGGAACCTATGATCTAGATATACCATACCATTTCTCAGCATCTGTCGCTGCTACATGTAGGCTATTCCAGTGTTTGAGTAATGTAATGGTGCATCTAACATCTACCTGCCAACGTTCTCAGGATACTATTGTTTTGAACCTTTGAACGAATTAAGTCGTGGCAAAGCCAAGACAAACGCTAGGAGGATGATGATGGTTATAAAACTTTTTGTTGCCACTATTAGTGACATTCAATAGGGGATATTACTGCAATATTCTGCCGCCAGAGTGCAGCACTAGCACATCGGTAAACCATAGAGTTCTTAATACATACTAGGCATAAAACAGTTTTTTACAAGTTTTCATAGATCATTTATAACGAATAAATATGACATTTGTGGACCATTTGCACCAAGGCAGTTTGTTTACAGAGGCCCATCGTGAAACAAGATAATCGAAATTTTGACATCTGCCTCTCCATCGCTCGAATATGTAAGAGTGACAGAGAACCAGGTAACAAAAATTTTATTTTCGTGTTTCGCGGCAGGCCCTGTGTTTGCGCTAGTGTCACCCCCTATGCAGAGTTTTGCGTAATATTCCCTGTTCATTCATTTGCACACATTGTTAGTCCAGATATTTTATAGTCCTCGATTTTAAGTAAAAGGTCTTAGCACAAGTCCCATCATCATGTTTACTTTCCTCGTTACTCGAACCCGGACCCTCCTGATAATCGGCTGGGAATTAAGCTAACGGTTACGTAAATAAGTGAGGGCCGTAATGGCCTTGTTGTGTTGGATTTGAGGTTGCAGAGTGAGGTAAAGAGAGTTCAGGACTCACAGTAAGGCGATTAATGAGGTATGAGGTGCCCTCGAGGTTGAGAAAGGTTTGTTCAAGTAGGATATCACAAGTGGCGAGGACCACTTCTATTTGAAATTTGTATATACGACGTGACCGGGCTTAATACTACAAAACACTTTTAGTTCATTTATATATTTTCTTCTCCTCCATGATTAAAATATTGGAAAGTTATTGAAAAGCCGATACTAGCATTTTTGAATGTCAATATTAGGTTTATATTCCTTGTTTTTATTTTAAAGAAATTGTACGTGAGTTTACGTACACACTTGGTCGCAGGCAGGCAAATATAAAAATTCACGTATGATCACTTGATCAGTATTTGTCTATGGGCCCCCAGGCACTGTCAGTAATAATGACATTAAATCTCCAATCATACTTCTCATTCTTCATATAGGTACATAAGAAACGGCTACATAAATAATGACATTATTACTGACAGTGTCTGATGGCCTTATATGCGAATACACACAAAAATATTTCAAAAAAACATACAGATACTCTATGAAACTTCATTTCAAATCTCAAAACTAGAATCACCTTTCTTTCATTACATTACTATGCCCGGCTCGGTGGTTCAAAGATATTCCCTTGGGGGCATTCTGAAACAGAGCGTCTATATAGTTACCACAAGTAATTCTGTGGTGCTTTAACAAATAGAGCTCCTCGCACCAGTGAGGATAGGTAGTAAGCCAGGTCGGTGTTTTGTCAAAATTGGCAAAAATATTATCAAGATAAAGAATGAAAAAAAAACTAGCGAAGTGCCTGTCAGATCACGCATAACGACGGGCTCCGTACTTTCACTACCCACAATCAGTCGACCTGACGATATTGGCATGTCAGTCGTTCGGAGCTGTCAAATTTTTGTTTTAACTGAGAGGCCAATTTCGTCAGACGGACTGATAGTCGGTGGGCCCCCTAAGTATTAAGACGGTCCTTGTTACATATTTTTTGCACTTACGACTCAAAACTTAACTTATGACAAAAAATTTAGTATATAACTAAATTGTTTGTCATAATTTAAAAAAATGGATTTATATGGTGATAATAAAACGATTTCTGATAATGAAACCCATCAACCGATTATGACAGCAACTTTAAAATTAGAATACTCGTACTACATCTCCTATTTTATGTTTTACCCTATTTTAAACTAACCCAGCATCTAATTTAAATCTACACCTCAATGTATCCCTTCCAACCGCGTGACGCTGTGACGCCAAAATATATATTGTGACGTCGGTGGGACGCACATAATTTGTCACGTGACCACCTCACCCGGTCCATCCCTTAGTCACGTGACAACGTGATCAATGGATGCCTCCCGTGGGGCTTTAAATTTGATGCATTTATACGTTAATTATTTAGGTGACGTCTTTCGAACTGATTGAGGCGATATTGTCAGACAGAGACCCCGTGGGAGAAAGAGAGGGAGAGGTCTTTCCGTGTGGGATACTACAGGTTAATAAATAAATAATAATTATTTAGGTACTGATTCACCATTTGGCGTCCGTTGGCTCGTTGGGTGGACGACATTCGGAAGATCGCGGGTCACTTCTGTGTGAAGTTGGCTCAGGACTGGGACAAATGACGTACTTGAAGTGGGCGACAAATAGCTAATAATGATGATAATGATAGGGTATACTAAAATATAAATATATCCTTTAAAATAAAAATAAATAAAAAACCGGCCAAGTGCGAGTCGGACTCGCGCATGAAGGGTTCCGTACCATTATATATAAAAACTAGCTACTATCGAATAAATTAATATCTCAAGGTCGTATCTGCCTCAGTAAGTAGTTTTTTGGAGATAACTCAAAAACGCCTAAACCGATAATGTTCAAAATAATTTTCGTTGAAAGAATATTCAAAGGTGTCTTCTTGAATTTTTCCATATTTTTTGGACTTACGGTTCAAAAGTTACGGGGGGGGAGCTATTTTTAAGAATTTCGGAGTCATTATTTCTGAATATATCCACGTTCTCAAAAAATGTTTAAAGAAACCTCAAATGTTGATTGATGCATCATGTTGATATTTGGAAAAAAAATATTTTTTGACAATTACTTGCATGTATGGAGTGCCCCCCCCTAAAATGATTTTTTTCAGAAATTTCACTACATAACTAAGTAGCAACACACACAATACACTTTATGTAAAAATTTGATAATGATACGTCTTATAGTTTCCGAGTAAAATGGCTGTGACATACGGACGGACAAACAGACAGACAGACAGACAGACATGACGAATCTATAAGGGTTCCGTTTTTTGCCATTTGGCTACGGAACCCTAAAAACAAAGATCCTGACGAATTGAGAACCTCCTCCTTCGAAATATTGAAGTCGGTTAATAACAAAGTTTCTTCATTTACAGCTCATACTCAGCTTTGACATAACTCGTGTACAAATGTGACGTTTTCAAGTAAAAGGTTAACTGTCGGTTGTCAATAAGGCGTTACTGTAATAAGAAATTATTTAAAAATAAACTCTATTAACAAACCGACAATAATGTACAGTCGACATGAAAGATATATTTACACTTCTTCACCTTTCTACATTGTAATAAGGTGCAAAAGTGTAAAAATATTTTGTCCATGCGATCCGAGCGAGCCGTGACAACCGAGGTGCGTCCGGTGCTGATGGCATCGAATTTTTGAAAAACGGGACGGGTAACAATACGGGACGCGATGCATAAATACGGTGACAGTACCGTATGTACGGGACGTATGGCAACCCATTTCTATTTCATTTTTCTGCTTATTTATCTATAATATAATTCCATTATAAGCAGATTATAACCCAATAAAAACGCAGCAGAAAATACGAGCAAATTATTTATACTTAAACCGATCATTCGAAGAAAGTTCAGTTATACTAATCCGCAATTATGCTTGCCTCTTGCCTTGACTATGTGCTATTATATTTTGAACCGTTTCCCATTAACATAAGATCATTATTTGCTTGTCCTCGATGAACTATATATGATCTTCTGTGTCCAAATGATTGTAACAACATACTTTATTTAGTTCGTTATTGAAGAACGTAACGGGTTATGTTGAAATTGAATCATGTACAGAAATAAACTGTGTATTATTTATGATTCTTTCGCAAGATCCCTCAAGTGTTGTATTCGTTCCGTTGTGTTATTATTTTTTTGCCTCGTATCGGGATTTGAGCAAGAATAAAAACACTGAACGTATATTATGAAGTATATTACGACAAGAAATTGATTGACTTTTCTTAGATTAATTTGAAAGAGACGACACCACGATGATGCCACTTTTTAATTTCTACAATTTATATATACATATACATACATATAATCACGCCTGCTTCCCAGAGGGGTAGGCAGAGATCACGGATTTCCATTTGCTACGATCCTGACAGACCACTTTCACTTCACTCACTCTCATAACGTTCTTCATACATGCTCGGCGGTTTAGGGTACTTCTTGTCGGAATATATATGAGATCTATTTCAGTTTATAATTTATATATAGTAGTGTTACCACTAAAAACAGCAAATCTAAAAATATTCAACAAAATAATTAGATTTGCTTCTAGTATAACACTGAATTTTTTAAAACACTTATGTTATAAGAAATAAGTACTGCCCTTAGTTTACAATTATCGCACTTTCATAATAATTCTTTCCCCTTTTTGTAACAAAAAAATTGTTTATTGGATCGAACCTAGTAAAAAAAATTATAGTACGAGTTATACCTATAGATTTTAATTAATAATAAAACTACATAACGTCAATCGTCAACTGATTTATCTGTTTTTTAATAATTCTTCTTTTGTCAAAAAAACTTCCAAAATAGCATTCAGCAGCAGCAGCATTATGAATGAAAAAAAAAGACATTTTTTTAAATTTAAAACAAACATTTTTCTCATCCCTATTTCAAGCAAGCCAAATTCATGTCAGGTGACAATAACAATTCGTGACTATATCATTATCATTATATCACCGCCTTGACCTGTCTACTGTCCGTCGTGTTATCATACTCGAGGAATCTTCGCACCTCGAATCGTCACGCAATGTTATGTCAACAATTTTGGGCATGTACAATCGCCATCAGATATATCTGAGCGGCCAAGGTGGTCACAAATATGTGGACAACGCCTGTATTGTCAAGGCAATAGAGTGCATGTTCTGATATTTTTAAATATCCTCGCCGCTTTGATATATTTGATGGCGACTGCGACTGTACTTTTCAGGTGAAAAACCGGCCGTAAAATGTATACTTAACGAAATTTACGTATCACCAGAAATAATATAGTAATGCTTTATTTACTAGCGTTAGGTACATTATTACATTTTTGCTCCTCGTTTTAAAGGTATACCTAAATGTTTATTTGTCTACTGTTTACCTCTGAAGCGACGAAGCTGGATAAAATACCTTTAGAAAATCCAACCGGACCGAATTTGCGCATAATTCGAAAATTTCATAAAATTTACAATGGCGTTGTATGTACAGTCACGGGCAATAGTATCTTCCTACACGGAGACCGCAAAAATATGTGATGCGCTCTTATGGCTCTACAAATAAAAGCGTGTCACATATTTTTGCAACCTGCGTGTAGGATGATACTATTGCCGGTGACTGTACAGTCGACGTCAAATATATCTTTACACTTTTGCACCTTATTGCTTTGTAATAAGGTGCAAAAGTGTAAAGATATCTTTGACGTCGACTGTACAAGTCTCTTCTGGTTGCATTTTAATTGATGTTTCAAATATTGTTTTATTTTCTTTGAAAATATTGTTTTAAAGGGAACCCATGGGAACCCTTCCTCTAGCGTTCGGACCTTGGTGACCTTACCTAAATTCTTAGTTTTCTATTAATTTAACGTTGTAGGTAGGTTTTAGCTTTTTTGTGGGTAGTTTTTAAATAGTTTTAGGTCATATTTTATTATATTACTAGCTTTTGCCCGCGACTTCGTCTGCGTGGAATTAGTAATCCCTCGTTAAGGAATGCATTCTGGATATCAACTATTCTATAACCTTCCCCAGAGCATCTCCAGCGTTCAACGGTTATTGATTCGCCATACAAACTTTCAACACCCTTTTCACCCCCTCCAGGGTTGATTTTCGGGATAAAACTATCCTATGTCCTTTTCCGGGACTGAAACTATCTCTATACAAAATTTCATCAAAATCCGTTCAGCCGTTTTCACGTGATGCGCGGTCAAATAAACAGACAAAAATTATAAAAACTGTTGGAACGTGTTCTGTTATCGATTCTAAGTATCCTCAGCCAACTTTTTTTCGAAAATCTTCCATGTACAGACTTTCGACCCTCTTCAGCTTTATTTTATGTATAGATAACTTTGTCAGTTAAGGTATTTTTTAAATCATTATTTTAAATTCCGTTATAAAACCCTCATTTGACTAAGAAGTAGGTAAAAACGTTTTTTGCGCACTTCCTTTTACTGCTCCGTTTCTCCGGCTGTTTTAACAGCTTTTACTTTAAACTTTGCCGTGTTTTTATAGCTTTTATATTTAAAGTAATGATTCTTCCGCCATTTTGTCTTTAAATAAACTTCAAGCTTAATGACTTTCTTCGAATTAGTTCACGTCTGCCTCTAACGAAGCGTTTTTAGCCACATACCTAAGTTTTTTGATGATTAACAATATAATTTTTTAGCATAAAGGGTAACACAATTTAAGTACCCGAGTGCCGCACCCGTCGAAATTTTTCGAGTTTCTGTAAATTCTGGAAGAACTGGTAGGCGAGCCCAACATCATCGGCTAAAGCAAAGCTGCGCGACTTCGCTGGCTCGGCCATGTGGAGAGAATGGGAGAGGATCGAGCGGCCAAGAGAGCATACCTGGGACGACCAAGTGGGAAACGTCCGAGCGGAATAGGTATCGGTGGATCGACGTGGTCCAGAGATACCTGTGCGACATTCGAGCGGCTGATTGGCGACGGATCGCACAGGATCGGAACGAATGGCGGAATCTCGTGTCGGAGGCCAAGATCCATTTTGGGTCGCTGAGCGAAGTAAGTAAGTAAATTATGGTGTATTTATCGCAGAAATCAAATAGTTTTTTTAAAAATACCAATTATTATACATATAATAAAGCTGAAGAGGGTCGAAAGTCTGTACATGGAAGATATTCGTAAAAAAGTTGGCTGGGGATACTTAGAATCGATAACAGAACACGTTCCAACAGTTTTTAGAATTTTTGTCTGTTTATCTGTTTATCTGTTTGTCTGTTTATTTGACCGCGCATCACGTGAAAACGGCTTAACGAATTTTGATGAAATTTTGTATAGAGATAGTTTGAGTCCCGGGAAAGGACATAGGATAGTTTTTATCCCGAAAATCAACCCTGGAGGGGGTGAAAAGGGGGTTGAAAGTTTGTATGGAGAATTTTTAACCGCTGAACCGATTAAGATGAAAATTAGTATGTAGATAATTAGAGTCCCGGGAAACGACATAGAATAGTTTTCATCCCGAAAATCAACCCTAGAAGGGGTGAAAAAGGGGTTGAAAGTTTGTATGGCGAATCAATAACCGTTGAACGCTGGAGATGCTCTGGGGAAGGAGATAGAATAGTTGATATCCAGAATTCATGCCTTAACGAGGGATTACTAATTCCACGCAGACGAAGTCGCGGGCAAAAGCTAGTTTTCAATATAGTTACATTTGGTAATTAATTTAAAGGCCAGGGGGCCGATTTTTGACAGCCGGAAGCTCGAATTCAAAAAATTCAAGCTCGAAAATAATCGCACACATAAGTTTGTCGCCAATTTTTTCGCATGGAATTAAGAGTTTAAATAATCATCATTTTATATTTCTATCGCTTTTATTTTTAAAACATGATTTCATCGTTTTATTCGGGGTTTTAAATGTCACTTTCGAGTGCTCGAATCTCAAAAATCACCCCCCAACTAAATTTTGCTATAGTCCAACCTAATTTAAACCTACAAATCAATGTTTATATTTAATATATATTCAATAAATTCAACATACAACCGTCTTTCAAACATACGAAATACTATTCAAATACTGTAATTATATTCAACCGAAATTTTTATTTAATTTCTATTAAGTTGGACTCGAAAACCCAAATTGAATTGGCCATATTTGAAAACCAATTACAACAAGTACCTATTGAACTCGAGAATCTAATAACTTCTAACTTTTTACAACATAAATGTACATATAATCTGAGTATTTTTTGCAATATCGACCTTATCTTTAACGAAATTAAGTTGAAATTTCAATAATAAGAATTCCTAGTTATGCTTTTACTTAGATAAATGGATAATACCTACTCGAGGGCACTTTTATATGGTACATAAGTAGTTAAGTAGGTTTATTCAGATTAAATTAAGCTTGAAATGCGAGTAACGACTTAGGTTAGAAGTTAGCGAATTAAATTCTGTAAGGGCTTACTTACTCTTTACTCCGGTATCCTGAATTTTCGCCGAAAATTGTATTGCCGAATTTCACTTGCCAACCAACTTTTCGCAGAAGCTTCATTTGGCTCAAAAACTTTTACCAAATAATTCTTTCGCAACCATTTCATTTCCCAACCCCATAGTTGGGAAAATGCACAGAGTCCTGAGTGGCGCAGGCTGGTGCAGGACAAAGTACGTGATTTCGAGGAGCAGCGTAAGGTTGACCTCGACGCCATACGCGACGAGCTGAAAGCACGCCAGCCGGCTACCATTCACTACCACTACGTGGCTGGTGTCCTCACGTGCCCTCAATGTGCACGGGGGTTCACCTCGAAGATCGGCTACGTCAGCCATCTTCGGGCGCACGAACGCCGAGCGATTAACTAGCAGTTGGAGTGGTCGCCTTGGTCTAAATCGGCCGGAAGGATCATCATCATCATCATCGGTTGGGAAATGAAACTTACCTACTAGGTTGGGTTAGGTTAGGTTGGATTATGTAAAGTTGGGAAATGAAATTCGGCCTAATGAAACTTCTGCGAAACGTTGGTTGGCAAGTGAAATTCGGCAATACAATTTTCGGCGGAAAGGCAGAGAACCCTTTACTCCATTTTAATGGTTTTGGTTTCTTATTGGCAATTAGATTTATAAGTACACTCAACATGGGGTTACAGAAGCTAACATGAATAGAATCAGGGATCATATAACAGTGTTGGCCGAACGTTAGTGTAATTGAAAATTAAAAATTAAAGATTGAAACACGTTAGTAAAAATTGAAGACTAAATAGTTTAATGCGAATTGAATTCAATTAGAATTAAAATCAATTGTAATTAACGTGTTAATGCTTTGCGAGTAACTAATGATTGAAGAGAATTAGTTTTTAGTTTTTCTCGAAAATTTAACCCATTAATATAATTTTTAGTTTAGATTGAATAGATAATTGACATTAATGATTTACTTAACTAAACGCGGAACTGGGTAAAGACGTCGTTTTGATTTTCGTTTCGATACTTTCGATTATGACTCCTGACTGGGGCTTGTATTAAAAAAATAAAAAGCAATGGGACCGATACCTTAAGATGGAGCTCATGCTGAACCCTGGAGGACCCTACTGGATCTCGGGTTTGGCGCAACATAAACTCATGCTTTTTGGGCTCATTCGACTTGTACTGATGAGGAGTTGGGACAGGTATCACAAGATGGAGCTCATGCTGAACCCTGGGGGACCCTAAAGGATCTCGGGTTTGGCGCAACATAAAATCATGCTGTTTGGGCTCATTCAACTTGTACTGGTGAGGAGTTGGGACCGGTATCACAAGATGGAGCTCATGCTGAACCCTGGGGGACCCGACTGGATCTCGGGTTAGGCGCAACATAAACTCATGCTGTTTGGGCTCATTCGACTTGTACTGATGAGGAGTTGGGACCGGTATCACAAGATGGAGCTCATGCTGAACCCTGGGGGACCCTACTAGATCTCGAGTTTGGCGCAACATAAACTCATGCTGTTTGGGCTCATTCGACTTGTAATGATGAGGAGTTGGGACCGGTATCACAAGATGGAGCTGATGCTGAACCCTGGGGGACCCTACTGGATCTCGGGTTTGGCGCAACATAAACTCATGCTGTTTGGGCTCATTCGACTTGTATTGATGAGGAGTTGGGACCGGTACACCAAGATGGAACTCATGCTGAACCCTGGGGTACCCTACTGGATCTCGGGTTTGGCGCAACATAAACTCATGCTGTTTGGGCTCATTCGACTTGTACTGATGAGGAGTTGGGACCGGTATCACAAGATGGAGCTCATGCTGAACCCTAGGGGACTCTACTGGATCTCGGGTTTGGCGCGTCATAAACTCATGCTGTTTGGGCTCATTCGACTTGTATTGATGAGGAGTTGGGACCGGTACACCAAGATGGAACTCATGCTGAACCCTGGGGGACCCTACTGGATCTCGGGTTTGGCGCAACACAAACTCATGCTGTTTGGGCTCATTCGACTTGTACTGATGAGGAGTTGGGACCGGTATCACAAGATGGAGCTCATGCTGAACCCTGGGGGACCCTACTGGATCTCGGGTTTGGCGCAACATAAACTCATGCTGTTTGGGCTCATTCGACTTGTGTTGATGAGGAGTTGGGACCGGTATCACAAGATGGAGCTCATGCTGAACCCTGGGGGACCCTACTGGATCTCGGGTTTGGCGCAACATAAACTCATGCTGTTTGGGCTCATTCGACTTGTGTTGATGAGGAGTTGGGACCGGTATCACAAGATGGAGCTCATGCTGAAGCCTGGGGGACCCTACTGGATCTCGGGTTTGGCGCAACATAAACTCATGCTGTTTGGGCTCATTCGACTTGTACTGATGAGGAGTTGGGACCGGTATAACAAGATGGAGCTCATGCTGAACCCTGGGGGACCCTACTGGATCTCGGGTTTCGCACAACATAAACTCATGCTGTTTGGGCTCATTCGACTTGTACTGATGAGGAGTTGGGACCGGTATCACAAGATGGAGCTCATGCTGAACCCTGGGGGACCCTACTGGATCTCGGGTTTGGCGCAACATAAACTCATGCTGTTTGGGCTCATTCGACTTGTACTGATGAGCAGTTGGGACCGGTATCACAAGATTGAGCTCATGCTGAACCCTGGGGGACCCTACTGGATCTCGGGTTTGGCGCAATATAAACTCATGCTGTTTGGGCTCATTCGACTTGTATTGATGAGGAGTTGGGACCGGTATCACAAGATGGAGCATTCTTATAAGTTTCTTTATCAGATTATAAAAGGGCAATATTATCTGTATTTTATTGATTACTAATTTAATGTACATGGTGTGAAACAATACAAATACCTTTTAATATTTTGAAAATATAGAAAATTTAAATTGCAAAGTTTTTTTTATCATATGTTTTCGTATTACAACAAAATATAAGTCATTCAACCCCAACCTGAGATTAGTAAAGACCCCCAGTTCAGAAAGGCTCATTTTGAATGAGCTCCATCTTGTGATGCCGGTCCCAACTGCTAATCACAATATAAGTCGAATGAGCCCACACAGCATAAGTCTGCTCAATACAAGTCGACTGAGCGCAAACAGCATGAGTCTATGTTGCGCCAAACCCAAGATCAAGTAGGAACCCTTAGGGTTGGGTATGAGGTCCAACTTGTGATACCGGTCCCAACATCTCATCAGTACAAGTCGAATGAGCCCAAAGACCATGAGTTTATGTTACGCCAAACCCGAGATCCAATAGGGTCCCCCAGGGTTCAGCATGAGCTCCTTCTTGTGATACCGGTCCCAACTCCTCATCAGTACAAGTCGAATGAGCCCAAAGAGCATGAGTTTATGTTGCGCTAAACCCGAGATCCAGAAGGGTCCCCCAGGGTTCAGCATGAGCTCCGTCTTGTGATACCGGTCCCAACTCCTCATCAGTACAAGTCGAATGAGCCCAAACAGCATGAGTTTATGTTGTGCGAAACCCGAGATCCAGTAGGGTCCCCCAGGGTTCAGCATGAGCTCCATCTTGTTATACCGGTCCCAACTCCTCATCAGTACAAGTCGAATGAGCCCAAACAGCATGAGTTTATGTTGCGCCAAACCCGAGATCCAGTAGGGTCCCCCAGGGTTCAGCATGAGCTCCATCTTGTGATACCGGTCCCAACTCCTCATCAATACAAGTCGAATGAGCCCAAACAGCATGAGTTTATGTTGCGCCAAACCCGAGATCCAGTAGGGTACCCCAGGGTTCAGCATGAGCTCCATCTTGTGATACCGGTCCCAACTCCTCATCAATACAAGTCGAATGAGCCCAAACAGCATGAGTTTATGTTGCGCCAAACCCGAGATCCAGTAGGGTCCCCCAGGGTTCAGCATGAGCTCCATCTTGTGATACCGGTCCCAACTCCTCATCGGTACAAGTCGAAAGAGCCCAAACAGCATGAGTTTATGTTGCGCCAAACCCGAGATCCAGTAGGGTCCCCCAGGGTTCAGCATGAGCTCCATCTTGTGATACCGGTCCCAACTCCTCATCGGTACAAGTCGAATGAGCCCAAACAGCATGAGTTTATGTTGCGCCAAACCCGAGATCCAGTAGGGTCCCCCAGGGTTCAGCATGAGCTCCATCTTGTGATACCGGTCCCAACTCCTCATCAATACAAGTCGAATGAGCCCAAACAGCATGAGTTTATGTTGCGCCAAACCCGAGATCCAGTAGGGTACCCCAGGGTTCAGCATGAGCTCCATCTTGTGATACCGGTCCCAACTCCTCATCGGTACAAGTCGAATGAGCCCAAACAGCATGAGTTTATGTTGTGCCAAACCCGTGATCCAGTAGGGTCCCCCAGGGTTCAGCATGAGCTCCATCTTGTGATACCGGTCCCAACTCCTCATCGGTACAAGTCGAATGAGCCCAAACAGCATGAGTTTATGTTGCGCCAAACCCGAGATCCAGTAGGGTCCCCCAGGGTTCAGCATGAGCTCCATCTTGTGATACCGGTCCCAACTCCTCATCAGTACAAGTCGAATGAGCCCAAACAGCATGAGTTTATGTTGCGCCAAACCCGAGATCCAGTAGGGTCCCCCAGGGTTCAGCATGAGCTCCATCTTTGGATACCGGTCCCAACTCCTCATCAGTACAAGTCGAATAAGCCCAAACAGCATCAGTTTATGTTGCGCCAAACCCGAGGTCCATCTTGTGATATACTGGTTCCAATTTCCAAACCCGAGAAGGCTGAGATGCATTTTAAACATTAATTATTAGTATACGAAAGGATTAATTTAATTACACTAAACGTTAATCCCACTAAACGTTAATCTTACTAATTTTTCAAGACATTAGTGTAACTAATTCGTTAATTCTTATTAACGGTTAGTGTAATTAACTACGTCACGAAATCAATCCGAACTAACTTTAGTAAAAATTGATGCTTAGTGTAATTGATTAGTTACGGAATTAATCTTCAATCTTATTGATCAATTTTTAATTCTAATTGAAATTAACGGCCAACACTGTCATATAATATTTGCACTGGCAATGTCGGTACAAAATAGTGTTTACATAAATCAGAGAAACGCACTAGCCTAATATATTGCGTCAATAATAAGTACCATACATTTTGTTCGGCTATTATTATTTTTATATTTAGCTAGATGGACGCGTGTAATTCCAGAGGTGTCACATGCGCGTTACCCTTCAATATAAAGGAGGTTTGAAGAATATAACCGGTTTTAATCGGTTACATTCGTACTAAAAACAACCTTTGTTTTACGTTAGATTTTGGAGGAATGTGACTTTATATGACAATCCAGGTATTTTTTAGTCCATTAACATGTCTGTCTAGGTATTATACCTATGGTCCTTGCCATAATAATAAGTTAGGTTAGGTCACAGTAACTTAAATTACATCTATTACAAGCTCCGAAACTTTTCAATGAACTTACTAAATAAGCTGAATAAAGTCACTCTGAGCTAGCACGGACCTAGCTTTTAGGTTTTTTCATTAAAGGAAAAAGTTTGGAAGCTTTACTTAAAACTTTTCAAAATCGGTCCCTGGGATATTGTTAGAAATGTTAGAATATTTCAACTTTCACGGCATTTATATCAGACTGTATATTTGAAAGTTTATTTGTTATTGTCTCAAAGGATAATAAGAAAAAAAATACATTTTAAACTTTTGTGATACATAACATAACATAAATACTCTTTATTGCACATCAGTATCACAAAATAAAATTTACAAAAAAAGTAAAGTAGCGGTTTAACAATTGGCGGTCTTCTCGCTGAAAAGCGATCTCTTCCAGACAACCTTTGGGATGCGGAAACCATTGAAAATTACCAGAAAGACGTACGTGCTGCACATGCAAATCAACTAAACAATAATACCTAATATAGAAATAAACTTACATAAACCACACACTGATACTATAAAATATGAAAAACGGTTACACTACTCATGCCTCTTTAGTCACTTTGCGCGACATATTTCGGAGAGCCTTGGTCTCTATACTCTCTATCTTCAAGCACTAAGAGCGCTATTCGAACAGGTCCGTGGCTCGCTACTACAAGGCGCGTTGCCAACTGACAATACTTGGAGATGGAATGGATGGTTATAGTACAAATAATTAAACTCCTCTTCTTAGACGGCCTCCATAGCCCAGTTGGTAGTGACCCTGCCTACGAAGCTGGAGGTCCCGGGTTCGAATCCTGGTAAGGGCATTTATTTGTGTGCTAATCTCAAATATTTGTTCCTTGATATCTATGTATATAAGTATGTATTTATCTATCTAAGTATGTTTATCGTCGCCTAGCACCCATCCATAGTACAAGCTTTGCTTAGTTTGGGGTTAGGTTGATTTGTGTAAGATTGTCCCCAAATATTTATTTATTTATTTAAACTAACGTGAACGCAGGGCAGCATGTGGTGAACTGATATTTGTGGGACAGGTCCCCTGCCTCTGGCTTGCCTTAGCCGGCTGTCCAGAGTGGGGTCGTTAGATCTGCCTTCTCGAGGGTAGATGTGGAAACTTAAGTGGCGAGTTGGCTATATGTTTAAAGTCCAGTGACACCTCTCTACCCCCAGTTCTGTGGTCGGGAAACACATACAAAATATTAAAATAAAAGAACACAAGATAGGTACATAAGTTTCGGCTTAAATGTTGGGTTATGTGGAACCACTTATGTATAATATACGTACAGTTAGAATCAGAATTAGCTTTGCTGATGAGGTATTCAAAATTATTGTAGCACCACTTCATTGTGAAAAGAATAAGATGAAGGTAATTTTCATTATTTTAACACTACACTTGCTAATACAATTATGCTGTTTTGATGACTGTCCTCAAAAACATTTCAATCCTTTTTTTCGTGATTTATTTCTTTCATTTTGTGGGACTAGAAAGGTGTTAGAGACGAGTGAGAAGCCTAGGGGACGCGGGAGGCCCAAGCTTGGGGGCTTGGGGCTTGTCCAAAAGGACCTTCAAGAGGCAAAACTAACAGCCGAGACGAACCCTGGGTCAGCGTCAGTCCTGACTGAAGCTCCTGGCGACGCCGTATAAGGAGAGCCGACCCCAAATAAATGGGATTAGGCTAGGAAGAAGAAGAAGAAGATTTTGTGGGACTGTTATAGTACATTGTTGTAGAGGCTGGAAAGTAAGCTATAGGTGGACCGAGTTAGTTCGAGGGCCGACCCGCCAGGGGAGGCCCTCGAAGATACGAGTCCACCTATAGCGCTTTCGGCCGAGACATTACATAGTGCTTTTCACGACTACTGTGAGGAAATAAAATAAAAAATTAATTGGCATATACAAACACTTTAATAGATACTATTTATAGGTATATTGACGGTTCACATGCTTTTCACAAGCACGATAAAGTAAACGAGCATGTAACTTTCTGCAAATAAATGTTTCTTTTCGCCATCCTTCCATAATATGAATTGTTCGTCGGATATTATATTGTATACAAAATATCACTGTTCATGGGCCTTCTTATTTAGGACGCGATTTCACTGGTAACAAATTTCTACGCCTGTGCAGTTTCTTGAATTTCGGTGGGCGCCAGCGTATTAATAACATTTTCTACACTTATTGAACTCATTTTTACTGCATAAATACAACTTTCTTGTTTTTCAGTCAAACATTATCCAATTCAATGTGTATTTTTCTCGCTCCACCTTTATTACTTTTTTTTCACTTTTAAGAAGCGTTTTACGATGTTTGCTTCAATCCGACTCAAACGGCTATTAGACATTGCAACCTGCAGGGCCCAATCTGTCAGGTTGGTAGGTATATTTAAAGGTAGGGCCCGTAGGGAGCTGAAGGAGGGAGAGGGAGAGGCAGGGTACACAACAGATTGGGCCCTGCAAGTTGCCATGTCTAATAGCCGGTTCACTCCTTACCCACTTTTTGGTAGAAAACCACAAACGGTTAAAAAGGTAAAAACGCCTTAAGAGTGATCTGAATGATTTTGACGTTTCTTTTTTTTAAACAAGTAAATTGGTTCGATAAACAACTTTATTTTATTTTAGAATGAAAAAGTGGTCCCAAAAAAAGGCCTTTTTAATGATTTAAATGATTCTCATTGGCGGGTCCAATGCAATGACATCTGGATTTTACTTTTCTACTATGACATTTCATTGCTGCAAAATAGCAATTCTTGTAGTGGTTGTTCAGATGCTACAGCAATTGCTTACTTTCCAGCTTGGATTTTGATCTTCTTTTGCCACATTTCCGAGCAGGTGGCGTGAAAAGGTTATTTTATTTAATTGCACATATCCAGAAATCATTATTGTATAATTTAAAACGCGATTTCGCGCTTGTTTCACTCTCGTCCCGCTCAAGTTTCGCGGCTAAACGTGCGGCGCAGTTTCGCAATGTTGATCCCAACGCGGAGATTATACGCCATAACTAGCCTTCAACCAAAGTGACGACCGTCCAACTTACATAATTACTCAGTTCATATTTTATTCTCAAAACCTACTCAGGAGGTAATGCATATTCGTACATATTTTTCAGAAAATACGTACCTACAAAAGTTTTTCGATAAATTTGCAAAGTCTGAGGAGTTTACTAACAAATATTCTATTCCCAGAGTACTACGGGCGGAAAGTCGAGAGAAAGTCGATAGTGATATAAAATTGATTACGAGAATAAACATACGTATTTCATACTCAAACGTAAGTATTGAACTTTTTACACACTTATAAGATCATTCTTATCCTGGTTATAGTGATTGGGATAGTATTATATGTCCTAGGGATACTATAAGTATGACTTTTATAAAATGTAAGGTAGGTTCGCGCCGCTGTACAATGCCAGATGTCCGTATAATAGCGGACCCGTTAGACTTCAGTCAAAACATTAGGTTTTCACGTCAGGTTACCGGATCAGATAATCTGAAGGCTCACGTCTCAGACCAAATACGGCCGCTAGGTTTTAAAACCTAAATTCTGCCATACGTATGGTCAAAATGTAAATAAGTAAAATGGAATAACATTATTTACATATGGACTTAGAAAACTTAACTAACTTATGCTAAGAAATCTATACCTAACTTAAAACCTATTTGGACCTAAGCTATATTATGTACAGATATCCCCCATATCGCTCCCACTTGGCAAGGTTCCCATAAGGCAGGCTGCGTTGCCTCGCTGGATGGCGATACTAATTCGCTGGGCGAGGAACGAGCCAGCCCTACGGTCACCGAAGGACCGGATGAGCATGAAGCTTAACTAAAATTAAGTAAAATTAACCTGCGGATCGGAAAATCGAATCAGGCAACCTAACATTGGCCTCCAGACTAACATTTTGTATTTTATTATTTTGTTAATTGTCAGTGCGAATCCAAAGCAAAGACAGATAAATATTAAAACGTGAAAATTACACATGTCTAAATGTTTGCTTTCTTGATTTTTAACATTATCCTGTTCAAACATGTTTTTCATATATTTTATTTATTAAATTTACTTACCGGGATCCGCGGAACTCGAATCTGTAACAGGCAAATGTAAATATTATAAGGGATATGATATTAAATATTTACACAGGATTTTTTCTAATTAAGATAAACTGGATACAAATAGGCACAGAGTCAATGTTTGATCGCTCATAGTTTGATTGGTACTCTGTAGCTTACCAAAAATAACTTAATAACTATAAGTTACCTAAGTACATTTCAAAACAGGTAATTTTTGTACGTAAAATACTATCTTAACTTTAATAGTTGACGGATAAAGAACAATTAGAAAAATAAGGGAATAGTGTCCCAATCACTATATTAGGGGATATTACTGCTAAGTTCTGCCACCAGAGTGCAGCACTAGCCCATCGGTAAACCATAGAGTTCTTAATACATACTAGGCCTTAACCAGTTTTTTACAAGTTTTCATAGATAATTTATAACGAATAAATATGTCATTTGTGTACCAAGGCGGTTTGTTTACAGAGGGCCTATCGTGAAACGAGAGTATCGAAATTTTGACATGTGCCTCTCTATCGCTCGAATATGAAAGAGTGGCAGAGAACCACCCACGAAATTTTTATTTTCGTGTTTCGTGGTAGGCCCTCTGTATGTGCTAGTGCCACCCCCTACGCAGAGTTTTGCGTAATATTCCCTATTCTGTAAATCTCTTTCTTTATCAACTAATTTAGGAAACAAAAATCAGTAAGATACTTTGTTTTTTTCTTCGAAGAGACTTAAATAACACATCAATTGTATATTTTCTACCTTAGTTTTGTATGTCAGATCATAAACTTCATTCATAAATTAAGCAAAGTATAATTCCTTTATGGCTAAGTAAAATACCTATAGTAGGTGGTAGAATCTACATTTTTTTCCAACGAGTGCAACTACCAATACTCAAAAACTAGAAAATTATGTTGATTTTTACAAAAAAATATTCAAGGTGATCCGTTTTCATTGTCTTTTAGTATATTTAACACTTTCGCTGCAAGGAACTGCTAGGTAGGTTAATTTTGTATAGGATTAGCTTGAAAGTGTTAAAAGGTTGAATTTATAGAAGAAAACCTTAGGGATTATTACACGATAACGTCAACCACTAGATAGATTATATTTAAGAACAACTCGAGGTCACCACACATAGGGGCCCCCGTATTAATTTTGTATGAGAGCGCGACCGCTTATTTCAGTTACCTAACGTTTTTGATCATTATTCACGTGAATTAAAAATATTCACAAAAATCAAGTTACAGGGGTGAACCTGGATTATTATACTACAAATTGGTGTAGAATACTATTGAGATGTGCTGTTCGAATCTTAGAAAACGAGTAAAATTGCGCTTGTGGTGACCTGGTGCTCCCTGTAAAAGCTGTACTGTCCCATTACCTAACTACAGAATCACGAAAGCACAAATTTCAAGGTTCACTGGCAAGGTTTATCCCGGAAGCTTTTTTTTTCCGTGTGTCAGCCTCTTAATGTGAAATTTTACAAAAGTTCAAATTGATATCCGTTAATACATATTAGGAAAAAACTCCAGGCATCCAAATAAAGAAAAACGACGTGTTTTTAACACTGTCGTAGTCGACGGCACGTTTCCTCCTTCATTTCCGGTGGGGACCGGATATGCTCTTTTTATCGTAGCTATTTCCATCGATACCTACTTACCCCCTTTTACCTTTCGACCCTACCCGTATTACCTTAGGTAAAAGAAAACTAGAAAATCTGTAAGAATATATTCGCTTCGTTTTATTTAAAACTTTATTTTATTTTTTTACTGTTAAAGGAAATAAATACTTGTCACGAGGAAATATTTCCAAGATATATTAATGTCTTGGATTGAGAATACACGGAAAAAAAAGCTTCCGGGATATTCTCAATCCAAGACATTATTATTATCTTGGAAATATTTCCTCGTGACAAGTATTTATTTCCTTAGCCAAAAATATGATTCTTTGCTTAATAAAACCACGTTTTCTTAAAATAGAAATACAAAAATGTATTGTTTCAAGAGTATATTGAGTAAATAAGAGAGATTGTACTTTAATCAAACAAGTATTATCTTAGGTAAAAGAAAACTAGAAAATCTGTAAGAATATATTCGCTTCGTTATATTTAAAACTTTATTTTATTTTTGTTAAAGGAAATAAATGCTTGTCACGAGGAAATATTTTCAACATAATATAATATTGTCTCAGATTGAGAATATCCCGGAAGCTTTTTTTTCCGTGTATCCCGGAAGCTTTTTTTCCCGTGCAATTTGAACAATTTGAATTTAATTAAACAGTTTTCTAGTTATAACTACTTGTTTTGGGATAGTAAAAACTATATATTAATATTTATTATATTTGAAAGAACTATGTTTAATTGTTTATTCCGATACACGGTTGGATGAAATTCAAATTACATCTTACAATTAGCTATAAACAGTTGTATGTCCTAAGTTTCTTCACTTATACGTCTGTAATTAAGGACAAATTTCCACCACACGAATACTAAAAACTTCATTTTATACATATTTCTCAATTAATGCGTAGTTTTTTTATTCATAATTTTGCTAAATTTTTGCAATGACGTCCCATACTAATCTTTACACAGTGTTTCTCTTTCATTCACGCTGAAAAAGATAAAGATGGAATTTACCTGTTGCCATCCTCTTAATTCATCAGAACTACCGTTGAAAATGGTTAAATTTAATTTTACCGTTGCCGGTAACGAAAACTCGTGGACTTTAACGTTATCGTCACAATATAATGGTACGTTTACATTTACACGTGCAGGCGGTACATAATCTATTTAGAATGATACCATACACACACAGGGACGCATCGTTATATCGTGACGACTGGCAAACAATGTCATACGTTTGAATTCCCTGCTGTATTGTGACGATGTGACGTTAAGTCCCCAACGTGTTGACACTACTTGACACCCGATATGCACCGATGAGTCCAGTCAAATTGTAGTATTTTCTATGACCAGAATCACACTATAAAAATCCGATGCGACGTCTGGTCATAGAAAATACTACAATTTGATTCGACTCAACACGCGTCGCGTATAATAATGTGTTTCCGCCTTTATAGTTATCATCCACGATCAGTATAAGGCTAGAAGCAAACGTTACGGTATCAGGTTACTTACCTGCAAGCGGCTGTCACATACTAAATACCGGAGCCCCGCACACACAATTCTACCCGTAAGGTTTCAAACATAACGTCACGGCATACGTCAGATCAGAATGCAAAAAAAATAATTAAATGGCTACCATTCTTCAACCCACCAACGGAGCGGTAGCTGACCTTCACGAGTCTATACATCGCCCTTTACCACTTCACAAGATATCGCCTGGGATGCGATTGGTCATGATGTTTTTTTTCTTGGCTTACGACATAATATATGGTTATTCTTAATGCGATTAATAGCGACGTTAATTCATTATAATATTAAAAAGGCACGCTTAGCGTATCAAAACAGGCTATTTATTTATTTATTTTTAGACAATAAAACTCCTGAATGTACTCTACTATCTATAGGTGCAATTGTTTATTATATATAATACTCAAGTTCCCAACAATTTCCATCAAAGATGGCGAACTCGTTAAGGTCTCTTAGCGACGTAATTAACGATATTTCATCAGCTTACGATGTCGTTAAATTGTAACGTTCGCTAAACAATACCTAATTACTTTTTGATTACTTTTTATATGCTTTTAAAATGACTTTGCACAAGTATTACCCCACAGGTGGGGGCCGTATTTGGAAAAGTTTTAATATACGCGTAATCGAAGTTTTCATATATATTTTGGAGTTTTGTCAGTGAATATACATTTAACTTATATCGTCAGATATCTTCGTTTATCTCAAGGACCGGAAAACTTCTTTAATTGATTAATATTTTGATAGGGTAACCCAATTAAATGGCTCATAAACCCAAATAATTGGGTAACTTTAATGGTAGTGTAACCGTTTTGAACAAGGTTAAATACTTGACTATGCAGTCAATATGGTTTCCCTGTCGAATGTTTTATCAATAGAGATTAAAACAGCTTGATTGCTTTCGAAAAAATAAATGCTTACCAAATTGATAGGGTTTTTAAAAGCAATTCGATTTAACCTCTTTTTTGATAACCGAATCCGGTCCCTTATTTGTCTTTGTAATTCACAAAATGTTTAAAGATACCTTAAATTTAGGCGCGCTCAGCACTTATTAGTCTGCAATTATCCTAGTGCGTAGCGTATTGATAGAGATCTGTGCCACAACACAGACCAAAGTTCAAAAGAATAGATTGGTCTATCCCGTGACCATGAGCGCTGCAAAGGGCTCGAAACGTCGGGAGATTTAAAATTAAGGTCAACTCGGCGAAGACCGTCAGTTGGCGAAGATCGGATAGCAAGCAATTACAGCAAATTCTACATAGCTTTACGAAATGGTAAAATTGAAGGGATGTTTACAAAAACAACATAACTGCTTAGAGTGGTTGACACTTTTTTAAGAACATTGTTAATTGTTTCAGGTGTCAACCCGTGTAGTCAGTTATGTTGTTTTTGTAAACATCCCTTCAATTGTTTTAGACCAGTTCTACAACGATTTTACCATTTCGGTTTTGTAATGCAACAGTTATACAACAATTTTACCATATTTTTGTAGTGTACCAGTTCTACAACAATTTTACCGTTTTGTTTTTGTAGTGTAACAGTTCTACAACAATTTTACCGTTTTGTTTCTGTAGTGTAACAGTTCTACAACAATTTTACCATTTTGTTTCTGTAGTGTAACAGTTATACAACAATTTTACCATTTTTTGTAGTGTAACCGTTCTACAACAATTTTACCATTTTGTTTCTGTAGTGTAACAGTTCTACAACAATTTTACCATTTTGTTTCTGTAGTGTAACAGTTCTACAACAATTTTACCATTTCGTAAAAAAGGCTATGCAGAATTTGCTGTAATTGCTTACTATCCGATCTTCGCGACTGACGGCCTGCGCCGACTTGACCATACTAGAAACACACGATTTATCAGTTCCTATGGTAATATTTACACTTAATTAATTATTTTCGCAGTAACAGAAGATGATATTACAAAGTTCAAAAGCTTGTTTACTTACTTTATAGTGAGTATTAAAGTAACGTGAAATGACATGTAATTAAGATCGCTGAAGTTTTAATAACATACGGGTCTTGTGGATTAACAATAACAAGCTGTTATCTAGGCAAATATAAAAAGGGTACTCGTATAGAGAACATGTCTAGATAACTTTTATTAAATGAGATTTTTTTTTACCGTCGCTCGCAATAAACTGTTTCTCACACTATCTTCATTTAAGAAGGATTAATATAAACTTAATCCAGGGTAGCTAGGTCCTATCATTTATTTTATCTTATTTTAAGAATTATTTTCACGCAGTAGTAATGTCTGTGCCAATTTAATACTTATTTAATTCTTGGTCAGAAGTACTTTGATAGTCAATGGATCTATCTTTTATCAAAATAGTAAAATTATCTTTATACATAAATATCATAGAATGAATATTACCACACAGTTTACGAACTGGAAATAAGGACGATTACTATAATAGACTCTAATATAAACAGATAAAGATCAAATTTGCGTAATCGATTGTCAAAATCAGCGTTTAGTATGGATTTGCGTTAATTTCGCGAACCATTGAGCTGCGAATAGATAGCTCTATTAACGGATACTGACATTAGTAGTTGACGTTCAGTACACGTGTTACTGACTATATCATAGAGGAATAAGTAAGCATAGAGTGCTCACTCCTTAGGCATTTGGTCACAATCGCGCCGTGACTACCAAAAGCTTATTAGTAATTCGTTTTAATCGAGCTTTGAAAAAAGTGTACCTACCCTTCACTTTTCCCTAAATTGTCGAAAGAGCCTCCGCGCGTTGCAATCCGGATTTTATTTGTATGGGAAAATCCGGATTTTATCCGAAAAAACGGATTTTCCCATACAAATAAAATCCGGATTGCAATCCCTACGCGTTGGCTTTGGCTCCGCATACGCCTCCCAAAGGTCCGGAACACGATTGTCCCGTGATCGGGAAAGACATACAAAATTATAATTATAATATGTACCTAAAACAGACAACACACAGCTAAAATCGCTGAAAGTACCTAGAAACACACTTTTTTTTCAAGAGTCCTTTCCAAGATAGATAGATGGAAGATTGCATTCCATTGCAAGATTATACCTAACCAATAAACAAAGTAATGAAGCTAACTGGCAAATACTGTGCGTTATAATATAAATAACCCCTCGTTTATGGCGGGCGCTAATCAGTAGATTAGGTTTTGAACTCTAATTAATTGATAATTATAATTCAATAGCCATTGCACGGATCATCTCACTGCGGGATTCGCCACGGACAAGGGTATAAAAGCTTTTAATACATAATTTTAAACAAAAAAAGAACCGACTTCAATTAGAATCCACTATTCCAAGAGGAAGTGGCCGAGTTGTTGTAAAAAATAGTGAAATCACTATAGGTGTGTCTATAATAGTTGAAGAGTTCCCTCGATTTCTCCAGAATCCCATCATCAGACCCCTCCTTGGTGACAATGGGACCATCTAGAGGTTATACCCGTTCGATTAAAAAGAAATTGAAAATCGGTTCCCGATTCACGGAGATATCGAGTAACATGCATACAAAAAAAAATTGTAAAAAGCATGACTTAAGAGAAAAGACAATTAAAGGAAAAAAAATATAATGACAAAAAAAAATGTAGGCTAGTTATATCAGAGAGTACATTATACGGTCACTTTGGTTGGCGCTCGTTCAGATGGTGCTTCAGACGTGGAGCCTCAAAAAGTTCTTAAACAGTGTCGCTCTATTTCATATATACTCTCTGGTTATATCTAAGAATTGCCTTAAATGGAAGCAAATCTATGCTCACTTATTAGTCTATGCCCATACCTGTGAAAGGAGTTCAACTGTGTAAGATACGTACTTCTGAGAACCAATCAAGCGAAGTGACGCAAACTGAAGCATTGATACGTCTAAATGAGGTTAAAAACACGTAAATCGACGTGTAGATGGCTCTGTAAATATTTAAAAAAACTCTTAGAATACGTTGAATCCTTAATTCCATACACTTTGGACGAAAAATCTGTAAATTTTAATAAGCATAGTTCCGAAACAAATGACAGGTCACTGACCTGAGGTCACAAATGAGTCTAAAGTCTGATTCGTGCTTAATGATCAAAACGCCTCTAACTAAATTATCATACAAGCTGTTTTTCAGTAACTACTTAACTAGTTATATTGTGGGAGGTGATTTGACAGGCCATACTAAACAACGTTTACTATGGGACCAACGCCTGAAATCACAAAAAAGAAGAATTGGATGTTTCATACATTCCGGCCGATCAGAGTCGACTTGGTGGCAAATAAGCATACGGCCCGCCTGATGGTATATAGATGGTGATTTTCTTTGGGGAGGCCAAAAATTTCTTGGGATTTCGGGTTTAATCCATAGAAAAACTTGTTGAGTATGACCCTAATCACCTCATACAATATTATTATGGCAAGTAATTGAAAAAATACCGAGTATGTACATGAGAAACACGACCCTATCCTGTTCTGTTATTCATACGATGACGGCCAACGAACGCAAATGTACTCTAGAATGTGAATAAGTTATTTTTCTACTCCTGCATTCTAATTTGCCAATAAAATGACTGACAGGTATATTCAAAGCATATACTTTATGAACGTTGTCATAAGATGACTCAAAAGTCGATTCTTAGGGATATAATGGGTCTATGGCCGGGGCGGGCCCCGCGCGCCGCCGCCCGCCGCTGTAGACAAGGCGCCGGCACCATCCGCCGGGAGATTGAAGACAATTGTATAGAGGCAGCAGGTCATTCCTCGAACTCAATGCTTACCGGCTTGCCTAGCACTCGTAGAAAAACTATTGTGTGCAACGGTACATAATTAGGTCTTAAAATTCTCGGGTCTGTTTTTACAAAATTCGGCTTCGCCTCATTTTGTAACTTCGACCCTCGAATCTTAAGAACCCTTATTATGTAACTGTTGCACAAAATACTATTGTATGAGTATTTCTACTTCTTGTCGCTTTCTTATCGCTGTAGTATCGGGTAGAATACATCTTCAGAATATTAATATATGTATTTGATTCATGTGTTTCTTTTCTTATTTAGCTTAAACCGCATAAGAACTCGTTTATATTGCATCAAAACACTTTACTAAAGAACCCTCCTCCTCCTTGATTCGTATTTCTCAATACTGCGGGTCGTGACCTCCCTTTTGCATCACTTCATCAGTTACTAAAGAACATACGTGGTAATAATTGCTTTGCCGACAACAAACCAGAGAATAAATGAAATATCAGTTAAAAATCATTATATTACCTGTAATGCATCTCATATTAAAAGGCCGTTTTCGATGGACAACATACGATTAGATGCTGAATGCTGATATGATTCCACATTAGCAAACCGCCACCAATTATATCAAAACTCGACGCGCGTGATACCACGATTAAACCACCAACCAAAAATGAACCGGCGGGGGGTCAAAAACTAGGCAAAATATGATCACATAATTGCTGGATGAACCCTTACGCCATCCATTTTTAGGGTTCCGTAGTCAACTAGGAACCCTTGTAGTTTCGCCATGTCCGTCTGTCCGTCCGTCCGCGGTCTAGCTCAGTGACCGTTAGCACTAGAAAGCTGAAATTTGGCTTGAATATGTGCATTACCCAAGCCGACAAAATGGTAGAATAAAAACTGGATACATTTTGTTAGGGTACCTCCCGTACACGTGAAGTGGGGGGCGAAACTTTTTTCGATCCTACAGTTGTGTGGGGTATCGTTGGATAGGTCTTTAAAAAAGATTAATGTTTTCGTAAATAATAGCTCCGAAAGTTTAAAACAGCCCCCCCCCCCCATCTAAGTTTTGAACGGTGGGTACAAAAATTTTGAAAGAAATCTTGAAAATGAGGCCTAATAAGTACCTTCAATGAAAACTATATTGAATTAAAATCGGTTGAGCCGTTTTTGAGTTACCTATCACTCAAAAACCCATAGGTAGTGAAAGAACGTTAGTGAAATGACCTAATCGCCACCAAATTTCCCGTAAGGAACGACCTTTTGAATTAATGAATTGTAAATAAGCCGGCAACTACGAAACCTTACACTGAGCATGTCCCAACATGCTCTTGGCCGGCTTTTTAATAATAAATTTCATGTGCGTTAATATTAAACATAATAGTTTAGCCACGGGCTGTTTTACTTCAAGCATAGACAAAAAAAATTATACTGTCTCTTTCTTACCCTCGCTACTAAAAACCGGATGAGTATAGCTTTTTACTTCCACTTTTACTGCACTTTTTGGCTATGTCTATCTCATATTTCAAAGTCGTCTTCCTCATCCAATCTATTTTCTTTCTCGCATCGTCAACGTTATCGATACCGTTTCCTTTGGCAACCCTCAATCCCCTTGAACGATCTTACCCCATTATCCTTATGGCATTGTCAAGGAGTAAAGATTATCTCTTTTCTATTAGCGGCTCGATTATAATATCAATGTCTTCACTTTGATGGCAACCTACGGAAAATATGGGCATACTATAAAATTATATACCAAGGCATTAACAAGCACAGCTTAGTTTGTAGAAAGTTCACAATCCCTCAACATAGTACCTCAAATTTTTACGAGTACATACAGTCGCCTTCAAATATATCGGAGAGGCCAAAGCACAAACAGCAGCAGAAGTAGCTAAGCGGGTAGGGTGTTCAAAATGACCTACACACGATCTTATTCTCTTAACAATAAAGTCGTGTATAGCTCATTTTTAACACCCTACCCGCTTAGCTACTTTTGCTGCTGACTTTACTCAAAAATATCTGAACATGGACTGACTTTATCGCCTTACAAATAGAGATATATATTGTTCAGATATTTATGACCAATTTGGCCGCTCCGATATATCTGATGGCTACTGTACTCTTTAGTTCCTCGTAACAACAGAAATTACATTTTCTGATTCAAGTAATAAAGTTCAAGTTATAGTGGGTAAGGCCCAATCATTTGGCATGCAACTTATAGACTTTTAATACCTAATATATTTTGCGCTTCAAGTTTTCAGAATTTCTGGATCGCGATCCAGAACTACTTTCTCTGACTCTGTAACTGCAGATCAACTTAATTTTAATGGTAGTATTTTAACAAAACAGGATTGAATTTTTCTTATTTTTCAATTTAAATCCATGAAACATTTAATGAAAGGTGATCTCCCACTTTCACTTAAGCGGAGGCTCATGGACATGTGCATCCTTCCAATTCTCACCTACGGTGCACAGACTTGGTCTTTGACAGTATCTCAGAGGTCCAAACTTGGGGTTTGCCAGCGAGCCATGGAGCGCAGCATATTAGGTGTAAAATTAACGGATCGAATCCGAAACACCACGCTGCGCTCCAAAACACAAATTGTCGACGTAGCTCGGAAAGCGGCCAAGCTAAAGTGGAACTGGGCTGGTCATGTCTGCCGCATGCCAAGCGAGCTGTGGGCCAAGATCGCCACCGAGTGGCAGCCCACTTCAAAGCGGGGACCTGGCAGACCTCGTCAACGATGGCGAGACGAATTAGACTCCTTTCTAAAGGAATGGCCGAACGCTGCACAGAATCGGGAGGGTTGGAAAAACCGGGGGGAGGCAAAGGCCCAGCAGTGGGACATTACAGGCTCCTAATAATTCAATTTAAATTAAGAAATTCACGGTCACTTTGACATGCGCTAGTTGATAATGCACAAGACGTTACATTAAGTCAAGTGTCCAAATTGTATGAAAAAATAGTATAGTTGGTAATAATTAATGACCAAAATCATTAATTAGGTCCATCTTTAAACTCTGTGCCTATCAATCCTTGTCATGTTGCTCCACAACCCCGAAATTATCCCGTAGGCTGAGGATAATGGTTTAGGCTAAGGGCTTTATCACACTTGAGCGATTTGAAAGCGATTTCTATACAAAATTCGTACGCGGCAAACTCGCAGCGTGTTCGCTCCCATACAAAACTCTCTCGCAAATCGCAAGAGTGATAATGATAACGCTCTAAATGGTCATGCTGTTATGCGCTGTAACGCGAAAAATACAATATTAATGCTGACGCCCTTGTGGATAAATTCCAGGAAGCACGCGCGTTTCACAGTCGACATACTACATGCAGTACATCAACACTACTTTTAGTTACAGATATTTATTCATAATAAAACTTAAATAACATAATAATGATTAACTAACATATCATTAAAACTACTATTAAAATAAACTAACTAAAACTAAAAACCTAACTTAAAAATAAAATACTAAAAACTTACCACTAACCCGGGATAATTTGGCAGGGTTCCCATCACGCAGGCAGCATTCCCACGCTGTTTTGCAATGGCGATCCAATATTTATTAATTAATTATTTTTTAAAGGCTGGTTCTGGTGTTGTTAAGGCCTAACCTTGTGACGACTTACAGGGCAGGAACAGGAGGGCGATTTTTGACTTTCGTGCTCTCGTTATCAAATAATTTATGGTCCAAAATAATCGCATACAAAAGTTATTTTTAGCAACAGTTAAAATAACCATAGATTTCAATTTATATCGTTGGAATTTAAAAAATACCATTTAATCATTTCTCACAGAGTTTAATATTTCAGAGTCAAGCGCTCGAATTTCAAGAACTACCTCCAGGCGGAGCCTTGTGGTAGTGTCGTCCCTTTCAAATCAATCTAAGAAAACGGGACGACACTACGATGTTGCCACTTTATAATTTCTACACTTTTTGGTTGGAATATAAGCGCGGACCAATAAAACATTATAACCATAGATAGCATATTTAAATTCTATAATTTGATTGGTACCTCTCATGGTTTATTTATTTATCGTACGGCTAATTAATACACTTGTTGTAGGTTTTTCATGCAATTATCTCAATTTAAGTTGGTTTATATTAATATTAATCATTGCAAAGTCTTTCAAAAATTTATTCTCGGGTTCTGTGATTCTTCGGGTGATATTAATAGAACCTTAAGTATAAAAAACATTCAGCCACAAATAATCTTTTTTTTAATCCAATTATGAACTAGATTACTGAAAAAATCTACCGCTACATATTAATACTGACGAAAACTCGTACAAAATAAAATTACCCAATACCCACACACGTGTTTGTACGCTACAGCTGTTCCCTATTCCCTAAAGGATTAGGACGAAAGGGGAAGAGTCAGGAGGGGTAAGAGTAAGGGAAAGGCCACGACTTCCAGTCTAAGTGTCCCGGGGGAGGAATCGAGAAAAGGGTAAGAACGATCTGGAATTCTTAAAAAACTTTCACCTTTTTCATGTGTCGAATGAAGCGAAAAGTTACTTTTATTGACGAAATATAAATGTATTGGCTCATTTGGTACATACATTGAGTAACAGGAAATGACGTCCTTAAGAAATTCTTTGTCCCAAAAGTTATCGAAAATCACTACAAGTCCATACTACTCTTTTATTGAGTTACAGCTGTCAACCGCCAAACATGGCGCACAAAATTTGTTTTATTACATCTAGTAAAGTACCTACATAAAAAATCATTGGGTATAAGCGAAAATTATAGACGTTCGGAACTTAACAAGTGTCACAAGAGCGTCGATGTCGTTTATAACCTATAAAATATTTAACTCGCAGCTTTTTAAGTATACCTACCTACACGCAATGTTTTATTGATGTACTTTACATAAATGGCTTTCCTGATATTTTAGTTGAAGCATTAAGTATGTATTTGAAACTTTAATACACCGTGACCTACCATATTTTAATTTTGAATTAGTTTATGATATTAAATTAATTAATTGAATTGGGGATCAATGTTACTCTGCGTCCGTAGAAAACACCTTCGACAACCCTATCCGTGATCCCTGGGTGGCGCTAAAAGAGTAACAAACTTGGCAGCTGCACTGTCCCATCTGGACCTCGCAGCACTCAATGGAATTTCTTCATCATCTGCTTTCTCACTACTACCCCAGAGAAGAAATACCTATCTATATCCAGTGACATGTAGCCATACGATAAATAAATAGAATAATGACCAAAATAATGTAAATGAGAAAACCATTTCAAGATAAACTAAAAGCCCACGCAGCGCTCTTCATTTTGACGCATATTCATAAGAGCGATATGTTGTACCTAAATCGTCAATAAGAAAATTAAGAACTTAACTAACGACATTTCCTTCTTTTTTTTTTTATTACAAGCTTTTATTTAACTCACAGTGTTTGTCAGTGTGTTAGATGTTTAGGTAGAATCTTGCGAGCCAGATTTGAACCAGTTCCTGATGTCCGATTGAGCTAAAATTTTGCATACCTGCATAACTTGGATGACAATACACTAGTAGTTCGCCCCGAACTGTCAACTCGCGAATCTTGTGTTTCGCCATAAATGTGCAATAGTAGAATTACTACAAAACCAAAAATAGGTATCGGGTATTTTTTTCTCAATCAACCATAACTAAACGTCCATATTAAATTGTGTGGTTTTTGTCTCATCTAAATTTAAATCCACCTCTCACATATGCCTCTCACTCTGTTGCTTTGACATGTCGTTCTCATCTGTGGACCACCTATATAGGTTTCGGTCACCATCATTATGCGTCTATGGTAACTCTCTCTAACTAATGTGTTAATGTCAGTATGCTGATGGCCCTAGCAGCCAAAGCTCTAATAAATTAAAAAAAAAGTCAGTTGTCAAAATATTTACACCAAAATCAAAACATAATTGAAAATATTTTTGAAATCAAATTTATGTTGCTAATTGTTATGAAACAGTAAGCAGTTAATACGGATTTGACGAGAGTGTTAATCAATACCTTTCGTTTGATACCAAACTCAACCATACTTGCTCGTAAAAGTAGCAAATAAGATGACCAATGTAACAGGACCCCTTTACAAAACCTTTTTAGGCCTTCTAATTTCAGAACCCCTGTCTCAATCCAGCTCATATACGAACTCGCAAATTTTGTTGGTCTCTGCTACAACCCCAACAAATTTCATAAAGATCGGAAAATCGTTACTAAAGTTATCGTCGGACAAACTATCTAAATCAAAAAGCCATCCAAATGCCGAGACGTCCCAGTAGCCAGGTGACATTTGTTGTTTGTAAGAACGATCTTCGCTTACGCTCCGCTCGTTCGAATATTTTGATACCATCGAGCTGGTCTGATGATGGAGACAGGAGGTGGCCATAAGAACTCTGCCATAAAATACCTCAACCAGGTTGAGTTTAGGTTTGTTAGAAACGCCTCGATGAGTATTCCTTGATTTTCTAAAGAAAAGTACAGTCAGCCACATCAGAAGCTGATTCGGTACTATTTCTCCTAACCGATACTAGAATTAGAATCGTCTTAATAAGTCGCTGTTTGGGCTCATTTGACTTGAACTGGCAAGGAGTTGGGACCGATATCACAAGATGGAGCTCATGCTGAACCCTGGGGGCACCTACTGGATCTCAGGTTTGGGGCAACATAGACTCATGCTGTTTGAGCTCATTCGACTTGTACTGACGACGAGTTGGGACCGGTATCACAAGATGGACTTCATGCTTAACCCTGGGGGCACCTACTGGATCTCAGGTTTGGGGCAACATAGACTCATGCTGTTTGAGGTCATTCGACTTGTACTGACGAGGAGTTGGGACTGGTATCACAAGATGGAGTTCATGCTGAACCCTGGGGGCACCTACTGGATCTCAGGTTTGGGGCAGCATAGAATCATGCTGTTTGAGCTCATTCGACTTGTACCTACTGACGAGGAGTTGGGACCGGTATCACAAGATGGACTTCATGCTGAACCCTGGGGGCACCTACTGGATCTCAGGTTTGGGGCAGCATAGACTCATGCTGTTTGAGCTCATTCGACTTGTACTGACGAGGAGTTGGGACTGGTATCACAAGATGGAGTTCATGCTGAACCCTGGGGGCACCTACTGGATCTCAGGTTTGGGGCAACATAGACTCATACTGTTTGAGCTCATTCGACTTGTACTGACGAGGAGTTGGGACCGGTATCACAAGATGGACTTCATGCTTAACCCTGGGGGCACCTACTGGATCTCAGGTTTGGGGCAACATAGACTCATGCTGTTTGAGCTCATTCGACTTGTACCTACTGACGAGGAGTTGGGACCGGTATCACACGATGGACTTCATGCTGAACCCTGGGGGCACCTACTGGATCTCAGGTTTGGGGCAGCATAGAATCATGCTGTTTGAGCTCATTCGACTTGTACCTACTGACGAGGAGTTGGGACCGGTATCACAAGATGGACTTCATGCTGAACCCTGGGGGCACCTACTGGATCTCAGGTTTGGGGCAGTATAGACTCATGCTGTTTGAGCTCATTCGACTTGTACTGACGAGGAGTTGGGACTGGTATCACAAGATGGAGTTCATGCTGAACCCTGGGGGCACCTACTGGATCTCAGGTTTGGGGCAACATAGACTCATGCTGTTTGAGCTCATTCGACTTGTACTGACGAGGAGTTGGGACCAGTATCACAAGATGGAGTTCATGCTGAACCCTGGGGGCACCTACTGGATCTCAGGTTTGGGGCAACATAGAGTCATGCTGTTTGAGCTTATTTGACTTGTACTGATGAGTAGTCGGGACACTCGGGACCGGTATCAGAAAATATAGCTCATGATTAACCCTGGGGGTACCTACTGGATCACGGGTTTAGGACAACAAAGACTCATGCTGTTGGGCTCATTCGACTTGTACTGGTAAGCAGTCTGGACTGGTATCACGAGATAGATTTTATGCTGAACCCTAGGGGTACCTACTGGATCTCTGGTTTAGGACATCATAGGTTCATGCTGTTTGGGCCTTGTGTGACATCCGATGGGTTTATAATTTTGAATGTTCGTTTCGCGAACATTTTAGTAACGTTTTTCTGGTCTTCATGAAATTTGTTGAGGTTGTATCGGTGGTATATAATAAGAGACTTCAACGAGCTGGAATGACCAGTGGGTTCTGGAATCAGAAGGCCTAAAACAGTTTTGTTGAGGGGTTTTATTATAATCGCAAGTTCTTAATTCGAGGCGGACCACCAGTTCTGTTAGATTAGAATAGAACCGTCTAAATAAATAATATATGATTGCCAAAAGAAAATTATACGTGCATAACTATTATCGAACGAGCGAGTGCAGCGACGCGAAGTTCTATCATTCAACCTCGGACACAACTGTCAGTTTGGGTTTTTAGTAGCTGTTTCTCGAAATTATGAGGTCTATGTTAACTTAATTAGGCTTATTGTTTTGCAACTTTAATGTGTCATTAGGGATTTTTCCGTAACATAATGTTCTTTTTGAAATATAACAAAAATGTTTGTTTTTCAAGAAATTTTAAATTACCTGATGGTTTAGCGGTCAGAAATAGCATACCCGTAAGTGTTTCATCACTATTATGATAAAAAAAAACTCAGTATGCCTACCTGATGCCTATTGCCTACTTTGATATCAGGTAACACACCCAATGACCATTTCTATTAGCTAAAATTAACAAGCAATAAGAAACCGGTCAACACAGCGAAACGATGTGTTAGTCGAAATGTACAGGCTACGGAATATGTCTCTTAAAAACTAAAAACATAAAAATAAATTTAATTAAAAAACTTTAAAAAAAAGCTTTTATGTGAATGCTCTAAAAAGAGAAAATAAGCTTTTGAGTCAATCAAACTTTTTTTATAGGAATTTTGTACAATTTTATGACATAAAAGCTTGTCGCGAGACTTTCCCGTGTAAAAGAGATTGCACATATTTTAGGTGAAACCCTGTAGCCAAGTAATCCTATGACGGTAGTGTAAAATTAATTAAAATATGTAATGTGCCCAGCCCATTATTCATGAATTAAAATTATAATTATCAATGTATTGCTTAAAAAACAAATTCACGTCAAGTGTTATTTACGTATTTTGGATGTAGTACACAGATAGAAAAAATCTCTTCAACCAAAGAAACCTATTTGAATCAAGAGATATCCAGGTTCCCATATAAGGAAAAAATTAAATTCTTTATTTTAAGATATAAAATGTTTCAAAGTTTATTACTTAACCTAATAAATTCAATACTTTATCCGAGATATAAAAATCTTCTTTTTAAAATAGCTTAATATTCTCACGAAGAGCGTTTGAATTTTGTTTTTGTATTGTATTTTTTTTAAATTGAACTTTATGTGTCTTAGTGCAATACATAAAGAAATTAAGCCAAGAAACTTTGTTTCTTGGATGAAGACTCATACTTTAAATTGAGAATTGAATTTCTCCACGGAAACAAGAAAACGCATTAGTTCAAGAGCATGTGTTACTTGATGTAAAATTTGATATTTTCACACCAAGATCTAATATTTCTTGGCGTATGAAATCGATTACTTGAAACAAACAATAACATTTTCTAAGGCGGTTATCACACTGGCGCGGATCCGCATGCGGCACCGGTGCGCGAGCGAGATAGCGCTCTGCATGTGTATAGCGCTAACTCGCTCGCACACCGGCGCCGCATGCGGATCCGTCGTCAGTGTGATAATCGCCTTAGTGTCTCAGTGCACTACTTAAAAAGCTAGTAGCAGAAACTGTGTTTCTCGGGACTAATCCCAAGAAAGGAAGTTTAACTAAATGTAGATAATACAAATATAAATTATGATTATTTATATACTCACAATTTATAATCGTATTAACTAGAGCTGAGATTACTATTGTGAATCTCAAATAAGCCCGGGTAAAGCGCCGAGGGTCATGAAGTTACGTCGAACAGACGTTCGCGTGTTCTAACCTACACGCAGAGACATCTATTGATGCGCAGGGTAACTAACGTCCAAAACTTGAATGTTTCAAAGCAAAAATTATGTGCTTCTTCTTTGGAATAGCTGTGGCTCTTGATTGTAGGTTGAAAACATCAAAGCAAAAATTAATCTCTCTTGCTTAAAAACTTAAAAATCTCAAATCAAACTTTTGGCGCTACTTCTTTGAATTAGCTTTGGCTCTTAGCTGTAGATTGAAAACATCAAACCAAGAACTAATCGCTTTTGACGTAAACACATAAAACTCTTAAAGGAAAATTTTGGTGCTTTTTTGCCGTAAATAATTATTATCTTAACTCAAATCATTACTATTCGCTATAAAAATGGGTAAAGCTAAAGCTGAATAATTTTAATTCTTCTTTTAAAAATCATGATATTTTTAACTCAAGTCATGTTTATTGGTCTAAGGTATTTATTACTCTCTTTAAGAAACCGTGTGCAAGAGAGTTTTGCGTTTTGAATTAAGATATTATTTCTATCTGTGTATATAGTATATACTTATAAGATAGTGCTACTTGGCGGTTTGTCATTTGTCATTGAGTTACTGAGTTGTTTTCGTTACGCTAGTTGCATCTTTTTAATATGTCAAACGAAAGCGACACAAATTTGCAATGCAATAACAAATCACGAAGTGAATTTTGAAGTCAATAACGAGTTATATGACAATATATTGGTATGTGTCGAAGCCTGTGGTTGACCTACTGTTGTAACTGTCTGACGAAGCCTGCGGCGTGGATTATAAAATTGTAAATCAAATAATTTTTAATGACAATTATTAAATGTACTCAAAGAATAAGTACTCAACATCGGACTGAATGAAACCAATGATTTTGTTATAATATTCAATATTTACATAAGGTTTCCTCGAAATAAATGTGCAATCTCTTTTACACGGGAAAGTCTCGCGACAAGCTTTTATGTCATAAAATTGTACAAAATTCCTATAAAAAAAGTTTGATTGACTCAAAAGCTTATTTTCTCTTTTTAGAGCATTCACATAAAAGCTTGTTTTTAAAAGTTTTTTAATTAAATTTATTCTCTATATTTTAGAATGTAGGTACCTACTTCTCGACTTCTCTAGTCGAAATCAATTCAGATTTGATGACATGATTGCAAGATGATATTCACTAAGCTGTGTTGTGCCCTAACACACTTAGTGACATGGTATTCGTAGTGCCCAAACCTCTATTTTGGACGTAGTTTGAGGACATACCCGAATCCAAAACTCTTCCATTACAAGTGCCCAGTTTATGGAGCAGTACCGTAATAAGATGTCAAAAAAATTTTTTTTTCGTTTTCACTTCTACCTATGATTCTAAGTAAAATGTGTGAAAATGTGAAAATCCTATTTTTTCCGAACAGCTTAAATTTACAATGATTTGTGAAAACATATTCTCATTGATGCCACTCATATAAATATGATTTACAAGACGGAGCGTGTATCAAAAATATTTTATTCTCGCTCAGTATGTAAATTATTTTCGGCTCAGTTGAATGACAACACCTGTGTCTTAAGACGAAACGCGCTGAGTCGGTTACCAACCGAATCAAAAATGTAAAAGAAGAAGTTTCTTAATTCGTAATGGGCAAAAAATTCATAAAAAATGGGTATATAACAATTTTCTTATGTATTCGGAAAAAATACATCAAAAAATCACCGTCCTGACATTTTGAAAATAGGTTAATACCTACATAAAGTATACCTTTTAAACTTTACTACTTATGAAAAAGTTTTCTTAATCTATCTATACTGAATAGGAAAAAACTAAATCAGAAAAAAAAACATTAAAAAAAAATTAAGTCTACACCAACATATTTTAGGTATTTTTTCCGATTTATTAAGCAGGTCTGGACTGATTTAGAAAACTTTTTCTCAGTAAAGTTTAAAAAGGTACACTTTATGTAGGTATTTACATACTATTAACATGTCAATATCTGTTTAATTTTAATTCTGGAAAAATCAATTTAGTAAAAAGGTAATTGTAAAAAGGTAAGTAAAATTTAGAGTATTTGTGTATTTTCTTTTGCTTGCTATAAACTGTTTTAAAGGCAAATTATAACTATAATATTTATAAAGATAAGATTTGACTAAGCATGTCACAATTAAAGTATTAACAATTTTTTTCAAGCGACATTAAACAAGCAAACAAACAATCACATTTTTCAGTTTTCATTAAGTGGAGAAAATATTAATCTATTTGTGATCTTGTATTTAAGACTCTGTACTAACTTCGCCTTAAGAAAAACCCTTCTTACCATATTTTTACAAATATATTTCAACTTGTATCGAGAGAAATCTGAATCAGAATTCTAGATTTGCTTGCTACATTCATAAATCATCAAGCGATTATTTCGCAGAGGGTTCAATAAGAAATGACGTTTTCCAAAGACACCTTAGGTTTATTTTGGATACCTTGTCCGGTTACTTGTGCTGCTGACTGTACAACACACAAACATCACCTGTCATCATCATCATCTCAGCCATAAGACGTCGACTGCTGAACATAGGCCTCCCCTTTAAGGGGGGTTTTTTTTGTTTATTGTTGTTTAGGCTTTCGGAAGATACTGCTGCCCATCTCCCGGTATGGCCGGTATATTAGCAGACTCCTACTGCAACCACGGGACGATATGGTGGGGGACAATTCTAAGGCCGGGCACCCCACGGCGAAACATCACCTGTCGGTAATGTTAATTCACCTTTCAGCGCCATTTCAATTGTGGCCACCCGCTAATTTTACTTTAACAATGTTCACGACCAAAACAAAATTAATTCTGATACTAATCACAAAACCCATATTCCTAAATATTGCACAGTAGTAAACTACAAAGCTCCCCATTAAAACACCGTACTGCTGTGACATAAAATCTATTTTAGCTTAACGTAGACCATTCTGAAATTGGTAAACACGGCTAACCGAAATCCGGCGAAATGATAAGACTAGCTTCATAAACAAGGGTATATGTGCATCATGCAAAACTATATACATACGGTCCTTTAGAACTAGACTTTCAACAGCGATAACGTCATCTTTCGGGCAACAGACACGTACAGTCAGCCAAATAAATGATAGGATAAAAAAGTTATTTGACAATTTTTGCTTTCATTTTTGGACCCGAGATACGCTTAGCGAGTTGCTAATCTCTAGACACTTTTCGTAGAAATACCTGACCTTGAAGTGAGCTTCGTGAAAATAGTAGGTTAGGACAAAAACGACTAGTTTAGATAAAAAGACACAAATAAAATTCACCGTGAAACTGGTATTATAATTCTGATTATGTGATATATTCTGTTAATAGTTATTCACGAAACATATGATTTCTATTCGGTAGTCTAAGTTCAATGATTGCTTTTGTGGCTACAAATAACCTCAGAACGGGGAACATGCAAATTTCCCGAAAAACATTACCCCGATTTTTATAATCTCGATTTTTATAATCCCGAATTTTGAAAAGTACGAATGTCAAAATTCCGAATTTTGAAATCACGAAAGTAGAAAATCCCGAATGCAATATTTCCGAATATTAGAAGATTCCGATTGTTCCTTTTTCGAATCCTAAAAATCCCGATTGTCAATTTCCATTTCAAAAATTTAATTCCGATTTTTTTAATTCCGAAAAACTAATGACCGATCGGGTTTTGGCGATTCGGTAATACGAATTTCGGTTTTTTGTATATTCGGAATAATGAAATTCGCGATTGTGTTATTTGTCGATATCTTGGCGGGCTCCAGCTATAGGCACCGTTTACAAATAAACGGACAAAGCCGACACTGCCCTTACCGATGTAGGTTTGTTAGTTACGTTGTGTCCCTTAGAGCGGAAATAGAAGCCCCGCAAAGCGGGACTTCGTTGACATCTTGGGGGGTCCTAGATATAGGCACCAAATAAACGGATAAAGCCGTCACTGCTCTTACCGATGTAGGTTTGTTAGTTACCTTGTGTCCCTTAGAGCGGAAATAGAAGCCCCGCGAAGCGGGGCTTCGTCGACATCTTGGCGGGGGGTTCCATCCATTTGGCATAACTTCCGTGGCCAGAAACGTATTTGGCATAACATATTTGGCATAACTGGTTTTCGAAGAATATTATTATTGCAGAAATCATCGGTTCGCATAATATACAATTGGCTAAATGTTTGCGTACCCGAATTTGAAATCGACTAATATTCAAATGGCCGCTTTTTGATAAGTATAATTTTGTTTTGCATTATATTCAACTGTCCGAAAATAATAATCAGCATAATCTGTTTTGCATAATAGGCTTTAGGCGAATGTTTAATTTGCAGAAAACTAATTATGCAGAAATTACAATTAGCAGATTTATTGGTTCTGTTGTAAAAAATGGGTTAATTTTGGTTAGAACTCACCTTTAACTAAATCAAATGGCTGTTCAAAAAGTGGGTTAGGTTAGGTTAGAACTGTGACCCTCAACCAACCCAAACGTTTGCAAAATAGTGGGTTAGGTTAGGTTAGAACTGTGACCCTCAACCAACTCAAACGGCTGCAAAAAAGTGGGTTAGGTTAGGTTAGAACTGTGATCTTCAACCAACCTAAACGGCTGCAAAAAAGTGGGTTAGGTTAGAACTGTGACCCTTAACCAAATTAAACGGCTGCTCAAAAAGTAGGTTGGGTTAGGTTAGAACTGTGACCCTCAACCAACCTAACGGCTGCAAAAAAGTGGGTTCGGTTAGAACTGTGATCCTTAACCAACCCAAAACGGCTGCAAAAAAGTGGGTTAGGTTAGGTTAGAAGTGTGACCATACTGTGACTCTAAACAACCAACCAAAAAAAATCGGATTTTTAAAATTTCGGAATAATGTTGAATCGGAATTAATAATTTCGGGTTTATGACAATCGGGATTCGTTGTTTTGAAACTCGGAAATATTGGTTACGGACTTTTATTGCATCGGAATTTTTAAATTCGGTATTATATGGTTCGGGGTTTTAAAAATCGGGTTTTTTACTATTCAGGCATTAAAATATTCGTACTTTAGTTATTCGTAATTTTAACTATCGGAATTTTAATGAGTCGGGCATTACTAAACCGGGATTTTAAAATTCGGGATTTAAAAAATCGGTAAAAAGTTTTTCGGGATTGTGTAGTGTACCCCTCAGAACGATCGGCTCTCTTCGACAAAATGCGTCATACATATAGGACGCCTTTTACTACCACTTTTTTCGTGCAGATTATATTACTCCATATTTTATTAAATGCTAAAAGGTCTCTTATCAAGTTAGTATACATATACCTTGAAGCCTAAGATAATTTTCTAACAACTAGAGTGACAAAGATGTAATGATTGTCAACATAGATAAACATAAAAGAATTGCTATTGTTAGGCTATGAAATAAATTTAGAAGTATTTTTGTTCCATAAATCTATGAAAAACCTGTGGAACCAACAGCTGATGTCCTCTTCTTACACTTTCCACGCGCTTGCTATAAATAAATGCCAATAAAATGCTAAGTGAAAGAAATGTTTGAAAAATATGTAAAAAAAGATCTTAAAAGTATTGTGCTAAAAAGGAATGTATCGTTTGTCCCGGTATGAATGAGCATGTCTTACCTTTGATGTATACCTTAAATAACACAATAGGCTACTCGCTTGAATAGCTAAATAAGATATTTTGTAAACATCTTTGAATAGTCTTTGTGGGTTATACATATATATATTTCTATGAGAATAAAGCCTACTGAATTTAGTTTAAAAATAGTTTTTATTCAGAACTAATAAAGAATTTTATTGCATTTTTAACAAAAGCAACAATAAATTACAAAAAAACATCTTTTTCGTTTATTTAAGGACCTTATCACACTAAACTTGAGCGATTTGAAAGCTATTTCTATACAAAACTAGTACGCGGCGAACTCACTGCGTGTTCGTTCCCATACAAAAAACTCGCTCGCAAATCGCAAGTGTGATAACGCTCTAAGGATCACCAACGGATTTACATCTCGCTACAAAACCCCGCCAGTTACCACTAAAACGATTTAATTTTCTTTAATAGACTGTAATCCCAGTCATAAAATTCAACCATATAATCAAACGACCAAAATTATTACGCATAGATTTCAGATCATTTACATTAAGACGCAATTTTGAACTCTAGAACTTGAAATCTATTATAGATTAGACGTTTTTTAAATCAGTAAAACTGTAGTGTCACTTAAAAATCGGCTTAGCTTTTGTAACTTTTTACAACTTCTGTAAAAACCATGTTTTAACATTTACGAGTCGAGAGAGTTAAAATTTTCCTAGAATATTTTAATTTGGTTTTAAAACAGACTCTTATAAAACAAGTCACAGTATACTATTTGCTGAAATTCATGTATGTTTTGATTATTTTACATACTATATAGGTACCGCGTGTTTATTTGATATTACCTCAAATGGAAGCCAGACGCAAGTTTTGAAATTATAAATCAACTAGATGAAAACCCGGCTTCGCTCGGGTAAAATAAATGTTATGTATGTAAAAAAATAAATAATGAAAATATTATATGTATAAACTACCTGGTTTCCCGCAGTCCAGGATTCCTAGGATTTCTAAAGTCCCGTAAGCCTGTACTTCTAAGTCCTGGCACACCCGGGACCCTAAAATCCCGATTGTTTCAATTCCCGGAATCCCTGGTTTATAATATCTTAAAATGCCGGCCTCGCGCAGTTCCGAAATTACGATGTTTTTAAGTTTCGGAATCCTGGACCGCTGGGACCACTCCAGCAAGCCGCATTTTCAGAATCCCGGCCTCCTAAAGTTCCGGAATTCCGCATGCCCTTATGTTCGGGTTCGGGTGCACACGCACAGCAATCCAAAGGCAAAATCACGGTTTCACTATTTCCATAATTCGGGATTTAGTGATTCCCAGATTTATAAAATCCTTGGCTCCTGGGACAGGAACACTAAAATTTCTGAGAGACACATTTTCGGAATCTAGGCTTTTAAAAATCTCGGAATCCTGCATCCCTAAAGTTCCAGATTCCTAAAATCCTAAAATTCCGGCGTCCGGCATTATACGGCCTTATATCCCGGCCCATATTGGCTCACATAAAATTACTCCGCATAATTTTTTCAGTAATACCGTTTTGTGATCAGAATTATCATTCGTCATAAAAAAAAATTACATAATTTTTATGGTTATAATATGTTTTCATATAACGACAGTGTTAATAATTGTTTGCTGTCCGAATTTTTTGAGACATAATATAGTTTCCTACGTTTTTTGTTGATAGTAGTCATTTCTGTGACAGGGTCGACGAAGCCCCCGCTTCGCGGGGGCTTCTTTTCTGGGTAGTTATGCCCTTCGGGCAGGATGACACACTAACCTAACCTAACCGAAATTGTGTTGTGTTGTGATCGCAAGATACCTAACACTCCTCCTCGCTTCGCTCGTCGTCGTACCTAACGGTGACTCTGGAAAGTAATATTAGTATAATAGATATTTATATTGATTTAGATTATAAACTTAAATAATTCGGAGTAACGATAGTTATGAACAAAAAATACTTATAAGAAATGATCATTATGATTAAAAAATTATGAACAACAATTTCGGACTTCCAATAATCGAAGTACAAATTTTATGTGAACTTTGGCGCACCCCCCGAAATCCCGTATTTTAAGTCTCCTAATCAAGGATATCAAAACTCCGGACTCCCTTGACTTTTAAATCCCGTCGGCCCGCATTTCTTGAATCCCGGCTTTCTAACGACTCGTAACACTGGCTTTTTAATCTCGGAATTCAAATATCTTGATTTCCCGCATGGGTTTCTAAAACTCCGAATGCCGAAATCCTAAAACCCCAGAACGTCGCACTCCTGGTATATCGGGAACTCGGCTTTTTGATCCAGGAAACCCACCCGTTGCCTAAAGTCCCGGAGTCCCAGGATCCTTATATCTCGGTTTCTCGCATTCTCGGAATCCCTGGTTTTTCGGCTTCGTGCAGTTCAAAAATTCCGGTTTTTGAAAGTTCACCAGTATCACGGTATTCTTAAGTTACGGACTCCCAGGACCCTAAAATTCGGTTGTCCCGCATTTCAAGACCCCAGCTGTCTAAAATCCCGGAAGCCCGTTGAAGCATTTCCGGAATCCTGGATTTTTAAAGTCACGAATATCCCTGGATCCTGAAATACCGGCTTTTGAAAGTCCCGGGATTCCGTCCGTCCTACCTCGCTCGGGTAAAATACCTCTATATACTTTCAAAAAAACGTGGCCCTCCTGTATTAGGTATCATGTAATAAAAAAATAAAAGATATTTATTATTCAATTTAGGCACATTACAATGCACTTATGAAGTCAGAGAGACAAAAAGAAACTACTAATAAAAACAAAGTGCAAGCTGTGAATGCGATGTTTCCCCTATAGCCAGCTGAATTGAGCTAAACTGAGCTCCGAACCTATTGTCGCGAATTTAGTTTAAGTAGTTTAGTTCTTAAGTTGATTATTTGTTGCATTTTTTTCCTTTCTCTTCTTATTTATTTTATTTTATTTAACTTTATTGCACAAAAGAAATACACAATCGTACAACAGGCGGACTTAATGCTACAAAGCTTTCTCTACCAGTCAACCTTCGGGCAAAGCAGATAAGTTGTAGGCGGTGCAAATGACATGTGGAACAAAACGAAAAAAAGAAGGATTATAAACATCGGACATAACACGTGTAGCTATAAATATATAAATTAATACAATATACATGCATAAACAAACATCTTACATCCAACAATAAACATCTTGTGTATTGTTTTCTGTTTACTTCTAGTGTATATTAACCCATTACCTGTTTACCTGTTTATGTGCAATAAAGTGATATATACATACATACATACATACATACATATATTACCAGTCTTTTTTTTGTGTCTATTTTTGTGCGACAAATAATGCATTTTTATTTTTATTTTTATTTTTATTTTTTACAGTCGGGTGATCCAATTAACATGCAATAATTAATCCGGCTCAATGTAGTTAAAGTTAATTACAGCAGACAGAGACAGTAGCCATTAAATTTATTCACTTTGAATTGAAGGAGGTTGTTGTGATTAATTGATAGTTGAATAAAAGCTTAAAAACCACAAAAACAGGACACTGCACACGCTGCTTTCGGCCTGGATCAGACATCAGTGAAAACCGCACGGATCAACTTTACATATATATGCACACTGTGTCATTAGAATAACTGCGCCGTTTGCGCTGTCTGAGCAGTGCCGTAAGCTGTAGCAAAACAACACGTTCATCTATCCAATTTCATTAACACTCAGTGGCGGCTTGTGAAATTTTTCTTAGTAGAGCCATAGTGGCCAGGGGTTATTTAAAGGCCTTCAGCTTTAGTCTTCAGAATTCCAATTGCACACACTATTTACTATACTTATGACAGCATTTGGTCATACAATTCATGTTTATAAGCATATATGTGAATACCTAAGATATAAAATGAGCACCCCTAACTTTGACCACAGCCTATTTCATTAAACTATGATTAATTTGTATTCATTTTAGAAATAACAAAACACAATTATGTTCTAAATGCCTCATGACAACGTAATATCCTTTAGAACATGAATGTATTGTAACGTGAAGTTTTTGATTTCTCTGCGATCAAATTTGACTTTCCGTCTTAGTAAATTCAATATAACACATAATTTTGTCATACTTACAGTAATTTTATTACAGTTAATTGCAGATTACCCTTTACATTTGTAAACAAACTTTTGTTGCGCTCGGCACTCAAATATCCGGCCTGAACTTTTTAGAAAATACATCATTTTGTACACTACACTCACGACCTTACGTTGACCATATTTACAATAGTAATAATTCGAGACATATCTAGGTAAAATACGTAATTAAACAAAACCCGCGTATTCATTCATCCTGCTCTGCATAACATTTGACATTGTACATGACAATGACAATTATGACAAACCGTAGGTAGTACGTTCGAATACCTGCAAGCACCTTTACATTATTCCTCAAAACACTAAATAGCAATCACATATTTTAGGCGTTGACTGTTGATTATATTTTAGTGAAAAGTAATTCTACTTTCTTAAGAATAATATTTTGTAAGTCAGCCGTGTTTTATTACATTTATTCTCAGCATTTATTTACCTTTTACCTCCTTTTGTTTGACCACATAACCTGTCCGACACGCAATGCACGTCGAACCTTTATGCGCTGAACACAAATATTGTTCACAATTTCCGAACGCACCCGTCACAGACGTCACTGACAACCAACAAAGATGGCCGGCGTGATGTTGTCAAATTAACAGTGAATTAACACTTTTGAACGTAAAATACGCGACAATCCGAATTTTGCCGATATAAGTGTCCAATTCAAAAACTCTTTATTCTTTACGCTCTTTCGTTTGAGCATAGTCTCGTTCGACTTTTCCGTAGAGGCCCTCGAGATTATTAATATAGATATTGTAATAAATATTGAGTTAACTCTTAGTTAACATAGAGCAATTGATTTTATAAATTCCTTCGGTATGCAATGTATTGCGTATACACTTATTTGACACATCATCAAATGTGACATTTTAGGGCAAAGTAATCATGTAGGTAGCGATACATTGCGTGCTGAAATACTTTATATGGAAAAATGAAAGTCGTAAAATTTTAATAAAACATATGGAAGTATGTTTATTAGGGTCAATACTAACTAATAATCTATAGTAAAAAAAAATATTTGGGTTCGCCACGGGTACGCTATCTTTGACCGTACCTAAATTACATTTGAGAATGTCGAGTAAAAATTGCGAATGAAAGGTGCTATTATCGATTATTAGTTATACTGGAAATGGTCCTTGCATTTCACATCAAGAAAAGGGTTGTGACTCACGGAGTAATGGCCTCAAACTCTATATTTAGGAGCTAGACATGACCGTAAATAAAGAGTTTGAGGCCTTTACTCCGTGGGTACTACGGCAGGTGCATTTACCCCTACTTACTTATGCATAGCTAGTGCAAATAGATTACCCCAATCCATAAAAATGCATTCGACTGTACAAATGAAGTTTACCCTAACATTACCTACTTTTTTGACGACAATACGTTCAAGGGCCGCAGTTCATACCTAACCTAATCTACTCCACTAGTAACAGTTTCATTCGAAGTTCTAACCTCACAAACTTACTATTCAGAGTATTCTGGAAAAAATATAAGAAATTACAAGCCGATACAAAGTAACAAGATGCAAATCAATTAACCTTATTAATAGAAATGCAGCTGAGTGTACAAGTGAAGTTTATCGCACTAATCTATTTTAAAAACGCGCGCAAATCGAAGCTAATTGCTTCATGTCCTCACACATGCACGCTGATAACATGTACAACAAAGACATGTGTGTTATGCACTGCACTGTGCAGAATTCAAAGTTTCACCCTTTTTTTCTGGACAAATATTCTGCCGTATTTGATTGGGGTTGGATGAGATGCCGTAATTTTAACATAACCTAATTTTCTGGCAACACTATGTTTTCGTGGTTGTTACAGTTCTAACCTAACTGATACAAAGTTACATGAAGCTGATACTTGATTAATTTCATTTTAAAAGTTAAAAATTTTCCTTTGAAAGTTCTTGAAGGTCTTTTTGATTGTTTGACTTTTTGATTGTAATAAGTAGATTCTTCATTTTCTATTCCCTTCACTACATTGTGTTATAAAATTAAGAATGTGTCTACAGTATACGATATAACGGTTTCACTTGCGTCTCTTAAGTCACTACTTGCGACATGTTTCGGAGAGCCTAAATCTCCGTTTTTAAGTGCATTCGTTATAAGTATTTTATAGTGTATGTCTTATTAACTTTTAAATTTAATAATTTGTCTACGTTAGTTTTTCTATCATTTAGCCTCACTAAAAATTTCATGACTTATTGACGTAAGTATAACAAGTAACTCCCAAAAAAAATTTTGCTCAGTTTCATTGCTGACTGTACCTAGTAGAATTGTCATGTAAACTACGGAAGTATACCAAATTTCAGCTCAATCAGACACCGGGAAGTTGTTGAAATTTAACTCACAAGATTTGATGGAAATAAATAAGTAAACAAACAAATATATATATAGGGGGTCAAGCTAAATTATAATTTTAAACAAAAAAGAACCGACTTCACTTAGGATCCGCTATTCCAAGAGGAAGTGGCCGAGTTGCTGTAAAAAATTGTGAAATCACTATAGGTGTGCCTATAATAGTTGAAGAGTTCCCTCGATTTCTCCAGGATCCCATCATCAGACCCCGACTTGGTGACAATGGGACCATCTAGGGGTTATATCCGTTCGATTAAAAAAAAATTGAAAATCGGTTCACGATTCACGGAGATATCGAGCAACATTACATACAAAAAAAATATAATAATGATAAAAAAAAAATCTGTCGAATTGAGAACCTCCTCCTTTTTTTAAGTCGGTTAAAAACTGTGTAATGTGTAAAAATAGCGATCGTTTTGATCGTTTTACGTGCAACTTTATTAGAAATTTCAACCAATTAAGGGTACAAACAACCCAAACCTCTCAGCAAAGGTTAAGATTTCATAAGTGTTTTCGTTTTCAGACGTGTATCCTTCAGGAAAGGATCTTTAGCTCTCGAGACGCAATTAGACGATATTAGGGTTAATTGAGTTAATAGCGTTTTAGGTCAGGAAAGCTGAAAAACGAGTACCACAAAGGTAAGTGAGTTGATGTATCATTTTCAATATGAAAACAATATATTTATCAATTATCATCGTCGTTATTTTAATAAGTGTTGTATATTGGAAAATATTCGCCGTCGCGAGTTCCAGTCTCATCCAAATCGATTGTTTTTTGTTTTTATAACTGATTCCTGATGTTGTTTTAGTGAAATAATTTAATTAAATTGTATGTGTCTGTAGGTAAACAATTTTATAACAAATACTAAAAACATTGGAACATAATCGTAAAGCCCAGCTTTAAGGAGCGTTAATAATATAGGTTTAATACTAAAGCGGCATTCTAATGCTACATATTTTGATCTATTTGATATCATTTCGAAGTCAGGAGCATTTGACATAGTGGGCATTTTTATTTTAACTTGTACTTCAATGTCCAGTCCCATACATGTTGTCACATTTCTGACAAAATGTATGGGATTCGACAATGACCGTCAATTTTGTGACGATTGCTAACCGGCTGTTAATGGTACACAGTTAAGTGAAAATGCCTAGGTATCCTAATTAAATAACAAAACACGAGCTTAGATCGATTGCTTAATTATCCATTGTATTTATTTATATTTATTAACCAATATTATTGTTACTCGCCGTGGGGTGCCCGGCCTTAGAATTGTCCCCCACCATATCGTCCCGTGGTTGCAGTAGGAGTCTGCTAAGGGAATATACCGGGAGATGGGCAGCAGCATCTTCCGAAAACCTAAACAACAATAAACAAAAAAAACTGCGCGCGCCAACCCGCGTGCCAAGCGTGGCCCGTATAGCAAAAAATAAATGGCATTCTGTCCACAATATTGGGACAATTTTGCCAATGTCAAAGTAGAGACGACAAGTGTACGGTTAATTAGTTAAAATTTCGCTCCAAGAGCTGGACGTTGTACGGTGAGGTTAGGCTTTTTATAAGGAGATAGCTACTCCCTACAAACAGCACGTGGACTAACGGATATCTAACTCAAACAGGGGTTACACTTGTTTTGAGATTAATTCTTCATTAGTTGCCCACTAGTTCGTTAAATCAGTGCAGAATAAGCTATATATTACACACTGAATCACGAAAATGAACAAAAAATAATAAGTTAATCACGAAACCTAACCACCTTGCTCGCCAAGATGGTCGCAAGTCCGCATTCTCACTTGGAACTCGATCACGGTTACGACACACTACACTTACGGTATCAACTCGCGCGGTGTTTACCGAAATAGACTGTTTTGGTTTTGAGAACTTACGGATCACTGGATGCCAGACACTTGACAAATGAAAGCCGTCTTCCCGGTTGAAATTCTTATATTTAAGAATGTTGATGGCCTCCTTAACCATCCTGGGTATGTAGTGTCTTTCAGTCGAGAGTATCTGAGGGTTGTGCAACTCAATTCAATCAAATAGTTTTTGAAATGTTAATGACCATGTTAGCTTAAAACGTAAATACCACGTTTTACTCGTAAATAGTTTTTGTATCGCATGGAAAATTATGTCAAAATAAGATCAATTTGTAAAGTTGACATGCCGCTTTTGCATATGCACTAAGTAGGGTGTCCGTAAACGTGTCGTAAATCCCCTTTACGAGCTGCATACGTATAACTACGTGCTTATGGGGTCAGGTTAGGGCTGACTGCTAAATAGGAAATCTGGGCTTATACAGGTTGTTTTTTTCATGGGTCAGTTAAGACAGCTCTTAGATATACAGCGGTTTTAGAAGGGTGTTAAAATAGTTTGATTTGATTCACGTAATTTGCAATGATCGCTCTCTAAACATGTAACATGTCTTTAAACTCTAGTTTGGACACCTTAAATGGCTTAACAATTTAAGTACATGGCCGTACACTTAGCAGTTGAAGCAGTTAAGCAAGTTTGTTCTAAAACAGGACATGACTTTAGAGTTAATAAGAACGTGTAAATGTATGCCTCTTATATTTAGAACAAAGGTATTTATTAGGTATTAAGAATGACAGAAAAACTCACTTATTTTCCTTTTTTTAATGAAAACCAATCCATTTTTTCAGCAGATCGCCTCATAACTCCATAATTTTCCGAGCTGTCGAAAAGACGAATAAACCCATTGTTGCCATAGAAGCGCGAAATTGAGCAATCATTAAATAACCGGCGCGGCCATTTTTTGTTACATCTTACTATTACTATTACCATTGCTAACCCACCGAGGGCGAGCTACGGTGTCAACAAACTAGTATTAAACCTAAAAGCGAGTAAGCATATCTCTAGAGTTGAAACACGCGACCCACCAAAAAGGACAGAATACACGCAACGCGACTAATTGTAAAAGACGTTTCAAGATGGCTGATATAACCGTAACTAGCATACATAAAATTATCTGACTAAATAGTCAGTTTCACTGTTACCCTTCAAAGGGCGGTGGAGGGTAATAAACTTTTCTATTGTACTTAGGACCTTTTGGAAGTAAGCAATAATCATAAGGATGAGACTATGATAAGGACCAACGATAATAGCGCCTTCTCTGTCATATCTATGGAAAGTGTAATAAAACCAAGACTAAAACTACCCATTAATAAGAATTGTCTTATTTGTCTCATTTAATTTCACCACACTAATACCAAGAGCTACATTGGAAGCTCTTAGTATTAGTGTGGTGAATTTGTCCTTAATTACAAACGTATAAGTTAAAAACTAAAGACATAACACTGTTTAATCTGTTTAAAGCTAATTTTAAGATGTAACTTTGTATTTGTAATTATTTTCTATCGAGCCTATTTCGTCCAATCGTGTGTCGGAATTAACAAAATTCTTCGAAATATAATGAATAATAATAACATGGTTTTTTTATTTCCCCAAAATAAGTAGAGTAGAGGAGCTATATGACTGTTTAAGTAAAGTCAATTTGAAGGTCATCGGGTGTTGTCATCCTCTTAAGCGATACCGTTATTTAAGAAAATCATGAAAATTAAACAGGATTTAAACTTTTTTACTGATATTCAGTTATTGAGAAAAAAACATTCTTGTAAAAGGTTCAAAGTTCAAAACAAATGACAATTGGACCATTATGATTGGTCCATTCTCATTCTGGTTTATCGTACCTAAACTTCTCGCAATGGGAACATATACAACAATATCCCAGTGGTAATAAATCCCCCCTGAAAGCTTAGATCGCTTTATAATTTCCTCCCCGCCATTACTCAGTTACACTAGATTTATTTGGGTGAAAGTCGTCAATTTTATTTTTTGTTCCGAAAAGAGGGGAATTTTATCACGCTACAATTGGACTTTTGTGTCGCTTAAGTAGGTATCATCCTGTTATGGTATAAAAAGATAAGGAGAACAATATTATTTTAGCAATATTAATACATATAGGTACAGGCAGCAGCAAAAGTAGCTAAGTGGGTAGGGTGTTGAAAATGAGCTGGACACGACTTTATTGTTAAGAGAATAAGAACGTGTGTAGGTCATTTTGAACACCCTACCAGCTTAGCTACTTCTGCTGCTGACTGTACTTGGAGATGGTAATATACTATCTTACCAAATTATAGCTAGGTTAAATAAAATGAAACTATTTTCGATTAATGGATTTTGACGTATCATGCGAGAAATTTGTATTAGTTTTACATAACAATATTTTATCCTGCGTGACTTACTTTTATAAAGCTATTTTACAAATTTCTATAGTGTCATATTTACACAAAGATGAGGGCGAAAATGGAGTTAAAATTCGTGACCATAAGTAAAATACAGAGGTAACGCAGCCAGCCTTATGGGCACCTTACCAAATAGCAGTGACATAAGGTACATTAATGTACATATAATTTTAAGCAACTTAGGCTGGGCTAGGTAGTATTAATTAGTGTAATTTTTCTATATACCGTTGTTTGTCCTTTTGTTTGTATTTTAATAAAAACTTTCCCTCTGAAAAAATACAGATTTTTGTGAAAATAGACATTTCAGAAGTGAAAGTCATTTACGTTTTCAGAAGGTACATTTTAATGTGTAATGGATTGGTATTTCTATACGTTTGAAAAGAAAGCTATTAACAAAAGCTATGGAAATCAAAGTCACCACTGGCAATGAAAGGGCCTTTCAAATAAAACTATTATTGCTTGAGCTGAGTGTCATGTCTCATTGAAAATTCGTTTTTAGATATACGAATTCGAGAATGTCTATGCTATTAATTGTACAGAAATAAACCTTAAATCCATACAAACAAGGTTTACACATATTTTGGTCAATTTATCGCATATATATTATTAGCGAACCCTATTATACAGGTTTAAAAAAAAAGTGTAACGAGCATTGTACCTAACCTTAGAGTTGCAAGCGTATGTTATATATGTATATATGTTACGGTAGCTGCTAGTTTGCTAACGACGTCATGAAAAAGTTTTAAGTAGATATCGAGTAAACTGAAAAAAATTTCTTGAAACCCAAGCTTTTTGAAACGTCATAACCATTTAAAACCGCCGATAATCTGATGATGATAAAGTCAATCCAATTCGAATATGTGCCACAACGGAATTATGCCGAAATGGAATCCGACCCGAATACTCGATAAGCGAAAATAAGAGTTGTTCCCCATGCCAGAAAGGCTAAATTAGCTTGATTGGTAATCGGATATGGGTGACGTTGATAAGGGTGCGAGAAACAGAGGTGATAATCTAATCGCCAAATAGCAAAGGTGATTAACCTAATCTAACCAGCGTAAGTGAACCCTCAAAAGCCACGTAGCGTATAGTTGTTACGGTTCTCGAAGTCACGCAGCTTTGATTTTTCTGACAACCTGTTTCTAAGCCATCGGAATGTGTTGATAGGTCTGGTCAGGATCAGGGTTGCCAGGGAGACAAATGGGAAATGCACTAATAGACTTGCAACCTAAATCACGGAGTAAACTAACTGTTTTGGCCTCAAAGTTCGAAGAGAATCGGACCTCCGAAATGAGTGCACGCCGCCTGTCCTGATCCTGCGCAACTTCTTGCATGTTGTTGATGCGAAGCTCCGGTCAGATCCGCCGTCACACTGTCTTCCCAAAGATACCTAGGCCTGTTTTGACTGTTTTAGGCAATTTTTAAGTAGCTGTTTCAGACTATTTGGCAGTTCAGAAGTAAGCGTTTTTTTATAGGGAGACCAATTTTTTTTTGGTGTTTCGGGTTTGATCCCATAAAAAAGTTGTTGATTTTGACTTACCTAATCATCTCTTCCAACTTCCAATATGGCTAGTTATTGGGAAATCAACCAATAAATCAGATGGTGTACATCTATTTTTCATAATCTTAATAACAAGAGAAAAATTAATAGTGCCCAACTTTGTATACAGTGTGTAAATCTAATACGGGCGAATGTCTTAATGGTGATTAGTTTTCATTAGTAGGTATAGGACATAATAAATCTAATTAGATAACTTCTACTTACAATTGCAAATAAAATTTTATCCATACTAAATAATTCGGCCCACAAAACACACTCGCGTTAAACGCTCGTTAACAGTCACTTTCAATACCATGTTTACAGTACATTGCTGCTAATAAACTTTTCAAAAATTGATTATTGGGTCACAGTTAAGTGTAACTTAATAAAACATCTTAATTAATGATTACACTAATGCGTTCTATTATGTCTGGGTTAATTTATCGCCCGTATTAGACTTACACACTGTAAATAAATGCTATAAAGAAGCAGTCATCCAATTTCGTCTTGAACAAACGATTCTACTACGAAATTAATTTTGAAATCTGATCAAACAATATTATTGCAAGTGTTTGTTACATCAGTAGTAGCAGTACACAAGCTTCCGTTCAATTAGTTCGCCGACAACGCGACGGAAGGTCGGTAAACTAATTTACGTGCTGTATACAACTTGTAACTAACGATATTGTGTGTCTACAATCAGCCAATTTCAGCTGTTTGTGTTCGAGATTTGGTTACCGTATTTTACGTTTGATGATAATAATGTTAGACATCACTCAATATTTACTTGCAATAAAAAAAATCTACTCGTATTAGAGACTCCACATTTTTCCAAAACAAATTAAATGACAACAATTAGGGAATATAACGCAAAACTTTGCATAGGGGGCGGTACTAGCACAAAAGGAGGGCCTACCACGAAACCCGAAAATAAAAAATTCGTTACCTGGTTCTCTGTCACTCTTACATATTCGAGCGATTTCACGATAGGCCCTCTGTAAACAAACCGCCTTGGTACACAAATGACATATTTATTCGTTATAAATTATCTATGAAAACTTATAAAAAAACCGTTTAAGGCCTAGTATGTATTAAGAACTCTATGGTTTACCGATGTGCTAGTGATGCACTCTGGCGGCAGAACATTGCAGTAATATCCCCTATTAGATATTCATTTTCACGTCGCAATACCCCTATAAACCTCCCTATAAACTACTCTTCTTATTATATCTATGAGAAAACTATTAAGTTAACATGAACCTAATAATTATGTCCCGCCTGAAAAAGAAATATCGACGCTACCGCGTGCTTTGTATTTGTCTAGAAACTTGTACAGTCCATAAACTTCAAGAAGAACCTTCGAGAATCGGCGATGACATACGAAGGTAATGTTGCTGTTCTGCTTTTTCATGTGACACTGTTGATTGATACCCGGCGTCTTTTTCTAAAACCCGAAGGTTCTTTTTAAAGCTCTCGGACTGTACAATAACACCTCAATTTAACGGTTTTTGCCTGTAGCGCCTTAATCACCTTGGATAACTGCATTATAAGAATTGTAAATATTTTGCCACCCATCACGTCTCGTTCTTCACGGGGGCGAGAAGTGGCTCACGGAGAGCCGTTTTGCTGCATTGATCGTAGCAAATGGAAATCCGTGATCTCTGCCTACCCCTTTTGGGATATAGGCGTGATTGTATTTTGTTGTTGTTGTTGTTGAGTACAACCTTTCAACCGACTTCAAGATTACCTTTGTTCTTGCTATTTGCTTATGTATGTTCACTGATTCTTCGAAGATGGCTGGACCGATTTGGAAAATTATTCTTTTTGTTTGAAAGACTATACTTGAAATTTGCTTCCTTTGTCATCAAGTCAGAATTTAAGGAATCATTAGGAAATCGAGGGAACTCTTCAAGTATTATAGGCATAGCAATAATAATTATAGTATTTTTGCAGTAGCTTGGGCATTTGATTTTGAAAAGGTACAGTATGCTAAGGGAAGGTTCAATTTTGTTTAAAATTACTAGAAATTGACCTTTTTCATCACTTTCTTGACAAAGGGCATAAATGTTGGTTGTCTTGCAACATCTGGATACTTTCTAACAGTCCATAGAACGCGATTCCCGTCGGTTTGCCTAAGTTCAGGCGCCTGAGCAGTTTTCCTACAGGTCATGAAAATTTATTAAGCCAAATTCAGCACCGCCTTCCCTGAGAAAATGTTGGACCCCCCGCCACTGCTTCCTAAGTTCCTACTTAGTTTATGTCCGGGTTGCCGACCGTTTTCACCCCACCTGACCTTTCAAATAGGAATCTTCAACATGCAAGAGCGCTAAGCTTGCTTGGTAAATTATATTCCTCAAAGTACGTCGTTCAACTTTGAAGGCATTCAGAACTTTCTTCTAAGTCCATAATCCACAGATACCTAGCAGGGTAAACGCATAGTTAAGAGTTGCGTGTGATACATTGAAAAACTTTTAAGTGAAACTGCCGTGTTAAGTTGATCATACCCTTTATTAATGAAATATATTTCTAAGAAAAAGAACCTTAATACTGTTCAATAAAGTTGGTTTTCTATCACTACTGACTGGGTTAAAGTAGAGGTATTATATTAGAGGGACGTGAAAATGTACGTGCGAATTTAATTTAATATTATTTATTGCGGTCAGACTGGGTCTCATATTGTGCTAACCTAATATTGTCGGGTTTTTATCGCCTGTCACCGTAGCTGTCACGTTCTAACAAGTATGTAAGTGCGAAAGTGACATATGACGCGATAGGCGATAAAATGGCAACCATGGATGGCCTCCTGATGGTGATAAAAATTAAATCATTCTTTTACATTACTTTTGGAAACTCTTTCCATACTAAACTAAATGCATATTATTTTCTTTAATTTGTACTATTTAATATGCTTTGTCTCAAAAAAGTTTTAATACTTGATAGAAATAGAATAAATTTAGATTTTTTTTTTTGTAAAAATAACAAATGAAGTATTTTTTTAATGACTTATACTTACGCCTACGTACAAAAAAAAACTATTTTACAAAAGCAGTAACAAAAATATGACTGACGAAAAGTATAGAATTTTTTTAGCTTTGAGGAAAAATATAAGTAGTATTAAGGGAAAAATGGAATCTTATCGTTTAAGAGGGCAAAATTGAAGATTAATTGCTAAACTTCATAAATGCTCAGCAAAAATTTCAAGATCGTGTGTGAATCCGATCGCAATAGAGTACCGAGTGCAATCGTTCATTCGAAGTATCCAGCGGGAATACATCAGGAAATCACAGACGTTTAAAAATGTATTGTTTTTCAACTTTACAGAATCAATTATTATCGCGCGGTTAACCACAACTCCCTATAGAAAATACATGAAGCAGGAAGCCACAAATTTTTATACTCCATGTATTATTTAGTTGACCAAGGATTGACTATATCCAAATGATAAACTCGTGGTACTCGAACTGTCAGGCATCAAAATCTAAAATACAATGTTCTGTTACCACCGAGGTCTTACTGTGACGTCACGAATCATGTTGTTGCTTCTTAGCGCATAACAAGTTCTCCTTTTCACTTATTATGGAACCGTATCGGATAGGCATTTTTGGTAACATTCTGTAAAACAGTGAGTTCTTCATTGTTTTGACAAACACGGGACAATCGCGTACACTTTTAATTTTCCTGACGTGAAAATCGTGTGAGTTTAAATCAGTGAGTTTTTCGTTAGAAATTGTATTTTATACTAACTTTTTTTAACTTCAACAAGCCATGGTTTACGGGGTGAGTATGTATTGCCAAATTTAGGGTTTTACTTATTGCGACCATTACTTGATTGGTTACATTGATTAAAGTCGATAAAATCGATGCTCTCTCCCCGCAGCAATGCAATTTAATTTGACCCTAAAAAGTGACATACTCCAACTAAATCGACAAATCCTTTCGTAAATAGCCAGGTTGACCTTATTTGGAGACGAGATTCTAAGTAAGTAGTTTTGCTGGGAGTGTGTGGATCGTACGTAATGAGCGATTCGTATTCAGCCCTCTCCGACACTGTGCGATGTCAGCAGTGTCAGAAGGTCGTATAAATTCGGCGTGTTTTTGTTTAGAGAATATTCTCTAAACAAAAACACGGTTAAAAAAAATTTGGGGAGTATTTTTGCCGTTAAAATGATAATTTTAACCACTGCCATCTTGTAACGTTACTCTCGCGACATTATGTGATTTAAATTTAATGAATTACATTTCATTTCAGCTCTGTACGTCTAGCATGACAAACCAATTGGGCGCCAAATTCTAAGCGCCATGCTAACATAGTAAAGTTTCACTTGCATCGTGGTTTCATAAAACCACACAATGTTTTTTGGTTCAGACTTCTATTTATGACGGTAGCTATTTAGTATATATCATTGTTATGTTAATAACGGAAGTATATCAATTTTCAGCTCAATCAAACACCAGGAAGTGTCTGAAATATAACTTACGATATTTGAAGAAAATAGCTATACGGAGTTCAGCTAAAAAGTGTGTAAAATAGTGGCAACTGTCATAATTATCGCTGAGACTTTAAGTAATATCGATATAACTAACAAATGCCTTATTTATTTTTTATCACAGTGTTTATCGACACGGTATATGTATTATAGAATTCCTTTCAGCAATTATTACAGTAGGTACTCTTCGGAACACAAGGAAATGTTTCCAGCCTACAATGGATTATTAGGAATGATATAATTGTCCGTGGATAACGTGACAAGTTGCTTGAACTTATAATATGAACGATAACAAGCCATTGTTTTTTTCACGCGACAAAGCTTATACCACTATATCCATACGATAAGTGCTGCTATTAATATTATAGTGAGGCAGCAATTGTTGAAAACAAACAAAAGCTTTAATTTATTTATTTCCTTCAATTGCAGACACCAGTGCCCTAATTAGCTCCTGCCTTAGCATGACATGCGTTGTCGCGCGCGACTCCATACTTCGAGTCGCGCCTGAAGTATGGAGAGTCGCGCCGCAACGTAAGTCATACTAGACGTACAGTTCTGAAATAATCGACACTTATTTTTTATCTTTTTGATAGTGTTGACCTATGTTGAATTACATTAGTGGCCGATTTCACTATTAATGTTAGAAAAAAAATCATGATAACCGAATTAATAAAAACTATGCCAATTCGTTTCCTCAATCGTTCCTAACCATATGCAAAAATTAACGGAAACGAAAAAAACGGTATATACTTTTGTTCATACGACTTTTAGCTCACGGATAGGGTAAGTTCCCAGAGGCCCTTATACGCACAACCACGCAATGGTTTGTTGTGATAATGCACGCAATATACTAAAGTAACCAAAAATCTCATGAAATAATGCTTGGCATGTTTATTTAATGATAAAATGGGCTATTATAAAAGCATTGTGAATGAAATGTTTAGTAGGTAATGTACGCCTTGTTGTTTTGTTGGAACATTTACATTACATTTGAATTTACATTTACTTTTTATTGTTCTTTTGTGCATAGTTTGCATTTCACCATTTAGTATTTATTCCTTTCTAATTTTCTCATGGGTTGGCTGGAAGAGATCCCTTTTAGGGATAAGCTCGCTCCTTTGTGCATAACTTTTTTTTTACTGCTGTAATAATGTTAAACTTGTTTATGTGCAATAAAGTATACACATACATACATTTATTAAACATATAATACGGTAGAGTCCAAAACTATTCCACACATTTTTTTTTCAGGAAGCTTTTTGTAATGTACGATGTCAACGGTGGGTCAGTGAACTAAGATGTTTCAATAAGAATTTCATATATTTTTTTATTAAAACATCTTAGTTTCGCATTAGTATTATCTTTATATGATTTTAAGCTAACATGGTCATTAACATTACAAAAACTATTTAAAACGGGATATTTACCATGTGAGTTTTTTATTGTGAGCTTCCGATATTTCGGCACAGTTGCATGCGCCATTATCACGGAGTAACTCACATGGTAAATATCCCGTTTTAAATAGTTTTTGTAGTATTATCTTTGAGAGAAAAAATAAAATAAAAACAACAAATTTTGTCATTGTTTTATTGTATTTTCGAATTGTTACATAATTGCATATACAGGGCGTCCCAACTACAGCGACTATCATCAAGAGAAAGTACCTTAAATATTATAGATAGGATAGTTCTCTGAAAGAAGACTTTATGATTTTAAAAAGTTAGTCATTCTGAATCGGGGTGACTGGTGGAAGACTGCTCAAGACCGGGATGCGTGGAAGAAAGAGAGGGAGGCCTTTGCCCAGCAGTGGGACGCTCTTTGCTCTTAATAAATAATAATAATAATAAGTCATTCTGCATTTAAAGATTTTCTAAGAATTTCTTGCTTTTTGGCAATAAATAATTTTCTTGAAATTTGACTCAAACATTTTACGTTGTTACTTTCTTTTAAAATACTATATGTTACTGAAGAATAATAATTATTTTTTGTCCATTCTTTCGATTGGCATCCTAAAACAAGGGGTGATTTTTTTTCGTTTCGATTCCCAGACGAAGCAAGTAATTCTTAGAAAATCTTTAAATGCAGAATTATAAACTTTTAAAAATAACATAAAGTCTTCTTTCAGCAAAATATCCCATCTGCGATATTTAAAGTACTTTCTCTTGATGTCCCATAGTCTTGGAACGACCTGTATAAGATTTCTTAAAGATTTTAATGATGAAAGTCAGGTTTTAATAAGCATGTAAGAGCGAACTTCGCTTTTCAATCAGTCCCAGAATTTAGCAGAACAAAAACCTAATTTTCCCGGAACCGCATTGTTTTCAACCAACCAATATACTTTGACCTTCCAAAGCTGTTCCAATTCACGGGAATCCTTTAAGTTCCTTTACCAAACAAGTTACAGCAGATTTCAGAAAATAATGGCCATCGAATGTAGAACGACATATTGGTTTCGGTTACAAATGTTAATTTAATTGAAGACGAATTTCGTTTGGGTCGTTCCTGAAGCAAAGATTGTTCATGTTCAATACGATTTAAAATGGCAACGCAGCGAGCGTGATGGGCACATTTGCAGCATTTTGGGAGTCAAAAGTTGAAATGTACATGTTTTATGAGTTTCTATGTATTTTATTAAATTTTCGAGTTATTTAGGTTTACATAACGAGAATTTAAACAAATCATTGCAAGTTTGGTTATTAACGAAATTAATTAAGGAATAAGTAATCAAGGATTTGAGGAATTTAATATTCAAAATGTACGGAAGTTGGAGAGTTGATGGGGAGTCTTGTTCTTTGAGATGTTTGTTTAGGATAGATACATAAGATGATATTAATCTTATTTGTAAGTTTAAATTAATTACTTACAGTCAATCCTACTAAAGCAATAAGTCATTGGAATATTTATTTTTAGTGGTCTTATTTAGAACTGAAGAACAAATCATATTATATTTTAATGAATATTTCGATTTATTTATTTTAAGTAGTCACACTACTAGGTCACTTTTTCTTTTGTATTATGACATCTATATAAGTTAATAGTCTTATTTAGGTATCGGAATATTTAACTGCAAAAAGGTACCCCAACACTTCATTCATATCTCGGGAAACTCTGTGTTTATTAAATCTTAAACAGTAGATAATGTCTTTAATTTAATTTTATTAATTTAATTTTTATTTAATTCATAATTAATAACGCCCAATTTTAAATAGCCTTAAACCGTATTTTATGTCCCCTGAGGCATTTAATCTAAAAATCAGGTACTCTCACCGTCTCCTTTGTAACAATATTAATAAATTACTTGAACATACATTGGGCGGTTTAAATTTTAAGATATTTCATCTGTTTCGGCTAAATATATCAACGTGTATTCAGATTGTGTCAAAAACTAGTCAAAACTAAACACGTATTTCATGTATTCTAAGAAGAATCCATTTCCAGTACGTCTCGCATGACTTACGTTGCGGCGCGACTCTCCATACTTCAGGCGCGACTCGAGGAATATAAAACTCATTGGCACAATTCTTTGCAAAAATTTTGTGATTTTGGCTAAATGGCTGTTCTTATATAATTTGGACGTGATTTCACTTACTAATGTATGAGGTTTTAATAAAAAGTTTACCTAATTATAAATTACTAAATATTCCGGTTAACATTAAGTTATTTAGCTGGTTATTACTGATGTGAAAGTTATGGAAAGTTTTTCGCAATAAATGTAGAAAATTTAAATTGAAGAAACTGAAAGTTTCATTACCCACACAAATAAATGAAGTTTTCGTATGTGAAATTTTTTATAATGTTGCCGTCAACACATTAGTGGCAACAATATGCAATCCTTAAAATGTATTTTAAGTTATTTGGCCTTGACGACTGTAATTATTTAAATCTCCTTAAATTAAATTTTATGTAAGTAAATATTTACCGACGTCAATATTATGTCCTACTTTAAATTAAACCTCCCACTCCAATTATTAATTATTCACTTAAGTATTTAAACGAATTAAAGAACAAATGAAATTCTCTTTGGCTCATCATATTTTGTTAAATGAAATGGAATATTTAACCTACAACAATTTTGATCATGTTAGGAAGCTTTTGATCTATTTAAGTAACCGTACTTGCGGCCTCAGTGCGAGCGTACGGTGTTAGGATCGGCGGGGCGAATATCATCTAGCAGTCTAGCTTCCAAGTATTCAGTAGCGCGCACTAAGGCTGCGTACCAGAGATGAACAAGGATGCTTTGCGAGGAATATGTTTGTTAACACTTTCCGTACCGCGTAGCGCGTAGCCAGGTATTCCTCGTATGTAGCGCGTAGTAGCTACGAACAGAGAACCCTACAGTCGGGTTCTCGGTGGTGAATGTGTTAAGAACCAACCCTACAGCTGCGCTGTGCGATGTGTAAATAAAGATTCTATTGGTTCTTAAAAACACATGCCGGCATCGCATCCTCGCTCATCTCTGGCGGCCTAAGGCCGCTCGCATTTGTTGCATGTTTTAACGTGAACGGCTGGACGAGTACTTGTTGCGGAGTAGGTAAGTAAAATTTTTTTTTGTGCATTATGCAATCTATGTATGCTTGTGTTGCAGTACGGTAGATAAAACCGTTATATAGTTATATTATAACCCTAGGGTATAATTATATGTCGTAACATAGTTGTACGAAAGTGATTCATTACTATCTTACTAGGAATATATTTAACTTGTAGCTTGTAGGTAGGAGTGCGGCGGTGCGGCAGCAAATTTTGCTAAATTATGAATTTAAAAAAAGTATGCACTCATTGAAAAAAAAGACAATGAAGTTTATATTAGTGTGATGAAATTTTGTCCTTAATTACAAATATATAAGTCAAGTAACTAAAGACATGCAACTTATTATAGGTAATTTTAAGAACTTTGGAATAGTTTTCTATCGAGCCGGTTTCATCCAATCGTGTATCGGAATCAACAAAGTTCTTCGAAATATAAAGAACATATATTTTTTTACTTTCCCAAAACAATTAGTTATAGCTATATGCCTGTTTAAGTAAAGTGAATTTGAAAGTCATCGAGTGTTGACATCCTCTTAATATTTGCTGCACTCTTTAGTTCACGGAACTGGTTCATTCCCATAGCATGTTAGTCTCTACGTACAGTGGTTGACCCATGAATTCTTACGCGTTACTGCCATCTCTAAGCGTATCGCAATACGCGCGTAAGACGAGAGCCATACGAACATATACACGTTCAAAGCAGTCCCGCACACGAAGAGGCGTTTGACGGTTACGAATACTATTCTCTTCAACGAAGCTTCGTGTGCAGACTTTTTTAAACATCTACGTGCTCGTATAGCTCTCGTCTTACGCGCGTATTACGATACGCTTACTCTACAACGCCGTGTGAAATGCTTATACCATTCGCATACGCTATCTCTTCAGTTTTAAATATAATTTACCTCGATTCAGTCAAAGGGGAGCTTTTACCATTTTCCCCTCAAGAGATAATAAGATTTCCCCTGAAACGTCAGATTTAGACTCAAGTGGGAATTAAGAAAGCTTTTAATCTAAAAATATGTTGACGTTAATTTGACAAGATGAATTGTTAAGGATAAATGGTTCATTTTCATAATTTTTTTCTTGAGGAAAATTATACTATACCAAAAGAGTATGTGTTAGAACTGTTAGACTTGAGAAAAAAAAACGCCTGGTGTTTATCCTCTCCAATTTGTCTCAACACACATAAATAAATTGTAAAATAACTATGATTAACAGTCTCCAAGCCTAGTCCGTAGTGACCCTGCTTACAAAGCAGGAGGTCCCAGATTCGAATCCTGGTCAGGGCATTTATTTGTGTGTTTATCACAGGTATTTGTTCTTGATAGATCTTTCCTATGTATTTAAACCATGCTGGGGGCTGACGCAAAGCGATTCATTTGCGAGTTGGGCCGTCGATTCCGGCGAAAGGGCGAGGACCCTCGCTCCGAGTCGTTCCTGGTACAAATGCTGTCCATAATAATCCAACGTGGTAATGCCGCAAGTGTTATGGGCACCTTCGTGCCGGGAGCGGCTGGGAGCGAGACGTTCGTGTAAATTTTTGTAAAGTGTATATTTTGTAAATAATATTCGTTATGTAATCAATATGTTATATAATTTAATTATTTATTCACATTTATCTACTTTTATATTTCGTCGTTTAGTACCTACAGCACAAACCTTATTGAGCCTAGGCACTGCGGTACTAGGTCGATTTGTATAAGATTGCCCTGTGCTGTCATTCGAAAACTCATAAATTATTTATCGTATCGTATTCATTCGCATTTCCAAATTCAAGCTAGTTTTCCAATGTACTTGCGGCTCTTTTGCATGGTGAACTGTACTACTATGCTAAAACAACCATTAGTAACAACTAATGTGGTTTAAGACTGTACTCGTAAGTATAGATGGTATAAGGAGGATTAAGTATCTTTAGAACGGTCGAAAAAGTGTCCAGCTGCAAACAGTAAATAATAGTACCAAATCTCTCCGAGTGGCGTTAGTATAGCTATATCAACTTAGCAGTTATTCACGGAGTGAAGTGCACTGCATATGCGCTACCATATATTTTATGGCTATTGTGGCTGATCTCATTTAACATCGGGCATGGAGATTGGGAGAAGCTTGCTGCCAACAGGGACCAGTGGCGTAATATCCTCAAGGAAGGCAAGAAACTGCACGATGGGATCTGGTTCGACAAAGTAGCCGATCAGAGGGCGAGACGGCAGGGTTGTAACACCAACACATCAGTTGCAATATTTAACTGTGCAAAATGTGGGCGCGTTTGCCAGTCCCGTATTGGTTTGTACAGTCACCAAAGGAAGTGTCCAAGTTGATTTTGGACATGGCGTCTAATCGTCTGCCATAGACGTTACAGGCCAATGATGATGCGGCGCCACCAATTTAACTCCTTTTGTAACATAAAGATTGTCATCCTTACCTTCTTCCATCCATAACTGTAAGATTGTCCCTATGAATAAATAAAGAAAAAACAATGTCTATTTCTTCCGGGAAACAATAACCACTTGACACCCCTCTGCCTGTCCAATCAATTTTAATGGCAGATATCTGGGGCAACCGCGTTGTGTTGCCAGCGATATTAACTATCTAGACGAGTTTATAGGTTATCAGGTTTAGAGCCCTTTCACACTATCCAACACGCTTGGAGACCTGAGATCAACCAGACAATCGGTTCTTAAGGTAGTGTGCTGATAATGGCATAATACGGCTTTGGAATATCTACTTATAGCTACGGATTTAGGTAGCCTATTTATAGCTACAGGATTTTCAAACTAAGACTTCATATTTGACATCTGTCATCTCAGTACATTTAATTACCTAAAATCGTATTTTTGTACTGAGAGGACGTGTCAAATATCAAGTCTTAGTTTGAAAATCCTGTAGCTATAAATAGGCTACCTAAATCCTTTTCTAGCGAGTCTAAACTCTATCTGTTTTGCCTCGCTAGCTCTCTAAAAAGACTCTAAATACCTAAATTATTTAATATTCTGTCGTTTCAATGGTTATATAAAGCTCAACTTATAATATCACATTGTTTTTTCCCAATTTTAAACTCATTGAAAGAGCAAAGATATGTTTGACCTGGTTTTCGCCGCGTGTTTTCATAAGTTTGATGACTTATTATCCTCCTTAGTGTTTTCTCGGCTTTATTTTTGCCACAGCTCAATGTTAGAGTCCATTCGACAAAATAATCCTATGAACTGGCGTAGGTACTAGTTTTTACGAAGCCGACTGCACTACGTAGGACCGACCAACCCAGAAAAGAAACAAGACCTCTTAGGATTACATCGGGTTTACTCACGATGTTTTCCTTCACCGAAGCGCGACTGGTATAAAATTATATTTCGTACATAAGTTCCGAAAAACTCAGTGGTTTCGTTCGTGGTTCCGAAAAACTCGGGGTTTGAAGCCGACAACCACCGGATTGAAAGTCGGACGTCTTACCATCAGGCTTCAGTTTTATTCCATGATTCATCATCATCATCATCTCAGCCATAAGACGTTTACTGCTGAACATAGGCCTCCCCTTTGGACCTCCATAAGTATCGGTCGGAAGAGACTTGCATCCATCGTCTTCATTGTTGATTGATTGCTACGTAGCAATTTATGTATATGGAATTTGTCTATTGTTGTGAATCATTGCTATTCGCGAAAGTTTGTTAAATTAGTATTTTGTGCAACAGTGACATACTTAATACGGGTTCTTAAGATTCGAGGGTCGAAGTTACAAAATTAGGCGAAGCCGAATTTTGTAAAAACAGACCCGAGAATTTTAAGACCAGCAGGAGTAGAAAAAAAATGTTTATGTAACTAAACTTCAGGCCGCAAAGCCTTGAACTGTGTAATGGAACCCTTTTCGCCTTTAAAAGCTTTTGACGTTCCGTTACAAGACTGAATGAAAAAGCAATTCTGGACCAATAATCAACCTCAGGTCGTCAATTTACACCAAGGGCACGCATTCAGGCCAGTAAAACAAGGAACGGCTCATATCGCAGGTGTTTGTGACCTGAACCGAATGTGAGGCCTTCTTTATCTGACTCCTGGGTTGAAGTGAGATTAAACGCAGCGCGCGGGCCATAAATCTCACTTACCGCGCGGAGTAACGTAAAATAAAATACAAATTCATCACCGAAGATAATTAGAGCGTCTTTGACCTCCATCAATAAACTGCCAGATAGATCCGGGTCTAGAAATAAGGATAGTAATGAAAACCAACTGTATGGGTCTCATTGCTATCATTATCATGTCATATCTGACGTAGTCAGCCCTCCGTCTAAAGTCGGATAGAGCAAAGAGAAAGTAGAGAATTCATATAATAGAATAGTGCCACCCCGTTTCTTCCCGCGGGTGTCGTAAGAGGCGACTAAGGGATAAGGGAACCTCTGATCCCTACTGCTCGTGAGGACGCTGTGGTGATTTATTTAATTAATAGTCATCCGCATGGCGGCGATGCGGTTCGCCACCCATCACGGCTCGTTCTTCACGGGGACGAGAAATGGCTCACGGAGAGCCGTTTTGCTGCATTGATCGTAGCAAATGGAAATCCGAGATCTCTACCTACCCCTTTTGGGATATAGGCGTGATTGTATGTATGTATGTACGTAGAATTCATATAAAAATAATTTTATACAAAAAATAATCGACCAGTGGCGGTGCGTCCATACAACACGATTTCCGTAGGCTTGCCTAAGTTTCAGGCGCCTGACCAGATTTCTTACAGCTCATGAAGAAAATTTAAGCCAAATTCACCACCGGCTTGCCTAAGAAAAAAATTGACCTACCGCCACTGGAACCGACTTCACCGACTTAGCCTCCACCTATCCACAAGAAAATGCTCTAGCTACTGTAAAAAAAAACACTGAAATCACTATAGGTGTGCCTATAATATTTGAAGAGTTCCCTCGATTTCTCCAGGATCCCATCATCAGATCCTAACTTGGTGACAATGGGACCAACTATCGAGCATATACTCTTTCAAACAATAAAATAATTTTCATGGTCCAGCCGTCTTCGAATAATCGGTGAACATACAAAAAAAATTGCAAAAACAAAGATCCTGACGAATAGAGAACCTCCTTCTAAATCTTGAAGTCGGTTGATAACACCCGCTATCAATAAACATTCAACGATTTCTGAGAACGCCCATAACATATTACTCCTTCTTAGCGACATTGGGCCCTACTTGAAAACTAGGTCAATTTATGTAAGTTTGTCCCCTAATACATCGAAACAAGAAGGATTACTTTTCCGGGCAGTAGAATCGGAACTTAGAAGCATATTCAGATTTTAAAATGTTATACCGATCTCCACGCATTTTTTTCAATAGAGTGTAAGCGAGATTCAATGAGATTGGTATCGTACTTTAAAATCAAAATATGCCTCCAGCAATATGATGAAAAACATGGCATGTTTTCGGCCTGAATAAATCTTAAGTCCTCTAGGGAAATAAAAAACTACGCGGCTAAGCGGTGTGACCAGGAGGTCAATTCGAACAATATAATTTGTAATTGATTTAATTTAATTTTGATATCGAACAGAATTGGATCTGCCGGCAGTGTCTTTTTGAATATTCAGTTTATCTCATTGCCTGTTCGCCTAAACTTACTACTATACCTATACCATACCTAAACTATATCTATACCATACCTAAACTAAATACCATACTAAAAACTAGTTACAATGGTTGTTATAATATATTGTATTACAATTTATTTGATGTAATTTTAATGACAATACAAGATCATAATATGAATAACAAATCTAAAGCAAATCCGTAACGTTTAATAGTAGTTTATGTAAGTGTTACGTAATAGGGGTCCTTAAAACACGAGTGTGGTTAGGGGTGTACCTCGGAATTCCTAATAACGTTTGTCCTAAAATCACTTGCCCTAACCGTTTTGTCCTAATTGTCATTTGCTCTAATGATCAATTACCCTAACAGTCACTTGTCATAATGTAATGAATGTCCTAATGCTCATTTGTCCTAAAATTGTTTACCATAATGTTCAAAAATCCTAATTTTATTTGCCATAACATTTGAAACCCCTAATGACATTTGTCCTAAAATTACTTACCCTAACCGTTTTGTCCTAATTGTCATTTGCCCTAATGATCAATTATCCTAACAATTACTTGTCATAATGTAATGTTTGCCCTAAAGCTCATTTGCCCTAAAAATTCTTACCATAATGTTCGAATATCCTAATTTTATTTGCCATAACGGCGTAGGTTAGGGTTATTTTTTTATAACCCTAAAAACGAAACTGCTCCCAGAGATAGGTAGGTTAGGGTTATTTTTTTTTGATGACCCTAAAAACGAAACTGTTCCCAGAGATAGGTAGGTTAGGGTTTTTTTTGATGACCCTTAAAACGAAACTGCTCCCAGAGATAGGTAGGTTAGGGTTATTTTTTTTTTTGATGACCCTAAAAACGAAACTGCTCCCAGAGATAGGTAGGTTAGGGTTATTTTTTTATGACCCTAAAAATGAAACTGCTCCCAGAGATAGGTAGGTTAGGGTTATTTTTTTATGACCCTAAAAATGAAACTGCTCCCAGAGATAGGTAGGTTAGGGTTATTTTTATGACCCTAAAAACATATGAGCATTAGGGCAAGTGACAATTAGGAAAAATTACCAGTAGGACATTTAATATTAGGGTACGAAATAATAGGAAAAATAATATTAGTTCATTTGAAATTAGGTGTTTTGATCATTAGGACAAATAACTTTTAGGTCAAATAATAATTATGACAAATTAATATTATGGAAAAAAAAGTTAGGGCAACTGATGAATAGGTTGAATGATATTAGGTAATAACATATTAGGGAAAATAAAATTCATCGATACGATGATAGGGCAACAACAATTAGGACAAATGAGCATTAGGGCAAATGATCATTAGGACAAATAGCATTAGGGAATACAAAAATAGGACAAAAAACTTTAGGGATTCAGATATAGATCCCATAATTAGATCACACGAGTGTTTTAAGGCCTAATTACGTACAGGTGTATACACTGCTTTATCTACACACATATTATAAACCCGAAATGATGATTGAATGACTGCCATTGCACGGATTGCACGCCATCGCCATGGCCAACTCGATTGTGCCGGCGGTCGGCGGGGCGCGTGCCGGCGGTTCGGAGCTTCCCGGATTGTCATAATGATATCGAATTTTTGTCTATTACTCGTATTTGATAATAATAACATCGTTACAGATAAGACATTTGTTCTAACTTCTAACGAAACAATCTATTTTTATGGTGGTTATAACGTGCGGTTTTTGAACGCATCATGGAGGGTTTATGATACGGGTGTATATAAAATGTTATATAACAAATTGTAACAAGGGTGCTGGTAAAATGTTACAATAAAAGCATACTTACACTGTGTTGTGTTATATAACATTTTATAATGTCAGTCACCACAATTTCGAACTTTATTTACCCGATTCCCGTAAAACGTATTTACCGATTTATCAAATATATGCGGTGGAAATGTCAAATGATATCAGGGTAATCTTATCAATGTATGATGCATATATTAACGTTGATGAGATTTTGCTATAATTGTAATATGCAAATGGCAATGCAACTCGCTTATCATGAAGTTCAAAGGTGACTAATGTTGGAACTCGAATACTCTGTATCGATAAAAAATTGAATAATATCGATAAATGAACAAAACATTTAGGTAAAACTTTCATTTTTAACTTCAATTTTTGTTTAATTAAACATCTGTTGTTTAATTTAAAGTCTTATAATGACTTTTAATTAAACAACAGATGTAAGTTCACAAAGTCCAAAGTCAAAGTCAATATCGTCTTTATTCAAGTAGGCATAGCAACAAGCACTTTCGAATTCAAACTTCAAAATCCCGTGATTCGATTATTGCCTAGAAGCATTTCCCTTTTTTTTGAAAATTTGGCTCTTACGCGCACTGTTTTACTTATAGTTTGGTGAAAGAGTATTAGACTCTTTTTCTTACGCTAGTACTATGGCCCCAAAACATTTTTCTTCTGCTGGTTTTGGTTTTAAAATCGACGGCTAAGTAGCTCGTAGAACGACGAAATTGATTTGCTCCAGCTCCACTGGGAAAGCATAATGATAAAAATTAAAATGGTATTCTTTAATTAGTTGTACTAGGAATTTGTATGTAAAAATTAGATGTAATTTGGGCCGGGTTGCTGTTGCAGGACATGTTTACTTTGGTTTATACCTCGTCGATGTTAAATAAGCATACAGCCCATTTGATGATACGCGGTTACCGTAGCCTATCGACTCTCTTCAAGTAGAGGTATTGAATTTGACGCCTCTGTAAAACTTATACACTCCTTAGATACAGTCGACGTCAAAGATATGTTTACACTTTTGCACCTTACTCCTTTGCAAAAAGGTCCAAAAGTGTAAAGATATCTTTGACGTCGACTGCCCTAGTTTCTAGTAATTGCATCCCTACATAAGGGATACCTACCCTAAAGTATTATTATAAGACTTACTCATAAAGATAATACCTAAAATCCTTGAAAACCTTAGCTCGTGAAAATTAGATAACATGAACGGCAAACATAAGGGTAGAAATAATTCTGCGTTTTGTTTACACTCAGATTAATCTACCCTCCCTCGGGTGTTACCCGCTATTAAATATGGAGCGAAACCCGACTTAGAAACATATGAGAGAGCGTATCGGAATTTAAAATTAGAACAGGCTATATTTTAAGAGATAGATAGGTACTTACTGCACATGACTGTTCCTAATTGGGTTTAGAGTCTGTCCGGAAAGTGAAGAATGTAAGAGCTCCCGTAGAAACCAAACACTTCTCTTTCCGGACAAACTATAGCAAAGGTTATCTAAACGTAGGTAATTAATTACTTACGGTCCATTACAAAAATAAGTATCAAAATAATCGTCTAATAAATATGTGACATTTTTGAGTAATTTAACTAGAACTATACTTGTGCATTTGACTGTACAATTAAAAGCATCTTGTTAAATTTATATTTAAAGAGACCGAATTCAAAATTAATAAAATTGCCATTGAATCTATTTGAAATTTTCGCTTTCAATTAAGTTCAGTTCAGTCCAAATCATTATATGCAAAAAACCGACCCTACACGTGACAAATTTTTTGTTCCGTAGGTCCCTCGGGGGGGGGGGGACTGGGAGTATAAATTCAAAAAGTAGACTGAATCAGGTTCCTGCGTATATTCGAAAAACGGATTTTCTTGAATAACTCTGCCATTATTGATTTAACAGTAAAACCGTGAGGACAAAAATTATAGGAAAACACACAAGTTTTATTCTCTACAAGTTTTCTTCTGGGATCGATATTTTGGAAATGAAATTTGAAAAAAGCGACAAATTCAAAATATTTTCATCATCTCGTTTAGTTTCAACTTTACGGCATAAATGAAGAGGACTAAACTTAAACATAGGAGATAACGATAATACAGGGTGAATTTTAAGTCGTGAATCGAAATATGTTTTTCTAACTCTATAAACAACGAACACTTTATTGCCCCGACTCTCACTAAAATCAAACTAGTTTATTGGTTTTTTCAATTATGTTTTTCTCATTTATTGTTCTTTTAAAGGTGATATTGTAACATTAAAACGGCTGTTTAAGGCGCTAGACGGTGTTTGGGGCTGAAAACTGTTACTTTCTAAGCGATATATCTCGTTAACCGGTCATTCAAAAATTCTGAAAAAAATATATATTAATAATTATTCTATGTACATTATTCTCAACGTTTGATTTAATCCTGTGACGTATAGTTTCTCCATTAATTACATGTAACGATATGCCGTTTTACGGTTAACTTTGCTTATATCTACTGAACGGCTGATTCGATTTAAAATATTTTTGAACTAAAAAATATGTAGTGTAGAACACTACAAACTCAACGTAGCTTATTTAAATTGATTCGATTTTCTTAAACAATTTGATCATAATTCCACATTTCGTGCGTTGATAGCTCGATAAAGGTGCGGCTGGCAGTCGTGAGCTAGCTTTGAGACGAGGAGGCTGTGTCGCTCGTCGCTCCGTGCTTCTCTTGTACAATTTATGCTTGTGCTTGGCCCGCTAGTAATAATATCGGACTTACTGTGCCTAAAGACTAAATAACTGCAGAGGGTTCATGCGGTGCGGACATACGCGTTCTCTCGGAATCAATAACGCATAGACGTTTTATATTTCATGATAATGTACTCATTTGTGTGATCATCTATGTTCTTACAAAATTGTATTGTATTTAGATTATGTTATAATCTAAACTAGTAGTTCGCCCCGAACTGTGAACTCGCGAATCTTGTGTTTTGCCATAAATGTGCGATAGTAAAATTACCACAAATACCAAAAATAGGTATCGGGTATTGTTTTCTCAACTAACCATCACGGTGAAACTAAACGTCCATAATGTCCATATTAAATTGTGCGGTTGATGCGCAAAATTTTACCGCGACGAAATCGCTTCAGATTTGTCAGTTTTTGTCTCATCTAAATTTAAATCCACCTCTCACGTGCCTCTCACTCTGTTGCTTTGACATGTCGTTCTCATCTGTGGACCACCTATATAGGTTTCGGTCACCATCATTATGCGTCTATGGTAACTCTCTCTAACTAATGTGTTAATGTCAGTATGCTGATGGCCCTAGCAGCCAAAGCTCTAATAAATTTAAAAAAAAGTCAGTTGTCAAAATATTTACACCAAAATCAAAATATAATTGAAAATAATTTTGAAATCATTTTTATGTTGCTAATTGTTATGAAACAGTAAGCAGTTAATAAGGATTTGACGAGAGTGTTAATCAATACCTTTCGTTTGATACCAAACTCAACCATACTTGCTCGTAAAAGTAGCAAATAAGATGACCAATGTAACAGGACCCCTTTACAAAACCTTTTTAGGCCTTCTAATTTCATAACCCCCGTCTCAATCCAGCTCATATACGAACTCGCAAATTTTGTTGGTCTCTGCTACAACCCCAACAAATTTCATAATGATCGGAAAATCGTTACTAAAGTTATCGTCGGACAAACTATCTAAATCAAAAAGCCATCCAAATGCCGAGACGTCCCAGTAGCCAGGTGACAGTTGTTGTTTGTAAGAACGATCTTCGCTTACGCTCCGCTCGTTCGATAAATAAATAAAGTAGAAATGGGGAAAAACTCCAGAAATAATGCCTCTCATAATGCTCTGACAATAGATAAGGTCTTGTACGTAGGTACATACGATAAGCGTTATTTTATTAGTCGTCGACTTGCTGAAACCTGCTAGTATACTACTCGTACAATACAATACATACAATAAACGATTAGACTAATAAATTATTTTTCTCAAAAATGTCCCGCAAGGTTGACTTTTACGGTTTAATATCAGGCGGTGAAGTGCTTCGTTTATAATCAGTTAAAAATTTAAAAAGTTACGGAAATTGCAGTCTCGATTTCGATCCGTAAATTTCCAATACAAATTCCATTATTGTCGCGGTACATACTTTTTTTTTACGTAGTAACGGCTATAGAACTAGGTGGAACAGTTCCTAAACAGCCAAAATAGAGAACGAGTTACAATTATTTATAATGTTGGTACCGCGTGTTTTTAGCTGTCTCAAATAGATTGGCGTTGTTCGGCAGAAAAATACACTTCTATTGAATATTTAAAAAAAGTAAAAGGCGGTAAAGCAAATGTTTTTACTTTTTCTATGAAAATTTTATAAGTAGCTAACGAAGTAAACGAAATAGTAATAGTAGTAATAGTGAAAGTATTTATTTAAAGAAAATGAGTCCCACTTCATGTGACGAGAATATGTAATATACGCCTCCAGAATTAAGAGCAGAGGCGAATTCTGCAATGAATAACTTGTTTCCAGCGAAATCTAAGGACAAAATTTATTTCGATTGACATACCTACTTATTTTTATTTTCTTGCACCATTTTTGAGAAAAGCACTATATTTGACTCGGCGTGAAGAGCCATTGCCGGCTTCGTATTAACTTAAACGGACTCCCGTTCCGGTCGTCCGTTTAAACATAATACTCAGCCCGCAATGGGCTACTTCACCTCCTCGACAATAATGTACTATATTAAAAATTCGAAAGACCGAATTTATTTATGCATAATATTTATTTAGGTATATCGTGATAAACGAATGTAATATGCGTTTTTTATAGATTAAATACAAATCAAATTTAATGTTATACATGTACCTACTTATATAATTTAACCAAATCAAAAAATAGCGAAAAAAAAACACCAAACAAAAAAATTGCAAATTATTGTATAAACTGGCCAAGAGCATGTCGGCCATGCTCAGTATAGGGTTCCGTAGTTGCCGGCCTTTAATAAATCCGTTCAAAAGGTCGTTTAAGGGTTAATTTGCAGCGCTTACATAATTTTAGTATACGGCACTTACGTCCTTGTACTATGTATTTTTGAGCTAAAACTCAAAAACGGCTCAACTAATTTTATTCAATATAGTTTTCATTGACAGTACTTATTAGGCCTCACTTTTGTGAATTTTTTGAAAGGTTCATAAGTTAGATGGGGAGGGGGGACTTCCTGTATTAAACTTAGTAAAGTATTAGTTTTATCCAAAAAGTGTTTTAGAGGACCTTATTCTTTTTTAAAGACATATTCAATCATACCCCACACGATACAGTTGGAGCGAAATAAAATACACCCCCCACTTCATGCGTACGGGAGGTAGGTACCCTTATAAAAATATTTTTCTGTTTTTATTCTACCACTTTGTCAGCGTAATTAAAGAACATACTCATACCAAATTTCAGCTTTCTAGTGCTAACGATCACTGAGCTAAGCCGCGGACAGACAGACAGACGGACATGGCGAAACTATAAGGGCTGACTTTTTGTGCATTTTTAAAATGATTATAAATAATAATTAACTGACAATTAAAATTCATCATATATTAATTGATTTGATATAAATAATTAATTTCATTCGAAAAAAAAAATTAATTAAAACATCAAATTGTAAAAACATAAAACTGTAAAATGTAAAAGTGGCATAAAATCATAAAACACATAAAACATTAAACAACGGGCTTGACGCCCACATTCGTAACAAAATAAGTTTTGAATATTTTTTGTAATTAAGCTAATTAAGGCAATTTTTACAGCTAGTATTTAAAATCTAAATTCACATCAAAACATCGCTTTGAGGTGTATTCAGTTTTTTTCACTGCGAAAGTATATATTTTTTGATATTTATTTATGCAGGATATTTTTACCATATTTCGTAAATTCATTAATATTTAGCCGCGGACTGTAGTTCAAATTCAAAATTATACTTAGTTTAATTTTTTTTACACAAAAATCTACTAATCGGGAATCCTATTAACTTATTAATAGGTAAGTAGCATTGCTAAAAATATCACTATTGCAATAATTAATCACAGTATCAAATCACAAAACATCCACAAATGGTTTATTATTATTGTAAAACTGCCCGCGCGCCTCTGGATAAAATCATATTCTTTGAACATCGTTCCCGTGCATCGTGGCGGATTTACGCACGATTGCAATGAGAGGCGTAAGCGCCTGGCGCGGGTACAGAGCGCCCAAACGCTCCAGGACACTTTAGCGACAAGCGTCTTAACATTCATTAGATGTTAAATTAAATATATCTCATTTTTGCTAGGATAAATTACTAAATTTCTGCAAATGATAGTTCCAAATCAAAGAGTCAATTCAGTTCACTAATTTAAATATCTTATTAAGTCGGTGTTATAGCATGAAACCGCCATTAAAAGAAAAATAAAAGACAAAAACATTATTTAAAAAAATAAAACATCTAGTTTAATTTTAGTGAGAGTCGGGGCATTAAATTGTTCGTTGTTTATAGAGTTAGAAAAACATATTTCGAATCACGACTTAAAATTTACCCTGTAATCTGTAACATGTCGCGTTTTTCAGGTTTAATTTCCAAAATATCGATCCTAGAAGAAAAATTATGGGACTAAACTTGTAGAGAATCAAATTTCCTAAAATTTTTGTGATCACGGGTTTATTCATGTACACACATGACAATGGTACACATGTACATGTGTACCATTTATAACGCTTAAGTATTAGGTACGTCACGAATAAACGTTATTCTTTCTTTCTTTCAAAACATTCATAACTGAGGAAAAATACACAATTTAATTTACCAGGATTCGTAGGCAAAGTCTACTTTAGGTAATGATTTTGTACCTAATTGAAACGCACTAAACGGTACTAATATAGGTACCTAATGTCTGGGTCCAAACTCAAAATGTTTCCGTGTTACAAAAACGTTATGTTTTTCACGTAATATTAGCTAGGGATACAGGCACAGATCCGCCCGCCTGATTTGTCGCCGTCGGATATGCCCGGCGGACAGATCCGTCCACGTATGGTGCTATTCAGATGTGTCCGCAAACAAATCCGTGTCCAATTCGCGCCATACTTGGACGGATCTGTCCGCCGGGCATATCCGCCAGACAAATCCGGCGGGTAGATCTGTGTGTATGTGCCTTTAGCTATTAGGAAATAATTTACGTCCGTTACTTCTAAGATATCCATCAGATATTTTTCCGTCTCGACACTTACCTCGCCTGAGCCAATATTTTTTGATTAATATTACTTCAATATTATTTTTCAGCAAGGTAATATTATTTTTCAAAAAAGTTTTTTCCTGGTGTATAAAATTTTGATATCATAATGCTAAATGAATTAACAACACAACAATATATTTTGAAATATAATGTAGTTACGTGCCATAAATTATCACTACAAAGTGACATCATTCATCATTGCCAAAAATAATGTCAAAAAATTAATTTTAAGTTGACACTTACCTAACGAAAACTTTCCAAGCACAACACAGAAAACTAAAACAAAAACTCACTGCAACTCAAAATACACTCACGAATCACATAACGTGTTAATAAACAATTTTGTTTATGTTAAAATACGGGGGGTGAATATCGGAGAATCGCGTAAGGGGCAAGCATACGACTGCTCGTTTCAGCTGCCGGGCAGAGACTGGCTTGATCGCTACGCTACATCCTTTCCTGAAACAGTTGATTCCCCCTCCCCTCCTGACATCTTGCTGGAAAAATTTCATTGCACCGAACTCGTATCGGCCTTGTTTGAATTACATCTTTCTACGAAGACTCAAGGTTTTGAGGTTATCGCGGTATCCAAATATTGTTTCATTTTGGTGAATGCGGCGTAAACTGGAGGTATATTTTCTGGATTTATTTTTTGAAGATAGCTAGAAAAATACGAAAGGTTATTTTATAAAACATGTAACGTGTTGACGCGTCTGTCTTAGAAAATCCTTTGAGACGCCGGATTAAATCAGGATTTACGAATGTGTTACAAAAAATGCAAAAATGTGGAAAAAGGTTTTTTATAAATCATGAAGGGTTTCAATCCTTTTAAAGGCATCAGATTATTTGTGGTGAACTAAATTAGAAGTTTGTACACTCAGCTTACTGATTGGTGCTTAGGGACTACAATACCGGCCTTTTTTGTAAGGGCCAAAACCACACGGAAAAAAAAAGCGTCCGGGATATTCTCAATCTAAGACATTATTATATTATGTTGAAAATATTTCCTCGTGACAAGCATTTATTTCCTTTAACGAAAATATAATAAAGTTTTAAATATATAACGAAGCGAATATATTCTTACAGATTTTCTAGATTTCTTTTACCTAAGATAATACTTGTTTGATTAAAGTAAAATCTCTCTTATTTACTCAATATACTCTTGAAACAATACATTTTTGTATTTCTATTTTAAGAAAACGTGGATGTATTAAGCGAAGAATCATATTTTTGGTAAAGGTAATAAATACTTGTCACGAGGAAATATTTTCAAGAAAATAATAATGTCTTGAATTGAGAGTATCCCGGAAACTTTTTTTCTGTGCAGTATACCGGGATTTCCATACAAAAATATCGGTGCCTATTGCTTTGCCTGCTGGTGCTATGCTAAGTCTGCGTGTAAGCTGAGTATATACCGTGTGTTTGAGGCGTCCAACAAACTAGTAAATTGTATCTAAGGGAGTCCACCGACTATCAATCCGCCTGACGATAACGGCCTGTCAGTTAGAACAAAAATTTTACGGCTCCGAACAACTGACAGGCCGATATCGTCAGGCCGACTGATAGTGGATGGGCCCCATTAGAATACTAAGAACCGACGAAGACGGCAAGGTGTTGGAAATTAAGTTTACAATACAGGTGCTCAAAAAATGGCTTTTTGATATACTGTGTAGAAAGTTCGATTTCGTACACTGTTTAAATTGCAATTGTGCCATCAAAATCGTTAATGAGTAGTACATGAAGACAATATTTAATGTGCATTTTTAATTTATTTATTTATTTAGTATTCATGACCTTAAAGCCTAATGAAACTGAAATTTAGAGCGATTTTCGTTATTTAAGAGTTTCTATGTTCACGTTATTTTTAGTCAAATATTGAAAAGTAAAAGCTTAAAACTTGGATTATAAATTTAGGACAACCTTTAAAAAATACTCTATATGTTCCATATCTATTTTGTTTTATTTAAATTCAGGCACGATTTTAATTTTTGAGCCATTTATAGTTCAAGCATTTATGGTTTAATACTTACTTTGTGAATTAACCAATGTAAAGTAAACCCTAACGCAGCAATTAAAAACCGTGGCCTCTATCTGAGTCAACCGCTTATTACAGAAACAACCTCTGGTCTGAGGTTTACTCCTAAGATATCTGTTATTTACTATCAAAATGGCCTATCTTTATAAGATTTGTAGGGCGTTACGTCCTTTTTATTTAGCCTTGTCAAAGAGACCTTAGAGACTGTAGTCTTATCTAGAACTGAATTATTGATGAATTGACATTAACTTACCAGAGATATGTGAATATTAAATAAGTATCATACTTGTATCTTTCAAATCAGAATTAACCTTCATTAATTCTCGGATGAACTGAAACTACAGTTCGTAGGCTTTAAGAAAAACCTTCGGGAACCGGCGATGACACACGAAGGTAATACTAGTATTGCTGTTCTGCTTTTTCACGTGTCACTGTTGATTGATACCCGACGTCTCTTTCTAAAACCCGAAGGTTCTTCTGAGAGCTCACGGACTGTAAGCTTTACAATATCAAATCGTGTTTTCAGGTTAACAAATCTAACGTGACTAGAGTCTGGCTAAACTTTTTTTTTCGAATACTTTTTTGTTAGGTTAGGTTAGGTTAGAATGAAGCTATGATGAATGACAATGTTATGTGTTGTTGAACTTTTCTAAACTATTAACTAGTGCTTAGGTTGCCGGGCAGACCCCAGACTCGATTGATCTGTGGCATAAAGGATGAACGCTAAGAGAATAACGATTAAGGGAGATCGCGCTAAGCTACTTTTTTCAGCGATGCGGGTATCATAATATGCGGGTATATGACAAGCACCTGTCGGGTGCTCGAAAGTGATACTTGAACCTCGGAATAAAACGATCAAATTAAGTTTTTAATAACTTATTATTATTTGAACTATTAATTTCATTTGAAAAAATTAGCGACGATCTTTTCTGCGCAATTATTTTCGAGCTTAATTTTTCTGGACTCGAGCGCCCGAAAGTGAAACATCTCCTCCCTGTATCGCTTTAAAAAGTAGCAATGCGCGATCTCCCTTAGTGTGGAGGCACAAAGTTAATTTCAGGTTTTTAATTCATAAAACTTACCAAACCTCTGGTAAGTTTTGTATCGTCAAACAATAAATGCGGGATTCGAGTTTACAACCATTTTCAAACATTAATTAACGATCACTTAACCCTTACTTTTAAACATAAGAGGTCTTCATATTTCTTTAATTAATTAGTATAGAATGATTTGGGACGTAATCGCGTCAAAAACAAGCTGAACCCGACCCACATTAAATGAGTCTACATAATTAATCACTCGTTTCAGGAAAAATCTAAAGTAATCTCAATCAGTAAAAAGTACAAGTCAGCGATCTCTACCCTCAACGCTGAGATTTTTTTGTGGGTAAGCTTTAGCGATTTGCACATTGAGTGACGGGAACCCGCTATGCGGGGCCTGGTTCCGCATTATTATTTTAAAATACATAAGCGATATATTAAAAACACAATCTATTTCAAACTTAACTCCAACACACAATAAATAATCAAATATTGAAGTTGAATTGGAGTTGCTTGGGAATAATTTTCAAACAAATTCTGATATTTCTGATTCAGTCACTTAGGCACTAGCTATATTGCGTAGTTAGTGCATTGGAGTCGTATTGAAGTTGGATCGTGTCTAAACGAGTTTTAAAGTCAGAATCTCTGAAAGTATTTAGCAAGGTGTTGGAGTTACGTTCGTTCGGAGAATAAATCCACAATATAATACTTATTAACATTATACCTCGTTTTTATTATAAAAATAGAGGTTGATTTTGTATATTAATTTTATCAGGGAAAAATCCTTAGGTATTTACAGAAAACAAAGTGTCAAGTACCTAGGTGTTTCTACTTCGAATATTCGATTTTACGTAAAAAATGACTAACACATTTTAAGTACAATTTTATGTACCTACATAAACATTACAAAAAAACGAAAAAAATCGTCTTTTTTTCAATGTGTAGTAACACTTTTAAGTAAATTAACAATTGTTTTTTTCTTCTTTGCGCCTCAGAAATGCGTGGTTAAAGTCTTTTGAATTGTTTTTGAGAAGTATAAGTTTCCTTATGATTAGATCCATATGTCCCTGTGTAGGTATAGGTACACTTAAACTCAAATTAAGAAAGTTTTTGCAGACATATTTACTTTACAAAATTGTTAGTTTTAGAGAAAGTACCTAAGTAACTAACAGTTTCAGAATAGTGCAGTAAAATAAATAACAAAGGTAATAAAATAACAAGTTTTGGTTAAGTGACCTTTTTAAATTGCAAATGACATGACGATTATTATCCTTTTGTAAAGTTTGATAATAGAACATCCTCAATGACTATTTGAATAGTGGGTACTTTAGAATAAATTACTGAGAGAAATAAATATTAATTATCAGTCCAAGTATTACGACGATTCGAATACACTAACCCGCTTATTCATAAACGAGTTTCAAACCTCATTTAGTTAAATTATGTTTTGTCTATTTCTAACAAACACAACTGTCAATGTAACAGATAAGGACAAAATATGATTTAGTTAAATGAGGTTTGAAGTATGTTTATTAATAAGCGGGTGAGAGTATTTATATTAATCGAGACGATTCAGCAATTTTTGTCTTATAAAGAAACAATCTTCCAAAAACCCTATAAAATATAATATTAATAGTACTTATAAGAAACCAATCAAACATATAAATAAGTAGCTAGCTATTATTTTTATCGTAATAATTGCACCAGTTTTTCCTTGAAACAAGCCGTGCAAATAAAATAATAACAGAACCACAATTCGTCTGATTGATGTTAAAAGCATGGATCAGTATGATTGACGGCGTCCAACATTTTCCACGTGTTTTGTATTATACTGGCACCTACAATAGATTGCTCTTAATTTTATTATGGACGTCAGATATGACACAATAACGAGAAAGTAGAAGAGCCCATGACACTGAACCTAGTTCGATAAGTCTCCAAGACGATATATATATAATTAGACACTTCTTTAATAGGGGAACACAAAATGCCTATGCTGCAATGCAAAAAAAGTGGCGGCAAATAATAATAAAAAATTTAAATATTAAAAATAACGGTTTCTAAGTATCATAAGAGATTAACAGGTAAAAAGATGTCATACAATAACTTATTAAAACACTACAAAGTTTCACCCCTGACCACACGACGTAAAATGTCTGATGCAATGGTGCTTTACAATATATGTAGATTTCAGTACAATAGCAGCGAGCTACTCCAACATATGCGGTTCCGGGTGCCGCGGTCCGGGTCGCGCTCCGCCGCCTTGTTCGCCGTGCCCACGTGCGACACCAACGCCGGCGTGCGAGCGCCGCTGCGCCGCATGTGTGACGCATACAATAAGTCCCTAGTCTCGGTCGATATCTTTAATACGTCCAAAAGCCAATACAAAAAGCAAATTCTTCAAAAAATTCAAGAAGATTGAGAAATGCATTACTGAGTAGGTAAGCCTAAATTGTTTCTTTTTTGTGTATCATAAAAAAAAAGAAGTTCGTATTAGAAATAAGTCAGTATGTATATAATAAGCCAAGTCATTATTGTACTCATATAAAACTTTGTACATTTTACATTTAAGCTATTATTTCCATAATGTTTTGCTGAATAAGTAGTATAACAATTTCAGTGTACCTACCGTAAGTTAAAATTTAAGTAGATTAAGTAAACTCATCTACATATAAATCTCATTGAGGACTGTTGAGGAGCTAAATGCATGTTTGTTATGTATTTAATTAATCTTAAGCATTGTGTACATTTAACTCTGTTTGTTCTCCTAATAAATAAAAATAAAAATAAAAATAAAATAACATAAGTCTCCCAGGTTTCATTTGTTCCTGGAAGCAGAAGAGAGTTAGGACTAGGTATAAGAAAATGCGGTGCTGCAAGCCCCCGTAACTGGCCTTGTCAGTTGCTGCAGCATCATAAGATTGTAGATGTACGTAAAAAAATTGCGCCTACTTATTGATAATAAATAATAATAAAACAAAAACAGTAGGTCGTTTGGCAGTACTTCTCCCAAGATATAATTTAATTATTTATATAATTTCTCATAATATTGCATCAAACCCAGAACTCTTGGATTTGTTTTCCTGAAGTGGTTTTCATTCTTTGACCTCTACCAATTTACAGCTGCCAGATGTCCAGATCTATAAATAAGCATAGTATACTGTATATATAGCAAACTGATTGTAGGGATTTCGTTACTCTCATTATTGTGTCATATCTGACGTGGCTAGCTCTCCGTGTCCGGTTCGCTTTCAAATAGATCTAAACGATTCCGTCTTTTCAGTATGATGATGATGATGATGATTTCCTGTTATCCCTCATTAGGGACATAGGGCTCGCAGAAGAGTTTTCCATTTGTCGCGATCTTGAGCGGCTACTTCCAGCTCTTTCCAGTCGAGACCAATTGAGCCGTCCTCCGTATTTCAATATAATAGTATTTTTATGTAAATTAATAATTAATTGCGAATATTGGGATATACCTACCACAAATTGGAAAGAGATATTTATTAAAATTAAAATGATTGGCCCTGGATTGCCGGTCCAAATACATTATACCACCTCGTTTTTAGGGTCCCGTACCCAAAGGGTAAAAACGGGACCCTATTACTAAGACTCCACTGTTCGTCTGTCTGTCTGTCTGTCCGTCTGTCACCAGGCTGTATCTCATGAACCGTGATAGTTGGACAGTTAAAATGTTCACAGATAATGTATTTCTGTTACCGCTGTAACAACAAGCACTAAAAAACGGAATAAAATAAATATTTAAAGGGGCTCCCATACTTACAACAGACACGATTTTTTTTACAGTTTTATAGACAATGGTACGGATCCCTCAGTGCGAGAGTCCAAATCGCACTTGGCCGGTTTTTATTATAAAATAACTGTCAATTTTGCCCTTGTAAGTATTTTTACAACTCCAACAAATTTCATAAAGATCAAGAAAACGCTACTCAAGTTATCGTCGAACAAATTCTCAAAGTCAATTCTTCTCTGTATTTTTTATCTTTTTTATCTTTAGAAATTCCGAGACGTCCCATCAGTAGCCAGTAGTTGTTTGTAAGAACTCGCTTTGCTTACGCTCTGCTAGTTCGACTAGTTTGAAAATATCATCATCATCATCTCAGCCATAAGACGTCCACTGCTGAACATAGGCCTCCCCTTTGGACCTCCATAAGTATTTTTCTGGGGGCCTGGAATTAATGGAACTTATCATTAAGGGGGGGGGGGGGGTGGAAAATATAGTCTATAATTATTATTACAAGATTTACCCTCCTTTTTAATACTCCACTGTGTTTAGTAAAAAATATTTTGCTCTATTTAAAGTAAAAAGTGTCATATTTTCCTTACCACGTTAAAAGCTTTAAATCAATTCACACGTCCGTACATTTCAACATACAAAATTTTCCATATAAAATATACCTAGGTACAAATAATTAGACACCACTCACACATCTCGGGCGTATCTATTATTGTTCAGTGAGCAATATCAAATCAACATAAATTTTATAGTAGGAATGCCTCTCCAAGAAAATCAATCGTTTATTGATGATTGAGATAAAAGGGAAGATTGACGGGGCCATCAGAAAGTTTACGCGTGCGTACAATACGATTGATCGTTTTACAACAAACCACAGACTAGACCTACCTACTTCTTAGACTGAGTATGTAGGACTCGAGCTGTATTCTGACTATAAAATCAATCTTTTATTGATGATTGAAACTAAACAGCAGATTGACGGGTCTGGAAGTTTGTACGTGCGTACAAAACGATTGATCGGTTTACAACAAACAACATATACGACCCCTTAGTATTGTATTGGGCTGGCTAAGATCCAAAATTATGATGTCGATAATCCGAGCCACCAGCATGTGTATCCGTGGGGCACGGCACAGATTCAAATCCACCCAATATTTCTTCAGTTTCATCGACAGTGCTGCCCTACCCAGGCTGTCAACCTTCACCCTGCACTAGCATCTTGTTGTTGATCAATGTTTAATTTAATTAAAATTTGTAACCCTATTTTGCGTTAAATAAATGAACTTGTTACATATACATACAATACCTACTACTAGACGGTATGTAAGACTTAAGCTATATTCTGACTTAAAAATCAATCGTAAATTGGTGATTGAGACTAAAGGAAGGATTGACGGGTCTGGAAGTTTGCACGTGCGTACAAAACGATTGATCGATTTACAACGAAGACGGCATGTAAGACTTGAGCTGTATTATGACTTTAAAACCAATCGTAAATTGATGATTGAGACTAAAGGTAAGATTGATGTTTGATGTGGCTAGAAGTTTGCACGTGCGTACACTACGATTGATCGGTTTACAACGAACCACAGACTAGACACTACTAAGCGGCAAAAGTGTATACATATTTTTGGCGTTGACTGTACAAACCCCGCCTTGAAAATATGCTCAGTTTCGATTAACATAAATAAACGACACGCATTTCTGCTTTATGCATATTAACTAAACAATCGATTGTTAAATATTAATATTTTAAAACTCTCATTCCTAAACTATAGGTGACGTGTGTCGCCTGTAACACGAGCAAAAAATTAAAACATAGCAACTGCAATTGCAACATGCAATTGTTCAGCAACTTTGAAAAATAACTTGGGTTTAATTTTTAGTACACTTTAAAGTTTATTCGAACACGCAATGTATTGCGAAATTGATTGCATTTGTAGGGTGACAAGACTGACAAGCAATGTCAATTGGATGGTTTATTCGCTATGTGCGAAGTGCATGGTGGGGGTAACGTGAACGATCGCAGTGCACAATGTAGCAAGAAATTGGGCTCTTGTCAATATCACATTTCAAAATATTTGACTTCACCTATACGGTGAACTGTCAAAATAGTGAATCAGCCAGATACATTTCATATAAGCAAGCAGTATATGCCATTAATAAAAAAGAAAAAAAGCTATTTAACCCCCTGCTCAAGAGATGGCGCCACAGTCACGCACACAGCGAATACCGACGAAACGCATTGGTGTCAGAGGACCTACCGCGAAGTTCGAAAATCGACAAAACGATGGTCCCGTCTCTATCGCTCTTGCATATACGAAAGAGAGTAATGCAAATAGACGATTCGATGAACGAAGTGCTTCGCGGCTATAGGCCAGGTTGCTCTTCCCGTCCGTTATGGAGGATTAAGAGCCGTTGTTTACGTTGTTATTGTAAGTTTTATTATCCAAATGTACACGGAAAAAAAGGTTTCCAGGATATTCTTAATCTAAGACATTATTTTATTATGTTGAAAATATATCCTCGTGACAAGTATTTATTTCCTTTAACGAAAATAAAATAAAGTTTTAAATATAACGAAATGAATATATTCTTACAGATTTTCTAGTTTTCTTTTACCTAAGATAATACTTGTTTGATTAAAGTACAATCTCTTTTATTTACTCAATATACTCTTGAAACAATACATTTTTGTATTTCTATTTTAAGAAAACGTGGTTTTATTAAGCGAAGAATCATATTTTTGGTAGAGGAAATAAATACTTGTCACGAGGAAATATTTCCAAGATAATAATAATTTCTTGGATTGAGAATATCCCGGAAGCTTTTTTTTCCGTGTATCGATCTAATAATTTTCAAAAGTCGCATTATGTAGTATGAAATCCCAGCTTCTCCAAAGTCACCCAACTACGGTGTGAGGTGGGATTTTACGTATATCCTAAAATTATGAAATGGAACTACACAAAGTCATTGACAGACTAAAATTCATTCATCAGGAACACTTTTTTGTACAGGTATAAAACAATGTGCTACATACAAAAAGTTATATCCAGGTTTGAACTTTGATTTTGTTCCTACTCACCCCATTTTACGGTACCTAGAGGTGAGACCCGTTTCCAATTTAGAATTCTTAGTAACAGTCGGGCTGTAGAGGTCGCCTTTGTGAATCGGGTGAAACTGTTTCAACCGCAGAGACACAACATGCAAGAGGGAACCAACCATTTCAACTATTTTTCTTTTATACACTAAAATATTATTTATAGATTTTCCCAAGGGGCTACAGTATGATGTTGTTCAAAAAGGGAGTGTATATGTTCATGAGAGTAGGCAACGCGCATGTGAATCCTATGGAATTGCTGGCGTCCGTAAGGTACGGTAACTTCTTACCGACAGTCCCCGTCGTAGTATTAAAAATGTATATTTCATTTGACCACGCTAAATATGCCGTTTTGAAAATAGACGAGCAGCTTACAGTGCACAGTGAAATGGCCTAATCGACTTTTTGCGGCGTCTATTTCCGCCAGTTCTAGATAGCTGATGAACTTTTTATGATCTCAAATTAATTTAATTAGCATAAAACAATGCAATACACGAAAATTTGCGTCGTAACATGTATTCCTAATGAGGCATCCTTTTTATACCATCTTTGACCAAAAAAACATGACGTATCTATGACGATCAGGGTATAAGTATGGTGATTAAGGGTATTATGTCCAATAGTACTTAATACCCTTATCTTTTTATCTATGTAAGTATACAAATTTAAACTCCGCTATTTTACACCTTATTAAAGATATTTTCATTTCACTTCACTTCAATTATAGCCAGTGACAGTGCAAGTGTATTTAGAGATTTCAATATAAATCCATATACTTACATAGTACCTAGTGTACCTACCCACACTCCACAGTAGCGGGATATTTATAACCTGTTCTAAGTAACGTAGGCTAAGATGATTTCCATGGAAGATTGTTTCAAACACTGTCGAGAATAAATGGCTCATTTCCGTATAACGTCGTCCAAGCATCAGTTCTCAAACTGTGTTATTCAGGCGAAATTGGCGAACTGTGACAGATATTCCAACTTGCGACTGCTGCAAGTGGCATTACTATATGACCGTTGATTTGTAACTTTACAGTGTATTCATACTATTCATAGCTGTCAAACTAAATTCGTAGCTAATATATTAGACGGAGAGCTAGCCACGTCAGATATGACACAATAATGAGAGCAACGAAACCCGTCTAGTTAGTTTGCTATACTATGCTTATTTCTAGATCCGGACATCTGGCAGCTGTAAAGTGGTGGACGTCAAAGAATGATAACTTGAAGAAAACAAATCTTAGAATTCTGGATTTAATCCAATATTATAAAAAAATATGTAATTAATTAGATTATATTATATCCAAAAGTTTCGAGTGGGAGAATTAGTGCCAAATGACGTGTCGCGTTCCCAAACTAGGAAGACAGTTGAAGGCGATGGAAAGACAACTGCCATCTTTTCATCCTCTTTAAGGATGATTTCTGTGATAAAACTAAACAGTATTCTTCTGTGGAACTCAAACTATCTCCAGACATCATTTCATTTAAATTGGCTCAAATGGTATAAGTTTATTTTATACCACGACGGCGACAAACAAGCATACGGCCCGCCCGATGGTAAGCAGTTACCGTAGTCTATGTAACCCCAGAGGATTCACATGCGTGTTGCTTACCCTTTAAGAACCTATACACTCCTTTTTTGAATAACCTCATACTGTAGCCCTCTGGGAAAACCTCGGCAGTTAGTTCATCCCATTGTAGGAGCGTTCGCGGGAGGAAATTCCTCTTAAACTGTGGAGTGCGCGACCGTTTAGGCTCCAAGTATGCAAACTGTAACAAAAAGACGGAGTTACTTTTAAAATTATATTGCTTCAAACTCGTCCCCTTATGACGCGTAGGTTGTATACGGCCTGCCTGATGGTAAGCAGTTGCCGTAGCCTATGGACGCCTGCAACCCCCAGAGGATTCACATGCGCGTTGCCTACCATTTAAGAACCTATACACTCCTTTTTTGAAGAACCTCATACTGTAGCCCTCTGGGAAAACCTCGGCAGGGAGTGCATTCCACAGTCGGAGCATGATATGGTATGGTAGAGAAATTAGCAGACTTCGGGAAGTCTTAGTAGCTCAGTGTGTCAGAGCGACAGGCATGTATCCCGGAGTCGCGAGTTCGAGTCTCGCCTGAAGCAGTGTATTTTTCTATTTTTCTTTTTTTTCTAAACATTGCTATTGTAGCCACAAATGCCTTGTGGCGGGCACCCACTATCAGTCCGTCGGACTCGGACGATATAGGCCTGTCAGTTGTTCGGAACTGTCAAGTTTTTGTTCTAACTGGCAGGCCGATATCGTGAGGCGGACTGATAGTGGGTGGACTCCCTTAGATACAATTTACTAGTTTGTTGGACGCCTCAAACACACGGTATATACTCAGCTTACATAGGTTATGGTACCTACTGATCTATATGCAAACCATTGTGGGAGCTAAAAGAGTTCTTTCCGCTCATTTCTGCCATTATAGCACTATCGGGTTAAGATTCTAATGCCCTGGCTTTTTGCCAGACAGTCTTATAACTACGATAGGTGTTTTACACGTTCCGATTTTGTATATCGTCGGTGACAAGCTTCAGCATTAACAAGGCACCTTGGCTTTGTAAAATGCCAGTATTGCCAGTCCTATTTTTTCCAGTCGGTTATCACACTTAACCTCAAAATGTCTTACTAAATAGTTTTGACATTTGACTAATTTATTGGGTACTTCAGGTCCTATTCAATATACTCTGTGTTCAGGTCCACATTGCACACATAGATTAAACTGGTTTCGGTATCGGTAAAAGGAATATATCATCTTCAAGCTCTGATAAATCCATCTGTAAGATTGTGCGCTTTTGATATTAGCTAGGGATAAACACACAGATGTGTCCGCCGGATATGCTCGGCGGACAGATCCGTCCATGTATGGCGCTATCTATTTGGATAAATCCGTGTCCAATTCGCGCCACCATACACGGATTGATCTGTCCACCGGGCATATTCGTCGGACAAATCCGGCGGACGCATCTGTGCATGTATCCCTAGAGATCCCTAAGAGAGTCGAATGGATTCATCCGAGTTTGTAGTTAATCGACACATATGCAAGCCGTCGTGGAAAGCAAAAGCGTTCATTCCGCTCATTTCTGCCATTATTTCAATTCAAATTGTACTTTAAATTTTAAATAGATTATAAGTATTTTTAGTTACGTGTAGTATGTAACAATGTACATATGTAGCAACGAGCGGCAATAAAAATTTTTGATTGGCCGTAATACTCATAAGTATATATTATGCATCACCCGTAATTAAGCACCCTGGTTTTGTATAACATCCAGCCCTAACTGTGCGGCGCTAATATCAGGCAAGCCGCACGTTTGTTTGCCACCTTCGTAGTAAAAACAACCGAAAATTTTCCTTCCATTATATTTGGATCGTGTCGGATCCGTATCGTGTAGTGTAGCTAGGCCCTAATCCCGTGGCTCAGCGGTTCACAACTGACCCCATCTTTTGGCTTTAACATAACTTCAGCAACTTATATCGTGATAGTTTTCGCTTTATCTAAATTGAAAAGTGTTTTATTCGTTCATTATGTATATTTGCAGATTCGCTGCGGTATTTACGGGTTCGTTTTTAAAATAGCCTGCAATTTTAAAGTTACACACCAAATCGGATTTTCTAAAAATATATGGTCAGATTCCAAAAACCTGTGGGCAGTTCCATAGAAATTCAAATATTTAAACAACGAGTGTATAGGTTCTTAAAGGGTAGGCAACGCGCATGTGAATAATCTGGGGTTGCAGGCGTCCATAGGCTGCGGTAGCTGCTTACCATCAGGCCGTAGGGCCGTATGCTTGTTTGCCGCCGTCGTAGTATTAAAAAAAACGATTTTAATTTAGAGCTGCAAAACAATAAAATATTTATAGATGCCGTCAAGTGCTACAACTTTGCATACGATGCTCAACTTTGCCTGTCTTATAAAACGGGTAAGTAATAAAAGATATAAGAACTTATTGTATAATATTCATATTATATACGCTCATATTGCATAAGCTTGTTTTGTATACCGTTCAAAGTCTATAATGAACGTTTGATATAACATCAAAATATCTAATTTTGTTAAGTATAACGTTGTTTAAGTATAATATCGTTGTATATAACGGTCATAATGTATAACGTTCATAATACCTTAGATTTATAATGTATAATATTCAATACATCTAACACCAAAATACATAATGCTCGTATAGAATAACGGGTTGTCTAAATCGCAGCTCGTGTACATATCAACTCGCCTAAAAGCAACTGGTCTACACGATTTTTTAAGTAGCAGCTAGTCTAATTAGCTATTCTAAAATTCTCAAAATGTTGAATCCTCAACTTAACTAGACGGAGCCCCGCTTCGCGGGACTCCTATTTCCGGGCGTTTTGCCCTTCGGGCATCTGAAGCTACCTAACGAACCTAACCTACCTATTCTACCTATTGATTTAGTTTGAAATCCGTGAAAACATTACACTTTGGGGAAAAAGGTTGGAATGGAGTTTATAACCTATTTAGTATATCATACGCTATTATATTTTGTAATTATTATACTAAAAGATAGTATATCTTATGATCGATATACGTTATGTATATTATATTAAACAAATTTAGAGTATTTGAGTGTTATATGATAAGTTATTATACAAAATGAGTGTTATATTAATTGACCGTTATTCCTAATAAAAATATAGATTTTGTTGTTATAGCAAACGTTCATTATATCTTGTGAACGTTATTAATATGAAATTATATATTTTGTAGTTATATCTTATGGGACGCACCCTTATAAAACATGGTTTTCTGCACCAAACAGCTATTTATATCTTATTCCTGAGATGGCCGCCTATGTTTTTCAAGCAAGGCAAAGTTGAGCATCGTATGCAAAGTTGTAGCACTTGACGTTATTAGGACTAGTAGTCAAACGTGGTAGTCAACAGCTATCATTTCATAAAAATATATCCTACTATACAAACGAAATATCTAGTACCTAGATTCTAGTCCATTATTTTTCTGAAATGTTTTATGGAACTGCTTTGAACATATATAATATAATATTTAAACGCTCTCTCACAGTACACCCATTTACAGCAAGTAGTCCAACTTCAAACAAAAAACTGAGCGGGCCGCAGGCAAAAACAACTGACGAAGCGAGTTACGCGACCGAAATAGACATGATTAGACATTATTTTGACTAAAATGGAGTCAGAAAAGAGTTGTCCGAACTGCGACCACGAGGGTTACGACACGCTCAAAACGTCAGAAAAATAACAAATGGTGGTCTGGTGTAAGTAATAGACCACCTAACTTATATTGTGATATAAGTATATACTCGATAAATAAGTAGCTACTTTATTTTAGTTATCGATGATACTTGTTCGACAAATTTATAGGCCTTTTCTTTCCTTATATCAGTCTGTAAGATTGTTTATTTTTATGTAATGTAACGATAAATATAATATTGAGCATTGAAGCGGCTACTACTATCAATAAATTAGATTTTATATCTTAAGATATAATCGATAGAAATCTATAGCTCCATGGAAACGGAGTTTGGACGCTATTAATATATCGACACATAAAGACAAGTACCTAATAAATAAAACGTAGTTCAAAGAAAACTAAGTTAGTTTCGATTTCAATACTCAATAACACGTTGGCATATGCCTCGCCTGGTGTTAAGCGGTCAATGGACGCCTGCGCCTACAGGGGTGTAACATGCGCGTTGCCAACCCTTTAACACCAGTACACTCTTTTTGTAGAATCCCAGACTGTAAACCCCTGAAAAAAATTATATTAACACCCACATCTTATTGACTTGTATTATGTGTGTGTTTGTATTAGATTCTGTCCGGAAAGAGAAGTGTCGTAGAATGTATGAGCTCCCATATAAACCACGACACTTCTTTCCGGACAAACTATACGAGCTATAAGTCTAGGCGATCATTAGAAAATACTCGTACCTATAATTATAGCTAATATTATTTCCCTGAGGAAGAATAAGCTACCAATTAAAGATTATCAAAACAATCTATCCGAAGATAACTTTATTAGGAGATAATCATCTCACGTTCAGAAAGAACAACAAATATATCTATTTCAGTTTATATCATACCTATAACCCACTTATAAAAACATAATCCACGGCTTCTTATCCACCCTCCGATATACTTATACCAAAAAGAGAAGAAGCAATCTATGTAAACCGCAGTGAAATCGTCAATGGTGCGAAAGTTTGTTAGGTAAAAGGAAAAGCAAAAATACTTCACTGTCAAAACGGCGTAAGTTCCTTAAACTTGTATAGTCGAAGTCGAAGACATGTTCACACTTTGGAATCTTATTACAAAAGAGTAAGGTGCAACATTGTAAACATTTAGCAGTCATCTGTAGGAAAGTAAGCTCTTTTGGTATTCAGTAGATAATTTTCCTTCTCATCCGATTACTCAAGTAATTACGAAAGGAATTGTCAAGGCGGCTATTAATTGATATCGTTTATTAACGATATTGTCGAAAAAGGATCGTTAAGACTAAATATTTCTGTTTCACTGAATACTCCTCGGAGAACCGTAGGCGGTTCAATTTATTGCCAAATAATGGCTCATTAGAGCCATTAGCTCGTTTTTGTTTTGTGTAAGTAATGGGTTTTGCTTATAGAAATATAAATACGTGATTACGTTACGTTAGTGAAATGATTAATACTATGAATACTGGTCTCGTGTTTTTCACAAGAAACTTTGACTTTATCGGCGCCGACCAAATCCGACATTAAACTCACTATTATATTCTAATCTTACCAATCAATCTACCAATATGAAAATTTAAGGACAGTGACAATCGGTTAAGGCCTGGTTACACCTAACGAGTACAGTGGCGAGACAGCAAAATGCTACTCGGCCGAGAGAGTAAAATGGCCGGGCCCAGTACTCGGCGATGTGTTTACACCTTGCGAGTACTCGGTCGAGAGTACTGACTCGCCACTGTACTCGGTAGACGTAACAAGGGTATTAGGTGTATTGATCGGGAATATTAATAAGATTCGGCACAAAGGCTACTATTGAAATTGAGGGGTTAGTGTGGGGTTAACTTTAGGGAAGCCGTGGGCAAGATGGAAACTTGATGAAATGGAGCTAGAGAAACCGTCTTGTAAAAAATATATGTGGCATTCCATACCTCGATTTCAAGTTAAGGATGGGTCCTAAATATACGCTACTTACACAAAAAAAATATCCCAATCAAAAATGAGCATGAAAGCCTGCTCGGTATGAAACGCCATATTATATAAAACTAGCTTTTGCCCGCGACTTCGTCTGCGTGGAATTAGTAATCCCCCGTTAAGGAAATGAATTCTGGATAATACTATTCTATATCCTTCCCCAGCCCAGAGCATCTCCAGCGTTCAACGGTAATTGATTCGCCATACAAACTTTAAACCCCTTTTTCACCCCTTCTAGGGTTGATTTTCGGTATGAAAACTATTCTTTGTCGTTTTCCAAGACTCAAATTATCTACATACTAATTTTAACCTTAATCGGTTCAGCGGTTAAAAATTTTCCATACAAACTTTCAACCCCCTTTTCACCCCCTCTAGAGTTGATTTTCGGGATGAAAACTATCCTATGTCCTTTCCCGGGACTCAAACTATCTCTATACAAAATTTCATTAAAATCCGTTCAGCCGTTTTCACGTGATGCGCGGTCAAATAAACAGACAAACAGATAAACAGACAAAGGGTAAGTAATAAAAGATATAAGAACTTATTGTATAATATTCATATTCTATACGCTCATATTGCATAAACTTGTTTTGTATACCGTTCAAAGTCTATAATGAACGTTTGATATAACATCAAAATATCTAATTTTGTTAAGTATAACGTTGTTTAAGTATAATATCGTTGTATATAACGGTCATAATGTATAACGTTCATAATACCTTAGATTTATAATGTATAATATTCAATACATCTAACACCAAAATACATAATGCTCGTATAGAATAACGGGTTGTCTAAATCGCAGCTCGTGTACATATCAACTCGCCTAAAAGCAACTGGTCTACACGATTTTTTTAAGTAGCAGCTCGTCTACTAGTAATTAGCTATTCTAAAATTCTCAAAATGTTGAATCCTCAACTTAACTAGACGGAGCCCCGCTTCGCGGGGCTCCTATTTCCGGGCGGTTTGCCCTTCGGGCATCTGAAGCTACCTAACGGACCTAACCTACCTATTGATTTAGTTTGATATCCGTGAAAACATTACACTTTGGGGAAAAAGGTTGGAATGGAGTTATAACCTATTCAGTATATCATACGCTATTATATTTTATAATTATTATATTAAAAGATAGTATATATTATGATCGATATACGTTATGTATGTTATATTAACTAAATTTAGAGTATTTGAGTGTTATATGATAAGTTATTATACAAAATGAGTATTATGTTAATTGACCGTTATTCCTAATAAAAATACTGATTTTGTTGTTATAGCAAACGTTCATTATATCTTGTGAACGTTATTAATATGAAATTATATATTTTGTAGTTATATCTTATGGGACGCACCCCAGACGAACAGACAAAAATTCTAAAAACTGTTGGAACGTGTTCTGTTATCGATTCTAAGTATCCCCAACCAACTTTTTTTCGAATATCTTCCACTAGCTTTTGCCCGCGACTTCGTCTGCGTGGAATTAGTAATCCCCCGTTAAGTAATGAATTCTGGATATCAACTATTGTATATCCTTCCCCAGAACTCAAACTATCTCCAGCGTTCAACGGTTATTGATTCCCGATACAAACTTTCAACCTCGTTTTTATCCCCTAAAGGGTTGATTTTCGGGATACCTATAAACTATAGTATATTATTTCCGGGACTCAAACTATCTGTGTACCAAGTTTCATCTTAATCGTCGGTTCAGCGGTTAATAATTCGCCATACAAACTTCCAACCCCCTTTTCACCCCCTCTAAGGTTGACTTTTGGGATGAAAACTATCCTATGTCGTTTCCCGGGACTAAAATTATCTCCATACTAATTTTCATCTAAATTGGTTCAGCGGTTAAAAATTCTCCATACAAACTTTCAACCCCCTTTTCACCCCCTCCAGGGTTGATTTTCGGGATGAAAACTATCCTATGTCCTTTCTCGTGACTCAAGCTATCTTTACACAAAGTTTCATCAAAATCCGTTCATGCGTTTTCACGTGATGCGCGGTCAAATAAACAGACAAACAGATAAACAGACAAACAGATAAACAGACAAAAATTCTAAAAACTGTTGGAACGTGTTCTGTTATCGATTCTTAGTATCCCCAGCCAATTTTTTTTCGAATATCTTCCATGTACAGACTTTCGACCCTCTTCAGCTTTATTATATGTATAGATGTACAGACTTTCGACCCTCTTCAGCTTAATTATATGTATAGATTATACTTTATTTAGTCAAGTAATAGGCTGAATGTTTTCATGCATGGTATCAATCGATTTGTTTTGTTGTGCGGATCAAATGTCTATATGGGGACAATTGCCTTAAATCAATATAAAAGACAGGAAAAAGACTTAGTTTGAGATTTGCATTGGTTTCTCAAAACGCTCCTAACAAAATGATATAAGCCGTGACGTCACTGCTTCATATTTGCCCTGTTTAAATTATGGAAAAATTATGAAAATGCTATTTTTACAGTGAAATGTTGCGTTTATGTATATGGTTGCCATACAAATTATTTCACAATAAAATGTTAGAAATCGAATGGTATCATTGGTTTTTTTAAATTTCGTACTTTAAAATCCAAAAAATTTGAAACTTAGAAGCCCGATATCTTTGAACCATTTCAATAGATTTTTTTAATGCTTACTTTATTTGGATATTTTGATAATTTAGCATCCTATCAACTAAATTTCATTGCATAATTCAACATGTGTCATCACCCCTATTCAGAAAGTTTGGTAAGCCGAAAAACTCTCAATTTAATTAAAATAGCATCTTATTTAAAACTTTTGAGCAAGATCACTGTTAAATATTACAAGTCCTAATTCTAATGGCTCATTTAAAACGAACGATGCAAGTCTCTCTTCTTAATCGAAACGATGGCACACCACATTTACCCGGTCTATTTTCCCCACCCTTTCCATCTTACCTACCTATGTAGATTTCCCCTACTCCATAAATGTATATTGAAGTCACTCTGTCAGTCTGTATAATAGGAATATTCAATTAGATTAACATGACGTTATCTGTTTCCATTGACGTCCGCCTGTTATTCACGAGACTTCATATGAGATAATCCTTTATCAGTATCACAGTTACAATAGTAAACATAAATGCAACAAGAGAGCAAAGTTGGTTTGACTTGGACAAAACAAACAAGTTATCAATAGGTTAGGTTAGGTTAGAACTGCGGACCTCATATGAAAAATGTATCGACGTGAGCCTCCAATAACAAACATACTGCTTTTAAATGTATTATATTTACAAGACAATTTATTCGATATTATACCAAAAGTTGAATGTGTCATATATGTTAAAAGCCACGTTGTTCTATTTACTTTTAGGTATATCAAATGACATTACTATGTATGTATATCAAATGACATTACTGTGTAATAGGTATAATTATTATAATTAACCCTTTGAACTCCATACGTCATACAAAAACGTCAACTACGTTTGTATTAGGCACGGTAATTGGATTATAGCATAAAGCTCTATACCTGGAGTAAGCTTAGGTACATTTCCCCTCTGTCAACGTTATTAGCAGGAAAATCTAATAGGTTTATAAAAACTATTTCAAAAATCGATTACACGCATTCAGTTCATTGTTTTCAGTGAGTAAAGAGCTCCGTGAAAATGCCTTTATGTATTGTTTTTAGGTGTAAAAAATGTTCTATTATGTCTAGTTTACAAAAATATGAAACATAATTTCACATGTAATTATAGTTTTACTTTTTTTATCATTACTATTATGATTAAAAAATTAATCCATATCGAAAATCCAGCGTCGTTTACTGAATCGATTCAAAGATAATCGTTTATTTTCTGACGGGCAGTAACTATTTTGACACAACACAACTAACACACACACACACACACACAGTAACTATTTTGAAACACGTAAAAATAATAATGTATTGAAAGCAGCGCCATCTATAATTTCCGTTGTGACACTTGCGATAGTGTCGGCGGGAAAGGTGTCTACGTCTAGTAGCACCTAGATGTCGCTAACGGCTGCTGTAAAGCCGAAAGTAAAAATAAATACAAAAAGATGTTTGAAGGCATTGAAAATTTCGTCAACTTAGTAACTGAACCCATAGCTTAATTGGTAAAGCGATCGAGCCCCGGCAAGGCGTATCGATGTAGGGTTCGAGTCCCACTGGGTTGATTATTTTTTCAATGTTTTCAAAGTTTGTATTTGATTTAATAACAAACAACTATTTTGACGTTTGACACTTATGCATATTTAACGCCCCTAAGGGTTACTGCCTTCTATATTTTGTTTGAAAATACAAGCAAAAATGATCCTTGGCTTTTTTGTTTGACATTTGCAAGGACTGCATCCAATAATGAACCATATTTCAACATATGTGAAATCAACTATTTGTTGCTCCATTTAGTGTCGTGACTTACTGTCAAATATGCGTGATATTTTCAAGTGAAAGGTACATCATTGTCCTTTATCAATAAGGCGACGCTGCTATCAAAATTCATTTTGAAATAAACTTTATTAACAACCGACAATGATGTACCTTTAAATTGAAAACGCCATACGTATGCTACCTCGCCCCCCTCAGATTTTGGCAGACTTTTTTGTTTGGAAAGATGAGGCGATGGCTCCTCCAGGTATAGAGCTTTATGGATTATAGGTTTATATTATATACCTTACTTAAAAGTATGGTTACTTTGACAACAAATGCCATAACCATAACGCTTATAGGTGTGCATTATAAGATTTTACGTGCGGTACACCCAGGAGAAGACGTAAAATGGTGTACGCACCTAGCTCGGTAATAAAGAAAGCCTGAAATCATTTGTTTATGGCCCTTTCCTTTGGTTCAGGCCACAAATGCCCGCAATCTGAGCCGTTCTTTATTTTACCGCCCTAGGTACGTAATGTACTATTATGCGTTATTGGCGTTCAAAAGCTTAAAGATTACAAACCCCTCACAACAAGCCACTGTATGAAAGCCATGCTGTTTTTGTTAAATTATAAATGTCATGTTTTAACTTACACGTCATCCAATCGTCTGACAAATTCAATGGTAAGCCATGTTTTGATGTATTGGCCATGTGCACGGCAATGGTGGCGCCTGGTACTCATTTATCAATTGACAGTTGACATGATACTAATGGGGATGTATTTTGTCAAACGCGAACTGGGTCTCGGCAGAATATCAGTGTTTTGCTCGAAAGAGTGAATCGTGTACCTAGCTGAGCGGCAAACCCTTTTGTTTTGCTGCAACGCACACAACCTCTCTAACTTATTCTTTGATGTGTTATTGTTATATTTTCACTGTTTTTGTATTGTGGAAAAAAAAGCTTCCGGGATTTTCTCCATCTATTTAAGACATTATTATATTATTTTGAAAATATTTCCTCGTGACAAGCATTTATTTCCTTTAACGAAAATAAATTAAAATTTTAAATATAACGAAGCGAATATATTCTTACAGATTTTCTAGTTGTCTTTTACCTAAGATAATACTTGTTTGATTAAAGTACAATCTCTCTTATTTACTCAATATACTCTTGAAACAATACATTTTTGTATTTCTATTTTAAGAAAACGTGGTTTTATTAAGCGAAGAGTCATAATTTTGGTAAAGGAAATAAATACTTGTCACGAGGAAATGTTTTCAAGAAAGTAATAATGTCTTGGACTGAGAATATTCCGGAAGCTTTTTTTTCGTATAACTTTCTGCATTTTTAGAGTTATGTCACAGCGCGATGTAATGGATTTGAATGCATTTTTCCTTTGACGTAAGTGCAATATACAGTGTGTAATTCTAATACGGGCGATAAATTAAACTAGACATAGAATTCATTAGTGTACCTAATAATTAATTGAGACGTTTTTTAAAGTTACACTTAACTGTGAAAATTTTGTCATCAGCAATGTACTGTAAACATGGTATTGAAAGTAACTGTCAACGAGCGTTTAACGTGAGTGTGTTTGCATTACATTGCGGACCGAATTATTTTGTATGGATAAAATTTTAATTGCAATTCTAAGTAAAAGTTATTTAATTAATTACATTTCTTATGTCCTATACTAATCACCGTTAAGAGATTTGCCCGTGTTAGATGTACACACTGTATACTATTGTGGGTGACTTTACGTACTGTATTGTAGAGAAACTGTGCGCAGGATTAACATTTAGATCGTATTTGTTGGGATTAATAGAAGTAGAACAATAGCACGAGGTGCCGGGATACTAGTGTGGTCTAAGGCATATACTTATGTCTTCTACACTTATGTGAATTGTTCACTATATTTTTATTTAAAGTTAAATAACTTTTATTTACATAACTAAATATACAGAGGCACTACAGTACAAATACTTAACTAAATTAATAACTAGCTAAAATCTAAACTAGGCCCTTGCGGCATTGTACCAAGGATGCTGGCGGCATTTCCTCGTTGTATCGCAATGCTCTTCGGTCACCAGTTACATCAACCAGACGCTTCACGATTTCGGTTCGATTTTTATTTAGGTTTACCATCAGATAATACATACTATACTATCTTGCATGCTTTTTACTGTATTTTACAATTTACAATTGAATTTGAGACTTATTAATTATGGATAATCACAACGTACCTGGCATGGAGTGAACTAAAATTTAAGTTTAGATACTTTGAAATTTTAAATAAATTATGAATAAATATTTACAAGACATACTAACATTGTATCATACAACTAACGCTCTTGCCTGAACTAGAAAACAATTTTAGACGGGGTAGTTACCATGTGTATTTGTTTTCGCGAGTCAAACTCACATATACATAGTAAATACCCCGTTTTAAATAGTTTTGGTTTAAAATCGTGTATTAAAACTAAGTATTTATAAAATAGTAAAGTTTAAACAAAAATAGATACCTAAATAATATTTATTAAAATTGTAAATATTAATATATTACAAATAAGAGGCAACCGAGGAAGTGTTACGCGATTACGAAGACTAAAAAGAAATAATTTAATCACTAACTATTATAAAATCTATGAAATCTCTGAAAATGCAAAACTGATTTTTGTCCTTCGTGGTAGAAAACAAAATATTTAAAGGTTTCCGGAATTCCAAGTGGCGGCACTGTGACGAACGGCATTTCAGCCGCTGTCAATGTGTCAGCGGCTGTCAAAATCTACCAATAAAAAAGTGATAAAAAACTTATCAAGATTCGTGGATTATAACAGCTAGACCTCTCACCACAGTGCTGCACCTGGGGAAAAAATAAATTCAGGAAGCCCTCATTGGTGGGTTGGGTCGTCCTGTGGCGTGGCGTTCGGGTAAGTATCTACTGACTTGGACCACAAATAGGCGTGTATAGTAAACATATTAATCTACTGGATTGCCGTGAATTTCAATTTAGCATCAACCGATCTATTCGCAAGATAGTATGTATGTCAAAAGCTGTTTGCTAGCAGCTTAGAAATTTAAATTAGAGATCCGTAATTTTGTGTCAATAACATCGCAGCTTGAGTTGCACACGTCGATAGGCTACTGTAACTGCTTACCACCATGGTGAGTCATGTGCTTGCTTGCCACCGTCGCGTCGTTGAATTTAAAAAAAGCTTACGGATAACGTCCTCAGAAAAATATAATGGATATCTATTTATTTTTTATACCACGATTGTGACAAACAAGCATACAACCCGCCCGATGATAAGCACACCCTATGGACACCTGTAACTCAAGAAGATTTACATGCGCGTTGCCTACCTATACCTAGTTCTATAACCAGAGAGTATATAATATAGAACGTCGCAGTCTAAGAACTTCTTGAGGATCCAATTCTGAAAAGCCATCTGAACGAGACTAACCAAAGCTACAGTTTAATGTAGGGCATCTGATACCATATGAACATCCCCAAAATTATTGGATCATTTTCTAATCAACTCAAATCAATATCCATTATTTACAGATAACTACTGATCCAATTATAGTTAGTACAGATTACCTACCTTAACTAATTACTAATACTAATGACCAAACAAAAGATGATAGTAGAAAACTTAATTAAAATGTCTAAATTAGACTTTACAATCCTGATCATGCCTATAATATTAGGTATGATCCGGATTGTAAAGTCTAATTTAGGGACCATTGATTTATTATGTAGGTAGAACCTACTAGATGGGATATAGAACAAATTTTGTGCGCCATGTTTGGCGGTTCACAGCCTTAACTGAATCATAGAGTTGTATAGAATGTAGTGATTGAATGTGTTGAGAGAACCGACTGTCCCATACATTGAGTAACAGGAGAGGACATCCCTAAGAACTTTTCTTGTCCCAAAAGTTGTAATAAAAATCACTACATTGGTTCTCTGCCTTTTCGCCGAAAATCATATTGCCTAATTTCACTTGCCAATCAACTTTTCGCAGAAGTGTCATTTGGCCGAATTTCATTTCCCAACTTTACATAATCCAACCTAACCTAACCCAACCTACTAGGCAATTTTCATTTCCCAACTATGGGGTTGGGAAATGAAATGGTTGCGAAATAATTATTTGGTAAAAGTTATTTGGCCAAATGAAACTTCTGCGAAAAGTTGGTTGGCAAATGAAATTCGGCGATACCATTTTCGGCGAAAAGGCAGGATACCGGGACGTTTAACACTATCCGCTATCATTTTAAGTAATACATTGTTGCTGCCCAGCAGTCCACTTAAGAGCGATGCAACTTTCTTCCGCTAGATGGCTTGGAAACCATCTTTGCAGGCTTCAACAAACAGACGTGATGCAAAAGCGAGGCAGCCCAAACAACGTCCAAAATTCTGTAGAGCTGATTGCTAGGTATACACGCACAGATTTTCCCGCCGGATTTGTCTAGCGGATATGCCTGACGGACAGATCCGTCCATGTACTGCGCAAATAGGACACGGATTTCTCTGAATACTATACATGAATGGACCTATCCGCCGGGCATATCCGCCGGACAAATCCGGCGGGCACATTAGCGCGTGTATCCCTAGCTAAAAATATTTCTATGCTTTTGTCGTTCAACGGTAACCCAAATCCCAATCCTTTAATCTACCAGCTGTATTGTAAACCTCTACACATATATACAGGCTTTGCAGGCCAATTCCACTCTAACCCATTTATAATTTTCCCAATACTTCCTTTCCGAAATATAGAGCGGCCTTTTGGCCCTCCGTGAGAGGAATGGTAACAAAATCATCCATTTGCGGAGAGTTAATTCAAATTCACCCTGTTCGCGCTGTAAGTGGATCATCCTCTATTATATTCCAGTTTAAATGAGCTTAAGAGCGTGAAATTTCTTTTTAAAAGTGCTCTTTTTCTTGTAAGCAGCGTTGAGGGGGTTTAGAGTAGATTCGACGAAAAACAGGTTTAAAATTTACTCGTAAAAGTTATTTTATTGTTGGTAAATCGAATGGATGTTGAATATTAATTGAATTGAGTATCTACGATTAACTCATTCATATTATCCGTTAGTATGTGTGACGTCAAATGGAATTCGTAACTTTTTGACTTGTTCTAACGTCCGTCAGAAAAAAGAATTGTCGTAAAATGTATGAGCTCTCTTATAAACCACGAAACATTTCTTTCCGGATAAACTGTAACCGTCAGACGTCAAAAATTTAACTACTCGTAGTAATTTAAGTTTAATAAAAATGTACAAAGTATAATTTAAGTAGAGTGTCTCAAATATTGTGGTGGTAATAAAGTTACATGTTGGTGTGATATAGATTTGCTGGTATAAAAAAATGATTGCTACTGAAAATATTTATATTTTAAAAACGCGTCCATTAAAAAAATAATTCGTTCGCTCATCTAGGTATTCATTCTCTATCACTCGAATTCGCAATATACCTATAGATATGTAGTAATTTTAAATTTGCGATACCATGAATTGAAACCCCTCTCATATATGTGACTTAAAACCGTGAATCGATTCTTCACCTATTTTTTACCACTTGAATATGCCAATAGTGATAGAGATCATAAATTATAAATAATGCATTTATTTGTAAATACAGACAGGGGGGTGATTTTTGAGATTTGAGCACTCGAAAGTGACATTTACAACTCAGAATAAAACGATGAAATTATGTTTTAAAAATAACAGCGATAGGAATTTAAAATCATGAGTATTTAAACTATTAATTTCATGCGTAAAAATTAGCGGTAAGCTTTTGTGTGCGATTATTTTCGTGCTTAAACTTTTTGAATTCGGGCGCTCGAAAGTCAAAAATTGGACCCCAGTTCTTACATAATTCCGGTATCACCATGTTTAGCCATTATTACGCATACAAATATTAATCCGCATTGCGATGCGGTTCGCCACCCATCACGTCTCGTTCTTCACGGGGGCGAGAAGTGGCTCACGAAGAGCCGTTTTGCTGCATTGATCGTAGCAAATAGAAATCCGTGATCTCTGCCTACCCTTTTTGGGATATCGGCGTGATTGTATGAATGTATGTAAATATTAATGTCAAGATGGCGCAAGTTACAAAAAATATAATTTATAGACAAACATTAACTATAGCTAAATAACATCAAGTAGAGCTCGAGGCAAACAGATATTTTTGGAAATTCAATTTCCGTAATGAAATTATTAGTAACGGTCTTGGTATCCACGTGTCCTTTCCTTTCCATTCCACGTGTAAAACTGTAAAAACTGTTCTCTGTTATTTTATCAGTTCCTTATTTATTTATTTTAAAAAGCGTAGAAAAACAGTTTAATTTTACTGTTGTTTATCTTAAGAACTCCGCCATTTATTAAACAATTTTAGCTTTTAATTAAATGATCCTTGAATAAAATTAATTTAATCAGTATTTAAAGAAAATGTATTACAACCAAAAGGGCGCTTTACTGCATAGACTTCGTCTATACCTTTATACCTATATAATGGCTTAAATAAAATTTTATTTATGTCAAACATCAAGCGTGGGTATATCTCGCTCTCGTATTTTCGGTCCGACACATCGTCACGTGGTCACTGCTTCTTGTTTTAAGTAATTATAAACTGACCGAGTAGCGAATCAGCTACACCCTCGTATTTAATATACAATTTATTGAGATTTTGCAATCTACATATTTTGGCAAATATATTCCGATACATCGTTACAAAGTTGTTGTCGTGTAGTCTCCGAGTAGGTAGTAGTCGAGGGGCCTTGCACGGGACGAGCCAGGTCCGAGCGTTGTTTGTAGTAACGGCCGCCAAACAACAAAACTTGACCGTCCCGTCAACGTCCCGAGTACGTAACGAGCCTCTTACGATACTCGGATATCAAATGATGTTTTCTATACAAAATAAAATTACGGAAGCGTCGTATCGGACCCGGAGGCACAGTGAATCAGTGAAGTGAAGTGCGGTCATTTTTCAGAGTTATTACGATTTCTATTTTTTTATCATTCACTGTTTGACAGCGGCGAAATGTGGAAAAATATTTTTTTCTGGGTTTAAGGTTTATGCTGTATATTTGGTTAATTATAAAGTCGGTGAGAGTTATTCTAAACATGTTTATCGGACTTAACGTTTCCCCCTTTTTAAAGATGGATTAAAGAAATAAGTACGAGTAAACGGACTATTTAAATCCTCTGAATAATAAATTTCCAAATGCTCGGTTGAGTTCTAAAAGACTGCCTTACTCCAAGAACTTAGTTGCAATCCAGAATGCTAAAAGACCTAAAAGTGTAAAAACTTACGCTATTTATCGCTAGGGTTGTCACAAAAAGATGGAGGCCACTTATACATAAAGACCGTAGCAGGACAACCCTACAAAAAATGCCCCCAAATCTTTGAGTTCGAAACTATGACCAGTTGATGCCCCGTCAAGAGACAATACTTCATACCAATTTATAACCCTCTACTACTACCTGGAACTGGAACCTCACGGCATGCATTTAACCCTAAAACTGGTTTTCAAAAAGTATATAACGGAAAAATATCAAATTTTGCATAAATATTGCTCTGATCAATTATAAGCTATCAAGCTATATTATAGTTAAGTAATTAATGTATAGCTAACATAGTGTTAAGTATCTACTTCCTTGTTGACTAATTTATTTTATGGATGTTGGTCCGAAATAAACGTTTTTTTTTTTTTTTTAAACAAATCAGCTCTCTACTTACTTATTTTCATGAAAAAAATAACATCCTGTATAACAGTTCAGGCTCGTCGTACTAACACCATTTTTATACTAATTATTAACCAACAGTACAAGTACAGTTTCGTGAGCTTTAAGAAGAACCTTCGGGAATCAGCGATGACACACGAAGGTAATATTGCTGTTCTGCTTTATCATGTGTCACTGTTAATTGATAGCCGACATCTCTTTCTAAAACCCGAAGGTTCTTTTGAGAGCTCACGGACTGTACCTATCTATATAATAATATACGAAGGGTACACGGAAAGAACATGTCTAGTCACTTTGATAACATTTTGAGTTATAGCGGTTTTAAAGTTTGGAACTATTCAATTAACCATATTATTTTCGTAACTAGATGGTTTTTATGAATTAAAAAGTGGATTTATCTTAAAAATTCCAGCTGTTACAGAAGTTGTTGCTAATAGTTCATTGCAAGCTGTACATTTTGATACAAAAATCCTATTTTACAAAAAAAGGGACTAGACATGTTCTTTCCGTGTACCCTTCATGTGAGTTTCATCTAATTAGCAAAGGTGTAACACTGTGATATAAACGTAAAAGTTGGTACTGTTCAGTACGTACTGTGTAACACGCAGGCGTAATCACGGAAACCATCCTTTAAGGGGGTAATGAAGGTTTTCATACCCTGTATGAGAACCGTCTAAAAAGTGTCCAGCGGCGGGAAACAGCAACTAAAAGTTCTAAACCTCTCCACGTAGCGCCATCGTAGCGCTAGTATTGCTTTCGTGTATGAACCCGGACTAGCTAAAGCTAAAGTGGCGCCACCAATTCCACGCCTTTTGGTGGACACTTTTGTAACAGAGAGATTGTCATCCTTACCTTCTACCATCCATGTTTTGTGGGATCAAGCGATTTATTCGGTTTATTTAGCATACTTAGACTGTAATATTTTAAAAATTTAAGTAGAGAACATGTTTACGCCATACGATAAATAAATAAATTCGTTTATTTCTTGTCATCTTTCAGTGTTAAGACAGAGCTAATTTGGCTTTCTAATTCTTTGCAACCTGTAGGAAAACCTGAGTTTTTGAAAATTAATCAAGCTAATACGAGTTCTATGGACGATGATACATATTCAACCTGCCATGGTATTTACTTTAAGTGTGCATATAATTCTGCAGCCACCTGTACTATAGGTATCTACGTATTTCAATAAGAGTCTAGCGGGGAGGCGGCATAAAATTTTACTATAAATGGCGTTCTATTTACCAACGGGAAGTAAATTATTTTTCAATTGAATTGTTTTTTAGGGTTCCGTAGCCAAATGGCAAAAAACGGAACCCTTATAGATTCGTCGTGTCTGTCTGTCTGTCTGTCTGTCTGTCCTTCCGTGTCACAGCCATTTTACTCGGAAACTATAAGACGTATCATTATCAAATTTTTACATAAAGTGTATTGTGTGTGCCGCTACTTAGTCATGTAGAGAAAATGCAAAAAAAAAAATTTAGGGGGGGCACTCCATACATGTAACTAACTGTCAAAAAAAAAATTTGCCAAATATAAACATGATGCACATCAATAGATAGGTCTCTATAAATAACATTGAGGTTTCTTTGAACATTTATTGATTAAGTGGATATTTTCAGAAATAATCGCTCCGAAAGTCATAAAAATTGTGTGTCCCCCCTGTAACTTTTGAACCGTAAGTCCAGAAATTATGAAAAAAATCAAGAGGATATACCTTTAAATATTCTTTCAACGAAAATTATTTTGAACATTATCGGTTTAGGTGTTTTTGAGTTATCTCCAAAAAACTACGCACTTAGGTAGATACGACCTTGCGATAATAATTTATTCGATAGTAGCTACTACGGTTGGTTTTTATAAATAATGGTACGGAACCCTTCATGCGCGAGTCCGACTCGCACTTGGCCGGTTTTTTAATACTACTCCAGTCTAATACTTTCAAATGTTTCGTAGAAGTTATTATTATTATTATTCTCTTTATTCATTTTAAATCTTAGGCTAGGGTTTTTATAATATGAATATAAAAGTAATATAAAATACAACATACAAAATACAATATAAAATATAAACACATTATAAAAAACCTAACCTAGGTTGCCGCCGGCAACAGGGCAGGGCCCAGGCTGCCGATGGTTAGGGCCGCAGTGAGAGGAACCGGCGGACTATCCGCGCCGTATCCATGACCACCGCCTTCTGCATCTGACCCTTGATCCAGCCACCTAGCGAGAGTCTCTCGAGGTGTTGATCGAGACTCTTCGCTATGAGACCATTCGCTGAAACGATTATAGGGACAATGATCGTCGAGTCAACGTCCCACATTGCGGTTATCTCGTGAGCCAAGTCTAGGTACTTGCTGGACTTGTCCTTCTCGGCCTTCACGAGATTCTCGTCATGGGGGATAGCGACGTCGACGAGCACGGCCCGGCGCTGCGACCGATCAATCAGCACGATGTCAGGCCTATTGGCTACAATAGTCCTGTCCGTGATGATTGATCGGTCCCAATAGAGCGTGACACGACCATTCTCGAGAACTGGCGCAGGTAAGTACATGTAGTATGGCACTTCGCGGTTCACAAGACCGTATTGAAGAGCAAGCTGTTGGTGTATAATCCTGGCTACGAGGTTATGTCTGTGCAAGTACTCGCCGTTAGCAAGATGAGAACAACCGGAGATGATATGCCTGAGTGATTCTCCGGGACGGCGGCATGCCTGACATATTATTATTATTATTATTTATTTATTATTTATTACATGGAGAACCAACAGCTATACATAACATAATGGTAGAATGAATATGTAACATGGAGCCAATTATAGGTCCTCACCGATAGTGACAAATTAAACATTTAGCGGTTCGCACTTACATCGTCATACCTAGTGGTTACGAACTACAACAACAAAATAAACTTAACTAGAACTTAATCATTTTGACAAACATGTTAGGGGCACACTCATTCAACGAATTTACTAGTTAGATTACGCCTTAAAGTAGATATATTACTATTGAAAACGTCCACATCCACATTTTTCGTTAACTTGTTGATATTTTTACATGCGCGTACAAGAAAACTGTTCTGCCTATAATTACGTGTCGAAAACGGGACTGAGAGAGGGGGGAAATGTCTTCTGGCTCTGGACGGAACATTGAAAGAAAGTTTAGCCAACAGTTCTGAACAGTCAACAATGCCATTTGTAATATTCAAGATATGAGTACTATCGGCTATCTCACGTCGCATATATAATGGAAGTAGGTGATGTTTTTTACACACACAAAAAACTTGCAAAATAAAAAGATTTTTCCATAAAAGTGTCGATCTACGACCCAAGGCTATTAACATAAATATTAAACAACGAAAACAATTATTTGTCAAACATATTGACTACGGATTTTTTCTCATAAAATGACGTTTGATTCCAATCTACTGCGCGGCAGAGAAAAGCTGAAAGCTCGTTGGTCTATGATCTGCATATTTAACTTTAAAAAATTGTTTAAAGAGACAACCCTAAGCCAGGAGATATGGATTACAGGCAAGTCCGAAGTAGACTTAGTTGCTCTTACACTAGTCTTTCCACAGTGCAAGTTTACAGCGGCAACACCGCATAAAATACTTTTTTACTTCTCATGCTCGTAAAGTTTCACTTTATGCTGGGTATAGGCGGACTAAAACTCAATTTTATGCACAAGTGCATAAAAAATTGCCATTGTCAAAATAGCCTTAGAAGAAGTCAATTTTTTATGCACTTGTGCATAAAATTGAGTTTTAGTCCGCCTATACCCAGCATAATAATAAAATGAGAAAAAAAGTTATGAAAAAAACACTTATGAAAGAAAAGAAATTCCTATTCTTTTTATTTCCTCACAATCGAAGTAAAAAGTAGAGTGTATAACTCGTCCATAAAACCCATTTTACGCTCGTACTTTATATCCATCCTCGCTCGCAAGCTCGCTCGTATGAATAAACGCCTCGCGTAAAATGGTGCGTTTTATGCACTTGTTGTACAATCTACTATTTTTTTCAGAGTTCAGATTTCCTGATGGTTGCAGGTAATATGAAACTATACAGTGTGTTTCTGTAATAGGAGCAATAAATTAAAACGTACATAGATTCTACTCTTCAAACCAGGAAACGTTTGTTCAGCGACTTTTAAAAATAACGTATGGTTTGTTTTTTAGGACACTTTAAAGTTTTTTCGAACACGCAATGTATTCCGAAATTGACTATGTGTGTAGGGTGACAAGCAATGTCAATTAGACTGATTTTAACGTTCATTGAAAATACTATTTAGTGTGTATGAAAAAGAGACAATCTACAAAATACATATTTTTTTTTACTTGTTGAACAAAAGTTTTGTAGTTTGAGGAGTAGAATCTATGTTTTAATTTATTGCTCCTATTACAGAAACACACTGTATAGCCTAAGCTCACTTTTTGGAATTCTGTACGTTAAATTAAAAGTAAAAACCAAACCCTTATTGAATCTGCCTGTCTGCAATGATATTTTACTATGGTGGGTTATACTCTAACAAAATGTGCATAAAAAATACTTCCAAAGTTATTTCATGCCCTAGCAATGATTCCGTTATATTTATCTATTTTGACAATCATTGCATCTTTGTCACTCTCATTGTTAGAAAATTATAGTTTGTCTCTTTCTCACGCTAGTGACGGCAGCTCATTGGTACGTCCGCATCTCTCGCTTACCGGTGCGCGACTTAGTAATACTTAATTGTTTGAATTAACTCATTTTAAGGGCTTCACTTTTGGAGCGTGTTTAACCATGGCCATTGAGCGGCGGCGGTGAGTAATGACCATACAAAAGTCCAAAAATTAAATCGATCTGAGAGGTTCCAAAACTATCTAGGGAGAATTGGTAGCGTCCCAAAACCTTACAGTTAATTCAGTTCTTTTTTGGCCACTTTGTATATATATACCCTGTCTGTTTATCGCAATCAATTTGCTCCGAAACTACTGGTTCAATTTAGTTAAAATTTGGTGCTCATATGTAAGTCGGAAACTCAAAGATGCACCTTCAACATTGATCAATGAATTTTAAACCCGTTCCGGTGTTTTGCGGGCTAAATTGGGATTGTTCATTTTTTTTGGAAATGTATATTTCCAAAACCATTTCGAGGTCTACGTTTATCGATCATCTTTTGATTAATATTTCGCGAAATTAATGTGTGGATTCGGATATTTTCGTAAAAATATGAATGACCTTTGTTTGACTTTGTCCTCACAACCACCATGTAAAACCTCTTAGTAAAACCTTTGTAAGCATTCCTATAAAAATAAAATCAATGTCATACGCTACGACATTGTCAAATATGTAAACAGAAATTTGTAAACAAACACTACCCCAACGTATTTAAGTGAAAAAGTAAGTATTACTTACAGAAATTAAGCCAAAAGTGCAATAATAATCAATGACTAATCTTTAAAATGTATAAAAGCTTACAAGTAATCGTATTGTCCTGTCTCACATAAGTATTTTGGTTCATCTTATTTCAATCAAATTATAGTTTGAACTTGATTCGATTTACTCCAGCATACAGATATTTTCCAACTTGGGTATGTTTCTTGAGTCGGCTTTTACAAAATTAAGCGCCATGTGTATTATTTCTTGCGCTTTACAAATAAGATTTGAATTTGTATATTTTTCGCGGTCAAGAGAAGTGCGAAGTGATGTACCAATACGTCAATCTTGACGTGACAGCGGCAGTTGACGACAAGCAAGGGTTTTTTTTATACGAATTTTTGACTTTGTCAATGCTATTCAGCCTGAGACTGTAACTTACAAGACATCGTATCAGATTTTTTATTTTAATTATAATAAAATAACTAAGCTGTTTTAAGCTAAACAAATCAAATTGATATCTTAAAATGGCCTATAATTTCAGAATAAATTATCAAAATGGGGGGTAAAAAAATATGAACAATCCCAATTATTAAATGTAAAAAATGCAAATTGTATTCCGCGATGTTTCAAATGAAAGGTCTCTGTGTAAGAAACTCAAATGTTCTTTTTTATAGTTTTAAATAAATTAGTGTTTAACTTATTTAAAAAAATAGGTGAATATTATTTTGCAGCGCTAATATTTGAGGCTTATGATTGTTTTGTTTCTATTCTTCGTGATCTTTAGTCGAATTTCTCCAGCAGCTTAGAGTTTCTATATTTCTTGGAAATAAAGTGAGCGTATAGATATTTTATCGAATACCTTCAAAACTTTAATCAATAATTATGGCAATTTAGTCCCTGCTTATCGAATTTGTGCAAGTAAAAAATATCTGTCCAAAGGCAACAACTAATTAATACCTACAGTTTCGTCACTCACTATAGAAATAGATTACACATACATATGTGACATTTTCAAGTCAAAGGTACGTCATTGTCAGTTGCCAATAGGGTTATAACGCCCTATTGGCAACTGACAATGACGCTAAGCCCGAATGTGATAGTCTGCCATGGCGGAACTGGTCGAAAGTCAAAAAAGAAGGTTTTTTTAATGGTAGCACCGTGCACGGCGCCGTGCCGCGGCGCGACGCAACGGTGCAACGCCGTCCAACGTTGACGGCACCGCGACGTTACACGTTGGCCGGTGACGTGCCCTAGACATGGGGCCACGCCCAAGTTATGAACTCACCTGAATACTTATAAAATAATATATATTATTTTATAAAAATTCAGGTGCGTTCATAACTTATTATTTGTAAGCTATGTACAGCTAAACCCCTTTGGAAGTGTAAGCTCTTAGTAGTTCCAGTTTATGGAGCTCCGTGTCACGGATCACTGCAACACGTGTTAAAGGTTCTCCTAGGTTTGTATTAGCAGGGAATACACGCACAGATGTGCCCGCCGGATTTGTCCGACGGATATGCCCGGCGGATAGATCCGTCTGTGTATAGCGCTATTCAGATGTGTCCGCAGACAAATCCGTGTCCAATTGGCGCCATAAGCTAGGGATACACGCACAGATGTGCCCACCGGATTTGTCCGACGGATATGCCCGACGGACAGATCCGTTCGTTTATACACGGACGCCGGGCATATCCGCCGGACACATCCGGCGGGCACATCTGTGCGTGTATCCCTAGCTATTATTACCAGGAAAGTTAAGGTAAGTAAATGATTACGCACGCAGCTACATTACGTACTGATTGCAAAAAAGTGAATGAATGTGTGAAGTGAATTCGCAACTGTAATTAAAAGCACGATTTATTTCAGAGAATACGGCAGAAACAACAATGTACTTACTACTATCAAACCTTTATTTGTTGTTCAGATACCTCTTCATTCAAAATATAACTAATTGAAACATAAACAGTTGCGAATATCATTGCAAACATAAAGTTATATAATGATACGGTTAAGTTACGTATTTACATATAAAAACTAATTAATACCTACAGTTCGTCAGTTCGTCACTCACTATAGAAATAGATTACACATACATACTCGTATGTGACATTTTTAAGTCAAAGGTACGTCATTGTCAGTTGCCAATAGGGCGTAATACCGTCATAAAAAATCATTTAGCCCAATCATTAGGTCTTAAAGGTATTAACCTTTAGGCATGGTGTTTAACGCACACTACCGTCCGTCCCCCTCCCCCTGACGCTACCCCCCTTTGAGCACGAAATATGTCTCGGCTTACAGTTTTCTTTATTGTTTGAGAAAAATTGCATTGTAAAATGTTGTATGCTACATTTGTATAAAACTCTTGTCGTCACACCGCCACTCGTTCGGAAATTACTTGTTTTCTACACTTGTAGCATAAATAACTATTGTCTCCACTCATTGATCATAATCGAACGAGCGGAGCGTGTTCTTACAAACAACTTCTGGCTAAAGGGACGTCTCGGCATTTCAATGGCTTTTTGATCTTAAGAGTTTGTTCGACGATAACTTTAGTAACGTTTTTCTGATCTTTATGAATTTTTTTGTGGTTGTACTAGAGCATAGAGAAATAATAAGCCTTATAGAATAGAGTTCTCACTCCATACAACTGGTTATTAGCCCGCAAGCTTGACATTTTGAAGGCTAGACGACTAAGGGGTTGAGGAAGGAGCGGGCAGGGGGCGTGAATACCAAGATTTTACAACAGGTGCCCTAATCACACCTCCTGCCCGCTCTTCCCTCAATCCCTTAGTCGTCTAGCCTTCAAAATGTCAAGCTTGCGGGCTAATAACCAGTTGTATGGAGTGAGAACTCTATAAGGCTTATTATTTCTCTATGACTAGAGATACATAAAATTTGAAAGTTCGTTTATGAGCTAGATCAATGTGGGATTAGGAGGCGAAAAATCTTCATATGTATCATATTGGTCAACTCGTTTGCAAGTAAATTGCTAGTCCTCAGTTCGAGGCGGACTATTTTTTTTACAGTACCTCGGGCCTGCTCTGGGTAAGACGTAGCTTCAATGAAATCGGTTCTTTTTACAAGACTTAATTTAACAATATTTGTCAGTAAAAGGATATGTTTATTAGTTTGATGTTTAGGTAGAATCTTAAACCAGATTTGAACCAGTTCCTGATGTCCGAATGAGCTGATTTTATTCTTCTAAATGATTTAGTTTTTACTTCCATTCTCGTGGTATACGTTCACTAGATTCAAGTTCTAGCTCATCATCTTCCACGCTAGTTCTGAGAATGGGCCGCTTCTGCGGCTGGACCTGTCTTTCAACCATACCAGTCTTCACTTCTCCATTCATTGTGTATCGGCAGGATAGACTGTTGCACTGGAATGTAAATAAAACTTATATTAACCATTTTACCGCCACAAACGGCTCTAAAAGTTGTGCCACTGATGCTACCGACGACAATAGTCGTCTGTTCAAAAACTATGAAATACAACACCTAGGACCTTTATGATGTTTGGCATTATACCTAGCTTATCTATTTATTAATTTTGGCTTTGGCATCAAGGGCAAGATAACTTTGCCACCTGAAGATTGAAATGATAAATCCTAATATTAACAATACTAGATCACGGTTAAACTTATAAATATCGCAATTTTCGTGACAGTTTTGAATATATCGAGCATTATTTAGCAGACTTGTTTTGAGAGTGCGGTACAACATAGACATATTTGGACACACATACACATTTATTTAACCGTAAGTAACATAATATTAGTATCAGTATGACCGACGGTAATTTGTAGTACCTACTTTTAGTTAAGTAAAACAAAAAGCCATTAAAAAATAAACTTTTTATTATATGTGAAAACCCTGCCGTTATAAAGTTAATATTTTCATGACGTCACTGCCCGATCAACTTGCTAGGGTTGAAGCATACGGATTTTTGCACAAAAGTTTAATAAGCTTTATCTTGTAAACGGTAAAGAATATTAACATAGTTTATTAGTTAAAAATAAAGCTCTTAGGGTGAACAATTTTCCGTTTTTGTAAAAGCTCTTCGTTCTGTTCCACGCGGTATAACCTATTTGCTAGGGATATACACACAGATCAGGGGGCCGATTTTTGAGATTCGAGCGCTCAAATCTGACATTTTAAACTCTGAATAAAACGAAGAAATGATGTTTTAAAAATAACTTACTTACTTCACTGGCTCAGTGACCCAAAACGGATCTTGGCCTCTGACACAAGAGAACGCCACTCTGCCCTGTTCTGCGCCACTTCACGCCAGTCCGGTACTTCAAGGGCGGATATAGAATCATCATTATTTATACTATTTATTTCATGTGTAAATAATGGCAAAAAAACTTTTGTGTGCGATTATATTCTAGCTTAAATTCTTTGAATTCGACCGCTCGAAAGTCAAAAATCGGCCCCCTGCCCGCCGGATTTGTCTGGCGGATAAGCTCGGCGGACAGATCCGTCCGTGTATGTCGCGAATTGGACACGAATTTGTCTGCGGACACATCTGAATAGCGCCATACATGGACGGAACTGACCGCCGGGCATATCCGCAGGACAAATCCGGTGGGCAGATCTGTGCGTATACTAACTATTATATTAATACAGGAACAAATGGCGGGAAAGAGAGGCTTTTGCCCAACAGTGTGACACAGCTACCGGCAAAAAAAATGTATGTATGGAAGAGAAAACTTACATATGATTGACACCCTTTGCCGATACACTGTTAAAGATAAATCCAAGTTAATTGACCGAGCGACCGAAGCGTCTCCGTTTGAACTTAGGCATAAATACTTTCGAATGTTCTTGCAGTTTTTATGCATCTGCAGGTCTCATTTCTCAACTGATTGTCGTAATTATGAATAAACTATTTTTTTAAACAAAATAATAATATTTGTAATTTTTTTTAATTAAGGTTTTCGAAATTGTTTCAGTTGGCAGGGTTATTGTAGTTGGAAAACGGAAACCGATATTATATACTAAACTCCTCACGTTTATATTCCTACCGTATCATTTATTTCTTTTAAGACATTAAAAAAAATCGATAAAAAATACAAACCCGAGTATCACATGAATGGCCTTTGCACTAGAAAAACAAAACATTGTTTCAAATTTCCATACATGTTAAAAATATACGTATACACGTATACGTTAGTTATCGTTTTAATGTTTCCTTTAAGCTTTTTTTCAATGCGACTGGTAAAGGTAGATATATCAATAAGGAAAAAACAAATCAAATTGGGAGAATATATTTTCAAAATGACACCAACAAAATGTCCATAACTACCTAGAAAATAAGCTATTACCGTTGAAACTTGGAATGTCTTGTTTTCTTTATAAGCAAGTGTATTGTAAATAATATTGTCTTTTGCCACATAATAAGAGATATTCATTAGATAATTTTGCAGATTCACCTGTGTTTTGCATTTATCCCCGATGCACTGCAAAATCATTGACATTTGCTACAGCTGAATAGAACATTAGGATGGTAGAAGGTATGGATGACAATCTCTATGTTACAAAAGTGTCCGCCAAAATTTTGTTCTAACTTCTAACAAAACAGTCTATTTTTATGGTGGTCATAACGTGCGGTTTTTGAACGCATCATGGAGGGTTTATGATATGGGTGTAGTTAAAGGCATTTAAATGCAGCCCATATTGAGATAATGTACGGCTCGAAATTAGTCGCCAACCTATTAATTTTGGTACCCATTTTTATAGCTTCCCAAATACAATTATTTAGCAGCCCGGTTAAATACATGCCTTAAATAATCAATCAAAAGAAATGCCCAAAAATATTCGTGGTTAAGTGCAAAACATTGTGAATAATGTTTGTAATAAACTGCTTGAAATAAAACGATCTGGAAATGAAAGTATTTCGCTACGAAACAATTACAAATTACCATCAGAGCTGACAGGTAAACAAATCAAGATGACATTATACTGAACTGTTGCCATATAAATGAGAATAACAGCGCCCGGTCACCAGGAATATATGACCATTGTCAAGAACAATGGTCATATATTCCTGGTCGGGCTTTAGTAAGACTTTTTTTATTAGCCTGGTTTAGTGTCCCACTGCTGGGCAAAGGCCTTAGTAAGACTTACCATGGCTAAACATCCGGGTCCTTCGCACTAAAAAAAGTCGAAGGAAGGTTTATAAAATACTTATGGCAAAAATAATATTCATTATTATATGAAATCGTATATCGGTATACGTTCGGTATTTTTTGTATGACCCAATGTAACTCGGGATTATATAATAGGCCACCAGACACTGTCAGTAATAATGACATTATTTCTATACCCGTCGTTTTCTTTGTATATGGAGAACGAGAAGGATGGGTAGAGAAATAATGTCATTATTACTTACAGTGTCTGGTGGCCTAATAAGTTATATGAAGTGGGCACTTTAAGCTTATTTATTTCTCTATGGTAGGTACCTAACGGAATCTTAATCAAACTTGACATAATTTTATAAACCGATTACTTTAGCAATTAATTTGCATCCCTAGCGGCTAAGAGTGGCACAATCTCGTATTTAGGTACCGTCAACTGCTACAAGTTTGCCTATGGTTCGCAACTTTGTCTGGCTTCAAAAACATGCTTTGCTTCACCAAACAGTTATTTATATCTTATTCCTGTTGACGGTATGCTGATTACCTACTTATGTAACTAAGAAATTGAAATTTTGTGAGAAAAAAATTACTAGATTCTGGCAAACAAATACGTTCTGGCTTACCATCGCTACGCATGATATTCCTATACACTGGAAAAATATATGATTCGATTATATATATTTTCATGGTCCCCGAATAATGAAAATGAAAAAATGAAAAATGAAAAACGTTTATTTTCAGGCAACTAGGCCCATAGATAAATACCTTATAGACTAGCATACATATTACATTATAAATTAAAACTATTATTTTGGTGACACGACGATTATTATTTTGGTGACGGATAATGACTAATAGTGGGATCACACATGAATAAGCTTTTAATGCCCAACTGCCAACAGAAAGGACAGTATAATCAGGTCAGTATCAGTTTGCCTTTGTACACACTTACTATATTTTTGTTGGTCATGTACTTGTTTTGTGCAATAAAGTGTTTTACTACTACTATAATTTTAAACAAAAAAGAACCGACTTCACTTAGCACAACACAATTTTCCAAATCGGTCCAGCCGTCTTCGAATTATCGGTGAACACACATTAAAACTAGTAGTTCTGTGAACTGTATGTAGACTTCGGAGCATTTCCCCCCTTTTTCCCCCCTTTCACCTCCCTCGAAACTTTTTTTTTACAACAACCTCTGAGGAAGTGTGGGCTTGACCTTTTACCCGAAAATGATTGAAATCCGTCCATAAATAACGCGACAGCAAACTTCCCCCGTTTTCCCCCTCATTTTCCCCCCAATCAACAAAATGGCTCGACAATTTTTGGCAAATAAATCAAGGAACGTACATGCCAAGTTTCATCGAAATCGGATGAAAAATGCGACCTCTAGACCGACACTGACCAACCAACCAACCAATACACACACATCAATCTGCCAAATCGTCGTACCAGTGAAAACGGAGACGTTCGTCACCTCGCTACGCTCGGCTCCTCAGTCAAAAAAGCATAAACAAAGACCCCGACGAACGGAGAGTGTCCGTCTTCGAAATCTTGAAGTCGGTTTAAAACAGTAAAATAATCGCTAAACAAACCTCGTCTGGAATTAAAGTTGCGAGTTTCGTTTTACTAAACGCCTTCGCTTTGCTCGCCCGTTATATCCTACCGAACTGGCAGTCCTATTCCTCGCTTTTGTAGTTTGTAGATATTACTCTCTGCCCGCCACAAATCGTAATATAAATTAGAAGGTAGATATGCAAATACTTAATAGAAATAAAGGTATTTACCCCGGTTGCGCAAGTGTTGCCCCGGCACTGTAATCAACATTAGTTTACGTTGAAGTATAGTGATGTGCAACATTCTTTAAATTCATTCGAATTATACAGGATATTCTCTCACACACTATGATTCATAATACATTAACTCCAGGTAGGTTACGTACCCTCCAAAAGTAATTAAAGCGCGTCAATAGACACGTATCGCTCGCGCACCAACAATTGTTCCACGATAACTTTAGCAACATTTTTCTGATCTTTATGGAATTTATTGTGATTGTAGCAGAGATAAATAGAATTTGTCAGTTATGAGCAGGATCGATCACGGCATAGTGGATCTAAAAGGCGCCAGAAGCATCTTCAGTCTCTTATTAGGTTAGTCAACTCGTTTGCAAGTACCTAAATCGCGAGCTCTCAGTTCGACTACTAGTTTATTCTATGATATAACTCGAGTCATAACTTATTAATCTCAACAAACTCAAGCTTTCGAGTTAATTCAGTACCTCCTTAGTCCGTGGTTAAAAATTGTCCCTGAGTCGGTCTCGAGCAAATGATTGTAAATGACCATCGTTTTTCTCAAACTGGAGAAGTGCTTGGTTCCCGCCATTTTTCTTGTCTATCTAATGGGCTAATATTTCATGTTTTTAGCGCGGTTTTTGAATAACTTATAAATCGCGGCTTTGTGTTAACTTTGCTTTGTATTCTGATACTGCCTAGTCTGTTAATAAGCTTTGAGATAAATGTAAACTCGAGTAGTTAATTCAGTTACTGAAATGTAATGCAGTTGTATTAGGTAATATTTTTATTTAACAACCATACTTATAAGTAATTAAAATAAATGAGTTTATTTGAAATGGCTTTCTGTGTTTGTCATTATAGTCGTTTAATACGTTGGTATTTTGGAAGTGAAGGTACGACGCCTAAATTTTTACATAGATGAAATATTATATTATACACCAAAATATTGAAAAATATTTCGAATTCTATACGAATATTCTATTGCCATGCCTGTTTTATCATACGAAGGCAATATGCATTTTTCCCCATTTTCGAGAAAAGGTGCCAAATTCAAAGTATAAAACTGTTGGGCAGACTATTTGTAGGTAATTTATTTTTATAAGTTATGGGCATTGATCAAAAGTAATAATAATAATATGACGCAGTTCGATAGTTATTTATTAATTTTTCATTACTCTCATGACTTTGTCGTCATTTCAATAGTAGATTGTACAACAAGTGCATAAAACCACAGAGTAAATAATAGTATAATACAGAGAGACCTCTGTAATGTCACGTAACGTCACGAATCATGTTGTCCCTTCTTAACGCATGACAAGTTCTCTTTTGCACTTATGCAAACGTATCGGATACGTCGTGTCAAACTCAAATTTTTTGACAGATTTACTTTGAGTTGTACCCCCCTGATAAAACGCACCATTTTACGCGAGGCGTTTATCCATACGAGCGAGCTTGCGAGCGAGGATGGATATAAAGTACGAGCGTAAAATGGGTTTTATGGACGAGTTATACACTCTACTTTTTACTTCGATTGCGAGGAAATAAAAAGAATAGGAATTTCTTTCATAAGAAGTTTCACTTTATGCTGGGTATAGGCGGACTAAAACTCAATTTTATGCACAAGTGCATAAAAAATTGACTTCTTCTAAGGCTATTTTGACAATGGCAATTTTTATGCACTTGTGCATAAAATTGAGTTTTAGTCCGCCTATACCCAGCATAACGTGAAACTTTACGAGCATGAGAAGTAAAAAATTTATGAACACACTAGGTATACGTTCGGTAAATTATTTTCGCTACATTCATTTTTAACACCAGGTGCATAGAATCATTGCCTGGTGCTGATGAAAAAAATGAAATTTCTGCTATTATTATTAATTAATATTCATAATATGTGTGTTCTCACCCCAGTTTGACATTCATCTTTATGGCACTGTAACAGAAAACATAATTTAAGAATGTTTTTTTTGTAGATTCAACATATTAGTTACAGGGTGTTATAGAGTTCTGTAAATCATAAACGTAATATCGTAAAGGCAGTTCCATACACTTAAAGTCAAGTAATTCGAGCTTAAAGTTTAGTAGGTACTTGGAGATTTTTAACAATAGGGAATATTTCGCAAAACTCTGCGTAGGGGGCGGCACTAGCACAACCAGAGGGCCTAACGCGAAACACGAAAATAAATGTTTCGTTACCTGGTTCTCTGTCACTCTTACATATTAGAACGATAGAGAGGCAGAAGTCAAAATTTCGATTCTTTCGTTCCACGATAGGCCTTCTGTAAACAAACCGCCTTGGTGCACAAATGACATATTTATTCGTTATAAATTATCTATGAAAACTTGTAAAAAACTGTTTAAGGCCTAGTATGTATTAAGAACTCTATGGTTTACCGGTGTGCTAGTGCTGCACTCTGGTGGCAGAACATTGCAGTAATATCCCCTATTAACCTCGTGTTAAATAAAATTGTGTGTATACGGTTCATTTGTGTGTACATATTTCATAAGTTTGTACTGTTATAAGGACATAATAATGCTGGAAATAACAATGAGCAAAGACAACACAGCGGAACTTAACTAGGTAATATTCAAAGTAACCAATGCAACCACATAATTAAAGTTTGCTGATATAAAAAGTTTTATGGGAGCCCTGTCAAAACGGCTGGTCGACGCTTCAGGGGACCCTAGAGCTGGCACTTACCTCTGCCAGCGCATCTCTTTAGCAATACAAAGAGGTAACTCGGCCAGCGTTATGGGTTCCCTGCCGCAGGGGGACCTCTTGGAGGTATTTATAGTTGTATTTAGTTTTAATTTAGTTTATTTTAATATTAGTTTAGTTTAGTTATTTTAATTTAATTTTTGTTACGTGTTTATTAAAGCATTATTACCCCATAAGTAAATATTGTACAATTATAACTCAGCTAGAGAACTATAGGAGTTCATAGATTTAATCCAAATATTTTTTAAATTACCCTTCCTTGGCAGCCATCTTCTTCACACTGAAACAATGAAAAAACTTTACTTTCGTGGTCAAGTCAAAGTCAAAAAGTCAACATTTTCTTCATTCAAGTAGGCATAGCAACAAGCACTTTCGAATCGTCAGTAACAATTATCTTAAGCTATTGTAAGAAATGATTTCGAGCAATTTATTGATACAATTGTAAAAAAATTACGTATTGTAGATGTCAAAATTAATACATAATAAAAAATTAACAATATGCTCGTCAAAACTTTAAAAAAATGTATTTATAATAAAATACTAGTTTCTAATAATTCTATAACAAAGTCAAAATGTCACAAGGAAAATCTAAATTTCAATTTAACCCCACGGTGTTATACACGGTGCTCGTGAGCATTGCGAGATACTTTAGCGTATTCCTGATCGCAATTAGAGACTAAAATGTCGTACAAAGTTCTCTGGAATTCGACTAGTGTCAGAGTTATTACCAATTAAATAAAAAAAACATTGATTATTGTAACTCAGTGAATAACGCTTTTTTGATAAAGATTTCACTCTTCATGGGGTCTAGTCTAGACATCCTTATTGACAGATGTCAAAATGCCAAGGAATACTTTTCGTGAACCATTTTTTACGAATAAAAATGTACCAATTTATTTTAGTCGTTAGTTTTATCAAAAACATACATTTTTTATGTTCCAAAGCATTAAAAAAATCGAAAAAAAAGGCAAAAAATATATAACATTTTTTACTGCTTATGACCTCAGGAATCCGTAGTTAAAATCTCTCGCAATGCTCACGGGCACCGTGTATATCATCATCCATATAGTCTTGTATACTATAATTAGCCTTTAGAAATAAGCTTACGATTTACATAGTTCTTGAATTTGTTGATTGATTATTTGGTAATTTCTATCGGAAGTTTATTATAAAACCTTATACAATGAATTAATCTTTTATTTTATGGAGCCGAATGGAAGGCACTGTTAGTTTATGCTTATTTCTAGTATTATAATTATGTATATCACAGTTTTTTTCTAATTTTACATACATACATATACATATACAATATTTTTATAGACATATTGACTATGCACTGTCATTATATTAATGTCCTTAAACATATCTCTTACTGAAGCTCTATATTTCATCCTGGATATCTATCGAATAGCCCTCTTCTGCAGAACAAAAACTGTAATGTTAATCTGTGAAGCACTGCCCCAAAGTAAAATACCATTATGGCATAATACTATGAAAGGCTTTGTGGTCAAATGAGCCCACAGAAACTTAGCCCGCGGGCTGAGTTGACCATTTCTTTTTTTTTCGTGGATGACTCGACCCACACTAATCGGACAACTCGTCCCACGGGTCCAGTCGACTACTATTTTACCGGTAAGGGTCAACTCAGTCCGTGGGCTCAATCGCTTACTACCTACCGCTTAAGGGCTCACTCAGCCCATGGGCTCAGTCAACCACAGCATACTGCTTTAGGGTCTACTCAGCTCGGTAAGCGGTTACCGCAGTATTTGGACGCGTGATGGAAATCCAGTAACGGCGATGTTGAAAATTATTACACCTATCACCAGGTACGGTTTTGAATAGGTTCTTCGTAAGGGCTTGATACTTGCTTACTATTAGGGTGCATTGGGGTTAGATGAAAAATGGGGGGAGGTAAAAAAACCGTTTGTAGCTCCCAACTTCTGGCACATTTTTTGTTCCTGAGCCCTTTTTGGGAACTCCATTTTGTTGTTCTGTTCCCCGCCCTTCAGTCGGTTCCTTCCGCTAAGTAAAGGTGGGAATAAGTTATTGGCAACTTTCGACAAGGTGTATTTTTCGACATCAAATCCTGTTTTTTTTTATCTTACCCCATGTTCTGTAACTTCTTTTTCAGGGTAGCTATAAATATTCTGAGTTGATACGCTCGTTATTGTTATTTAATTCACCTGTCATATATAAATTATTTATTTCACGCTCTATCACGCTTCATTTTATCTATCTATTTTATCTCTATCTTTCCTTTTTTCCTGTATGTTGCATGCCTCTTAACTGTCACCTCTTCCCGCGGTTTTTTCTAATGATCTGTATATGTCCTATACGACCTATCAGGCATGTCCCTAGACTAATATGTCCAAGGCACAGCTCCGCTGCATTCCGTGGCAGCTTTCGTTATGCTGCCACGAAGTGCTGGAACAACCTTCCACCACCGATTAGAGAAAGCAGTACTGTTAGTGGCTTCAAATCTAAACTAAAGATGTATCTAACGGATCAACAAGGTTCTGCTGCCTAAGGCTTCACGTCACGTATAGTGAAGACGCCTGCTTCATCCTCTTCCGTTTCATGTCCGTATTATCTCATCCATACCCCATATATGATATATTAAGTATTAATTAAACTCCAACCTCCATAACCATACATAAATTACACATATAAATTATTTTCTGCATATTTTTAAATTCTCTATGTGCCTATTTATGTATTTATTAACGTCCCCATTTCGAGTCATGCATTATGATAAAGATAAAAGATAAAAAGATAAAAGATAATTTATTATCACACACAAGTTACATAAAAAAAAGGGAATCACAGACACTTAGAAACACAACATATCGATAAGTATCTATAATTTTAAAAACAATTACAACGTATTGTGACAATAGGGGTGAACTCAGCGATTGCTGTGGAACGGACTGGCTGCCACAGCGCTGATTTTCATGATTTTTTATGCTGTCCCGCACACCCTGCCTGCTGGCTCCACAGAAAACCAGCGCCGTTGACCACGCTAGCCGTGCCAACTGCATTTCTGGAGACCATTTCGGCTTCACATTTAGTTGTTTTATTATTTTACTGATGTATTATCTTGTAAGATGTGTTGTTTGAATAAATGTGTTCTATAAACACGTCTCATATGTGATTCAAGCGAAGGCATGAACACCTAAATGGAATCGTTTTCCCCTGAAGGGTAAAAAACGGATAATGAAGTTTCTGCCGTAGCTTGAACCACACCTAAGGGACTTGCCGGCTTCCTTAAGATACTGAGGAGAAAACAGCCTGGCGCTAGTACCGGGTGACATTAGTACCTGAGAAACGCGACAGATGGGGTGTTATCTCCAGTTACAAGGGTGTTATCTCATATGTGGTTCAAGCTGCGGCAGAAACCGAAATATCCGTTTATTACCCTTCGGAGAAAAACGGCTCTATTTATAGTATTTATTAACTTTACCATATTAAATGTCCGAATAATTTTCGTGTGTGTATTATTAATCAGGTGATCGGCGAAAAGGATTCCACACCGCGGGAATTCAACTAGACATAGTATTATGGATGCGCCGTTTCGCCCGCGATACCAATTAAACTGCTCGAAAATATACGTGTTTGTATTATGTTTAATACAATGAATCAGTGTCGGTAACTAGTAGTCCGCCCCGAACTAAGAACTCGCTCGTTGACCAGTAAAATAATGGTTTGTTATTTGAATTTTATAGAGATGAAAAAAAAAATCAAGAAATAATATGCGAAATAAATAATTTCATTAAAATACTAAATTACAAATGTTTGTGAAAATTACTGTAATTTTATTTTTCTATCCCGCAAATGCCGCGGCATATCCATACTAGCATAATGATTGACGTCATTCACCCCGTGTGGAATCCTTTTCGCCGATCACTGAATCACCTCTATTTATATTACATACACGAACCAACGGAAAAAGTAGAAATTGCCCGATTGAGCTTATGGGCTGAAAAAACCTATTTGCAGTATGCTCAACTCAACCCGCGGGCTGAGTGCCCTGTGGGCTCACTTGACCACCAAATCGTAATAGGTATACTGATTGATTGAGCCCATAGACTGAGTAAGCCCTTAGCGGTAGGTAGTGGCCGTTTGAGCCCACGGGCTGAGCTGACCTCTAACTGTAAATTACTGGTGGAATGGGCCCGCGGGCTCAGTTAACACATTGGGTCGAGTTCAGCCGTAGAAAAAAAAAATGGTCAACTCAACCCGCGGGCTGAGTGCCCTGTGGGCTCACTTGACCACCAAATCCTATGAGGCTAAGTATCCAAAATATATTTACTTACTAATCGGGCTGTTTCCACGTACTTAAGTATATTAATCGACGTATTTTGCCCACTGCAAAAGCTGCAGAACACAGTCTATTTGAACGGTTATCAATAGCCTAAGAACTTTTTGAAGCTCAAGTCTATCTCGCCATCTGTCCAAAAGCCACTTAAAGATGCCCACAATGTAACAGGAAATGTCACCTGCACTGCTGCTCCATCTAGTAACGAATGGCGTAACTTGAAATAAAATGACCGATGATGCAAATTGGGACAGACCAATACTTTCAGTTAGATTTATTAAAGGGGAGGTTAACTTATTAGGCTATGTACATACTATTTTCGGCGCTTTCTTCTTGTTCAAAGTGACGTCAAAAGCCAGCCAGTCTTCTGACTTCAGGTTCCGTGGAGTCACAAATTGGAGCAACGACTCCATGACAGGGTCCACTGTTGTGGTCGTCAGGGTAGTTGTAGTAGGTTCTGGAGTCTGAAATGAATTTAACTATTTTTGAAGGTCACAACACCAATGTATATTCCTTCTGGTCGATTTCGATCATTGCTATCACTTCGACTCTTAGTTAGTGCGCCCGAAGATGGCTGACGTAGCCGATCTTCGAGGTGAACTCCCGCGCATATTGATGTGAAGACACCAGCCGTATTATGTAGCATAACATCTTTATACTCGTACATATTGTATAATAATATAACATTACATTTTCCAAAAGTTTTGTGTCAATTTAATTTGGAAGGTACTACCTAACACCCTATTTATGGACCGTAAGCCAGGAACAATCGCATACCAAGCAATACCTTTTGAAGTGGTTAAGTGCGATGTATAATGAAGCCTCGTGACTTGAAGATCAGCTGCCGCTGCCGCGTTGGTTGGTTAAAAAAAGACCATTTTAAACACTAAGAAAATGGTCATCGCGTCCAAATGGAAAATTTGCTGATGGTACTATATACGTTCTTATTAAATAGCATGACAAATCGTCAGCCAAAATGCAGCCAGATGTATCAAGGTAGAAAGACCGTCAGCTGAAGACGGTATGTTCACGTGACCAGGAGGCCATCCATGGTTGCCATTTTATCACTTATCGCGCTATGCGTCACTTTCACACTTACATACTTGTTAGAACGTGACAGCTATGGTGACAGTCGATAAAAACCCGACCATAGTAGGCTAGCAGCTGGTAAGAGGCAATTCGTTGGTTTATTTAACTTTGTACTGTACGACTCCAAAAATATGTAGGTATTTACTTTGGCAGCTTACTCCATTGTAATAAGGCTCAAATATGTGTACATATACAGGGTGTCCCAGAAATCGACGGCAAGCCGTGAATGGATGATAGACCAAGTTATAACAGTTATCAGAAAAATACAAAAAAAAATCTATCACATGTTCTTCAAAAATTATGGTCACTTTAAAAATTTACTAGAATATTCACGCCCTGCTGGTCTCTTAACTTCTAGTACATTTTTAAAGTGACCATAATTTTTGAAGAACATGTGATAGATTTTTTTTTGTATTTTTCTGATAACTGTTATAACTTGGTCTATCATCCATTCACGGCTTGACGTCGATTTCTGGGACACCCTGTATAGTAATACATCTTCAACGGCTATTCCATTTATTTGGAATGATGCTAGTGGACAGATGGTGTTTTTATAACTTAGTCCAAATTTTCAAATAAGTGATGCACTGAATAAGTACAGTCGCCATCAGATATATCGTAGCGGCCAAGGTGAAGTGACCACAAATATCTGAACAACGCCTCTATTGTCAAGTACGTGTTCAGATATTTTTTAATACCTTGGCTCCGATATATTTGATGGTGACTGTACCTATGTATATTTCATTCAGTACAGCTAAGCAATATTTACCGTAGTTGTAGTGTGGTAGACTACAGGAACATACACCGTGCCCTGAAATTTAATAAATAATGTAAGCATTACATACATAAATATGACTAAAACTCGTGTGAACGTCACAAATAAAGTCAAACGACACGCTCAAATCCAGGGTTCGAAAGGATAATTATCAATGATAGTTATCTTGATAATTATCGCGATAATTATCTTGATTTTTATGTCTGATAATTATCGATTTGATAATAACCCAAAATTGGTAAAGGCAGAACGTACAAAAAAATATCAGGCTCGAATTTTGACACCACTTGTTGAACTATATATAAGAGAAAGTACCCATACAGGGGATAATTATCTGATAATTATCGCGATAACTATCAATGATCATAATTATCTGGATAATTTCGAACCCTGCTCAAATCACAGAAATCAGTCACCAGAAGACGGAGCTAAGCGGGTGGGGTGTTCAAAACGACCTACACACGCTCTTATTCTCTTAAAATCGTGTCCAGCTCGTTTTTTACAGTCGACGTCTAAGGCTGGCTCTACATGATGGGCCATCATAGGGACGCACCTATACGACGAAACGAGATCGCAATATCACTAGCTCCCTCTAACGCATAGCTGCGTCCCTATGATGGCCCATCATGTAGAGGAGCCATAAGGATATGTTTACACTTTTGCAACCTATTGCAAAGGAGTAAGGTGCAAAAAAGTAAACACATCTTTGACGTCGACTATACACCCTACGCCTGTAGTTACTTTTGCTGTTGACTGTACTGCCATTTCGCCTAAAATCCTTTCGCCTAATTTAATTTCCCAAACAACTTATCACACCAACGTTTACCAAATGAATGTTTCACATAGTTTTATTTGGCCGACATATAATTCGGCATAGGTTTGGTTAGGTTAATATGCAAAATAAAAATATGGGAAAAATAGTTATGCGAAACGATAGTACCTATGCCATCTAAAAATGAAACTTTGAGAAAAATAGCTTGGGAAGTGATAATGCTATACAATTTTCGGCCACATATTAGTAAACCAAAATCGACCAAATTAACGGTCTCCTAGCCCCGTCGGTAGTGACCCTGTCTACGAAGCAGGAGGTTCCGGGTTCGAATCCTGGTCATTATTTGTGTTTATAACGAATATTTGTTCCTCAGTTATGGGTGTTTTCTATGTATTTAAGTATATATTTATCTATACATATAAGTGGTACATCTTCGCCTAGTACCCATAGTGCAAGCTTTGCTTAGTTTGAGACTAGGTTGATTTGTGTAAAGTCTGCTCTATCGTTAATAACGATATTAGATACGTTAGGTCCCTCTAACGCATAGCTGCGTTCCTATGATGGCCCACCATGTATTGTAGAGCAGCTTTAAGATAGTCCCCAAATATTTTAAAGTAATATAATAAATGCTATAATGTTTCCAAACTTTCCGCGTGTTGACATTTTTAAACAATGTAAACTTTGCATTGAAAACGCTTCGCTACGATGTTCTTTCATGTTTTTGCTAGAAATTGAAATGAATTTGTAAGTATTTCTAAGTAAAACGGCTATTTTTAAATAATAATCAAATAAGGGTACTCCAAACACAGCCGCAAATAAAAGCAGTAGCAAATTACTTACCATAAAGGTTAAATATGTAGCGACCATTGTGAAGAAAAGCTTTTTGTAATTATAACATTATACTCATTGGAATAAGAATTGAAACCGGTTGCAGGTGTTTTAACGTGTTGTTATGTAAAAAGGTCTAAGTAATTACGTCTACATTCCTACATTTAATGAGCAAATATATTACTTCAAAGAAAAATGTTATGTTAGACTAACCTAATAGACGGAGAGCTAGCCACGTCAGATATGATACAATAATAAGAGCAACGATAACCCTCTAGTCAGTTTGCTATACTATGCTTATTCATAGATCCGGACATCTGGCAGCTTAAATTGGTGGAGGTCAAAGAATGCAAACTATTTCAAGAAAACAAATCCTAGAGTTCTGGTTTTGATGCAATATTATGAGAAATTATATAAATAATTAGATTATATCATTGCCAAAAGTTACTGTTGGGGGAAAGAAGTGCCAAACGACGTATAATGTAATTCATAGTTTGTCGCCTATTGTTTCCTTTTCTGAAATAATATACATTGTTTTTAGGGTTCCGTACCTCAAAAGGAAAAAACGGAACCCTTATAGGATCACTTTGTTGTCCGTCTGTCTGTCTGTCTGTCTGTCTGTCTGTCTGTCTGTCCAGACCATTTTTCTCAGGAACGCGTGGAGGTATCAAGCTGAAATTTATACCAAATACTCAGGTCTATTGTCCCTTGAACCTAAAACATCAAACTTAAAAGCCAACGCAATCAAAAGATACAGTCGTTTATGCTGCAAATTTTAGAGTTTTCGGCACTCGCAAAACCTACGGGGTACTTCCCGTGAACTCAGAAACTTGAAATTTGGCACGAAGCAACGTCATGTAGCATAGACAAAGGAAAAATTATAAAAAGTAGATATTTTTAGTAAAATCATACAAAAATATATATTTAAAATTTTAAACTTACTACCTTTTTCCTCGTAAACGCGTGAAGTTATTAAGTTGAAATTCATGTCAAATACTCAAGGCTATAGGATTTTTCAGATGTAGCAAAACCAAACTTTTATGTCAACGCAATCAAAAGAAATAGCAATTTAAGTTGCATATTTTGAAACTGAGTACTCGCAAGAAACTCAAAACCTAAAGGGTACTTCCCGTAAACTCAGAAACTTGAAACTTGGCACGAAAAAACTTCATATAGCACAGACAAAGGAAAAATTACGAAAAACAGATTTTTTTTGTAAAATCATACAAAAAAATATATTTTAAATTTTAAACTTACTACCATTTTCCTCGTAAACGCGTGAAGTTATTAAACTGAAATTGATGTCAAATACTCAGGGCTATAGTACCTTTCAGATGTAGCAAAACCAAATCTTTGACATAGAGATTTGGTTTTGCAATCAAAAGAAATAGCAATTTAAGTAGCATATTTTGGAGCTGAGTAATCGCAAGAAACTCAAAACCTAAAGGGTACTTACTTCCCGTAAACTCAGAAACTTGAAACTTGGCACGAAGAAACTTCATATAGCACAGACAAAGGAAAAATTACGAAAAGTAGACATTTTTAGTAAAATCGTACATAAAATATTTTTTTAAATTTTAAACTTACTACCTGTTTCCTCGTAAAAGCGTAGAGGTATTAAATTGAAATTCATATCATATACCTACTCAGCTCTATAATATCTTTCTGCTGTAGCAAAACGAAACTTTCATGTCCACGCAATCATAAGAAATAGCAATTGTTATAGGTTTTTACGGAACCCTCGGTGCGCGAGTCCGACTCGCACTTGGCCGGTTTTTTTGTTCTAATGTGAAAATATAGGTCCTGTCCTCTATATCTGAGACAACTTTGGCAGTTTTTACCTATTTTGGTAGTACTATTTTCCAATTCAAAATTTTGCTAGTGTGTAACTCTGACCTCCACCCATCAAAAGCTGCCAGATGCCCGGATCTAAAAATAAGGATAGTACAGCAATCTTACGAGACGGCTTTTGTTGCTCTCATCATTGAGTCATATCTGACGTGGCTACCTCTTAGTCCATAATCGCCTGAAGGCATGCGTTTGAACTTCATACATTCAAAAGTAACAACACTAATTAATACACGTCTTAATTTGAATCTTAAATCTTTTGTACTAAGTGCTAAAGTTCTAACCCACATTGTGATATGGATAATAATATTTTGCATCAACAGTAACATCAAAAGTTATTTTCTGTGAAAAACAACTTACATTTATTCTGTGCTGCTGATTTCTGCCAGTTTTCCTGTCCTAATTAAGTTAAGTTAAATTAATTATTTTTTTATACTTAGTTATGAAAAATACCAATATAAAAAAATTCAGCTCACTGTATATTTTTTAATCATACATTTTATAATTTACTGAGCAAAGAAGAGTTCAGATAAAGTTATACTTCTCCAATACGGCTAAATACTTAATACTTAATGATGATTATGATACTTACTCTAAGTAATGGGTCATAGACAACTTTCAACTTACTAAATGGCACTTAATAGTACAGTGTGTATGTCTAATACGGGCGAATATCTTAACGGTGATTATAGTCTGTATCTTTAGGTATTTAAATAAAAGTAAACAAACAATTTGTACATTCTCGGGTAGTTATAACATTTATTGGTTAACCAACCAAAAAGAGTATTACATAACCAAATACAAAAGCGCCTAGATCTGTCACTGAACGAACGACCTGACTTTAACCTACATTATTTGATCATGTAATGTTTTCATCTACCCTCAAGTGGCTTAAGGAGCCATTGGAGGGTAGATTTTGTGTACTTTTATTTAAATACCTAAAAATACAGACTAGTATAGGATATTCATAAGTAATGTAATTTGATGACTTTTAATTAGAATAACAATTAAAATTTTATCCATACAAAATAATTCGGCCTGCAATGTAATATATGCAAATACACTCGGGTTAAACGCTCGTTACCATTGCTCCTGATAAAATCTTCAAAAATTAATTATGGGCTCAAACTTTAAAAAACATCTTAATTAATGATTACACTAATGAGTTCTATGTCTGGTTTCATTTATCGCCCGTATGAGATTTACAACCTGTATAGGTTTCTTAACAAGCGTCTATCATCCGAACAGTAGGACAATGTTCAGCTTGGAGAGCCTTGGTTACTAACCCTTTGACCGCCAAAGCCGTTATATCACGCGCACGGAAAGTCGTGCCATCAGCGCCAGGACGTGATATCACGTCCAAAATATAGCCGGTTTGCCTTGCGCGCTCGCGCACGCTGGCGCTGAGGGCACGATTTTTCCGTCCGATGCTTGGCGTTCAAAAGGTTAAAGCAACGACTTCATCTGATCGCGACCCTCAGCCATGAGGAAACTGGGAAGAAGATAGACTAATATTATCTATACACGGTCCCCGTGAGGATTGAGAGAGATTTTAACAGTGTCTTCTTCCTCCTCGCGTTTGTCCCAGCTATTTGCTCTATTGAGCCTGGGGTCCGCTTAACAACCTAATCCCAGGAATTGGCGTAGGCGCTAGTTTTTACGAAAGCGACTGCCACCTGACCTTTCAACCCAGAGGGGAAGCTAGGCCTTGTTGGAATTAGGTCTGTTTTCCTCACGATGTTATCCTTCACCGAAAAGCGACTGGTAAATATCAAAAGATATTTCGTACATAAGTTCCGAAAAACTCAGTGGTACGAGCCGGGGTTTGAACCCGCGACCTTCGGATTGAAAGTCTGACGTCTTACCGCCAGGCCATTTTATCAGTGTATTCCTTGTCATAATTGGAGATTAAAATGTCGTATAGACTTTTCTGGATTTCGCCTAGTTTCAATTAACCAAAAAATATTTATTATTGCCGTGTGGTGCCGGCTTAGAATAGCACTACCCCATTGCATCCTGTGGGTGTCGTAAGAGGCGACTAAGGGAATATGACCGGAGGGCGGGCAGCAGCGCACTCCGTGTAACAAAGCCATCCTACTGCGATCGCCAACCCGCATGCCAAGCGTGGCGATTATGGCATTTCCCCCCCATGAATATTAAAAATAAGCCCAGGCCCCTAGTGCCCGGCAGTCCTGCGCTTCCTGGCTCCGGTAGCGGCCAGAGAAACAGGGCAAGGGGTGCTAAAAATCACCGGTACCTATCCGGCTACCATACCAAACAACAACTGGCCCTGGCAACACGCGTACACTGCGGACCGACGAAAAGATGTTGGAACTAGAGGAAGGATTGAGCAAGTTGCGATGGGACATAGTAGGGCTATCGGAAGTCCGAAGAGAGGGGGAGGACACGATAACTATCAAATCCGGCAACTTGCTCTATTTCCGGGAGGGCGATCAACAGTCCCAAGGAGGTGTCGGGTTCCTCGTCCACAAGTCCCTCGTGAACAACGTGGTGAAGATCGAGAGTGTGTCGAGCAGGGTAGCGTACCTTATACTCAGAGTATCAAAAAGGTACTCGTTGAAGGTTATACAGGTTTACGCACCGACCTCGGCACACTCCGACGACGAGGTGGAGGCTATGTATGAGGACATATCTAGAGCCATGCATAGTTCCAAAACCTACTTCACCGTTGTGATGGGGGACTTCAACGCGAAACTGGGCAAGAGAGACGGTGACGAGCTGAAAGTGGGGCAATTTGGAATTGGGAAGCGGAATCATCGGGGACATTTGCTGGCCGGCTTCCTGGAGAAGGAGGGACTCTTTATGATGAACTCCTTCTTCAGGAAACGTGAGCACAGGAAATGGACCTGGATGAGCCCCGACGGTGCAACAAAAAATGAGATTGACTTCATCATGTCGACGAAGAAGCATATATTCAATGATGTATCTGTGATCAACACAGTCAAAACTGGGAGTGATCACCGATTGGTAAGAGGCACATTGAATATATGTATCAAGCTAGAGCGCTCTCGACTGGTGAAGTCTACGCTCCGTCCAGCACCTACCGAATACCAAAATCCCGAGAGCTTTCAGCTGGAACTTCAAAACCGTTTCGATTGCCTAGGCGGCGATGTGGACGAATATAACGACGGGTTCGTAGAAGCTGTCCATTTCACTGGGTCCAAGTTCTTTAGAACGAAACGCACCAGTAGGACTAAGAGGCTCTCTAACTCTACTCAGAATCTCATGAAGGAGAGGAACGAAATGGTTCTAAAATCTTCAGTTGATGCGATACAACTCCGGCAGCTTAATAGACGGATCTCCAAGTCCATTACCTGCGATCTTCGCTTATTTAATACGAACCGTATTCACGAAGCTATCGAGCGGAACAAGGGCTGTAAAGTATTTTCAAGAGATCTGTCTATTGGGCAAAGCCAGCTCGCTAAATTACGGACTGAAGATGGTAGAATGGTTTCATCTAAACCCGAGCTACTGAGAGAGACAGAGCGCTTTTATGGGCAGTTATATAGATCAACTCGTGGACCCGAAGTTAGCCTGGCGAATGACCATAGAGCTAGGCTTACCCGACACTATACCGATGACATCCCGGACATCAGCTTGTACGAGATCAGAATGGCCCTGAAGCAGCTCAAAAATAACAAGGCGCCAGGTGAAGATGGAATTACAGCCGAACTCCTGAAGGCGGGTGGGAAACCGGTCCTTATGGCCCTTCAGAAGCTGTTTAATTCCGTCTTACTTGAAGGGAGAACGCCAAAGGCATGGAACAGAGGGGTGGTGGTGTTGTTCTTCAAAAAAGGTGATAGCACCTTGCTGAAGAACTACCGACCCATCACACTTCTGAGCCATGTCTATAAGCTGTTTTCTAGAGTCATTACAAATCGACTCTCGTACAGGTTAGACGGCTTCCAGCCTCCCGAACAAGCCGGTTTCCGAAGAGGGTTCAGTACCGTAGACCACATTCATACGCTGCGTCAGGTTATACAGAAGACTGAGGAGTATAACCTGCCCCTCTGTTTAGCGTTTGTGGACTACGAGAAAGCCTTCGATTCGATCGAGACTTGGGCTGTACTACAGGCTCTCCAGAGGTGCCAAGTGGACTACCGTTATATCGAGGTAATGAAGTGTTTGTACGAGAACGCCTCTATGTCAGTCCGACTCCAGGACCAGAACTCGAGATCCATACCGCTGCAGCGGGGAGTCAGGCAAGGAGATGTAATTTCTCCAAAACTGTTCACCGCTGCCCTGGAGGACATTTTCAAGGGTTTGGACTGGGGAAGGCTTGGCATCAACATCAACGGCGAGTACATCACTCATCTTCGATTTGCCGACGATATCGTAGTCCTGGCTGAGACCATGGAGGACTTAAGTACGATGCTCGACGACCTCAGTAAAGGCTCTGAGAGGGTTGGTCTAAGGATGAACATGGATAAGACGAAAGTCATGTCTAACGCCCATGTAGTACCAACCCCTATTACAGTCGGGGACTTTACGCTCGAAGTTGTAGACGATTATGTATACCTCGGACAGACAGTCCAGCTAGGTAGGTCCAACTTCGAGAAAGAGGTCAATCGTCGAATCCGTCTCGGCTGGGCAGCGTTTGGGAAGCTGAAACATATCTTTTCGTCCAATATTCCGCAGTGTCTCAAGACGAAAGTCTTTGACCAGTGTGTGTTGCCAGTGATGACCTATGGCTCTGAAACGTGGTCGCTCACAATGGGCCTCATTAAAAAGCTTAAAGTCACCCAAAGAGCAATGGAGAGGGCTATGTTAGGAGTTTCTTTGCGTGACCGTATCAGAAACGATACTATCCGTAGCAGAACCAAAGTAACCGACATAGCCCGTCGGATCGCTAAACTTAAGTGGCAATGGGCAGGGCACATTGCACGGAGAACCGATGGCCGTTGGGGCACTAAGGTTCTCGAATGGCGACCATACACCGGAAGGCGAAGAGCTGGTAGGCCCCCTACAAGGTGGACTGATGACCTGGTGAAGGTCGCTGGAGTCCGCTGGATGCGGGTGGCACAGGACCGGTCATTGTGGCGTTCAGTGGGGGAGGCCTATGTCCAGCAGTGGACGTCTTTCGGCTGAAATGATGATGATGATGATTTATTATTGTAACTCAGTGCAAACCAATTTTTTGACGGGGATTATAATCTTTATTGGGTCTCGACATTCTTATTGACAGAATTCAAAATGCCAATTAATAGTTTGCGTTAACCATTTATTACGAGTAAAAATGTACCAATTTATTTTAGTTAATAGTTTTACCAATAACATATTTTTTTTATGTACAAAAGCATTAAAATTTTTGCGAACTCGACCTTAATTCGTATAACAATTATTACGTCTTATGAACTCAGGAATTACTGGTTAAAATCTCTCGCAATTCTCAAGGGCACGTGTATATGTAGTATAGTTGTACTAGTAGATATATAAAGACACGATGTAAAAACTTACCGTAACTCTAGCAAGACCGTCCTCTGTGTTGGCCTGTATATAATACAAATTCTTACTCAAGTAACCCTGTATGATGGCAATGGCTAAGCACTATGTAACTAGACGC